>JACFYU010000026.1:1430865-2861730 GCA_014058305.1 Pleurotus tuber-regium | reverse complement strand
GAAAAGGCACATAGATGAGCACATCGGTGCACTGCCTTCAAGGTCGACACCTTATAATATCTTGGTCGTATCACACGGGGGCACGATTGGAACGTTGGTACAAGATCTGATCGGAAGTGGGAAGGTGAAGCGCGGCGAGGGTGTGATGACCTGGAAGTTACTGAATACGAGCATAACAATCATAGATTTCAGTGAAGAACGTGAAGCGGTGCTCATCAAGTATGGGGATATATCGCACTTGCTAGGAAAACAGGTAGTGCAGAACAATGCGGATGTAAAGGAGTAGAGTACCCTACAGAGTGACATCACGTGGTATGCAAAGACATTCTCCTGCACTGCCTTGCGGCGGACGGTGTCAACCTCCACAGCAAAATCAAGTTTTCCATATTTCCATCTAATCGTGTCACTCCTTTTCTTCTCTTCCCATTACCACAACTATGCCCCCCACTGACAGAACCCCCCTCCTCGAGAACGGGAACGGTGGCGATACACGTCCTAGATCAATCTCCCAGCGTTTGTCTGCTATTATCAAGGCCGATGGCGAACCTTCTTGGTCGGAATCATATAAATGGTTCCTTTTTGGGAACTGGTTGAATATCCTGCTATTCTTCGTCCCTCTCAGTATCATATCTCATCATCTCAACTGGGATGCGGCCCTCCGGTTCTCGTTCAGTTTCATCGCCATTATGCCCCTGGCGAAGGTATGATACCTTCATCTTCTATAAACGCGAGTTTATGAAGGCCATTTCTCCTCAGCTTCTAGGTGATGCCACTGAACAGATGTCGGCGAGGCTGGGGCAAACACTGGCTGGACTCCTGAACGCGTCTTTTGGTAACGCTGTCGAGATTATCGTCGGTGTCGCCGCTCTGCTCCAGGATGAACTCCGGATCGTGCAAACATCCGTAAGCTTATACGGTAGATTGCCTGCTCCTTGTGTTAAGCGACTATCTGCATGTAGATGCTTGGCTCCATACTCTCCAATATTCTGCTTGTTTTGGGATGTTCTTTCTTAGCGGGTAAGTTCTTTGCCAGCGTGGTTTGATTGAAGTCAGATCCAACCCCCTTTAGCGGGAATGAAATTCTCTGAGAGCTCATTCCAAGTCACTGCTGCTCAAACGTAAGTCTTTCAATATCCGTAAATTTTTGCATGATTCATCTTTTGGCTCTATATAGCTCTGCTTCCGTACGTTTCATCATGAGCTCAACTCTGAATCGCATGTATACTCAGTTAAAATGAATAGTTGATGACTTTAGCTTGCATCAGTACGTATATGTATAATAAATGCTGCCATTCTCACCTGCTACTCTAGCTCTGGTGATACCTGCGGCCTACAATAGTACTAAAGTAGCTGAAAGCGGAGGTATCAGAAATCTCCTTTTTCCTTTGTTTCCCGGTTAATAGATTCATAACAGAGCCCGGTAACCCTGCAGGATTACTGGTTATCTCGAGGGGTACTTCAATCCTCCTCCTTGGAGTTTATCTAGCATACCTATATTTCCAAGTAATGGCTATTCTCTCTCCACTCACTGGCCATGCTAACACCATTCCATCACTAGCTAAAGTCACACGCAAATCTATTTATCGCAAAGCCTCAAAGCGATGAAAATGGAGAGGAAGTTGAAGAGGAGGAAGAGGAACCTCGTATGAGTACCGTTGCAGCCGGACTTTCGTGAGTAATTCCCCATTGTGTGTCTATTTGTTGGTGACTAGATCTCTTGTCAGACTACTGATAGTTACAATTGTAACGTCATTCTGTGCAGATTACTGCAAGTTTATCCGCATATTCACCGTTATAGAGACATTGACAGAGATTTTTATAGTGGTAGCATCCATCGAAGAGACGGCAGAGCGGTACCATATTCCTAAACCTTTCATTGGTCTCATCCTTCTACCCCTTGTTGTGAGTTACTCATCCTGGCTTCTGTCGTTTCATCCTTAACGGGTACATAGGCCAATGCCGCTGAACACGTAACATCGGTTTGGATGGCTATGAAAGGGAAGATGGAGATCACCATCACCATTTCGGTTGGCAGCTCTATTGTAAGCTCAGTGCAATACTCTCTGCGAACTAGGCTTTGATCATCACCTAGCAAATTGCTGCGTTTGTTGTACCACTACTGGTTATTGTTGGATGGATGTAAGTGTCCTTCGAAGTGTGTACGATGCCCTTCCTAAACATTTTTTTTAGCTCTGGACATGAGCTAACTCTGTTCTTTGCCAATTTCGAGGTAATTGCGTTTGGCGAATTTCTGACCCTCCCTGAACGTTCATACGTGCTTTCAGACTATCGTCCTATTTGCTTCGGTTCTCTTGGTTAATCTCTTGATTCAGTAAGTCATCGTCTAGCCATAGATAAATACGTCCTTATCGCTGACTTTAACCCAGAGACGGAAAATCAAACTACATGGAAGGCCTCATGTACGTCTACAGACCGCTACTAATCTCCGATCAAACTAACTGTTTGGAACATAGGCTTGTAACACTCTATTTCGTCATAGCTCTTGCATGTAAGCTGGTCATCCCGCTCAATTTGATGACACGTATTAATCAATCCATAGTCTGGGTCTCTTGAACGACTTCTCATCCTTACCACAACGCGAATTCTGTCCGCCAACCTCCCATTATTACACACGCGCTGCAAGTATGTGCGAGAATATTACCCTCAGGCAGCCTTGCCCCTATATGTTATTTCAACCAAAATTTGTCCTGGATGATTCTGTAGCGCCATTTACATCGTATACCGAAATCAGAATATGTCGACGAACTCCTTTGTTTTGCAATGAAGGCCTACGCTGGGTGCTTGCATGAATTGTAGGTTTACAACTAGGACACCTGATGCAATTGTGCTTGAATGCCTGCCATCGTAAATCTTTCGACGTCGTGTGTCTCTTCGTCTCGTTTTGTTTTCAACGAGTTATCTAATGACGGCCTAAACTACATAACGAGTGCATCATTTTCTCGCTACCAGGGTTAACTGCATTCTCACGCAACTTTGCTGGTGGCATACCGCAAGGAATTGAAATCGCAGTAATACCTCTGACAACGAATCTCGGTGAGCTCATGCAATAATCCGGAATAACTCCAGCTACTTCTTATTCCTCTCTGAACGCACTTCGGAGACATATGCAGATGGGCACCTCAGGGGCTACATGGACGGAATGGTATATAAATTTAGCCCGAGTATGGATCTGGAACAGTCTGTCAAAACCATTGGCTGGTGTGAGTGTGGTTGAGGAGTATGGTCTCACCGTCAGCATACGAGGACATAGAGCACCCACGGCGTATAACATAATTCCCATGACAAACTGAGAAACCTACCATGGCATTAACAGTGCGTAATCAGCCGGCAACTTGGAAAGCCATATGCCGAAGGACCTAGTATATAAAACAGTAATTAACAGAACACGTTTCCCAGTACATCCCCTTGCTCATCCTCGTATCAATCATGAGCTGCCCAGACTGCGAGAAGGGCACGATTTTACCTGGCGAACCTACAGGCACAATCAACACTCTTGGCGCTTATTACGCTTCTGCACCTTCGCCACATACCAAACGCGCTGTAATTCTCTTGACCGACGTCTTTGGATTACCCCTCAAGAACTCCAAGCTTATTGCGGATATTCTTGCGAAACGCCTGCAGTGTGATGTCTATGTACCTGACCTTTTTGGTGGTATGCCTCACATCTCAGCATGAACCAGCACACGTGTGGGATCCTTATTAAACACCTCTGTTTTTCGCAGGAAGGCCAATCTTAGGGGTAGACCAGATAGACTTTCCAGATCGACCCGGCGTCAAGATTGGCTTCTTTCAATGGATTTTTCTTTTTGATGATACCTAGTATCCCAGCCTTCTTTCACAGTCGGCCTTCAATCGTGGATCAAAGGATACAGTCCGTATGTGGTACATTAAGTCTGACCAAATACCGGATGTTGAGGACAACGTCGCAGTTCATAAAGGCTCTACAAGCGGAGAAGAAATATGAGAAGCTTGGCGCCGTAGGGTGAATAGCTCATGGAATCCACTTGATACACGCAAATCATGGATATTTATATTGGCTTTCTAGATACTGTTTTGGCGGCGTCGTTGCCGTCCGCCTCGCCGCAACCGACCTGTTGAATACCGCCGTCATCTGTCATCCTGGCCCCTTCAATTTGGCTCAGGCAAATGCAATTAAGGCGAGCTTACCTTGTTCATGTAATACCTGACTAGGCTGATCATCTCTTATCTAGATTCCTGTATCATGGGTTTGCGCAGAAGGTTCGCCCCAAGTTCTTGCAACCCTTGTTTGCGCGAGTTAAACATCGCCATAGATGACTTCACCTTTGGTGAAAAATTCCGCAATCAAGTGGAAGCTTCTTTAGCTAGTAGAAAAGGGAAAGATAATCACGTTGAGTACGAGTTCCAACTCTACAAAGGTTTGCGTCGGCTTGATCATCCGCTATTACTGTGTGCTGATTGAATTAATGGGTAGGTACTCATCACGGCTTTGCGGCTCGGCCAAATCTCTCTATCCCTGAGATAAAGGAGGGCTATGAGAGGTCCTTGGATCAGATAGTCGACTGGTTCAACAGAATTTTGCCGGCTGTGTAACGATATGTTCGATGACACCATCAGAGGAGTGTCAGTATCACGGACTGGATGCGCCGGGAACTTCGCGATACCCTCGGTTGTTTACAAGCCACAAACGGAGATGACAGCGCCGTCTTGCTTTCATTGATCAGTATTATCTCTGAATTAACCTCGTTCACTATTCTACTTGGTCAATCCTTGCACTATTGGCTTGCCTTTGAATCTAGACGCAAATGGTGCCGATAGATAAATGTGATAGTAATATCCAAGATGCTGCTGCAGTTTGTTGACTTACTTGTACAGAACACGCCTGCCAGCGGAGGTGCTCACACCCATAAGACATGTTTGGCAAGCGCGACTTTGGGAAAACTTTAGGCAGTGATGCTGTCCAGTGGTTGCATTTAATAGATTAGAGAGGGTGTATTAAAAAGAGCTAGTGTAGATAGTTAGGCGTTGAAAGACATGGTCGGGTCAAATCTATTTTTATCTCACAACCGTGTCCCGGGACCGCCGCACGTCCCGTAGCAATTACCGGGATATCCAAAGGAGCCCCCAATATAATAAGACCGCAGAACATTGACTTTTTGTTATCACTTATAAATACCCTCTCCCATGAGCTGCCCAGATTGTAAAAAGGGTACCATTCTACCTGGTGAACCCACCGGCACGATCAGCGTCGGCGGTGCCTATTATGCTCCTTCCCCCTCGCCACATACCAAGCGTGCCGTCATTCTACTGACGGATATCTTCGGTCTACCGCTCAAGAATTGCAAGATTATTGCGGATACACTTGCACAGCGCTTGAGTTGTGACGTCTGGGTGCCTGATCTTTTTGGCGGTATGCATTCAGTCCCAGTAGCCAGATGACCATGAACTAACCTCAGTTGTAGGGAAGCCAATTGTGGGATTGGACCAGCTAGACTTTCCAGATCGCCCCGGTGTGAAGAAGAGTATCCTTGATTGGATCAAGTTCTTCCTCGCAGCAATACCTAGTATCCCTGCCTTCATTCAGAGCCGGGCGTCAGTCGTGGATCAGAGGATCCAGTCGGTATGTGTAAACCAACTTGCGTCTACATCCTTTGATTAGAGCTTGCAACTAAGTTCATACAAACCCTTCAAGAAGAGAAGAAGTATGAAAAGCTCGGTGCTGTAGGGTGAGCACCTTAGCTGCCTCAGATATTAATATGCCTTGACCATAAAACCATCTATACATGATGATTGCAGCTACTGTTTCGGTGGTGTCGTCGCCGTCCGCCTAGCCGCTACCGACCTATTGAGTAGTATCGTCGTCTGTCATCCGGGTCATCTCAAAATTCCTCAAGTGGAGGCTATCAAAGTAGGAGAATCGTTGTTAAGTACAGTTATTGTTAATTAAGCTGAATTTTCTTACCCAGATCCCAGTCGCATGGGCTCTTGCTGAAGGCAAGTCATAAAACATACTCCCGATCATTCCATTTGCTCTGAACAATGCAGCAGAGGACTTCGCCTTCAGTGAAGAAATGCGTACTAAGGTCGAGGCGTCATTGGCTGGCAGGAAGGGCAAAGATAATTTTGTTGATTATGAGTTTAAAGTTTACGAAGGTTGGCTTACCCAGAAATCCTCGCGAAATAGCTGACAGTGATCATATGTAGGCACCGTTCATGGCTTTGCATGTCGGCCAAATCTTTCTCTGCCTAAAGTGAAAGATGGATACGAGGGAGCCCTGAATCAGATAATCGACTGGTTCAATAAGACTTTGCCAGTTGCATAAGCCTGTTGGGAGATAGTATGTATTTCCGTGGCACTAGCGAGGTTCGGTCACGTATACAAACCCTCCAAGCATGAAAAACTTGGCACTGTGGGACGAGCATTTGAGCTGCTAGCGTCACACGATCATGAAGATATACTTCCACAAATACGCCCTGATGCTGCATAGCTTGAGAAATGCTGTTGTTAATTTTT
The DNA here is from genome assembly GCA_014058305.1 of Pleurotus tuber-regium. Classification (NCBI taxonomy): domain Eukaryota; kingdom Fungi; phylum Basidiomycota; class Agaricomycetes; order Agaricales; family Pleurotaceae; genus Pleurotus; species Pleurotus tuber-regium. The sequence goes on along the minus strand of JACFYU010000026.1, from coordinate 2,855,216 downwards.
GCCTAGTAGCGACCGACTTATTTAATCGGTCTGTCATCTGTTGCGCCAATGGCGTAGGTAGGAGGCATGGCGAAACCTATAAATCCTTCATTAGACTGAGTTGGTACCTCTTCCCCAGATTCCCGTCGGACGGGATCATGCGAAAGGAAAACTTTCTACCATTGATCGCTCTCGCCTTTGAGCCTGACAAAGGATTTTGCCTTCGAGAGACAGCGCGCGATGAGTTGGAGGCATCGTTGGCAAGTAGAACGAGGGGGCAAGTATGAGCTCCAAGTGTATGAAGGTTCGCGCATAAGTTGTAAACCTGGCGACATGTTGAATAATACACAAATTCCGGTAGTATGCTCTCTTCTAAGTACATAGTGTTGAATGCTGGAATTGAATACTGACTGCAAGAATACGGCGTGGTATATTCATGTCCAAAGGGTCTATGAATTTATCCCAAAGGACCGGGTAGCGTGCGTGGCGACATCAGGATCAGGAAATGAGACTGTCGCCCTGTAACTCTTCAAATTTGCGCCTGGCCATACGAATATTTAGTTTGAGCGCAGCAGTTTCTAGATGAAGTGCATGCGTGAGTAGATTGTCAACACAGGGCACAAGCCAGTCACCTATTGTGGGGTCATGCACGATGACTAGAACATATGCATTCTTCGTCATTTCATCTAATACAGCGGTGAAATCGGGAAGTTCCATCTCCAAGGAATGAAATTCCTCTCGTACACGAGAACATGAATGCTTGAAAGCTTTGACTAGTTCAGACGTGCGTTCATGGCGTGTGGCATTGAGTTCATGAGAATCATCGGAGTCCGTGGATGGACCGGAGGAAGTCGCAATGACTAGGAAGGTGGTGCGTTCGAAGAGGATTACTTCTGTTGCGCTGCATGCACGTGCGAAGATATTCAGGTGTTTTGACAACAAGGCTGCGTTGGGTATGAGTGTGTGGACGATGCTTGACCACGCCTATCGATGAAGTAAATACAAACTACAAGCCAAAGTAATATATGAGGTGAGCATACCTTGTATAAGCTTTCGTCATAGATACTTGTACCGAAGATGGTTACAGCAGTATCCACACTTGCCTGTGTCAGCTCCCTCTGCTTCTTTTCAAACACGGTATTCCTATCTCTCGCTAAATCCATCTTATGCACCAGCAAAAACACGGCAGCGTCCGGACTATGTGTCCTCAGCCCATCAAGACAATCTCGATAGTACTCCAGATCTTTGTTCATCTCGCGCGTTTCGACGTCGAATACATAAATCATAACACCGACATGCTGGAATATCGTGGACCGTTGTGTGGTAAGATATGAGTCCATGAAAGCATCCTGGCCGCCGCAGTCCCAGAGATTCAAGATGAGATCGCCGAGGAAACGGACGTGGTTCTGCTCAACATCAATAGTTGCACCAAGACGTGCTGTGAGCGATGCAGGGTTGTTGGAGCTGATGCATGGGCGAATTAAAGAGTTGAGAAGCTGAATCGTTGAATGACCTACAAGATGAGGGAGCGCATGGAGGTCTTCCCACTCCCAGAAGCCCCCATAAGGAGGACCTGCCAACGAACTTGTGGTTTGTCATTTCCTAGGGATACAGTATTGAGCACATTTGCCAACCTTCTTCTTCATTGTTCCAACCGATTAGATTTCAGCAACTTGCTGAACATGAGCCTGGCAGTTCACTGCTTTTAATTAGGCGCCGCTTTGACGCTCATTCATATCAGGGCTTCTATTAGTCAGAGAGGAACTTGTACATCTAGTCTCTGTTCAATATTGTTCTATGTAACTCATAATACACATTCTTATACACTACGTTGTTCGTTGGTGCTCCCCAATAAGACGAGTTAAAACTTTCCTTCGTTCCAGCGCCGAATATGCGAAGCCATTTCCACCGCAGCCAGGCCCCAGTCTTCACCATGATTATGACCTTTATTCTCGCCTCTACCCAAGCCAGCTCTTTCCAGAGCCTGGTCGTCCGTGAGAGCAGTCAAGACGCCAAAAATAACGGGAACTCCAGTGTCGAGCTGGACTTTCATCAACGCATGAGACACGCTTTCGCAGATATACTCGAAATGCATAGTGGCGCCCTTGATGAGTACGCCAATAGCGATTACGGCATCGAAAGGACCGTGTGGCATAGATACTGTCTTCGTGGGGGCCGGAGTCCCAGACCGCGACGCGACTTTGGGCGAGTCGGCTCCAAAGTTCAGTCCGCCCAGCAGATCAGTGACATTGGAGCCAGCTTGAAAGTGAGAGCCAGCGATCACCCTAAGAGAGATGGTGAGGTGTCATGCGCGTAGAACTGAGCTAACCCACTTCGAACACGCCAGCGGAAGTTCGAAGCTCCCCGGAACGGACTGTACGACGATGTTGCTATCTTTAACACCGCGTTCTCTGAGCTTCGCAATAGCACCTGCTACCAGGGCGTCGATAACAGATTTGTTCCATCTAGCATGGACGATGGCAACACGCAGCGATGAGCCGTCGTACTGAGTTTCCGGAGCTGAAAGGCCTTTGATGGTGCTCATAGTATTAGTTGTGAAAGATCGGGCGTGCGAAATTACGCTCCCCCTATCTAGACGACCCGATCACAAATTTTCAGTAAGCGCCCGGTTTGGCTTCTACTGTTACATGCCATTTCTCAGCTTCATCGCGCGTCGCAATGGACAATAACAACAATCTCGCTGGTAAGACGTTCATGGCTGCGCGTTGAAGCATATCTGACTGAACTTACCGTAGTAACGTACACTTTAATTCATTCATTCCTTACGAAACGGTCGCACGTGAAGGCTGCTGCTGCTCTGAAGAAAGCAGTCAAAGACGTAGTAATCCTAAAAGACAACATAGAGGTTGATGGCCCTCAGTTAGATGAAATTATAGACGAATGGAAAAAATCTCGGACTAAAGCCATGGAGTCTTTACCTTCATCGTAAGCAACCGTGCGAGACTCATCTTCATGCAAGTTATGAATACTCAAGGTTACCGCTAGCGATAGTGACTCTGGGTCAAGCTCAGATTGTATGACTTACTTCTTTCACCATCGTTTGATATCAGCTAACTGCATGGGGTCTTAGCTTCATCGGACTCGAGCGCGTCTGAGTCCCGTTCCTCCAAAAAAGCAGTCCATAAGGATAGGAAGGGTTCGGCGACCAAAACTCCTCCATCATCTTCCTCGTCATCCGACTCCTCTGGTCCTCGCAAAACCCAGAAGGCGTTGAAGGTGAATGGTACGGTCCCAAAGTCGAAGAAGAATCAGGCTGGAAGTAAATCATCGTCATCGTCCTCCTCGTCCTCCTCTTCTTCGGAAAACTCTGATTCTGAAAGCTCTGATGATGATCCTAAGAAAGCAAAGAAGGGGTCTCCGAGGAAACGTTCTTCTGTGCCAAGTTCAGGCTCTAGTTCGAGCTCCGGTGAATTTTGAGCTTTTAGTTGCTATATCTAAATTTAATATTTTGGAATGATAGATTCTTCCGATTCGAGTTCTTCGTCGGGCTCGGGGTCTGAAACAGGTTTGCTCAACCATTACTTTGGCGCCCAGACCACTGACTTGCTTCAACTAAGACGACGAGTCCAGTGACACTGACACTGGCGCTCGAAAACCAAAGTCAAAGAGCGCTGATAAAGGAAAATCTCCTGACCGAGCATCCAGCGAAACATTAACCATTGGTAGCAAAGCTAAGGATGGTGGTTCGAGCGACTCGAGCGATTCCAGTTCTAGCTCAGGCTCTGATGTAGACGTGGTACCTCCGAAATCGATTGAACCTGCATCCAAAGCAGGCAAGATAAACGGAGCTGCGGCCAAGCCAGATTCAGATTCGTCTAGTGCTAGCACATCGGATTCTGATTCATCATCAAGTAGTTCATCGGATTCCGATGATGACGAACAGAAAAACAGCGTGAAGGTGCGTGCGCAGACGGTAGCGCCCTATTCAATGCCGCTCACATATCTTTCCATAGGTCGATAAGACGAAGGAGACCACACCCAAGCCACCACAAGACGACGACCGAGACTACACCCAAGTGACCAAGAAGCGCCGAACGTCTGAAAGCGGCGCTGCCGTAGCCACTATGTTGACCAAAACCCTGTCTGACGAGCCGACGAATGTGCAACCTGCCGACCGTACGCGAGGTGGCAAGCAGTCGCGTAAACCAAATACTCCCTTCCGGAAATTTGACCCTGCGAAGTATCAACCTCAAGCGTTGATAGATAATCGTTACGAGGCCAAGGTTTGTCAGACTTTTTTTTAGTCGGCTATGTGGCATGGTGAACCTAAATTGATTGGATCAATTAGCCGGGGTCTACTAACGACTATGGCGCAAAAGCCCATGCCGATCTCATCGTTACTCGTGGTGCTTCATTCCGGAAAGAGAAGAACAAGAAGAAGAGAGGAAGCTATAGAGGAGGGGAGATTACGGTAGGTTTAATCCCTGTGTGGTTTTTCAATGTTTCTCAGGTTTATCTTTGGTAGATGCAAAGTCATAGCATCAAGTTTACATGACCTGGACGACGTAGGCGACATCCATATCTTACTCAAGAGAATGCTTTCTCGACAATAGCAGATCCAGGTGTTAGGTTTATTGGGCATCTACATATCTGATTTCTCCTTGGGATTAATAGCTTGTTGATGTTTTGGTGCTTCATAGAATTAATTCGCTTATATCACGCTACATCGGATAACACTGTCCTCTGTCCCGCACGTTTGAACTGTATATTCAAGCTGCGCATTGATATTCCTCGTGATGCCGACTTTGTGAATTATATTTACTGACTCTATGGCCGGAGGGTCTTAATTTGGCTACCCAGAGTTGTTGGCTGCTTAGGCCATTTGGTGGCCCAAAGTCAATAAGCTGAGGTGATCCGCTCGGCGACGTTGCGTCGATGGATGGTGATTCGAATCAGTCACGGCTATGGCACCATCTCTAGTGGCTTTAGTAACAGGTCGACCGCTGCAATTGAAGCCGTGCGACGGTATATGCTGGCTCGGAATGTCCAGCATTGGACATCGGTACTTCAGTCATCCGGGCATGCTGGGATCACACCTTCCAGTCTACCGAATAAGTAGGAGTGTATGAAACGCCGAGGCTCGTGGCAGTGCCGGGGCATTCCAACTTCTCAAATTCCTATTCCACGACCCCAGGCTATATGTTGGGGGTGTGATAACGTAACGGCCTCTACGCCAAGCAAGGCCATTTGCAATATCTGGATATACAACTAATCTATTGAGGGCTGAAGTCATTTTCTTTTCGATGTTAAACTTGTAAGTGCGGAATTTTGTGGCTGACGTGTTGACACAGATTTCATTATTTCAGAAAAAGGGAGAAATGATTTGTTGTTCAGTTTTTCGGTTGATGCTCACCCACGCCTGCCAAATATGTTTCCCCTCATTCCCTCGTTAAGCTTCAAGAACCCATTCGCAGCCAACTCTTATTTCTGAATTGTATCATATTTCAATTTTATTTTTACACAGTGATTATCCGAACCGTTATTAGCCCATATAAACGCATGGTAGAGGATGGTCTGGCACGCGACACGGAGCGTCGGATCACGCAATTGTCGTCAAGCTTGCCGACCCCATTATTTGTGTAAATTTGGCCGCGAGGAAAAGTATATCACAAATAGCTGAGGCGAAATTTCCCACTGATAGCTTCGCTCTATCTTTTTCTTTCATCCTCGCCTCACCAGCGTGCTTTACACCCACACTCTTTTGAACTTGAACCACCACAATCCCCTCAAAACACCATTCAAGAATGTTCTTTGCAAAGTCGCTCGTTGCCTTCCTCGCTGCTGGCTCTTCAGCTTTGGGTTAGTTTTGGTGTTTAAACCCGTTGCTTCAACTGATCCGTGTCAAATTCGGCCAGCGATTTCCCTCACCTCTCCCTCGCAAAGTGATTACTGGTGAGCAATTTTTTTCCGTCCAGGACACCACATCGTACTCAATGAATCTCAGGGTCCAGAATACCTCGAACATCATTGCGTGGACATTCAGCAGCGGTGACCCCAATCCAATTGAGTAAGATAAAAAGCATAGGTAGTTACGCACGGTTACTTACGTCTTACTCTAGCATTACCGTTACCCACCCCAATATCAGCATTCTCAATGGCGTCTTCTCGGTGCGTGCCTACGATTTTTGGCGTATAGTTTCGTCATCTCACGGACGCGTTTTTAATGACTAGATTGCCCGAGGTGTTGATCCATCCAACGGCTCTTTCACTGTCACGAATGTCACTCTCCGTGTCGCGTCTGGTACGTCTTCTGGTCCTCCTCGTTCAAAGCTTAGTCGCTTATCACGCATCATTCTAGGTTATATCGTCAACTTCGTCAACAACACAAACCAGTCCGATATTTTCGCCAGCTCCAACTCGTTCGACGTTCGTACTCCTGGAAGTAAGTTAGCCTCAATACTTTAAGCAGCCTCGATCACATACTAAATCTGTCCTAGCCGCCCCTGCTAGCGTCTCCATCCCGGCGCCTTCGCCTACCGCCACTTCTCCTTCTGGATCTGGCACTGCTTCCGGCTCTAGTTCCACAAACTCTGGCACTCCCGCCCCTTCGCCTAACGCTGCCATCCCTTTAATCTCGGACAACCTCGGCCTTGCTCCTGTTGCCATCAGCGCCGCTATGGCATTCCTTGGTGGTGTAATCGCCATGTAATCATCCAAAACATCAGCATCACGTCTTGTCTCTCTTGAACTTTACGATCATGCTTTGGTACCTGTCTCACTGGTATATATAAGCATATTTGTTGTCAATCTCATAGTATCACCAGTAGAGTAGGTGCGCTTTGATCGACATTTGTTCATAACATTATTGTCCATATTGTTTCTCTTAGTATTTCCCTATTTCTTGTCGCGTCCCCGTGTAATACTCTGGATAGTACTAGTGTCACTGTTATACCCAATGTCCACATCACCTGTTGTATCATCCATGAGGGTGGCACGACGTAGAGCAGGGAATAAATTTGATTTCGTGTCGAAGGAAACGGGTTCACAATGAGATACAACAGATCGGATCATACATGATATATAGATCGTGAAGTGAGACGGATAAATGAGTATAGTACAAGGTAACACTACAAATGAGTGTAACATATATAGTTATAAATATAATGACGTACGTTCCGTATCAGCGCTCCTTTACGAGAACCTTGGCCTCTTGGGTGATGTGATGACCACCTCAACCAAATCGAAGATTCTCTTTCGCGGTGAAACGGGAGTTGCAGACGTTGGCGTGCAATCTGCATGGACTGGAAGTTCATCATCATCATCATCCCACCCAGTTGCATCTGCAGAGCTTGTGGTAGCAAAGTTCCCGTCTTTGGCCTCAACAGCTAGTTCCCATCCATCTACATCAATCATAGTCGGAACATTACAGCTGCCTCCGTCTTTTGATGCAATTTGCGTGTCGGATGGTTTGCTCTTTGCTTTCACTTTTTTCGCTTTCCCACCGCGCAATGGGGTACGCTTGGGCGTGGCTTTGTGCGTGGCTTTGCCTTTCCCCTTTCCCTTGGCGCCTGGCATATTCCCTGCCTCATGAACCTTGCAAACCTCGACCGCAACCCCAGCGCCCAATAAAGCATCCATCCATAACTAGAGAAAAGATAAAGCCTAAGTGATAGCGAATACAAACGTCGAAAAGTCAGCGTACCTTTTGGTTTTCTCGTTCAGTGTCTCCCGGTCCTTTGACCTCGACGAATTTACACTGCAGCTCCTTCGGATTCCATATAATCAAATCCGGAACGCCACTACTTCGTCCGTTGTAATCCTCGCAGAAAAGTCGACAAATGATAGCCAAAGCTTCGCCGCCCAGACACTGATATTATCCCTTCAATTCTGGTCCATCAAGAATAGGATTGAGATCTTTCAGCTCACCTCTGCGATTTCAATCAAGTCTGAGCGTTCGCATAAATCCCAGCTTACGCCCACACACCATGTCTTTTTCTCTCTATATTGTTGATCGTGTTTCTCGATGATCGCCTTCGCCCAACCTGCACGGATCTCTTTTAAGCGAACGTCAATAGAACCCTTGCGTGCGTAGTAGAAGATGTCATCTCGCAAGTCGAGCGGTTCTGTCTGATATGGCGTCTCGAAGGCTCCAGGTACATTTTCAAAGATAATATCCCAGAACAACAGGGAAAATAGCGTCGTAAGAATACTCGTCTCAGAGTGAAACCTGCAAAGATGGTTACATATGAACAATGGGAGACGCAAAACGCATAAATTCGACCGACCCTTTGAATCCTTGTCGTTCATAATACTGAAGTGCACGTGTCTCAACGTTGACTTCTTCGGCACCCTTCCCTAGCCAGACAGACTTGCCCGTCCATTTGACTTCAACTTCCTAGGGAAAGATAAGAACAAGGGTCCCGATCAAGAGGAGGAAGAAGGGTTACCTTCGCTTTCTTAGGTGAGGTTTCCGAACAGGATGGAGATTGGACCTCTACGGCCTTTGTACCGCCGGACCACGGTGTTTGAAAGAGCGTCAACTGCTCCTTGCATACCGGGGTCTGAATCCGTGAAGTAGGTGTTTGTGATTTTCGAAAAGGAGGTTGTATCTTTCTTGCAGGAGTCATGACCGCATCCGCATTTTCCTTGTAATTTTTCTTCTTGGCATCGCATTGCGGAATGATACGTCCATTCGCGTCGAATCCTAATTTGCCTGTGCGGGTCCATACACGAATACCTTCGATGTGGACAACTGCCGGCTTCCTTAGCTGACCATCGCAGCGACTGCGATTAGTTTCCGGAATACGAAGCTGTTTCTCCAGCCGCTCAAGCCGACGGAAAAGACTTGGTCTATAAACTGAACGAGGAGAGTATTAGTAACAGAAATGCAGAGTATATGGCAGCAATACAAACCCAATGCGGTATCTTCGTCCTCCAAAGCTGCTATAACGCCGTTCATGGCGTTAGTGAGGGCATCCCGTTTGGACAGGTCATTCCGATCCTGCCACATATATCTAGCCATAAGTATAGCCCGCCGTTCATACCACTTGGCGCGCTTCCCTCGTAGCCATACTTTTTGTTCTAGAAGAGCCTCAATCACAGAGTATTCCAGTTGGTACTGTTTCAGTAGTCCGAGGGCTTCAGTGGCCCTAGAAACCATACCGGTGTAAACATAGCCTGTATTACCTCAGTCCCCACGAATTCACTATACTGGGAGGAATTTACCGGGGTCGAACCTCTCCAATCCAGCTCTCCTAGCTTCTGGATCATCTTTGGTCCTTCTGACCGTCAACAATACCTTCCACATGGGATAAATCTCTTCATCGAAGACCTTTTTGACTAGTTTCGCCCTTTGTTGTCTCGGCGAGTCTTCCGGCACGTGTTCTTCATAGTCACTGTCATTGTCGTCATCCTTGACGTTAGGCGCGGACCGATGGGGTGCGGACCGGCCGAGTGGACTCATCGTCGGTGTAGCTGATTGGCGACCGGGTGTGGCCATAGATGAAGAGGATCCATCGAGGGCCAATGCTGATGATGTCGGGGTATTTGATTGGAGATCAAGTAGGCTATCAATACGAGCTTGAGTCCGCAGCGCTTCATCATACTTGAGAAACTCCTCTCTAGTAGACCATATGGCGCTGTCCCGTTGGAACGCATACTTTGTGTAGCTACGTTTCTTGAAGGCAGTTAGGAGAGCAGGGAGAGCGATGGATTTCGGCATTTCAGTACTGAGACATAACATGAATAAATGCCAGTAGAAATGGAAGAATAATAACCTCCTGAACGCAATTATATTGATTCGCATAAAGAGTTCGAAGATGGCGGGATTCAAGCGTACACACTTGACTGCGTTAGAGAGTACGAGAGTACGATCAGCATAGGTGATAAGCTGCACTGGTTGGGACTCACTCAAATGCTTGAGGGCAAGATTTCGCAATACATTTTCCTGAGAAAGCATGAATTCCTTCGATTTGTCCTTCCCGCCGCATTGTTTGGAAAAGGGAAGTGTCGTTTGTCTTAGCGGTTTAGTCCTGCTCTGTGATAAAATAGGGAACCCAAGAGTGCTCTGGCGCAGACTAGAACCTGCGGCTTTGGTCTTCTTGGGGGAAGGACTAAAGTTCAGCGTCGACTGCCTTGATGCATGTCGTAGGAGGGTAGATATCATCTCCGATTTCTACTTCCTCGTTGAGGGTTTTACTCTTAACGCAAAAGATCAAGGCATACCACTTGCTTGTTGAGGTGAACCTTCATGTCCTTTGCAATACTCCTGAGTTGATCCACGGTCAGGCAATTCAGGAGCTCAGGCAGTGTCATGACTTCTACACTTTGACAGAAGTAGCTATAATCTGGGGTGGCAGATTGTGAGGAGATAGAGGCTGTTGGCTGGGAAGGTACGGTGTCAACTGGGTCATTGTCGGAGTCCAGCGTTAGGTCAATGATGTTATCTTCTGTCACCGTCTCCTGCTTAACGTTGACCTTGAAGTCGTCGTCATTCGCTTCTGAGCTGAATTTCGTAGCAGAGACACACAGCTCATCGATTGCGTCACTGAGTCCTTCGCCCACCTCTTTCTTTAGGCTCAGAAGCTTAGGGACTGAGTACCATTGGCCTGGCTTGCGTAAAGCAAGCCGAACGAGCACAAACCGAGCATTATCTACGATAGACTCGTTAGCAGATTACACCGAGAGATCAACCGAAGCATACAGTTCAATTGTCCGAACTTGCAAACGACGTCCCACTCTTCCTCACAGAGCAGGTGATATTCATACTCGTGAACGATGTTGATCATCTCTGTGTATTGATTGGCTTGGCACAGTGGTTAGAATCAAGAGGGGACATGCCTTCAAAGATCCTTAGATATATAGATATACGTTCCTTATCATCCTCGTGGCGAGATTGGTCGTCAATCTCGTCAAGCACACTCTCAATCCTTTCAATGTCGTCTTCAGCTCGAACATGGCCGCCATTTTCGCTGTCGATGAGATCTTCTCGTGAATTCATTCTTGCTGCCTGTATATACAAAGGATGGCGCAAGACTGTTGGGCAGAATTAAAAGGGGCGCTACGTTTGTCGCGCGAATGTCTCTCATGCGATGTTAAATGATTCAACTCGGTCGCGCGTCTCGTCACGCCTGCGTGATCCACCATGCAGGGTGTGACGCAGGGTTTTGATCACGCGACGCCGCAAGAAAATTTTCTTCAAGTCTTGCGTACTACTACTACGAGTTGGGTCAACATAGTCGTGTCCCAAGGTGAGTTAGCGCACCTTGTTATATTCTCTTTCCGGATTATATCAAAAGATGAAACGCACTGGGCTCAGAATGCGTATATGTTGTAATGCACTACGCTCGCATGAGCGGCGGCCTAGAAAACCGTTAACTGACTTGCCTTCATCATCTCATGACTCGAATTTTTCCTGATGTTGATCTCATATTTTTAGATAGTTCAAAATGAATGTCGACCTTGCTCCCAACGAGCTATGCGAAGTGATAGATGATATGTCTCGTAGTATCACTTCCGTTCGCGAGTCCATAAAAGAGTTACGTGAAAAGTATGTCGATAGAGTACATTGTCCCATTCAAATATATGTTCAATATTTGTAAGGCAGAATGGTGCAAACCTCGATACGAAGGACGGCATATCTCTGCTTTCGCTCAAGAATCATGTTTTAATATCGTATCTCCAATCCCTCCTATTGGTCTCCTCTCGTCGAGCACTTGGGCATTCCCTCGCCGACCGCAGCCCTACTCAACAGCCATTTAGTGACCCAAGCCGCCAGGCTCGAGGTTCCTACTCAGGCGATTTAGTGGATTCAATGATTGAGAATCGCATCGTTCTGGAGAAGATTAAGGTTCTCGAAACGAGGATGAGATATCAAATCGATAAACTAGTCAAACTTGCAGAACAAGCCCCCAATGCAGAAAAAAATGTCGTCGATGGTCAGTACTCTCTTCTTATCTGTGCTCACTACTTATGCGGGATACGTCCGATAGATCCCTTGGCATTCCGTCCTAACCCTCAGAATTTCGCAAACGACGAGGAGCAAGGCTCCGAAGATGAAGAGGCCCAATCCGGAGTTGAAGACTCCGCTAAAGACGACGGCCTCTATCGTCCACCGCGGCTCGCCCCTATGCCATACACTGAAGCTCGTAAGGACAAACGGTCGAAGCGTGCACCTGTTCCCAGCGCCTTATCTTCTCTCCTCGACGCTGACCCTTCACGACCTCACGTGGAGTCAACTTCAGGTCTCGGGACAACGCCATCCCTCACGTCTGCTCGCGCACGTGAACTCAAGCATGTCACTGAGTACGAAGAAGAGAACTTTACTCGTATAATGATGAAGAAGAAGGATTACCGACGACGACTCCGAGATGAGGAAGACATCGCTTTGGGTGGAAGTGCTAGTGCTGGTGGTAGCGCAGGCAAGACACGAAGACGGGGCGGCGGTTTCGAAGACGAGTTTAATGATGTTTTGAAGGGCGTGGGGAGATCAAGAGGCGTGATAGGTGTTGGTGATGGATACGAAGAGCTCAGGCAAAGGGGGAAGAAAGCTGATTTATTGGAGAGAAGTCGCTCCAGGCCAAAGGCTTTTAGTTCCGCCAATGAAGATAAAGAGGAGTCCAATGCCGAGGCTGGACGCAAGAGGAAGAGGAGCAGATTTGAAGCTGATATGAAGGCCACCAAAAAGCGGATAGCAAGGTCAAAAAAGTAGCTCGGTCCCATTCATATTGACCATCCACCGGGAAATCGTTCGCAAGATTATCTTGCAAGAATATATTCAGTAGCAACAGTAAGCAGTCCCAATTACATAGACACATGTGCGTGAGGTGTGCTCAAAGTGAATGGGAGCGAACTCTGAGAAAACTCCTTCGACCTGATCTTGGTATCGTAATGGTCATTATGTAGCTTACAACGATCACGTGACGAACGCGTTGTATTCAGTCCCCTAATTTGACTTTGGTTGTTCCCTGACTCTCAACTCAACGATGCTTGCAATAGCTACAACTACCGCTCTTTTCATTCCTGAACCACATACCCTCAAACGTGGTACTGTTCCCCCGTCAATCCACTTGTCTTTGCTACCCACAGCATGCGCCTGGATTTCGGACGGTTCTGCACTATACCTTTCCTCTAATGAAGGCGTTTATCGATATGACCCTGCAGCAGAATCCGAGCCCCAAGAAGTCCTGCGCTATAATGAACCAAATCCAAACTCACAAGTAATCGTGAAAGATGGTTCCACCTTTATTACCAACGACGGCCGCACGGTACTCATTGTGGATAAAAAGGGAAAAACTCTACAGACGCTCGTTTCGCACAATTCAATCGTTACCTCGCTTTCTTTAGCAAGCGACTCTTCATTGCTTGCATGTGCTACATTCAATGCAGTGCACATTCATAACCTCGTGTCGGGCTCACATACCGTCCTACGAGGGCTCCCTCTGGCAGGCCAGACCATCGGGGCCTGTGCCTTTCATCCTCACTCCCGAACGAGACTCCTCTTGGGAATTGGAAAACAATTCGTCGTGTACGACACGACGCGGCCCTCTGGCCCAATCAAAGTCATACCACTAGATAATCTCACTTCGGGTGACATCAATGCAATCTGTTCCAGCCCTTTCAGCAAGTCACTGGTAGCAGTATGTACTTCGGAAGGATATATCGGACTCGTAGATTTGGAGAAAGAGAAAGGGTAAGCCCTTATGCACCACTTCTCCACTCCGTTGTGAACTCTGCTTAGATTATTCCGGACTCTTAACCTCGGGGTCGCATCAACTTGCATTTCCTTTTCCCCCGAGGGAGCGTCTATATATCTTGGCACCGACAATGGTAAATTGATGATCATCGATCTGCGTGCCCTCGAAAAGCCTCCCAAAGAAATTGTAATTGATAATTCCGGAAAATGTGTTGTGACTATTGCTGTTCAGGTGGGCCAGAGTCTTGATTACTCGTTTAAAAGACTAATAATCAGGATTACCGACAGAGTAAATCCCAGGCGCAAGATGCACCCAAAAAAGGGAACACGACTGTGACAAGTAAACCATTATCAAACGTCAAGGGGAATGCATTGCAGGGGAGAGGCACACCCAAATCTCCTGGCAAGCCATCGTCTAAGCCTGTCAGCGCCCCATCCGCTCGCGTAGTCAAGAAAACTGAACCAATGACGTCCGACGCTCAAGCCTCGGACCGCAAAAACGATGATGACAATAGTCAAATTTCTGGTGAGATTAGTTTGAGGTACTACCTGCATGTCCTGATAATCACCGTTACAGTCAATCTTGAGGCGATACCAACCTTCAAGCCCGCACCGAAGGCAAGGGTCCCATCAACTTCAAACGGTACATCGCCCAAAGCTGCTAAGCTTTTGGTGACAAAACCATCTGCAACCGCATCACCATGCCGCATAACTGCTAGTGCCAAACCTTCAAAAGTATCCTCTCCGGGAAAAGTCAAGAAGGACGTGTCGCGACGGCCGAGAACACTACCCACTAACCTCCGCGCCGAACCCGTCGGCCCAAGCATATCATCTTCGTCGCAATTGAGTGTGCCATTGGCAACTTCACCACAACCGAAGTCAGTGCAAAGAATGGTGTCTTCTGCTAGTCAAACTGGCTCTGAAACAATGTCCACCGCTTCGGCCTCTTCTAAGGCGCGAACAGTCGCTTCGCGCACTAGCTCATCTTCATCTCGACCTGGATCCTCAATATCTCATCGTGCGGTCTCTCCCGCACCTTCAGCGGCGCCCTCCAATCGGACGAGAGGAGTAAGCCAGAATAGCACTCGAATGGCAAGTCGGACGCCGTCCCCTGACTTACCAGGTGTAAGTGCAGGTCCAGCCGCACCCCTTCCGACCGTGAAGAAGAGAAGTGCACTGAGCGTATTAGGATTGGGTACCCCGGAGGTTAATCGGTGGGTTGAGGCGGGGAAGGTGGACGAGCACGATGTGAACAAGGGGAAGGGGAAGGGAAAAGTGGTAGGGTTCAAGCAGACCGCCGATGCTTCGGACAATGAAGATGAATCCGATAAAGAAAACGAGGGCGAACGAAGTCTCGTAATATCCCCTCGTCGTCCGGGGACCATGCAAGGTGAATGGGCATCTACTCCTTCACCTTCGCGATACACTATACCTGCATCCCCTGGAGTTGCTGCCGCTGGTTCTGCTCAGGAACTACTGCGCACAATTGTCAAAGACGTGATGTATGATTTGCAGCAGGAGACAAAGAGCGAGATGATGGGACTGCATCTTGACCTTGTTAGGATGGGCAGGAGTTGGAAAAAGGAGCTAAGAGATTTGATGGACGAGTATGTTGGTGACTTGAAGGATCTGAGGGAGGAAAATCGAAGGCTTAGAGAGGAGAATGAACGTTTGCGGAGGGGTTATTGATTGAGTCTATGACCCATGCCTTGGTTTACTGTATAAGTATATTTTGTCTTTGAATATCTTGCCCCGGCTAACACAGGATGGGTTGGTGCATACTGTGTATATGAGCTTTTTAGGATTGGTCTGATTATGTAGGAATACAACCACCTCCATATCGTCAGGCAGCCTTTAATTCAATGTGCGTAATACTCTTGGTCTGCGGCTAAATACGGATTATATACTATATCACTTGTACAAGCGTCAGCGATGAAAGGACTTGGATTAGATCCAACAAGATAGCAAAGAGGTATATAATTGAAATGCAAATTATGTGCAGATAACATAGCATTTACTCTAAATTCAGAATTTCGGTGTAGGTAGGTCATTCCACTGCACCATTGGTCCAGGATCTGGCGCCACTTGCAAGGCACCTTTGAAGACGCCAACATCTTCAAAGTATGTCACGCCTGGCCGGGGTAGATCCGTACCCTCACCCTCGACGGGATAGCGCTTGGTAAGGGCTTGCATCTGTATGACTAAATTCTGAACCTGCTCCTGCGGTATGGGTGTTGCTAGTCGCGCAAATATACCAGCCCAATGCTTGCCGAATTCAACCGAAGAGATTGGAGCGTCGTCTCCTCCAAGCGCCTCTTTCCATGACTGCGCCTCTTCCGATGGTATCCCAGCGTCCTGCGCTAGGACTTCGAATGCTTGAGCAGCGGCCAAGCTAACTTTCGGTGGTTGCGGTTTCTGCGAGCGCATGTGGACTGATAGTTTTGCTCGAGAGGGCGACGAAGGATGTACATGGGAGAGGAAGAGCGTGAGTACTTCGCTCTTGGTAATTTCCTTCAGTAAATTTGCATCATTTTCGCCTATGGGTCGCGGAGTGAGGGGGTATCGCTATCAAGACATAGTGTGACTCACTCCTCAAGAAGTCAAGGTGGCCAGTCCCTATATGCGACAGGTACCTTCCCGCTTCTTCGCTCAAGTTCTTATCCGCTTCTAACCACTTCCTCTCTAGACCTTTCTTCTGTTCTTCAAACTGCTCTTGAGGCATCTCTTCAATAACATTCTTCATTCCATCTAAGAAAGCCTCAACCCGGTCTTCTAGATAGCCAGGGGTCTTCTCGCTTTGCACCGTGATGCGGAGGCCTTTCTGAGCCGATCCGGACAAGAGCCACTGCGAACAGAAGACGATATAACCCAGTTGTTCCTTTGTTCGCAAAACATTGAATGCAGGCTCGCTCAGAATCTGTGCGAGGAGAGCAGATGCCACGCGTAGTCGCTGATCAGTGATAGGCCCGAAATTAACATAATAGGTCAAGGCCGAGTTGGCTTGATTTGGGTTGGAGATCGTAGACACCCAGGTGTAGTTAGAAGCTACTTCGTGTCAGTTGCATTCTATTAAGTAGGTGAACAGCACTCACGTTGGGGTAACACCAAGGATTGATCGATGAGTGCCGATGGGGGCGATGCTGTTGGTTTCAAACTCTTCTCTGCGATTTCGGCAATCTTGATGGCTTCCTGCGGAGGTGTCAGTATGCATAAAATACAATCAGAGGGGATAAGCGAACATCTTTGTACATATTCCCTGCAACTAGAATTCGCACGTTAACATCCGCCAACAAATTTTTGATGTGCTGTTGCAAATCGTGTACAGTAACCGCTATTTCCACAGTTCGTAAATGCTTCAGGGATCAATAGGAAAATTCTTACCAGGTAACTCAGCGAGCTTTTCCTGGTGGGTCCATTGTTGCTTTGTGAGTAGATACCGAGCATAAAACTCAGACAGCTGGTAAGATTGCCCGAGGAAGAAATTCTCCCAGTTCTTCTTAGCCTAAACACACAAATAATGCTTGGATAAAAGGCTCTAGGTAAAGGGAGGAATGCAGCCGACCTGTTCCTTCATAACTTCAAATCGTTCGGGATCGATGACAATGTTCTTGATCTTGTCCAGGACATGTTGGACTAAGAGCGACATCTTGTCGTTGTATCCATTCATGGCGACGTACAAGCCCGTCGAGTGCGTAATAAAATTATAAGATAGCCCAGCTAGATCGGCGTCATACGAAAACTCCGTCAAGGAGTCCGTCACGATGTCGGTATATAAACTAGAGATTTTCATTTAGCCCAACTAGAACGGGAAAAAAAATACTCCGTACTTAGTAAGAACAGAGGCCTTTGCTGTCGCTTTGGCAAGAGGGCTGCGGACTTTCTTCAGACACTTGTTAGGAGTCGAGCCTAGACGGTGTTACATACCTTCGCAGATCAATGACAACATGAGCTTTCGGCACCCAGAATTTATCATCCTTCTTGTGCCAGAGAGTAGATAGAGGTGTCTGCCGAATCAGATGGGGGCGTTTAAGAGGCTACCGAGGGATCAGATATAGTTGATAGAAACATAAGGAACCATACTTTAATCTCGCGTTTATCGACGTCAAGGTTAGTCGGTATGAATTCGTTCGGACCAGGTAAGAATAACTCTGAGATATCATTTGGCGCTTCAGCCTGATCAACGATTGAGCTGAATATTGTAGATGCTTTGACGAAGCGTACACTCACCTCACGTAAGAAATCTTCGTCGAACCTCTCGACTTTGTATTCCGTTCCATACCACGGTTCCTTCTCCCATGTAGCTCCTGGAGAAAGTTTTTCGTGTTCAACACCTTTAGCCATCAGTACGGCGCGACCACGAGTTGCCCTAAATCCCGCCAACGTTTCCCTGACCTTCTCCTCGCCATTATTCTCGTTTGGGTCCCACTCCCATGTTATTTGTGGAGCGGCCAGTATCAGCTCACGGGGAACGGGCCAAGCCATATGCTCTGAGACCCATACAGCATAGTCATCGGGTCGGCGTTTCTCTGCGAAGCGGAAACGCGTGCGGGAAAGGATGGAGAGTTCGCGTTGGTTCCATGGTGGGAATTGTGATGAACGCAGAAGGGAAAGATATTTGAACGTGGCGAGGGTGACGGCACGGTGATTCTCTATAACGTATAAGGTCGCTAAGCAAGTAAGAGAGTAAAGGAGTTATTAGGACATACTAAATCCTTCATCCGTAAGGTGTATTGTTACTTTGAACATAGCAAAGCTACGAGCAAGATTTTGAGGTCCACAGCTGAGGGAGGTGATCCATCCTTTATTCTTGAGGTATGAATGCAGTGATCCAGGGCCCTCATGACCAACAAAATGACTTATGAAGTTGGCCGGTTTGTGTCGCCAATTAGGCGGTTGATACTCCAAAGGGAATGATATTTCCACAGCGTGGAAGGACATTATCGTCTGTACTGAAACCAATGTCTACCATATCGGACACTTCAGTGGGAAGCAAAAAGACAATATGTGTACCACTTACGCCCATTTCTTTTGGCCCGAAAGGATGTTCCCGAATCATAGGAAGTGGCTCACGACCACGATTAGGTATAGGTGAAAATAATTTCGAAGCAAGCTCCGAAAGTTCATCAAGTGATTCTGATACGTGCATTACGACATACGAATTGTGACAGAGACACCAGGATTAACTCACCGTTGCCAATTACGCATAACCGCATTCTACTGGCGCAATACTCCTTCGACCACCATTCTATCAGCCTTCGGCGCGTCTCACGTCCTACAGCACCACCATCAGCCTCCGATTCGCTCCCAGATGAAGCAACAGATGGGGCGGGAGATGATATTCGTGAAGGTATCGGGGACGCCGCCACGCTAGAAGCCGCAGATTCCAACTTGCTAGCAGTTCCGTTCATCAATCGGCCCTTGCTCTTCAGTTCCTTCCCCGCCCGGGATAGACTTTCTCTATTGCCACTACCGAATTTGCTCCAAACATGGCCTGACCGGCTGAGGTGTTTATTAAGTTGGAAGATCCGCCACATGTCGGATTGGTGGTTCTTCTTGTGCTCGGAGTCCACGGCATTGAGTTCTCTGGACGTACAAGAAGGTGAGAAGAGGGGACAGTGGAAGAAAGCGGCGAAACGGGCTAATGCAGGAGCAAGTGCGGGTGTAGCGACGCTGAAGTAATAGTTGGTATTTGACGTCGAGGTGTAGGCGTTAGATGCACCGTTGTTTTTGGCAAGGAACTATTTCGATGTTAGATTGAAGCGACTGGGTTGCGGTGTAGATACCTCTGAGTACTCATTCTCGCGGGGAAATAGTTCCGTTCCCTGTGGTTGGTGTCAGAACAAAGGACATCATGGTGAACAATCAAATCACCATGAACAGTAAGTGCTCGCAAAAATGCGCCAGTCCCGGCATATCATCCTGGATAATGATCAAGCTATATCCAACGAACTGCGTGTCTGGTACACTCACCGGGTCATACAAATGTCCTACCGCGACATCAAGACTCGCAGCAGCCTTATCAGCGTGAGCGTCATGAATAAGAGCTGCCTGTAAACCATTTTCTAGTTGAATTATTCTATATTCTCTGTTATCCTGTTCAGATTTTTCTATAGGTCTTGAGAATACAGAGTATGGAGGTATGGAGGGGTCTTTGGGCGAAATTGATACCCAGTCCGACTGTGGCGCAATAGTAGCCATTGTCGAGTGACGAATTGTAAATTTGGGCCTTGAAAGTGAAACGGTGTGAAGATGGGCGAAGATGGGAGTTCTGGTCGGAAGACAAGAGCTGAAATGCCTCAACATACGGGAACAAGAATTCTCGAACCGGTAAAAGGCGTGGCAAGGCTGATCGAAGGACCCTACCAGTCAGTAACTTTGTACAATTCAGAAGCTGCCGAGAGGGTCCTCACGGAGTCTCTACGTACTTCTTCCCTCGGGCGCGAAATTATTCCAGCACTGATTGTGTGGCCAGCGTGTGGCGGGAAGAGATTACGGTAAAACTTCGTATTTTCTATTACCGGACACCTCATGTGTGAACTACCTAGCCTACGATTGCGAGATCAGGAGTTGTATTGAGCCCAAATTGCGAGAAATTACGACAACAGCTTTAAATGTGATGATGTAAAAACACAGTTCATTGATAGAAAGCTAGATAATGAGACAGGGGACCAAAACAAGGATGTAGACAGCAACTAGGTCATGATCGAGCCCCGAATAAACAGAAAGCGTGCAGGTGGACAGAGACGAGAAGAGATGATGAAGAAACGATAGGTAACGCGTCATTTTCGCCTGATCGCTTTGCTCGTAACGTGCTGTGGCGGCTGATAGTCCTTCTTACGTCGGAACAGCAGAACGTGCGGCTCAGGTGCTGCGATTTAGGAGTAAAGGGGTAGCACGCGCAAAGCACTGAAATCAACGCAGAAAAAACTTACCATGCACTTCATAGTGCTCCCACCCAAGGCTCTGCGTTATTCCAATCCCTCTCCATTCCTGTTCTGATAATAGGCGCAGTACACCAGATTCATCCGGGTTGAAATACTGCTTAGGAATCATCTTGAGGAGAGGTTTGGGTAGAATAACATGCCGATACTCGTAGATATCGTCCGAATATCGATCAGAATAATGTATCCTTCAAACCGCTGAGTTCGATCTCTGTTGGCTTAGGAGCAAAAGACTCACTTATCAATGTATTCTTCCAGCTTGCTTTGAGCTTCTTTCTGGGCCGCAGTCGCCATTTCGCTGCTAATGAAGGTTAAGTAAATCGCTTCAGTGATGGAATGAAACGCGTGCGGTCACAAATGTCACTGTCAGTCACAGTGAGTCACGTGCAGTGAAATAGGCACGCGCTCTGTCACTGTGATTGTCAGTTGCACAACCTTACTTCAAGTTTAACTCAGACATTCACCTCAATCACTCGTAACTACTTGGCATGTATCGGACGACAGCACGAGCTCGGAGCGACGACTGTCAGAACGACGTGAGCCCGATACGTAAATACTATCCCAACGAAAGCTTGCATAGACCTGGCACGAGCGAATATTATATGGATGACTCGGATCAAATGAGTAAGACGCATATATGCGTGCCAGTATATTATTTCTGAGCAGATAGCAGTGTATGCATCATCCCCATCACCCCCAGAACGGCGACAGATTGAAGACGTACAATATTCGCAACAGTTTGCATATTACCCATCATCATCAAATAACCAGGAAATACGCTCTGTGTACGATGAAGAACCTGTATACGATTACCAAGGAACGTGGTTAGCGCATCCGAGAGATGTTACCAACGTGTTTAATGGATATAACACAAGTGGTATATGGTTCAGTAAGTTGATAGGGGAAGCAGGCTTACAAGTAGTTAGGCCATCAGCCAATTGAAAGACAAACAAATCCTTTCGGATACCGTACCGCAGATATTCCTGAGCGGTCTCAAAATAAACAATTCGACGATCAGAGCTACTCATACCCCGGCCTCGTTAGCACCTCTTCAAGATCGATGGTTCACGACGGTAGTGACATCGTCAGAGGCGCTCCTCCACACAGTAATCATGGTATACGCTTGCGCCCTGTGTCTGAGCTTCGTAAGTAAACATATCCAGTCATGGAGAAGAGTAAAAGCTTGATATATGCGTGTGGTCAAGCCGATATGTATCGTAGTCTGTTTAAATTCGGGGTCTTCAATGCAGTCCAGTCATCCTGCTTCAATGCTGTGAGTACATTATTTATTTCCAACTGCAAAATATCTGAGTAATCTTCACTAGGTAATGAAAACCAACGATAACCTGGTGTGTTTCGTTTTCCTTCTCCTGTTCCATTCTCATGTATTGCCAGGTGATGAGTGGTACGTGGACATATCTCCGAATCAGTATACCTGACTCTTTCTCTAGCTCCCACTGGAAGTGGGAAAACAGTAATTTTTGAGCTGGCCATAATTCGGATGCTGATGCGAGTCCGAGATAATAACCAAACAGTGAAATGTGTATACATGTCTCCTACAAAGGTCAGATTCACATCATTAACTGGTACCAGTCTCATCAGGTTATAGGCGCTGTGTTCAGAACGATATAGGGATTGGGCCGCAAAATTCGATCCGTTAGGTATCAAATGTACGCACCCTCCCTGCAGTTTTGGTGATCCCTTTATGATGTTCTTGGTCACCATCCTCCCTGTAGGCTGTAAATTGACGGGAGATACTGTCCAGTTTGGGAAAGGAGTTTGGGGAGATGCTAAGCATGCTTCAGTGATGTAGGTGCTTCAGATACAGGAATTAACTATCTAACACATTTCAGTATTACCACGGTGAAAACGCTTGTACCACCAAATTTCCGTTACTTATGCCATGATTAGCCCGAAAAATGGGACAGCCTCACAAGAAATTGGTAATATGTCTATGACTACCCATTCCTCTATCGTCAAACACATATTTACGCCGGTCTATGTACTCAGGAAAGACCATGGTCAAATTCTTGCCACCATTCAGCTGTTCCTAGTTGACGAGGTAACGAGTACATGAACTATCAGCATCGGGCTACTTAAACCTGGCATAGGTGCACATCCTCAATGAATCTCGAGGCAGCACACTGGAAGTCGTCGTGTCACGCATGAAACGCAATGGATCGGCGGTCCGTTTCGTCCTGGTCTCCGCAACCGTACCAAATATCCACGACGTCGCAAGGTGGATTGGAAATATCCAGGGCGATGGTCCCGCCCCGACTTTTGAAGTACGCATTCACACCTCCCATCGCGGTTGTTAATAACTTGATTTGCAAGTTCGGAGAAGAATTTCGACCATGCAAGCTGACGCGCTTTATCTACGGTGTACCCCGTCAGCGCGGTCAGAACGAATTCTCATTTAACAAAGTACTTGATTATCGTCTATTCCCGTTACTGCAGAAACATGCAAATGGAAAACCAATTTTGATTTTCTGCTCGACTAGAAACGGTCGGACGATGTGTTTATATAATCGCTTGACGCACCTCTAACTAGCCTTTAGGAGCATTGGTTACGGGACAACATCTAATGAAGGAGTATAATGACGCGGAGAGCAAGAAGCAGCCATTACCCTGGTCTCGTCCCTCAAGGTAGACGGCCTCCCATGTTATCATTGTGTTACTGAATCGCAGTAGAGTCGATCACGTATTCCATGATCAACGGCTATCGGGTAATTTACACGCTTTTTGTTTCGGTTTTTAAACCATACATATAGCCTTGATTACTCAGACCTCGCTGCTGTTGGGATTGGAGTGCATCATGCCGGCTTGAACCTCGATGATCGGAGGGCCACTGAAGACTTGTACCTTAAGAAAGTGCTACGCCTCATTGTTTCAACATCTGTGGGTTTTTCTGGCTATCCGTCAATTGCGATCATCTAGAACGGGCTTTCCTCTCTAGACTCTAGCTGTTGGCGTCAATCTTCGTACGCATCAACACGCAGATATTTGGTAGCTCTGACGTTTGCCAATAGCCGCGCACATGGTTGTAATCAAAGGTGTACAAACGTTTCAGAATAACGCGACGGTAGAATACACTGACCTAGACATAATGCAAATGTTGGGCCGTGCTGTGAGCCATCATTCTTGCTCCATTTGTTGACTATGCGCTAACTGAGCATTCTTAAGGGGAGACCCCAGTTTGGTCAGTCGCCTCACGTCTCACTGTTAAACTTCGTGTTGATAACATATTTAGACAAGGATGGGATAGCAATTATCTTGTGCGAAACCGAACTTGAGGACAAATACCGTTCTCTGGTGCAAGGGAAGACAATCCTCGAAAGTAGCTTGCACACAAATCTATCCGAACATCTGAACTCGGAGATTGCACTGGGTACGATCACCGACCTGGATTCCGCTAAACTATGGCTGCGTGGATCTTTCCTCTTTCAAAGGATACAGAAGAACCCTAGTTTTTATGCGCTTGGAAAGGAAGAAAATCAAACTTGGGAAGAACGTGTAGACGATCTTGTTTTGCAAAGCGTGACGAAGCTTCAGGACACAAAGCTTGTTGAGTATGATTCAACTGCGTTAAGGAATGGCAGCTTGGCTGCAACAGAATTTGGCGATATCATGAGCAAGGTAATGCAGATCGAACGACTTCTTTGCTTAAGCTCATGGACAGTAGTTTTACATTCGCCAGTCTACAGTATGTATTCGAAGCGAGAACTCATGTCCACCAAGAAATTGCTGATTCTCTGCAGATGGGCTTGATCCTGGCCTTACCAGAACGAGCTACTTTAAGGGAAATGGTATAGTGCGATATATATCCAATGTTATATTGACACAATAATTTTTCAGTTCGAAATGATGGCGGCCGCTGAGGAGTATGCCGGACAATTTTTCGTCGAAGTGTGATCTGACTGTACATAGGTTCTCCGATATAAAGATTCGAACGTCCGAAAGAACGGTTAGTTGTTACCTTTCCTATTTCACAGTTATCCTTCATCCTAGTACAGCCTCTTAATAAGCTGCGACAACACGAGGACATCAGATTTACGATTAAAAAACTAGAGAAGCCACCAGACAAGGTCCTTTTACTGATGCAAGCTATCTTGGGCGGGATCTCTCTGAATTCTCCCGAGTTTAAGAGTGTAGATAGTCAACCCAACCTGGAAGCGCTTTCAATATTCCGGCATGTATCCCGTGTAGCTCGCGGTAGGTCTTTCAAGTGAAAGGTCGTTTTTAATCTGTTTGATGTGCTGCTTCAGCCACGGTTGAGGTGGCGATTGTAAGAAAACTAGGAGGCCAAATCAAATCCGGTTTGGAAGTGTGTGTATCTTTGTATTCTTCTTTCGGCATCACGCTGCTATGATACTGTCTTACTGCTGCCCCAGTTTGCGTTGTCTTTCGGCGAAAGCTTGGGAGGATCGTCCCGTTGTCTTGCGACAAATTGAACAGATAGGAGAAAAATCGTGAGGATGATAGTATTGCCCACATTTTCTTGCTGACGGAGTGATTGTTCCAGGCTCAAGGTAGTCAATACACTTTGAATTCACAGAACTGACAAGATGATCAATAGGTCCTTGCGGAGCATGGTGTTACTTCAATTGATCTCCTCCGCGTTCAAGATACGTTGAAGATCGAGACGGTAGACTGAGTATCTTCAGGAAGACCACGAAGCTAACCATGCTTCTTAGCTGCTGAATCGTAGACCGCCATTCGGTTTGGATCTCATCAGCTCATTGAAGGAGTTTCCACAGTACATGCTGAAAATAACGGAGAACGGGGTCTTCGTGAGTGGGGGGAAGAAGCCAGTTGAGGTTCGTATTTCGAATTTCGGATGCTGTTGAACCTCTCCTCAGCGTAATGAAGGTTACCGTGATCATCGAATGTGGCCTCAAAGCAGAATTGGCGAAACCTCGAAGGGGTAAAAAGCACAAGGCCAACGGCATAAATATGACATCGATCCTCACCTTGACCTCCGATATGGACTTTATCGACTATCGTCGGATCCCGTATGTACAGTACCTTTTCCGGTGTTTACTGCTAAAGATACTTCAGTACTTTCTCGCTCGCAGACAACAAGAGTTTCGAGGTTGTCGCAGAACTAACGAAGCCCAGCCAGTCTATTATTGTCTATATCACCTCAGTAAGCACTCACTATTATTAGCTGCTTCGTGCTGAATATGTGACAGGAATCCATGGCTGGGGTCACGGTAAGTCAATCATATAAGCCCAAGGTACCCAGTCAAGAGTACCCTACCATGGATACACGCCCTCTTACTTCCATCGTAAATGTTCCCTTAGTTGGCGAGATAAACAGTTATGCTAGAGTTCTCTTAGGAACAAGATCTTGTTGGGCTTGAGAACGATCCTGATTTCTGGAAGATGGACATTGAAGATGACGAAGCACCTTCAGCTGTTAAAGACTTGACTAAATCAAGCGGTATCAGTTTTACCTACCACTCCTCTGCTTTTCCAGTTCATAAGAATTTTTGATTACTACAGGCAAAGCACAAGATGGCTCAGCCCAGAATGAACCTGCTGACAGTCCAATCAAGAGGATGCCGTCCGGCAAATATCCGTAAGTATTGCTTTGCAAATATCACAATGGCTCGTTAATATGAGGATAGTTGTAATCATAGCTGTAAAGATAAAAAAAAGTGTCGACATCTCTGGTGCGTATACCAACCATTATTCTGTTAGTGATCGTCTATATTCTGTAGTTGCCGAGAAGGGATGGACGAACCACCACATTCAAAAAAACGAAAAGTTGGCTCCATGTCTCCGAATAAAGTGGCATCTACTGCCCAGGAAAGTCGAGGAACGGCTACCAAAGTAGTATCCACCAGCGGCGCTAAGAGAAAAGCAAGCTCTAGGCAGAAGGGCCATCGGGAGCGGGTATTGGACGACCTGGAGTCTCTCCATGAGCGGACGAATGTTGCCAATAACCTGGGGCTGCAAAGCGATAAACGTATCAAACTTCAAACTTCGCCTATCAACCCCCGCAAACGGAGGAAGACTCCCCCTAAGCTGGACATGGCTTTTGTAGATCTTGCGGACAACAGGGTCGAGTCTTGTAACCAATTAGAAGCTGGCGATATCTGTGAAGACGACGATCTACCGGAGGCCCATGAAATCCTGAAACTTGCCCCCTCCGCCAACAAGCAGCAAGGAGCATCCTCAGATACCGATTACTCCAACCCTGAGATAGACGCAATTATCATGGCCATGCAAATGGATGACATTCAAAGCCGATCTTCCGACATTACAGCCTCAACGCAGGTTGAGACCCCACCTAGGAAAAGAACGAGGATCAGGTCCCCCAGCATCGTTGCTCCTCCTAGACAGCCAAAGGCTCCCATTGGCGAGGTAAGCTCAAAGTACTACAGTGATCATTGGTCTGAGTCGTTAGATGCATGTCGACGTACAAGAGCCGTTGTTTTTGATTCCTTTCGATGAAGGTCAGGATAAAGAAGGATATAGCTACCGAGATGAGGATGGCAACAAAGAAGACGATAACTCCGCCCCGGAAGCTGATTTCCGCCTGAACTGTGCTTCGATAGACATCTTGCTCTCCCCTCGCACCATTGCTGGACATTCCCCCCAAGGCAGAAGAAGCCCTGTAGTCTCAGATACCTTTCCAAATGGCGTATTGCGATTCAACCAGCCGATCTCCCCGGAAGACCTTATATTACCCGCGTGTCACACTATGCAATACCGAAGCGAAGTTGTAGAAGACCCAAATGAGTTCGCAGAACTAGAGGCTTGGCTGCACAGCGAGGCAATAGATATTGTATGAACTTCGAGACAGCTTTCGGATATTAAATACTGTAATAGTGATCCCAGATATTGATCAAACCACAGTACAATAACCTCCTAAGCTCTCCTTCCAACATAAGTTTAATCGTAGAGTAGGCGTATTTTAGTGCGGGGGAAGTTTTTTTGATGAGTGGGTATATAACCAAGATGATAATTATTGTGGAGATACAGTAAAATCTATGATGTGCCCGCATTATCATTCAATTCCTCCTCCGAAGGAGCGATGAAGACCTTGAGAGCACCTCTAAATCTCTCATCCCAGGCTACGTTTGAAGAAGGATTCACGATATCCCAACCTTCTAGATCTTTCCTCCATCGAAGTTCCTTCCGCAATCGTTCTGCCCGTAGTTCCACTTCAGTAGGAGGTGGATTTTCAATCTCTTCCTTAGTAAGCTCCCGCTCGCCGCGAGCAATTGCTCGTGCAGCAACGAGTTTCCCAGGCAAAGCATCGTAATACTTCTTTCGAGCTTTCTCGATATCGTCCGCAATGGATGATGTCGACTTTTTGTAGAATGACTCGGCTCGCTTGTCGAAATCGAGATCGCCCTGTAGCGAACCGATCTCGGGGTTTGTGATATCAGAGAAAAGAGGTTTAGAACTTTCGTCAGGCGCAGCGAACGGACGTGTCCATTGCTTAACGAGGCAGTAGGCTGCTTCAGCACCGGCTTGAACTTTATATCGCTGATTGAAGAAATCCCAGATCATAAGTGGAATTTGCGTGAATCCGATGTAGTCCACGAAAGATACTAGAAGGAGCGGAGGTTGTTCGGGTATTGTTGAAGGTGGCGCGTTCAGAGAATCGGGTATTAACGAAGATGATTGTGGCTTCGGATCTGTTTTCGTCTGATGCAACTGCAGAGGAGAGAAAATAGCGGCATGGGGAGGAGAGGCGAAGGATTGGATTTTTGTGTCAGTTGATATTTCCGTATCTTTTTCAGGCTCTAGCTCGTCGAATCGCCCATCGTCCTCCAATTCACGGGCTAGTTCCTCTTCCGGATCTATCCTCTGTAAGCCCTCCGACCAGCCTTTCTTAAGCCCTGACATGAACTCTTTGAAAGTCGGACGACCAATGATGACTATACCACCATTCAGCTCATTTTTGCACTGCTCTTCGGGTGACTTCAGCGTGGGTATAGCCATATTGTGTGTGGGTCTTGCATCGAGACCGGCGTCCAGTCTGCGGCGCGATTTGATATCTTCCGCGACGCGACTTGCAATTTCTCCGTGTCGCTTGCCAGTAATCATGTCATAGTCGACGGCTGCAGCCACAAAAATGGGCTTACATGGTAAAGCTCAACATCTATAACAGATACGTAATGATTAAACAGACGAACCTTGATGTATTTCCTGAAGTACTTCATACTTTGGTCATAATCGTCGTCTCCAGGCCACTTAGCCCCGTACACGGTGACCTTTCTCGCCAAACCCATCGTGTCTATAGGCTCCTCTGCTAGGTGCTGCACCTTTTCTATATATTCTTGTCGTATCCGCTTGCATTTTTGGCGGTCATAGATGTAGAAACCGGTGAAAGATGAAGTGACGGAAAGAAAAATGAGCCAGTTGCGAGAAGGGAGTTTAGGCCGCTTGTCAAGCCATGAAGGAGGTATTCCAGTATACCGAAGGACCGTTCGGATGCCCGACGCACTTGACGAGTGTTTCAAGGAAGAACTTGGTCCAGCATCTTGAGTACTCATTAATCCAAGTGATACCTCGACCAACCTGCGAAAGTCCCGAACCACGGAAATTTTGCCCCTGAGGAGCTTGAACGCCGAAAATTCACACCATTACTGGTTACCGGTTACCTCTCAGGTCAATAATCTCAACCATGCAGAAAGAATCATAAATAAATGTGCAACAGTAAGAAACATATTACTAGGTAATCTACGGGCATGAAGTATTCCGAACTAATACGCAAAATTCTCCCTCGTAACTTTCTTAGCATCTACCCCGGCTTCCGCCAACTTGGACAGGACGTCCACTTCAAAGGCAAGCGGACCACATAAATAGATTGCTTGAGAGTGAATATTCGGCCCAATATCCTCGAAAATGGTACGTGATATGCGACCAGTATGACAGTAGGTTTCCACCTTTTCGATGGTCTGTAATCCAGACACAGGCTTATTGCTAAAAATGTGGATTGTCAAGTTGATATGGTCGTAGCTACTTGGGAGAGCAGATGAGATTAATTGGATGAGAACGTCTGGTTCGCGGGTGGACAGGATCAACGTAATATCGATGGGAACGTCTCCTGGCGCTGATTTTATGGACGAGAGCATGCTCAAGAACGGGGTAACGCCAATCCCACCAGCAATCCAAAGGAACGAACCCTGCGGCTCCGAGACAAGCGTGAAATCGCCCGTGATTCCGACAAGCTTCACACTGATTTCCAAAGGCTTCATGTCTTCGAGGAGCTCTGGTCTAACTTCACCAATCTTGCGGGCAATTGAGAAAAGAGCCCCCGTCACTGCACCTCCAGGTTTCTCTCGCATGGTCAAGTCAAACGTCCGACTGGGGCCGTCTGAGGTGCTGGATATGGTCCAAGTCCGTATGCGATCATCATTGACTGCGGTTGGTTTACCAGGCGCCATATGATGGTAGTCCTCACGCCCTAAGAAGGGTGTAAAATCCATAATAGCGGCCTGGCCAGGTTTGAAGTGTATATCCGCTGAAGTCGTCCACCTAAACGTGGCGAGTGACGGACTGAGGATCTTAACCTTCGATAATGTAGCTGAGACGGCTTCTCCATCGTCCGGGAAATATATCAATTGAGAAGACTCCTCAGCTAAAAGACGAATAGGCGGGCTGTATGGACTGGCCGCAACGGACGTCCCTGGACGTTGCCTGACGGGAAGGGCATCTGCTACAAGGATGTAACCCGTGGTTTTAACCGTGGTGAGAGTATTCTGAAATGGGATGATCTTATGGGCGGACGGCCCTACGTGAGTTTGAGCTTCGCCGGTGAGATATAAGATATCACCAGTGGT
This sequence comes from Pleurotus tuber-regium, assembly GCA_014058305.1. Taxonomy (NCBI): domain Eukaryota; kingdom Fungi; phylum Basidiomycota; class Agaricomycetes; order Agaricales; family Pleurotaceae; genus Pleurotus; species Pleurotus tuber-regium. The sequence goes on along the minus strand of JACFYU010000026.1, from coordinate 2,824,839 downwards.
GAAGGAGACAAAAGTCAGCGAGGCTAATGGCGTGACTTCAATATTTCCCAGTGATGTCAAAAGTCGGTTGCCTAGAATTTAACAGTAAGTTCATATTCCAAAATTACAATTGTCCCACGTACCAGAGTAATCGGGCAGTACAACCGTACGCCCATCAGATGGCATTACACGTATAAATCCTCGGCGGCCTCCACGTTGGTTCATCCCGACGTGAGATGGGTAGTTAAGCTCATCTTCTTTCGGCGCAACATATGTAGTTCCAATAAAGACAGTATCAGCATCCAGTATGAAGTTAATAACCTCATCTGGCAGGCGCTCAGACGCAAGAAGGGAGGGAAGTCGGTGTATTACTTTCGGAGATGTTGTGGGTTGGGGAATTAGGTCCCTGACGTTGATGTACTTTGGGCAATTGCTGTATTTAGAAAAACGTTAGTATTAGCTGTCTCCAGAAATTAGTCAAACTGACATACCCAATGGCTTCATTCACGATGAGTTCGAGCTTAAACTGATGACCTTTTCGCTTTAACTTCGATATCCAGCCTGCAAATTTATTCCGTCGTCTCGTAGTGAATTCTACACCAATACCAGCGACTAGCATGCGCTGGTCCTCATCGAACAAGTCAGCATTGTCCAATAGCGGGTCCCCTTCCCAAACTTGAGCATCCACAACCAATTTGGATTCTGTAGGACTTTGAATGAAACCAGGCTGTCCATTAGTACCAGCTAATATTGATCCCCACGGCCTGCCCATCTTATCCAGCGTTGTCACGGGCACGAATGGAAGCCTCGTCACATAGAATTCCCGGTGTTGCTCAGGCATGTCTCCTTCAATCCAGGTGAAGCCCATCGCCATCGCCGCTCGATAGCCCAGCTTCTCCTGGATCGTCTTCTCACCGCGATGCCAACCTTTGAGAGCGGGCATGATTCGAAAGGATAGGAAATGGTATGTCTATCCAACAACAATTGTTGCGCAATGCCGCTTTATTATGGGGATTCAATACGGATCAGTCAGCAGGTCTAGTGAATCGTGATCTCAGTGCGATCATCATGACCAATCTGAATTCTGGAGTGTCTGGGCGATCTAGTGCACCATAAGCCACTACAAGCCCGAAGAATATTAAAAAAAAATACCACGTATCACGTTTTCAAAACATTAGCTGATGTTAGTAACTCGGAAGACTTGGTGATGATGGTGACTTTGCATAGCTTTGCATTCACTTGCTGACAAATACACTCACGAGATGTTAGGCGCCCTGCTTCCTTTTTTGAGTTTCTAACCTCTCATCCTCACAATATGGCAACACTGGCAGCGTAAGTTCCAGTTGAGATTTGTGATGCTGCAAGAATTTTAACTATTTAATCAGCCTTCTACCCGAACCCTTACATGCCCCGACGGTCTCAGACGGTGAAGACGACGAAATCCAACAACAACCACAGCCGACTGCTCCTTCACAGTCTATCATTACCCGAGTTGCCGTTCCACCGTATGGCCAGCGAAGGGGGTGGAAACCAACCTCTCAGGAGGACTATGGTGCGTCCAAGCTTTAGCATGTTGGAGTACTTCTCAATAATATCTCAGGTGACGGGGGTGCCTATCCTGAGTGCCATGTCGCTCAGTATCCTTTAGAAATGGGGCGAAAGAAGGTTAGCTTTACGTGTGGGTTCTGTGGCTTTAGTATCTTAACATCTCAATAGGCATCGTCCGGCAATACGCTGGCTCTGCAAGTGGACAGCGAAGGCAATGTCCGCTATGACGCGATTGCCCATCAAGGTCAGAGGGCCGGCAAGATCGTGCAATCCCAATTCAAGGATCTTGTACCTCTACACCACCGAAAAGACCTTGACGAGGATGCACGGAATATGGACCGCCCGTCAGAGGACGAGGTTCAGGCCACCGCCGAGAAAACTCGCGCTGCACTGGAGAAACTCGTTAACGGGAAAATAAAGGCAGCCCAACCAAAGAACGTCCCGGATGCACAGGGAAAGACAAGCTTTATTCGATACACACCAGGGCAACAAAATGGCGCGAACGGCTTAAAGCAACGGATTATCAAGATGTCGGAAGTTGTTGAGGACCCATTGGAGCCACCCCGATTCAAACACAAAAAGATTCCAAGAGGTCCGCCAAGTCCACCACCACCTGTATTACGTAGTCCGCCGCGAAAAGCTACTGCTGCGGAACAGAAGGAATGGATGATCCCGCCGTGCATCTCAAATTGGAAGAACAACAAGGGTTTTACAATTCCGCTGGATAAGCGTCTAGCTGCAGATGGGCGAGGGCTACAGGATGTGAGTACCCAAATATGTACCTAGAATTCGGTTGATTGCTCCCTTTCCAGGTCCACATCAACGATAACTTTGCTAAATTTTCCGAAGCCCTCTATATTGCCGATCGTCACGCTCGTGAAGAAGTTCGTCAGCGAGCTCTGATGCAACAGAAACTTGCACAGAAAGAAAAGGAAGCTAAGGAAGAAAATCTTCGTATGCTCGCCCAGCGTGCTCGCGAAGAGCGTGGCGGCATAGCACCGAAACCAACTGCTGAAAGTCGTGCCGCAATGGCCTCCAAACTCGCTGATTATGGCAGTGACAGCGGCAGCGGTAGTGGCTCTGAAGCTGAGTCCGATGACAGTGCAGAGGATGAAGAGGCGAGGAAGATTCGTGATAAGATGAGGCAAGAGAAGCGCAGAGAACGGGAGCGTGAGATGAGAATGAATAACATGGGTACAGAGCAGCGAGCGAAGATGTTGGCACGGCAGCAAAACCGAGACATCTCAGAAAAGATCGCCTTGGGATTGGCCAAGCCCACTTTATCAAAGGAATCAATGCTGGATTCTCGGTTGTTCAACCAAGAATCGTTATCAAATAGTTTCGCCGACGACGAGGCTTACAATCTCTATGACCGGCCGTTATTCCATGGGTCGACCGCAGCAGCCGCTATATACAAGGCACGCGGTAATATCGCAGAAGGCAACGAAGAGTCATTTGGTGGTGGAACTGATGAAGGGATAGGCAAGGCACTCGATAACGATCGCTTTGGACTTGGACGAGCAAAGATTGGATTCGAAGGCGCAAACGACCAGGAGGTTCGTGAAGGACCAGTACAATTTGAAAAGGATACTGGCGATGTCTTTGGTCTGGATCAATTCTTGGATGAAGCAAAGAGCGGTCGGAAACGAGGGCTTGATACCGAGGCGTGAGTTTTTAAAACATTTCCCCTACTGCGAGTCTGAACTGATTAATCCTGTAGGAGTGGTTCTCGCAAACGACGCCAGATGGAGAGTGCTGATCAGGATTAGTTGATTTATTTTCCCTTTCATCGATGTCTGTACCAGTATGTGGCCTATTGTATATACACTACATGTTTTCATTACACTGGGATGATCACTCCTGGATATCAGAAGTGCTTGTTGAAGTCGGGGGATGTCCCTGAACCAGAGAAAAATACTAGAGTGTAATAGAGACGTTCTTAAATTCTATTACACAACATGAAGAAAATTTGGTGACTCATTGCTTATTGCTTGAGCAGACCAAAGCTATGGGGATATTATTTTGATTATTGATTATAGCTCGTCGAATCCAGATTCTTATTTATCCTACTGGCTCTTGGCTAAAATCTGCTGGACACGTTTGAGCTTGTCCTCATTGCCTTGACCAGGGACAAGCTCTTTATCAGTGCGGGTTCCGATACGGATGTCAGTAGCAACGCGAGGTGCGCCTTTTGCGTGCACGGCTGCATGACAATCTTCAATAGCTTGCATCACTTGAGACCAGGGCCCTTCTATATAGTAGATGAAACCGACGAAACTCGGCATTATGGTGGTGGTGGTGGTACTTACCAAGATTCGTTCCATACCCACTGAATATGTCGAATGGTTTAATTCGGTGTCTCTGATGAGTGGTTTAGAATAACATACTGCATCTACGGCCAAAATTAGTGTTTGGATGACGTTGATACATGAACCCATAAGGAAACAAGTACCTGAAACTTGAGCCCGGATTTCTCGAGCACGCGGTGGCATTCTGCGATGTATTCTGCTACCTAGATTGCGGCAATGAACCTATCATTCACCTGGCATTACCTAAATATGATTGGCGCGCACAGAAGGCTCGCCGGTGCCCATTGGGATCAGGCAGAAATCTGTATTGTATTTCTGAGTTAGCAGTCACAATTACGACGGTATTGGCTTTACCTGCGACTGCGTACAGATCGCCGCTACTTGTATTTCCAGTCATGGATGCAAGAATCAAGAGGTGCGGCTTACATAAGCATACGTCCCTTGAGCAAGTGCTCTCATCTCAAGTTTGCCTTATTTCGTAGTTCTTGATAATTCTGCCCAACTTCCCCCTCGAATTCTCCATTTCTTGGATTCTGAAAAGTGTATGCCTTTCCTAGTATCTCTGCGTGCAAGGCCTGACGCTTTGAGGGAGTTATAGCTGCTTACTGCGGTCACGGTGTGCATATAGCTACAGTACCTGCCCATTACACGCGAACGTCGAGCAAAGTTCACCATGGCGTCCACTTCGGTGCAATCAAGAATATCAGAATTTGAATCATTGCGTTACAACAAGTACTCGCCACCCAGCCTTTTGGAAGCACCTCTCTCACCCACCGCGTCGTCTCTAAAGCCAATCAAGCCGCAGGTAACACCGCCAAAGCCATATGGGTCACCTTCCATGACACCTCCCAGCTTGGACCGCAAATCTTCAACGGTTGATCTAGGGGATTGGGTGGTGGATGATGGGCCGTCGAAGGATTTAATTCAGAGTGGAGTGATGAAGAACAATGTGTACCCCCCAAATCCTACCCAGCAGCGATTCGGTAACGGCATGAAGACATCTAATAGTGCACCATTGATCAACCTCGATTCCCCTCCCAAACTCAGGCCTGTTCGTGAAAACAATAAGCAGGCATCAGAGTCCAAGCCTCCCCCATTACCTCCACGCAAGCCATCTTACACATCCCTCAAGCAGGCAGCATCCCCTTCACCCAAGCGATCAGACTCCTTGACTGTCGAACATCCTCATACATATCCTCCACTCCCTAAACTCAACCTTACGACTAATACTAATGATAGTAATAATAGCAATGGTGGTCTCAATGGATCTCTTCGCATTGGCCTGGGCCATGCACCAGCATCCTCAATATCTTCCTTTCATTCTGTATCCCTCTCGTCCGATGGAAGCATAGACCACGATCCCAGTACACCCGGTTCCGTGTCATCCAACTTCATCGCTAGCTATCCTATTGATCGTGCCGACTACCACTCTACTACTGTAAGTGGCGATATCACTGGAAGCAGTAACAGCAGTCGGCCCATGACGTCTACCAACGGTAGCGAAGCTGATACCGTTAGTCTTGATGAATCGTTTGAGAATGTTTCCACAACGTCGCTCGGTAGTCCAGCAACGACTGCACTCATCGCCATGGACTGGGAAAGGGCCCTGGCAAAGAACAAGTATCCATATACACCTCGTTCCTCCATACCACCTAAATTACCTCAACGACCGGCGTCCGCAGCCAGTAGGACATCTCCTTCAGCTTCAAAGTCCCCCCCTCCGCCTGTACCCCCTCCACCTAAATCTGCACCTATGTCTCCTAAGATACAACCGACCAGTTCAGCGTCCTCGTCATACAGTTCTGTCTCAGCAACATCGACACTCACAGCCGTGCCTAATGGAACAAGGCGCAAACCGCCGCCTCCGCCGCCATCCTCATATCCATCACCACCAAAGTCTCAACCATCATCGCCACCCATCCCGCCACCTCGTCCAGGGTCCTCACGGATATCTCTAACATCAAACTCTGCATCCGACCGTTCATCCATTCTTAGCACTAGCACGAATACTTCTCGAAGCAGTTTCATCGCTATGCAGCCCGCTGAATCCGTGCCAGGATCTACAGGATCTAAGATGCAACTTCTTCTCTTCCGCGGACAAACTCAAAGTCCAAAGTTAAATGCAGCGATATTGCGCCCCACCCCCGTGCCTGTAGCTGCGCGTCAGCGATATGAAGTAGTTTTTAGAACTAATCTTGAACAGGCACGGAAGGCTGAGCGAGAACTGCGCAAGAAGGGAAAGCAGAGGGCCGAAGAGGATAAACTTTCGGGCTTGGGTCCCAAGGCGACTAAAGGCCTGAGTGCGAGGCGAGCTGCAGGATGGCGAGGTCTGAGTGTAGATCTCATCACTGGAGCAATTGATGAGCCAGCGCGGGCTGGGGATGATAATAATGGCGACGAAGATAAGACTAACGGTCCTCGGAAATTTAGGCCGCCAAATCGCACTCCTGAAGTAGACGATGAAGAATGGGAAGACCTTGCTCGGACAGAAGGGGAGGAGAAATTAGATGGCTGTGTAGTTCGTCTCATTTGGAGTAGATCGAGGCTGGATCGTGACCGTTTGAGGAGAATATGGTGAGTTTTGTTATGTACTCCAAGTGAAAGTCGAACACCAACTGTCGTTTTGTTGCTTAAAATCCCGCATATATTCATCCCGGTTGCTAACATTCTCTCTCTAGGCTGGAATGCGATCCTACTGGTTCCGGTTGTCTAACGCGCGATGCATTCGTGAGAGGTATGTGGCGGATTGACGAGGAACTTCGACGGGCACGTATCCGGTCATCAGCGTCATCAGCAGCGTCGATGTCGTCTTTGTCGTTAAAGGGCTCCAGAGGCGTCCCTCTTCGAAAAGGTGCCGATGACGTCGCGGGCAGCGATGTTGCAAGGAGATTACCTCCGTCAGTTGCGAAGCCAAAAGCTATCCTAAGATAGGTATAATGGTTTACATGGCTGGCTGGTGTGCCTAGTGTCCTGCTTACTGATCGAATTCGGTAGCACTTCGTTAGATTTTAATCAAAAACGTTCCTTACCTCCTTTTTTCTATAATGCACTCTTTTCGGGTAATCACAAACATCAAGATATGACTTGTAGCACATATGACAGAGCATAAGTTGACGGATACAGTTGGACATGTCAACGAGTTTTGATGCTTCAGCCACCCTCCCAATACTCAGTAGCTGGGGTGGTTAATGATTACTTTTGGTTGGCTTTAGGTAAACCTTGATCCGGTACACACACAGTGGCCTAAATAGTGAAGTCGAATGGCTGAAGCCTAAATTATGTGAAGCACATTGGTAATTGGTGAATAATTGATGTACATCAGACAACCGGACTGCCTTCCCTCTCTTTCTGTATCCACATACTCACCAAAGCCTCTCCGAGTGACTTGCCCAGGGCCAAAGCCAGCTGCACTGGAACGGCATTACCGACTTGCCGGTGTTGCTGCAGACCAGGAGCATGGGAAGTCAAACCATGCGTACGATAATACGGACATACTCACGTCTTGAACGATCTTGGAGGGTGTAGTATTTGTTGAACGAAAGATATAGTAATCGGGGAATCCCTGCGCGCGGGCGTACTCTCGAATTGTTAGAACACGCTTTTGCTAGTTAAATCGTCAACCCATGAAAACGACGCACTGACTATTTATACCACCACTTACTGAGGGATGGAGGGTGAAAGTATTCTTTATATGGGGTGCCATCATCGTCATAGCCGTGCGGAACTGGCCATCGCCGTCCAGCCGTCCGTAAAAGGCTGCAAGAGATGAGGATTAATGTCGTTTGAGTGGTAATCAAGATCACTGACCGTATTTTAATTTAGTCGGCGTCTTATTCAGCGCGAGCGCAGGGGGTAAACCTATCAGTATGTGAGTTCATGTAGCGCGAGGGAGCATTGGTGATAAGTACTACGATGGTCCGCTAGTGGTTTCAGTGGGATATTCACTGTCCTGAGAGTGCAGTCCCATCAGATTTCGAGGGGATGTAATACCTGTTCAGATAGACATACCTTTCAACAAGACGACTTGAGAATTTGGGTGTATAATGTAAAGTCACTTGGCCATCATGCCGTTCTTCGCTCTCATCCTCAATAACCGCTGTCGGAACTGAACGAAGCCATTTTTGGTGGCGGTTCTTTGGCGAATGCGGATACTCAACCGAGTCGACATATCCAGCCCATGGTGAGCCTGAGCCAAGGGTAGCTGAGAATTGTTGGATGCCCTCAACCTTGAGACGACGCCTTGCTCGCCGACGATCCGTATCTGTTTCTGGTATACTTTCATGGGGGTTTTGCCTACAAATTTTCAGTAAGCTGTACTTTATATAGCCCAAGTGCAACGCACCAATCAAAGGGGGGCTAGAAAACAGTAGACATATCAGTAGGGGTTTATGAAATTATCGAGTTGATCACCAAGTCGCCAATGGCATCATTCACCGTGATTGACTTCATGGGTGCAAAAAAATGACACGAGTTTGGGTCTTTTGACCTTGTCACTGGCAATAAAGGACTTCCAATGGGCTGTTTCCAGAATTTACTGCCCTTCGAATAACAATGGGTAGGAATGGGAAACTCCGGTATTTGTACACCACGTCGAGCTCCCCAAAATACCACCCGTTGACGTCCTTGAGGTGCACCATATTGCCCTGCTTCAAGAACTTTATGCCGGACCTGATAACTGATAACTGTTGCCAGGTTCCGAGATATGTGAGTAGACATAGTACCCACCCAAGTGCAATGAGGGTCCGCTGAATAAACTTGACAACACCCATCACAATGCCACCCAACAAGGCGCCATTTTCTCCCTGTTCTGCCAACAGCTTAAAGGATAACAAGCCGGGGACATTTTCAAGGAGAAAATACAATGGTTGATAATGCTCGACCCAACTCAACATATTGCATACCAGTGTTGACCGGATGTCATCGGCTTTCTGTTATGATTGAAACTGATGCGTCCCCTAAGTCAGTTGATGTACTCACTCGATGGTGATTGATACCTGAGAAAGCTTGACAGGGTGCTCCTGGTTGATTTGTGGAAATGTGAACAATAGCATTCTGAGAGACAGTGACAACTTACCTCCGAAAATAAACCCTACATCTCCCCTCTTTGGTAGTGACGTGCTTGAGCAACTGTAACGTGAGGCCAGCGGTTTAGGATTTTGACCGCTATCCCGCTCGATGATATACTTCAGCAGCAAGTTTACATCTTCACAATAGACTTGGGTGTTCGGGTGGTTGTAGCTGGTTTAGGTCAGGACAAACCCGACTGAAGAGTGGTGCTAATCACCTGTACGTGGTAGCTGCTGCCGGCGAAAATTCGACGGCATATTTTGTCTCCACCCAACCAGACATGTCCATCCCAGTACCCAATCCTCCCGCACCTACGTTGTATATAGAGCATATCTTATCGCGGACAGAAGAAACCACCCACCACTGAATAGTTCCAAACCACACAGAGGTTCGTTCCTACGTAGTAGTTCCTCAGACTTTTGTAAAGCACTTAGTCGCCCATTGTAGCAACTATCACACATCTGAAGTGAACTTCCCAAAGTGAGCATAAGCGACTGGCCATCGGTCTCGGAGTTGAAATAGAAGTGGTCATCATGGCGAACCCAATCTTCTATTGCAGCAGAGTCTACAAGATGTCTGACATAGCAGATGCCGTCTATATCATCTGGGTGGAATGGCGTAACACGATTCGTTCGTACTAGGCATCTCTGCAGGAAAATGAGTGAAAGAATTATGAGCGTAAAAAGACACACATCATCCTCGACGAGCTGAGATAGAGGCACTAGTCTCTTGCCGTCTTTATCAATACGAATATGGTCACCAAATCGTTCAAACAACCGAACTGTGACTTTGGGTTCAGCTGGTATTCCTTTAACACGTATGATTTGTCCAATTCGCAGGAGGGCCGTCTTCTTGTCCGTAGGTTGAATATATACGAAGTCGTGAACATGGTACTTTACTCCGTATCGGTTGAAACCTTGTGGGATTCGCCTAAGCTCTGATTGGATCTGACGCTGCTTCTTGAGTGCACAAGAATAGCAGGGTCTGTGGGAGGGAAGTATCCGAATCGCTTCCTCAGCTTCGACTTGACGAGGTACATCAATGAAATCAGTATTATCCTCGTCCCAAATCAACCTAGGTTTTCAAACACTGTAAGAGCCATTCTGGTTTGAAGATGTAACCATACCCGCAATGAAACTCAGTGCTCTCAGGCTCGCTGAACTCTTCGGACGTTTCTTCATCATCGGGAACTAGCATTTTGACATTGCACTTTTTGTAAATGCTTGCCAGTGGGTTGTCGTCGCATTCATTAAGTAGGAAAAGTGATTGTGGGTGCGCGGTTTCCTGCAGCATGGTTTTGCAGCCATGCACGAACCACTGAGCGTGAAACCATTTTCCTGTATCGTCCTCGAAAAAATAACAAAGACGGCAAAACCTATTATCAACGGCTTTAAGTTATTGCCCTTCTCAAACGTGGTCAAATTCGACAGACCACATTTCACTTCCGTATATATTCTTTGACCAAGCCGCATCACTCTCATGGTTCTCCGCTCGTGGCTTGTTATCATCTGACCCTGGCACGACTATGACTGTGTCGCCAACCTGGCCACGTTGGTCAAACACCTCTGTTGTAAGATAACTGGAGTCACCTTGTACTTGACGCCATCTAACCTAACGCTGGCATAATATGCCCGACCGTCTTCATTATGAAGTAGATGCCCCCATTCTAATGTTTCGGGATTGAATTCATGGGTTTTACTCTCCTTCGCAATACGCACGGCGTCAGGAGTATCCCGATCGTCACCTTTACCAGTAATTACAAGTTGATGGCTGTGATAAACGTTGCTCGCGATACGACCAACGATGGGCGTGACGACGGTGGTATTGCGGTGCTTCAGAACCTCTATTTCGATGTTAGAGATATTGGAGTCTTGTTTGGATTTAGTGATCGATGAACGAGCGGATGAAGATCCTGCGCCATTGCGATGGCTATTGTCAATGTTATTACGCTCGTCGTCGACGCCTGAATCATCTTCTGATGAGGGGGGCTCATCCACTTCTTCCTCGCCATCGTCGTCCTCATCGTCCTCATCCTCGTGTTGGGAATCTCCGGTAAACGAGACCGAGGATCCATCGCCTGTATCATCAGCAGAATTGCCTTGAATGGAGCGAATGAGTGGTATTTTAGACCACTTCTTTGAGATCTTCCGGGGTAGTCGATCAATGATCGTATCCAGCACTGTCTCGGTGTATGCCAGCTAAACAGTCAGGTATAAGAAATAGCAAAATTTGTCTTATTAATACGATAGCTCACAAAAATATCCGAGTCCAGATCAGATATCGAAAACGAGCGTCCAAGGTATTTTTGAATTGGGTGTCCTTCCTTCGCTATTCCAGAAAGTACGAGAGCAAAGTCCTTCCGAGAGCAAGTAGAATCAATAAGACATTGAGATATGATTAGATGTAGTAATTGATGGGCAGTGATGAATTCCTTGTAAATGGGGCTATAGCTGGGAGATGGATTGGCTAGAATATACCAGGCATGTGCCGTACGAATATACACTTTACTGGACGTGATTGGAAGTCCATATCAGAGCATTGAGATCAAAGGGTGGAAAATATGTTGTGGACATAGCACGTACCTATCGAAACGGATTAAGTTCGAGTCGTAATCATGGTTATTGAACTCTAGAATTGGTGACAGTCGAACAACTTGGTGTGGAGGGATTCCAAGACGGGACGGTGGAGAGACCCCGGGGTCTTCACCATCATCGTCACTATCGCTATCGGGTTCTATGTATGGCCGAAGAGTCCCTGAAGCACCATAGAGACGCTCCAGAGCAGGGTCACAGGAAAGAAGGATTGAAAGAGGTATTAATGTCGAAGTAGCTCTTTCATATACGATAAATTCATTCAGGATGCGGATGGGAATGTCGTCATCGTCGTCTGAGTCATATTCTTCTGCTGGCGTTTCTCCTGCTACGACAAGCCGTTCATCTTCGTCAATGATGTCGCACTCAGGCGTGTAAATGAGGGGGGCTATTTTTGCAGTTAATAGAATGTCCCACTGCCAGTGAAATGTGCACGCACCATTCTTGAAGACTGCATCTGCCCTAGACAGGCCCGAGCTACTAGACTCAGATTGTCTGTGCGAATGATTGCTAGAGATGGTGCCAGCGTCATCAGATATGTTGTCGGTTTCATTGACCTCATCAGCCAAGTTTATGAAATCCGAGACGGTGGGGGATTGTCGAAGACTTGCTTTATTAGTCAATGTCTACGTACAAAAGGTTCAATGGATCTCAAATGGCAAAAAGACACAGAAAGCCTTCACCTTGTCCTTGTCTGAAAAGCCCGAGTCTGTTACAGTGTTGTATCTCTTCCGTTTCTTACTCGGACCATGGTGTTCCCCCTCTGAATTAGATGAGTGGGGGGAATGGGAGTAGCGCTTGCGTATTCCTGACGACGATGTGGGGGTTGAAGACGAGGAAATACGGGTTTCCCGCATAATTAACTACAGAGATTGTTGTCAGGATAAATGCCTGTAAGATGATAGATTAGTTTGTAAAGCCAAACACGGTGTTCAAGTGTTTATTCCAACTCCGCCAGTCGCGTCTCACCTCTTCACAACGCGTCCACCATGGCCTTGCCAGTGGTCTTCATCAACATTGATTATGAGGAGGAGAAGAGTAAGCTATCTCTACTGACCAAGAACAGTCGACTAATTCCTTACAGACACAATACAGACTTTTTTATCAAAGTTTACGACCGAAGAGGCAGATGTAACGCGTCGCATCGCAACTTTGGACATTGACGACTTCGAGGACGGCGCTCAAGCTCAGGGAAAAAGATCAAAATACATGGATCAGCTGGTACGCGCATATCGATCGCGTTCGACGCGTGTTTCTTACTCGTAACCCGTATCAGCAACAAATAGCGAATCGCGATCAGCAGATGTTGGTTATCGACCTGGAAGACATACACAAGGTGAATTCGAATCATTTCGGTTGATGCAGTCGGATGACGTTAAGAACAGTTCGAAGGAACTGTGGCAAAGCTTGTGTCGCGTATACGACATAACACTCGTCGATACGTTACCCTGTTTTGTGAAGTAGTGGACAAACTGATGCCACCGCCGACGAAGGACATAAGCGAGCAAGATGAGGTTATTGATGTTATACTGCATCAGCGGCGGGAAAGGAATGAGCAGACGCAGGAAGGATTCCCTGACCATCTCTTGCGACGTTAGTACGTGTCTTGTCATCCTCTTCATCCCACTACCCTTAACCCATGAAACAGCAATTTGTACTTTAAACCATTAGACTCTGACCTTCCGTTGGCCGTCCGGGAAGTCCGCAGCGTTCAGCTCGGTCGACTCATCACAGTCCGTGGTATCGTAACCCGAGTCTCTGAAGTGAAGCCCCTCCTCCTGGTCAACGCGTATACATGCGATGTCTGCGGTTCCGAGACCTTCCAAGACATATCCAATAAAACATTCAACCCCATCGTCGACTGCCAAAATGAAGCAGAATGTAAAAAGAATGGCATACATGGTTCACTACATATGCAAACGCGCGCATGTCGCTTTAGTCCATTCCAGGAGGTGAAGATCCAAGAGATGGTACGTAGAACTTCTCTAACGCCAAATGTTTATAGTCTCATCCGGCACATAGGCAGACCAAGTCCCCGTCGGCCATATTCCCCGCTCCATGACCGTTCATGTCAATGGCAATTTGACAAGACTGATGAACCCTGGGGATGTCGTCCACATCGGTGGCATATTCCTCCCTACACCCTACACAGGATTCCAAGCAATCCGCGCTGGTCTCCTCACCGACACCTACCTCGAAGCTCACTACGTCCATCAACTCAAGAAACAATATAGTGATATGGAGATGACCCCCGAAATTCATCGAAAGATCTTGGAGCTAAGGCAAGACCCTGCCCTTTATCAAAAACTCTCCCAAAGCATCGCACCTGAAATATACGGGCATGAAGATGTCAAGAAAGCACTCCTCTTGCTCCTTGTCGGCGGGGTGACGAAGCTGACAGGAGATGGTATGAAAATCAGAGGAGATATCAATATCTGCTTGATGGGAGACCCCGGAGTGGCCAAGTCCCAGCTATTAAAGTTCATCTCAAAGATCGCTCCTCGAGGTGTCTACACTACTGGAAAGGGTTCCTCGGGTGTCGGCCTCACCGCTGCTGTTATGCGCGATCCTGTTACCGACGAAATGGTGTTGGAGGGAGGTGCCCTTGTCCTTGCTGATAACGGTATCTGCTGCATCGACGAATTCGATAAAATGGAGGAGTCTGATCGCACCGCTATTCACGAGGTAATGGAACAACAAACCATTTCGATATCGAAGGCCGGTATCTCAACCACGCTGAATGCTCGTACCTCCATCCTTGCAGCTGCAAACCCGCTATTTGGCCGATACAATACAAAGGTATCGCCTAACGAAAACATCAATCTCCCCGCGGCACTACTATCCCGTTTCGATCTACTGTTCCTAATTCTGGACAAACCCTCCAGGGACGATGATGAACGGCTGGCAGAGCACGTTACCTATGTGCATATGCATAGTCGACACCCCGAGCTTGATGTTGAGCCCGTCGAACCAAATATCATGCGGTGCGTATTGATCCCTCCCTGCAATCTATCATATTCTCTGATACAGTAGAAATAGGCATTATATCGCCCTAGCCCGCATGAAACGCCCGACCGTCCCCCCGCACGTCTCAAACTACATCGTAGACTCTTACGTCCGCCTCCGAAAAGTTTCTAAAGACGATGAAAAAGCGCATACATATACATCAGCACGAACACTTCTAGGCGTCCTCCGGCTTGCTCAAGCACTCGCTCGTCTTCGATTTGACGATGTAGTGGAACAATCAGACGTTGATGAGGCACTGCGGTTGATGGAGTGCAGCAAAGAGAGTCTGCATGAAGATAGCGAGAAGGAATACGAACCGGATAAATCTGCTACAAGTCAGATATTCAGATTGATCAAGGAGATGGCGGGCGTCGGGCGTGCGAGCATTCGTCAGTCGAAGCGGAGAAAAACGAAGCGATTCGGAAGGGGCCCCGGGGGACAGCGAGATATGGACGTTGATTCAGATGTCACTGATGATGAAGATGAAGATGAATTGTCCATGGTTGACATTAGGGCTCGTATCATGAAGGCAGGGTACACAGAAGTACAACTCATGCAGACGATCACGAAGGTGTGCTATCTTGCGTTTTCAGAAGCTTCAAAGCTGACATCTTCCATTGCCTAGTACGAGGGAATGGATATCTGGATGCGCGTCGCAAATGGAACCAAACTGCGCTTTATTGAAGATGACTCATAGGACCCGCATTTCAACGGTTATTTATTAGGAGTATATTGTTCTCTTGCTTTGTGTTGTATCCCTTAGTTTGTATTGTGCCCCACGTTCCACGCTTTGCTTGTCAGTCTCGTCTAATAGCACACATTATACCATTTCAGAGAAAAGAATGCAATAATGTATCCAGGAAAACAATGATGACGAAAAGTAAACTAAATGATAAATTTTATCGTGTTTGCGATGCATGCTCCCAGCTCCCATCGCCGCTCCCACTCGGACTTGACGGAACGTTCTCGGAGTGTTGTCGTTCCGAGTCTCTAGGTGTCGTGTCATGCTCGGGTTCATCTCTGTATTTTGGCGTGGGTCCAGCAGTTGATGGGTCATCATCATCTAAAAACCCTGAATGGAACCCTATTCCTTCAGTCGAACGACCAGGACCGCGCAGACGTGTCTGCTCGTCTGCGTCCTCGTCATCAGACACCTCTCCAAACGCATCATACAACTCCCTCGTGCGTGGACCACCTGCTGCTGGCTGTCCATCTCTTAAAGAACTCATTGGCACGTTATCACCACCGGGAAGCGAGGTGTAGTCGGCGCGCCTTCTCTGTGCAACCCGACGTCTCCAGAAGAATATTACCGCTGCGATACCAAACACGGCTACCGCGCCCACAGCGCCAAACAGCCATTTCTGATTCGAAACCAGATTGCCCATATCTGCGAACCATCCTTCGTCTGGAGTGGGGGTACTGGTGGGTTTGGGTGTATTAGAAGGATTAGCCGCGTCTGCCTGACCGGGGAAAGCAGGCTTATTGTTCTCTCCTTCAGCAGTACCGTGGTCGCCGGGCAAGTGTGCGGTGGGTTTAGCATGCGTCTTGGTTGAGGTGGGGATGGGGACCGTAGGCGCGTTGAGATCAAGCGCAGGAGGTAATAGATCGTCATCAGGCTGTATCTCGAACTTGGTGGCCTTGGAAGCATCGATAGCGGAACCCCAAAACATCATGCTCCATCCATGGAAGGTACCGTTCTCCTTCTCGTTCTTCTGGTCAGAAACTTTAATAGTCCAGTCACCCACAGGATCCTCTCCCCTGAGAGACGATTAGTCAACCCAGCACGTCAGCTGCAGGACAAGAAGCTTACCAGTGTTTGATGGTCATGAATGTCCACCCAGGGTACCCAGTGTCAGCCATATCTCCATAGCGCGCACCAGCCAAAACACTTTTGATCCCCTTCGGACTCACAATCTCAACCTCTACATCCCCACGCTTCGTATGCGAAATCCACACTTTCACATTTATATGCTCAAGCTTGTCGAAATTGTGACTATCCAACTGGTCTCTCGTAATCGTCATCGTGCTCTTGACGCCCCCGGCAATGATAGGTTCCCCACCAGAGAACTTGTGGTCTTTGTCCATCTTGCCGTTGTTGACTTGGATGGCATCGGTGGAAAACCAGACTTGGGGTTTGACGAGTTTCCAGTCCTTGGCGGCGGTGACGTAACGGTAAGCGTCGAGGACACCAAAACCATATTTGTAGCTGTAGAGTTTACCAGTGGCAGTTGGTTCCCAATCAGGATCTTCTGGGTTGATCATTCGAGCAGTCTCTACGCATAGATATTGGACGTCTCGCCATGTGAGATCAGGGCTAGCAAGATTGTGATGTTAGTAATGAAACGTGTATCAACCAGGAAGAAGACCGAACCGGGCTTCCAGGGCAAGAGCGAAAACACCGACAGCATTAGGCGCTGCAGCTGAAGTACCACCATGGCTGGTTGCACATTCGTTATTTTCACCCATATCGGTAGTAACCTGTAATGCAAATACATGAGTTTGAAGTCAGTTAATGATTAGCAAGACAATACGGACAATATGTTTTCCGCTACCAGAGCTGTATGCCACGATCATATTGGCAGCACAAGGTTCTGAATAATAAGGATGCAGGCCTTTGTAATCAACTGCAGAAACTGTGACGGAGTAGATACTGTTCGTGTATCCATCAAAGTTGCATTGATCCCCATGGGCTGCGCCGTTTCCACTAGCAAACACGAAAATCGATCCCTTGCCGGCACGACCGTTGTTGATACCATTGACCACTGCCTTCTTGATCAAGTACCCAGGTCCTTCCATTGACCTCCCATTGTCAGGTGGACCCCAACTACAGCTATAAATAGAAGTGTTCTGGAAGCCATAATTAAGGGCTGCAGCTTCATCTACGTCGGAAATAGGTCCAGAAAGGATGCGGAGACCAGCGACTTTGGATTCATATGCGATACCGATACCACAGACGTCGTTCTTAACGGCAGCAATTTGGCCGGCGCAACGTGTTCCATGGTGATCATCGAACATTTTGGGGGTGGGAAGGTCGGTGTGATCGTTGAAGTCATAAGAGTCTGCAGCATCCTACAGAGAGGTAATTATTTTGTTGAGCAGGCAAAGACGAGACATACGAAGTTTTCAGTCAAGTCTTTGTTACGATAATCGAGGCCATCATCTACCAAGGCCGAAATGACGCCTTTGCCCGTGTAACCCATATCCCAAACTCCAGTTATGTTCATCATATGAACAGGAAATTCGTCGTTTACGAGATGCCATTGATCAGTGAATAACGGGTCCTTAATTGAGTAACGCTCGGCGACAGCTCGAGAGTTGGCTGTGGTATTATCTGGAGGTCGTATCGGTGGAGGTGCTCGTTTCACACGTCGTCGCAGCTCCTGCCTAGCCAGATACTTCACAGAAGTAACAACCCTACGCGCATGATTTGCCTCTTCTCCCGAGCGGGCAGACAATGGCGACGATGCTCGAGCCTTCAGAGTTTCAAATGTACCGAGTACGCGGTCGGTGACTTCCCTGGAAACAAGGTCTCTCCTCGACTTGGGAGTTCGCACGAGCCAGTGATCCTGTAGTTCCCCCGCCCGTTCGACAACCTCCACACCTAACGAGCGTGCAACATCGGCCAGCGACGCACCAGAAGTAGCCCGTGGATCATGCTCTATAACATAATAATTATGCGTGTCATAAAATCGCTTCGTGGGTGTGGCAGCGAAGACAGCATATTCCTGCTGGGCCAAGAAAGCCAAGATTAGTGACCATGGCAGAAGCATCGTGGAGCGGGATCCCGTATGAGGGTTAGTTGAAGAATAAGCGATAAAGAGGGATCCAGCTGAGAAGAAGAGAGGGAGTATGTGGCAGAAAGAAGTGTGATTATGTAAGCACGAGAATGGGGAAGCGGAGGCCCTGCCACCTTGTGGGCAGTCGCGCCTTCGTGTCTCACCTTTTATACCTTTTCATAGTGCGCAGACATCGTCCGTATCGACCATCAAACCAGTGCTCATACAGATACCATATCGAATGTCGAAACATCGTCTGTAGCAGTCGCTTATGATACATCTGCACATTCCGACTTTGCCGAGTGAACTTCCCTTGTATGATACATGTTGAACGGCTTCACAATCAAGCGAGCATGACTGACTATCTTTGGGATCAGGGAGCAGAAGGGGGCGCAGTCGCATCTGGACAAACCTCTGTATCTGTCCGACATCCTCCTCCTTGTGCTTGACCTTTTGAAGTGCACATATGGTTTTGGCTTTTGAGGAGGACATATCCGACATCCTATCCACTCCATAGGTCCCGGTGCCTCTTTTTTCCCTTTCATGATCGATGCGCAGTTGTGCCAAACTTTTAGGAGTTCAGCCGTGACTTAGGGGTTAGCTACGTTTGCACCCGTTGATTTCTGAAAGTACTTTCTTTCTAATCGTGACGGGTTGCTATAGCATCTTGTTAAAGTTGGCTATGGTGCTTCTCTCGCCCTCCGGCATGGATTATACCGCTGTTTCCAGGATTGACTTCCATTGACGGACGGCGGCTGCCAGTGATATAGTGCCTTCTTTCGATCATCGGTAATCTAATGGCGTTCGATCTACCTGGCAATCGAAACAGACGTAAGTGCCTGGTTTGCCATATAACCCCTTACTCTCTGCACCTCTTTAACTTTCTCTCTTTCTTCATCACCCAGTGCCTTGGTCGATACTCATTCGACCCGCCCCCTTTTTATCTTCGTTCTTTCAACTCATTCCATTCTTCTTCTATCACCATGCGCTGGTTCTTGCTTTTGGCTTGTTCAGTGTCCTTCTCAACCGCGTCAGCTCATTTTCGCATAAATTCTTCCAAATTTCGTACCAAACCCGATAAAGCTCAATTGCGCCGTGGAACTCTAAGCCCAAATGAGACTGCTTTTACTGGCGATGATCTAGCTGAGCTGGAGAAACGCGATGGAACGAAATATGTCTTCATGCACCATGTATGTCTTGACTCCTTTCTGTCCCTTAGGTGTTTTAACCCCCTATCATCCAGATTGTTGGCAGTAAGTTCTCCTACGTTTAATATACTCCTGCGACTCTAATCGATTGAATTTGCCATTCAACAGACACGTATGTGTTTTCTATAGGTCTTCCTAGGAAGATGCTGACTATTTATCGCAGTTATCCTTACACCCAAGCAGATTGGGAAGATGATATACGTCAAATTGGAGCCAAAGGCGTGTACGTGTTTTTCCTCTAACCCCAGGCACATTTAAGTAACATTTCCACTAGCGACGCCATCGCTCTGAATATTGGCTCCTCGGATTGGCAGCGTGGACAGATCGCCAGCGCCTACGCAGCTGCATCCGTGGTAGGCGGCAAGACAAAGTTATTTATTTCATTCGACTTCACAGAGATGCCATGCGACATTTCAGACGTTGTCTCTCGTGTCAATCAATGGACGAATCATCCATACCAGTTTAAGGTAAACGGAAAGCCCATGATCTCGAGCTTTTCAGGGGGTTGCTTCGGGAATAGCGGGTGGCAGTCTATTAAGGATCAGACGGGTGGTTATCTTATGCCGTTTATTTCGGGATTAGAGGGCCAGTTCAATAATTGGCCTAGTCTGGATTCGTGGCAATGGTGAGTTTGGCGCGCTAAGCCAAAGTTCCTTGCTCATAGTCACTCGTCAGCTGGGGATGTGCATGGCCTCAAGGGGATTATACCAAGAACGTGAGTGATTATTCGATTGTTACCACAAGCCCAGCTAACGTGATAATTAGACAAATGATGATAATTACTGTTCGCGTTCCTCCCCGAATGTGCGTTTCTTAACACTGACCTTGAGCAGATATTAGCCAACTTGGTTCACGTTACGCAGCCACCGTCAGCCCCTGGTTTTAGTGCGTGCCCTTTCTTCATCGACCTCCACCACATTGTCTAATAATTAACCTTCCATCCCAGCACTCATTACAGCTACAAGAATTATGTTCTCAATGCCGACAGCTGGCTGATCGTTCTTCGTTGGGAACAACTTCTTGCATTGCGAAACCAACTTACGTTTGTTGAGCTGATTTCTTGGTGAGTCCATCCTTCTCACTCCTAATTGGGAATTATTTTCTCACACTCCGAACCTGCAGGAACGATTATGGAGAATCGCACTAGTATGTCTACGTCCAAGTTTGTCGATAACCCGACAACTTATTCGCTTTAACAGTCTAGGTCCTATCAAAGGAGCCCAGCCTTCGGGGACGACTTGGACGAATGGATTCCCCCACACCGCATGGTACGATTTGTGCCAATATTACATCACCGCCTTTCAAACGGGGTCATACCCCGCCATTACTGTTAGTCGCATTCTAATGTCCTTACCCTTCATATACTGAAAGTTCATCTACTCTCAGAAGGATGTAATATATTTTTGGGCACGACCTCACCCTGTCGCAGCGACTGCCAGCTCGGATTCGGTCGGTAAACCCTCTGGATGGGATTGGGTTGAGGTAATCTCCATCCGCCAATTCCCATCTCACAGCGATTCACATCAACAAATACTCACAGGATTCACTCTGGGTCACCGTTTTCTCCACATCATCCGCCAGCGTCACCCTTCAGTCCGGCAGCAATCAACAAACTTCCACTGTCAGCGCCGGTATCACAAAGCTCAAGCTTGCACTCGCACCTGGGAAGATCACCGTGTCAATGTCAAAGAATGGACAGACCGTAATTAATTATACGCCGTCCGACTTTACCTTCATCACGAATCCCACCACGTGTAAGTCTTTGAGCGCTGATTGACGTTCAGCGATAAGTAGCGCTAATATCCGAATTGCAAATGTAGATAATTACAACGCTTACGTGGATTCTGCGAGTGAGTTTTGATCTTTTACTCCATAATTGTTAAGAAAAATTCATGTTCACGTTACAGCTGCGACTTCCAGTACGACGTCGTCAACGTCCGCATCCTCGTCTAGCACCTCATCCTCAATCTCTTCCATCCCAACCTCGTCCAGACCGGCCACGTCGACTTCGTCGAGCACTACATCTACATCAAGCTCTACTACCCCATCCAGTACGAGCACAGCCTACACTTACCTCGGCTGTTATGTCGACCCCTCCAATTCTCGTGTTCTGAACGGCGGCATGACGACCTCGTCATCCCAGACTGTTAGCGGTTGCTTGTCATCCTGCGGCTCTCGTGGATTTGCCTATGCGGGGACAGAGTACGGTAACGAGTGCTGGTAAGTGGATCATTCCATATGCGTTATGAAGCACACTGAAGTCCGTGACCATAGGTGTGGATCTTCCATAGCATCGGGGGCTACTCGTGCCGCTGAAAGTGACTGCTCGAAAGCATGTTCTGGCAAATGTAAGCCATCAGTACCGTTAAAATCAAAAACTAATGCATATATGCTCTAATAGCCAGCGACATATGCGGTGGTTCCAATCGCATCTCCTTGTATCGCCTTTCGGGCGGGTCAGGTTCTTCGGTAACTAGCTCTATGACATCAAGTACCCCGACCTCAACCTCCTCTCGTTCGACCTCAGTGTCGACAAGCAGTCCCACGTCATCGACTTCGACCGTTGTCACTTCTTCCACTGCTTCAACATCCAGCTCTACCGCAACCCCTACTGGGGTGTGGAGTTATGTTGGGTGTATTGCTGAGGGCACGACCGGTAGTCGTCGGGCTCTTACTGGTCCAAGCTATACAACGTCAAACATGACATCTGCACGCTGTCAAGCCCTTTGTAGTGGGTATACCTTCGCAGGTACTGAGTATGGATCTCAATGTGAGCAGTATAATCACATTATGGTGTCGTTCAGCGCTGACCTTCGATCAAGGCTATTGTGGGAACACATTAACGAACAACGGCGCCACGGGTTCTGTTATTGACTCTTCAGCATGCAATTCTGCTTGCTCCGGCGACTCTTCGCAAAAATGTGGGGGCTCATGGACACTTTCCTTGTATGCTCAACGTACCACCATGCAAGCGGTTTCGGTATGTTTTTCTCTCACCATCATGGTATCTTAGAAACTGACACATCTTTGAAGTGGTCGAGTGCAGGATGCTATACTGATGGTTCCTCACGCATTCTTCGGGGATCCTTCCAAAATATTGCACAAATGACTACTGAGAAGTGCACAAGTTACTGCTCATCCCTTGGATATCTGTATGCCGCTACCGAGTATGGAACTGAGTGCTACTGTGGTAGCCAGGTATGTACCTTGTGGCTCGGAATCGATTAGCCTAATGCTCACACATCAACAGTTCTTCAAAGAAAATGGGGCGGGGAGTCTTGTTGCCTCCACTGATTGCAATACAGCCTGCGCAGGTGCGTATTCATATATTCCCCTGCTCTCCGTACTAACAGACACGTCAGGTGATTCGAGCGAGAAATGTGGGGCAGCCTGGCGTGCAAACGTGAGTACTGCGACCTTTCTCTGATAGAAGACAATTTCACTAACCCTAACTAGGTGTACCAAACTTCTTACGCTCCTTCCCTCACTCGGCGCCAATTCACCTCCTGGAGAGGTCGGACAATGGGGCCAGATGTCCTTATGATCTAGAAAATATTTCTCATATCTAATTTCGCTGTAGCATATCTTATCGTCTTTGTAGTCTGTTTCTTTTTCGTTGCGATTTGCGTTCAGATTTCAAATCCAGGAATCCGAAATCCATCTTTCGTAGATTTGTTTAGATGTACTTGGCTTTTTCTTTGGCCTGGGAGTCGCGTCGTGATCACCTACTTCGAATAGTTTTGTAACCCCTCTACATATAATATGTCTTTCAAAGGTTCCTCGTTATGCCATGAAGTACGAGATCTCAGCAATCCCCGGGTATGTTCTGACTCACGTAGTTTGACTCAAGCCGTTCTTCTGAAAAAGAAAATCCCCCAGGTTTGAGAGATAATCGATAACAAGTCAAAGTGCGAGGTGAGTGTGTCTATTTATAACTTAGCCATTGTTGGGAGGTGGTTTTCCATTTACGGATCGGTCCCACTCATATATCTGGTGGCCTAGTACGAGCCGATCAGTCAGATCAACGATGGCGGCTTCCTTAGCAGCAATGTACTGAATGCTTCTAAGGAATATAGTAAACTAGATCACTGCATGAGACATGGAAAAGCGATATTGTGGTACTAATATTCGGATAAATGTTACGTGTTTCAATATTAGAAGTAATACAGTTGAGCAAACTATATGTCCAAGAGATATTCAGAGGTCAAGACGAAACGGCCCATGTCGGTTGAGAGTGTTATCCTATCAACTGTAGCATGAGTTTCTGATAATCGCCGCTCGTCTCGCCCTTCACGCGGGAAGCTAGACTCTTCTTGTACTTCTGCTGGTAAGCCGCCTTGATGGCCTCCATGCGTGGCCTGTCCCAATGAGCGCGGACGATTCTGATGGACAGATGTCAAGTTTATGGTTGCATTAGCTGCAAGATTAAGGGGAAGAACGTACCTCCAAACAAGTCTCTCGTCCTTTGTTCCCAGGCCAGCCATAGCTGCTTCCATGAGCTTTGCATCACGCAAAATTCCACGGCCATCTCGCTTAGCGCCGTGGGCAATGTACAATAGCGCATCCCTCATATGCCCAGAGCTATACAAGAGAGCAGAAGTCAGTTGAGTATATTGATGGGCTAGCAAGTGCAATTCACAATTCTTTTTTGATAGCACGTGTGAGTGTCATCTTGTACTTGGCGTGGTAAGCGGTACATCTTATTACTGGTAAGTAAAATTATAGAGATGTGCAATGAGAGACAACGCACAGAGCGGTAAGGTGTGGCCCTGATCGATTTACTAAAACCTCGCAGAAAACCATCTATACTCCACGTTAATACGAGTCAGAGATCCATTACGCGTTATATACCTCATTGGTACCCCTTCTACCCACACCTGCTTTGTAAAGCTGTTCTACATCAGCGTCAACATCTTGAGGACGCACTGGCACTGTATCCGGGACGCGACTAGCATTCAAAGCCATGGTGAACACTGTCACACATACTATCAGCATATTAAACGCGGGGGAAATAGGCGACTTACGTTGTTTGGTTTTCATAGACAAATCATCCGAAACATCCTGTTCCAAATTTCTACCGTACTGATCACGATATGCACTCTTTAGCATGTTAATCTCTTCATTGGTACGGGAGAGAAGAATCTCATTCAGGAGGTCCTCGTGGGTACTGCACATAGATCATAAGAATATTAGACGTAGTCCTGTTGCAAACGAAGCACTTACCCAACTCCCGATATGGCCCTGCGTACGAGCTCCACATCCCATCCTATTGGCCCGAGAACTATTCCTCTGAGACCTAAGCTGGAATGCCGCGGCGTGTATAACGTCAGCTACTCTGATTATTGATGCCAAGGTAAGTAATACCAACCCAAACCAACTGCTAGCCTCTTTTGAGAGAAGGCTGGGAAGGTCACGTCCCTTCGCAGCCTTGTACTGTGTAGCAAGTGCCGCAACTTGTAGCGCATTGAGTGGGGCCAAAGTCCTGATCACTAATTGGGGTGAATACCTACATTGAGGCACAAAATATCAATTCGCTCACATGCTGACTCATCAGTCCCGAAGCCTTTCGTGGCTTTGTGGATTGCTTCGACATCTCCACGAGCGTCATAACCGGGAACGGGTGGGTCGGTGGTGAACTTATTGATGGCCGATGGAGGAACTGGAGCACCCAAGTAAAACTGCCCGAGGGTAGGCCCATGATTATAATTGGCGGGAGGTGGGGGGTATCCGTATTGTTGGGGCTAAGTGAGATTTGGGATGAAAGAGATGTTTTAGATGAGCGCTAAGCAGCGATTACAAGGAAGACGTGTCGTCGAACTCACATGATGACCTGAAGGAGGGCCAGGCGGTGGTACATACGACGGTGCCTATCATGGACAGCCTTTAGCAGGAGAAAGTCTGAGTATGACGAATTTATTACATATGAGCTAGGATCGGGCACATGCGGTGCTGGTGCATATGACGTCGCCTACAATGCAGATGGTTAGGATAGTTATAAAATCATATAGAAATATGCCTACGTATGACCCGAGGGGTGGGTAAGAAGGTTGCTATCACGGTACGCGTAAGTACATATAGGCAAGCGTTAGTGTTGGAGGCTAAGATACCCACCTGTTGCCCTGGCGGCGGAGCAGGCAGAGGCGTGTAATAGCTAGTGTTACTTGTTGCACTATTCTGGGGACGGTTACCTGGAACAGGAGGTGGTCCAGGAGGCTAAAATTAGATATTTCAGCGTCTACTCCATTATATGTCTCATTTTCAAAAATTTACAGGATAGGTCGAGTTATTAGGAGCAGGAGGGCCGCCCTGAGGCTTACAGGACGCGAGTCAGATGATAGGCAGCGGAATAGGAACAGGGGTACTCACGTAATACTGGCCAGCGTTTGGCATACCAGGGGCAGCCTGGGTTGACAAAGTGAACATGGGAGTGGATGGATATCATTGCTACTCACGAAGCTACCGGGAGTGCTGTACGACTGGTATTGTCCGTATCTAGGCTTTATAGATAAATAAGATTTTATACGACATCGGTAGTTTTACACCAAACATACATATTGCGGATTTTGACCCGGATATTGCGGTTGACCGTAAGGTGGTTGACTGTGGTAAGACATGGAGGAGAGGTATATTAGGAATCGCGGTGCAATCCGGACTGCTTATATACTGGAGATAGGAGCCCTCGGCCATTTCGAAACTGACGTTCATTGCACTGGTTTAGATAAAAGCAGTACAGTGGCAGTGTTAGCCATCCCAATAGCGCTCAATAGCCGGGCGCTAAATCCGACAGTGCGAAAATATGAATACAGTTTTTAAGTAACGAAAGGTACGAATCCATAGAGGAATAATAGCAGAGAAGGGACTTCTCATCACCTTCACCTCAAGCCAGAATCTCCCTCCAAATTAGTGGCGAATCTTCCTTCATCGTATCCACCTGGCGACTTACGTGCCGCTAAATCTACTCCATCCTGGTCATTAGCCCTCCCAAGCCGGCCAAAATCGGCGCGTGGACTAGCTGTATCTGGGCTTACACTGTTCACGTATGCACTGATGTAGTCGAACTGGTCCTCTTCTCCACCTCCTCCCGAATCAGAAGGGAATTGTGACTGTGATAATTTTGAATGCGATCCTTGGTGTTGGAGCCCGCCTGCACCCGACCCAGCTCTGTCTCTCCCAGCACCTGGTAAAGTACTGGGCGTGCCTAACGAGGATATATCACCTGGGCCAGGACTTGGCGTGCGGCCGGGGTATGGTGAGGTAGGGAGCCTTTTCTTCAATACTAACGGGCTGGTATCTGCAAGGCCTGGCATAGTTTGTCCACCAAGCCCACCACCAAACGGTGGACTATTCAGCGTATCGCCACTCATTTTTCTTGGTGGAGGCCTGCGGAATGCCGCAGCACTAATCGTTTTAGTTCCAGGTACAGGGGACGGCAGTGGACTGCTGCCGCCGCCGCTAACTGAGCCCGAGGCAGAGCGCGGGCCCAACCTCGGGCTATAGTATTCTGGTGGCGTTCGGTATGCGTTAGACATGGGTGAAGCAGACCGTATACTGCGCTGGCTGACGTCGTCTCGCGATTCAGAATTTTCTTGATGTCCGGGAATGCCTAGAGCTTGACCTGGTTGTTCGATATAAGGGGAGGATGCTGTTGGGCTGGTAGGTCCAGCAATAGGAGAAGCACGGCCCTGCATGAGTGGGGAGGGCGATGGTGTTGCTTGTTGCACGCTGACATCTACAGTAGGCCGCCTTTGAGGCATTGGCGAAACAGAGCGGTCTCTGCCAGCAAACGCTGGGTTCGGTGCAGCTAGTGGCGACGACTCAGGGGCAGAGTTGACATGTTCTTTAGCACGATCAAATGACACAGGGGAATTTCTGCCCGTGCTATTGAAAGCACTGGGGCGACCGGGGGGGCTGAATGTGAGCGAGTCGAATTCCCGGCTCACTTCTCTAGCAGCTGCGGCATTGAGTTGTCTTTCGGCCTCCTTCGGGTCAGCTGAAGGCGAAGGCACACGGTCCTTGGTAGGAGAGGGATCCCGATAAGCAGGAGGAGGATCTTGAGGGGACCGAGGGGACTGTGGAGCCCCTCGAGTATCTTCCGCGGGTTGAGAAAGATTTCGAGACTCATTTGGCATCGAAGATGATGTGGGTGTTGAAGCAGAAGGGGTTGGCGTAATAGGTGATGGCGTTTGAACCACCAAAGGCGAAGGAGCTCGCCCATACTGTTGTGGCTGTTGCTGCTGCTGCTGATGACGCCGTTCCATTTCCTCGTCTACATCGCTTACCGCTCCAAACCTAACGTGTTTATTATCATTTGTTTCATCTCGAGATTCGCTGCGGTCATAAGCCAATCCAACGCTACTAACGTCAGACACCATGCTCGACCGCCTTCCTGATGAACTATATAGCTCTTTCTCCGGATCCCATGGATTGAGCATGGACGAAGGATCAGACGGCTGTCCTTCGTGGGGAGGCGCAGCAGGATCTCCAATTGGAGGAGCTGCCACCCTAGACTTGACTGGGAACGTAGCGAATTTCCCTCCACTCGGCCCAGAAGCCCTGGATGAAGGTCCACCGACACCAACGCCGAAATCATCCACACTACCACTCCTTTGAGGACCAGATCCTAAGTTGGATCCTGAATAGCTAGTGTCTATACCACTGAAATCAGACGCATCAATAAAATGGCCTGAACCCAGTTGTTGGTCAAGATGAGCGTCGAATTTCGGCGGAGGTAGGAAGGAAGAACCGGACTGCGAGTTCAAGGGGTAATTCGGTTGCGGGGTTGGCATTGGGTAAGACAACGGAGGTTGGGGGCCAGACGGCGGCAGGTAATTATGAGGTGATGCGGGTGGAGTGTCTCCGGTCTGTCGGTAAGGTGGTTGCTCCCCAAATGTCCGACTAGGCGGGGCAGTATATACTGAATCATTATCGGCGCCCCCGCCAATGGGATGCCGAATGTCCAAGGAGCCAGCCGTACCATAGGGACTCTCTGGTACTTGCGTATCTGGAGCGTGGGGCGAGTACTGTAGTTCATTATTTTCGCTGTTATACACTAGTGGCAAGGGAGGGAGCTGAACGCTTGATCTACGGTCACTCAGCCCAGCTGACGGACGAGTAAAGTTTGATCCTGCGGAACCGACACCTTCGATGCCACTTTGAGCTTCAGCTACCAATGTCTGAGTTCTTTGATGTCCATGATATGCGACTCGAGGCATGCCAGGAGGTGTGATCGTCTCAGGGATTTCCTAACAGAGCGATTAGGTGGGCACGAAACGAAGAGTCGGCGACGTACAGCTATTATCGACCTTCCATATTCTGCTGCAATCTGGCAAACGCTCTGAGGAAAGGCCGACACTGTGAATGACAACACTCACCAGTCCCTTCTCGCAGCACTCGCCTAATCCCGTCCATTTGACCCCCATCCACGTACGCACTAAACGTCTTTTATCGTCTCCGAGACGACTCTCGCCTTCCAGGATTTCACCCTCAATGACTCTTATTTCCTCCCGTAGTCTGTTCAAGATGTCCGTCTGCGCTTGCAAGCTTTTGTGTTCGGGGCTCATCTTACTCAACTTGCGTTCGGCAGCGTCAGCTTTCGCGTGCAGATTCTTGCGGCGACGTTTCATTTCTTCAAGAGTCTCTTCGGCGGACCGTATAGATTTCATAGATGCTCGTATGACGTTGTGCGCGGAAGCATAGGAAGCGAGTGCATTCGAGAAGGAGAAGAGAAGTGTTGTACATGAGGTGAGGGTGTCCTATCCTTGCCGTCTCTAACTGACTGACTGAGTGAATCATGGATAGACTTACACCGAGATCATCGCCCTCGCCCGCTCCCCATATGCGAAGCGCTTCCGCCGCTTTACCAAGCTCTGTACTAAAATGTTGTATCCTGGGATGGGTCGGTCAGTACCAATGCCGGAATTAAATGATTAGCACACGCACGACAACATGCATCCCTTTTCGGCCGTGATAAGATCTTGTAAGGGCCTGAGTTCCTTATTCCCTGCAAGCGCAGGGATGGTCGAGTTGTGCGCAATCTTTGTTGCTGCTGATCGAAACATGCTGGCGTTGTGGTTGTGATTCAAAAAGAGCAGTGGTAGTTGAGAGATTTATTGCATTGGGTGACTGCGCAGGTATGATGTATACAGAATCCTGATCGTGGGAATTCCTGTGGTTTCTATTTTTACTTCCTTCCTGGTTATGCCCATTGGCACGGACATGAGCACGCGGGTGCATGAGAAGCTATATAAAGTCGGCGTCGCTGCGATGATAAGAGTTATCGTCAGCTTTGCTTGCGAACACAGCGTACTGCTTCCCCGGACTCAATGACAGTAGTAGAATTTCCCAAAGATGTCGTTGCTCAAACCACTGTTCCAAGAAAAGTGCATTGGTTTAGGAGCACGACCTTCCAAATTCTCGTTGTCGGAGGTGTCTTCTTTTGCGTAAGTAGAAGCAAGGCTTGTGCGATTTGACTTACCGGCTTATCTTTTTTTTTTGGAATAGGCTCCAGTACGTTTGATGTTTTCTTTGACAAATATTCAACGCTCACGGTTTGTAGGGCATGTACAATGCCTTAAGTTCCCTTGGCGCAGGAGGTTTGGCTACACCTTGGTACGCGAATGCCACGGCAGCCGCAGGCTATGGTAATTGCCTCATTCAAACCAACGAAACGAGTCTTCTAACTCCTTCGCTCAGTCTTTATGGCGGTGATGTGCATTATCGGTGGAATCATCGTCAGCAAGATAGGCGTCCGCTTATCGCTCTTAGTAGGACCTATCTATGTAATACGCGAACCTCTAACTTATCGCATGACGTACAGATCGCTAGCACTGGTGATATTGTGTACGGTCTTGATT
The DNA here is from genome assembly GCA_014058305.1 of Pleurotus tuber-regium. NCBI lineage: Eukaryota > Fungi > Basidiomycota > Agaricomycetes > Agaricales > Pleurotaceae > Pleurotus > Pleurotus tuber-regium. Next base: position 2,794,502 of record JACFYU010000026.1, on the reverse strand, counting down.
TTTCTTCATAAGTTGCCAATCAATTGACCACCCAACTAGATATGCAGGAAGCCTGTACCTAAATTCGAAAAACGGCACACAATGGTTTTTGATGCTAGGTACCTCGGTCCCATTTGATATATGCTGAAATGACCCACTAAATGCTTTCAAGGCTCAATCTTTTCAGGCATGACAGATGGCCTAATGTACGCCGTGGAAGGACCCATTATCACTTGTACGTTACGTACCCCACCTTCTACTGTCAGTAGGAGCTGACCGTCATCAACTCCACGCCAGCCTACCCCGAACCTGACAGACGCGGCCGCATGCTTGGTCTCTGGGTATTCATGCGCAATGCGGCCCCCGTCATTGGCGGCGCCATCATCTTCGGTCTCAACGCTTCCATCAACGCTTCTGGTGCCGTTTCACTAGAAACCTACCTTGTTATCATTGGAATCATGTGTGCTGGACCCTTCATTGCTCTTCTGTTGTCACATCCTAGCAAGGTACAACGTAAAGATGGCGTAGTTATTGTGTTCAGAAAGACTGGTTGGACTCAGACTCTTACTGAATGGTGGACTGTAGTGACGTCTAAGCATGCAAGTTAGCTTTAAGCTTTTCAAGCTTCTCGTATTCTAATAACAATCTTTGCAGTTACTCCTCCTATGCCCTCTCTTCTTCACATCGTGGTTCTACGGCTCCTACATTGGTTAGCTTCTGTGTCCTAACTACACGAACATACACTCAGTCTCTCTATTAGGCACCTTACAAACACAATACTTTAACGTGCGTACGCGAGCACTCTGTGCCTTTATCATACCATGGGGAGACATCTTGGGCGGGTTCATGATCGGATACTTTCTCGATAACAAGTATATGACGGTTAAGCAAAAGGCCCGGGCAAGTTTCGTAGGACTCATGGTTCTCAATTTGGCGCTATGGTACTTTCTCTCACTCCCCTTCTCCCTTCTCCATAATCCACAAAATTTTCAGGGTTTGGACGGCCGTTATCACCAAGCAGCTCGAAGACGCCCAGCCTGTAATCGACTGGACGTCAACGGAGTTCGGCCGCACATTCACTTTGTTCCTACTATTTGACCTTGCGACTATGGCGACTCAAACGGCCCTTTTTTGGATTATTAGTCATAGTATGTTGCTCCTGCTTGGCATCGGAAGCATATCCTGATCGGACGATGAAGTGTCCAGCGACTTCATCGTGTTATCATATATGACTGGGACACTGCGAGGCGTCGAATGCGCTGGACAGGCAGTCGCATATGGTATCAAGTCTAGTGACACTACAGACTGGTTGTCAATTGGGTTAAATATCGGCTTATGTGCGTCTAGGCGGCCTTGAGTCATCAATGAATGACGTCCTCACTGACAAGCGTTGCATATAGTTGTTCTAGCAATACCCTTTGCATGGGTTACGATACGAAAGATCGGTGTTGTGGAATTCGAACAGATCAAATTGGGAGGTTCGGTTGAGGATGACAAGGATTCACAAGATGAAAAGGAGGACCTTGCTTAACCAAGTCATGATAAGCACCAGTTTATAGTCCTCACTAGGTAATTACAAGGGCAGACACATTACCCATTACAAGCATCTGCCACCGCTACGGTGTCAACTAGCGAGTACTCCACTGATCAACGTCCTCTACTAAACGCGGCGGCTGGTGCTTGACCTATGATCTTATTAGTCAACCCACTACGACTTCGAATCACTACTTACCCATTAAGGCGTATTAGATTATTTTAGTAGCATTCAAACCCGATAGACAGACAAGGCCCAAGGACCACCGCAAATCTCGTTGTGGTTGCCGGAGCATTTGGTGTGGCACCTGGCAGGATTAATAAGGTCCCCAGTAGCCCCGTTATTCCTCAAAGAGTTGCCGCAGTAACCTGGCAAAGAAAGCAATCAATAAATGGCGGAGCACATAGACATATCCACACGTACATTCCTTACTATTGGGTGTGTTGGGTGGGGAACGAGTCAGTGCTATTCAGAGAGAAGCGGTATAGTCTGACGCACCCAAATTCAGTGCCAGCATACTTGAAGCCATTGCAGAGCGATCGACAGAGCTTGCCGGTCATATCCTTGCGCTTGAAGGTCGCTCCGATAAGGGCGCGGGCACGACGGCGGCCAACGTATCCTTCATCGACACACCCAATGTAGTGGCGCTTTCGTCCCCAGGCAGCATGGGTCTCATCATGACCGAGGTGGTGGGCGTTGGTTGCATTAGCCTTAGTAGCAACCTTATGGTGGTGATGATGGTGATGGACCGGGGCCTTAGCGATCGTCGTATTATTGGCGTGATGGGTAGCAGCTGCCACCTTATGGTGATGGTGAACGTGGTTGGGTTTAGTGGCCTGCTTGTTAGCAACCGGCTTGTTATGATGCTGATGCTGGTGATGATGATGGGGTGCGTGTTGTTTAGCAGGCTTCTTGTGTTCAACGGTCTTCTTAGGCGTAAAAGGCCCCTTGGGCTTGGCGACCTCCGAAGGTTGAACAGCTTCCTTATCTTTGTGAGCTCCCTTGTGATGGTGGTGGTAGTGACCATGGTGTTTGGGAGTCTCCTTAAGAAGAGCCTTAGGAAGAGCGCTGGTCTCAACAGCCTCCTTGGTTGGCTCAGTGGTCGTTGGAGCCAACTTGTGGTCATGGTGGTCATGGTGCTTGTGACCTGCTTTGTACCAGGGTCCTTCACGATAATGGTCGAGGTCTTCATCAGGTCCTTTGGTGTCAGGCTTGGAAGCATGGTGGTGATGACCGTGGTGATGCTTGTGTTGGCCGCTCTTATGACCGTGGTGGTCATGGGTGTCCCATGGATTGCCTTTGGGATACCAGTATTCATCCTTATGGTCGTCATCTCCATAGCCTTCGTGATACTCCCAATGGTCATATCCGACACCATCCCAGCCAGCATCATGGCGGAAGGATTCATATTCGTCGTCGTCGTCGTCGTCATCTTCCTTCGGGCTACTTTCTTTCTTGGGTATAGCAACGACAATGGGAACCGACGCAACGGAGGAAGTCTCGACCGGGGGTGCTGTCGAAGAGGGTGCTACAGTACTTGCAGCGATCGAAGAGGACGTATCGGTGGAGGCCGCTGGAGTCGAGGAAACCTGGCTGAGACTTGGTAGGACAGAAGAGCTCACGATGGAAGAGCTAGCAGGGGAAGGAGAACTAGTAGCTGCACCGGAGTTTGGTACAGAAGAGGTCACGACGGGGGTGCTAACAGCAGCCGTGGAACTGGCGGCCGCTACTGCCCCAGACAATGTATGATAATCTGTCACCGTTAGGTATTTGATACGTCTAGTCGGTTTGATATCTTTAATCGACGAGCTCGTTGGAATGGAAGACGATGTCGAAGAAGAGGCGGAGGTCGAGCTGACATATGAGAGCACTGGGTGGTCGTCAGCATCGGAGGACGACGCCGCACTGGGAGTGGTCGAAGAAATCGATGAAGGGGTAGTCGAGCTGACGTATGAGAGCACTGGATGGTCGTCAGCATCGGAGGACGCTGTCGGCACTGCACTGGGAGCGGCCGAAGAAGCCGAGGAAGACGCAGGGGTGGTCGAGCTGACGTATGAGAGCACTGGGTGGTCGTCAGCATCAGAGGACGCTGTCGATGCTGCACTGGGAGTGGCCGAGGAAGACGCAGGCGTAGCGGAGGTCGAGCTGATGTATAGAAGCACTGGGTGGTCGTCAGCATCGGAGGACGACGCCGCACTGGGAGTGGTCGAAGAAATCGATGAAGGGGTAGTCGAGCTGACGTATGAGAGGACTGGATGATCGTCGGCATCGGCGGGCGCTGTTGGTACTGCACTGGGTGTAGCCGAAGAAACCGAGGAAGACGCACGGGTGGTCGAGCTGACGTATGAGAGCACCGGATGGTCGTCAGCATCAGAGGACGCTGTCGATGCTGCACTAGGAGTGGCCGAGGAAGACGCAGGCGTAGCGGAGGTCGAGCTGATGTATGGAAGCACTGGGTGGTCGTCAGCATCGGAGGACGGCGTCGATGCTGCACTAGGAGTGGCCGAGGAAGACGCAGGCGTAGCGGAGGTCGAGCTGATGTATGGAAGCACTGGGTGGTCGTCAGCATCGGAGGACGGCGTCGCCGCTGCTGAGATCGAGGTAGAGGCAGGAATAGCGGAGGTCGAACTGGCGTATGAGAGCACTGGGTGGTCGTCAGCATCGAGGGATGTTGTGGCCGCTGCTGCACTGGAAGTGACTGATAGTGCGGAAGTGCTATGGGCCGAGGGCGAGATGGTCTGGATGTTTGTTACGGTGACGTATTTCACCTTCTTGCTCCTAGTAGTCGATGGAGCAGACTGAACCGCACTACTAGCGCTTGACGTGCTCACTGGGGCCTTTTATTGATCGATTAATGATGTACTATGACAAGAAAGAAGGATCCCTACCAGAGTCGCAGAGCTTGCGGCCGAAGCGCTGGACGGTACGGGCGTAGAAGTGGCATCATCGTCATTGTCTAGATCGAGTGCGTAAAGGGAGATATTCTTCTTGCCTCCGCATCGATTGTGATGATTGCTACCTGCGCATTTCATGTGGCATTTCCTTTCATCGACGAGGGCTCCTGTAGCGCCATTAGCGAACTTGTTGCCACAGAAACCTACAAATAGATGGTGAGATTATATTATCTGGAAATATCTGATGTCACCGACAGGTAGTGCTATAAGAGGGGCCATTAGAACAAACATCAATTATCAGTGTCAGGGACTTACCCTCCCTTGATCCCAGCGTATTCATAGTCGTTGCAGAATTTCATGCAATGCTCTGTCGTCATGTGAGGGCTGGTCGTCTGGGCTCCGTCGAGAGCATGGAGACCATTTCCACCCTCAACATCGTGAATGCACCCAACATAGGACTTGCGCTGAACCCAGGATATGCTCAGGACACGATTGGGTCAAAGGAAAGATAACTTACACCGTTATATTCCTTGGGCTTTTGTGATTTGGAAGATTTGGAAGCGATAGTAGTCGCCGGTACGCTGGAGGTTGACGCAGCGGTACCAGTGACAGAAATGGGACTTCCGGTTACAACCGGGGGAGCCGTGATGCCAACCGCCGTTCCACTGACAGCCGCCGCCTGGGGGGAAGGGGTAATCAGGCTAGACGTGCAGGCCGTAGTGGAAGCAGATACAACCACTGAGTTCGGTTGATCTTCCTCCCTGCTATCGAGCCTCGCGGCCGCAACGAGAGCCAACGTTAGCAAGGAAACTGTAATTCTCCGCATCGGTTGGCTGAAGATGATGATCAAATGAGCCCGTTGTTACAACGAGAAGGTGATGGACGTACCAGATGACGAAGATACAGAGCAGAGAACACGAAGTTCGTAATACTGCTGGTGTTTCATGATTTGAAAGCTCAGTTATATAATAGATGGCTCGGGTTAGCATTCATCTTGACAATTCGGCTGCCAAGGTCTGAGCTATGCATGATACTGCGAGGGAGCCAGCGGCTTCTAACTTTAACACGCCGAATTGGGGCCATTAGGGATGGCACTAGTTCTTAAAATCCAAGTGAATAGTAGCACCATTTGGCAGCTAAATAGACTGTTCCTGGCTGATTGTCATGGACAAAAAGCTAGGTAGATGCACATTTCACGGCCTTGAATGCCAGGAGATGATGAATTGTGCATAGAGATACTCTCGTACCCTTCCTGTGTAGCATATACATTGAAGGGATCCATCGCATGCCCGCACCAGGTCAGTTTCATAATGCAACCGTGGAATGTCTAAACTAGTCAACTGTATCAACGACCTACTGTCAACGAGCATACGACAGTCGAAATGAGACTCTTGGCGGGATGATCAGGTAGTGGAAAATACCGAATCTTCTAGTGGCATCACGTATGTGGTTGCACTCGGAAACAACGGCAAGAAACTCTTGAGTTCAATAAACAAGCTGTGTCGGTGTATTATTCACATAACAATTGAAGGTTACTAGCTTTTCTGAAAACTCTTGTAATCAATCCGGCATCTTAGGTAAGAAGTAAAATGTGTGCGGTAGGCAACCTACTTTAGATCCAAGCTAACGGGCCTAAGGCCTGAGGCCTAGTAAATACCGAGCATTCCGATTATATTGAACCTCCATGTCGAGGGGGTGGTCTTTCCGAGGGCTGTTTACGTAAGTCACGAGCTGAAGAAGTCTAGCGGCGATAACTCTATTTAGATGTAGCAAGAGCATGGTGTGCTAGTAAGGTGAATAGGAAGTATGATCAACATTCATCAACATCCATAACATAGTATACGTGTATTGGGTTATCATCTACAAGGGTTTGTTTAGCTGAAATTGTCCAATAAAAATAAGGTGTCTCGCATAATTGACGTGTCCCACTTGACCACATATCATGTACTTCAGGAAGGTTACCAATATAGGGCGCAAGGCGAGCCTTAAGCTGTCTGACTGCATCAGCGTCCTCATGTAAATCAGATAATTTAATCTGGCTGAGCAGTGTGCACTACTGAGCGGTCAGCTTAACGTGTTCAATGATGTGATGATGGTTCAATCACCTTGTGAGTAACAACCACTTCCAAGGCGCCACGGTGTTCATCTTGCAAACGGAGGAAGAACCGATATTGAAACTGGACATATTCGTGATCCATATCCTCACACTCGAAACACGCCTTCTGTGACTTAGGAATGCTAATACGTAGTTGAATGGGGGTAATCTAGCATAAGGACATCAGACATACCTATTACCGCAATTAGAGCAGTGCATTACCAAGAAGTCCTCAACGCTCATGGGCCAGAAATCGATAACACGAGCAAGAACGCAAAACTCGCTCAAGGTCTCCTTGCCCTCAATTACCTCTTTGATTGGTACGTAAATCCGCCGTTCATTTGTGGAGTGTATCGGTGGAGGCGGAGGCGTCGATATGTTGCTTTTCGGTAAACTGGTCTTGTTCACAGTGGCATTATTTTGCTTCCACATCTCCTTGCGGCTGCAAAATCTTATAGTCTCAGTAGTGATGTAAGGCTACTATTCTCACCTCAATAGCTCTTCTAGCCGGGAATCTTTTGGTTCCTCAGACCGGATTTTCATAATTAGCCGTTGATCTCCACCTAGGTAACCCCTAAATGCGTCACCCGCAGGGCTGCGCTTCAGCTTGAGATTGCGAAGTTGATAAAATGCCCCCGGGTTGAGTCGCTTGCCTGTTACAGCTTGACTATCACTAAGTTGTACCTTAAGGACAGATCCTTCCATGCCAACGGCCCACGATTCACAAGGATGCGAAGGGATTAGCATAGTATTGGACGTGTAGTCTGTCACGTAGATGAAAGTGTGCGAGCTTTCCGTGGGTTCGACATTTAATACCTAGGGGTGTTTCAATATTCGTATGAATATATGGATGGCTCTCATCAACATTTACCTCGACAGTGCAAGTGAAACGTTGACCATCATTTACGTCTTGAATCAAAGCATGTTGGAATACATGCATCCCATCGATAGATTCAGAGGATTGTTGCCACGCTTCCTTCCGCCTGCTTGTTCGTCAGTAACGAGGCAAACATGCGTATGAATAGAGCTCACTTCAAGAGAGCCCGCAAATGCACGTCATTGGTCCCCTCCTCCATTGGCATAATTTTGGTCTCTACTATCTTCCCCTCCACATAGCCTGCTCTACTCAACTTCATCCTAACATTCTTCATTGAGTAATATTTGCCCTGCTCCAAAATCGGGCCCATCGCAGCAGCGTCGTCCCACATTTCTATTTTCAAGATTTTGTCTTCTAAACCCGGTGGAGCCCAGTCTGCTTCGATGGGATACATGTCCTGATTGGATGTGTAGTCGGTGACAAATAAGCTGTAAACGCCAGGCCCAATGTCGTTCGCCAACCCATGCAAGACCTGTACTAATTTCAGATGATGGAAGCGAGCGCCCGCAGTAACTTACCTCGACCGTACAGTCGAAATACCCCGACGGTGGTACTTCTGGCCCAGTCTCGGATATCAACCTATGTTTCCGAGCCCCTCCTTGACTGCTTTGCCACTGGCGAATTTGCCCACTGTAGTCACCGATATAATTCATTTCTCCTTGTGCTGCCTCCTCCTCCTTCATCACACCTTCCCACCACTGTGATATTTGCTTGCAATAACTGATTTCGGATGGCGTCGGGTCACGGAATGGGCTGAAAGTATACCCGAACCCGCCATCAAGACCCTCCACTCGCGGTATGACGGATTCATCAAAATGTCCGTGGTGGGCCGTATCCGAGGAAGGACTGTAGATCGCCCACTTCAGACGGTTTTTGTAGCCTACGCCTCTTATTGAGTCCTTGAAAGTTGATGTCTAAGGAAAAATATGAATTTACAAATTAGCGACATCACAACGGTACACAAACTTTGAGTTGATGAAGTATCACAACATCGCCACGCTTTGCGGAAAAGGGCAGCCATTCCTTGTATTTTGAAGTAAAACAAGTGATTTTAAGCCCTTCTATTGTATCATAGGGAATTGTGGAATAGCGGGTCGGATCGACTATGGACATAGTACAACTCCAATCTATTGTCAAAGTGAGTTTATTATATACAATAATGCGGCTTGGAGTCATACCTCCAGAGCGAGACTTTTCTGGTTCACTGTTTTCAACAACGACGCCAATGACGTTGTAAAATGATGCGTTTTTTGTGACCTCATTAAGCGGCGAATATTTTTCAGCCTGGGTAGAGCGGCCTATCATGCACTGCTAGCACCATTGGGTGGAAATATATACTTACTGATTCATTCTTAAACCCTGTGCGAAATTCTGGAGGCTTAACGAGGGCACGTCGTGAATTTTCGGATATAGGGTCCTTCCTAGAGTCGCTTTTGGGCTCATTGGGCGCCTCAGCGTCCGAAAAGGCTGGCGTAGATTGTGAGGGTTGAACACTAGGATCATCGTTTAGGATAGCTAATGCTGCATTGGGTAGGTCACGTTGAGCTTTCCGTAGGGCTTTCTTGCCTCGCTTCGACATTTTTAATATTCTTGAACGTTCCTTGCCGGAACCCGATTCAACTGGACGATGCACCTCCTTATCTACACGCTGTGGCTGCCGGTCGTTCTCACTGCATAGACTTTGGTTTCTGATCCTTTCACGGGGGGATGGAGCGCGGGGGGCGACCGGGTGCTTGTCTTGCACAGGGGAAGGTGAAAGAGTGGGTGTTGGGAGGTTGTGATTAAGCACTGGGCTAAGTTTGTCGTCACCAACTGGTCTACCTCCATCGCTATTAGTACTGTTGGGGGGAGTTTGGAACCAATCTTCCTCTTCTTCCTTCACTGGAATAATAACATCATTATTCGGTTGAACGAACATTTGTCGAGGCAGGCAACCCACGTTTCCAAGTGTCAACGACATGCTCCTCGGTGCCCCACCTAACCGTCTTGATGTACTTTACGACAGCACCCTCCGCGTATCTCATTACCATACGAGGGGCAGTAGAGTTTCCCGAAGGTTTCTTCCTCTGAATTTCAGCTCCTCGTAAACCTAGGAAGATCTCATCCGTAGATTCGAAGTGTAGATGCTGCTTGCTGAAGAACTCCGCACATTTCCCAGAGAATATCACCTCAAATCCATTCAACCTGGAGTCTACAGAGACCCGGACTTGTATGCGTAGTTGACCATTGATTACTGGCCAGACCATAAAGGTCTTCGCGCGTATAAAGCCGATTCCATCTGTGCCAGATTCGTAAAGTTCAGTAACACTGCGTTCTAGGGTACTTTCAAATGGGTCGCCTGGTATTTTTGGCTTTTTTGCAATGGGGTAGAGGCTACCACTGGCTACACGCTTCATGGATGTGGGAGTTGGTGATAGTTGGGCATATTTGACGCGTTCGTGGACCATCTGCATCAGGCCCAGGGTCAACGCGACTGTGACCCCGCTCACCTGACCCAAGTGTCACTGGTCACCATACTAGGTTACCATCTTATTAATATCAGTAACAAAACAGGGTTATCTCATCTTTTATCCAATGTCTGTATCACTACCTTCATTATTTCGAAAAGCACTTCTGGCCGCATCCAAAGCCCATGACCTGCCTACTATCGACGATGAGACTCAAGTTCGTTGTACTTGATCAATTTGACTTTTATGGCTCATTATCCAAACGCAGGACCTCATCCAGTCGAGTTTGTCTGACATGAAGGCACTTCAGTCTCGCATCGAAGCGCTGTCACTATTCAGCTCGAACGAAGTGCTTGAGGATATTTCTACGAAAGATTTAATATATCTGCTGGTACCGTATGTCACTGCGCAAGTTGTTGAGAGGGTTAAGACAACCGAACGCGATAACCGGCTTACCGCACTGAGTCAAGCTGAGGTGTGTCTAGCCTTTCACCCCAGTGAGTATAGAGTCACTCGAATAACCACATCTCTACATGCTGTCAACCCAGAGACTTCTGCGAAGCTTTCTGGAGCTCCTGAATAACTATGACATTGCCTCGGATGAAGATAGACAATTGTACAAACAGAAGACACATACTGTGACAGATCCAGCGAAGCGGAGAGAGCTCAAGATTAAGCAGTATCAAAAGGTGAAGGACCTACGTTCACGAGTGGAAGCAGTTGCAAAACGGCGGAATCAGACTGCTACGCTCAGGTCTTCTCCATCGGAGTTTGACTTGATCCTGTCTTTACTCCCTTCAGAGGAATCCTCTACGCAAGATGATCACGACGAGGACGATACAACGTCAGATGCCGCGCGTGAAGCTACCCTTCTCCTCCTACGTCTCGCGTACACCCAAGCCCACTCGCAACTCGAAAATATAGACCAAGAATTAAAGTTATTACGTTCTGCGCCTCCTCCTCCTCCACTAGAGCCCGTGACTGAGGACGGTGCACGAAGGGACAAGAAAACGGAGCATGATGACATGTGGCGATTGGAATCACCCATTGTCCGAGGTGGACCTGACGGGAAAGGACCTCTATTGGATCCAAGTGGAAAGGTATGTCGATAAGCTCATTCATTGCACATCGCAGTCGAGCTGATAAACCTTCTAGCCTCTGAGGCCATTTACTATACTTCCAGCGGGCGCGTCCCAACGGGCACGACTTCAAGCCCAGGTCTTCAGACCTGATCATAACCTTCCGACGATGACCATCGATGAATATCTACAAATTGAGAATGAATGGGGAAATATCCTAACTGGTGGTGGGTGAGTACCCACTTCTTGTCATTCCTATTCGCCAGAAAGTCTAAACTATATACTGCAGTCCTGCTTCAGAGAATGCAATAACGTCTTCTGAGCAGCTACGAATAGATGCTGAACAAGACGGCACTCTGCTAGGCGAAGAACACGCCGAAAAGAAAAGGCAGAAAGACGAAAATTGGGCTTTGTTCACAGAAGCTAACCCTAAGGGTGCTGGTAATACAATGAATCGAGGCTAATTTGATCTGGAACTTAAAGCTTTAATGTATTCTCATTTTCGTGTCACCATCTTCGCTGTGGTCATTTCACTTACTCTCCTCACAAATGTCAATGGAGTACGTCTAATATCATGACAACATAGTAGGAAAATGCATAAACTAAATGTACGATGCGAAGTAGTGGCAGAACGTATGATCTCCGGTGTCTGGAAACGAACATATGAATGCGGGTTAGCAGTTGCACTGTGATGCTTCAGGTACTTCTGCTTGAGCCGGTGTCGTGACGTCGATTTCTATACAGATCTGAGACCACAGCTTAGATGATCCGAACAGGAGCAAACGTACTTTGCGTTGTATCGCCCTGCGATTCCTTCTCCATCCCGGGTAATGACATGGCTATTTTTTTGAATAAACTTTTAACGTTGTGTCCAGCCTTGGCAGACGTCTCCATAAACATTATATTTAGTTGTGTGGCCTTTTCCGTGGCTTCTTCGAGCGTAACTTGGCTGGATACGCAGTGAACAGGCGTAGATTAGCATAATCATACCCTTAAGATGGATGAACGCGCGCACCGCTTATCTGAGAGGTCAGCTTTATTTCCGACCAAGACGATGATTACATCGTTCCCTCGCTCTGATCTTACATCATCTATCCATTTCGATGTAGATAGAAACGATTGTCGATCTGTTGCGACATACACATCATTGTCTTGACCATGTGAGCAGCGGAGAACGAGACGCACTGGTAATGTCAAATACAACTATCGCCACAGAGGAATCACGAATGTAAGAAGGTATTAGTGAGCGAAATCGTTCCTATGAAAATCTGGTCACGCCACAAGTCATCTAGGAGCACGCGCGAACGACAAATACCTGACCCGCAGTATCCCAAAGTTGTAACCGTACAGTGCGGTCCTCCAAATACATAGTCTTGCTCAGAAAGTCAATCCCAATCGTGGCTTGATATGTATTATCAAACGTGTCATACATGAACCTTAGAAATGTCGTCAGCATTGCTTTAGTGCCATCATTACAAAAATGATACCGAGTAATTAAACTGGTCTTGCCAACACTCTGGTCGCCCAGTAACACAATCTTGGTCCGCTTCGGCGGTGACGAGGAGAAGTCTGCGGTTACGGGCGTTGAAGGCGAGTCCATTCTATTGATATTGGAAGCGACTATAAGAGATTACAAGTTTCCGACAAGCACTCGAGATTAAGAATGACTACACCTTGGTAACCATACTACATGGGCGCTTGGCTATATTGAATGTGGGAAAGTTTATCCCTATATGTGTAGTAAGTCATAAATACTCGGTGCTCACTGAACAGTGAATTAGATCCTTCGAAGTGGTATCATCCTCGTAATTACCAGTTTTACCAGTTTACGATATGAAGCTTTCCGAGAAAATTGCCTCCTACAAATCCTCAAAGCCATTTTATACCTTTGAGTTCTTCCCTCCAAGAACGGATCAAGTCTGCATTTCATCACCTGTATGAAGACTCCAGAGAGTAGGCTGACAATATCACGGATGTGTAGGGTTTCGAGAACCTTGTACCTCGTATCACCCGGATGGCTGGTCTAAATCCCCTCGCTGTCAGCATTACATGGGGCGCAGGAGGATCCACCAAAGATAGGAGCCTCGATCTCGCTGGAATAACTCAGCGGGAACACTGCGTCGATACGATACTCCATCTAACATGTACGAACATGGAAAAAGGATCAGTTGACCAAGCTTTGAGGGTGCGTTTGACCCGACGATACTCCCTGTTGTCAACATTCACAAATTAAACCAGGCTGCAAAAGAGCGAGGAATTCAGAACATCTTAGCTTTGCGCGGTGGTCAGTCCATCCACCATGACACAGGCAACGACTGTAACTAGTATTTAGACCCTCCTAGAGGCGAAGAAGATTGGATTGCATCAGACGAAAGGTTCACGCATGGCCTTGATTTGGTATCATACATCCGCTCCAGTCCGGAGTTTGCTTCTGAGTTCTCTATCGGTGTAGCAGGCAGGTGGTGACCATTTCGTGACTTGCTTAATACTCATCCGTTTGATGGGCATTAGCATACCCTGATGGACATCCAGAGTCAACTTTGAACGAGGATCAAGAGATCGCCAACTTGAAAGCTAAAGTCGCAGCTGGTGCAGACTTCATAATTACCCAGCTCTTCTACGATGTAGATGGCTTCCTTCGCTGGTTTCGAAAAGTAAGGGACAGTGGTAAGAGCATTTTCCAATTAGCAGGCGCATCATATTCAATTTTGCATCATGTAGGGATCACTGTACCCGTAATCCCTGGAATAATGCCCATCCAAACGTACTCATCTTTCCAGAGATTGATCAAGCTTACCGGCACTCGTGTTCCACCAAGTGTGATGGCTGACCTCGAACCCATTTCAGTAGGTTCTCATTTGTTGCCCATGAATCAGTCTCAATTACGTTTGGAATAGCATGATGATAAACTGGTTAAAGACTACGGTGTTACTTTAGCCGTTAACATGCTTCGCAAACTCTCTGCTGCTGGCATACCAGGTTTCCATTTCTGTACTTTGAATCTAGAGAAAAGTATTCAGCGTGTACTGGAAACGCTGCAATGGATCGGCCTCGCCCAAGTTGAACATAATAAACTGATTGTGGTAAATTTATCTCTGGCGTACGGACTCTGATCCTACTTAAATTGATTCATCCCAGGAAGGGCCTGAGCTAACGACCCAGCAACCACCAGAGTCAGAGCTGACGGTTAGCCCCCACAATGCAACAGATTCCGCCAGGATGGGTTTGTTGAGTCTCCCCGAAGTAGATGGAGAGGTAGGAAAAGGCGAACTGAACCATGCTGCAACATGGGACGACTTCCCCAACGGCCGATTTGGGGACTTTAAGAGTCCAGCATATGGAGATCAAGATCTTTGGGGTGGGCTTCAAGTCTCGGTAAATAGAATTTATTCCGCTGTCTTCACCGCCATTGATACGTTCTTCAGCGCATTGAGGCATTAACACAGTGGGGTCACCCAAAATCCTTACAAGATTTAACAGACCTTTTCCTGGATCATCTTCACTCCAGGAAATCGTCAACGCCTTTCTCTCATGGGCCGCTATTGCCAGAGTCGCAGATGATTCTACCTCATCTAGAACATCTCAACCGACAAGGATGGTGGACCGTTGGATCCCAGCCAGCTGTTGATGGAGCGGATTCCGGTGATCCAGTAGTCGGCTGGGGTCCAAGAAACGGATATGTATTCCAGAAAGGGTTCGTGGAATTTTTCTGCGAGCTTAAAGACGTAGAACAGCTAGAAGAACGGCTGAAAAAGCATGGTCAAGGATGGGTGCACTTCCTTGCTAGCAATTATCAGGTTGGGACACACCCTGTCACTTTTCAATGATTCGTTCATTCGATTAATCCGCTTTCCACAGGGAGAAGTGAAGAGTAATGTGCCTGAAGGTGCGCGGAACGCGGTGACCTGGGGTGTTTTCCCGGGACAGGAAATTGCCCAGTCCACTATCATCGAAATGGAATCGTTCTTAAACTGGAAGGTAGGTTATTATCTGCGTTTCAGACGAGCTTAAGTGACAGACTGGCCAATGATTAGGAGGAAGCCTTTGCCATATGGTCTGAGTGGGCATCCTTTCATCGTCCAGGATCAGAGGAACGACGCTTGCTTGAGAATATCAGGGATACTCGGTGGCTTGTAAGCATCGTCCATCATGATTACAAGAATGCGGATGCTCTTTGGACATTCTTATTTGAAGAGCATGATAATGAGAATAGAAAAGAAACCGCGTACAAATCATGATGTAAATAGTACCCTGTTATGCGTAGACGAGTCCTCGATGAGGCTTCAAAAAGTAGTTGATGGTTTAAAGTATAGTCACAATGGGATGAACAATGGTATAAGCGAGAAAAGACGAAAAACAAGCGTGTCAACAAACTATATGGCCGCCAATGAGTCCAACAAAGGGAACCCACAAAATTACCAGCCACTAGCACTCATTGAAGGACTAGTCGGTATGCTCTGTGGAGGGACAGAACTCTTGGGTGGTTCCTTCACAACATCATCTTCCTTTCGATACTCCACCTTCTCAACACGAACCTCGCCTTCTATTAATTGATATACATAAGTTACTACCACTGGACCCTGGATGTCCATAAGAGCAAACGATGGGATTGGATCGCTGTACAAGTGGTATTGAGAATTGGTGCTTTGCACTGAAGAGGCACTTACGCCGTGTAAAGGCCTGTCCATGCACCAGTAGCGGAGCCGGGATTTACGAAGAATTTTCCATCGTACTCAATGGCTTGGAAGCTACGAATATAGCAAGTACTATATTAGTTTGATGTACACGATGGACGCAACAAGCCCACATACGTATGTGTGTGTCCCGAAACAAGTACGTCAACGTCCATTTGTCTTGCAATGGCGCTGAGCGAGTCCAAGTCTCCAGTTGGAATACATTGGTGCCCGTGAATAACTCCAATCTTGATCGGAGAATGTACAACTGTTACTGACAATGGAAAAGTAGGCGTCTACAACACAATTATTGCAGTCAGTTTCGTTACGACCATGCTTCTTGCGCAGATACAATCATACATCATCTTGTACAAGTCAAAGCAACACCCACCTCGTCATAGTCACCCTTCGCTACGTGAACGTCCGCAGCTACGGTTCTAAGATATTCATAAGTCTCCTTGTCACAAACGTTGCCGGTGCACAGTATTTGCTGTATTTTTCCTGGAACAAGAAGCTTCCTAAATTTTACAGGTAGATCGTGTGTCCGGTGGGGGATGTGTAGGTCGCCAATGACCAAGACCAAAACCATAGTGCTAATGAGGAGACGGTTGCAATAACCGTCCTAGCGCTAACGTTGATCCCAATACCTTTCGAAGTAAACACCGGCAAAGTTATATACGTCCCTGATCGGCTACTTGCTTCTTACCTTTACACCAATGGCGCACAGTCTGTCGGATGAATGCACACCTCTGAAACACCAGTACGACACCTGCTTTAATGCTTGGTTCGAAGGCTATCTTGAGCCTGCCATTGCAGCAGCCGCTAACCCCCAGCAGCGCGAAGCGTATTCAAAACAAAAGGCTGCAGAGTATGAAGAAAAGTGCGGAAAGATCTGGGAGAGCTATAGATCATGTGTGCAAGTGAGTCTTCTAGGCTTTTAGTCAACCTTATTCTGAGAATCTTGCAGAAAGCAGTGAAGGAGAAAGGATTGGACACACTACTGCAGCAGGCTAGAGAGGAAAATCCGCTCACCGAACCCCCACAGATGGATAGGGATCCCCATCCAACATCATAGGCTTGTATGCGTCATTATGTTCCT
Source organism: Pleurotus tuber-regium (assembly GCA_014058305.1). Lineage (NCBI taxonomy): Eukaryota > Fungi > Basidiomycota > Agaricomycetes > Agaricales > Pleurotaceae > Pleurotus > Pleurotus tuber-regium. Next base: position 2,777,825 of record JACFYU010000026.1, on the reverse strand, counting down.
TTCCATGCTGCAACTGTCAACCACAACTCATACTCCTAATTTCGGGAAGCAGAAGTAAGCCATGTCTTTCAATGGGACTTACGAGTTGCTCACAAGTGCTATTAATGTCCACTAGATCGTAAATACGTTGAGATTGGTAATATATAGTCTACTAAGTCTTTAACCCTTAGTAAATACTACATGAACGAATGGGCCTTCAACCAGATCTAACATGGCAGGAACGATTGGTGCAAAGATTGAAGAATTAAATGTTGCTAGATGTGCCTGGAAAAAGGTACATCTAAGCCACTAGATGAATAAGTTTGGCATGCTCTTCTCACCTCCAAGCTTACCCATCCAGCGATTATGACAAACGTTCCGGGCTTCTGCCGACTTTCAGCCCATGCAGACGGCGGTACTGCACCCGGAAAAGCGTCGAACGCCGGGAGCAACTGTGTTGTAATCAACTTTATGAAGTCGTCTTTCGATTTCCCGGCTTTCAGTGTAACGTTGGCCACCTCAGTAATTGGAGAAGAGAGTGCGTTGGTCAGATCCTTGCTAAATACATAATCTTCGATGTTAACTGTGCCGTGAGGAGCCACCGTAGATCTTCTCAAGAGACTTTCCAGCGACTTGGAATTGTAAGGCACCTTTTGGCTTCCCAAACCTAGGAAGTAATTAACACCTACATGATACAAAGGAAGCAGCACAGTACCGTTAACTAAGTATCCGATATTTGCGTCTTCATACTCTTTCCCATAATACGAGCTGCAGAGAAGCGTGAGCATTTATGATTTACACTACCCCCTCCAGTTATACTCACTATTCGTGGTGTAGTACCCTGGATAACTTCTTGACTGTCGGTATGATTGTCGATTGATGGTCCTTGAAGGCGTGCGACGTATTGAAGGTTACAATTTGCGTTAGCACCTGTCCTTTTGACCCGGACGTCACTCGCACGGTATAAGACAAGAAATGAAGCAAGAATGTAACCAAAAAAGCGAGATGCATATCGCAGGCTGAGGGGTAGTGATAGAAGTGCAGGAATTGTCGACTGCATATATACTCCGAGGCTTCCCATGCACTGGATATCTTTGTCAGAACGCTCGTATGTCATCATTACTGAGTTTACTTGAGCTATGCCAGCATGTTCTTGATGCAATTGATAGTTAATCATAGCTGCGCGGGGAACATGTCCGATCCTTGTCGCGAGCTGCTGAGGGCCAAATGCTAGTAAGGTTCTGTACCACCACAAAGTCTGTTGAGTTACGATATTAAGAAGAATGTACACTCTCAATCGAATTGATCATAGAGGAGTAACCAGTTATATATGGTTCAGCTAAACGTGGGGAAAGCAGAGTACAGAGTGATAACAATCAGCAGTAGAGTACTAGGGATTTGCAAGTATTATTATCAGCGTCAAGGTCTTGATGCTAGTGCCAGGTAAGCATCAGGTTTTCACTCACCAACATTTAGTACTGTCCAATTAGTACTGCGCCAGACGCTGAAGATACTTCCGTGTTACATAAGCGCCCTGACTTCAGGATTTTGATAAAGACCTTTATGAACTCGCCTCCAGAACCAGCCTCACCTTCGCCTTCGACTCCATCCTCAGGCTCACCCCCTCCGGAAGAGGTCAACTTCTCTCCATCTGAAAGCCATCCATCTAATGCGATCTCCAGCGGCATAAACTCGCTGTTGAGCAATTTTGTTGGATCAGGCAATACAAGTGGTGCTTCGTCGAAAAGGCGGTTGCCTGCGGGTGCATCGTTCGCTTCTGCATCTTCGAGGGATCCTAAATCGCGCAAGAGAGATGATCCTAGGAAGTATGGGAGTGGCAGCGCTCCTAATTGGCCCGAGGGGCCCAAGCGAGAAAAAGATGATTTGGTTGATCAGAACGTTGTAGAGCATCTCAGAAATCGTGCGTAGACCCGTGTTGGCAACAGAATCCTTGCTAACGATTGCTTAGAACTAGGTGATCCCTTTCTTGAGCAATGATTAAGAACGAACTCTATTGTGACTTCTACGCTTCAATCGCTATGAATGTATTGTGTATGTGCAGTCCATAATGTAAATACTATTGAACATATCGATATATAATGATGAAAGACGTAAGAATCGTAGTTAGGGGATTGATGCTGATTGATACACTGGAACAAACCAATACAACACGAAAAAGTGCAATAGATATCGTGTGATAACTTTCAGAACGAACATGAAAGAGAAGTGATCAAACCGAATTAAAAATTATGAAATCGTCAAACATGCATGCGTAGAAATGAAGATCATTCACCGCTCTTAGGCGATGGAGGTTTGCGCTTGAATGGCCCCCGGCGTATCGAGAACACGTGCGACAAGGTCTCTCTCCTCGTATGCCTCCCCGCGCCTCTTGCATCTGCTAATTGTCGACTATTCAGCCGTCTCTCTGATAGATTACTCTGCATTCTCCTCATCGCGACACCGTTCTCTTCGGTGGCAAAGTCGAACCCTCTGTGCACAGATCTAATCCCTGTGGACATATCGGTTCTACTCGCAGTACGAACATCCATGGACGGCCGTCGGATGTCCATCGGTATTGACATGACACTCTCCGTTCGGGATGTCCGCCTTGATGCCACAGATGCTGCTCGCTTCATGTGAGATAATCCAGAGGGCATACGAGCTTCATGGGCAATGTCCATGTGAGGGCTTTTCTTACGAATGTATCGTAGCGTGTCGATATCGTCGGGGGCGTATCCGAATTTATAGGATTTGGCGAGATATCGGGGTAGGAGGGCCAGAATGATTGTAAGTGGGAGGCACAACCAGAAGTATGCAGAAGTGAACAAATATTTGTCGTTCCCGTAAACGGGTGTAACGAACCACCCTGGCGAAATAATGGAGTAGATGGCCTAGCGGAAAATAAGTACCAGAGCCGACGAAGATAAAGAAGACATACCGTGTACGCCCAGACAAGGACAATACCGAGAAATACAGCGAAGAATACCCAGCCCGTCCATACATTAGTATTAAGACCATTAAACAGATTCGCGGAGAACACGGCAGCGAAGACCATGGTCTGAATTGAACAGGTTAGCTGTGTAGTCAGGCAATAGCGCATAAACTTACGGTTGAGAACTCATAGAGATAAACGTCCAGCCCATCTTTACGGGAAGTCGGTGATATATATGCGTATAAAATCAGGAAAAAGATGATCGCAGACTATACAACAAGTTGACATCACAATGGTGAATGACACAATGGTGAATGAAGGGATTGGATGACATACCTGGTAAACACCATCCAACATGTATATGATAAACCATTTTATACCAAACCATTTACCCTCCCGCCCGTAACGATACAATTCGGGAAAGTCCATCAGAACATGGTCATCCACAATTCGATCGAAGAGACCAATACCGATGACCGGTGCGATGGTCCAGAATGAATTCCAAAATAGAAGGTATGTATACTCAAAGACGCTATGCAGCATCCGTGTCAGCTGAGTCGATTCTTTACTGATGTCAAAGCCACTTACTAGTTTGAACTCCAACCGTCATAAATCTGGAACCACCACAAGACCCCTATACAGACGATATTCTTATAAAAGAAGTTGAGAATCCTAAGGGAATGATAGTGTCAAGGCAACAGATACAGAGTCGTTGAAGAATAAGGGACGAACATGTTTCCGTTCCGAGCATACGACCAATGACCATGGACAAGTAATAACCTTTTCAAAAAGCGAAACTGTCCAATAGCATAGTCGGAGGAATTGACAGCTTGCAGACCCTCTTCACCAGATATACCGACTCCCACATCAGCAGCCTATATTTTCTATTAATTATAGGCAGATCATAGACCAGAAGGAACAGACCTGAATCATGCTGACATCGTTAGCACCATCCCCGATGGCCAAGGTCATGGCGCCGACACCGTCCTTGACAAGGTTCACAATTAAGGCTTTCTGCAAGGGCGACACTCGGCAGCATATGACACCTTCACACTGCATGGCAAGACGCAAGAGCAGTTTCTTGTGTGGTTCATCCGAGAAAGCCTACCAAAGTAATGCTTGTAAATGTGAATTCTTTGATGAGAAACCTCAGTGCTTACCGACGTCAATGCTGCACCATCAACAACAAGTACGAACCCGCCAGGTCGTTCACCATTATCGTGTCCGACGATAGACGAGACTCCAGTGTTGACTCGAGTCAAGGCGTACGGGCGGTCAACACCAGACGATGCAGTTGATGATCGTGGAGGAGCCTCGTTGAATACGCCATCTTCGTCCAAGATCCCACTGTCCGGGAAGAACTGCTTAACGGCGCCTACCATTTGTTCGTAAACGGGACGATTTCCCCCGCGCACGACAATGATGTTCGAATCCTTGCCAATGAGATTCGTGCTGTGACCGATTGCTAGATCATGGTCAGCTTCGATGATAACAATGATAGAAGATAGTCCTCACCAATAGCTGTTTCCAGTTTGTCACCAGTGGCAACCCAGATCTTGATTCCGGCTTTCTTCAGATCGGCAATGGCTTCAGGAACACCGTCTTGAAGCCGATCTTCAATTGCCGTGGCGCCCAATAATCGCAGGTCTTGTTCCAATTCGTCACAAACCGCCTCAATTTTACCTTCCCGGTCATCAAGTGATACTGTGGCTTCGTGATAGCGCTCGGCCCAAGCTTCAAACTCGTCCTCTATATTCGTTCTGAGTCAAAAGAACCATATATCTAGCACATAGAGCAAACGCACCGTTGATGACCTTGTACGCCAAAGTCAGTGTTCGCAGGCCTTCACTCGCAAACTCATCCAGATGGCTCTCCGTAACCACTTTGAGCTCATCCGCGCCGGACTTGAGGCGCTCGAATATAACGTTATCCGCGCCCTTAGTCAATAAGAAAATACGACCATCCTCATCGTCCAACTTGCGCAACACGACGCTCATACGCTTGCGGGCGCTGGTGAACTCCAAAATATTCAAAAGCTCATAGCGCTCCGGTTCATCTGAGAAAGGGGTTTGCAAGGTGAGGACCTCCTTGTCCCGACCACGGAAAACATATCCGACGTCTGCGGCGGCCTGTACAAGTGCCGCCTCGTCCGGAGATTGGGCTTTGTACTCTATCGCACCGGTCTCGGGATCGACGGAAGTAAGAACCGTATGGCACAACGCAAGTACGCTGAAAAAGCCATTTAGCTGGCGAGCATGCGCTGCATTCTCAGAGCCTGCCGCCGCATTTACTGAATCCTCGAGGTCTTGTTTAAGGGTAGCATCACTGAAATGCATCAACACCCCCTGCGATAGCTTGACACCTGTAGCAGTTTGAGGGTTTGGAACACTATACTGGCCTGAAGCACCAGCAGTAGAGGAAGATTCGTGCGTGGATGAGAGACGGACGTCGATGGGTTCTTTAGACTCGCTCTCAACGACAATAGGCTTCTTCTCCACTACAGCTTCATCCTCTTGATCTTCTAGGAGGTGCGGATCACCCCTATATGCTTTGCCTCCGATCGAACACATGCGAAAAACCATGGAATTCTAATTGTGGATTAGAAACGCATAGGAAAAGGAGGATTGAACCAACCTGGGTCAAAGTTCCTGTCTTGTCAGAAAAGATGTACTCAATTTGGCCAAGATCATCCGACAAATTCCAGCTACGAGCAAGGGTAGGCTGGTCCAATTTCTCGTACCATATCTCCTTATCGAAATAGATGAAAGCGGCTTGTAGTGTGCGAACGAACTCGATGGAAATGTAGAGGGAGATGGGAACAATATTTTGGAATCTGCACAAATCATGAGTACGAAGCTTGGACCATGTGGATTAAAAGGCGTACGTGATGAGTGCAAAAGCCCAAGTGACAAGGCCATTGATAGACGGGTTGTCATCGGATTGATTGTCGTCGTATAACCATGGTGCCCCGCGAGGATAATAGTACTTCTCCAAAGCTGAATCAGCGATGGCACACGCAATTGCCATCAGTGCCAATAGGAATAGGTTCATAAAACTAAATTATGGGTTAGCTTGTGGGATTTAGGAGACAAATTGAAAACGTACACTTGAGGGTTCATTTGTCGTTCCACCTTACTACGCTTGCTGGGAGTGCCTCCCGAGTTAAGGACAATCTTCGTGTCTAGACCAGTGAACAATACAACGCCAATGACCCATTTCGTGTTGCGAAGCACAGTTCCACGTAGAAGGGTCATTTGTAGATCAACTGGGAACGCTTCTTTGCCAATCTTCACAGCAGCGTTCAGCCTATACATGTTCGCTTCAGGGCGGTCGCAGTCGATTCTGTAGGTATTCATTTTGCTGGCGCATTCTGCGGCATTACGCAGATGGGTAAGCGCGGCGACTGCATTTCGTGATTTAAGGTTTGTCTCGCCGTCCAAGTTCTTCGTCTCAACAAACGCAACGTTCTCATCCTCAGAAGTACTGCATATGAGAACATCGGCGGGAATGGGTTCATTGTCCATGATCTTGACATAATCACCGACCCTCACATCTTCCCAGAGCGTCTTCCTCCAATGCGGTCGCGTTGGTTCGCCATTGTCAAACAGGCCCAAGCTATGCCGACGATGATGTCCACCGTCTTCATCGCCCTCGTCAAACTCCACCTCGTGATGGTGGTCAGGCTCTACTGGCACCGTCACGCCCTCCAGCATTTCCGAGCTTTTGCCGCCCAATGGCTTTTTCCCCTTCATCACCTTGAGCCTCCCTGAAGGTACTATGCCGCGCACAAAAGTTTTAGATTTGCCGCTCATAGTGTTTTGGTTAGCCCAATCACCCCCTGAGAGCACCCGCACCTTGGATTGATTAACACGCCGGTCTGATTGATGACGCTTGATATCCTCGTAACCATCTTTCAAGGCGGTGATGGCTAACACAATTAGAAGAGGAAGGATAACGAGCCCGGGTGAGATGGTGGAGAACTTGTTGAAGAATTGCAGTATGGCGATCGCAAGGAAGAACCTAGGTACGGTCGGAGGAAGCTAGTATGAGCAGAAAGTGTAAAGTCTAATGAGAGGTTGCACGCACATATTAGCAATCCTCCTAAATTGCTCCAGTAAGTTTCTGGGAATAAATGTGATAACGGTGTATTTTGAGGTGATAACTTGGTTCGTAACGTAGACATGTTCTGGTTTAACACGGCCTTTGTGGTCATAATAGTCTTCGGGGAGATGTTCATTGACAAATACGGTTCTCGGAGGACCTGGTTCCCTCTTGCGAACGAAGAGGTCTTCCACGTTGAAAGCAGCTAGCCTGGAGTACCAAGCTCCGATCCTGGACTTGCTAGCGGTCATGGTGTCGCTGAGCGAAAGTCAGGGGTCAGACTAAAAGCGAGTTCGTTGTTGGGGACAGCGAGCAGGGATCTTTGAGACTGCTATTCAGATGGAAGAAGAGGGGATCAGATGGACATGGTAATGGCGGCAGTGATCACGGAATACGCGGGTTGATTTCCCAGTCGCAGTTGTTTTCACCCACCTTACCGCAATTGCTGACTCAATCACGATTATTCATATTGCATGACGTCTCGACGCCGAGCCACTCATAATTATTCATTGCCTCCGTTTTCCACGGTCATTCAAAACATAATATTGCTCAGTAAGCTAACGGACTAGGGACAAACGAGTGTCGCAAGAAAAAAAAAAACACATCCAGAACCAAAAGAGCGTTCGAATGCCGCTGCAGCATTGGGGTATCATTTTGGCACAGAAAACGAAAAGTCCGAGTCAGTCCGCGATGACCGCACTAAGTGAGTAATAATTTAGCGGTCTGCAGCTGGGCGCTGGTTGACACCCTCCTTCAGGGCTAGCAGCTGTTTCGAACGGAACGCCTCGTAGTGAATCTGCGCAGTAGTTTCAATGAGGTCTTGCAGGTGGGATCTGTAACACGTTGCAATTGAATTCAAATTCAGGAATAGCCAATGGATGCGACAGACCTAGTGAGGAAATTCCTGAGGTGCATGAATTCGCAATGCGTGGCGTCCTCAACGTTGACAACACCCCAGCGGTTTTTGCGACCGCGCACTGGCTTGCCATCGATGATCACGTTGCTCTCCGAGCCGACGACGGCGAAGGGGATAATTTCCTAAACAACAAAGTCAAGAAAAATCATACTAGAAACATACAATACAAACACGAATGGATTCATTGAGCTGGACTTCCTCTTCGTCGTTCTCATCAGTATCGAAGGGGTATAGGCGAATGTTGTGGTAGATCATCTCCTCGCGAATCTACGAAAGGGTGATTGAGTGACATTCGACGCGTCTATACCCACATGCTTTTCCAAAGAGGAAACTACTAACCATGGCCTTGAATCGATCTCTCTCCTCAATCGTCAAGCTGTCCGACTTAGCAATAACAGGCACAACGTTCACCACTTCGCTGAGCTTCTTCATCACGATCACATCAATAGGCCGAAGGGAGTGTCCGGTAGGGTTGATGAAATACAAGCAACAGTGGATACGCGTATCTTGAATGTAGCGGTCACGCATTGCTGTGAGCTCCTTGCGGAGGTACGCGCTGTGCTGGTCCTTGATGTATTTGATAATGGGGTCCCAACTATATATTCACGAAAATTGCAAGGCGAAATTGAACGAGAAACGAATAAGATGGCTTTGCTTGGTAACGTTAGAAAAAAACAGATTACGCACCATCCTTCGTTGTTGATTTGATCACCGTATCCTGGCGTGTCAACAATGTTCAGCCTCAGCTTCACGCCATTTTCAACGATGACTTTGTTGGATTTGAGTTCTATTCCAACCCTAATTATAATAAGCTCTCACCGTGTGATACGGCTTGAATTTCCGTCGTCTGTCTAACTGGCTCGTCCGCGGCAAAGCGTCCCTTCGAATCCATCAAATGCGACGCAAAAATGGTGTTGATTAGCGTCGACTTTCCAAGACCAGTTTGTCCTATTGAGCACCAATCATCAATTATACGCCCCAAGCACCCTTTTACAAAGAGCAAAAGGATACGAACCCACGACGATGATATTGAATTGGAAACCTCTCTTGAGGAGCTTATGCTCAATCTGCTGCGTGATAGTGTCGAAACCGACATATGAGTCTGCGCGGATTTCCTCAACAGGAGGAGGGGTAGCGACAGCTGCGGCGGCCATTTTTCTAGTACGTTGTTGGTGGGAAGGGGGAAAAAGAGAGCAACGTTGACGGGGAGGGCTCAAGAAGAAGTTGGGGAACTTTAGACTTGCGAACCAAATTTAAAAATTTCACACGGTCACCAATCACCCTGCTCATAGCCCCAGGGCCACTGCAGCGGAATTGGCCCAGTGAAAAAGCGATTGAACACTCTTCCTTTGAAGGTTTTCAGATAATCTCATGTCTGAGATTCCCTCTGCTCAAACGAGTAATACAGCGGTATCTGTGAACCGGCTTCACGCTTTGCTTAACCCTTCATAGAAGGGAACCCTCCTATAGTCTTCTTAGGGAGTATGCCGAACGATGCGGTATCATTAGGCCGTTCTACTCTTGCGGCAAGACTGCTACAAACTGGGCGACAGGTCTTGTCTTCCAGAAGTAAGTATTGAACGGTGAAATGGACATCGCATGGACCAAGGAGTGAGCGTTTGTGAGGACGGACTTTTTCCAAACCCTCGGGCTAGGACCCGTTGTACGTTGGTGCTATATTCATCTATATCATATTGGCTCAATGAGATCAGTATTTCCAGTGGTTGTCCTCCCCTTCCATCAGTATTTTTTTGGCGGGGCGTCACTTCATAACCCACCGTAGTCTCATTTGATAGTAGTCGTGCTTTAGTCGCTTCTGTGATAAGGGAATCCAGCAGGTCAGCTAGAACCCAGTTACGACGAAGGGCCTACTGAGATAGCAATTGGCCTAGTTTTCTGTAATAAAAGCCTATTTTGTCTGGTAAAGAATCAGCACCCCAGCTCTGAAGACCTGCAGGCCTGTCACATGTAGTTATCCTTCTCCTTCGAACAGCTTTGTCCGACGGGAAGCATGACGCATCACCCGTCTCCATAAGATCTAGTTTACTGGACAACTCTAGCCCATTGAAAAACTTCTCCAGGCCATCATGTTTAACGACGAAAAGAACCTAGATAATAGGTCTATAAGGAGTCAAAACGGAGTTGCGGCTTTGCTCCCACCTCTTGGAACTAGCCATTGTACACAGAAGTTTTTTCACAGCTTCTAAAACGTGCGTATCACCATAATTTTGCGCTAGACCACACAAGAAAAATGATGTTCGTCCGCGTAGGTGATTCAGCACTTGCACTCCAGCACAAACCTTTCATACTACCAAAGGAAGTAGTATCGAGGTTTGCATTGTGCTCATCGGGACCATTAAGCATGTCGTGTGTATTATATACATAGTACTTCAAGGCAGTTTGACTGCTTCCGCGAATCGACACGTTCTGCACTGCTTGACATCATGCTTCGTCCTCATCTGCGTTCGCCATCGTCCCATGCGTAATGTCGCGGCAGTCTCCTATCTTAAAGCCCTTGGCAAGAGTAGGTGGACGGTTCTTGAAGTTCCTTTGGCCCCAGGGCACAAGCCTCGGAGCCAGAGCCAAGTCAATGGACCAGGACTGAGGAATCGATCGGATGAGAACCAAGTAAGTGATCACGCGTTTTGTGACAATACGTGAATTCACATCACGTGTATCATTAACAGGCTGTGACATATCCACTCTGTCCTGATCACTACAAACATTCAATTTACTAGTATACTACATTCATTGTATTTGCACAATTAAGTCTTCTTCTCGTATTGCCGAATTCTATCTCTAGCTCGCCCGTCAGAGCTCGGTTCCCAACCTGTTGAAAGACGAAAAGTAATCGTCATTTAGCATAATATATTATAAACCAACGAGATCACTTTGAAGGACGAGGAGTGAAAAAGGGTATCGCAAAGGCGGCTACGAGTACCAAGGACGCAATAAGAGCGATCAGAAGGTACGATGGGCTCTCGGACTTGTCGCGCCTTAGCGTGGAGCGATTGAAAGTATGACGACTAGGTGTTGCATAAGATGGAGAAGGAAATATTCGAACGTACCCGATGGATTTAAATCCGTGAATACTAGAAGGAAACATCAGATTAAGCTACACAGTTTGTACTATCTTTTTGCTTACTAGTATCTTTCCAAATTTTTCGTGATCTCATCCTCTAGTCCAGTAGGAACCCCAGAGAGGGCTAGGGTAATCTTGGTAGAGTCATCGCCTTGGTCCAGTGTCGTGGTCAGAGTACCAGTGTGACCTGATAGTAATGAATCAATACTGATAACGTCAGTGTACGAAAGTGCGCAACTAACCTGGTGGCCAAGTAGGGCTCTGGAGGGCCCAAGATTGTACAATCTCCTTGCCTGGCGTAAGGGATATATACTTGCCGGTTACGCCACCACCGAATAGTGAATACTCTCCACCTACTTGTGGCGAAGACTACAACTTTTCACATGAAGACTTGAGACTCCATCGGCCATCAGTCAACTCACCTGCGCCGGAGCTTGCGTCCAAGCTGTTATCCTCGAAGGATCGGTCATAAGGCTGAAGAGATCACCTGCAGAGGCGACAAGATGGGCCTCGACGGTGATGGTAGTTGTGTTAACTTTGCTATCATCCTTCTTCACAGGTTTAGGGACATCTGAAGAGGCGGAAGCGGCTGTCGAAGAGGTGGCCGACGGAGCTGGCTGGGTAGGAGCAGGTGTACCCGTTCGGCTAGGGTCGGCACTGACGGTCAAGTCCTTTCCATGTGTCTCGATTATAGCAGCAGGGAATTCAGCAAATTTGGACTCGAGAGCTACAGGCAAACGTTTCCTCGCCAAGTTGAACAATGCATCTACGGCCGGTGAAGAAGCGGTGCTGAGAGACCAACTATACTATAAAAGATGGGAATCATTCCCCATTTCTTCTCCGAGACTACGGAATTCGACTTACGGAGTACTCGGATAAACCGTCAAGAGTGATCTCATGAGACACTTCGGGAATGGTTAACTTGCCCTGCACCTCCGTACCATCGCTCGCCGTGCCCGACCAATCGAGAGTGATCTTGCAATCATAAATCGTGATCAACCTGGAAGGTCGTCAATAATTGTATGAACTGAATTGTTGCAGAGCTCGTACTTGGACTTCCTCTGTCCGAGTTCAACGTCGCCGTCCACATCCGTGACGCGCGACACGTTGACTACTTCCCCCTCAGCGTCTCCAGTAACTGAGATCGTAACCAATTCTCGCTCAAACCATTCTCTTCCCCATCGCGTAACGTTTTTGTTTTTCCAATGCCAGTTTGCGGTTGAAGGTGGAAGTGCCATTTCTTAGCCCGAGAATAGTCTATATGAGGGTATCTTCAAATGAGAATGAGTATCATAACAGGTTCTGGCGGAGGAGATTATTTATTTGGTTGTCCTGCATCGCGAGAAAGTTCCAGGGCATTCGCTGCTTTCTTGCCTGATCCGGTCAAGCGAGTCTCGCTCTCATCGTATCTCACCATGAACGGTCGAGTTCGACCAACATACCTATTAGAAATATATAGCCAGTATTTATCCAGATCACAGGCCGTATGCTTCAATCCTTTACGTAGAACACGCCCGGAAGTGAAACTGCCGTCCCACCACACCGCATCTATAAGCTCTGGATTCCAACCTCCTTCGTGACGGATCGCCTCATGCTCATCGCTTCTATCATATCTGGCTATCGTTGACGAGATACCCGTTTATTTGGTCGCCTTCATAACTGTAGTTGACAGCTACAGCTCGGAGCTTCACCTCATCTATGCCGAACGTCGCGATTTGACCACTTTCACCTCACGTCCGGGAGCATGATCATTACTTCAAGCCACCGCATTGGTAGCGCCCCAAAACATTACTGCTGCCTGCGCTAGAAACCCATACATATTCAATTCTTGGAATCAAACTCGTGAGCATAGCTGGTGATGTCGGCGTCCCTTTCAGTTGTCCGGGTCTGCTCCAAGATAATGCTCAAACCTATGACGGGCAGCGGGGTTTAGCCTTTTTTCTGGGTATTTTCCTCGAATGCTGTGTATCTTTGCCTCCTGGCAGGAGAAATTGGACGATGGAAGACAAAAGACCACAAAATCACGGTCCGACCTCTTTTGTTTCTGTTCCTAATGAAATAATCCCGAGATCCCGTATGGCTAACCTCGATACAAGGAGGATGAAGCAGAAGTGTATCGCGTATCGACTCGTGAAATATCATATCCAATATTTGCAGTTGACTTACGTTCCCCGCTTTGATTGTAGGTAAGAATGTTCTGTCACCTGTCGATCTGATTCAATATCGCTCGAGCCCTGCTCAAACCCATTGTTCGCGAAAGTGCGTGATTCCGTTTGCGCTGTGGCTACCCAGATCCGATCCACTGTTGGGTATGTCGTCCTCAATAAATCGGGGATTCGCGCTTCTAACAATATCATTTACATTTTGACTCCTTCCGGTGGATCCTTGTATATTCAAAGCCTACGACCCTGTAGCCTGAGATGTGGAACCTTTTCTCTCATTAAGACAATGCCGTCGGACGTAGACAAGTAAAGTGTGCCTTCGTGCCCCACATGATGGCTTTCGATTTAGCTTGGTTGCTCAATTGCCTTCCGCTCTAGATCATGATCGTGACGTCGGCCATCTGCTGCAGAGATTACCTCGGAACTGGATTCTACTCGCAGCTGGCCGGCACCACCATTAGACCCCTGCGCCAGGAGTTTTCCTGCCTTGAGGCCAGTGTTAATTCAATCCGTGTTCCCGCGAATGTGTCCGATGGATAGCCCTCATGGTAAACAATATTCTCTTTTTTCTCTTTTCTTTTGTCCTCTGAACTACTACTCACGTAAGCTATTTCATGATCCCCTATTGGATCGACTAATACTCACTATCTCATTTAGGAAAATCGATCGTCGAAGAGTCAAGAAACTGGTGTCTCACTTTGCAGACAAACGTCTACAAGGCGTGAGGAAAGGAACTTGGCCTAAACCGGACACTCAATTATTGCCGAGCGTAAGAACCCCTTTCGTCTGCTACCCCATTCCTGTATGAGCGTGGTTTAACAAATGAGACCAACATATATTCTCGTGGCATCTTCATTGTCCCCGCGCCGATTGGCCGGGAGTACCCAGATAGTTTTGCAGCCACTTCGATGTCCCTAATGTTTGCTTGAACAAAGCAATACAGGGTATATGTCTCACTATAAAATACCTCCACTTTTGAAACAAAATAGCGCTCCGTGGGTTGACATCTTATCTAACGCTCGCTCTCGCATTTCTTCGCTTTATAACTGGACGTCTAACTTCGGATCCCCCAAGCTTGAGTCCTCGCTTCAAGTCCCCTCCATCCCTCCACGCACTTGACTCTCCGGTCGCTTATCACCTAACGTCATGTCTAACACTCTATCTACCCCATCTATCACCCCAGCCTCTGAGGAGAAGCCCACCTCCTTCATTTTGCCTGATCTCGTCTCTCATTGCAAGTTCCCTCTCACGTATCATCCCAAGGGCGACGAAGTTGCTTTTGAATCCGTCACTTGGCTCAACCGCATGTGCCCGGTGCTCACGGGTAATGGGCGAGAAGCCCTTTGGGGTCTCAAGGCCGGAGAGCTTACCGCGTATTGCTATCCCTACTGCAAGGAAGAACGTCTGCGCGTGGTTAGTGACTTCATGAACTACCTTTTCCACCTCGACAACATCAGCGATGGTATGATGACTCGAGAGACCGACGTTCTCGCTGACTCGGTCATGAATGCCTTGTGGTACCCTCACGAATATCGTCCCACCACTGCGCCTGGGAAGGTGCAGCCTAAGGAAGAGATCAATGCTGGGAAGATCGCTAGGGAGTGAGTTTACTCATTTACATTCACTCTTGTCACAGAATCTCATAAATTCTAGTTTTTGGTCCCGTTGCATCCTAGATGCTGGACCTGGCGTGCAAGCGCGTTTCAAAGAAAGTCTCGAAATGTTCTTCGAGGCCGTCAACACGCAGGCCCGCGCGCGTGACGCTGGCATTATCCCCGATCTCGAATCTTACATCGATGTGCGCCGTGATACCAGTGGCTGCAAGCCGGTCTTCGACCTCATCGAATACGCGATGGACTTCGATTTACCTGAAGAAGTCGTTACCCATCCCGTCATCAAGGCTCTCAATCAAGGTACCAACGACCTCGTTACCTGGTCTAATGTAAGTTGCATGTTTTGTGCTATCTCCGGCTTCATATCTGATTGTGAACTCCCACACCAGGACATCTTTTCGTACAACGTGGAGCAGCAGCGCGGGGATACGCATAACATGATTGTCATCCTCATGAAATACCACGGACACACGCTGCAAAGTGCCGTTAACTATGTCGGCGAGCTTTGCCGACAGACCATCGACACATTCTCCGAGAATCGCAAGAAAATTCCCTCATGGGGGCCGGAGGTTGACAGAATGGTTGAGCACTATGTTCAGGGCCTCCAGGAGTGGATTACTGGGTACGTAAATGCCTCGTGTTTTTAATCGCTTATTGTTGACCTTCGTTTAGTTCTTTGCATTGGAGCTTCATGACCCGTAGATATTTCGGCACTAATGGTGCTGAAGTGAAAGGGACTCGAGTCGTGAAGCTGCTCCCAGTTATTGGCAAGATCGAGCCTACGATTAACGAAAAAGTTGAGGCTGAGGCCAAGTCCAATGAGGACTAGGTGGGGTGGTGAGACTTGTATCACCGTTAATTCGCCTCGAGTTTCACGATGCCGTGGGGGTTTACGATATGACTTTGACTTTCACACGTACTGTATTTGTTTGACTGATAGTTCCTTATTCACTTAAGTATGATATATTCGTATACGATCCTGTTTATAGACGTTTGACTTAGAGCTTATAAATCAATGAAATTATCAAATCTACTGAAGTGTCGACTATGACGTCATGTAGCTAGTTGCGAGCTATAACTCAACTCCTCGTCCTTTCTCCAACTTGCATTTGAACCGCTATGATTACCAGAATCATCCCACTCGCTCGCTCTCTGGCCTTCCGAAACAGGCCGCTTTCTCTTCGCCGACTGCCCTTCCCGATAAATTCAACTGCTTACCATGCACGCTCAGTAGCCAGCATGGTTTCTGGTCGTCCGGCCAGCCAGACAGTCGAACATGCGGCTACGAATATTAAGGAAGAAGTTGGAAACTCTGCAGCAGATTTAGCCAAAGTCATTGCAGCAGCTAATTTTACAAAAGACGATGTCAAGCCCGCTAACGAGACTTTCGTGCGTCGACTAAGCTGAACTTTTAGATGTGGTATATTGACTTCATGGAATAGCTTGGAATTACCAATGCTGTAGCTTCGTCGGTCCCGAAACCGTACATTGTGTTTGGGCTTGCAGGTACGTATTTTCTAAAGACACCCCTATACTGTTAACATCAAAGGATAGGGGGCCTGCCATATCTTGGAACGGCAGCAGCTACAGTATATCTCGCAAAACAAGCCGGTCTCGCAGCTACGGGTGTTGTTACAAACATTGACCCTGGCGTCGCTATTACAGTTCTGGACCAAGCTCTCAACATTCAAGTCACTTATGGTGCTGTCATGCTTTCATTCCTTGGTAAGACGCGCATATATATACCGTTAGCAAGCTCACATCCACCATAGGTGCATTGCACTGGGGAATGGAGTTCTCCGGCTATGGCGGTCATAAAGGATACCGACGTCTTGCGTTGGGGGCCACCCCAGTCTTGTTCGCTTGGCCCACTTTGGCCCTTCAGCCTATCACAGCGCTCATCATGCAATGGGTTGGCTTCACGGCTCTGTGGTGGGCTGATTCCAAAGCTACTCACCTTGGGTGGGGTAAGTTATTTCACATAATATATTGCTTTAGAAGTTTAACACTATCCAAAGCACCAAAATGGTATTCACAATATCGCTTTTATCTATCTATTCTCGTTGGCACTTGGTAAGGGAAATAGAATCTGTCTACTTCCCCGAAATTCATGGTTTTTTGCCTTTAGCATAATTGGTTCACTCGCTGGGACTTCGTATTACGGTCCCGTCGGTGGTCATGGTCTTGTTTCACACGATCTTGACATGCTTCGCGAAGAACGTATGAAACTCCGGCCAGAGCAGGCTGGTGTAATCCGCGGGGACATCGAGGCTCTTCCAGCAGGAGAATCTTCTGACCATTTCGTTGCTATTAAAAAGAAACCTAAAGGGGATGATGAAGAGGGTAAAGGTGGAGAGAAGAAGCCAGAAGAGAATTCCACTTAGCTAGTGAATAGTGCAGTGAAATTGCACAAGCCAGTTCGACTGGAATGAATGTAATACTATAATACGCTAGTTCTGTGATATTATGTAGCACAGCATCCAGAAATACTACAATTACGAGTGTTTGCATATGGTACAACACCTTCTAGCCAACATGCGTTAAGGCTTCTCGGTAAAAGCGTATTTCCCTGCAGTGCCTCCTACAAAGGCCAATAAATGCCTGGATGCATGAGGGGAATAGGAGAACATGTAGGGGCTTCAGGGGCCGCCTAATCCATACCATAGTGACGATAAGGCGCTGATAGGTAGCGGTTTGCAGAAGCTATAACAAGCTCACGCAGGCTGCATGTTTCTGTAAGCACGAGGCAAGATCCCACCGTAAAGGCAAGGGTGCTTTTCACCCATGCTTGTCGCATTTGAAGGAGATGTACATGTGCCCATGGCTTTCATTCAATGATTAGCCAAAGTGACCTACAAGTAACCATTAGAATGACAGGACATTATACCATTGTAACAATTGGTACTCAGCGTGTTCATTTCAACTTATAACATAATTCGCATGACACATTGCTCTGAGCTGCGGTCATGTACTTAGACGCCCGATTGAAAACTGCACCCTTGCCGAAACATTGAAAAATGGCACAAACGAACCTCTTTCCGTAACGAATATGCTTCCCCAGTGGCGATTGTCTGGTCAATTAAACTATAACCCTCCTGCAACGAGAAGACGGAGGTTCCTCCTCATCACTTTCGCCGCAATCCTCCTATTTTGGATCATTGTACAGCCCAATGGGTTGTTTTTTTATCGACGCAAGTTATTTCCTCGAGATAAGCATGGAGGCTCTCCGCCAAGGTTCAAAAAGCTCTGGCAGTGGCAAGAAAACCTGCCGCAGCATAATTTAAGCCTGCCGTTCCCGGAAGGCAAGAACGGTCGTTACATCAAGTTTTCAAATCAAATAACGAGATTGGGTTGGAATAACGTTTTGAATGAAGTGTAAGCAACACTTTCCACTGTTCCTTCCAGCGCTTCTGATTGACTATGTAGTCTCATGAATGCACACCTTGCGTACGCGTCAGAACGTGCATACGTTTTCCAAGATTATGTGTGGAAACCCGAATATTATCCTTGGGCCATTCCGTTCATGACTTTTGACCGTTTTCGTCGCTGGCCGCGTACGCCTCTTAGTGCGCTCATAGCCGGACCTACTGCTGGTGGTCTATGGGATTCTGAATCGTCTAACGCTCCTCGATCCGTGTCCGAGCAATACTTTGACCTTGTCTGCCCACCCTCCGAGCGTCGATTGATTAACACCAAGGAAGTGAAGCCACAGCTGAACGATGCACCGGGAATTCAAGTATTTGAAACCTGGCGCGATCTCTTGCTCAATGCGCCAGAACGATGTATCGAAATTGAATCCGCTCCATGGCCCGCGGAGGCGTATCCTCAGACATTCGATTTATATCTCTGGGGAAGCACGCGTATTCTTTCTCTATGGGACACCTTCTCGAAGTCACCAACGTCTCGCTTATTGGCGACATCGCCTCTTGTGAATTCCGCAATTTATAGAAATGAGTACCTTTTCCTTCCTCGCGGACCTAGGAAAGCCCGCGCATTGGTATCGCATGACGCTTACGAACGGATGATGGCCATGCATATAAGGCGTGGTGATTTCAAAGGCGCGTGCCTGGATCTAGCAAAATGGAATTCAAGCTTTTATAGCTGGAATCAGCTACCGTTTTTACCTGATAAATTTACGCCACCTGGAGGTGCTTCGTGGGGCTCCAACACGCCAGAGAACGTTGCTATATATCTGGAACGGTGTTTGCCGTCATCTGAGGCTATCGTCCACAAAGCACGCCAATCTCGCGATGAATATACTATGCACTCAGCGAAAAAGTTTAGGGAGTTGGACGTGATGTATCTGTTGACAAACGAAGAAGGCGAATGGTTGGATATGATGAAAAAGGCGTTGAAAAAGGATGGGTGGACGACGATTGTGACAAGTCTGGATCTGGAATTAGATGACGAACAGACCGTTGTTGGGATGGCGGTGGACATGGAGATCGCGAGGAAAGCAGCGGTGTTTGTTGGTAACGGGGTACGTGCTAAAATCTTCCACGAAATATGAAGTGGCGTATTAAAGTCTATCTTTACGCAGTGGTCCTCGTTCACAAGTAACATCGTGCATCGCCGATTAGTGGATGGGAAAGAACCTATCAGCATTCGCTTTTGGTAGAATCGGATATGGATAGCTGCGTTGACCGGTGCAGCGATTAGTAACTGGCTAATCGAACACACCATTGAGATATCATAAATTGTTTCGGTTGCTGATGTATTTGGCGTCACTTTTTGTATTGACACGGCAATCTTGGCGGCCAACCTGGCCGTATGCTGCTCAAAGCGTTCTTTGAACGTCCAGTTGGACGTAACATAGGGGTATTACAAGTACCCATACGCACTGGCTTTGGCACAATCCTAACCGATGTCAGCATTGTCCAAGATACGTCCGCCTACGTCATTCCTCAGCAATTGATTCATCAGTATCAGTGATCAACGTACTACGGACAATTGATCTCTCAAGTCATCGTAAACGTGTTGATGGACTTGACTGCAGGTGTCACCTCATCCCCCCATACATCAATGAACACCATACTGGCCGTGCTACCAGTTGTGGTGCTCCAATCATCGCATCTGAGACCGTCGGTCGGGGCTATCAAACATCGGTCGATGTCGGATTTGATGCGATGTGGGCGGTAGGGTTGCACATGGGATTTGTTGTTGGCTCTGAATGTTATTGCTCTTTATTCAAGAACTGAACCTATTACTATTAGCCTGTAGCCATCTACCTGATAAATATGAGGTTATTCTACGGTATACACTTACTGCCTGGAAAATGATATCTACCAACTGGTGTATACTAGGCTAATGGGACATCTAGTCTTAAAGTAGTAATCATTCTGGTTGCCACAGCAGCTTGACATGGCCGTTCAGTGAGCTGGGCCTTACGACGACTAGTCTCCTTGATTTATCCATCTTCCATTACCTTTAAGCGCATTCGAATTCTTGTGTGCGCCATTTGGTCGCTTATAGTATTATACCCACTGGTTGGCTTGCCCATTATTCTTCTTTCTATTGTTCGTTTCCACCTCAAGACGCTGGTTTCACCGACGGTCTTGCCAGCCAAATTCTCTCTCCCTTTCACGTTCGTTACGCCCCTCCATGTATTCTAAGCTATTCGGACGCCTTCCTGCTAGACAGGCTCGCCGTCACGTCGACCATGCAAAACGTCAATTTGGCGCTAATGGTCAGCTTACAGCACCAATCACCATTACCCAAGTGGTAGTCGTGCCAGCTCGGTCCTCTTCCTCTTCCATACCTGCGTCCACGACGTCAGCTTTATCGCAAACGACGGTGTCATCATCGAGCCTCGTGTCGGTAATCAGGTCATCAAGTACTATCGCTACGCCTACTGTCTCCCCAGAGACTTCCTCTGTCTCATCCACATCCGCTTTCAACACGCCCTCTGCGAAAGTGATGAGCGAGCCTCAGGGCGATAGCAAAGGTCAATTGCAGGGTGATGCGGGGGGAAAGCAGAATGGATTACCACCTGGTGCCATCGCAGGGATCGTCATCGCCGTTCTTCTCGTGCTTGTCGCTCTCGTCGTGTTCCTCATACGCAAGCGGTCGATATTCAACCGCCAGAAACGTTCGGCGAGCTGGAAGAACAATATGTTTTCCAAGGGGATCAGCAGCGAGCAGCTAAATGGGGGAGGCTTAGGCTACATGAGCGAGGCGACGAGATCAGAATTTGGTCAACCCGGAACGGGATCTTCTGGGTACCCCTTTGCTCAAACTCAAACTACGTCTACAAAGTCAATCCCCCGCGTACCTGTCCCAGCGATGCCAACGACGACGTATAACAACCCTAGCACTGCGAGCCTCATCAATCCTACACCTGTCAGTGGGTCGCCACAGCGATCCGCTATGCCAGTGAACGGAGCTACAGTAAGGTCAACATTCATTCCCTCGTTGCCAGATGAGCTGTCGATATCGATGGGTGAAGTGATACGGGTCCTGGCAGAGTACGATGATGGGTGGGCATTGTGTGTCAATGGTAGGGGAGAGCAAGGCATGGTGCCGCTTGAGTGTTTGGACCAAGGAAATGGCGCACAGCAGGTCTATGTCGCTCGAGAACCAAATCTAGCAAGGAGGGCAAGTAGTTTGACGGGATCTGTGAGGAGGATATGAAGGAAGCTTCCGTCTATTGGTATTTGTGCTGGTGACGCTTCACTCTTTCGGCTACCAGTCACAGTGTATTTCCTTTGGGGATTTTACCTTTGCACTCCTTAGATGCCTCTTATCTTCCTCTGGGGTTATCTGTACTCAGACCTCTACTTTCATGACTAGATATTGGACTACCTTAATATTTTTGTGTTGTAACGGATTAGTGTATGTAGAATCGCGGGCCAACACTGGATCTATTGTGTGCCATCACAACAGTGCCCCTGACCACACCGGTTGTCCGTTCCAAGTATCTCCTCGTGGAATATGTTCCCTGACGATGGCTGTCATACTTTGAGACCAAGCAACTTCGCCTCCTGAATCTCTGATCATATACTCCTTCTCTGTGCCACACAACAATGTCAAGCTCCCCAATCGTCGACGAACACATGCCGCTCAATGAACCGAGTGGCTCAAATACGTACACTCCAACGATGTCGCGGGTACAAATGAACAGAGAGTGTATCATGGCTTCTATAGGGTCTGAACTAGAATGTGAAGGTACGTCGTGCTGTGAAATCATCTATATGTCTGTAATCACCTCTAAGACATCACAGAATTCGCCCTCCAACTCTTGGCGTCTCTTCCCAGATCCCGACTTGCTACGATTCAACGTCGAATCGCCCCACTTCTGCAATTCGATGTCGTTGGTGTACGTGAATTCACGTTTGTTATGAAACCAGGGGGCCTTTGTACTTACGGCCACGCAGTCTTTACCTACAGAACTTGCCCTACAAATCTTCTCGCATCTCACGGCACAGACCCTTTTAGTGTGCGCGCTCGTTAACCATCGGTGGCGTGCACTGGCGGACGATCCCAGTCTTTGGAAGAGACTATGTGATGAGCATGGGTGGGTCTGGCGGCAGCCCTCAAAGCTATCTGCTTTCGAAGCACATCGCGCGCCTTCGATAAATGGGGAACCTTGGGACGACTCCGATGATGAGGGCATGGGTGATTCTGACGAGGAAGAAGACCAAGAGGAAGAAGCCACTACCTCTGTGCTCAGCGAAGTGGAAAAGGCCAAAATCCTCTTGACACAAATGCACGCCGAACTAGATTCAGGCTTTGCGAGCATGTCTTTGTCGGGCAAGTCGTCTTTCCTTGTCAATTTGTCTTTCAGTTCGTCCTCTTCGAATTCTTCAAGTTCAAATGCAACGAATAGCACAATTGGGAGGCAGAGCCTCTATCAATCTACCAAACTACCAGCACGGAACTCTGCACCATCCATCCTCAAATCGCAAAGCGGAACCTCCATCACACCGAATTATAAATTACTTTATCAGACGCACATACGGCTATATAATCGCTTCCTTTCATCTTCATACCGTCTATCTGCGTTACAGACACGCGGTGGGCCCACCAACGCGCATACCAATACCATCTATTGTTTACAGCTTTATACCTATCCCTCAGGCGTACAAGTGCTATTCACAGGATCTCGGGACCGCACCATTAGGGAATGGAACTTACATACGGGTATGGTGGAAAGGGTTATCGGCGGAGTCCATGAGAGCTCAGTGTTGAGTATATGCGTTTACAAAGGCTTTATAGCCAGCGCTGGGAGCGATCACAGGGTATCCGTGTGGGATCTAACAAGGGATAGGTTAGTCAAGGTTATCTGTGACCATGAAGACAGTGTCCTTTGTGTACGCTTCGATGACGAGAGATTAGTCTCATGCTCGAAAGGTATTCACCCTACCTTCACCTTTGGCGGCACCGAGGACTCATCTCTTGTTTCCAGATCGCACAGTGAGAACATACACATTCCCAGACTTAAACCCGCAATTCGTGCTGGGTGCACACCGAGCCGCGGTGAATGCGGTGTCGATCTCCAAGACACTCATCGTTTCTGGCTCAGGAGATCGATCAATCAGGCTCTGGGACGCTCAGTCTGGCGCCCTCTTGCGAACATTCGAAAATCACCATAGTCGAGGGTGAATCTATTTTCCCTAATTTATTCCCCGCTGGTGAGAGCTGATGGTGGCGGCTGTACAGGATCGCTTCCATTGACTTCAAGCCCCCGTTTGTTCTGTCTGGCTCTTCTGACAAGCACCTTCGTTTATTCGACGTGGCGTCTTTGCACGGCTGGTCAACTTCCCCCGAGTATCAATTCGAGGGAAATACGGCCCCCGATGTTCCATCTGCCTTCCCTCTTCCGTCACCAACATCCAATTGGACGAACTTAATGATGTGCCAGGCGTGCGGTAGTCTGAACATGGTGAACACACCAGAACCCAATACAAGCAACGCTGTTCTAGGCCCGTCCGTAACTCGAGCTAATGCAATGGCATCTTCGGCAAGTAGATGCACGCATAGAGATCTGGTGAGAAGTGTTGCGATCGGCGAGCATTTCGTGTTGAGCGGCAGCTACGATTTGAGTATAAAGGTACGGAGTGTGGCTAGTTGTTCCTGCCTATCACTCTATGTTCCTATGCGTGATGTGTCGGTTGAACATGCTCCTTTTTAGGTGTGGGATCGAAAGACGGGTGCACTTATTGCTAACCTTAGGGGAGGCCATACGGGCAGGATATTCTGTATTGGCTTTGATTGCACCAAGGTAAGTTGAACTATCCCACAGGACGGCTTAGTATCCTCGATGCCTTTCTTGGGAAATTCTGCCTTTCTGATTTCTCGGTTCCTTCTCATGACTGACCTATGTTTATGCTGTTATCGGCGTAGATTGTGTCGTGTGGGGAAGACCAGGTGAGGAATTCAATTTTGTGCCTTGACCCACAGCTTGCTCATCCTCGTCCTTGTCCTCGGTACTTCCTTCATCAATAGCGGATCTGTATCTGGGATTTCTCACACGGCATCGATACATCCTTCATTCAGCTATAAGTAATGCGATATCGAGATCGTACGAACCCAATTCCATGGCTTGAAAGCCTCTTCGCCCCATTTACCACCACGGCCGCCAATGTTTGGATACCTGGTCAATGGGTAACTGTCTCCGTGGCATGTCTAATTATTCCTCGTCAACGCATCTGTACACACCGATTCAATTCATACTCATTTGCATTCTTATGGATGGTCCGCTATCAAATGATGATCATTTTGCCTCATTTCAGCAACAGGATAAATGCTAGTGCGTAAGCACCGACGCAACCCCAAAGTAATCTTCCATTCTTGCCTCAATAGTCAAGGTCAAAGACCCACATGCTATATTTCTCAATCTTTATATGACGTAGAGCTTCTATGAAGATGACTAAAACTATTTCCTCGGGGTGGGGATGAGACTCCCCTAATTCCACAGGCGGACATTGCACTGGCACGGTCTCTGCGTTCTATCCTTAACCCTCTTCCAAGAAAAGAAAAGATGACTAAAACTACACTATAGGCCATGCCCAATACCAAACCATAGGTACACATCAAAAATGCACGTTACTCTGAATCAGATAAGACCATGTCCGTTTCCCCGTCATCCTCCCCCTGGTCGGGAAGAGGAGAGGGCGAAGGAGGCAATGGAGGCGGCGCGCAAGGCGGAGGAGGCGGAGGGGTTGTGGATGGCGGTAGTGGTGGCGGGGTAGTAGAGGGGGGCGGTGGCTCCGCATCATCCCAAGGTTTACGACCGTGGACAACGTTGTACCACATGGAGTCGCATATGTATTCAAGCACCCGGTGGCCGGGAGGCGCGTCGATTGGTGGAAGTGCCATGCCTGTATATACAGGCAAAAGATCGGAAGAGAAGTGAGTTTCGGGATATCGAGCCCATCTACGAGAACGTGGATGTTGAGGCAGTGAATCCGAGTCCCCTGTATTCGAATTCGAAGAAAGTGTACTAGATAAGTCGGAATTTACGTCCATGTCCGAGTGTAAAGTTGTATCGACCGATAGGACGCTGAAATCGTCCTCGCGCAGATCGGTGATAGTTATCCCAGCAGAGGCTGTAGGTGCAAAAAGCCGGAAATCTAGGTGTTCGGGCTCCTCGGTATCTCCAAAAATCTTGAATGGCTCATCGTCAATATCGTTGTTGGTGAATTCGTCGCTGTCTACGTCCTCTTGCAGAATCCTACTTCGCATTGCGTCCTTGGGATCTCGAGCACCCACCCAACCCGGGGGATAGCCCCAGATTGCCATGTTCCTTAACCATTCTTGAGCGGACGATGATTCAGCCGGATTAGCTTCAGCACCTAAGGCTTCCCGCAGCAACTCTCCCCTAATTTCGCCGGGAACGAAGGCGTCCGCCCACTCCAGGCGTTGTTGCTTCCAGCCTTCGACCTCATGTATGCGTTTGAGTTCGATATGATCCGTATGAGACTGCGACTTGAGGAAATGGAATAGATCCCGCGATAGTGTTATGAGCGAGTGATTGCGAGGATGCGGACAGCCAGAAACTGCGTGTGTGGAAGATCCACAGTTGAAACAGAAACCTCTTTGTAATTGGCTCTCCTGGTCGCTATATTCTGTATCGTTGCATCCCAAAACATCTGGACAATGGCGAGTATATAGACCACTAGGTTCCCAGTAACCAAGATATACGCCTCCGGGAGTAAGATCCGTGAAATGGTATAGTAGTTGCTCGCCCGGGTTATTATCGTGATAGGAAGATGTCGCTACGTTTCCTTCGTGTTGGCTTGATTGACTGTTGCTCATCTTGCTAGGCCTAAAGCTGGGAGGTAGGCAAACCTCGCAACCCCTTGCTATTTCTCAAAAGAGGCCTGAAATGCAGTCACCTATGCATGATTCCTCGTACGGGACGGGTAATGACTATACTGCTGAATCCAAGGACAGTTGTCACTTACTAACTCGTCCAGCCTTGTGTCACATCACAAGGAATGAACGATGAGTCAATAATATCAGTGATTGAGCAGGTTGCCTCAAATAGACTTTCCAGCGCTCAGACTTGTAACTAGCAAGTAGTAGAGTGGATCTAAACTAGAAGCGACAGCTACAATTGTGGTTGGGGTCGATTCGTTATGTTAGCTATGATTCCTCCGCAGGTGCTCCTTCCTGCTTCCCTACGTCCCATTTAGCTAGAGCTTCCTCAACGACCTGCGCATCCCATCGCCCTTTGGCTATTTCCTTTCCTTCAAGATGAAGCGCAGGGATCCAGTAGACATACTTCCGCTTCCACTTTTCCTGGCCTGGATCCTGAATATTGACGACTTCGAGTTGGAACTGACGCTTCGTTGAGAATAGCATCACAAGTATTCGATGCGCTGGCCGGGATAAATCGATAATGACCCACTTACTTGTTTTCTAACTTTATCCAGCTCGGCCTTTGCTACATCGCATAGAGAGCAGTTTGGTCCAGAGAAAAGGGTTAACCTTGGCAGCGACCTTGCGACTCGATTCATAAGGTGACTGTGACAATGACTGTGACTTCGCCAATCAACGGAAGTATATTCGTTTCACGTGATCTTCACACCTTTCAACTCTATCGTTGTTGGCAACGGTGAGCTCAATGCAACTGACTTGACTATGCCGCCTGCAGACCCAGCATGGCGTGTAAAGTGTACGTACTGTCATCTTCCTCGTCCTTGTGGCCGTCATTGAGCTCACCTTCATATTCAGCACGACCCTGTCCATTCTACCAACAGGGCAAATGCTTCTTTCAGGAAAACTGCAATTTCTTGCACGACGTACAGGTAACAGTCGATAGACCAGTGGTCAACAATGCTATGCACTCCAGGTACCCCGAAGATACCATCCCTCAGGGCCCCGTCGTACAGATTCACTCTCCTCCGAATTCTGTACGTTCACCGCGTCGTTCGCCAAGGATGTCAGGACTTCTGTTAGCATTGAAAGATGTAATAGGCGAAGTAGAGGATGAGGACGAGGATGGAGGAGTTGGAATAGGGGAGTCATTAGGGGAGCAACAACCTGACATGTCGAACAGTTCAATAACTCTGGTTCACTCGCCCTCTGCCAAGTCATTGTCATCGTCACCACCCACGGACCCCGCTGCCTCAACCGCTACGGTCACGGAGCAGATAATAGATCATTTCTCTTCACGTGTGACACCTGACCTTCTTTCCCCCGTTGGCTCTGAAGTATCCAATTTACCTTCTGTTCCTTTCCCCCTTCGCATTCCATCCCGTTCATCACGTCGTGAAGACTCCATTGATTCCGGATACGCAGATAGCTGGCATAGTCCACGCCCCCTCGTTCTCTCACCTCCACGCAGTCCAGCTCTATCCTCCACTTTCGATATCCTCGTATCACCATTCGGTACACCCTCAGCCCGAGTAAGAGGCAATACTCCGGTTCCAGTCTCTCCCCTTAACTTAACTTTCGACGAACGGGGAATCGTGGCTCCTCCACAGAACTCAGACGATGTCGATTCTGACTTGGACTTGAGCCCAGATCGTGCGTCTTTTGATGATAATGTCGACGACACAGACCTAGACTCTGAAGAATCCTCACCTGATCGACAATTCAGCACGATGGAAGAAGAGACAATGGCTTTATCCACCTCCTTTAAGCCAGTCACCGAAGCCTCTGTAGAAGATGTATCTGGACATCCCTCTCCCCAGACAGAAACGCTTTCGGCAGCTGAGAGATCTTGGGACTTGTCCGAGAATAATTCGACGGCCATCTTTAGCCCTCAGGCGACTGTGGAGGACGAAGATATTGCTCAGGATGTTCGACGCTCACTTGACGTTGTCAAGCCTATAGAGTTCCTCAGCGCCGGTTCGACGAGCTTCAGTCCGGAAGATGCACTCCTTGACTCATCTCCGTTATCTTCACCTGCCAAACAGTCGGTTACATCTGAGCGTGAAGGGGTGTCAACCCCTCCCACTCCTGACCTAATACCACCGAACTCTGCAAGTCTCTCTGAACTGTCGTCAGCCTCCGAATGTGTCAGCGAGGACCACATCCAAGACGATGATGATACAGGATCCATATTCAGCGCGACAGCAAGACTAGCTTATATGACATCCCCCGAGTTGTCTGCAAGTCCGGCCGTGGATGATGACACAATTTATTCATTATATGATGTCTACTCCGTCATGAGTTCTCCAAAAACCTCACCTTCCTCTCCCGTTCCTTCTCTCTCTCAGCTGTCCCGACCTCCGCATTCCGTAACGGACATTCCTACTGGTATTGAGCCTGTGCTGTCGGTTGGATCGCCTTCCTCGACAACTTCCAGAAAATCGCGCAGTACAGATAAGACTCCGACGAAGACAACGTTCGAGCTTCAGAGACAACGAGTTTTCACCCCGCCCCCTATCCCATCCTCGTCTATGACTCGAGTGCGATTGGGGACGGTCACCCACACTGTCTCCATTGACCCGGAGAGAACATCGTCAGTATCGCCAATGTCTCCTGCAGAGTCCCTCCCTGACCTTGCATTCGCTTCTCCACCATCGCCGCTTCAACCTCTGAGGAATTCTACGACGAATGAATACTCTTCGGTTGAGGTCTCTCCTAAATCATATCGACCTTATTCCACGACTCCCAGGTCACTACAAGTGTCAGATTCCACTGGGTCAATACGGAATCCTATTGTTTCGTGGCCAGACAGGGCTCTCACCCAGTATCCCGAATTCCCTCTGCCAGGGATGTCCGGGAAGCGCGAGAACTTAGTGACGTCTCCTGATATTGGAGATAAAGTAGAAATGCCTTTCACGACCAATCACTCATCGGCTATGGTGGGACTACGCGGCAGCAATTCCTATCCAGTTGAAATGAACTGACATCCTTGTCTATGTTTTCAGGCTGCGGCGGCTACTTTAGCGTTACAAAACAATTCACTATCTTCAGACTTTTCAAACTTATCGGAAGATGGCGAGCCCCCGCCACTACATCACGCCGGATCCTCATCAGCGTCAAATAAGGCGGAATCGTCTTCTGCTGGGCAGAGTCGCCGTTCATTTCTCAAGCCTCTCAGATTAGTTAGTGATATTTTTGCTCATATAGCAACTCAAGGGCTTAACGCTTTAACCCGACAGTCTACTACTTCAGATATTTCGTCTATATCTCGTTCATCTTATATAATACCTGCTTCTACCATGTCACCATCTACGCCCCTGCACACCCTCTCTTCCGCTCCTAGCTTCATTAGTGGGTTCAATTTGTGTCTAGATCGATATCAGAAGGTTAAACAGTTTCTAGGTTCATTCAAACGTTCATCTGTCGCATCTGCATCTGTATCATCTCGCTCCCGGAATTCATCGGTACGTTGCTTGATTACGTGCCCACTTCGTTGTCCCCCAGTCTCCTCTATTATGTTCCCACTGTTAATTCTCTTCTTAGATCTCGTCAAAGCGCACATCCTATATACCCAGCCATAGTGTCAATACCATCGCTTCTCAATGTCATGACGACTTTAACGATACATTATCAACTCTCGAACTGAGTAACAATCGCACCTCAACTTACGACCCGACACTCCACCGTCAATCTACCCTCGCTTCTCGAAGCCGCCTTAGCCACGCATTTTCTAGGCCATCAAAAGATCTTTCTCTACATTATCGCATAAATTCGAACTTTTCGGAACCTACGGCTTCGCACGACTTAGACGGGGACCCTACATTAACTGAAGAAAATGCATTCACGATCACCACCATTGAAGATGAACAAATTTGCCGACCTCTTCCGACGCCGAATACGGCTCCGCCAACCAGGCCGCCTTCGATCATGGACTCCCCACACGCCGTCGCAACGCCCTCTCCCAACCTCATCTTCGCTATCGCAAGCGACGACGTGGATCAAGTCCGTCGCGTGCTAGAGCGCGGCGACGCAAATCCAAATGAGCATTTGGGCCCGCAATCGGCGCTCGCCTTTACAGTGACGAATCACGCGCTAGATAATAAACTAGCAATGGTGAAGACTCTGTTAGCCTTCGGAGCTGATCCCAAAGGGCTTGAAGAAGAGGTTCGCAAAGTTGGTAGCCGAAGAAGTTCGACAGACGAGTCTGGCAGCTCGCGTGATTTTCAGTCAACACCGAATGAAGCGGCTGGCCTGGACGGTTTGGATCCTGCGACAAGGTTGGTATGCACTTGTTATCGGGGAGCTCGAGTTAACTGAATTGTCTGGGGTCCAGATATTATATCAAGAGAGCAGGAGCCCCCCATACCCGGCAGACGTCCGCATTAATTTTCCGCTCGTTCTTCCGTCCTCTGACGAAAGTCAGATATGAGATGGTTGGACAAGATAGAGCGCTTGAACAGCTGTTCAAGGTCCTGAGTATTCACTCGAAGCGATTGTCCGTAGCGCCCATTGTCGTCCTGTTATGTGGTAAGACAGTATTCCAGCCTTACATTTATACATGCGCCTCAATTGTTCCGCGTAGGTCCAAGTGGCCATGGGAAGTCTCTATTGGCTAGGAGATGTAAGCCATCCACAATGAGAAAGGGGATCTCGGACACAGGCTGACATCTCTATTCTAGTTGGAACCTTACTTGACGTGCCGACACATACGGTAAACATGACCACCGTACGGTCGACACTTGACCTTTGGCGCTCATTTTCTATGAGTCCGTACGAGGTCAGCCAGCCACTATCAAACACTTCCTCTTTGATTGACGTTTTCGGATAGGAGCCTTCCACGTCTACCCTCGCCGAATTCCTAGTAGAGAACGAGGGAAAGCGGTGTGTTGTCGTACTTGACGTATGTCTTCCTATTAAGTATGCTTGCCCTTGATACAGTATTAACCTTCATGTAGGAAATCGAGAAAACCGAGGATCCGAAAACATTACACTCCTTGCTTATGCCTTGGGAACTGGGTAAGCTTCAAACTAACTGTCCATACCACGATAAACTGAGATGTCGGCGCGCGTCAAATAGGTCGTTGCTCTTTCGAAGCTGGAAGTCGGCACATTGATGTCCGGAATGTCATATGGCTCGGTACATCAAATATTGGGCAGGACCTTGTCTTTGACCATCAGGAGGCACGTGAAGCTCCTGATTCCTTGATGGGTCGAGAGGAATATACTCAACTCATGGCTATGATTCGCCCTCGTGCATCGGAGCAACTAGGAGTGCGTTCAAAACGCATACATGTACCTTTCATGTCAATCATGACT
Source organism: Pleurotus tuber-regium (assembly GCA_014058305.1). Lineage (NCBI taxonomy): Eukaryota > Fungi > Basidiomycota > Agaricomycetes > Agaricales > Pleurotaceae > Pleurotus > Pleurotus tuber-regium. The sequence continues at coordinate 2,746,405 of JACFYU010000026.1, read as the reverse complement.
GACTTCCGGCGCTGACTAGACATCCATCCTCTCTCGAGTCACTACGGTGCTGCCATTTATTCCCTTCACACTGGATGAGAAGATGGCCATCGCGTCGGAAGCGCTGCACGCCCTCGCTGGCGATTTTCTCAAATCCATATCAGATGAATCACTGCAGTCGATAATCAAGGAGGCGATGGATAGATACTTGCCATCAGAAGGCGCACGATCTTTGTATAGGGCCGTGTCGGAACTGCTGTTGGATGCAATATAATGTGTTTTATTCAATTCTTTGCGTTATGCCTTTCTTTTACGTGATAGCCATTCCTCGCTCATCCTTTCACGCTGTAATGTTTTGTCGTTTTGTGCAAGCCCCTACATTGCAGGGTCACATAGGGCGGCGCTGATAAAGCCACAGACTCCCACAACTTCAGTCTATGATTGGCCTCAATGATTGTTCCTTACACATCGGTAACCCTCAGTAGGTTTCGTGATTTGATTCGAGGAGCCTCATTGATATCTCCATCTGATACCTCTTGTAGGATTGGTGGAACACATTACATACAGCTCACGCGTATATTTCCTCAAACATCTACGCTAGATGTATCAATGATTTTGATGGGCTTCTGTCTCTTTTAAATCGGTTTGTGATACTAGCATGGGACATCGAGACTTCCTTCTCGCGTCCCCGCAATCCCCTCCTTCCCTCCTCCTGCAAAGGTAGTCAGTCATACTTGTGGTGCATTGGCCACGGTAGATTAATGAGTCCAACTATTGTCTACAATCGATATGTTGCTCATTCACCTCTCTCCGTACGCGATGAGAGTGGACAGTCTACTAGCATGTCGTCCGTCCAGGTACCCGTAGTTATAGGCGCGACTGTTGCAGTCATTGTTGTCTTAGTTGCACTGATAGTGGGTAAGTTTCCTTCAGTCTTTTAGACATATCTCAGTTCTGATATCGAATAAGGTATTCTTCTCGCGTGGAAACATAGCATCTCACGACGCAAAAAGCGAGAGGCTGCAGAAAAGGCTGCTCGTGAGGTAAAGGACGACGTCTTCGCAGCTCATCCACCAAAACCAATTTTGCGACCATATATACCACCTTCGGATTCTGGAGTAACGTGGGTGCCTCAAGTCCGAGCCGTTGATGGCAAAGAACTCCCCATTCTTACCATCACCGAGGTCAAGGAAAGGGACATCACTGAACACTTCATTGAGCCTGAACGCACAAAAGCATCTCCTCCTCCTGCCTATTCTAAGGCAAACCTTACGAGTCCGAATGTACTTCAACAAGCGGTACCCCCGCAGCAATCCCTTCAGCCGACCCCTCAATCATTCCCCCAACCGCTCGTAAGCAGATTCTCGATGCCCTCACCTCTCGCCACTGCCCCGCCCGAAGCCATAGAAGTGGTAGTACCTCCTCAGGCTCGAAAGAGTGCTACGTCTTCACTACCTCCTACCCCCGCCACACCCTGCTTGACTGTTGAATTCTCAATCGAATCGTCAGTAGCGCCCGCGAATCCCTCCCTCCTCCCTACACCATCCCCTCGCACGTCATCATTCCGAGACATACATATGAATCCACTAGCTAAGGGGAAGACAAACCGCTTGATGGTTGTTATTCAAACGTTCTCGCCCGAAAGGGAAGATGAACTAGCCATCGAAATGGGTGAAACCCTGCACCTCTTACAAGAATTCAAGGATGGGTGGTGTCTAGTACAGCGAATCAACGGCAACGACGCACCTCAGGGTGTCATACCACGCTTCTGTGTCCAAGACACAAAGGACATGAAGGATGCGCCCAAGGCTGCGTTCCTTCAGGTCCCGACTAACTGAAGCCTCCTGATTGATACCACCCGATACCACTCTACCAATATTTCTAATTCACATTCCTTCACCCCTGGACCTTGCCAAAATCGAATCTCGCTCCTTGCTATCCCGTAGTGATTATTTAATTTTTATTTATCGCCACTCGACAATGCGCCATTTGTCACTGGCTCTTACTTATAGAACCTGCCATAACCCTCGCGCTCGCTTGCTCATAGTCGTTTTGCCTACATTGTATGTATGTACAAGGAAACCTCAAATGCTCAAATGTGGATCATTTCCTAGCACCTTCCTAGAACTCAATTAAGAGTGTATTTACATTATCACAGATTGGACAGCGATACGAAATATGGATTAACTAATCTTCGGGTAGAACAGCTTTGCGCTTGTACTTTCCTTGATCCCTTAGCCACTGTATTGAATTTGAACAAGGGTTTCAATTGTGAAGACAGAAGAGTTACATACCTGTCTATACTGATGAAGTGAACCGATCTTTTCTCCTGCGACACGCCATTAACAACGGTATTAGGTATTGAGATAAATGAGAAGAAATATACCATAATAATCTGGAATAGGATTTGTAGGGCTTTGGAGGGAAGGATCCACGCGTTTCTCAGCTATACGTTGGAGGAATTCACGTTCCCGGGCATCAATGAGTGTGACCAGGTTTCGGTGCGAAAATCTCCAAAGTGCCGACCCGATTGTAGGGCCAATGAGGGCACCAACACCTAGATAGACTTAATATGCGGACACGGGTCAGATTGCACATAACTCACCAACACAACCCAGTGTGCAGAACCCATAGAAGAAGAATGGATCAACCCCCTGAAGAATGCTGTCAGCCAACCAACACCATTGCTACACGCGTATTGAGAGTAACCATTATTGGTTTTGTAGGGTCGGTCTCCAAGTTTCCGAAATATGCTACGCCACCAAGGAATCCAAGTATTGAACAAGGAATTGTAGTAGCCTAGGGCGACTAGCTTGAGTTCTCCTTCCTGTCCGTGTAAGAAGTGAAGACGTAACCCACCGTCTGCCATTTTCTACGACCGCCTCTGATCTTGAGGTACTCTTGCCAGTTCAATTGCTGCTTCGAAGCGTTGGTAGAGGGACTCGTAGATTTGAAGCGAGTAAAGCTATGATGTTTGGACTTGAAAGCATAGCGAAGACCCGAAGTGTGTTTTTGAAGCGTTTTCTGCAGTAACCTGCAATCCATGGTCGTGGGACGTGCGAGAATTGTATGTATTCTGCCTATAGCGCCGTCACTTTAGCGCCAGCCCCTAACACGCGGCGATGTCTTGTACACTGTGCACAGTATGCGAACTTTGTAAAGCGAACACCGCATCTCTGTCGCCCACAGCAAGAACCCCATATTCCCTCCAAAACCTGTTTCCAGCCGGGACACTGATCCTAAAACTTCAGTCTATCAGCCTCCCTCAAGGACTATGTGACCATGTTCACGAGGATGATGGTTGGCATATTTTCTCTTCCCAGATAATACCATATCTTGTCGCTCCGCAAGGAAACAGATCTTTCTTTGATCAAATTGAATATCTCATCCAGAAACGGTTTATCGTTGCCACATATAGATTGCACCTATCAAAGGCCGAGCTCGTAGCCAGGATCTATCTAATACCACACGACCTCCCAAATGTCAAAGGAAGCCTCCGCAAACGGCCTGCTGCAATTTTATCCCCTGCTCGACGATACCTCAAAGAACTCCTTCCACTACTTTCCTCGCAAACCCAACATTGGGATCAGGGATATGTTTGCATAGATCCAATGTCACAATTTCATGAATTGCCAGTAAGTGGGAACGGGCCATACTGCATTTGGTTATTGACGCTGCAATCACTGACGCTAGGACGGTCGTACGTTATCCCAAATATACAGTGATGTCCCTTCCCCGCAACCCTCAACGCTAGATGCCACGACAAATATTATATCTAAGTTATTGAATTGGGAAACCGAGGTGGAAGAGGACTTGGGGCTTCGAAGCAGGTTGTATAGGTATCAGCGACGAACAGTTGCGCAACTCATTCAACGCGAAATAACCAAAGCCCCAATCCCCGACCCCTTGTATATCCCAGTTAAGAGCATTAATGGAGCTTTGTTTTATATTCAGCCTGGCACTTACGAGATTTTGCGTGAACGTCCTTTGGCTTTACCTACACCGGGAGGTATTCTGTGCGAAGAATTAGGTATTAATCTCATCAGCATTTTAATGTGAACTTACTAATCCTCATCAACTATAGGAACTGGAAAAACTGTGATGGTTCTCGCCCTGATTCTTGCTACGCGGAATGAGCTCAGCATGCCGGAAGAGTCTATCACAGACTTGCGTCCAATATTGACACCTGTCGCCTTTCGCTACTTTCCCTCAGCACCGTTTAATTCAATGAGACAACGGTATAGCCGTAATTCCCAGCCTGAGCCGAGACATAACAGTGTTCCTTCCTTTGTCGAACTTCTCATCCATCGTAGCCGCACCAATCCCCATCCAATCAACGCATACGAAGACGCACTCGAGACTTCAGGTCTGCAGAAGTTAATGAGGGCCACCGTGCCATTTTACCATCACTACTCAGGCGACCCCACTATCTATGATCGCACTCGACGGGACCAAACACGTTTAGCACCTCGGACTATCTATCTGACTACAGCAACATTGGTTGTAGTACCTTCCAACCTAATCGGCCAATGGTATAGAGAAATCCACAAACACTGCGGAATTGAGTTGCGCGTTCTTCAAATGCGGACTAATTCAGCATTCCCACCAGTCAAATCTCTAGCAACCGACTATGATGTATGTACCCCCGCTTCTGTTGAAGAGAAGTCACCCTAACACATCAGGCCTAGATCATTTTAATCACATACGAGCGTAAGCTAACAGTATCTGCTCAAAGGATGAGGATTGACAGCGTATGTCAGGATTCACTGCTGAGGAGCGATTCAAGGATCTAGAAAAGCTTCATGTCTCACGAAATTGCTCATGCCCAAATTACCTTCATTCGCAGGCCCGCATACCAGGCTGCCGTTGCGCAGATGCTCCGGTATCCCCTCTTCTTCAGATCCGCTGGAAACGCCTAGTCATCGATGAAGGCCACATTTCATCAAGCCTCAATACATTACTTACACCATTCGTCAAGCTACTTAGCATCCAATCCAAATGGATTGTAACTGGAACACCGACGACAAATCTACTGGGCCTGAGCTTTGGGTCATCGTCTGCAAAAGATTTTGGTGCAGAGTCTGAGATTGTTGACGAGGAATCCGGACGAGAGAGTGCCGAAGAGAGTGATGATTCTGCAGCTGCCTCGTCGCCTAGAATATGGACGAAAACAGACCGCATGGATCTGCAGAAATTTGGCGCGATGTTAACCCACTTTATTGGGACGCAGCAATTTCTTTCCAATCCTGGACTTTATAGGGCTTGCGTAGTGGATGCACTCATGGATACGGACGGCCCTCGTCCCGGCGCAATTAAGATGCTAACACAAGTGATGTATTCATTCATGGTTAGACACCGGTACGTCCGTGCCCAAGCAGTAGGGATAATTTGCTGATGGCCGCCATAGCATAGCGGACATTGAGAGAGAAATCACGCTCCCCCCATTACGCACGGATAAGATTATGTTAGACTTGGAACCACTTGCTGCGAAATCGTATAATGCTATGCAAGCCACTATTGTTGTCAACGCGGTAGATTCCCAGCGCACGGATAAGGTATTCAGACCCACTTGCTGGCTTCGCTCTCAGCCTAACAGTCGACGCGTAGGATTATCTCTTCCACCCTAGAGTGAGTTTCTTCTATATACGACGTCATCTCTCATTATGATTTGCCAGAACGCAGCCTCACTACAGCTCGCCGTAGCAAATTTATCCCAGTATGTTGAGGAAAACAATTGATGCCCATCTTGTTGACCTTCTTGACAGAATCATGTTCTGGGGAGTGTCAGATGATCTTTACAATGTAGATGAACTCGCCAAGAATGGTGCAAGGACGAAAGAGCGTGCGGCTGAGCGTGGCACTAGTTCTGAAGACATGCAACTTCTTCATGATGCCATCAACCATGTGTGAGTATTTTGGACATAGCATAGCGGATTTTGATCTCAAGGTTCGGTCAGGACAAACGCTGCCGCAGATCCTATTTGGCGAGCCGTACAGACCCATCCTGAAGTTCCTTATCAAGTCTACAATATGCCTCAGGACGTCTATCAATCATGGACAGATGTTCGATTCTCGCCATTTTCGGACGGTGTGGGCTACCCAATGTTGATGCATCCCTTACATTTGGTCAAGCTTAGACAAGCACTGATAAGCAAACCTCTTGCCTCGGTTGATTGGTTGATAGAAGCCGGTAGGGATGCACACGACCACGAAAAAAACAAGACTGCTTCGAAGACTAATGACCTGAACCAACCGATCCAATACGACAACCCCTCTTCATTACTAAGGGGATCGCCACTAGCTAATTCTCAAGTAGGATGCTCCGCTTCAAGCAAGCTCAACTATATCATAAACGAGGTTTTGGTCCATTTGCATACATCAGAATCCACGACTAATGTTACTAGGTTCTTCAATATAGCCCGACCGAGAAATTCTTGATATTTTCTCAATCGCCTTTGACGCTTGCGCATATCAAAGATGCTCTTGATCTTCTTCAAATACCATGTGTGCAATTCACTACCCAAGTTCGTGTTCGCACCCGAGAAGAGCAAGTTGTCACATTCGAAACATCAGATACATACAAAGTATTCTTAATGGAGCTTAGACACGGAGCTCGAGGACTGTAAGTCGTTTGTTTCTAGTTGGTCGCGATGTTTGGAGTAAAACAAAAATAGGAATCTAATATCGGCTTCGCGTATCATATTTTGCGAGCCTGTATGGCAGGCTGACGTTGAAAGCCAAGCTATCAAGGTGAGCTAACTCACGCACTTCCGCCCTCTTCACAATCCAACTGTGAGTCAGCGTATCCATCGTATAGGACAAACGAAGCCTGTACATGGTATTTTGCCTCCCTTACTGCCTTGACCTGTTACTAACATCTATCAGTAAAAACACTTGTCATTCGCGACTCCGCAGAAGAGTACATGGTGGAAAGACGGGCCATGCTTAAAGGCCATTCTACGAGATTCCCTAAAATGATTGAAGAGCAGGGGATGCGGTATTTCATCATGGTACGGTGTCATGTAGCCCATATTTGACTGCTAAATGATCCATGGATCTAGCACCCCAAATTCATCAGCACTCAACCAGTTTCCCTACCAAGTATCAACTTCCCCCTCTTTAAGTTTCCCCGATTGAGTCCGGAGTACTTATCCATGGAAAGAGACAATGCTCATATAACGATTGATGCTACCGCTCAGTCCGTCACCCCTCAAAAGCGATTACACGGTGATATGTCTACCCCAATGCAAAATGATCTTGAAGCTACGCCAGTGAAGAGGAGGGCCATACGCTTCGATTGCTGAGTTAGCTTTTGCTCGTAATTTATTACATTTTGTTCTGTTTGTGAATCTTTTTTTAGAGATCGCGTATTAAACAAGGTACATTATGCTACAGGTGTCGAATAGATATGCAATGCAATGTATGATCTAGCCGCTACAAGTTTGGATTAAGGAAGACCAGATAGAAACAGTGTAAGAAGATGGTAGAGTACCAAATGTCCATAATCATATTATTGTCACATTGGAAGAAGTCTACGCCTCACAAAGCTGTGGGACTTGACTTGAAAGTGGGCGCAGCATGTTGATCGGTAGGTGTGCTAGGTCTTGAATCCGTATAGGAGAGCGTCGGGCTCTGCGGCTGCGACGGTGAAGCGAAGCTCGAGGTCGAAGAGCGTGCGCTACTTCCACGCGTACTATGTCCGTGCGAAGAGGTGGGAGGGGAAGGGTTCGACGGTGGCGGTGGAGGTGCATATCGGGGAAGGGATTCAATAGGGCGTTGTAGGATGAATCCTCGCAATCCAGCAGCTTTCTCACCCTGTCTTCCAAATCCAAGACTAGCCTTCTCACCCATGGGCGAGGCAACGTTCCCAGCGTTTCGCCATGAACTGTAATCGGGGAATGACACTTTCTCATCTTCGGGGTGACCGTTGAAGAGAGCAGGTGCTAAATGAGGTGTAGCATTGACAAATACGGGCCCACTTGATGAACCATTGGCAGTAGGGAGAACTCCCTTGCCTTCGTTCCTCCAAGCAGTGATGGAGCGGTTTTGTTTGGCTTTGTCACGGAAAATAAGGCCAAGCAGGATGTTGAGGCATCCTACGGAGAAGAGGAGCATAGCAGCGCCGAGCGTGAAGTCGTCAACATGGTGAGAGAGTATCTGGGCACCAATGAGGCATTGGAAGATGCCCAAGGCACCCAAGCCGAAGTTCGTGCCTAGGACAGGGAAAAAACGGTCAAAAAATTTCGCAGGCCAGCTGAGTTCAGAGACTTTGTACCCGTGTCAGTATATGAAACAACTCTATGAACATATGAAGACTGACGTAGAAGCACAACCACCTGGAAGATGATTAGAAGAGACGAAACTACGGCCCAGAATACACCAGCGGGCTGGTTCGGTACAGTGCTACCTCTATTTGCGCATACAATACTCAGTAAGTGTACAAATCATCAAATAATATATTTGTACTCACTCGATATAATCACAGTCAAGCATATCAAGTTCGTTAGTGCCGTCAGCCGAGTTCGTGCTCATCGAGTTGGCGCCATTCTGTTTAGCAGCCTCAAAGGCATTGACAGCCTTAATATTGGTAGCCATCACGAAAACGGTGCTAGAGAAGACAAGAAGGAGAGATATGATGCTGATCGCGCGGACGGCGTTCAAGCCCAAGAACAGGTCTAGATGTGACGAGTCTACATCAACACACAGTTCGGTAATCAATGACGAGATATACTTACATGAGCGTGGAGGAAGCATCGTTTCAGAGGATTGAATTAGTCGTTATATTCAGAAATCGATACTGAGAAGGCGTCACTGCTGAGTCGTGTGCGTGTGCGTAGAAGGGTAAGTCGCTCTAAAACGAGTGAAGGATGTGCCGGCACCAGAAAACGTCGTAAAGGGAAAGGAAAGAGAGGGTCCTTGAGGCCTCTATAGTATTATCTAGAGAACGGAATTAAGTGAATAACGGGAGGTAGAAGCAGAAGTTATGGCCCTTTTATAATGGCACATACCTTTTGTACTGAGGGTAATTTGGCAACCAATCAGTATTTGGGATACACGCAGTAGATTTGGCGTCGCTTGCGACCATTGTTGTAGATTCTGCGGGGATTTCGAGGTCAAGAGACAATGAGCAAAGAACAATGGCTCAACCGAGCATTCACAAGGCGCGTTGTCCGAATTAGGCAATCACATTAGTGGAGGACAATAGTAAGACAGGGGCTATATCTCCTCCACCTCCGGTTGTGAATACTCATTTGTTTCATTTTACGTGTAGCATACGACTAGCAACCAGTTCACCGAGCTGTGGTAAAAATGACCGATGTAATAATTAAGTAGGCAGAGGGAAAAACCAGCCGATGACAAAAGTCCATCATGAGAGGGTATTTCAACTGAGGAAAATGGTAAAATGTGGAAAGTCCATTTCATGAAATGGATATAACTTGTAAGATACATATAACTAGGGTAAGAAAACAGTAGTACCAAGAAATTGAGTAGATATATAAACTGGCAATGGGTCATAAAAGGTCGTGAGCTCGGAAGATGCACAGGATGGGGGAGACTGTAGACGAGCGTCACGGAGGCAGCTCATTTTTGATGTATGCATGGTGGAACAAGTACGGTATAGAAAACTTATAATCAGGTCCACAGGCCTATTCTTCGTACGCAGGTGGATCGTTTGCTATAGGTCGACTAGCGCTGGGTCCAGCGGTCGCATTGCTTCCACTTCCACTCGCCTGGACTCTTCCTCCATCCGTGGCAACCCTAACTTCTCTTGAGGGAGGATCCAATGTCACTATTCCCTTCGTATTGGTCCTGATGACATCAGCGGCTCCTTGAACAAGTGGTGTATCGATGGAAGTGGGCGCATATGGATCGAACTCGGAGTTGACATCGGTCGGCCTACTAGGCGGTCGTGCGACAGCACCAGACATGACGGTGTCATTAGACAGCCCGCGATGATGATCCCTTTCATAAATGGAAGAGGCGGCTGACGCAGGAGTGGGGTTCATGAGCTGCAGCCTCCGAGGCGGTTCCTGTATACTAACGGGGGAGCCGGTACGGTGTGCATTGGAATCTTCTGCAGCGGCAGCTGAGCTGCCGCCAAGAGCGACCGCTCCCATGAAACTGCCTGTACCAGTAATGTTATTATTGCCCCAATTGGCGAAAGTCGTCGGCGGTGAGCTGATACTGCTACTCTGGCTATGCGAATGAATTGAAGGAGGACGAACACCAAATTCGTTCGTTGGTCGACCTTGCTGCTGCTGCTGTTGCTGCTGCGATGCTGGCCATAGAGGTTGCATGGACCCTGCACTCGAAGGGCGAGAAGACATTGACGACATATGAGTCGTTGTAGGCGGGGCAGAATGTCCAGACGTAGTAAATGAGGGAGAGAGGCTAAGCGGCGCCGGTGATACTGAGGGCTGACGACGGTTGGGTCCCGCCGCTCCAGCCCCGACAGGGCCAAGAGGAGGCGAGTTCGGAGGGGACTGAATCTGTGGTGATGGTACATGACCGACAAGTCCGTACTGATAAGGCTTGGGTTCGGGTTCTACGTCAAGAGAAAAGCGACCACTTCCTCCACGAACTTCCTCCTCTTCTTTATCGAAGATATCGTCCCATCGACTTCTTCGTTTCCTGTTGTACAGATAAGGGATATCAGCAAAAGTCCGCAGTCAAGATACAATAAGGCGTGGAGCAAGCGAGGCGAAGCTGTCGGAGAGACGTACATGATAAACCATATCAACGCAACTATCCCTATCAAGCCAAAGAACCCCCCGACTGTGCCCCCAATGATTGGACCAAGGTTGGCCGATGAACCAGAGGAGTTGCTATCTTGCTGCGTGCTCTGACCGCCACCTGGTGGTAGGGTGGCAGACACGTAAACTGATACTGGAGGCAGAGTAGATGTGATTGTAACTGAAGTAACGGCAACTGAGCCATCCGCCAAGGTGGTGGAAGACTGCGAGACAATGACTTCCGGCGGAGGTGTGGAGATGGACAAAGGACTAGAAGGTGGGGGAGATGGCGGAGGAGATGGTGGGTCAGGCGTCCTGCTACATGATGTACCAAAAAGCGTTTGAAAGGATGTGACGGTCACTAGTTGGTCGACAGTAATGGGAACCTGAACTGTCGCTACACCACCTAAAACGCATACTCAATACAGTGAATAACGCGCGGCAGGTAACTGACCTTGTATAACTGTGGTAGATGTGATCTCCGCGGTCGCCAGACAAGACCCAGCAGCACCAGACCCTGACACTGAGTTCGTCAATATGCAGCTGGTAACGACACTAGTCCTAGTAACATCTGGCGAAGTAGTGAGGCTCGTCGACGTTGAGACTGACCCCGTCGTAGAGGTGATAACAGTCGTCTCCGTCGCGGTAGGGGTTGGAACGCACGACATCGTGCAGAGACTGAGATGCGATCCACGAACTGTCCTCGATGTCTAGGTCTTGAACAAGAAAGAGAAAGGTCCAGAAGCCGGAAAACGGAGAGAATTCCCCGCTGCGCACAGGTTTGGGCGAAAAAAGCGAAGTGAAAGAGAAATGCTGATAAAACCAAGTGAAATGAAGTGAAGTGAACGGTAGTTAAAGGGAAAGGACTGGTCTAATAGATTCTAAGAACCTGTGCAGCCCGCACAAGCCCTTTTCAAGGAAGAGTCTCAATGCGTTTTCTTGTCACAGCTCACACGGCCAGTACTGTCCCTTCACGTGATCTCTCACCCCTGAGCGACGCGCTGACAGTGCCACTGACGCAGGCTACAGTACCAATGGCAAATGTGATATAACGTCAAGACTATTGAGAGTTCTATTACTAGCATGTTCAAAAAATATTCAAAGGGCTATGAGCGTAGGCGACCTTGTAGCTGTACCGGACCCTGACAGTGAGTGCTGCATCGGCAGTATACCCGCGCGCCGGCATGCAACGAGGCAATACCGATTCGGACCTAGGGCTGAAGCGGAAGACTTACCATAGTGATCATCACATTGCAAGCCTGTCTTCGGCCTGAAATCAAGTCCTCAACACGAAAGCAATGAAGTCGTGTTCATGGATGAAGGACGGGTCAACAAACCCGTATAACGTCAATGTCTATGCTCTTTACCGCAGTGTTACTAGTATTCCTATATCTTCACAGTCGGTGATAGTCTCAGGTTTTGATCTTTCGTACATGATGTTTCGGCTCTTAACAATGATATATGTATTGAATAATATTTCTCAAACCTGGCGCAAAATGCCAAGAAAGTCCGAATACGACTCAAGGCTCAGAGTACTACAGGTTTCGTCGAAAGTGATGGAGACTCTAACCACTACCTGTCATTTTGGTGGGCGGATAATGTAGAAGAGGCGTAATATAAGTGTCGCCATCAGCTCCATCGAAAACCTCAGAAATAGAATAGCCATCAGAATGAGCGTCCCAGAATAAGCCATCATGATCGCAAGAGTCAATCCAAAATCAGACTAAGCATCGTTATGTATATATGGTAGATCGATTCTTATGGTACATTTTCTTTGGAGTAGCCCAAGTCCACGATTCAAAATGCTCTAAAGAGTGCATGACAGAAAGTATCAAGGTAAGAGAATGAAATGGCCGGCATACGTACCGATCTTAAGTCGTTAGTGATAAGGTCAATCAATGATAGACAACAAGAAAGCGAAAGAGAAGGAATCGGTACCCAGAGTTATCATATTAAAAAAACAGGTGGTTGGATCGTGAATAGGTTCAAATCGCACGAGGCGGGTCGATGTCATCAGAGCTTCCACTGCGTCGGCGTAGCGACGACGCGAGGCTACCTTTGCGGGGTGTTGGGTTGGTGGCAGGTGCAGGCGGAGGAGCATCGATGATGCTCGTCCACGACTGCTTTCGATTTCGATCACCATTCTTGGACGAGGAAGACTTGCGCTCTCGTTTGCCCTCGCCGTCTTCATCCTTGGACTTGGAAGATCCATCACCAGTGGGCGCTTTACCAGCTGCACCCTTTTCCAGTTGCGGGCCTATCTCTCCATCAGAGCTAACCTTCCCACCCTCACTTTCACTGTCACCTACTCCTTCCTTCCCCTCTCGCTTGTGCGTCGCCACTTTCTTCCACAACGACTTGCTTGCGCCTTTGACCATCTTCCCAAGAGTTATCAGCGGATCTTCCAACAGCTCGGTCTCCTCGTCGCCCATCACTGTCCTGCGAGGAACTGGACGGTGGCGGCGATGATACCCCTCCCTAACCTCTGAGTCAGTCCACATTGGCGACACAGTATGTTGGTTATCTGCATCACGATAAGTACCCTCCATGGCAGCCTTGCGCCGCCGCATGATCTCGGAGCGGGCAGCGACGCCCAGCGGATGATGGTACTTCTTTTTCCGCTTAGAGAGGTCGGGTAGGGGAGCGAACTTGACATTGAGAGCTGTGGGAGGGGTTGCTGACGTCGAGTCAGAAGAGGATGAAGCGTTGCCGTTGGGGAAAAGTATGCTAGTCGTCGGAGACGTATTCAGAGGTGAGTCTGCGGATGAAGAGGACGATGGACGCGAGATGTGGACGACCAGAAGGCGGGTGGGGCTCTCTGGCCTTGGAAGTTGGTCTGTATCCATTTCGTCTTGACTTGAGGATAAAGCCAAGGTGGGTTTGCTTGTTGAAGGTATTATTACCCTTGAAAACGAAGGTATCGCCTGAGAGGTGGGGGTTCAACGTTCAGCACCGAGTCAGAAACTTGGGCAAGTTGGCGAAAGGCTTACAAAAGGGAGGGTAACAACCCAAGTGAGCTAGGTCGATAGGAAAAAACTGTTGCAAGATGATATTCAGGCACCAATTAAGGTATGGTCAATAAGATATGAGCCGGTTTCTTGGCAAAGCCGCCACTGGCAGGGTTCGACCTCAGTAACGGTCGTCTCGAGCTGCAGCACTGCTGCTCCTCGTTGCGGCCTGCGTTGAGAGAAGGGTGAAAAAGGGTGCGCTTATTACCCAAAGACTGTCCGGATCAGAGATTAAGTAGGTATTAGGCAGCAGCCTTGAGATAATCTTACAGTGTGGGAGTCCCGGTACCAGGAGATTTTGATGGGTAGAACGGCCGAATGACAGAATGAAGTTTGAAACTAGACCTGTGTTCCATATGTCTCAGACGTTCACCATCATCTCCTTATCTAGAGAACCATTCCGTATGTACGCTCTTCAGCTTGGCCGTCGTTCATGCGACAACCTAGACTAGTGTTACTGCTTAGAGCTCGGCGATTAGTCAATGGTATACTACAATTGTATTTGCAAGCGTAGCGCGTTGACCTAGAACGCATCTAGTACGGCTTGATGGTTACATCGACTTAGATTGATCCTACGCCCAAACCTTCAATCTCTGACTGCCGGGATTTGATGAACATATGCATGCGTCTCAAATACCCCATCGGGCGGTCAGTGCATAACGACAGTGATAGCCATTACAACTCCAATCCAATAAACCAGTTCCAATGTTTATATTCTGACCTTGAAGTGCATCAACTGTAAAGTAAAGGGGTGGTAAACTAAACAGAGTCATGGCTGTTAGGGAAGATAAAAGGGAAAGGGGGGGGAAGCGAAGAGGAAAGTGCAGGGTCCGGATTAATGGGTAGATAGAAGGGGAAGTAACAAAAGCCATGTCTGAGGGAAAAGTTGGGTGAAGTTGGGCTAAAAGTCCCAAAGATATAATAAACAAAGGAAAGGCGGGTTGAAATACGCAGGTGAATATATGTATGGGTAAAGTTTCGTGTACTGCTGTCTATAAGTGCGTAGCTTGAAAAGAGGGAGACAAGTGTGCATGCAGGGTATAAAGAAGGCTCAATGAAGAGGTGGAAGAAGGATGGAATGGTAATATTAGAAAAGCTCGTAAAGACCGTCACATCGTTCTGAAAATTAAAATGAAAAGTCGCAGTTCAAGGGGCCAAGTAGATGGAGAAGAGGGAAGCAAAGGGGGAGTACGAGGGGGAACAGAGTCATCACGCATATCGTCGTGTACCACATAAAGTGGTTGGTCATAAGGAAATCAAACGCCATAGATGAAATTTGTGAATGCCAATCCATTGGTATCCGAAGATTTGAGATCGTGCATATGAGCTCGTAAACATATTCGTCTCTCATCGTAGGCTTCAGGCGTCTGATCCCAATGGACTGGGTGGTAATGGAGACGGTACCCTCGACGGTGCTCTCGATGGAGGCCTTGAATTATACGGTGAACCGTAGGGTGCCTCCATATACCTTGGTGTATCCAACATGCCACCTAGTTCTTCCCCATCACCATAACTGTTCCCAATCGCGCCACCCGAAAGCGCACTAACTCCGTTCGAATGCACCCCATTTCCATTCCCATTTGACGAACTCGTCATTCCCAAACCGAAGCCTAGCGCGCTAGCCATGGCGCGTGGACTACCGAATGGCGAGCTCTTTTTACGCGAAATACCTGGCAACTCACCAAGGATCGGGTCCTTAGCGTCTAGCGGTGAACCTGGGAACGGCGTCGGTACTTTGCTGCCTCTGAGATTCGCGCTTGACACGACGCGCGTTAAGCCTTTCGTTAACCCACTCGCACTGACGCCGAGAGTTTTAGAGTCGTCTACAGGTTGGTTGTACATCCAAGTCGCGATGAGCACTGTCGATGCGCCGATGAGGAAACCAGGGGTTATTCTGAAATCAAATAGTGCTACGGAAGCAAGGAAGGACAGAACAATGGAAAGAGAGGTTGCAAAGCCCTTGAGGATGTTGTCCGAGTATTTAATAACCACGGCCGTGATAAGCCCACCAAAGACCTGCACCGAGACAGTAGCCCAAGCCCATGGACCAAAGTGTCTGAACAGATCTTGGAGGAAAGATCTCTGTACTTCATGCGGAGAACCGGGAACGTGCGGGTTTGAGTAATTTGAGTAAAGGATGGGAAGTAGCGCTGGAATCAGGGAGAAGAGGGAAAGCTGCACGTTGCGCACCCAGAGATCAGCCTTGGAACCTTTCAAGACCATCTCGAAATATACACCAGCAAGACCAGAAGTGAAGCACGCAGCGGTGACAGCTGCAAAGCCCTTGAGCGGGCTCATAACATGTATATGCCGAGGTGCAGAATCATGCGCACTGCCTACGTGATCGTTTTTCACTGGCCCGGACACCGTTTGCAGTTGAACGATGCCTACACCAATCGCCAGAAAGAAAAGGGATAGCCACTTCGTCGGGCCTAGTCTCTTCCGAAGGAGTGCAACGGAAAACGCAGCGGTTGTGAGGATTTTCATCTGATATGTAACCTGGAAGGAAGCTACCGGGAGATTGCTAATGGCGACGAATTGCAAAGAATTTTGGATTACGTATAAGATTGCCGGGATAGAGAGCTTCCAGCAGTCTGGGCTGAATATTTCGCTACAAACGTGGAGGAAGGGATAAAGGAAGTGGGGGATTGGCAATGAGGGCTGTCGCCATGGATTGGGCGTGCCAAATGAAGCCGGGGTACTAGGATACGGAGTGGTAGACGACACACGGGAGAGGGCAATTACGAAAGATATTGATCCTTTTAGTATTTCATTAAGGAGGACGGCAGCGGCTGGGGAGTAAGAGCGCGACGGAGGCATCGAAACGCGAGAATAATGCATGACGATTGACAGTGCAGCATTTTGTACAGCAAGCGTCACCAATCTTTTTGCGATTGCGGAAATTCGGACTTTAGTCAGGCAAGTACACCCAGGTAATGACTACACAAACTCACGAAACATATTTTAGAGGTAGACCACAAATTGTTGGGCCGTTGCTTGAATCCTGCAAGCCAACTGGACTAGAAGGAGCTAAGCCTTTTACAGAAGGAGAATAGGAACCAGCGGGCGTTTGAGTAGGGGGTAAAAGAGGTGTTAGCCTGGGTGACGGTGTATGGCTCCTGCTTGCAGTCGTTGGTATGCTCGTCGACGACGAGCTGTGTCGAATGGTAGGGTACGGGCGGTGGTACATGATGATGGTGGTTTGCTGAAACGAGATAGGCAAAACGAGTGAGCCAAATCTGCGAAACGTGATAAACCGAAAACATGATTACATTACCAAGAAAAAAATTCTTGGATGATGGCGTGCAACGAGTCCGTCTCCGAGATACCTGCGCTGAACGTCGAGGACGGCGACGGCGGGGTAGGAGAGAGGTTGAGAACGTCGAGGAGCGAGAGGGATGTTGGTTCTGACAGAACCTGACAGTGGACTTGGCCCTAGCTAATGAAACGATTTTTGATCAAACACCATGTCTTACGCGATTGGCCGGTACGTAGGCGCCTAATATTTTTTCGCACGTGGAACCATCTCAGCTGAAATCAGTCGACGCTTCGTGGGCACCGACCCTGCGATCCATGACCATGGCCGCCGTTATTCGCAACAGCGAGCAAAGGAGAAGGGAGAGTGGGTTGTGGGATAAGAATGGATACAGGCAATAGTGTTACTACAGAGCAGATCCTATATATACATTTACATCATATAATAGCTTCAGCCTCGAAGATGATGTATATGAAGATTGTATCTGCATGACACCCAAGGAAAATCAGTAATTGTCGGATGCACCCGTGGAGTAGAATTCTAGACAAAAGAACAGCGTCTCAGGCTCGCCTTTATCTCTCCATCCACACCCAATCCCTTTGCGCTCCATTGGAGTGCAGGCCTGTCACTGACAAGATCTCCTTCATTTGAAGGAAACGGGGTGCATGCCTTTACCAGGGTTATCTTCATTGACAAGTTCGAAAGCAAGATAGGATCCGAATAAAAACAGAAAAGTAGATTACTCACTGTCTACTGGCTAGGAGTATACACAACTGTAAAATATGTACAACACTCCAGGTGATCCAGCGTCCTAGTCCCTCAACCGGTGGGAGAAACAATCAGCTAAGATTGTTTTTGAGTGTTCCAAATCCATCTACGACGCTTGTCTGGACCATCTATCCTTCAAAGAAACGACGACGCGCGGCGGACAGACAGTAATTTGAACGTCGAATAGGTTTGAAAAGAAAAAAAGCGCAGGACCTTTGGACGTTAAGTACCACGTTTCGGCGACACCCGAAGCGGAGTGTGAAGAGAAGAACTGATCGGCACGCGTCGGCATCTTTCTCCGTTTTTCGTCGCGTCCATGGCAGCACTCGCTGCAGCCAGCGGCGTAGCTTCAACGTCCTCCTCAAAAGCCTTGTTGGCAACGTTACCAGCACCAAGCCCAGCACCCTCCGCCTTTACTACCCTCCTCCACAGGTCAAAGTTCGCTTCGTACGATCCGTACATCAAGCAGGTTTATTCTGCTCCTCCGGCCTCTGCACATCGCGGCGACTACGGTTTAAAACGCCCCATTCCTCTGAGGAGGAAAAATGCTTTCATAACTGTAAAGGCAGTTGACTCGCGTGCTCAGCAAACTGAATGGAACCACGGTGAAAGCCAGGCGCGTTTCATCAAACGTTGGGAAGAGCTCGGAGTCCTAGCCAAGGCGCGAGCTGGTGGAGACAAAGGTTGGGAGAGAACATTAGGTCAGGAAGGAACCGAGTGGCGTATCGACTCCGAGTTCTACGACGCAGAGAACGAATTCATAAGTACTCGACCGCAGAGATCCAGTACAGCAAGAACTAGCTTGTTAGGTTCGGTGACGCAGGCTTCGCTACTCGATGACAAGGGGTATACGAAGAAGATCGAAGCCAAGTCTATTCAGACTCATGCAACACATCTCGTGCCCAACCTCGACTCTATGACTCCGGCCGAGTTCAAGCGGTTCTTGAACAAGTGTAGAGAGCTGCGTCCAAAATTCAAGGAGTTCCTTCAATCACTGCCTGAGACAAAGGGCAAAAGTCTCTATGACATCTCTCAGAATACTGTGGCAGAGTATCATCGGAAGTTCATGCAACAATACATGCACGAGCTATTTGGGTATGAAACTGCGGACAATGCAGAACAGGCTAGCAAGCCAAAACCTCGCATTCCATCCTCGCGCCTAATAGAACAGAAGCCCCATCCAACAGGCGCGCTCCTCTATTCACATCCTTCCGCATTAACAACCTTTTTCACTTCACCGTCACAACCGGGTCTTGTGTTACAAGACTTATACATCGACAAACGCAAGGCGCAGGGCAACGATACTCTCGCACTGCCCAACGCCATACCGGGAGCCACGTATGGTAGAGGCGCTGTGAATGCTGCCGACCCGGCATACTTTGTTAGCTTTGCCGGCACTACGGCCATATTGAGACAGCGCAAGGCAATTGGCAAGAAACCCCTCCTGGACGTCTCCAGCGAAGAGGGTGTCAACGCTTCTGCTCCAGCTAAGACGCCTTTCAGCGATGACATTTCAGTGGAATACGACGAAGATGGCATGGAAGTGCAAACTACGTATGCTACGTCTCACATAGGAGACAATTCGCAACACGAGGCACGCATGCGTGTAATCAACACCCCGACTCTCAACATAGCTCCTAAGGTCGTTGGATACTCTCCTGAAGGCTTGAAGGGTGCGAACCTTACTGTAGAAGTTATCGCCGATGGCGACGTATCAGAGAGCAACGCCACCCAACGAGGTCGCACGATGGACTTCGGGAGAGAGAATCCCTACGAGCCAGGATCAAAGGAGTACATCCTCGCAGAGGGTGGGTATGTTTCTGGTATGCGGACATTGGGCAGCGTCCCGTTGAGTTTGGGATATCAGAGTAGGAATAGAGGGCGGGCGGATACTGGGACGTCCGAGAAGTTGAGACGGTCGAATACAATGGCCAACCAATGGAGTCGACCTGCTGGTGATTCCAAGTACCGGGTTGGAGTAATTGATACGTTGAGGGATATCACGGCCAACTCAAGTGATGATGGATATAGGATCCCCGGCGTAGAGGACGATGATTGGACGGACGAATAAAATCAGCTATCATTGGTTTCTGCTGTCTTCGTTTGTTTAGAATCTATAGTAATCATCAGATTTTCTGGGTTAAGCGCGTACGGACGCGGTCATGAGACGCAAGTAAAGTTAGAAGCACCGCAATCCTCATGTCTCTCACTCCCGTTTAACATAGCGTTCCTTTACCCTTTTACTTTTATCCTTCATGAACCCTACCGTTCTGCCTGCTCGACGTGCTGCGAAAGCTGCTTCTGCAAGCATTGCACAACAACTCGACAGTTCAGATTCGGAGGATGAACCCTATGTTATTAGTAGCAAACCTAGGCCACAAACCCGTAGAAAGGTTCAAGTGGCACGCGCCATTCAACCCCCTCGACCTGCCTCCATCTCAAAACTATCTAGGAAGAGGCAACTATCGCTTTCAGATTCAGAGGACACGTCGGCGAGCTTGTCTTTTCTGACGGACCCGCCGGAGAGTTCTTCGCGTCCCTATGGTCCTTTCACTGAGCCACTACCATTACCCTCATTCCCCGAAACCTCATCACGCGTCCAAGGTAGCCCGAAGAAACAGAAGCGCGCTCTCAAGTTTAAGGAAGAGCGACGTCCGTCAGCGTTGCTGGTACGAAACGTGGATGACGACGACGATGATTTGCCTGACGTTAGCAAGGCGTTTCGTCGCAATGAATATTCTTCAGCCATTAGCGACACTCAAGACCACAGCGAAGGTATTTCGTTTAACACTCATTATATAACAGCATCGTGAAACTCCAGCCTCTTCAGACAACTATGACACAGACGATGGGTCGTGGATTCCGCCGGAAGCGGATCCGAATCTACGAATACCTGGCGAGCCTGTGCTAGCCGAACACCGAACCTTCTATTGGCCTGCAAAAATTCTGGAATACATCCCACCTCGGAAACGTACGCAGAAAGAGGGAAAGTATCAATTGGTCTTTCTTGACGGCGTGAAGAAAATCCTCCCGCGTTCACGTTTCTACATTGCCGAAGAGGATGAATTTGGAACTTGTAAGGTATCTACGGCTTTCCCTCTGCGGATTAATTGTCTACTTAAGGCTTTTGAACTTGTTTAGCTCGGGGAATTTATTAGTGACTTCGTAGAGGTACAAGCCGATGAGGATCATGGATGTGTTGATCGGCTGGAACACCGCCTCCTCAGTCCCGAACCTCTCGATCCACCACCTTCGCCTGAGACATTCACGCAACTTGGCACCCACGAGCAGTTCTCGTATACGAAAACTGTTCTTCAAGCTATCCTCAATAACGCCTACTCACCGGCAAGGAAGCTGCACGACGCGTTCATTGCTGGTGGAAAAGCGAGAAGGCAAGTTATGGATAACGCTATCATGAGGGGAGACATGAACCCGAAGGATGTCCAGGAGCTGCAGTATCGGCTGATGGAATGGTGTTTAAGGGATGAGCGGTTTGCGGAAAAGTTTATGAACGAGGAAACACCGCCGAGTGAACTAGTACTTCCTAGTTCAGAGGATAGCACAACGGGACCATCGGAAACTAGGGAAGTCCAGGTATGCCAACCAAACCATAAGGAGGTATTACCCTCTGCCAGGGATCCCCGCCTGAGCTCGGACACTGTTATACAGGAGGTATCTGAGAATCAAGGTCGATGTTCATCGCCCGCCTTAACCCTTGCGTCCTCAGCACCTCAAGAACTCCCGCCTTCTTCACGAGCTAGTATTAGCTCGGAAGCCATCAGTGTAGAGGTGAATTCGAGCCCAATACACTACAAAGGCATTCCAACTAAACAATTTTTCCACATGGAGTCGGAGGGAGGCATCTCTCTACTGTCACATTTTGGCGCTTCAGAAATGACTGACTCTAACCCACCCCGTCAACGAGGCTGTGAACAGTACGAGGCTCTGTCCCGCGTTGAAAAAATTGATGTATGTCTCTTCTATATCAACCTAGTCCCAATTAACAGAGTACACTACCATAAATCTACGCCCAGTATTGCCTCAACGTTCTTTTACCAGAGACATTGGTGCAAATCTTACTTTGGCGCTCCGGAGAACGCAGAACGATTGCGCTCCAGTCCGATGAAGAGGAAGAGACACTGCATGCGAAAGGCGAGGCGAAGCGGACCGAACACGACTGGGTATTCGATGTTATGCGCTTGAGGCAGATTCAGGAAAGGAGGCAGATTCAGGAAAGAAGGCAGCGTAAAGAAAAGGAGCTGGTGAATGGGAGGGAGTTGGTAAATGAGGGAGAGCTGGTCATGGGAGGAACCAGGTCACGGCCGAGGAAGATTATATCATATAAACCCACGTAACCATTGCTTGTTACTTATTGCAGCTACCCTCACAGCTCGCAGGATCCCATTCATTGAATGTACCCAATCCACTGCCAACCTGGCTCTCCCATAGCGGTTCAAATCTGCTTAGCGCTCGCAGGCAGCGACGTTATCACTCATCGTGGAAGGAGCTACTTGCCGAATGAAGGCCGTTAAGTCTACTTGATGCCAATGAAGCCTGTCTTGGAACCAGCGTCGACAAATTCATCTGTGACGTATTCCTTGACCGCGAAGAGATACCGTTGGATAGCAGGCTTAAGCTATAGAGGCTTTGAGACTCCTCTAATTTTCCTGATAACGGTGACGGTGAAGGCGATCGTGATATAGAGGAGCGAGGGCTGGACTGTGTTTCGGCACCTGTGGCAACGATGTGGGAGAGATCGTTTGGCACAGATTGTGACCGAATCGGAAACGGTTTAGCAGGAGCCGACAAGGGAGGGCGGAGCCGAGAGAGAGGAAAGGCAGAGGGGATGGCGCGCCGTAAAGGATATAACCACTTAGAGGTTTTCGTGGCCGAACGAACAGATGCCGGGTCGTTCAGTGATATAGATTTACCCTCTTCCATAGAATACGCTTGGCTGTCTGTCCTTGAGAACCTGCGCAAGAACCGTAACAATGGCGTACGCATCTGACGTCTAAGGCGATAAGAGACAAGGACCATGATGCATACAAGCGTTGTATAAATGAGGAAGAGAAGAGGCGAAAAACCCAGAGATGTGCGGTGCAGCGACTGTGGTAGGTGCTTAGATAGACTATCTTCTAAAGCGTCTAGACGCCAAAATGGAGGTCGAATTGGCTTGATAGGAGAGTCCTCGATATTGGGAATATCATCGACAGGGTCTACTAACGGTTTAGCACTCTTAGCGATAGGAGGGACCTCTTTGCTAGCTTCGAGCACCATCTTCCCTAATGTCCAACTAATAGCTATGTCACCTATCGACTCGGCAGACTGGAAGGCTGGCCGATCGCGTCCCAAACCTTTTCGATCTGCTTGAGCGGCAACCTTCTCTCCATGCGTTGTGACATTGCCGTCTGGGTCGACAATGCGAGGTAAGCCTATACCTTCATGGAGAACATTGGCTATCCATGCAGCCTTGAAACACTGCATCTCCAGCCGCGAAAGCTCGACTTCGGGGCCCCATTGACCCACACCAACTACCTGTCCGTCTGATTGTAGCACTTCCCCATCTCCGCCAAGACGCTGCTGCGCTCTTGACTCTTCGTGTTCTTTGACTATTCCCGTCCAGTCTCGAGAACAGAATTTTGATGCAGCGCGCTCATATTGCACAAAATCATACGGTCCACCGAGGCCAAAGACGTGCTCTGACGAATACCAGTATTCCGAGACGCCGATAAAGTGGGACACGGAGAAGTCGATTGGAGGAACGTGCACGCCATTCATAAGGCAAGGCGAATCAGGACAGGGGATATGTTTGTTGAGAAGCAAGGAAGTGCGCTGCATACATTGCTCAAATGATCCAGTACCAATCAGTTTGTGCTGTTTCCGTGTGTGAGGGGTGGATGGACCGGTGTGCACTGGCTGTTCGGTGAGTTCTAGCTCCTTAGGCAGACATGGATCGGGGATAGTATCATTCTTCGACATTTCGTGACTGGCTTCGTAGTCACTTATAGCTTTACCGACATATCTCTCCCTTGCTTGGTTCGTGCCATATCCAAGCCACGTCGTCACGAATACCTTATGATGTATTTCCTCGCCACTTAACAAACGCAATCGGACACTAATGAGGTTCTTCCCGTCTCCCTGGTGCGCCTTGCTAGGCTCAAAGGCAATCTGAGTTGACGCGCCGCCCATGTCCAAGAACCCATACGTGGTTCTATTTGTGCTTGAGCCCGTGAACCCATCCATAAGGTAGTTGACAGCAATCCAACCAAACAGCCCTTCTTCCTCGCCGGTAATAATACGAACACTTGAGCCGCACGGCCCTGCCTCAGACTGGCCCTCGATGCGGAAGTTCGAGTGGTTTCGTAAGAAATGACAGGTATAAAGTAAGACGGCCGCTTGCTTCTCTGGGGTGAGCAGACGCATACCGGCGGTTGCAAGGAGGAAAAGCGGAGTCTCGTGGTGCAATGAAGGTGGTACAGTATCGCGGGCATGGTTAAGGAGGGGTGCTAGATGAGATGCAACGGCCTCTGGGTCATCCCCAAATGATGATATTCCTGTATAGTATTATACTTGGCTGTATGACATGAGAAACAGAACTGTGTACGCACCAGGCTGAACTTTACTGACCCAGCCTTCACCATCTTTTGTTCCCTTCTCGACCTGAGGCAGACTCTGCGAGACTTCGTCCCCCTTTTCGAATAAAACCAAGCGAGGGTCCTTCCAACTATAGATCTGCAACCGTGAACCAGACGAGCCAGCGTCGATAACTATGCCAAAGCGGCGACCAGCGAGCCAAGGGTCTACCACATTTCCCGGAGGCATAGTGGAATCAAAACGGGGAGGATAGCTCAACCACTACCAGATAAACCCGTTGAAGTGGCGGTTCCAGAAAATCACACGTGTAAATTCAAAAATTAGGCGCTAATAAAGTACAGTTCTAACCACTAGGAACTACAACAGTCGTTTACTCATATACGGTCCGTCAAGTTCATATCCAAGCTTGCGATAATAATCCCTAGTTCCAACTCCTGTTAAACAAAAGGATTATTAGTTCGATGAAATCATGAAATAACATTGACTCACCAGATATCACAGCGAGTTTAACACTGCCATGCTCTTCTCTTGCTATTCGCTCAGCTTCCTCCATCAAGAGCGTACCAAAACCTTGATGCTGGAATTTGGTAGGATCTCTCCCATGCACAGGCACAGCTGTGCCATAGACATGTAGCTCCCTCACGATGCTACATCCACCAAGAGAACCTTCTTGCTTTACAAGCTCTGGCCTGAATGTACCTTCGTCGGAGCATTTCCTTAACCGAAGTAGGCCAATGAGAATATCCTTTTCGGGATCTTCGTAAGAGAGAAAGGTCTCCCATCCACCGTTGGCAGTATAATCCCGTCGTAGGAGTTCAACGGAATCTGGCCGAACTTTGTGGTGAATCTCATGGATCTGTATTGGAATTAATAGAAGGCATAGGAAAAAGGAGAAGCCCACCCACCCCGACTTCACGGAACCGCACGTCTCGACATTCAGCACCAAAGTCTTTCATACGATTCAGAGCCAATTCACGAAGATTGCCGGAGTTATCGCAACCACTTGTCACCAAAGGCAATGGAATATCTCTGTAATACCTGTTTAGATAGCCACGATAGAAAAATAGGATGTAAACTACCTCTGTACACGATATACTCGCGTCCATGGTGGTATCAAGGCTAGTATTCTCGCGACGACATCAACGAGCACATTAGGTGTATAATTCTTGTATTTCCCCGTCTTCCATAGTTCATATAGTCCCGTTCCTCGAATGACCAATGTCGGATATATCTTGAGGCCATCACTTCGAAATGCAGGATTCTCGAAATATTCCTTGAATTGTTCGAGATCACGCTCGAGCCCTACATTAGGGAGATCAGGCATCATGTGGGCAACCACCTTAAATCCAGCGTCTTTAGCGAGATGGAAAGATTCGGAGACAGCGCGGACAGTATGTCCGCGATTGGTGTCTCGAGCGACGTCTTCATAGACAGATTGAACACCTATCTCCAATCGTGTACAGCCGTAGCGGAGCATTTGGCTGATGATGTGATGGTTAGGAGGATATAGCCGTAGAAAAGATATAGATACAGACCTTAGATGAGGTCGTAGACAGTAATCCGGCCGTGTCTCAATAGTGATTCCAATTGCTTTAGATTTTGACTGTTCTGAGTATCTGGACAACAAGAGAAATTGGCATTTGCGAATCTTGCGACATTTAGTAGAGTTACCTGACGGCTTCGTCAACATCGGTTCCGGTGAAGCCTGATAGAGCATTGTGCAGTTGTGCGACAAACTTCCCTCGATAATCCTCAGGCATGCTCATGAATGTACCACCCATGATAATGAACTCGACCTAAAGTAAGCTGTTCCAGACTGTGCTTGATAGATTTGAGCAACTTCGTACCTTATCTACACTGTGTCCCAAACTCTTCAATTGCTCAACTCGTCCTCGGGTTTGTTCATATGGGTCATAACGTGCACGGATAGCTCGCATACTCGTCGGCTCATAACCCGTATAACTTTGTGTGCTGTAGTCGAAGTCAGAATCTGGGCCACCGGGACAATATCTGTATCGCAGTTCAATTCCACGAGACATTTCAAAGACGATAGATATCGAAGCATACACGCAGATGTTCCCTGTCATAGCGATGTGCGGGCATCGATGAGGTTTGCACATTACAGCTACTACCGCAATCTGGCCTATATAGTTAGTTCTCCCACTTGCAACAACCCCACTACCATGCTCACTCCGCTAGCGGTCCGAATAGGCCTTGCTCTGAGTTTCGGTAGCAGAGCTTTCTTGTACTCATCAGGAATTGCGCTGATTATATCCACTAATCTAGGAACGCCGCCATACGAGTACTTTTTACTGATCTTCAAACGAATTTCGTTCAAAGAGACGCTTTGGTTGGCATCGTGAGCTTTAATGAGCTCGGCCGCGATCCCAGAGGTGACGCGGAGGAGCAATTCAGCTTGAGAAGGTCCTATCTTGCCCTGGACTATCAGATTGAGAAAAAAGTTTTGAAATGGGGACAGACCTTCGACCTTCGTTCTTTGAACCATTGGCGACCTTTGCCGGTTGAGGTGAGTGTCAGAGTCAGATTCTGTCAAGAGGTGCTGATGATAATTTTATCAGTCCCCGATCTGTCCAATGAGTCTTTAAGGTATCTATTGCTGGCTCAACATTAAACACACATCCATTGACCTCTGCATGATCTTATAAGCCGCCTTGCAGAAGTTAGTGAGTTCCTAGGCAATTCCTAACATTGATAGATGTATGCCGAATGCTGATATACAGTAGAGACAGACACTTCATGTATCATGGAATGACTACATGGGGCTCAGATCTCATAGTGGTGTTATTAGGGTTTGAAGTGCTTTTACTACATCCCCTCCATTTTCTACAAGAGCTTTCTCTGCCTGAGCTCGTGTGACCTCCAATTCATGGACCTAAGATATGCACAAAGTCAGAGCGTCGATATATTCTAGCATTGGGGTGTGTAGAATCAACATACGATCAGGTCTACATCTTCCCGTTTGGCCTGGGGTGCGTTTGGATCTTTGAGTGGCTTGGGTTTCTCTAGTATCCCACCAGGCCGAAATGCTTCTTCCATTTTCCCTTTGGAATAGGCAAAGCCATCTGCATACTGAAATGATATGATATTGCGTCAGAATGCGTCAAAGAGTAATGGCGTGGCGTACATTCATAATAACCTCTGGCTCTGGTCGTCCATTGCTGCGGGACATTGTGGGGACATCAAGCGCTCGAGCGATTGGGTTTTCTCCCGTTAGCGCTTACTGATTTGTCAGCTGTGGAACAAGAGCACGACCCTGCCACGATCGTTAACTTTCGCCAACATTCACTTTATAAACAGCCTTGAAATCTCTACCATCGAAATGGACTCTTTCGACAACTTTCAGTATGATTCTGCCTCCTCATATGGTGGCGGAATAGGTGTCGTTGACGATACTTCTTCTGTCTACACGGCGAATACGCGGGATGACTCGTCGGTGGACCTGTCAAGCTTGTCTCTCTCTGAACATGAAGAAGTCAACGGACACGCCAATCATCTCGGGAGTGGCAACCAGGAATCTGCCGCTCGCCTAGATGAAGACTTTGACTCCGTCTTGGACGACTTGAAGGAAGAAGGTGCTGTTGAACTGCCGCCACACGCGTGCAGGTGAGTTTCATCACATTCACGCACGAGCCATCACCTGGTCTCATTTTATTGTACAAGCTACTGCGGTATCCACTCTCCTGCATCTGTAGTCAAATGCTTAATCTGCTCCAAGTGGTTCTGCAACTCCCGAGGCAACACCTCAGCCTCACATATCGTTAATCATCTTGTGCGCGCTAAGCACAAGGAAGTCATTCTGCATGCCGAAAGTCCGCTTGGGGAGACAATACCCGAATGCTATAACTGCGGTAGTAAAAATGTCTTTATGCTTGGTTTCATTCCTGCGAAGAGCGACACAGTTGTCGTTCTCCTCTGCCGGTATGAAGCTGCTTTCTAATCAATCTTTGCTTTACTAATGCTAGTATCCTAGACAACCTTGTGCAGCCATTTCCAAGGATATATCTTGGAATGCTTCACTTTGGGCACCCCTCATTGACGATCGATCATTCTTATCCTGGCTCGTTAAACCTCCAAGTGAGACCGAGCAACTCCGCTCCCGTCAGATTTCTTTCGCTCAGATCAACCGGCTCGAAGACCTCTGGCGCGAAAATGCTAATGCTACGCTGGAAGATCTCGATAAACCGGGTGTTGACGATGAGCCCCAACATATCGAAATCCGTTACGAAGACGCCTATCAATACCAGAATATATTCGGACCCCTCGTGAAGATCGAGGCTGATTATGACAAGCGCTTGAAAGAGAGTCAGACTCAAACTGATGTTAATGTACGCTGGGATTTAGGCCTGAATCAAAAAAGGGTTGCATGGTTTGTCCTGCCCAAACTGGAGAGTGGTGAAGTGAGGCTTGCAGTTGGGGATGAATTAAGATTGAGATATTCCGGAGAATTGCACAAACCTTGGGAAGGCGTTGGCCATGTGATCAAGATACCCAATAGTAAGTGCCACTCCTAAAAAGCATATATTATATGGCCTCACACCTATTTAGATATTTCAGACGAAATTGGGTTGGAACTTCGGAGGTCTGATGGTGTCCCCTCCGACTGCACACATAATTTCGCCGTCGACTTCGTTTGGAAGTCAACCAGTTTTGATAGAATGCAATTAGCCATGAAGACATTTGCTGTCGATGAAAAGAGCGTGAGCGGGTACATTGTAAGTTTCTATTTACAGGTTTCCTCCGCCCAATCAATTTATTGTAATTATAGTATCATAAACTTCTCGGCCACGAGGTGGAGCCTCAGACTTTAAGAACTCAAATGCCGAAGCGTTTCTCTGCCCCAGGACTCCCCGAGTTGAATCACTCTCAAATGTATGCTGTCAAGAGTGTGCTGCAGAAACCTCTTAGTCTAATCCAAGGACCTCCTGGAACCGGAAAAACCGTTACTTCTGCGTCTATCGTCTACCATCTTGCCAAGATGAATCCTGGCCAGGTGCTTGTATGCGCACCATCGAATGTCGCAGTCGATCAACTCACGGAGAAAATACATGCCACTGGTCTAAAGGTTGTTCGCCTTACCGCCAAATCTCGAGAAGCCCTCGACTCTAGTGTCGCTTTCTTGACGTTACATCAGCAAGTGGCTAACAATACGACGCACGTGGAGTTGCAGAAGCTGATTCAGTTGAAGAATGAACAAGGAGAACTGAGTAGCAGTGATGAAAGGAAATATAAGACGTTGATTAGGATTTGCGAGAAAGAGATTTTGAGCAAGGCAGATGTCATTTGTTGCACCTGTGTCGGGGCTGGTGATCCCCGATTGAGCAAGCTGAAGTT
The DNA here is from genome assembly GCA_014058305.1 of Pleurotus tuber-regium. Classification (NCBI taxonomy): domain Eukaryota; kingdom Fungi; phylum Basidiomycota; class Agaricomycetes; order Agaricales; family Pleurotaceae; genus Pleurotus; species Pleurotus tuber-regium. The sequence goes on along the minus strand of JACFYU010000026.1, from coordinate 2,716,715 downwards.
CAGGACTGTCCTGATTGATGAGGCTACTCAAGCAGCTGAACCAGGTACGTGATGATTCTTTGCCGGGATGTCACTTGAGTGCTGACGCTCAGTAGAGTGTATGATCCCGCTTGTGCTCGGCTGCAAGCAGGTCGTTTTAGTCGGCGATCATCAGGTATATGCTCGTTTTTATAATGCTTGACTACCATGTTAATACGCACAATTGTCTTAGCAACTTGGACCCGTCATCATGAACAAGAAAGCAGCACGTGCTGGACTCACGCAATCACTGTTTGAGCGTCTTGTTCTCCTCAATAATCGGCCTATTCGGCTTCAAGTTCAGTATCGTATGCACCCTTGTCTTTCAGAATTCCCTTCCAACATGTTCTACGAGGGGACCCTGCAAAATGGTGTGACGGCGCCGGAGCGACTGAGGAAGAATGTAGATTTCCCCTGGCCGGTCCCTGACACCCCTATGTTTTTCTATCAGAACCTCGGTCAAGAAGAGATTTCAAGTAGTGGGACGTCATTTTTGAACAGGTATTTCCATTTATGTCTTTGTGGCGCAAAATGATTTTCTCAAGGATTATCTTAGGACTGAGGCCTCCAACGTCGAGAAAATTGTCACCAAGTTCTTCAAGTCGGGTGTTGTACCAGCTCAAATCGGCGTTGTCACGCCTTACGAAGGGCAACGCTCTTACATCGTCAACTACATGCAATTCAACGGCGCGCTTAAAAAGGATCTCTACAAAGAGATCGAAGTTGCTAGCGTCGACGCTTTTCAGGGCCGAGAGAAGGACTACATCATCCTCAGCTGCGTTAGGAGTAACGAGCACCAAGGTATCGGCTTCTTAAATGATCCCCGACGATTGAATGTCGCCCTCACTCGTGCCAAATATGGTGTTGTCATCCTCGGCAACCCCAAGGTTCTTAGCAAGGTAAAGTAATCCATTTGGTTTGCGTTACGAAAAGTTGTATTGACGTGCGCATACAGCATCCATTGTGGCATTACCTGCTGACTCATTATAAAGAGAAAAACTGTCTAGTTGAAGGCCCTCTTAACAACTTACAGCCAAGTATGATTCAGTTCAGCAAACCCCGTCGCTCTTTGGCCAAATCTATGGATCAATTCCGCCGCCATGAGACAAACGCGAGAGACTACCTCGCCACACCTAGTTTGGGAATGATGGACGGTGCGATTTTTTTTACATGCTCGTCCCTTGCCCCCGGACAATACTGATGTCCTTTTTGCTTTGGCATGATACAGGTGGTCGGTCAGGGACTCCAAGCCGTTTCGATGCAAGTTTTTATCGTACGCACGATGCTATGAGCTGCATCCCATCCGATGTCCAATCCCTTCGATCTCAGGCCACCTACTCCTCAGGCGTTCCTATGTTCGCTGCGACGGGGTATATGGGCCCTAATATCCCCCGTGGTGTTAACGGCGCCAAACGAAGCACTTATGGGAGCTACGCTAGTTCTATCATCTCCCAGGACGCAGGCCCTAGTACAGACACCGGCAGCGTTCTTGGTAGTGCTGTCAGCACTTCCGACCGCTCAGGCCCAAACGTGGCATATAATCAAAGTGACCGGCTTCGCAGACGTACTTCATTCTCTTCAGTAGCTGGCACTTCCGACATGGGTAGCCTGTCTCAGTACGACTACAAAAGTCAAGATGGGACCACTGACATGGATGATATGAAGTCACAATACAACGGCACGCAATCGGGCGTTACTGTCTTCTAAACGGCCAAGTACTGAGTGCTAGAGTGCAGACCATGACGCTCTATCGATAGCCTGAAGAAGCTGCAAGTAATGTCCTTCCGCCGCTAGTCTCTGGTCGCGATTGCGGAGGAAATGTTCGCAACTATTCAGGCCATCGAGAGTACGTTCGTACCGCCTGCATTGCGTTCGGCTGGACGGCTTAGTTTGCAAAAACGTGCGGTATCCCACACAGACTATTGGCTGATTCCCTCCGCTGTTGACCTTTGTAATGGGGTCTAGCCCCGCCCTGCCCGATGGTATTATCCAGCCTGCCACCCAAGTCACCGATCATCCTGCTCCACTTGGATCAACACCCCCTTGTCCTAATCGTCCCAACCGTATTGCTGTGCCAAAACATGTCTTGATGTATGCGTAGAATACCACACATGTATGTTTGTTCTGTCCCCATATTGATATCGATATCATTTTATTTTGAGAACCTTTGAGAGTTTGCATAGCTATTTCCGCGTTCCGTTCCTTATGTCCTCGGTACACTTGTTAAAGCTATATTGGATGTCTTCATGGGATTGACAGGATTGACAGGACTACTTCCTGGCGGGAGGCTAGCGAGTGTACTTTACCAAAACACGGTCCGTTTACGTTACCGCTCCCCCATTCTTTGCTAACTTGGCCTGCAGACAACTTCGTAAAGGTGCCACCCCAATCAGAATTGGCGCCTCTGCTCCCTTCTCGTTGGAATTTTCTTTAGTAGATTGTGGCTAATGCATAGTAATCCCGTCCTCGTCTTGACCGGGCTCGCCTTTGACGCACACCGTGTCAGTTGTCGGCTTCTGCGATCGCATCTTAACTTGGGAACAACACTCCTACTGCCCTGTATCCGATCACATTTCTGATATTCCCCATAGCAAAGAGGGCGAGTTCCTCTGAAATCTACTGCTACAGTCGCTTTGTCACCCTCCTAGCTCCTCTTGGTAGCCCGCTGAACGCTGGCTTTAGGGAGCGAGGTGGCTCATCTCTGTTACAAGGTCCATACTATGCCGAAAATGCGGAATAACTTTGTATACCCCGTCCGACCCATCGAAAGAGTTACGAGACACAACACGAATACGTCAGCGAACCCACCCAAACCCCTAGTCCCGAATCCTATTCTTCATATTGAGGCATGTCTTCTGCACTTTCGGGGTTTATCTTCTGTTAGAAGGCTGTATACATCATGATGATCGTATCATCACTGACTTCACAATACCTTCACGCGCCGAATTGATTTGCCTTGGTGGCTGTGGACCGCTATGGGAAATGTGCGTGCTTGCTGCTTTTCATTTCCGCCTACTTATCCCGACCTTAAGCGGCTCATCACATATCTGTGCGTGTACTTTGTAAACATTTCTTTTGTGGCTTACCATCATTATCTTAGGATAAGCGACTAATATTCCCTTTATCGTCATGGCAGCATGCTACAGGTTCTTTAATATTCTTTATAGTCGCGAGTACTTCGTACCTAAGTTTATCGCTTTGTCTTCTACAAACTTCACTCTCGCCGTTAATGGGGAGACTCCCGCAAGGTCGAATGTTTGCCATCATGATCAGCTCGAGATGGGTTATGATCTGCCCATGCCCCCCACACCCTAATAATCGCACGATGATCTCGCACCCAGGATGTATATTCCCGTCTATAAGGTGGTCCTCTCCCATCTTCTACCATATCCTTGGCTAACGTCCTTCCTCAGCATGACATCGGGTGGAACGGTTCACGCCCCATTATGGGTCTTCTTTTTTGCGGGGTCTTTGCAAAAGTCTTCCTGCAACTTACTCATCCAAGAAACAACTTGACACTCATGTGACTCTGTAACTGTTCCGAAGAGTTGGGCTTGTCTGTTTTCTCGACTGTTCCCGATACATCTTTATGTAAGTCTATTTTTACAAGGCCATTTCTGCCATTTTCCTCTAATGCACGTCATGTCCGTCCTGCAGACGGAATCAGCAATCCCCTAAGCAGGTTCGCCTTGAGAACTGAACATACTAGGTTATGCCTCTTTTTGAGTGACTCAGGAACTGAGACACCCGAAGGAATCTTCACATATCCAGTGTCTGTCAATCAACTGTGTCGTACTTCTCATCACTGAGGACTTGATAATCTGCGCGACAACGCAGTCCTGCAGATGGCCATCCTGCGATAAAGGACATGTACACATGGACGCATGAGCCTCTGCGACTGTATCACCAGATTTACTTCCCATTGCTTTCACGCTCAATTCTGCATGTGGGACATTTTAATCAGTCTTCTGGAAATGGGTTGCTATCTGCACCCGCGCTTTCTCCCAAATGCCAAGCCTGTGGTAGCAAACGCGATTCACTGATTCCATTGCTTGCGACTTCAATTTGGGTCCGAGCAATTCAGGATTACCCCGCATGTCGAGCATGCCATTCAAAGACGATAACTTACCACGTACGCGCAGTACTCTAACGTGACTAAGTCAATAAGGTCCGACATGACTCCAGATGCCAACAACGGCAGTACTTCCGATTGGAACATAGTCAAGAACAATTTTGATGTTTCCGAGAGTTTAGTCACTAGTCAAGGTAAAGATGGTAAAGATGAGAAACGACTTGACGTAGCAATTGGAATGTCTACAGGAGCGGTATGAGCGATTTTGTTTAACTGGGAGTAATATACGGATGTATGTATTTTCGGAGCTGGAGACATACAGATGGATGCGAGTAGAATGATAGACGGGTGGATATTGCCGTCAAAGAGAACCAAAATTGAGGGGGTACATGTGGGGTAAACCATACAATTTGCAAAACAATGGCACCAAGGAAAACGATATTTCCTCGGATTGAATATCGCAAGATGTGTGTGTGTTTTCGGAGATACGGCGGTGGATAGCCAACATATGGACCGTCACGGAGGTGATCTACTCTGGCCTCGTCCGGATCCACCTGTGGAGTGTCTACGAACGAGGCGTCTGCCACCACCTCGAGAGGATGCTCTTGACGATTCCGATGTTAATTTTTCCTTGAAACTAAATAGTCTCTGAAAAAAAGGTTTCTTAGGTGATGAAGGTGACTTTGTCGTTGACGTCGCCGTGAATATTGATGGTTCGGGCGCCTGAGTATACATATATAATTAACACATTTTCTCATATCAGTGGTCAACTTACGATAATATGCACTTTCTGCCTCGCACTGGGCAGCACGTAGTAAGTGCTCCCGGAGTCGTTTGACGCGAACGAAGAAGTTGATGATGTGGCACTAGGACTACCAGGCCTATCGTGTAGATCACCAGTAAGTGTCACCGATCGTGATCGATCGTGTCTTGTACCCCGGGTCCTACCACGCCCTGAGACTTCCTCTTCATGAACAGATGATAAATGGGACGAAGATATCGCTGACGGGTAGGGGGTTGATCCAGCACGAGCATAGTGCGGATGAGGAGGAGGAATGGAATGACTATATACAACACCACCCGGCCCCCTGGGTGGAGGATGTGAAAAGATGGCTGGAGGTGTATAACGAGATTTTGAATGATGACCAGGTGCATAAACAATTGCCGGCGGATGGTTATGCTTCGGCGGGTGCCGCCTCGCGTGTGGGATCTTACCCGCGTACGGGTGCCAGGCAGACGATGGAGGCGGTTGATGCGGGTCAAACGTTACCTGCGGCCCTTGTGTTGGGACTACGGGAAGTTGAAGAGGTGCTGGCTCAGGTGTATGAATTGGTGGGGGCAAAGCTAGTGGAAGATGTCTTCTGGTGCTATGCGAGGGCTGAGAAGGAGAAGAGGCTTTAATAGTCGGTTGTGATGAAGGAGAGTATGCATTTCGGGGAAGTGATTTTGATCTGGACTGGTAAGAGGGTTGGGTGGTCGGAGGCACGTCGCCTTGTGTACGAGAAGGTAGTATACGTATTTCCTCCGGTCCGCCAGGAGGAGATTGGTCATGCAGAGGATGTGGTTGATGATCTCCGTACGAATCAGCTCTTGAATGTCCATGCGACGCTTGAGGAAGCGTTTGTGACCTCAAGACTCGTTTGCTAGAGCTGGCCTGCGAAGTTCCACTGGTGTAGTCTGAGCTGTAAGGGATCGGAACATCGGGCCTGCCATCGGGAAAACGTAAAACCATCTGCGGTGGTAAAGAATGCGAGCTCCCTGCTTCTGAAGGAGGGGAGGAGGGCAGTAGACCATCGATGACGGAAGGTGTGGTCGAAGGAGAAGAGAACTGGGTTTTCGTTGGCGAATGGGCCTGAACCCATCGAGCCGTTCGCTCACGAGAACTCATGTACTCGCGGTATGCCTGCGACGAAGTTGTGTACTCTGTCATGGTGGGCTAGTTGGTTTGCCCTGAGAATTCAGGCAAAGTCAAAGGGCGGGAACGTCAGGTCGAAGCGGAAGAACAAGAGGGGAAGAAAGACGCACAGGATGGAGCGTTCTTAATCTTTATAGGTGAGAAAGCGAAAAGAACAAGAGAGAAATGCCGAGGCTGGACTCATTTAGCCACGACCTGAGCTCTCCGATTGAACCTATCATTAGAGTCAAGGTACCCAGATTATCAGCGTCAGTCTTGGAAATCAATTGGAACGTGTTCACCTCGAGGCAATCAACAACGTCAGCACGTCCTCAACTACACTGATTGAGTTCATGAATCTCCATAGCTAACTTTTAAAGCCATTTCCGATTAGCATGAGGTGGCGGCAGGAAGCAAAGTCGACGCAGCAAGGTCGTATATCACGGTACACTCAGGAGCACAAGGAAGCGTGACTGTCAATTACTGCTCGTTATCCAGGTTACAAATGATATCTTCTACTGCAGAGCCATCACAATCCCAGCTAGCCCAGCTAGCCCAGATACAAACCCTAGCACCTTCACCGAAGCCTTCGACTCCTTACTTCCATTCGATTGCGTGGCCGCCGTTCCACTTGATGTCTGCGAGGCTTCCCCTGTATTTGGCCTGCTGCTTGATGCAACTGACGTAGGAGCAGATATCCCTACTACAGCCGCCGTTGTTCCTCCTTGCACGATGAACGGGTCTTGCGTAACAGTCATGACGCCGGTCTCACCGCCTGCATTGGCAGAACAGACAGCCAGATTGGCAGAGAGACTGCAATCGTACGCAGCAGTGATAGTGGCTCCACTGTCCGCCAGCAGAGTCATAGTATATCCAGCATTGCTGGGCCCCTCAACAAGGGTGACTACGTACCCCAAGGTGAATAAGCAAGCTGATGCGATAAGCAACGGAAGCATTACCAGTGACTGATGGGGGAAGTCCTACGTCCTGGTCTCCTGTGGCTTGGCCTGCATGTAGTGCCCACGTCGTGCGTCCCTTTTCATCAATTCCAAGTATATCTGCACTCAAGGGCTGGGGGTCAAACCCTGGAACGAACAAAGATGTCTGGGCTTGCGCAGCTATTCCATAACAAATGGAACATCAGCATCGAATAGGCGTATGTGAATCCAAGCAGAAAATGAATGCAGCATGGTGTTCATTTACCAGAAATTACTGATGCAGATACATACCTGTTATGAAAGCCCCTAAGAGAGCGAGGAATTTGGTTAAATCCGACCTAGTCATCGCGAAATAAAACTGAAAACGAAAGACTTGATAAAGGAGTGTAAAGACGATTTGGTATTCTGCAAATTGAGATAGAATGCGAAAATTTAGTGACTAATATTATAAACAACCCTGCCGACTCTTTCATCCCACCTACAGGTACAGCCGAACGCCGGCGGATCTCCCGGGGCTACACAGGTCATTACTATCTGGAATCATGTAGCTCTGAAGATATTTTACATCCAGACCAAGCTTGAATGAGCCTTAGCTGCATTTCATTCTCATAATGCCTAGTATTCTAAGGGATACATTCGTATAGTTGCGCGTTAACATAGAGAATAAGGTTGCCCACGGTTCAGCCCACAGATCCTATAGTAACAGTACATACATAAGCTAATAACACAAGACCAAAACAGATGAAAGTGGGTTAGGAAGAAACCTCTAGACAGTACTATGATTCCACTGCTTTTGGACTAGATGTCGGATCCACCGTCGCTGAATTGCTGAAGGCAGCATTGATACTCGTTTGTGTGAGCTCACTGATCTGGTTACCCCGTGAAGGGGTATTCGCACCAGATTGTACTGGGGTGATCCCAAGTCTAGGTGTAATTAACCCGCTACCAGCAGCACCGAATACGAAACCACCACTCAGTGCCTCCATGGTATTCGAATAACCTATGCAGGAAGAGATAGTGGGTTTTGGCTCACACATTACGTACAGAAGATTCATACCTGGCACAAGGACGCTGTCCCAAAATCCTGTACTGAGGAAATTGTCCATGGTCAATCCACCCAAAGTTTCTTCCGCCGGATCCTCAGCCATGGTCGGGGGGAACGTCGATATATCAGCGACAGGACCCATTTCACTCTCAAACTGGAACTCGCTGAGGTTGAACGACATAGCGCCCAGCTGTCCGTTCACCGCAGTGGCCGTAGCCGTAGAAAAGTCCGAAGATAAAGAATGATGAGGTATTGACTGGTCGGGTTCGGTCTTCGCAATATCAATGGATGTTGAGGCTTGAGCAGTTTCCTTTGAGGCATTCTGTGTCGGATCTAATCGCGCCGAAATGAGAGCACGCAGGAAACCGCTGTACAGCGCGGGCGTGTGTGTCGGGTTAGCAGCAATCCCTTCCAAGACGTCCGCTACGTCGTTGACTAGAGTCAACGTTTTTTGCTCATCTTCAATGAAAGCCTGGAACTCTGGGCGAATGAGCTGAAATGGAAAAAATTAGCCGATCTTTACAAATCTGGTTTTTTTACCAACGAACCTTGAGCAGGGTGAGAACAGCATACGATGTTAAGACGCAGTGCGAGTCAGGTGCATACTTCATGAACCCGCTTGGTCCTAGGTGATCGCGTACGAGAGTAGTACAAGCGATGGCAGAGGAGTGACAGCGGGCGAAAAAGTGACTCATGTCCACATGGTTACGCTCAAGCGAGTTTTGAAGGCCGAAGGAGTTCAAAACCAGCATCGCATAGTGGAAATAGAATTGCGAGACGAGATTACGGTATTCCACTGCACGTGGTGGAAGCTCTAGGTAAAATCAATTCAAGTGCCGTTCTGACTGCTCGAAGCTCTTACTGTGATTATTTTCTTGCCTAAAGACCGTCCATTCCGTCCTCCAGCTGATGATCTGGGCTTCCATAGTTTTGATGACCAACATGTAGTCCATATCGACTTGAAGCCCCGAAGCAGTATTGGTTCCGGAGTACAACAGATCTAAACACCGTGAAAGTATACGTTGGAGGTCCTGGAGGGGATTAGAAAACGTTAATGAGTTAGTCGATGCAGAACTTACCACATATGCCGCAAGAGACGTATCTGTTGGGATAGCCGTAGGTGAACGACACCACTGCTTGACGTTACGTATTATGCAGCTGTTGCACGTGTTAGACACAACTTCGCTTCCAGGAATAGTAAACACCACCCACTCCTCCTTAATGGAATGAGGTTTCCCCATCTGAGCACTAAAACTCCGGTCCAGGCAGAAGCACATCAACCATGTCCTTTCACGATTGTGCACTTCAGCGTCACGCGCTCTGCCCTCTTCTGTATCCTGACTTGTGACCGCAGTCTTGCGGTGTAGATTAAGGTCTGTAGCCATTCTATGGGAAACGAAGCATCAGACAACGTCATTCATTGGCGATTGAAAGAGCCTATGAGGATTAACCAACCTGATGGCCATACCAAGTAGTAACCAGGTCTTGTCCTGCTCGTAACGCTCCACGGCCCCACATCCCCACAACGCCAGTAAGATGTATGCTTGTACAATTTCAACGGACTTGTAGCCTCGAGCCGGTACGCTAAACGCTAACTTCTTCGCAAGCTCGGTCAACTTGGGGTGAAGTTCAGGCTTGGCAGTGTAGAATTTGCTCGCAATGGCGCAAACTGATGGAAGTCATTGAGATGGGGGGCGTGGGACGTGAAAGTTAATAAACTGACTGGTTGTTAATAAGAACGGAGATCGCGAACACACAAGTGAAGGCGTATGGAAGTTACGGTCTAGTATGTTGGAGTGCATCTGTCACATATATCGGTGAGAAGCAACGGAAAACCCGCTAATATACTGACACTCATGTGGTCAAAGAAGCTGTAGTTGGGCAAGTATCAATATCAATTTGTTGAAAAAATAGGCACATTCTACGAACATATTGAATAATGCAACGACGTCTTCCGTAGTTGTAAAGCTGAGCATTTCGGGCTGAACTTGGCGTTCAATGTACAACCGCCGAAGGGGAAGAATAGTCATCGGTCCTAAAGCACACGCTCAACGGAAGAATTTGGTCAAAACAAGGTACAAACTTACCAGGCCGGAAGTAGTTGGCGCTTGCGACTCCAAGCTTCTGCAGGCCGTCCTTGGATGAGGGACGAGCAGACAATGCGGCGGTACTTGTTGCTTGAGCTCTGCGATTGGCCAAACTGGCTTCGGCGAGCAGGCCCAAGGGATTTAGTGCATTATCTGGTAACGAGTGGAGCTTGGGGGAGCCAGGAGGGCGTCCGTGAGGAAATGGGGATGAGGGTGGGGGTGATGGTGTAGATCCCAGCAATGCTTGGGTTGTCACCGTCTGGGCGCTGGGTGACGGTGATCGCGAGATCATGCCAGACGCGATCGTTGGGTTCCCAATTGATCGCAATACCGTATCCAAAGTTTTCTCCATCTTCCTCAATGATCGCGTCAAGAGTTCATGCTTTCTACTTGCAAAAAAGGACTAAGTTCCGGAACGCAGCATAAGGTAATGTCACCTTACTTCGACGAGCGTTTGCCTCGGTTCGATTCCTCGAAAATACATTCGTGGTTACCAGACTGGCAGCGCTTACATGGGGGTCCCTGTTCGGCACCCACACACTTCATCTTTAGACGACGGCATACAGTACAAGCGCTACCATCATAGATTAGATAGACGTAGCTGGGAAGAGGTGGGAACAACACAAACCGAGATCCTCTGGTAGGCTTGGCTTTTGGCTCTTCTTTCTCGATGGTAGGACTACGAGCAACGTCGGAATCGTCGTCCTTCCTTACTTTCTTACGGCTATCAGTACTAGCCGCTGCAGATGCTGGTCTTTTGCCGTTCACATTTGAAGAAAATGACATGTGCTCAATCGGGGGGGTACCAATCGTGTCTGATCCATTTGATGAAGGCGACGAGTAATTCGGTGGCAGGGAAAGGTGATGAGGTAGATGCTGAGGTTGCTGCTGATACGAGTAATAAGGGGGATAGAGGGCTAACGCTGGGTCGATGGGGATGGAGGGGGACGGAGGGGGTTGCATCGAGGGCGGAATCGAGGGCTCTTGTGGAGACATTGAGTGATCCTGATGGTGAGGAATAGAGATTTGGTCAGGATATGGCAGCGAGTGATAGTGATGATGAGCAGGAGGCAAGTAGTAGGAGGTATAGCCAAAGGGAGACGCCGGCATCACGACTACCAATGAAAAAGCGGATAAAGCAAAGCAGCAAGGCTCACAGATCAAGGGTACTCAATGGATGTATATAGGGGAGATTTTAAGGCAGCTAACAATGTTAAAAAAGTAGTAACGCGAAACTCACGTGTGAGAGACTCGGGCAAGATGAGCAATTGAGCGCGTGGTGCCTGATAGGACAGTTGAGAATGAGAAACCAAGTACGGATTGGCTAGAATTATGGGAGATGGAAGCTGGCAGCTGGCAGCCAGTTTGTATTCCACGTTCGGGTGAGTTCGTTTACACGGTCTCAGAAAGAGAAGCTCGGGGAGCAAGGAGTGAATCTGACTGCGCAAATCTAGCTCCTAATGAGCAGGAAATGGGATAATGACAAGAACAGTCCGTCAGACAATGATGGTGGGAGGGATGAAACAGGCATGAATTGACTCGTAGACGCCGCTGCTCTCAGCTCGGATGAGCTCAGTAAGATCACGTGAGTCGCTTAGTCACTCTCCTGTCGAGTCTCCTTCAAATTTACATGCCAATCAGCTGTAGGCACCTCCAACCCTCAACAAGAATCAGTTCGTACCCCGGCATTTCTCCAAAAGTCTATTCTTGCCCATGACTGACTCGTACCGCTTTCTCGACATCCAGTTTAGTCGAGCGATCAGGCACTGACTCCGCCTCCGACTTGTGCAAAACCCAAAGCCTCGTGTCTATTCCACCCCACCCATGGTACCGGGCGGGGACTGATAATTTGGGTCCCTATCATGACGACGCTCGCCATCGAGTCGCATATTCTCATGCGAAGCCACACCGGCACTGTGGGTTTCACTGTGCTCAAAATATCTATCGCCAATGTCACTACGGCCGTTCTCCCAATATTTAGATCTGCATCTACGATCTAGAGACAAGCACCAATGAGTACCTTGATCGTATTACGGCCGCTCTTTTACTTCATTAAGGAATTGTTATCTTTCCTGCCCGTTTCTTAGTTTAAAATCGTCGACCCCCGTCGGATTCCCGCCGCACTTGCCTTTGTGACAGACATATTTTCGGTATCTATGCCATGGTCCGAGCCGCATTCTCTGTTTTCTTTCCACCTGGTTCTATCTTTATTAATCTCGGTACCAGCGCGTATTCCCTCCGTTTTTGGTCAGCTACATCCTATTCTGAATCACTAGGTTACCCACAACGCTAGTGTTTTTGCCCCCTCATCCAATCGCCAGGCATCTGGGGCGGTCCGCAACCGACGGTCCACACCTCCAACATGCGATGAGAGAAGCATCGCAATGTAATGCGTCCGAACGCACACACTTGTGAAAAACAATCAGAAATGTAATTCGCTGTCTAATGATCATCCGTCAACCATTGATGGTATTATTGGCTGCAGCCTTCCTGTTAAGGTTCCAAAGAATTCCCTACTTCCTAATGCAGGATTTGTGTGAAAGGAAGTATATCGATACACCGCACAATAGCCTTGATTTGTTGATATCAAGTTCTATCTCGGCTAAATTTATGGCGAAACACTTTTTGTCGAACCTGGTGGAATTGAATTATTGTACTCACTCATGGCAAGACAGTTTAGACGGAATGCCCCCCGACAGTACTTCGTTGAAGAGAACCGCTACAGAGTCAAGTGGACCCGCGTCGGCTCCGCCAGTGGCCACCGCTCCACTGGCTGACCTATGTTCAGAGCCCACATCCATGCTGCGCGCAAGAACCCAGAAGCGGCTCCTTAGCGGCGGAACCTATGAAGGATATATCCTCATGCCACCTTCATATGAGGCGAAGTCCGCTATTTCTCTTCATCATGACGAAGTGAGCTCCCGAGGTGGTGTTCCTTCGCAATATTGTGGTTCAAGCCTTTCCTACACAAAGCGATTTATGCGACTAGGGTCCCTATGCTTGTCGCTTACCATCAGGAACAAGCCCAGCTTCTCTCTCCCCCGGTATATCCCTGATGGAATTCAACTGTAAGTAACTCAAGCTCTTTGGGTCCATCGCATGTTTGAGTACAGCGCTCATTGGCTGGTATATCAGATATCGAACGCATCGCGCCCACTCGTGGCTGTCATTGCATCTATCGCCGTTGTAAAATTCACGCTTCGTGCGCTGCCCTTTACCTAGCTGAATATGCACTTCCTACGTGGACCGTCATCATCCTGTATGCTATAGGCCGTTGATTTGGGCGTTGTCGGAGAGTAGGTAAGCGTCCATAGCACGTTGTAAGATTGCACCTATAATTTCATATATGTTCATTAGATTTCAATGCGATTATTATTGTTGGTCATCAAGTACAGGACTGATAACCACTACATATACAGTAGCCGTATTAGAAGCTCTAGTTGTCTCGCTGAGTAAGCAATGAAAGCGCTACTAGTGACGGAATTAGTGATAAGCATGGCAGTTCTGCGGAGAGTATTCTACTGAACGAGTCAAAGATTTTTCGTCGCGGTGTATGGTTGCAAGCGCTGCCGAACGTTTTTGAGACTGTTGTTATTCCTCCCAATGAAGATGTGAGTTCAAATTCAGACTCCGCGATTTTTCGCAGTTGAAAGCTGGTTTCGCACGAACACCTTCTTTCTGGACTTGATTGGGTCGTATTGAAATTCGCCATAAAGAACATGGGGACAAATAGAGCTTTGTCCCAGGAAAATATAATATCCAACGGCATCTCTTATCTCATCAATCGCAACATTGCCCTTCGCGACATTCTAGCTTCGAATTGACATTGACATTAACGTTGTCTCCGCCGGCGGGTAGTTGTGTTTTCAAATAAATGCCACGGATTGAAACGAGGTCATAGGCACTAGCAAGGCGTGACCGAGGCCGAGCGATCCGCATCAATTATAAATGACATTCGGTCAGCTTGTCCTCAACTTGGGAATTGCCACCAAACTGATGTTCTCCCACAACGTATATCACCTCCGTATACATGCGAGCCTTGGTCTCATTTGCAACTCCGCTACGTAGCCACTGGACTCCAAGATAGAGGTACTCTCTTATCTCCTTACTTCGTTCTACCTATTTCCCAGTTTCTTGTGCCCATCGAACCTCTGGCCTGCGCATTTTTTAGCAAACTGACGTTGAGCTTCCCCTCCGCGACTGTTTTCATCTGACCGACCGTCGCATAAGAACGTCCGGAAGATGTCTGCATCAAACATCTCTGATTTTATCTACGACTGCAACGAGATCTAGTCGCGTCTAAAAGACCCATTATGAAGGTAATGCCAGGTCTGATCGAGCCTGGGCTGCGCGACTCCACCGCGCGTGAATGGTCCAATGCTGATTTATACAGTCTAGACGACAGCATCGTCCGCCATAAATGTCCAGAAGGCATAAGTCTCTCCTACTTCCACGTTCATTTTGTCCCATGTTACAACCTTCTCGTATCCTGGGAGTGAGGACCTCTGGGGTCCTATCAGGCGGTGAGCACATGGGCTTTGTGCACAGCCTGTCCTGATTTGTCACCATCAACGGTAAGGTATGTTTATACTATTCCCTTCTTGTGGAAAGCTTATTTTCACCCGTATAGGGGCGATCTACACATGGATATATGGCACGCCATCCTTCCGCTGACCCTAAGCTGAAGGCATCTTTTTTTTTTTTTGAGTAGGGAGCGCCCCGATGACCTTGGGTGGGATAATGGCTTACTGGCACGATGAGCATCGAAGCCTGATGATGTGGCTAAGTTTGCTCATGCTATTCTCCAGGCTTTGCATTCATAACTTATCATGGTTAGTGTACTGACCATCGTCCAATGTGATTTCGCCAAGTATGTCTTTTCGTTTACACTTAGTCCGCATGCAAGAGGCCATCTCAAGTTTAGATTATACTGATCACATGATCATATGACCCCCCCAGGTCGAGAAACCTCGAGAGTCGATGGGGATGTTCGTATGCATCGTATGCCCTTAACAATGCATTCCTCGGCGCGGAAGTGTCTGACCCCTCGCTTAAAAATGACAATTTTCGGCTGATCGGACATCAGTATGGATGAAAACTTCAAGGATACAAATTTATGTGAGTAAGCTACCTATGTTTTCGCACTGAATGTCTAAGGCTATTGCGGTATCGTGTAGAACTTCGCACCTCCGGCGGTCAGAACTCATAGTCGAAACGCGAGTCTCTCTTGTGCTCTACTCTCACGCATGATGTCTATAGAACTACTTCGGTATGTTGATGCTGGTATGTTTTCTGAAACTCCGCAGCCTACCTTGTGAAGCACCATGTGGACACAGGAGGTAGTATCAAAGAGAACCTCGATTGTATGACAGAAACGGCTATCCAGACATCAGACTGTCGCACTCGAATTTCCAGACGTCTATCTGGCGTCAATGATGACTTTCTTTGACGACAGATAACGACGGCTTATCAATATTCTGACTTGGTTACCAAATACAGGTCTATTCCTCGTTTCTTTTGTCTCGGAGCTTCCCAGCAATTGCTAGTATTTCAGTTACTCTTCGACAGGGTCGGCTGCGCGATGATTTGCTAGTCCCTAAAGCAATAGCCAATCTAGAGGTTACTGCTTAACCTACCAAAGACACGCCACACTTTGCCAGGTGTTGACACGCGCAGCTGCTTCCCCTCTCCCTATATAGGTTATTATCACTGCTTGGTATATCTAGCTAGTTTCCATTGACTGCGATGATTCTACTTATGCGGCTATAGGACTCACAATCGTCTCTCTGGAGCGCGATATCCAAGCTGTGGAAGCGGTCGTCTGAGTCCAGAGGTCAATATGCCTAATTATAGGACTTCAGTCTAAAAGAACTGTGAGTATCCGTCTCTATTTTCCCAAAGCCAGTAAGCTCTCCATGTTCTCGTGATAAGGACGTGGTGGACCTTCACTATTTCCCCTTAGACGTGTGTTAAGCCACGGCTTGCCCAATCCATATTTACCCTTTCTCACTCTGGCCAATTTCCATGTGCATGCTAGAGTTCTGATAAAGCACGTTGCTTGAACGCAATCAGGTTATAAGACCTCGATAAGATGAAAGATTGCAGAGTTCGAGGCACAGCGAAAGCCTGATTCGACGACTTTACATGTTATTGCATCTGGCGATAGCCTGTTTCTAGTTGAGTGGCAAAGGATTGCATGACCAGCCGTCTCCATCTACAGCAACGAGCTTTCGCTTTTTATGTCGGACTTTCGAGCAAGCCCAAATGTGCCTCTGAGTAAACTCGAATCTGCATTGTGAATGGCTGATACCATTTACACGCTTTGACAAAGGAGATGGCCTCCTTGAAAACCCTACCGTATCACTTCACAGCTAAATTTGACTGCGAGAATATACAGCGAACTATCTATTTCCGGTACTTTCAAGATGTACGGCAAGGCTCTGTGCCTTACGGCAAGGCTCTTTGCAGCAGTTCGAAATATTGATGCACAAAGACAAACGTAATGACGACAAGTGCCTGAGCATTTATGGACCATCGTTACGGCAAGTATCCGAGGTATGTGAATCTCAAGGGGAGTGGATGCCAGCCAGTATACACGACTTGCCTGCCGGCCGAACGAGACTATTTCTCGAGCTGCCAAACCCTTCGCATCTTGACGGTTTTCCGTCAAAAACTATTCCTATACACGACTTCTTGATTGAATCCACTATGCTCCCGCTATCGCCAGGGTCAAGGAATTCTGATATGAGACTTTATACCTACTTGGCGTGGAATGGACAGGTTCAGTAGAAGATCACAGTTGGGATCATAGGACATTGGCCAGTATATCGCAGTCATGCCGAAGGAGGATAGAGATGTCACGAGTCAATTTGCCTCTATGGGCTATACTTTAGACGGAAAGCCGTCGGACAACGTGTTTCGGGCTCGGACAGCCTCGAGAAAATCGAGAGCGACCAAAGTGATTGGAAAGATTCCTGATTTGTTTCTGTTGAATATTCTGAAGAGTTTGACCGCTTCCACCGTCGCTGGTCAAATCAGCGATACAACGGTTAAAATTACACGGCATATAATGGCCTATATCAGTCAATCATATTCCAGTGGATCCGACCCAACTGCCAAATGTTTGCTTGTATTGCAAGTTCTATTGATGAGCCGAGATGATTTTATTGAAAAAGAAATGAGTATCTCATTGAACGATGCCAAAACGTACTGATGTCAAGGGGCGCGGCTGTAGATATTGCGATGAACAAAGAGTGAAGGACAAAGGCGAAACGGCTTGAGAGCTGGAAACGAATGAGGCAGTGGCAGCTGTCCTCGGGTTTTCCGCGGAATCAGCTACCTCCGTACTTTCGAAGGTGCTGGAAAATGTTGAATTAGTGACCACCGCAAGAAATCGCAGAAGAGAAAAGCTCACCATCTCATCGACAAGGTGACTTAGGCATGGAGAGTGTGACCGATGCACCATGGCATCCATTTGCTTGAAAAGGGTCTACGATGTTTCTAGATCGTTCCAAACGCCGTCCTAGAGTCCGAGCAAGCTGCACGCCGTTCGATATACCGTACGGGGTGATACGGTATGGCGGTTTGACAAATGATACAAAGGGAGAAAACGATATAGTCGACTCAAATCTTAATAATAATGGTGTTTGCAAATGATTGGATGATGACAACCACAGGTTTGAAGCCCACGAAGGTCACAGGCTCTACCTTTAGTCTTGTCAGTGTTGAACAATCATATCTGAGGAAAATGAATTTACGCTCAACCTAAGCCCAACGATTGGTTAACAGTGGAGGCTGTTGATCTCTAATTACCATATACTGACTCGATCAATCCACAACCTTCCATAATCTAGGGACTCGTGGTCATGCATATGCCGCGAGCTATGGGGTTGTCGTATCCATAAAAGGAAAAGGCAATGTTTGTTCTGAGAAGACGTAAGTGCTCACTAAACGCTTGGCTTCTTGGTATTGGAAACCTTATATGCACATACATGGGTATGTACCTGGTAGCCGTGGCTCTACGGGCAATTGTTCGTGGGCTTCAAAATACTGTGGCCAACATATTTGACGATCTACTCGGAGCTGGGGTGAAAGTTGTTGAGAGTTGACGTGGAGAAATTTGAGACATGTAGTCAAGGTGGGCTGAAGACTACTCCATCAACATAGGATCTGCCTGCCGCCGGTTATGATGAGAAACCCAGACGTAGATGGGATCTATGGTTCGGCCGAAGCGTCATATGAAGTTCAACCTAGATTCTCCACAAGGAAATACTTGATACACGTGAGTGGGCCGATTCTTCTGTTCAAAGCATGCAGAGGATGTCGAGTGTACCCAATACTTGCCGTAATGATAGCTTACTATAGAAGATGCGGGGGATTAGTACGGCGCGATGATATGATTAGCGACATACTAACTGATAGGGAAAGATGTTTAGGCGTCCATCTGATTTCGAAAAGAGCTGAATAGGAGTCAACCTAGCGGTATATTCGACGGCTAGTTGGTTTAATACAGCAGTTGAAAAGGTTCTCCTCTAGGTCGCGAGTCCCGAAGCATTGCCATTCACTTAGTGACAGTATGGGAAATATAAGCAACCGCCGCGTTTTAACAGGTGGATAAATGACCATAAAAGACGCCTTTTAGGTGATGATGAGTGAGGCCAATGTCGAAGGTGGCTCGGAGAGGGGGGGAGGCGTGACGCGAATTGTCCACATGAATCCAAAAATCCGACAAGAGTCATTTACGGATATGGGCTGTAGTCAGCGTGGGTATTGGCGAAGTCTACGCATGTCTGGATAGAATTCTTGTAATTAACGACAGCTCTTCCGTAGGAAATTTAAGGGGTCGTTGTCACGCTAGTAGCTGCCTTAGGCTTCTGAGCCAGAGTTGTGCCTAGACGATGCCGTCAATAGGACCCGTGCAATGAACCGTCCTGTCATAGCACTTTGAAAGAGTTCATGACATGAATCGAACCTTTGGAACTGGTAATGAATAACCGTATATATGCACATTTTGAGCTAAGAAGCCGACTATCATAACCGAGGAGTAACACATACCGGGTAATAACAATGAATTCTCATCCATGAAAACCGAGATAACAGTACTCAGGAATCAACGCGCTACGTCCGAAATGAATTAGCTTCTTCTGTCATCAATGCTACTTGACAGTGCATCGATTCAGTGTAGGTCAGTAATCATTGATGTCCTACGTATTTGATCGGGGCACTGATTGTACATAAGGGTCTGACGGGAGGAAACAAGTCATTGCGTGTACCGAGAGCCGGGTGTTCGCATTGCTGGCATGAGCGCGTCCGCAGTCTCGGGAAGGCGCCCACGCCTGTGGGCATTTCCCTGGTATTGGTACTGACATTTATACCGTTGACAAGATCCACAGTGAGGAATTTGATGCGTCAAATGCGCGAGTAACAAGTATTGTGAACCCTAAATGCGCCTGAGCCCCTCGATGCAAGATCATAAATAAGCCTCCATATGTCCAAAAGGCGAAGTAAGCTCCCAACAGCCCCAGTGACCGCCAAGTAGATTGAATATGGGTGTAACAATAGAGGACCCCGATTACTCGTTGAGCCAAGGCCTCAGGTAAGCCGCAAGGACGAAGTAAACGAGTACCATTGGGCAGCATTGGTCGCATGGTAAGAAGAACAGATGACAGAGGCATACTTGTGCCAGAAAAACGAGTTTGGACTTGCAAATATGGAAAGGGCTCATGCTGACGGCCTTGCGTTGAATAGGCGAACTCGAACTTGGAGGCAAACTGCGAGTTGGTCGAGACTTGTTAAGAAATCCCGAAAACGGCACCGATGTAACAACAAACCCCGCAGCCAAGAAATTTAAACTCCGCAGGGCTGCAGCTCACTTCACGATACCTCATTTGACCGCTATTACAACCACCTCCTTCTCCAAAACCTCCACCATGAGTCCCAGTCAACGACCTCAGTTGGTTTTACAGCCATCTGTGAGTACGACGAGGTATGCAAGTATTCGTAATATTTACTGTAGAATGTAACTCAAATCATTTGCAGAGTGGTGACGACGACTACAACGACTACGACCTACGCGCCAATATCTCTGCCACCCCTTCCACCTCCGTCGTCGCCAAAAGATCCAAAGAACTATCCACTTCTTCATGCCACCCTACCTAGGTCACTTCGTCGATTCCCACTAGTCTTCCCAGGTGGCGCTCGTGCAACATTCCGTGATGGTGAAGGGGGAGATGAGGAGATGCAAGAAGAGGATGAAGTAGTAGGAGGGAACGGCTGGCGAATGTTGCGGCATGATGAAGAACAGGAGAATGTTAAAGTGGTAAATCTTGCAGAAGCAGTTGAACGATACGGGAAGAAACGCTCGCACGGTGGAGAGAATATGATGGAGGGCGTCGAAACTACCGAGTTTGAACCAAGTACCCCTGCACCACCTCGGAAAAAAGCCAGAGCCTCAGGTCTACCACCCATATCTACTCTGAATGCTGCAGCACCACCATCCCCTCTACCATCACCACACGGATCACCTCCGCCCGAAAATATCTGGCCGTCCGCGCCTCCGAGTGGCGCATCTTCTCCTCTGCCTCAAGCCCCCCTTCAGCCTGACCTCTCTTTAACTACCCTCCTCACCCTTCCGTCTTTGCTCGCGCATTTCACAAACCTCCCTCCGGCGCTCCAATCACACTTCCTGCTCACTTTGCTTCGCCACTCACCTCTACCGGTGCTACGGACATTGCACTCCGTATTGACACCAACACTGGCTCGCGACTTCCTCACACTCTTACCTCCCGAGCTTGTATCTCAGATTCTTAGTTATTTGCCTTTCCCCACTCTCGCTCGTGCCTCCCGCGTTTCCAAAGCGTGGAGGGCTATAATTGACTCTGATCCGGTTCTGTGGCGGGATCTTCTCAAGAACACCAAAACTTGGTTTGGACGGGACTCAGAGCATGCTTTCGCGAAAGCGATCTTTGCACGGCGACATCGAGAACAAGCCACAACCATCAACCATCCTCTCCCATTACCACATCCCTATAAGATTCTATTTAAGTCGCGCCACCTTACAAGAACACGATGGTGGGCAAAGAATCGCGAACCTAAACACCTTTCATTCCCTGCTCACGGTTCATCTGTTGTTACCTGCCTCCTATTCTCTCATGGACGAATAATATCTGCCTCGGATGACCACTCTATTCATGTCTACTCACCTGTGACCGGTGAAATCATGCGCTCACTTAGTGGACATGAAGGTGGTGTATGGGCTCTAGCGGCTAGTAAAGATATTCTTGTCAGTGGTTCTACAGACCGGACTGTACGTATATGGGACCTTTCCACAGGGCGATGTACGCATGTCTTCGGTGGTCATACTAGCACCGTACGCTGTTTAGCCATCGTCAAGCCCGAAATTATTGACGTTGAAAACGAGGGCGGAATCATCACCCGTGAAAAGTGGCCAAAGAGACCTCTCATAGTCACCGGGAGTAGAGACCACTCTTTACGAGTGTGGACGCTTCCTCGACCGGGAGAGCCAGAATATCATGGCTGCAGCAGTGATGATACGGAAGTCGACCCTTCCGAGGTAGGATATATTTCGTGCCAGTAGTATAATATGTCTGATATTTGATTAGGACGCAGAAGAAAACCCCTACCACAGATTGCATCTTGAAGGTCACGACCATGCAGTAAGAGCTCTTGCCGCTCGAGGTAGGACACTCGTTTCTGGAAGCTACGATTGCACGGTACGCATTTGGGACATCATTACTGGCGCCTGTAAGTGGGTCTTAGTAGGACACACGCAAAAAGGTGAGTATTTTCTAAGATGGCCTTTGCGTACTTCTGATCATTCCCCGTAGTGTACAGCGTTGTGTTGGACCCAAGTCGCAATCAAGCCTGCTCAGGATCGATGGATGGCACAGTCCGCATCTGGAATCTGCACAATGGTCAATGCCAACATACACTGATAGGACACACGTCTCTCGTAGGTTTACTGGGACTCTCTCCCTCATATCTGGTTTCTGCGGCAGCCGATTCTACGCTTCGTATATGGGACCCAGATTCAGGCGAACTGCGGCACACACTAGCAGCCCATACAGGGGCCATAACCTGTTTCCAGCATGATGAATTCAAGGTTCTTAGCGGTTCCGATGGCACGCTAAAAATGTGGGACATCCGCGATGGCACGGTGGTTCGCGATCTTCTGACTGGAATAACCGGAGTTTGGCAAGTCGTCTTCGAAGGCCGATGGTGCGTCGCTGCTAGCAACAGAAGCGACGCTACTGTACTAGACGTGTGGGACTTTGGTGACGATGAAGACACTGACTGGATTGGTGAACCACCTGGAGGTATTTATGACGAGGATTGGTTGAGTGAGGACGAGGACGATGAATTGGCTCCACGATTTGATGATGGCCAAGAGCAAGTTGACGTGGATGCCATGGATCAAGACCTTATTCCATCTAGCTCAGAGCTAGATGTTGACTTGCAATTGAAGCCTCCTCGGCATCAAGATCGACGAAAAGATCCCGATCGTTCAGAGATGGATGAAGACGAGCCTCCTCTTCAGACGTCAGCTTCCGCCGCCGGCGTTGGTGCGTCCCGATGGGCAATGGGCTCTCAGAGCACGCCGGGGCAGAATCCACGCCAAGCAGGGCTCCACAATGCACTTCACCCACCAAGACGGCCTGGTGGACCAAATGATAATCTACCTCCTCCAGAACTTCCGGACAATGGTGAGACTCCTACTCGACCTCGCGTACGAACATACGGAGTTCGTCGACGTTAGTTTACACACCAATCACCTTTTCGTTTTGCCGTGTACTTTAGGTCATGTACAGTATTTCGCGAACTAGTTGTGCTACCTTAGCTCCGTCACTAGCTACCCTGGTTTCTCTATTCCTTCATACATGGGCTTGTAGTGCTTATCTCTGGAATGTTTCATACACCGCCAATTGTTATTTTAATGCATTGATCTGGAATCACGAATCTTTCCAGAAAGTCAAATTTGCTATGTTACGTCTCACAGGCTGTAATGACTACATCCCAGTAGGATGCGAGTCCTTCCGTTGGTCCATGTGGACAACATAATTGTTGAGGTCAATCAGAGTTCTGTGACATATTTGCAATGATTTTGAATGTGAGCATGATGGATTTCATGGGAGCTTCAATTATCTCTAGAACTAATGTTGATCAGGTGTCATTAATGTGAAAAGCGGAGGCAATACAATTCATAATTAGACAAACTGGATAATCGTCGGTGCAAAAAGGACCTCGCACGGCGGTATGGCGTCGGGTAGGAGCATTAGGACGGTATGGCAGATATCTCCTTGAGAAAGTGCGTACTTACGGAGGCTCACCTGACTCGACCCATGACTAGAGGGAAGCGTCCGAGGTGTGATCTAGCAATACACTAAAGCGTTCTCACAATGAGAAATGTATTGCGAAACAGAAGGACATCGAATAAGCACGCACAATGCTCAGTTCGGCATTCAGACTCTTAGCTACTCGGTATCTTTAGATGATCGGTTGCAGAACCTATGAGAATATATGTAGACGATACAGACCAAGATGGTGGTGTCGACAGCATCAATAGAGCACAGGAAGACTCTTGGCTACGGAACCGCGTAGATACGCAGCATACCCCTGGCATCAATATCAACACGGGAAGGTGTCGACTTATGCCTAAAGTCAATGGACTCAGACGACTCTGGCTTTATGAATCTTCACATCCTCTCGGGGTCTGTTGGGGACATAATTAACATCCTCTAAACGGAGTTTCAGGGAAGAATATTCCTCACCTGTCCTGCGCATCCACAGCTACTGCCCCGAGTCTTTGAACAACTCGCATCCCAGAGCTGACACGACCAAATATAGTATGCTTGTTGTCCAGGTACGGGGTGGGAGCCAGAGTGATGAAAAACTGCGAGCCTTGACCGAAATGAGATTTTGCTTAGTGCATTAGTAAAGGGTATGGGAAGACAGCAACCTACCATTGGTATTAGGTCCCGAATTGGCCATTGCCAATATACCTGCTCCAGTAAACCTCAACTCTGGATGTATTTCATCTTCACTACAGAATTCTTCATATGAATATGGGATAAATGCAAACGGGGAACGCACAATTTCTGTCCGTAAATGCTGGTACCACCTCTTCCGGTTCCAGTCGGATCTCCACCTTGTATCATAAAGTCCTATGACGGTCATCAGTCGAAGGCTGTCGTGTGTGCAAACCATATACTAGCAGAAATGATACGATGGAAAACCACCCCGTTGTAATAGCCGCGTTTGGCCAATTCTGCAAAGTTTTTGCAGGTCTGTGAATCAACGTGAATCAATGAACCAGACGTAGACAAGTGCTTCCAGCAACCTTTGGTGCATGGTTCCAATACAGCTCAAGCTGTATGTCACCCAAACTAGTCTCCAATACCACAGACTCGCTTTCGGACATGTATGGCGACCTAAGACTCCTGCAGTTTTATGATGGGAGCAACAACCATAAATGGAAGTATGGCCTGGCGCTTAGCCTGCGAGAACTTGTTTGCACTGTTTCGCCCTAGTACACACCAGATACTTGGTATTCTGATGCGTGCAATTATCCAGCGCGTTACTTCCGCTTCGGTATCCGGCAAGTTCCATGTAACCTACTCCATATCTTCAGAAATTGTCGGGCTAATTGACTAGAGTTAGTTAATAATGAAGTCATTTCTAGCATTTCTCGTGGCCTCATGGTACTTGTGGGGATTGGTAGAGGTCTATGCATTGTATTACTTCGAATTCTTCTTGGCTTAATCTCATCACAGACGACACCGCTACGGATGTATCAGTCATAGCCAAAAAGATGTGAGTGGATGATTGTTCGTTACGGGCAACGGCAATCATCATGGTAGCTTGGTTGTGACGGCTTCAGAGCGTTTTCTAAGAACAATTACCTTGTACTGATCTTGCCACTTTAGCTTAACTCTACGGATCTTTGAAGGTCTCGATGATGCCGCTAAAATGTGGAAATCCAACGTCACAGATATCGATGGGGACATCTTATGTGTCTCTCAATTTACTCTCATGGCTAATACCTCAAAGGGTAATAAACCTGATTTTCACCTTGCTATGGTAGGTTGCCTTTGCCCTTTTCTTTTGAAAGAATGGATGCCCTCAACTGACGCAATGATCTCCCCAGCCAACCGATCTATCCCGAGAACTCTATGCCTCTTTCCTTTTCAAACTAGGGGAAATATATAAGCCCGATAAAATCAAAGGTTTGGACGTTGTGCCGTTGCTCCCTGATGGATTCCGCCAGTTAACCTGTATTCACTCAAGATGGCAGGTTTGGAGCTATGATGAACGTGTCGCTGACGAATGAAGTGTGTCATCTCCTATCGCGTCGCGTCCTCACTCTTAATGTATCAAAAATCAGGGCCCTGTGACATTTATCATCGACTCCCGCAAGGATGGTGACGCCTCCTAGTTCCTGCGTACCTAGCAAGTGACCACCTATGCCTCCCATGTCAACGACACTTTATTTCCTCCATAGAACCGCCTGAAATCTTCATCCTGCAGACGTCTCTACTGATTGACTTCGTGGGAATTCGACATGCCCTTTCAGTATAAATTTGATATCGTTATTGACTTCAGCAAAGCAGTTTCACCTCCTTGATAGAATAAATGGCCTGCTACTTGACTAGCTTATAGGCCAGTCGTTCTGTACTGCTTTCGACATGCTGATCAGGTAATAGTAGAAATGGCATTTTCCCTGGCATCTATAGGCGGAGCGTTGACATCCAGATATAATTAGCTTTAGTGCCTTCATGAGCGAATCGGTGCAAGGCCACTCTACGGTTAATACTTTAGCACAAATTGTCTGTGCGGTCCTCGAAGAAAAGGCGTTTCGTCTTCTGTTCTCTTCGCACATGCATCACAAGGCAATCAACTGATCACAAGCGCTTCTGATGCTGGCCGCCGTTCATGCGATTACTAGAAGCACATTTCTGCTGTCCTGGGGACGTGACATTCGAAATACATCCACGGATGAATAGTATAGCAGGATGTAGTTCGTCGAATTTCCCAAAATAATACATTTCAATGTGAATTAGTCAGAATTGTAATGCGCTTCGTCTGATTGGAGGTGTCAATCGAGACTTGGGTATGAGTTATCTCGAACGTTGAATGCTCGGTGCCTTATCTAGAGATTGCAATTTTCGCTGGCATGAGGTCGATTAATGACTGCCGGAATTATTTTCAACTTCTGTTTGAGTGGTCTGTCGTCCTGCAGACGATCCTTGGAGTGGTTACGACTGCATCATCAAGTAGGAGCTGAAGAAGCTATATATCAATGTGTTGGCACACAATTACGAACTGGACAAGTCAGATGAGTGGATTTTGCTCAGATGTCCAAATGGCCTGTATGGTTAATTTTTGGGTATCTTTACTTCCTGGTTCCATATATTATTTGGCAGCAGCGTCCCATGCAAACAGTTGTAAAACGAAAACAAGATTGAGCCATGTAGGAAAGCCAGGACACTACAGCATGCCTCCCACAAGGCTTACGATCAATTTTGTTCCCCATCGCACCGCTCTAGTCTCTCCCTGCCATTCATGAGCAAATCGATAGAGCCGAGATATCTCCTCGCGAAGCTTGCTACGAAGTTTGAACGCTGGCGTTCCCTTGTCAGCTGGGGGCATAGATGAGGCCTGCGTCAAGTTATTATTGACTGATGCGCTTTGTGTATCCTCCAGAGACTCGGATGGAAGAGCCATGAGGAAAGATAGTTCCGTATCCAGATGCGCCGAACGGGAGTTAAGGTTGGTAGAACCGAAAAGAGTCAGTACTGGAGGGAGATTGGGGGTTGGAGATAGCCATATACCTGTGGGTTAGAGGCTACGTCAGAGTCGAGGCAATCAGGCCTGCTTGAAGATATCTACCCTTCGCATGGTAAGTCCACCCATCCTTACGCCATTCGCTCAATCGCACGCCATTACCTATAGGCGACCGCATGGAATCCACTAGTTCGGAATCTGTGACATTGGACTGTGTCCATGTTCTCCCAGATGCTTTAACTGCGTTCATGAAACGTTGTTCCAAGTACGTATAGCCCTCAGGAATACGCCCAGAAATTCCTTTAGAACCGTAGAAGCCATTCGCCTGTGTTTATACGGTGGGTAAATATTTCAACATTCACAGGTAGAGTGGTGAAAAGAATGATAGGGCGGAGATGAAGCGCAACAAAGGTGACATAGTGAAATACGTTACCTCGGGACTAGAACACACAATTCGACAGTCTAGGGAGTGACAAGACAGAATATGGTCTTGGTATGGTTTGTATAAGCCGAAATATCCGCTTGTTAGGTCCATCAATGGGCGTTGCCGCGGGGCAAGTAGAGATTTTGAACTTGGGTCGCGCTGTGAATGAGAGGCTAGATGCCGAAATAGTATATCTAGGGATGATTCCTCTTCGTGGATGCCAAATTGCCCTGCCTGTATGATAGGGAATAACAAGACTTTCTCCTCAACCGAGCTAGGGTTTGAAGAAGGTATAGCCATCCCGTCGGGTTCATAATGTCTCATCTGGCTCTTTTGCAAAGAGGCCAACGCGGCAGCCGCTTTGGATTGGATATAGTGTGGGTGTACCACAGGATCAGGCCAGTGTAGTGTATAATTTTCATGCTGGTATGAATGCTTGGAAGATGGTAGGGGTGTTTGTTGCACCGGAGATAGATGGAAGGAGAAAGATGACACTATCTTCAGAAAGGAGAAGCAGTAGCTCGCTAGCTCCGGCGTTGATGAAAAATATAGGTAGCGGTCCTGTCGATCCGTAAAGTACGACTTATTCAGATTCGCACTGCTCGTAAGGCAAAAAGGTTGTCGAGAAGCAATTGCTATCAGGTTGCTAACAATAATAAGGACGAAGCGACTACGTACCCACTTATCATGACATCGTCGTCCACGCCGTATATTTTTGCGTGCCAGGTCCCCCACCCTTCATTGAATCGAGGAGGAACTACCTGAGCCAGAATACCACGGAGGCTGGGGCTTCGGAATAATGACACATGGACACGCTGAGGAAATTTTCGAAGGAGAGGTAACAGTAAGTGTGCAGTCGATGTTTTTCCGGGCCGTGTTGATCGGTTGAAGTCGAGCTGCAGGTATACATGCAGGTTTGGTGAACGCAACAAAGCGGCTTCCAGAGAAGAAACCTGAAGGGGTCCCCCTTAGTTTTCTAACCGGAAACAATGAATGTTACCTCACCAGCTTTGATTCTCCTGAACCGATGTATAAGGAAGAAATGAATATACGCGTTTCCGCGCGCTGAATCATGGACTGCGTAGGGTTCACGCGTCAACATCCAGCACAGTGCTTGAAAAAGCACTCACCAACAGTGTTTCATAGAATTTAGGTGGATCAAACAGAACCTGTACTTTGCTAGGAGATACCGCGAAACATGGTTGACGCTCCCCAAGGGTAGAAACGAAATCCCTTATGAGAGGATGAAAGGCATGCAACTGTCTTGCATCTACGAAAGATCGAAATGGCACTCGCGTCGCTCTTCGACATAGCACTCGTTGGCTGAAGAGCATGGACTGTCCGAAGCAGTAACCGTGTGAAGAATTGACTAAAATCATACTACACCCAGGTACCGTTGATCTACTGCCATGCTCCTATCTTCAAGTTGTCATGGATTCCCATCATACGCGCTGCTGGCTGTGCATTTCATAGGAAGAATGGGGTTGCACTACACGCATCTCGCCCTCTGCGGATTGATTGTCCAATCTCTTTGTCCACAGCATCACGGTTCCTTAAACTGTCATTATGTTATTTGGTGATTATTGATGAAATCAGATATCGGCGGTGCACGCTTGCGCGGTGCACACTTCCAGATAGTAATTGAAGTATCGGTCATGATAATGAGTCTAGCGACTGTGCTATAGGTGGCTCACAACACTCTTCCGCCTCACACTGTTCCAAAACCATGTCCCCAACGATTAACGCACTGGGCGCCTTAGAAATCAGCGTCGTTGTTTCAGTCTTCTTACTCGGAGCTGTAACTGTTCAAACCTGCGATTATTTTGTCAGGTTTCGCAATGATAGACTTTCGTTGAAGCTCTTGGTACGTCTTCACTTCTTTCACGAATGGAACTTTACCTGACAGGAAAACGACTAGATTGCTGCCCTTTGGTACGTTTATAGTTTCGTTGTGATAACAGTTTACCGAGCAATATCCAAGGGTTCTGGAGATGCTGCACGCTGGATGTGTGGTATACTACCTTTACTCAGCTACTATCACTCTTTCTATCCGTCCAGGAGAAATGGATAGTGATCCTACCTCTATCGTTCTGGCGCTCGCCGGTCACGGGTGTAGCAATGCCCTCCTTCAGGTCAGACCTTTGCAATAAGGATATAATTATCTAAATCTATGAATGTTGGCATTCTCCAGATTGCCCTCACTCGCAGGCTATATATCATCACAGAACGGCTCACAGTACCGATTATTCTCTGGAGTCTCACCGCCTTATCTTTCTCGGGTTTCGTGATTTCAATGGTATTTCTTTTGAGTAGCCGTCAGATACAATGGGGGATCGCAACGACTTGCTTCCTTTTGCTGGATGCGACTATCTACTTTGCCATATCGGCCGCCATTTACCAGTCGTTGCGGACATCTCGAAAGCATAAATCCCGGAGGTAGTTATGGTTCACCGGTCCTTTGGGCACTTGATCTAAAGGTCCTGCAATAGCACCCAGCGATTAATCCGCAGGCTCATGATCTGGACTCTAGGTGAGTAATTCCGCTATCGCATCGGTTCCCAACATGACGTCTCCGTAGTGAATGGATTCATATTTAGGTAAGATTTTGACTTATTGGATGATTCGGCGGGAGCTGAATCTGCCTCAGTGCTGCAGGAATCATTTCAGCAATCTTGGTATGCATCTCAATCCTGTTGTGTGTGTACAATGGATAACAGATACCCCAAGTTCATCGTTCGCGTTGACAGCAGTGCGTAGCGGCTTGTTTGCTCCTCTCGAACGCTAAATCGAATAATGTGTAGTTCTATGGATTGGCGTCGTCTCTGTTAGCCAGCAGTGTCAGTAATGGTTTTATTATGAACGCCAATGTCTAATACTCATTGGGTGCAATCAGTCTTCTCGGTTTCATTCCTGGCATCGTAAGATCGGCCTCCTGGCTTGCGCTACGGATCATTTACCAACATAATACAGGCTCAACGCTAGGAAAGGCCTACGAAATATAGCCCATACCGATGCTGAGCCGCCGGCCACGAAGATGACTTCGCCACTTAAAGTACGCTTGCCCCTTACATACCTTCGAGGAAGGTACTTGATCTAGGCTAGTTCACCCAGACTGTGCATGGGACGAGTACATCAGGTCAAGGTCAGTGCCTTCATATCTTGATGCACTTCGGCGCTTGACATTCGTATAGTCTCGGTTGAAAGCTATGGGATGGGTCGACATTCAGCAGGTTTTCGTGCCCCGTCAGTGGAAACCAGAACACACAGCATTACACTCCCTAGCGAAGCAGTAGTCCCTTCGTGATCATTTCTGATGGACGGCTCCTGATTAATATCTATTCATTCGAGTAATTTTTGCAAGGTTGTAGTGAGAAGGGTGTTGGCATAAGGCCGGGTATTGAGTATGGACACAGGCTTATACAGGGTGGACAAAACACGGTTAAAATAAAATACCTCCGTAAGTGATCATTTTGACAATTTCGGAAGACTCATACTCGTTCGTCTATATCTTCTGTGAGGGACCTGAAGAGTGTTTTCAAGTTAGATCTGAGGTCTGATCTCTAAGCAGAGTTAAGCAAAGTTGCAATTGATGTCCGCGACGCTCGTGGCTGAAGGGACTTAAGGGACTTTTATTGTGGTTAGTTCAGCGACATGACTGCTCACTTCACAAGATACGCTGTCCCTGGAACTTGAAGCACTATTTAGCACAGAACCTCTTGTCGTTGAAATCGCTGACCCCTCATGTTGGCTTATATCTTTGCGTTGGGATGTTCCGTAGCACCTAGTTTCGCAGCTACGGTTCAAGGGTCATTCAGCGTCCTTTCCTATAACGTCGCTGGATTACCAGGTAAGAGGTCCAGATAAATCGTCAAACGATTCTTCATCATTCTTCTCATTAGAGCCACTTTCCTCGAGTAGTCCCGCTACCAACACGCCTTTAATATCGCCCCGCCTGGGCCCGTTTGATGTCGTCCATGTGCAAGAGGATTTTAACTATCATTCAGCCCTCTACGCATCTGATCACCACACGTATCGCACAACGACGTCTGGACCAGCTCTTTTTGGCTCCGGGCTAAATACACTTTCAAAATTTCCTTACACTAATTTTCAACGGATCAAATGGAATGATTGCGACAATAACTCTGGTGACTGCCTGACACCCAAAGGATTCACATTTATGCGCGTCCGAGTTGCCGAGGGCGTGTGGATAGATTTCTACAACTTGCACACGGACGCGGGATCAGAGACGGGTGATATCAACGCGCGGTCGTCTAATATTGCCCAAGTAATTGCGTTCGCCAACAAATGGTCCGCGAATATGCCCGTTATCATTTACGGAGACACAAACACAAGATATAACCGAGACTCCCCAGCTTTGCATAACTTACTCGACAGTCTTCGCGTTGAAGATTTGTGGATACAAATTATTCGCAATGGGGTTTATCCTCTACCGGGGTCGGCATCCATTGCTTGCCCATTTCCGTTTCCTGCAAGCACTAATCAAAGTGAGATGAACTCTTGTGAAGTTTTGGACAGGATTTTCATACGCTCAAATTCCGCTATAACCCTTCGGTCAAGCGTGATTATCAACGAGAACAACCAATTTTTGGATAGTTCTGGCTTCCCTCTCAGCGATCACTATCCTATCTCTAGTGTTGTCGACTGGCAATTGTCGTCATCTCTTCGTCTCGCAGATCCCGTGGGCGGCGCTCACGATGATCCATTCAATGATCTGTCCTTGCTATCGGGAGACGACCTCCCAAGGATCACCTCGATAACTCTGAGAAGTGGATCGAGGCTGAACGGTGTTTCGCTGACATTACGTTATCCTAACGGAACCGATACTATCACCACGCATGGAGGTCAAGGAGGGACTAGTTCTACGCTTGCCTTGAATTCGGTCGAGTATATAACACAACTACGTATTTGCAGCGGCTCATTTTTATTCTCGACGAGCGTTTTCTACTCTAGCGTCACAACCAACCAGGGGCGTATCTTGTCGGCTGGAAGCCTCACCAACGATTGCCAAACTGCCGATGTGCCGAGTGATTCTGGTGCTGGAGGGAAGGCGTGGGGGCTTCTGGGTTTCTGGGGAAGAGCTGGTAACGAAATTGAGCAACTAGGTGCTATTTGGGGTGCTGTGTATTAGACGCTTCCTCCGTCAAAGTTTGGCAATCGGGCTTCTCTGTAGGTACTACATAATTAGTCACTAGGTAAGTAGACAATGAAAGACCTCAAGGCAAGTCTCCGAGAGATTGGGGGGTCCTACTTGGATGAAGCGATTTCATTACTCAGGGCGGACAAATCGTGATTCTGGGATAGATATCCAAAAAGCATGATATGGACGAAGAAAACTTTTAAGTACCCTCCATAATCGTACACTTTTACTTTTGCTTGAAGAGTAATTGAATACAGCGAAGGAGAGAAGTGCAAAGGAGAGAGGGGATAAGAAAGACCGGTGGAGTGAGTATACCCTGAAAGAGAAACAATAAACAGAAATATGGCTGGGCCAACAATGCGGGTGAAGGTACACAGTATGTATGCAAATGCAGATGATGTGTGAGATCATGAAGGGTCCATTAGTGGTGAGTCAATATTGGCGCGAAATAATCAGTGCGGATGGAGCCGTTAGAAACGGTTTTATGCTTTTATTTTGTTGGACGATGTATCTTTTAGAGTTGGATGAAGGATCTGCTCGTGAAGAGCTTTTCCTGCAGGAACCTGTAACGACGATACGTCAATTCTTCCGGGGTTGTATACATTTGATAGGCACTTACCATTGGGAACACATGCTCATTCTTCTCCACCAGACACTCCATGAGCACTGGCTTCGACCCATCATATTCCAAAAACTCCTTCATCTTCGCTGGAAGCTCATCTGCGCTGGTGCATCGGATGGCATGGACACCCATGGCTTTGGCCAGAAGGATGAAGTCCGGGTTCGTCATCCGCGTATGCGAATACCGTGAACCATAGAACAAATCTGAGGTGCACAGATAAGTCGCTATAGTGTTATACTTAACGAAACAACTGACCTTGCCATTGGAGGACCATTCCCTGGAATTCGTTATTAAGAACGACAACCTTGACTCCTATATTATGCTGCGACGCAGTAGCTAATTCCATTGCAGTCATGCTGAACGAGGCATCACCATCAATGTCGACGACCACCTTCT
This sequence comes from Pleurotus tuber-regium, assembly GCA_014058305.1. NCBI lineage: Eukaryota > Fungi > Basidiomycota > Agaricomycetes > Agaricales > Pleurotaceae > Pleurotus > Pleurotus tuber-regium. The sequence continues at coordinate 2,683,261 of JACFYU010000026.1, read as the reverse complement.
CGGGTGCAGCGACCTTAGCACCAATAGCCGCCGGAAGACCGAAACCCATAGTCTGGATAATATATAAGCATCTTTGAAGAAAGTGCCATGATAAACCTTACCCCGAGACCACCAGAGGTAACTAGCGATCGTGGACATCTCCAGCGGAAGTGCTGAGCAGCCCACATCTGATGTTGTCCTACACCTGTTGCAATGATCACATTCTCTTTCTGATTTGCAAGCTGCCTGTCCAGTTCCTCAACAACTTCTTGAGGTTTCATAGGTTCTCCGGCCTTCGGGTTACTCTTCTCATATATGAATGGGTACTTCGACTTCCACTCCTTGATGTCTGCAAACCATTCGGTTCGTGGTGAATGTGTGATGAGGGGGACGAGGGAGGCGAGGTTGGTAACGACATCGCCAAGAATAGGAATGGAAGCATCGACAACCTTGTTAATGTTCTTGGGCTGGATTTCGAAATGTATTATACCTCCACGACCTCGGAGAGCTGCTGCACGAGCAGCAGGTGCGAAGGTGTCAACCTTTCCAGTCACACGATCGTCGAATCGGGCACCAAGGGCGATGATGACGTCGGCTTGCTGCATGGCAATATTTGCGTATGCGCTACCGTGCATACCCAACATATGTAAACTTCTCTCATCGGTCTCATCAAAGGAACCAAGACCTTGAAGAGTGGTAGTTACAGGGATATTACCCTTTTCTACTAGCTGGGCAAGAAGTTTTGGGCCCAGAGGTGATGAAAGGATGCCATTGCCAGCATAAATGATCGGGCGTTGCGCTTGATTGATTAGCTCGGCTGCTTGTCGGATAAGAGCTACATCCGTAGGTGGTTCAATCATTTGCAAAGGATTTTGAGGTAACCCTAGGTGGGAGCCTGGCGTCGTCGCCTTGTAAGGTAAGGGAGTGCGAAGGATGCCAGCTGTGACATCCTTGGGTAGGTCTACCAAGACGGGACCTGGTCGACCAGATGTCGCAATTTTGAAAGCTTCGTTTATTCTTCGGGGAAGCTCTGAAATGTCTTTCACCATCACATTCCACTTCGTGCAGCTACGCGAAATGCCGACGATGTCTGCTTCTTGGAAAGCGTCGGAGCCGATAGCTGATGTGGCCACCTGACCAGAGAAGACGACCAAAGGTACACCGTCGCTCAATGCATCTTGCATCGGCGTAACGACGTTGGTCGCACCCGGTCCGGAGGTGACGAGAATAACTCCGGGCTTGCCTGAAACGCGGGCATAGCCCTCAGCCATGTGCCCCGCGCCCTGTTCGTGTCGAGGAAGAACAAAGTCGAAGTAAGGAGAGTTGTAGATTGCATCAAATACAGGCAGGATAGCGCCGCCTGGATAACCGAATATGTGCTTGACATCGTGTCGAAGCATCATTTCATGGAAAATTTGACCGCCAGAGAGACCAACAAATGTGTGATCCATAGGTGGAGCTGGCACTGGTCCTGGGCCCGACATCGGAAGGTTGACATTATTCCTCGTTGGAATTTGTTGGAATCCTGGTGCTGGTGCTGGTCGACTTTATAGGTTGTAAGATTCGAAATCCCGCATGGAGATAGGAATAGTGGTACTTACACAGCTGGGGCAGGCGCTGCCTTTTGGGTCGTTGAGCGACTGATATGTCGCGCATGCTCTCTTACTCTTGACTTGGCCTCAATCATTGAAGCAGCCCCCGTGGCAGCAGTCGAACGGCATCGTACGAAGGAGACAGGGGGCTGGGCTTTTGGTGTGCGTATCTTGGGAGCTACGAAGGACATGGTGGGCAAGTACGACTCCTCGTTAATGTTGTCGTCGTTGCCGACGGTGAAGAGATGGCGGGATAATGGCAGAAGAACAAACAAAACTTTGGTGAGAGCTAGAACTTATAATTGCATTCAACCTCTGACTCGATGCTCAATTTTCCGATCTTCGGCCGACTATAGCCGGTGCAATCACGTGGTTTTCTAGCTTGGTCTTTTATATACCAAGTAAAAAGCTTGAGAATAGTTGTTACAAGCAAATAGAATACAACATGCATAACGTATCACAACCTCCTTCCAATCCACAGGCCTTGGCTTGCAACACAGCTGCCCACCTTTCTACCCCTTGTAAGAACCCCCCTCAGAGCACCCAGAGCTACTCCATAATACACAGCGTGCCACGCGTACTTGGAGGGCACAATTACCACAAAGTCACTGATCACCGCTATCGGAATCCTTGCTGCAGGTGCCATGATCGACGTTATTACATGATCAAGTGATGGTAAAATATACGAGTGCAGCATAACAGCTGGTGTGAATACTTTAGCCAGAGTGGACAAGAATAAGCTTGAGACTTACTTGGAACCAAGAACCAAAATACTTCAAGGAATAAGATGGGGCGGCCCTACCGAGGATCCCAATAATAACGCTGCGGTGGTTTTTGCGAGGGGTGGCCACAATATGATGAGCTTGTCGATATCCGACTAGACCGATTTGATCTCGGGACAGCGGGTTCAGGCTATAGGAGTACGGTGTCAACGGTATAGACGCAGAATACTGAGGAATAAACATACCTTTGGCAACGTTGCCGCCGAGTTATTCACAAAATTGGATGTCGAACTGCTATCTTCGTTCCGAGAAGTAGACGCATCTTTCTCGTCTTGTCTGCCTCTCTCCAAATCCAGCCGTTCCTGCCTCTTCCGTCTCTGTTTCCGCCGGATTTGGAATACAAGCGTAGAAACAACAGCAACGAGCAAGACAACTAGTTTATCGAATTAGCTTGTACAGGCAAGTTTGAGAATTATTCAGTCTTACTAAAGACGACAACGACTGCTATCTCCCAAGATGTTCCTAGATGTCCGTTATGAGGACCACTAAAGAACTCTCAATACCCGATGAGCGGCATAGGACGACTAGGACTCACAAATCTTGTTCCTGGTCCTGGTCCTGGTCCATAGCGTACTAACTGGTGAGGGGAATTGAGCGTTTAGTAGGATGAGGGGGAGACTATTAAAAGAGACTAAGAGCGCATCAAGACAGCTTCAACTGGGGCTTCCCCCTTATAAGACATGGTAAGTTGGCTGGGCAGCCTTGGGTAACATGCCGATGCCAAGTCCAAGGACGAGAAAACCGATTGCCAAGAACCAAGCCTTGCACAAACATAAGACAGCCACATCAGTTGACGGAATGGTCGCACCAAGAATTTTATAATAAGACTGCTAAGAATGCTTGTCACATACTGCCCGTAATTTATCGTAAGCCTTGGCTTCCTGAATCGTTGTGCACTTTTTTGATCAAGCGCCAGTTTTACTTACGGTTGTGGGACTTGACATGCCGCAATAATCATACAGATTCCGTGTTATTTCCATCCGAGAGTTCTTTAGGTCAGCCCCGGTATCACAGAAGCTATGACTTCCTTGACTTCCTTCGTTTTCCGACAAGGCAAAAAGGTGAGGCTATTTCATATCGCCAAACATATCAGCTAAGCGTCAATTCAACAGATTGTGGCTATCGGCAGGAACTATGCGGAACACGCCAAGGAACTAAACAACAAGGTCCCAAAGGAACCTTTCTTTTTCCTGAAGCCCACTTCGAGCTATGTTTTCAACGGAGGCAAAATTGAAATACCAAGAGGTATCGTGGCTCACCATGAGGGTTAGTTTTTTGTCTAGGTCGTGCCCGCAGAATACCGCAGTTCAGTCTACACCCTTGACGGTGGTGATTCGACGGACATGCTCTTGCTTCGAATTCTATCTCCTTTCTTTCCTGCTGACCTTTCATTCCTGTACTAGTGGAACTTGGGGTTCTCATAGGCAAGACAGGCAGGGATGTCTCCCAAGCCGATGCCGAGTCGCTCATTGCTGGTTACGGTGAGTCTTTGAAACCATCATCTCGTTGCGTCGTCTTGTCTCGGGACTTGCGTGATCGTCTTGCATGTTTCTCCCTTCCTTGTCAATGTCACGCAACAAGAAGGCGCACCACTTCCACGAAATGACTTAGGGTGACTTCGATTTGGTGGCTTGATTACTGATGGTATCCTGCCAAGCCTTGGCTGTGGACATGACCGCAAGGAATCTCCAAGATGAAGTCAAGAAACGCGGCCTTCCTTGGTCTGCTGCCAAAGGCTTCGATACATTCACTCCGATAGGGTACGTGGGTGCTTCAAACCTCGGATGAAAGTTTGCTGCATGTACTAGCTTGCTTGGAACACAGTGAATTTATTGCCAAATCGGCTGTTTCGGATCCGCATAACCTTAATCTTTTGCTGAAGGTACGTTTTCACAGAATGCTGAGATCGCCGAGCTGATGCAATGTGGTCAGATTAATGGCGCCGTGAAGCAGAGTGGAAATACGTCAGATATGATCTTCCGAATCCCTCAACTGATTGAACACATCACATCCATCATGACTTTAGAGGTAGATCTCCCACCTGTTTGGAATATTCCCCGTTAACCTTAAGCACAGCCAGGTGATGTCGTTTTAACAGGTACGCCCTCGGGAGTCGGACCAATCTCTGCAGGCGACAAGATTGAGTGCGCGTTATCTGACCCTACGACTGGCGAAGTCCTGGCCACCCTTGACCTGGATGCAGTAGATCGACGGGGAGGATACCACTTTGTTGCGCAATAAAGTGTTCAAAGGTCGCTGGGGTTGCAAGCTTGAAAAGTCGATGCGTGGTATCGAATTACATAGAATATCTCTCTACAGTTGTGTGCAATATGTTTTACAACACGGACACAAGTTCTATACTAAATCTCACACTATGTTCATGAACCGTGAATATAAAAGAAGTCCGTATTGGTAGTTACTGGCTCGAGGATTTTGAAGTTGTCGACAGTCGCTTCTCTCCTTTGTTGTCGGGCTCGTGGCTCCGCGGTGAATGCGCGGAGTCCTCCGAGTTCTCTGATATGCCCGAGTCACTAGCAAATGTCCAGCTCCCACCAGTAGGGGTTAGTTCGCCACTATTAGCACCTTGAAAGTCGCCAAAGTCACCAAAGCCCTCGAAAGTCGAATCTTCCATCTCATCCGAGAAGGAAGATGCGAAGGTAAAGGGATCTGAGCCACTCGTGGATGAAGAATCTGAGAAGGGCCCAAACCCATCCTACAGCAAGCGAGATCAGAGAGCTTAATGAGGGGGCTTAAAAATAACAGGCGTACATCGTCATCAGCTGAGCTGAAGGGATCATCGGAGGAATTGTGTGGATTGAAGACGTCCTTATAAATAGCAAGTAAATGGCAGGCCATGTGGCCGAGGAATAAGTATCACTAACGTCAAAGCCGCTTAGAGGTCTCCGTTCTGAACTTTGATGCCTCGCCGTCACTGGAGGATTGCCAAGTGAGAAGTCGGAATGCGTCAGCCATCCGCCGTCGTCATCGTCATCATCAGAACCGGAAGATCCATAGTTGCTTGCAGCATGGAGATCAAAGGTGGCAAACTGATGGTTTGGCGCCAAGTCAGACACTGTCCTTACCAAGCCAGAGAGACCGATACTCGCCTGAGCTACTCTATCATCATCATCGTCGTTGCTCATATCGGCAGGGCCAAAATCAGCGCTACTTTCTCTTGTCAAGCGAGAACTGGTCGCACGGCGGAATTCGCTCTTGATCCCCTGGTTCGTGGCATTCCCATTAGCTTCTAGGTCGGCCATCGGTGACGTAGCATCAGCTTCATCCACTCTCCACTGAGCACTGTTCCTAGTCATTCCTGCTGCGACAACGGGCTTTCCTCCCCCAAGCAGACGGTTGTCGTTCATTTTCGCTTCATTGTACCGCCCTGTAACGTAGTCATCCCAAGTCTCCGGTGCATATTCAACAATAGTGAGTTGCAATTCCGGTGGGAAGCGTTCCAAAGCAGTGATGACATCCGCTGCTATCAGCGTAAGATGGCCCATATACCCAAGTCGAACTCCTTTGGGTTTAGCACTATTATCAACTTCTTAGCGAAAGGAAGACTATCATCGCATAGGACACACCATTCGTCATCATTCTGCTTCTGGCCTTCGACTACTCGGTGCATTAACCGAGCATCTCGAAATAACGAAATCGCAAGCTCGCGATTTAGTCCGCGGTCTACGTTGCCGGTTAATATCTGGTGAATGAGGTCGTAAACGGCGCTATGCAGAAAGTTGTTCCACGGGAAGTCGAAAAATAAGTCCTTTGATAAGATAATTAGTCAGGGGACACACAAGGTGGTGATACGACTTGCCAGGAGCGTCGAAAGAATCCCAATATCGAGGAAACGACGTTTCAGTTGCTCGCCAACTGGAAGCGGAGAAAGGGAAGAACTGTCCATAGTGGCTGTTCGCCGCGAATTCCGTCGCGAACTCTGTGACCGACCAGCGATAGTGGCCGAATCCGAGTCAGAATTTGAACCAAACGAGGTGGCTCTAGAGAGGGCGGCACCTTGAGCAGCGATTTCGGTCGGAGGTGGGAGTGACGCGGCATTCGGAGAGGAGGGTACTATCATCGGGGGTTGTTCTAATACCAGCTCGCTCGATGCAGCAGGAGACGAAGAAACACGCGGCAAAGTTTCGTCGTACATAACGATTTCCTCCATTGCATCGTCGTCCGAGCTCCCTGGTTCATCGTCCATATCTTCATCAGAGTCTATAGATGACGGCGAATCGTGCGATCCCGATCTAACAGGCAGTTCAAGTGCAGGTTCGACCTCGTCATTTCCTTCATCCATGGCTTCTTGTCTCTCATCACCATTATTAGCTGAGATGACTTTGGAAAGCTCCCCAAGACCTGCCAGCCCACCCTGCAATCGCCCCTCGGAGTCATACAGATGGTCAAATTGAGGTGATCTGTTGAGGAGAGACATATTTGAACAATGCAGGAGTTCTGCGAACAATTCACATATCCGATATCGCTCAAATGTCAAGGGAGTAATGGATCCGACTGTGGTAGAGATTTCTCCCGTCTAATGTATGCGACATGAATCTCGCATCCTTCTCGAAGAACTAATGAAATACTCACTAACGATCGTGGTTTTCTGAGAAACTCTCGTAACTTGTCTAACTGCGCACCGAGGATCTCCAGAACTGGCCCAAGGTGAACAACGCCCATTCGATCCACCATATCCTTCATCGCCTTTTCAAGCATTTCACGGCCATCCTCGTTTTGGGTATTCATTTGTTGTTGAACTTGAATTAAGCGGTTGCGTAGGGTGTGAAACAAGAACGGCTCGAAGTAGTCCGAGTTATTCTTGCGTATTAGTTCTATAACAATTGAAATGGAATTGACGACTGATGACGTAGAGGACTGCAGGTTTGGTAGTCTCGCGATCGTGGACGCGACGGATGCCGTATCATTGTCTTCTGCATGTCCTTCCTCGTTTTTGGCCACTTGTTCGTCTGGCCCAAAGTCATGTAGCATGTATCCGACCAACTTGGTGATACTGTCTTTGTGGGCTAATTCACGGGCAAATCGATTAGAAGCAGGACCATTCTGAAGACCCTCAGTAAGTCCTGCACCGGGCGATGGAGTAGCCATGGAGATTATTCCTTTTATGAGCTCGGCGACCACCGTATGAATATCACTCGAGTGTGAAGGAGAGAGTAGCTCAATCAAACGACCCATAAGTTGCTCCGAAGAAAGCCACTGAACGCCGCACATAAGAGGAGCTCTCCCATAAAGCATATCTCAAGCAAAAACATACTTCTAGGACTCCGGTGCAGCGCTCGTCCAACTGAATGATTCGGACCAGAAGGTCTACGAAAGAGGGAGTCTCAACATGGCGCAGAATCCTCTCGACGACAGAAGGTTGTGATTGAATGAATGTCAGCATCTAAAATGACCATTCGCATGGTTAGCCCCGTCACAACGGTTCAAAGACGCACTTCATTAGGCTTTTTGCTGAGAAACACAGCATTGACTTTGGCAAAATGGGACGCCATAGCTACCTGTGTCTTCATGTCTTCAGGCGATCTGTCCAAGACCATCTCCCAGAATGGCACGAGCAACTGGTCCTGATGGCTGACACAGGTCTCGACAATAGACCATATCTCACTGCAGAGGACTTCGGTGGCAACATAAGGATACCTTCAGATATTTCAGCAACACAGACACGCGGATCGCATTTTTCAAACAGGGAAAACCTCACTTAAAACGTCCTTTCTCTTCCCCCTCAATTTGGCCCGTCACATAACCCAATAACTTTTGTAGGACGTCGACTCGTTGAAAATAATCAATCAGTCTGGTATTTTGAGCCTTGCATTCTTGTAAAAGTTCATCTTCGTCTAGGATGGCCTCCAATGATACGTCCTCCTTATCTAGGAGGCTGTCAATTGAGGATGCATTGTTGAAACCAAATCTGAGTGGCGATTCAGAAATAACGATATGACATGGGTAAGATCTCCGAGTACCTCCAAAACATGGGAAATGGTGCGCTTTTGAAGGGTCAGAGACTCAGGTATTAGTAAGAAAGGATGAGCGACTAGTGTATGTTCGTGAGGGGCGTGTGCCATGTACTATAGCCGACGCGTCTCATCTCAGACGCTGACTACATCAGGGACCATTCGGACAGCGAAAATCGAAAATATAGATCAACTACGATTAGGGTATACTATGGTATAATATACACAAGGAAAACACGAGATCTGGGAGATGCCAGCATCCGTTAAAACTGCAAAGAGGTGAGCTACATCATTCCGCCCAAGAGTGAGGGCAGACTCACCCGAATTTGGTACGAGCCACTAGCTTTTGTCAGATACCGTACCCATTTGATGCTGTGGTAATTGCTCTTCTCAAAGACCTTTAGGAATCTGACAATTAAGCCAGAAGCAGTGAACATCAAGACTTGGAAGTCGACATCTATTGGCGGCCGCGCCCAGACTTGGCGGTTTGTTGTACTCGTTAGATCAGCAACTGCCGAAAACGTGCACTCCTGACCACCTTGGATTCTTGGTATCCTGATAATTGCTTGAGTCAGCAATGAGTGTAACAGCGCTGGCGACGACATACTTCCAGACTACGACGTTTTCTGCAGGTACGTATTTCGCCTTTCCAGTGGCAACTTTGCACTCAACAGTCGTTGTATTCAGAGGTGTTGGTATCCGCAATACCACATTGGTTGCCGATAGTTTATTGTTGAAATTGGTTTTCACTGTGACGGCGTACGTTACTTGTGTGGTACCTATTTCCGTGACCGTTGGAATAACTCGCAGCGGCAGCTTAACGTTTGAAGTCGAGCGGTACCTATATTCATTCTCAGTGCTCGATTCCGGGATAGGGTGAGAAAAGTTATCAAACCTCATTAGCTCAAATTCGCCATCTGGAGGGATAAAGCTGATAGTACGACTAGCATCAAATTCATCCAGCCGTACGCATTGATGAAAGCGACAGTCGTCTAATTCGACAGCATCGCTAATACCGCGCTCGTTCTTGTCAATCACAAGCTTATCATTGAGACCAAATTTGCATTCTGGTGTTCCGGATAAATATGCTCGCATCTGGATATGGCCATCAACATCGGCGCGAAGGACAGTTCCTAGATAGTGAAACGGTTCAGGAATAACGGATCGTACAACATACTTGAGCATACCTTTAGCACTCATACTTAGATTGACGGTCTCGACGACATCCACAAAGGCCTCATTCTTCTTGTACTTGACATCACCACGTCGCCAGCTAGTTGCACCCGTTGCTTGTGTGGTAATCTTAGAAGATTCCTCCTATCGAAAGGCTCAATTCCATGAGATGGGGAAGGTGTGAAGAATACGCACAGGAGCGATTGAGGAAGATACTATGCTCTCGGTGGTAATGTAGGTCTTCAGGGTATCGATTTCACTGTTTTGAGGGTAACCGAAGTCGATGGTTTCTAGAGTTATCGCTTAGGTACACCAGGCAGCTCAAAGAACAGAGACTGACCATCAATAAGTTCATAAATGAGTACGAAGTTATTCTTGATGGATTCCTCGTCAATCTTTCCGAAATATGACTTGCAGATGTTTATGAAGCGATAACAATACTCGAAAATGAGGGCAGCGTTGGCGTTATTCCTTCATCGGGATATTAGGTCAAGTATGATGGTGTAGAAAAGCGCGTACTTTGTCACAGCAACGACATATAAATTATTAATCCTAACGTGAAAGAAACTTGTAGAGCCTAGGGTTATAATGGGTGATCGTACATCGCTATTGGAGATGACTTGTATCCGAAACACGTCCGCGATAGATCGTCTAATGTGGGAGGAATGAGTTCATGGCAGATAAACATCAAAGATTCAATACGCGCTTGAAGTCCGTGCGGTAGAGCCTGGAGATCAGCACCTAAGAAGGATACGCATCGTAAGTCCCCACAAACCACCCTGGCAGCAAGCTATTCTAAGCACCTCGCCCTTTTGGCTGAATATGAAGAAGGCCTAGATATATGAGCCGTGAATACGTGGACGAGAGTTGTAATTACTTACTGAAATCATACTTCCAAAGTATAACGCGAGCCTGTGTCAACGGACTTCAAGTTGGTGAACTATAGTTGTGTCTATTTATAGACTAGCGGCTTATGACCTTACTATAACACTCGTACAACACAAGATCGAAATGTCACCCAACCCGAGTCCTAGTTTTTCAAATCTCCTCCAGATAATACGCCCGTAGATATCTATCGCCCTTGAACCGAAAACTCGTCAGGCAACATCTCTCTCAGGCTCTTTATGAACTTGACTTTGTATAGTACAACTCGAATGTCCAGGGGTTGGGCCCGTTAGAGGATCTTGTCTTCTGGTATATTTCGTACATTCCTTTACCCATGGTCATGCGTTCTCATATTGCGCATGTCTTCTGGCCTCTCGTTAATGTCTCCGGAACGATGACAAGGCTGCTACCTACGGGATTTTCTCGGTCCTGCCAGCTACTCAACTAATAATAATGGCTCCTAGAGCATAAATATGAAGAATGGACGAACAGAACTCTTCCCCACTCGCCGAAATCCAATCCATCTCACCCTCCTTCAGCCATAATCATGAAGTGGTGCTCCGTAGCCTTGTGTACATTATCAGTTGTTACGACTTGTCTCGGAAAGCTAACATGGGGAACAACAAAGTTCTTGATGGTCTTCGGTGACTCGTATACGACAGATGGTTTCAATATCTCTGCTGGCGTAGATTCGCCCGTTCCAGGATTTGTGTGTTCTTTGGTTCTCTCATTCTTTGACTTCTGTATATAGTTGAGATATTGCAGACGTCCTCCAACGGTCCGAATTGGGTCAATTTCCTTGGTAAGTGGTTGCATTTTCTGAAAGCTGGCTCCCATGGTTCTGACCCGTATTACCAGGTGGGACGTATAACGTTACGAACACCAAAGTCTTTGATCTGGCGTCGGGTGGTGCCACCACTGATGCAGCATTGGTTCCGCCTTTCCTACCTACTGTGTTGTCCGTAATCACTTTATCGCAAAAAGTGTAAACAAGTATTCACTCAACATTGCGTTGAAAGGTCAATTGTGGACCAAGTTACCCAGTTCAACAAATACCTAGCTCCTAAACCTGCAGGGGCTAGGTCGAATAGCTCAAACACTCTATTCGCTTTTTGGATAGGCATAAACGACGTGGTCTGTTTACATTTCGTAGACCATCCTTCCTCTACTTATCACAGATTCACAGGGAAACTCGGCTGGATGGGTAATAAACTCTTTATCCCTTAGCATTCTGCTAATATTACCCAACGCCTAGACCAATATCACTCGGCCTGCTTTCTATACAACACTGGTCAATCGTCTGTCGACCCAAGTAAGTGCGCACGCAGTCTTCTCGGGCACTATCATACTGACTGGATTACGTCTTCAGCTTGAGGAGCTATACAAAGACGGTGCCCGATCTTTCTTATTCCTCAGCGTTCCACCAGTCGATCGTTCCCCCCTCGTCCTCCAACAAGGCTCAGCAGCCTCCGCGCTAATGGCCAGCTTCATCGCAAGCTACAACAACCAACTAGGCCAAATGATCCACCGATTCCAAGCCAGACACCGAGATCTTGATCAAGTCACCTTTTTCGACACTCAACCTGTCTTCAACTCACTTCTTGACAATGCCGATGCTTTGGGGTTCGTCAATGTAACGGGATTCTGTGAGGCATATCAGAATGGGACGCCGGAGCGGACTACGCAAATTGCACCTTGTGCTCCTGTGTCTAATTATTTGTGGGTCGACTATTCGCTTCGTGAATGTGGAACGCGCCGCTTATCTCCATTTTATGCAGCTGGCTTAATTCTCTGCATCCGTTGTTCACCGTGCATGAGTGAGTATCTGGAAATGCTTCTCCCTCTGAATATCACCGGTTGACGTGTTTTCTTAGCATGGTCGCCCACGCGATATCTACCGTCTTGAGCAGCTGAGGAGCGTCCTCAAGTTAAAAAGCACGACATATGATTATATCGTGCATTGATACCAATCTTGTTTGATACGCGACTTGAGAGCCAAATGCATTTATCTTATAAAGACTGGATGACGCGTCCTTTCGTTCTTACTCCTGAACGTATCATCTCCAAGTTCCAACCATCTCAGCATAACGATGACAGTCACCGAATTCGCCAGATTCAAGCTCCTCGAACCCTACACTACTTCCTCTCCGGAAATCCTCACCCTCTTATCCTCTGTAAACGCAAAACAAGGTAGCTTCTCCGGCTACCCTGTGAGATTCTACCAAGACGTCAGCGAACCGTCTCTAGTGTATTTGGTGTCTGGGTGGAAGAGTGTCGAGGAACATCACAAGTGGATGAACAGTGACGTGAATAAAGAGTTGCTGGCGCAGTTGGAGTGGCAGAAGTTGCTGACTATTGAGGGTTTGGCGCATTTAGAGGTGGATTTTGAGAAGTTGCCTGAGGATTATAAGGGATTGGCGTATGCTGTTTCTAAAGATTCGTCTATTGAGAGCCGTGAGTTCTTATGGCAAGGTCGAGTCCCATTGAAGTCTCATATTATGTTTAGAATCGTACAAGGCTCCTGCGCCATTCCGACAGTACACTGTGAAGGATTTAACTTCGACATCGAACGAGATATACCCTTTCGTGGTCTTTGATGGTGATACCAAGGGTGCTGAAGGAAGCTGGGATGGCGTAGCGACCAAGCTAGTGATATAAATAGATGATGACCCAATGTATTGACCTGCAGCCCGAAGATCAAACTGTAGCACGTGCACGTATACCAATATTTTGCATTCCCAGTTCTAGTAACTGTAAAACCAGTATGGCGACCAAGGAAGGCAAGAAAGAAAGCAGAAAAGAACGTCGTCGCCGTGAACGGGAGGAACAAGAGGCCTCCATGGCAGCCGCACTTAAATCTCACAATAACAATCCATCCCAGAGTCTACCATCCAACTCCAAACCTAAATCCAAATCGAGGCGTACATCACCTGCTCCTTCGAGTATCTCCTTCTCTGGGAGTAACCTCGATTCCGTTCCGAACCCTATGGACCAAGCTGAAGCGGGTCCTAGTCGGACGCGAAATTTGGCTGTGGCTGGTGGTAGAGATGCGTTGCACTTGCCCAACGGGAAGCATTCGGGCTTTGATAGTCAGACGGATTTCATACCGCTTGATTCCTCTGATCCCGAACGGAGCCCAAAGGCAAAGGTGCTTACGAATGGTAAAGACTCCTCTGGAAAAGGGAAAGCTCGTCAAACTACGCCTCCGGTACGGGAGTGGGATCGTGGAAAGCCTCCATCGGGTATAGATGACGATGCTGAGGGTAGACGGGGAAAGGGTAGGGACAGGGACAGGGATAGGGATAGAGATATGGATAGGGATAGACGTGGTCGTAAACGTCCTCATGACGCCATATCCGAAAATGACAATGCCAGGAGGGATTCAAGGAGAAAGGACAAGTACAGCGAGTCATTGAAGGCACCATGGATTGAACAAATGGATTGGGAGAATTGTAATAATGTGGCAGAGATGTACGTTTGATTTCTTTCGCGTGAATTGGTGCTCATAGATGATTAGGATGCACAATGAAGTTGAGGCGTTCATCAAGTGGGCGTCTCCCACCCGAGAGGAAGACGAAATGCGCGGGTTGGTAGTTGCGCAAATATCGAAAGCCGTGGCAACAGCCTTCCCAGATGCTCAGGTTCATCCATTTGGTAGTTTTGCTACAAAACTTTACCTTCCACTCGGGTATGTCGTCATCCAATCACCGTATATGCGTTCAATCAGCCCATAGATGTTAGCGATATAGATTTAGTGATACTTTCGCATACACTCGAACATGGGTATAAGGACGAAGTACTGAGGGACCTTGCACGCGTTGTCAAACGTGCAGGTATCACCTCGAACATTACCATTATCAGCAGAGCTCGGGTACCCATCATCAAATTCACTTCCAACTATGGCTCCTTCCACGTCGATATCAGTATCGGGCAAACCGGCGGGCTCAAATCCGTTGATATAGTCAATGGCTTCCTCCGCGACATGCACGGCGGGAAATCCAGCATGGCTCTCCGCGCCCTCGTTCTTATTGCCAAAGCCTTCCTTAGCCAGCGCTCGATGAATGAAGTCTATACTGGAGGGTTAGGGAGTTATAGCATTGTGTGTTTGGCAATTAGCTTTTTGCAGATGCACCCAAAGATAAGGAGGGGTGAGATTGATCCGGATAGGAATTTGGGAGTATTGGTGATGGAGTTTTTTGAGTTGTATGGACTGTATTTTAATTATGATGAGGTGGGGATTAGTGTGAGGGAGGGAGGGATGTATTATAGTAAGAGGCAGAGGGGCTGGTTGGATTATTATGCCAGGGGGTTGTTGTCGATTGAAGATCCTGCTGATCCCAGTAAGTGGCGATTGCTTTGAATACCAACATTGCTGATATAATGGCATAGCCAATGACATTTCAAAAGGCTCATTCCATTTTCAGAAAGTTCGGACGACCATGGCGGGTGCTTTTGGTATATTAAGCACCAAGTTGTACCAGCGCGCAGCTCTGATGAGGGCTCGGCGTGACGGCAGAGCATACAATCTTCGGGACGAAATTCCACCAGAGGATCTAAGTATACTTGCTAGCGTGCTACGCATCACTCAAGAGGTATGTCGTATTTTCAAATAACGCAGTTCGGTCGCTTAAATGGACTTAGACGATCAACCATCGAAGGTTGGTTGAGGAGCAGTATCATAGTCAAGAGCTGCAAAGTATACTTGGAATCAAGCCAACGCCGATCGAGGTTCTAGCTGTGCCGCGAGATACAGAGACCAGTCGACAGCGAGTGAAGGAGGCGCAGAGTGTGGCTTCAGCTTGGGAAGAAGCTGAGGATGAGCTTGTTATCAAGGGGGCCAGCAAACCTCGAATGGAAAGTGACGGGGAAGAAGAGGATGGAGGGCGGTATAATATCGGACGACAACCGCCACGCAAACGTCAAAAGACGGGCCGACATGGAGATAAGCACACGGTGTTTGTTGTTGAGGACGATAGCAGTTTGATGGAGCAAGAGCTGCAGTATGTCAGCGATGAGTCTGAAGTGCAGGAGGTGAACAAGTCTGATAAGGATAGAAACAGGTCCTATTGGCTGTCCAAGGCGATGGAAGCTGGGCTTAGCGATTATTCGAGTAGCTAGTTGATTTAGGAAGCCGAGTTGCCTTTCTTGGTGAATTGCCAAGGTTCCTTGGAGTGCTTCATTCGGAAATTGCCAGGCATCAATGAAGTCATAACCGAACAACACCCTGTCACTCACTCACCACCATGTCCATAACACCAGGCCAGGCAAATGGCAACAGCAGCACCGCAGAGTCCTTTCTTACTGCCCTCGTCACGAATGCTGCTCTCCTCGCTGTCGAGGTCGGCGCGTTCGTTGCTTTGAAGCAGAGGTTGGGCCGCATATACCAGCCGAGAACTTATTTGCCACCAGTCGAGTCAGTTCTTCGCTAAAGTGCTCGTAGTATCTCAATAACTCTCATAATCATAGTAAACGTTCAAAGAGGCTACCTGATGGACCCTGGAAATGGATACCTGCTGTATTACACTCACCTTTACGAGATATTGTGCGTGTCAGTTGCTTCTCCACAAGATTACTGATTTACTCTATATATTCAGATTCATAACAATGGACTAGATGCGTACGTGATCGTGTCAATAAGCCAAAGCAGCAACTCTGATGGCCTCAAAGATACATGTTCTTACGCTACCTCAAACTGTTGATCACGCTATTCTTCATCTTTACCATCATAACGTTTCCTATCCTTATGCCTATAGACGCCGTCGGCATAAACACCGGGAGAACAGGACTCGACCGTATAACTTGGTCAAAGTACGTTCCACGTAGATCATGCTGATAGACTATCTGACGCGTTTGCACGCTTCTCAAGCTTGGCCGATTCTTCTGAACAGACCCGCTTTGTAGCCCACATAATAATTGCTTATTTACTTACAGGTAGTACTTTTCGTTACTGTAAGACACTTGTTTTAACATCGTGTTTTGTGGCAAGGTATTGTCATATACATGATTCGACGCGAAATGTTACATTTCGTGCACATGCGACATCAATTCCTACTCAGCAAATCGCATTCTCGTTTACCTCAAGCTCGAACCGTCTTGGTCACGGCTGTCCCAGATGAACTGGCGAACGAACGCGATCTTAGGACATTTGCCAGCTTTACTCCAGGTGGTGTGGACAGAGTGTGGTTATATCGCGATACTAAGGTTAGTGATTCCCATCGTTCCTTGCATACAAGTAACCGAAAGTCTTTGCAAAGGCTCTCAACGAAATCTTCGAACGACGTCAGAAGGCCTGCAAGAAACTCGAAAAGGCTGTATCCAAGCTACTGCGAAAAGCCACAGAGGCTTGGCGGATGAAGCAAAAGGTTCATAAGAAGGAACTCAAGGCTCTTCGGAAACGCAAAGACGCGGAGAAGGACTATACTGTTTATTTGGAGGGTTTGGACCTACCACCTGCGTCTCAAGAATTTATGGATGAGCTTGTCCCAGACGAGGAAAGGCCTAAACATAGGATAGGGTTTCTAGGTTTATTGGGAGAGAAGGTCGATACGATCAATTGGTGCAAGGTTCGTTCAATGAGATCCGTGCTATCTCAGGGTTGTGGTTGATTGACTGCTACCTTCATTAGCATGAGGTTTCGCATCTTAACGCTGCGATCAATGACGCCCGCCAGCAAATCGTGAAGGGTAAATTTCTAGGCAGTGCCTTCATTCGGTGTAACCTTCAAATGGGTGCGCATGTTTTGGCTCAATGCGTCAGCTACCACGAGGTAAGATCTGCTCGTATAGTAAAATCCTGCAAATCGCCATTCAAAGTGAAGGTATAGCCTAATTCGATGTACGATAAGTGGATGGAAGGTATATCTTCTATTTTCATCATCATCACGACTGCATTTTGATTATTGTACAGTAAATCCAAAGGATATAGTGTGGCGAAACCTGGACGACGGCGCACTGGAGATGCGGTCTCGCTATGTCGTGTCTTGGCTAGCGACGATTGGTCTTATCATAGCTTGGGCTTTCCCTGTGGCTTTTGTGGGGACTTTGAGTAATTTGGATGATCTTTGCTCGAGGGTGCAGTGAGTATTCGTCTCATTGTGGAATATGTGTGACAGAGCACTGATTCCAATATGCTCTAGCTGGCTTGCATGGGTATGTAGAGGTAGGGATGAAAGTTTCTGGCCGTGACATCAGCACTCGTTGACAGAAGTTTGTAGCCCACAAACCGATTCCAGGTTTGATTCAAGGTGTCTTGCCGCCGGCCATCCTTGCTGGACTGTTCGCGCTTTTGCCTTTCATTCTTCGAGGTACGTCTAGAATCAAGCCTGTCAAGCGACTGGTCGTTGAAATAGTACCTTGATGATCATTCGTTAGCTTTGGCGTGGTATGAGTGCATACCGCGTTATTCGCTGATAAGCGTTAGCGTATATAAACGGTTTTTCGTATTCCTTGTGATGTGAGTATCTGTTAGCACACTGCTCGGATAGGAAATGGTTCGCTGAGGCGGTCAACGCAGACATGGTTTCCTCATTGTCACTGTGACATCTGGAATTACCAAAGGTACGAAAAGATTATCAAATCACATCCAACTCCCCCCTCAATCCTGTTTTTACTTTAGCCATTGAACAGGTTTGTCTTTGCAATTTATGGTACCCGATTTCGGCGATTTTGATACCCTTTGGACAGATTATTCAAGAGCCTGCTCAGACTGTTTCGAAGCTTGCACAAGAGCTTCCCGGAGCATCGGTTTTCTTCCTTACATACATGGGTCAGCTTTCCGCTCTATCAAATGTTTTGTGAACACGCAACTGACTACCCACCCAACTTTGACGAATGTCATATAGTCACCCAGGGATTATCTGGGGCCGGAAGCGCATTGATTCAACTGGCGCCTTTGATCATACATTATCTACGCAAGTGGTTTCTAGGTCGTACACCAAGACAGGCATACGAAGTGACTTTTCTCATGCCTGCTGTAAGCCCTTTTCCTATAAAATAGAGAGCGTGTAATGATTAACAAGATACATCTATATAGGCTGACTTTGGTGTCATACTTCCACGATTGTCCCTTCTTGCAACGATTGGATTCGCGTACAGCATAATTTCGCCTTTGATCAGCCTTCTCGCGCTAGTTTGTAAGTCACTGGATTATTTTTCGGGCTATATTCATGCTGATCATTTTCGTTTGGGCAGCTTTCACCATGTTTTTCATAGCATGGAAGTTCTGTGAGTACATTGGTATGCTAAAGTGTGGTCGTTATATATGAGTGCAACCACTCGCTCCTAGTGTTCACCCAAGTCTTTGACCAACCGTACGAATGCGAGACTGGAGGGTTGTATTTCCCTATGGCGATGTCGAACTTATGTATGATCCCTCTGCCTCCACTCCATAATTTTTCATACTGAACTATTCGCATTTCATGCAGTCGTCGGCTTATATATCAAGCAGATCTGCTTGGCGTGTCTATTCTTCTTGAAGATATCCGTCTCAAGAACATCCTCTCTGGCAGGCGGGATTCTCATGCTCATTCTCGCCGCGTTAACTCTGTCAGCGCAGATATACATAAAGAAAAGTTTTGACCGTAAGCGTCATCGTCGTCTTAGACGCCTAAAGGATAAATTACGGTACTGACACTGATTTACTAGCCATCTCATTCTTCTTGCCGATGTCGCTTGCTACGAAGAAAATGGCCAAACGATACGAGCGGATGAGACTCAAGAGGATGGGTGTGGCGAATGAGGAGCCGGAGGAGATGGACTTGTTCAGTCGCAATCGTAAGTTTTGTGCTGACATATTGTCATAGATGCCTTTTGTGCTGAATTTGTTTTGGTCGCTAGGCATTCGCAGTGTTCGAAAGAAGATCAAGATGCTTCCGAAGAAACTTGATGTTAGGATCGATGCGCTCAGGAGCAAGGTCAAAGGCGAGGATGAAGAGTCAAAATCGGGTGATGGAGAGAAAGACAGGAAAGGAAAGCAGAGTACGGAAGTTGATGTGACAGAAGTGAATGTCGTGGGTCCTGAGAGACCGTCGGACGACTCTGCGACAGCCGTACAGGCGACTGGTGCTTCGGCAAGACCGTTGGAAGGCGCACCCGAGCTGTTCAGGCAGAATTCGAATGCTTCTTCGGTCAAGTCCAATAAAACAAATAAATCTGAAAAGTCGAACAAGAGTAAAGGCAGCAAAAAATCAGCAAAGTCTAAAGACAAGGATCCGATTCTTTCATTAGATCCACCTGCGCCTGCAGGTATTGATCTCTCGGACGAAGACGAAGAGGAGGAGGATGGGGACGAATTCGACGAACATGCGTTCGATCATCCGTCAACATATGTGGAACAACCTTGGATATGGGTGCCAAAGGACCGATTAGGGCTGAGTGAGCTGATTGTTAATGATTTGAAAAGTTTGGGTGTGGAGGCTAGTGATTTGGGCTCGACGATGGATGAGAAGGGTGTTGTGGAGGTCACGAGAAATCCGCCGGATGAGGAGTGGGAGGGCGGACATGATTTATGATTGATACACGACTTTATATACCTTTCTTGTACTTATATTGGTGGATCTCATTCATCTGGAACTTGGAATACCATTCTTTGTCCAAATACTAGTTTGAATCCCGCGTAGAGTTGCATGATGAATGGATTAGATAGCATTAGATGTGCAGCTGAAGGGAGAGCCGACGGCCGCTGCTTGATAGCTGTTAATTATCGACTGTATTGACACCTATATGTGAGCCAGCGTGAGTAACGGAAACGTATATAAGACGACAGAAAGATACATACATAGGTACCCGCGATAAGCACATAGAATCCAAGAAGGATTATAAAGTAGTTGATAAGCGTTTCGACAACTCGCAGCAAACTATTCCATCTTGTCTTCGGCGAGTACAGGGACAGATAGGCCATACCCCAAAAGATGAACCTGAGTATATGTAAGTTGTGACGGAGAGGTGTGGATATAATGTAGAAGTGACCCACCCAAACCAGCCATCTACAACGTAATATATCAACATCAAATTTATATGGGCAAGTTAAGATAAGAGCAGCGTACCAAAGAGCGAGCTCATGAGGCTGAGCATATCAGAGAAGAAGGGGATAATTTCTGCGATCAAGAACGCGAAGATCCACGTTATACCGATTATACTTGTCCAGGTTGCCCAGCCTATGAATGTATGCGAGTGCTTATGTCGAGAGGTACGGAATAGGCGGAAGAAGATGAAGCGAGCTGTGACTGACTGTAACATCATCCAGATAGTTGCTCAGTAGCTGCTTTCAACTAACCTATGAAAGTGACGTACAGAGTAAAGCGAGCCGAGATATACAATAGTGGGGATCGCAAAAGAGAAGGCGATCTTTTTGAACGTTGGTTGGAGGGAACCGAATGCCGGAGCAGTCATGTACTGGGTTCCGATGAAATGGTACATGAGTGCACCACACAAGGTGAACACAACTATCTCGCAGATAGTAACAGCCCATAAAGCTTGGGACGATGGTGATATCAGAGATGCCCGTCATATGTAGATTGGAATGCAAACCTTTAGGAAAATCTTTGGGTTCTTTCATCTCAGCAATGAACTAGATGCCATTATAAGGTTATAGCATGAACAATCAGCGAGAAAAAAACGTACCGACGGTAATGTGATCTGACCAATTAAAGTATAACTGATATTCAAGAATGCTGACATCCCTGGGGGCACGGTGAGTCTTATGGGTAGAATTATAGGGTTCTCAGCTCACCAGCCACGTAAGTCGTGCCCTTGGGCGCGAAAATGCTAACAATTGAGGCTTCGCCGGTGTACCCAAAGGGAGTGTCCTGGACACCGGAGAATATGATGGCGAGAAGTACTGCAATACCCATAGTAATGGCACTAAAAGCGCCAAGACCACTCATCTGGTTCAGTGTCCGGGGGAGGGAGAAGATGAAACATATGATAGCTGATATAGCACTGAAAAGGATCGTGCATCGTGAAGAGCCAGATAAAGTGTTTAATAGCTCGGCGCCGACAAGACAGTGAAGAGCTGCATCGCGTATCAAACATTTGAGAGGCACCAATTTTTTGATTGCCTACCTTGGATGAATGTGTTGTTTAGGATAAACATTATTGCGGTCAAATTATATGCTGTCTTGGATCCTCCGAATAGTAATCGGCCAATGTCGCAAACATCTCTTACTTCTGGATGTTTCAAGCAGAAGCGCCAGAGGATTAGAGAGGTATATTGCACGCTAGCGGCTACTGCCACGGTGACGAGGACACCAGGGACTAATCCAAGAACAGAGAACGACCTGTAAACAAAAGAAATGAATCTCTGCAAACGGCAGTGTTTCGCCAGTAATACCTACCATGGAAAGGAAAGTATAGCTAAGCAAATATATTCCGAGAATAAGAGTGCAGCAGTCTATAGTAAGCAGATAATTAGCATCAAGGGTACGCGGTTATTCAGTTCTAGCGCTGACCTTCTGCCATGAACAGGTTCGATAATGGATCTCGTGGCCTTGTTCTGATCCAAACTGAGAGCCAGCACCAGATTCATAGTCTTGAGATGCCGCGTCACTCTCGTTGGGGTTCGTCTTCTCTACTTCTTTCGACATTGTAGAGGTCGTTCGATCGTTTACCCTTGGTGATTATAGGTGATCTCGGTACGCCAAAGAAGCCATACTGGCGCCAGGCTTTTATTGGCCTCTGCGAAGGCACAGCCAATTGACGAGTTCGATAAGGTGGGGCGCGGTGAAGATCTTCTCCACATGATACCTCGCTAAACTATGGAAATGATATGTCGCCATATCGTGGGAGGTGACGAAATTGAAGAGTCACGCCTGGTAGAATTTGATCATTTCATAAAACATACTTCCTCGATGTCAGGATGCCATGTACTTACAAGAAGGGAGCGCTCGAGAATGTTTCATAGGAAGGCTGCAGTCAAATAAATGAAGTCAGTACGTATTTTGGGCGCCTACTAGATCTCCGTTGTACCTCCCTTTCCTCCGACAACTTCAATCCACACTCACATTCAATGCCTACAGAAGTGAAAAACAAAGTCTGCCTGATGTGTGCATACTTCCTTTGATCAAACACTCTGAGCATGGTTTTCTAATTTCAGGCAGCGTTCATGATGGATGGGGTATTGCAACGGAGCCGGGATTAAAGGGTAACGCGATCGAGGCCGGTACAACGACCAACATGGACACGATAGCCAAGGATCATAGTCACCGCGAGCTGGCTGCTCACGGTACTGCCGTTGGTCTTAGTGAAGGCTTGATGGGCAACTCAGAAGTCGGGTCTGTGTGATTCTGGATATCAGATATACCTTGTGGTTGATCTAGTTTTGATCTTTATTAAGGCACTTGAATATTGGTGCTGGACGTATTGTGTGGCAGGATATCGTCCGCATCGATGTAGCGATCAAGAAGCGCCAATTCCATAAGGCTGACAAGATTGTTGAGAGTTTGAAGCATGCCAAAGATGGAAACGGCAGACTGCATCTCCTGGGACTGGTATGTTCATCCCCTGTCACCCAGATGTAGGGATCTCATAACTTTACTCAGGTATCCGACGGTGGCGTTCATTCGCACATCAATCACCTCTTTGCCCTTCTCGAGACGGCCAAGGAAATTGGCGTCCCGGAGACATACGTACATTTCTTTGGAGACGGCCGAGACACTGCACCTCGCTCTGCCGCAGGATATGCTAAAGATCTACTGGATTTCTTAAAGAAGGAAGAATACGGTGAACTTGCCACAATCGTCGGTCGTTACTATGCTATGGACCGTGACAAGCGTTGGGAGCGTGTAAAGATAGCCATTGATGGCCTTGTCAAGGGCGAGGGAGAGAAAGTAGATGGTCAGGACGCCGCCATCAAAGCGATTGAGGATAATTACGAAAAGGACGTTACGGACGAATTCCTCAAACCGATCATCGTGAATGGTGACGAGGGACGCATCAAAGGTAAGCACGCTCGATAAATATATATATTGTTCCAATCTTAATTTTGATTTCCCTTTGTAGATGGTGACACACTTTTCTTCTTCAACTATCGCTCTGATCGTATGAGGGAAATTGTCTCCGTCTTCGGCCTTCCCGATAAACCTATGGAAGTCGATGTTCCAAAGGATCTAGTAAGCCGTATCCAAAAACATCAACCTGTACGCTGAACGTTCGCATAGTCGATCACTACTATGTCTCGCTACAACGCCGAGTTCCCCTTCCCTGTAGCATTTCCTCCACAAGCCATGACGAATGTTTTAGCGGAATGGCTCGCTAAACAGGGGTTAAAACAGGCACACATTGCAGGTCATTTCTTTATTACGTGAATTTCGCCATTTTCGGGCTGATTAATATGCACCAGAGACCGAGAAATACGCCCATGTCACTTTCTTCTTCAACGGCGGCGTCGAAAAGCAGTTTGAGCAGGAAGAAAGACACATGATTCCTTCTCCAAAGGTCGCTACATATGACAAGGATCCCAAGATGAGTGTACAAGGCGTAGCAGATAAGGTTGCCGAGGTAGTTCGTAAGGGCGAACATGACTTTGTGATGTGCAACTTCGCGCCTCCAGATATGGTCTGTTTTTCTTCACGTTGAGGGTCCTATTGCCTCGTTCTTTACGCGCGTTCGCTCTGTCGTATAGGTTGGTCATACAGGCGTCTACGAGGCGGCGGTGGAGGCGATAACACATACTGATGCCGCTGTCGGCACAGTATACAAGGCCTGCCAAGAGGCTGGTTACATCCTACTCATCACGGCCGATCATGGTAATGCAGAACAAATGATCAACCCCGAGACCGGCGCGCCACACACAGCACACACGACGAACCCTGTGCCTTTCATCATGACAGGCGATCCTAAGAAGTATAGATTTGTTGAAGACGAGTTACCCGGATCAGATGCTTCAAAAGATGGGGAGGAAGGGAATGAGCCGGGCGCCCTCTGCGACGTCGCGCCGACTGTCTTAGACCTCATGGTAAGTAAATCTTGTGGAACAAATATTCCTCAGATTTACATTATCTTTGATAGGGATTGCCCAAACCAGAAGGTGAGCAAAAACCTTGTGATCTCATGGTTATTTACTCATGTCGATCCGTAGAAATGACGGGTCGCTCCTTACTGGCAAAAGTAGAATGACTGGTTCACAAGATCGAGTAGAAGTCAAAGAAAGAAAGATGTAAAATTAATGATATATACTAACTAGAATTCTCGACATCGACCGGAATAGATGCACTGCAATGTTGTCGCGCTCGACGTGCCCGCCGTTTACACCGGAGGACCCTGCACACATGCCAGCGCCAGCCGTTTAGAGTAAGTACCCCTGCGTGTCGATGTGGCCGCTGTGCCGCCACACCGACATAAGTACCAACAAGCAAGGATGATACGCCTCTTCCACCTACTTAGCCTTCTTTTCACCCCATGATGCCAAATATTCTAGTTATCGGAGGTTCCAAGAACATCGGATACTACGCCGCTGCTCGGTTCCTAGTTGGCACAAATTCTACATACCGGGTTTTCATGTCAGATCGCTCATTGTTAATATCCGCATAAGCACGAGGGTCCGTTGTGACGTTCCTATCACGATCGTCCCCCCCCCTCCCCCGTGTTTGACCACGACGGGGCGATACAGGAGTGTATCCAAGCTGGAAAAATCGACATCGTGAAGGGAGATGCACTAGTTCAAGACGATGTCAAGCGTGCTTGGGATGAAGCAATCAGCCATGGAGCCGTAGATCTACTCTTATTTACCGTTGGTATGGCTGAACTTACACATACTCTGTTGTTCATACTCAGGGGTCACTCCCGCAAACATAGTCAATTAATGCTTCACAATGCCCAAACAAGAATCTCAGCCCAAAACTATCGCCATCTCTTCATAGGGAATCACACGTACTTCCCATGCTTCCTTACCCTTTGCTTTGAAGCCAATCTATGGTTATCTACTTGGATCACCACATAAGGATAGGTAAGGGGTAGAAAGATTAGCTCATATCCCTGGCTGAAAATTGGATGACAACAAGGACGGTAAAATAGGAGATGACACTCAGTAATTTATCGAAGTCAGACGATCGGTCACGAAAAGTCACAAAACTACCACTAAGTCAGCGAAAGGTCAACTTAGAGTAAAAAACCCAACAATGTCTTATTTTAGTCAATTGCGGAGTGACATAATCAGCCTATAAGCCGAATATAAGTCAAATTAAGTCCAAACAAGTCAAGGATTGAAGTCAGTGATTGAGACTCAAGATGACCGTGTGACGAAATATCCAACAAGTGAAACACAATGCAATCTGCTGTAGTAAACTAATTATGAAGAGGTTTTGATACTCTACTAACACGATCATACAGTATACGATCATGAAGAGAGTCTCACAAAATTTTCTTGACCAAGGCAAGGGGTTGGTATGCTGGAAATTTATGAGGCAGAGGAATGAAATCGTCCAAGTTATCTGTATAGCTGGTTATATATAGCGGGTAGTAAGCCAAAGAAAAGCTTCTTTGGCTGAGTGGTATTGCGTGTGAGTTTCAAATTCTGATGTTGCCTGGAGGTTGCTGGTTTGAATTCGAACGTCAATGTATGCTGGTAAATTTTTGTAATTTTTAGCTCTCAATTTAGACTTCGCTTAACAAACCGCTTCATTAGTTAGCCGAGTGGACCCACAACAAGTCGTTTCAAGGTAAAAAACACGCCGAAAAGTCAGGCTAAGTCTCTAATTAAGACTTAGCCTGACTTTGGCCTGACTTTGATATTTACTGAGGATGACATCGCGTTGGTTCGCCAGCCGAAGGTACATTCAAGAAGATCCTTATTATCCAATCCGCCCTATTCACGGACGGTGAATGCCAGTTCGAGAAGGAGTATCGAGTATCTGAGGCTGAATTAGGTGGATGGACTGTTCCCAGAAAAATTTTATTGTTGCCGCCGCAACGGATAGGTGACAAGAGTTGGAGAACGAGCGAGTGAATATCTCACCGGAGGCTAATACTGGGGCAGTTGTCGTGTAGTTCGCATGTAGGCAGCATGCACTATAGTCGCTGGTCACATAATTACCTAATAGTAATACGGCCGTGCAACACAAATTGAAAGAGCTGCATGGACAACTGCCCTAGTATTTACCTCCGGCGAGATCTGTTATTAATAGAGTTTGTCTGTTCGAGTGTACTCGGTGGATGCTTGTCTCCAGGGGCATTCACAGCTATTGGGCCACTTAAGACCGATAGTAAAGGCCTGTGGTAAGTACTTCTTCGCCTCAATAAGTGTCGGGACGCCTCCGGTCCGGAGGATTGAGCAGCCGGGAATATCAATATTCAATCCTGGTGTGCCGTAACATTGACCTCGGGTGAATCTTATCCATAATCCGAGTATTAATCCTCTGTTTTTACAACGTTGGTCAAGATATCAAGTAACAATGAGGGGAAATGCAAAAAAAAGAGAGTCGGAAGGGGGGGGGGGGTAAATGCGGCCCCTATATCAACTGTAATCACCCCTATAAAGACTTACAGGCTACGGCCAGCTTGAAAGCCGGATTAGTATCGCTGAGTTGGATAGCATGAGGTCTACTGTTTGGTTTACGGAATGCCCAATCTCCGTGCCACATCTTCACATCAATACTATGGAAACCAATGAAATCTTACCTTGTGGCATCGACTGCTATCCTGAGCTGTTCGAACAGAGATAAAAGGTACCACTTGTGGGATCTTTCATCGAGGAAAGACGGGATCCGAGCAAGAAAAATATGCTTTGTACAGCATGGAGGGCCATCAGCGGAGGTATCATACAGACAGAAGCTGGACCTCGAAGCAATGGATACTATCATTCCCCTATATAATGCACTCCTTTGTGAGCGTACAAGCATCCAAATCACTCTCAAGTACACCATATTTCAAGGTCAAAATAGCACGCACAAATGGCTACTGAGCATCCAGCATCCAATGTACGCGCCTTACTCCACTATATTTAACTATCTGTATGCTGACGTCGCACGTAGTGCATCTCGGACGAAACCTTGGGCCACATACGACAGTCTGTGAACAGACTACTCACCGAATGCAAGATCCCGTACATCGTTAAGCCCTTTGACCAAGCGTTCTACGAGGAATGCTGCGAAGAGGCCGCGAAGAGAGGGTGTCCTATGGATAACTCTCCAGGCATGCGTTCTATACGCCCTAAACTCATCAGCGGCGTTGGTATGGCCATATACACGTTTGGTCACCTAAACGACAAATCGGTCCAGATGTACATTGCCCTTTATACGGGCTTGCTGATGTACGTTGAGGACTACCTTCAGCACGATGTCGAGCTCGTCAGCACGTTTAACGAAAACTTCATCTTGAGGCAAGCTCAAGGGCATCCCGTCCTGGAAGCATTGGCGACTTTGCTTTTAGAGTTGCCCCAGAGATTTGAACGTGTCGTAGCCAACATCATAATGACTTCGGCTCTCAACTATGTAACGGCTGTCTGGCTGGAACACCAAACGGAAACACTTGAGGTTAGTGGCTGGTTATGAAGCTCAATCGATATCACTGACCTGGAAGTAGCTTTCCCCGCACGCTATATCCTACGCCGGCTTCTCGCGTTGGATATCAGGGTCCTCGGAAGCTTATTCACTGTATGTCTTCGCGTCGAAGCTACCATTACCTGTATACATTCAGGCAATCCCCGACATGATGAAGTTCCTCAATTATTCCAAGTATGTCCGATCAATACCTTCACAACCTACTTCTGACAATGACGGAAATACCCTAGCGACGTGCTGTCCTTCTACAAAGAGGAACTTGCTGGGGAAACTGCAAACCATGTCTCCATTCTGGCAAAGTGCCAAGGCAAGAGCAAACATGAAGTTTTGCAACACATCACGGACGAGACGATTGCCTGTCATTCGAGGCTACGAAAAATACTAGCCGGCCATGACGGGGCTCGTGAAATCTTGGAGAAGCTGTCCGAAGGATACGTCAGCTTTCATGCTTCGTTAGGACGATACAGGCTTGATGAATTATTGTAATGCAGGGACCGGCTCTTACCTTTTGTAATTTATTACTTTCTCAATACAGTAATCCATAAGATCGACATGCGGTGACGCGAGCAAGCTTCAAACACGAAAATGTGGTCACATACCTTCGTTGAGTGTACCAGATTGGAAATAGATTCCAAAGTTTTGTGAGGAGCCAAGATTGAACATAAACGCACAACATGCGTTTATTGAGGGACTCGATATAGCGATGGATTACAGATGGGTTTAAGTAAAGCACTCAGTAAGTATAAACGAAAAGGCAATGTTGCAAAATCGCTGATACGTGCAGGTCGTGAATGATATGCAAGTACAAACTGCGGAGAGTCAATACTGTTCTGAAGGTAAGCGACTTAAAGGGTTCACAGGGGCGCGTACATACAAAAAATCGCAAAGCACAGAAGAGGCTTAAGCCGATATCTTCTCTAACCTCACGGCAATATCCTCAGCTTCCTCCTTCGCCTGGCGAAAATCAGGATCTATATTGGATAATCCAGGCTGACTTGCTGACTCACTCGTTGCGACCGCCCCGTTTTGTGCAGGGGCACTCAAGCGAGGATCAACAGCACTGTCAGGAGTAGCAGTTACAGACTCTGTTGTACTAGCTGTTGCCGAGGAGGGTGTTGTCGCCTGAGGATCGGTGAATGTGCGAAATGGCGTAGGGGCGACAAGGGAACGATGGAACCGAGCACGAAACTCGTTGGAAGGGTGAGACGGATCCGTGGTTGCAGTTACGGGGGCGGGGTACGGGGCGGCATGGTTAGGAGGCAAAGGGTGTTGTTCAGGATTAATCTCGACTGGAAAAGCCGATGATCCAGGATGCCCATGCAAGCGTCGCTATGGAAAGAGGAATGAGCACTCGTGATTTTAGAATTGAATTCGTTTGATACTACAAACCTGATGGTCCCAGTGATCCCAAGCTTCTGCGATTATTGGTTCCAAAGAGGCCAGCTCCTCATTTGTCATATTAAGAGTACGGAGGAGGTGTTGCTTGAGGAGTGGCGTGCATGAGAAAGAAAGAAGTAAGGTGGACGCGAATGTTTGTCCGCCTATTGGCGGGCCTTGAGGGAAAGGCGGTTCTATCTGGGGCTGCTGCAGCTCGTGTTGTAGGACTTGTTGGTATTGTCCTTCGGGGTGGTTCACTCTATAATGAACATCGTCCATATTCTGCATCATCTCCGGGGGCATTTCAAGACCCAATTCCCTCATTTTCCTTTGCTTGACAAGCATTCTATGCTTGCGCTGCCGCTCTCTGGCCGCCGCGCGTACCCTCTCTCTCCGCGCAGCCTCCTCTGGCGTCAATTCAGGGTTGAGACTCGGCTGAGGCGGGGGAGGTGGTTGGGGCACTGGTTGCTGCATGGGAGGTGGCAACTGCTGAGGCTGCGGGTGTTGAATTTGTTGTACATGGTCATTGGCGGCTTGATATGAGACCAAGCCCAAACCTGCAGCATTACGGTCGCGTTCGCGCTTTCGACGCTGCCTTTCTGCAGCTTTTTCGCGTTTGAGACGTTGCTGAGGGGTTTCATTCTCTCTGTTTGCGCGTTTTCGAGAAGGGGTGGTCAGAATTTGATGTGTCTCTGGCAAGTTATTTGGATCCATTTATTGTATTGCGTGCAACCCTCCGTGATGAGTGTGACCGGCCGAACGCTTCTGGCGACTGTGGGGTGACAATTCCGTGACGATGAGTGACGACGGAGACAACCCGCTCGTCACAGCGCCAGAATAGTCTTTGTCTGTGTGGCGTGAGAACAAATACCCGCCCTCCTTAGGGGTAATGCAAGCAAGCAAACACGAGGTTTAACCTTCAATATATACGCTACCTTCACCTTGCACATGCCGAAATACGAGTTAGTGTCGTGGTTCGATCATATTCTCTCACCACAAATTAACCCTGGCAAATGCATGCCTCAGTTATATTGCTGTGGTCTCCGTTGACTCATTCAGAGTCCCAGGGTTTGTGGCTCGGGAGCCTGCGTGCGATCGTCGATCACAGCAGCAGAATGGCTTTCACAGGCAACACCCAATACGACGAGAGAGAGCACTATCCGAAGAATGTAACTCACAAAGCATGTTGACTGGTTGTGAACAAAGATAGCAATGAAGTCACTTTCAAGAACTAGGATGGAGATTGAGTGTATTAAGAGTTCTATATCTAGGGATGAACAGGCCGCGATACCCAGCTATTGGGCTCGATTAGCTCGCGGATCTCTGACGGTGTCTTTCCACTCTGCCTGCTTGCAACCAGGAGGCAGATTTAGTGCGAACACTGAGCGAGATATCAGGGACGAGGCTGTGCTAACGCCGTGGGTTACCATTAGGTAAGCGTCCTGGCTCTGAATTTTTTGTGCCAGACTTTTGGCCTTCAGCGTCTCACCGTATCCTGGGGCGATATATAAAGCCAAAGGCACAGTACGTACACTATTTCAGTTACCTGCCATTCCTTGCTCCAGGGGTATCTCAATCCTGTCGCTCAGAATCATCGTCGTCTCGCTCGTTTCGACTTTTTCCAAGACCCCTAACCTTCTCAATTCTCCAAAACTATGGCTGGCCGAGGTTGTTTTAATTGTGGTGGTCGTGCGTTTGTCTCTATCCTTCTCCCTGGTCCAAAATTCACCTTTTACATCGAATAATCTCACTTCCGGCTGTTTTGAGTGCTAATAAATGATCTCTTTGACGCGTAACCATTTCTCCGCAAAATATGCTTTCCACCTCAATGCTCTGATCCGTCGCCTCATATGAACTCATCACTATATCAGACGGTCATCAAGCTGCTAATTGCCCAAAGGCAGGCACGCCGACCTGGTAAAATATCTCAACTACTGCGATTTAGTCTATCCATCTGATCTTAGACTGACGCTTCTAGTTACAATTGTGAGCACCTTGCTCAGTCAATTAAGCTATTCATCGTAACAATCATCATTTAGGCGGTGGAGAGGGGCACGTTTCCCGTGACTGTACCAACGACCCTAAACCGAAGACTTGCTACAAATGCGGCTCCGAAGGCCACCTTGTACGTTAGTTCTCCTAATTAACGTAGCGCGGGTCTTAATGCTTTGCAAAGTCTCGCGAATGCCCCGAGGCCTCCGCAGGCAACACTGGAGGGTATAGCGGAGGCGGAGGCGGAGGTGAATGCTACCGATGTGGTAAAACTGGGCATATTGCCCGTGCTTGTCCCGACAGCGGGAACACGGGTGGTGGTTATAACAGTGGCTACAGTAGTGGCTATCAAAAAACTTGGTACGTCGCCATACTCTGATTATAAAAGATAGTCGTTCATTCTTCCGCAGCTACACCTGTGGTGGGGTTGGCCACATTTCGAGGGACTGTGTCCAAGGATCCAAGTGCTACAACTGCTCGCAAACTGTGAGTTTTTACCCTTCTCCGCCGCCCGATGGCTATCTGATGCTGCCGCCAAGGGTCACATCAGCCGTGATTGCCCCCAACCTCAAAAGCGCGCATGCTACTCGTGTGGTTCCGAAGGGTACGTTAACGGTTTTCCATAATTCGCCGCCCTGACTAACAAGAATGGCAGCCATATCTCTCGAGACTGCCCCAATGCTACTGGGTCTGCGGATGCTACAGCTTGATTCTGGAGTTGATGTGTTTTCCTTAGTCCATGCTTCATCTTGTTCACGCTGATACTACTCTGTTCTGCACTTGTGGTTGTAATATGAGAATAAGAACTGCAGAATGCTGTAACAACTGCGCCGTCTAGAGTGGTCTCGACAGTTATAAATTGACGCTTTGTGATGGGCTAGAATGAGCGAGGGAATTTTCGGAAGGCATCCGAATTCCGATTCCGTATTCAACTTGAGGCCTTTTCGCATTTACCCGCTAAATCCCTCAACTCTTATATTCGCTGCGTAGAATCCCATTCTCCTCTCGAAACTCGCAATGCAGGCTGCAGCTCGTCTCGTAAGGACACAAAGGCTGTCCCTGCAACGCCCAGTTGCAGTTCGCTGCCTAGCTACAGCCACGACACACGTCGGGAGTGCCGCTGCACCGTCGTCCACCGTACGACAGTCAGTAATCCCGTTGGGCAATGTGGAGGCTCAGTGGGCAAACATGGGCCAGGAAGACAAGTCTTTGGTGATCGAGCAGCTAGAGCAGCTGCAAAAGAAGGACTGGAAGGAACTCTCTATTGACGAGAAAAAGGCTGGTGCGTGGACGGCACCAGTGCCTCCTTGTGTTTCGGAGTGTTCATGAGTTGCTGTCATGTAGCGTATTATGTTGCCTTTGGACCTCATGGACCTCGAGCACCCATAAATCCGCCTGGCACCCTCCTCAAAGTTTTCCTCGGCACGTCGGCCATGGTCGGCGCCGCTGGCGTTCTCTTCTTGACTTTCAGATATCTTGGTTAGTGATAAAGCTACGTTTAGTGGTGAAATATACTGATCCTTGCATTCAATAGCTGCTCCTCCACCAAAGACACTGACGAGAGAATGGGAGGAAGCCTCGAACGAGCGCGCCCGCGAACAGAAAATGAACCCTATTACAGGTGCGTAATTTCACTGAAACTCTTTGGCACATCACGTCTAATACATTTGTGTGGAAACAGGTATCACGTCAGAAGGATACAGCGGGAAGGGCTTCGTACAACACAAATAGACGGGATCGATCTTAAAAAGCTTCTTTCTTTCTATATTAACCACGTTGCGGACCAGGTGCACACCTTCACTCTGCAATATGCAATGCTCAATAACGGATGACGAGCTTACAACTTGTTTACCGTACCTCATTCCACCTACTGTAATGCATTGCGTTTATCGTTAATGGACTATATGAGCGAGTGAAGTCAGGAGTCCTCTCCTCCCTGAGCTGAGCTGAGTACACCGCTCTTGTTGCTTCCTTGCTAAAATATATCATAGCATTTCGTGCCCAGCGAGTGTCGTTGCTGAGATGTTGACGTTCTTTTCTGAGAAGAAACCTAAACGATTTTTGTAAGTTGATAGCCGTCGGAATATTCTCTTTGAGGTCTTACTGACGTCCGTGTCCGTCCAGATTGTATCGGCCAACTTCACACGTTCTGGTGTACATACTAGAATCCGAACCTGGTGGTATTTCATGATTCCGACGATATGATATCCACCAGTCCAAGAGCTCAACCGTCTCTCGCGTTTCTCGCTATCGGCAGGTGCTGATACAAAATAGCTCGAAGTGTAGCTGACGAGGAATCCCTTCTCAACTTCCTTTAGCCTCACCAGCGCTGGGGATGTACATGCAAGCAGCAGCCCGTTGGATGAAATCGCTGTATTTTCCCGGGCCTATCCGTCGGGTAAGTTGACATTCGCTGAACACGACTAACCTCTGATGTGTTCTTAAGCACACAGTCGCCAGAGCGTACATAACTAACGGAACTAGAGGAAGAGTCGCTGTCGAGTTTGTAGATTGTCCGGCCCAGTGTACTCATCCTCGCACAGCCAGCGGCTGTTTTGCGTCATCAGGAAGTCAATTTGACATCCATCATGAGGGGACGTGTTGAACTATAAATCGAGCCCCTAAGAGATACACTCGGAATATTCCATGCGAGTAAACTCGACGCCGGCGAAGCTAGGTGCATAAGCGGCGGCAGATGGAGATGATCTAGCAATCGCGTTGATTTCGGCTCACTAGTTAGTTCATCCCCCTATCTACCCAGCGCACTACAGGCACTAATCGGCATCGATTACAGACCTTCGTTCGCAAACTACCCGAGGGCAGTGACAAAGACCCGGACAAATGGTAGTCTTATTGTCGGTGATGGTGTTCTTACGGTCGTCGACTTCGTTTGCTTCATCAACCATCTACTTGGACGTGAGTATCTGCTATAGCTGTAAGGACGAGTATCAGTAGTGGCTACGGTCCAACGTCCACCGTGTATGCACATTACCCCTTATACCTCTCCCAGTTGTCTATTGTATTGATGAATGTATGCCCATTTAGTCTGCTGCCTGGCGCCCAGACCACCTCTGAATAGTGTCGCCGTCGCAATTTCACCCTTCTTCCACCGCCAGCCTGAATCATAAAACCGTAATGGGCAAGCCAGAAGGACCAAATACAAGAGTATTCGAAGGTATACTTCATACTTTCCGATTAATCATTGTGAAAATGCTACCGTTGTTGGAATAACAAGTCGTACTGACCTCGAGTCTTCATTGTATATACTTAGGTAATCATCCCACGGTCAATAACGGACAATTACGGTACACGTCGGATAGTACACCTCAGTACTCTTACCAGGTACTGAGGTGAGTAGATACATGGTCCCCATGTTCATATTGCATACGCTAACTACTCCTTAGTCATTCTTTATACAGGTACATAGTATAGCTACATATATCAGTACTCTTACCAGGTACTGAGTCATTCTTTATACAGATTCATTCCCTCCACCTGCGCGAGCTGCCATAACCTTTCAATAGGTTATGGGCCCTGCGAACATGTCCAACTCATCAGACTCCAACGGCCTCAAACTTTTCCAACTCCCGAGACTCGCAGACGATGGATCCAACTGGATTCATTACAAAGCGCGTGCAACTGCCACTTTTGGCGCAAGAGGCTTGATGCGCCACGTCGACGGAAGAGCTCGGCCACCCGCTCCGATTCGATACAACGAGGAGGGTCAAGCCGTTGATACCAGCGAGAACGTGCTCAGCACGGAGACCCTGGAAGCGGCTGAAAAGAAGATTGATGAATACGAGCAACGCGAATACATGGTTAAACAGCAGGTCTACGAAACGGTCAGCCCACGACTACTACTGAAGATCCAATCCATCCCGACTGCGGCCGGCGTCTGGCGAGCAGTATGCGCCGAGTACGAAAACAAGTCAAAGCTTTATCAAGTGGACATCCGCCGCAAGCTGCAAGAGATGCGCTGCGGGGATGACGATAACGCGAAAGAGCATTTAACGGAGATGCTCCGACTACGCGAAACGCTCGCAGGCATGAACAGCCCCGTCGAGGATAGGGATTTCGTCGCGATGGTTATCGCGTCGCTACCGGATTCGTATCGCCCCATCATCAATTCGTTGAGCGCGGCTACTATAGCCACTAGTCAAGATTTATCCTCGGAACTGCTGATTTCGCAGGTTATCCAGGAATTCGAGCATCGCGAGCTCATGAAATCGCGAGACGACGACTCAGCAATGAACGCCCACGGTAAAGCCCGAGGCCAGCGAGGCAAGGGCAAGGGCAAGACCAAGGACGGCGACGGCAGCAAAGCCGCGAACGTCAAATGCTACAACTGTGGCAAGCGAGGCCACTACGTCCGGGACTGCTGGGCACCTGGAGGCCCAAAGGAAGGCAAGAAGCCAAAGTCCAAGGGCAAGGGAAAGAAGAACTCGGAGAGCGCAGCGGCATCAACCGAGAAGGACGAGGACGACGAGGAGGTTGTCCAGTACACGTTTAGCGCAACGCTTGCAGCCGCGGCACCCGATCTAACCACGGACGACAACGAGAATGCTGATGAAGTGCCAGTAGTAGCTCAACCAGCCGTCGAAGAGTCCCCGCAGGTAGTTGATACAGCAGCGGCCAGCGTGTCGACCAGAAAACCTAGCGAGTCGATATTCGACACAGGCGCCAGCTCCCACCTATGCCCTGATCGCGAACGCTTCAAGACGTTTACGGCGATCGAACCGAGACCAATCCGAGCCGCCGATGGACGAACTTTCCAAGCAACAGCCAAGGGTGATGTCGAACTACGGCTACCCAATGGGAACAAGTCCACAACGGTAATCCTCAAGGACACCCTTTATTCCCCCGGCCTCTACTTCACCCTCATCTCCGGCGGTCGACTCGATAAAGCGAAGTACGCCATCCTGATCGAGGACGGGATGTGCAAGATACTATCGCCGCGACCAGAGCGCAAGGTCATCGGCCAGATCCCGAACATCAATGGCCTCTACAAGTTGGTCGAACCCAGCAAAGCCATGAGCAAGCCAGCCGAGACCGCGAGCGCAGCTACCCCCATCCGCATGACAATGATGCAGCTTCATCGCTGCATGGCTCACATAGCCCCCGCCGCCATCAAGTCTATGCTGGACAAGAAGGTCCTTGAAGGCATAGAGCTTGAACCAGGATCCACAGCAGAGTTCTGTGATGTCTGTGTCAAGGCCAAGATCACACGCGCCCCATTCCCAAGCAAGCGAACCATTCCGCGAGCCAAGGCGTATGGCGAACGAGTCCACTCCGACGTCTGGGGTCCATCGCGCGTCGCCACCATATATGGGAAGCGCTACATGGTTACCTTCACAGACAGCTATAGCCGTGAGTCGCGCATCTTCCTGATGGCTCGAAAGTCCGAGACATTCAAGTTCTACAAGCTCTACGAAGCCTGGCTCATGAAACATCGTGACGCCAACGGTATCAGGACCTTTGCTTCGGATCGCGGAGGAGACTACCTCAGCAAAGAATTCAACGACCACCTCAAGAGCCAAGGAACCACACGCGAGCTCACCACGCACCATACGCCAGAGCAAAATGGAATCTCTGAACGACTCAACCGAACGCTCGTTGAACTAACACGTGCGCTACTCATCGAATCAGGTTTACCAAGATCGCTATGGGGAGAAGCCATCAACTACGCCAACTATATCAAGAACCGTGCTACGACCCGCGCGCTACCACCTAATACAACGCCATTCGAGGTTGCTACTGGTGATAAACCAAACCTATCCATGATCCACCCCTTCGGCTGTACCGCATACGTTAAAGCACGAGACGCAGGCAAACTTGATGCAAGAGCCTTAGAAGGGAAGTTCGTAGGCATCGATGGTGAAAGCAAAGGCTATCGGATATACTGGCCAAGAAAGCACAAGATTACGGTCGAGCGGGAAGTCGTTTTCAACAAGAACGAAACTTCCTTCTTCGACAGTGCTCGGTCCGAGGGGGAGAAGAAGACTGACGTTCCGACCACTTCCTCCTCCAAGCCGACTACCTCTTCCAACTCTGTTCCATTCCCGACTACGCCAGCACCTGCAAAAGCGCCAATGCCTACGCCATCCTCTGAATCCACCGATACAGACGAGTCCGATACGGAATCGATTTCTGACCACCCCACTCCTCAACGCAGACCCAGATCTGATGGACTTGTCCCAGCTGATCCAACCAAGGGTCGAGGAATGCGTGAACGACCTCCTCCCGGCACCTACAAAGCCTTGTCCGATGGCAAGACTCTCCCAACTGTTGCGTCGTCAGCTGACATCTGCCACGAGCCCGACTTAACAATACCCACGTACGATGACCGACTCATTGAATACGCTATGGCGATTACTGGAACCGAACCAGAAACGGTCAGGGAAGCGCTTAGCGGACCAGAAGCTCAGCAATGGGAAGCTGCAATCGAGGAGGAAATCAACTCCATCAAGAAGATGAACACCTGGGAAGTCGTTGAAGCTCCACCTGGTATCAACGTCGTCGGCAGCCGCTTCGTATTCAGATACAAGACTACGCCTATAGGTTCCATCGATGACCACAAGGCTCGCCTAGTCGCGAAGGGCTATACGCAAGTCGCCGGCGTCGACTTCAAAGATACCTACGCACCCACCGTCCGACATAGCACACTACGACTACTCCTCGCTATCGCCACCAGTCGAGACGATGAAATCCACCAGATGGACGTCAAAACCGCCTACCTTCATTCACCAATCGAAGAAGATGTCTATATGAAGCCCCCAGATGGTATTGACCCGAAGCGCATTTTTGGTGATACCGACTTCAAGAATCCTGTCCTACGCCTTCTACGTGCTATCTATGGAACTCGTCAAGGCGCTAGAGCTTGGTACCGACGCTTACGCAAAGCCTTCCTCAAGTTCGGCTACAACGTTTGTCAAGCTGACCAAGCTGTCTTCTACAAGATCCTCAATCCTGATGCCTACACCATCATCGCCGCCGCTACCGACGATCTCACCATTATTGCACCCACGATGAAGGAGATCAATGAAATCAAGAAGCTCCTCAACGAGACCTTCACCATGAAGGATCTAGGTGAGATTCACTGGCTCTTAGGTTTCGAGGTCATCCGCGACCGCAAGAACCGCACCATCTCCCTAGGCCAGCAGGCCTATATTGACACCATTCTCCGCCGTTTTGGTTGGGAGAATATAGCCTCCGCTACCACTCCAATGGATCCCGCTTTCCTCACCACTCCTGATCTATGCCCATCGAACCCAGCAGAATATGCCGCTGCTAAAGCTGCTGAATGCAATTGATACTCAGAAGCGATTGGTTCCCTCATGTACGCTGCCATTGGAACTCGACCAGATATCTCATTCGCAGTCTCTACTCTCTCTCGTTTCATGCACAACCCTGGTCCAGCTCATATGACCGCTGCAAAGCGAGTCTTCCGCTATCTCAAGAAAACTCGCGACCTCCGCCTTGTCTTAGGCAACACCCAAGATACCCTTACTGCCTACACCGACGCTGATTGGGGTCAGCAACTCCACCGTCACTCAATCTCCGGATTTGTATGCTTGGTTGGAGGGGGAGCTGTCAATTGGGGTTCGAAGAAGCAAACTCTAGTTGCCCTCTCTAGCACTGAATCCGAGTACGTCGCTATGGCTCATGCATCCAAGGAAGTCATCTGGCTACGCTCGATTATCAAGGAGCTCTATGGCAAGCTCAGCAGCGCCACCACCCTCTACTGCGATAACCAGAGCGCTATCTCTCTCACCAAGGATAGCACCTTCCATGCCCGCACGAAGCATATCGACATACGCTTCCATTTCATCCGTGATATCGTTGAACGAGGCGATATCTCTATCTCCTACTGCCCAACTCAAGACATGACTGCCGACATTTTCACCAAGGCACTTCCGCGACCCAAGCTTGACAAGTTTGTTCATGCTCTCGGTCTCCGTCCGTCTTGAGGGGGAGTGTTGGAATAACAAGTCGTACTGACCTCGAGTCTTCATTGTATATACTTAGGTAATCATCCCACGGTCAATAACGGACAATTACGGTACACGTCGGATAGTACACCTCAGTACTCTTACCAGGTACTGAGGTGAGTAGATACATGGTCCCCATGTTCATATTGCATACGCTAACTACTCCTTAGTCATTCTTTATACAGGTACATAGTATAGCTACATATATCAGTACTCTTACCAGGTACTGAGTCATTCTTTATACAGATTCATTCCCTCCACCTGCGCGAGCTGCCATAACCTTTCAATAACCGTTAGGGCCTTGCTATTTTATAGAAGATGGCTCTCGAGTTGTCAAAGATTTTTAAAGGAGTTTAACGCATACATGAAATACTCCTTGGGGAGTAACATATAGCGACCGGACGCAATGATGATCGACTCTAAACGCTCACCGTCTCAGGTTTGAGATACCACTCAGCCGTTTACTTGAACGTGTAGTGGCTTTGTATTCATTACGAGTACTGATAGATCGAATCTGGAAGCGAGATGTACTATCAAGCTATAGTAAGAAGGCAAGAAGGCGGGGAAGCGATTTAAATGCTGTGAGTCGACGGTCATTGGCTCTACTATCCATTTCACACAATGGGAGATCCTTATCCTCACCTGTATCCCATGACTATCCTATCATGTGTCCTCCCCACACAATTACCCCAACCTGCATCATTCAGAAGAAACCGGCCGGTTTGGTCGGCCGGTTTCACTACTTTCGTAAAGACCACTTACGACTTGAGTGTCCGTAATGGTGTATCATTCCCTTGTATGCTGAAGCAATGGCCGCAATACTGGCCACGGGCACCACTACATCACTGGTAGACTTCTTGCCGTCGGTGTAGACTTAGTCCTTTTGCCGCAGTTCCTCGTAGCTCAACTACTTCTCACATTCCTCAAATAGAGAGCAGGCATAAGTATAAATTGGCCCCGGAGTGGGACACATTAAATCCAACTCCTCAAGAGATTCTCACTACACCAAAGCAGGATGCCTGTACCTACAAATACTACCTTTACGAACGGTACTACAGCCCTTCCACCATTCCCGAGCGATATCCAAACTCACCCATTACTTATCATCGACTATGCACTCATCAAGGCGGGCGATGAACCTGAGAAGAACAAGTTATGGCAAGCTGGAACTAACCTCGGCTTCTGGTAGTAAGTACCTTTCATCCCTCAGGATCGTCGCTTCTTGTTGTGCTGAGCACGAACCAAAGCTTGAAGAATCATGGTGCAGAGGAAGAAGTGGATGGAATGTTTGATATGGGTTCCGCGACCATGAACCTCCCTTTAGAGGAAAAATTGAAGTTCGAGCAAGGTGATTCTGGCGTATCTGCAGGGTATGTTGACTAGTAGTAGTGGACTTAATTTTTGCGTCATTCCTGATGATTCTTTAGATACAAAGCCCTCGGAGCAAATGCAGTCGACGAAACTGGAGCAAAAGACTCAGTAGAATTCATTAATATCTCCCAGGACGATGCTATTGCCTGGCCTGCTGTGGCACGTCGCACGTATCCGCGCACGGTCAACGAATACATGGACAAAGTCGTCCAGCCTTTTGTTCAAAAATCGGTTGAGGTGAATTTGACAATCATCGACGTATTCAACGACAAGCTTGGTTTTCCGAAAGGCACGCTGAGAAAGCTGCATACGGGTGAACTAAGCGGGAGTGAAGCTAGATGCATTAAGAGTCCCCCAAAACCAGGAGGCTGGGATGAGAAAACGGCTTCATTGGGAGCTCATACCGATTTTGGTTCGCTGGTCAGTCAATCCCTAAAACAGCGGAACAAGCTTGGTATTGACCTCTCGTGTATAGTCATTCCTTCACAACCGCCTTGGCGGCCTTCAAGTCTATGTCAAGGGCTCAGACAAATGGCAATACATTAAGGTTTGTCAACTTTATTTTGTTTGATAAATCCATTGACGGTGTTATTGCGGTCGCCGGTATACAGCCGATCCCCGGACATGCTGTCTGTAACTTGGGTGATGCCATGGCCATTTTCAGTGGAGGGATTCTGCGATCCAATCTCCATCGCGTCGTGTACGTCTTTCCAAGTTATCTTCGAACTTATCACTTATGCATCAATTCAGTCCACCTCCTGGTGCCCAATCCATTTTTGAACGTTGGTCTGTTGTATTCTTCAGCCGGCCAGGAGATTCTGTTATTCTCCGAGCTCTGGTAGAGGAGAGTACGGTCGTGGCGGATGCTGCTGCGAAGAACCACCAGGAAAGTGGTACAAACTTTGAGACGGGCTCGACTGCCGCCGAATGGTTCGCCAGAAGGATTAAATATCAAAGGATCAATAATCGTACGGTATGTATACATTACATTTGTTCATTGATGGCTGGATCTCATAATCATCATCATCAGGGCCCGGAGAGTTGGCGAGCTAGTCGAGGAACGGAGCACCAGCCATCGCTAGCATAAGATGCTCTGGGAGACGGTTGTGAAACAGATATAGTTGTCAATGCAACTTCGTGAGCTGTAAACATGGTTTTTCACCTGGAATATATGAACTCTATGCGGATCCTGAGCAGTGGAAAATCAATAGCCAATACCCAACGCAAGCCTAGATGCATGAGTCGCGACTGAAACAACGCAGAGTAATCATAGTCATTATGGGCGTAACTCCGCACGCGTCGCAAATCTGGTGTCGCTCTCGACGACGACACTATATAGTCAGCCTTGGCACGTTTAGAAGGGCTCAGAGGACCTATGATGTGATGCGATGAAGCGACAGAGCAAAAGTAGGCCTGGCCGTGTGTTTCATTTGTGCGGCACACGCGGCGAAACTATGTTTGTAGCAGCGTAGACCTGGCTCACAATAATGTCCTGGACAAATGATCGAATAACAGATGCAATACCCTGGCTCCAAAGAAGCGCGGAAGATTATAGGTCTACGAAGACATTTTTTGTTATACAGCCGCACTCTTCGGTGTGCCCTTGTCCGCCTCTGGATTCAAGAAAACCTACGTTTGGTACAAGGCATTTTAGCATTGAACGTGAAAAGAGTAAGCTATGCGGCACACCTGCTGTCCACCTTGACCGTCCTCCCAGTTCTGATACCTGAGGATTGTGAGTCCCCTCTTCTCTGCTGCAACACGCTGGGTCTCGTTCAATGATGCACGAACTGCGCGAGCGCAAATTTGCGAGTATTTGTTGAATCTGGTTTTGGCTTCAGTAAGACAGACAGGGTGACTGGGACAGGCTTGACGTACGTGAAGACGTTACGCCAGTTAGCACTGCTCATTGCGATGTGACGGTGTTGGTATATTGTCTCTAAAGGATGAAATCGACCGTCCGCAATGCGACGCTACGGGCGATTCCGTCACTTACGTAATCTGCCTCGATTTGGTCAGCGCTAGATCATGCGGTCATTGGACATCTCCAATTATTATTGAGCTCGTCGTCGGCTTTCGTCACGTTCGCAAGCGTTCACCGACGCCCTCCGTACCTCATATACACATAGTGCAATACCAACCAAACATGTCTGGAATATCATGGCATTATGTCTTCAAATTTATTATCACAGGTGCACCTGGCTTACTCATTCAATGAAAGTGCATTGGACATATGTATCAATCCAGGGGATGCTGCGGTTGGAAAGTCTTCGTTACTCATTCGGTTGACCGACCAACGCTTTTTGGTCAATCCGGACCCAACTGTATGTTCCGTTCATTTCCTATCGGAAACCGGTGTCCATTGGTTCACTGACGTGTTTTCATTCTAATGGAATGTTAGCTAGGGGTTGAGTTTGGGTCCAAGTTAATTGAAATACCAGAGGAAAATAAAGTGATCAAACTACAATGTAAGTATAATCGGCACAAACACTTGTGTTGCTCTCCGTACTATCCGCATACTTCAAGACTCGTCTGTTATGATTTATCTTGTGATGACACCCATTCTCATGTTATCACGTTAATTTTCTCAATGTAGGTTGGGATACTGCGGGCACGGAGTCGTTTAGATCTATCACGCGCTCCTACTACCGTGGTGCAGCTGGATGTTTACTGGTCTATGACGTTACATCACGGAGAAGTAAGTTGGTGCATCATTCGCAACAACACCCTGTGTGCAATATGGTCGTCAGAATTTGTTGCTAACTGATATCCAGGTTTTACTAACGCGCGGACATGGCTGGCAGATGTACGGGAACATGCCGACCCTCATTTAACCTGCATCTTGGTTGGTAACAAGGTGGACCTGTGTGAAGCTCCAGATACGAGCAACAAAAACACTTCGTTACCATCATCAGCTGGTAAGGAACGCGAAGTGCCCGCTGAAGAGGCCCGCTTGTGGGCTCAGGAAGAAGGGCTTCTGTTCGTGGAAGCCAGCGCAAAGTCAGGGCACAACGTTGAGCTGGCATTTGAGCAAGCGGCTAGAGATATCTTAGACAAGATCAGGAAAGGCGTTTTCGACGATAACAGAGTACGTGTCACGAAGCGGGAGTAGTGAGGCAGTGTATCTCACGTCTCTTCTACTCTATAGTCGCCAGGCGTTAAATTATCCAAACCCTCGAACAACAGTTTAACATTGGAGCAAGGTCAGGCAAAGACAGCGTGCTGTTCATAATACCATCCATATTGTTGACTATACTCCTTTAATATCGACTGCCGTTCATTGAACTTTGCATCTATTTAATAATCTTACAGTTTAAAAGTGTTGCTGAATGTCCGCCATGGAGTACGTAGGACGATTGTATTGTATCAACGGATGAATTGCGGGAATAGTACTATTTGATGTATCTATGGATTATAATCCAGCTAAGTAAACCTTAGTCGGACGAAATTTAATGTTAAGTATGACAAGATTGACGATAATCTACAAGCTGTTATGCGACGACTGGTGAATACATCATTACGCGACAAGTTTAAAGGAGCGATGGAAGTTAACTTGGAAGGACGTGAGAGTAAATGCCATGAAACATAGTATGAAGAAATCCCAAACAGCAGCGACCCGACATTTGAAACATGCCAGGGCAAACAATGACCCTCTTCCTGTGGCCGCCACGACGGCTATGACGGCCGTCGTTTGAGAAGTTCGGCGTACTCGTGTAGTTGACCTACGAAACCCGGATTAGGGTCGGCTAT
Source organism: Pleurotus tuber-regium (assembly GCA_014058305.1). NCBI lineage: Eukaryota > Fungi > Basidiomycota > Agaricomycetes > Agaricales > Pleurotaceae > Pleurotus > Pleurotus tuber-regium. The sequence goes on along the minus strand of JACFYU010000026.1, from coordinate 2,638,912 downwards.
GCGTCGTTTCGACTTGATGTATTGAATTGCCTGCGATGGTGTCCATCCATACTGTGCTATCAGGAATGCGGCTACTACGCTCACACTCCGACTAATTCCCTCAGCACAGTGAACCAAAACCCGAGCATTGGGATTGCCAAGAGCCTCGCGTAAAAAGGATGTCGTGGTGGGTAGATGTGCGACGAGCTCGGCAAATGGTAAGTCTTCAAGTGGAATTTGTATGCGGTGTATGGGGAGGTCGGAAGGGATAGCTACAAAACCACGCATCGTTGAGCAAACGTGCGTGATGCCCATGGCAGCAAGGGCGCTGATGTTTTCAGCGGTTGAGAGGTCGGATATGAACAGGCGGGGTATTATTTCGGAAGGACGGGAATTTCGTGGGGAGGGGGATGCGGAGGACATTGAGCGGTGACCCGAGTGGCCGATGGAGATCGGCGCAGGCCAGGCTTGCATCGGGCTCTGGGCAGAGTGGTGAAGATGGAGGTGATGATTATGAGATGGCTATAAGATACATTTAGCGATTGATATAAATACTAGGATGCCCAGCTACTATACGGGCGAGATAGGGGTGGAGTGGCGAACGTAGACTGACCATTGAAGCGACCTTAACGCAGGACATTGAGCCACCAACAGAAGACGGTACTTTTTTGACAAGAAGGTCCGGGAAGTACCTTCAAAGAATTATGATGGGTGGAGGAAGGGTGCGCGGCACACGAAGGGAAAAATAGGTGAGAACTCGAGAAGGGTATATATTGATGAGGGTGGAGGTATGAACCGGTGGCTTGTACCTGGGTGAACCTGATCAAAAGGGTCGACCGGTGTATAATATACATTTTTGAAGCGACGAATCAATCCACCCCAAACAGAATCTGTTGTCTCGAGGCCGTTGTAGGCCAGCCCGGCTGGGCTATAGCCAGAGCCGCAGCATCTACGGAGGCTCGGACGGACTCATGTTGCTTGGTGTGGCTCTGCTAAGGCAAGCGTCACATCATAACAGACATGGCAGGGTGGCGGACGGAGGCCTGCTCAACCGATCTTGACGTTTTTGGTACTGCGGCGTCTAACCAGTGCGATCGCAGGCTGTACACCGTGTCCATGTCTCAGGACTGCCACTACCTGTACCTCGGAACAATCTTGCCATCACAATCATGATCCCGAAGCCCGAGCCCTTTGGGGGAGGCTATGTTTCAAGCGACGGAGATGGCAAGTATACAAGTCGTATATATATCCATTCACACGCTCAGGCTACATTCTAAAGTATCAATACGAAGCCATTAGACGAAGGCAAGAAGCGCAGCTGTAAGCAGAGTAGAAGTAGAAGAACTGAATGAGTGACAGGAGCGAAGTATTTTGGAGCTGATACATAGGAGAAAGCGTTTCGGATCAAAAATTTCATATCATGGTATAAATCCATGACTGGCATCTCATCTTGACATCGTAAGCTAGGAGAGCGTCAGAGGTTAAATCAAATCGCTGTAAAACAACGCGTAAGTCTTTATCAAGGGCCCAAAAAATTGACAATGACATACGCGACATTGAGAGGCATTTCGTCAATTTGAGTGTTGTAGAATTCTATTCAGCGGTGATAAGACAGTCATCAGACCGTGAAACAAGCGGTCGGCCCAGAGAATATCACTTACGCTCAATCTCTCTTAGCATCCTCACATCCTCAGTAGTAACGAAATTGATGGCAACACCCTTGCGACCAAAGCGACCACCTCGTCCGATACGATGGATGTAGTTTTCACGGTTGGTTGGTAGGTCGTAGTTGATCACAAGCGAAACTTGCTGGACGTCAATACCACGCGCAAGTAAATCAGTTGTGATCAAAACACGAGAGGAGCCAGAGCGGAACTCCTTCATAAGGACTTCGCGTTGTTTCTGCTCCATGTCACCATGCTATAAAGAGCCGTAAATGGGCGGTGAAGGCGTGACGGTAAGAATTGGCTTACCATGGCTGAGACAGTAAATTCGCGGGAGTGCATCTTTTCCGTCAACCAGTCAACCTTTCGCCTTGTGTTGCAGAATATAACAGCCTGGGTGATGGTTACCGTCTCGTACAGATCGCATAGTGTATCCAGCTTCCACTCCTCTTTCTCCACGGCAATATAGAATTGCTTGATACCTTCAAGCGTCAATTCATCCCTCTTCACTAGAATTCTAACCGGATCGCGCATGAACTTCTTGGTAACTTCCAATACGTCCGCAGGCATGGTAGCCGATAGGAGAACGACCTGGATGTCCTGGGGCAACAGTTGGAAAACTTCGTAAATCTGGTCCTTGAATCCACGCGATAACATCTCGTCGGCTTCATCAAGACAAAATATTTTGATGTTATCGGTTCTGAGCGCCCTACGATTGATCATATCGTACACTCGACCTGGTGTACCGACGACGACATGTACACCCTCTTGTAGCTTGGACATATCTTCACGTACATTCGTGCCGCCAACGCAGGCATGGCACTCAATATTCATGTAGTCGCCCAGAGCGATCACCACCTTTTGGATTTGCTGTGCCAGCTCACGCGTGGGCGCAAGAATCAGCGCCTGCGTACCCTTGACAGACATATCCAGCTGTTGAAGAATAGAAATGGAGAACGTGGCGGTCTTGCCAGTCCCAGACTGGGCTTGCGCAATCACATCGTGGCCTTTAACAACAGGTACAATAGCCCTTTGCTGGATAGCCGAAGGGCGCTCAAAACTTGCGGAGCATAAACATAGGTGAAAAGCAACCAAAATGAAGAGAACACTCACCCATAGGCATATATGCCTCGTAGAAGTTCCGGCTTCAGATCCATATTATCAAAGCTATAGTAACATAACCATCAAAGGCCTGATAACGGCGTAGATCCAAATACGCTACATACTTGTCTACGACCTGGTCCCAGTTGGACTCGATCTCATTTTCATTGACATCTTGAAGTTCTTCACTAGGAACCCAACTAATTGAGTAGAAACGCAGTCAAAAAAGCACACTACGCACGTTGACATGAATAGTTTTGACGCTAATATCCAAGTGCCGACTTCAGTTGTCGACTAGTCTTGGAAAAATAAAAGTAGATTTTGCGAAAAGTGGGTGCGATGAATCGATTGGACCTTGGCGGTGCTTGAGAGTCACAGAAACAAATTTTCGACGGTAGCGAATGGTTCGGGTTTTGCCGTCGACTGTTCAAACTCAGATTATGGTCCATGGACTGGGCTAGACCCTTGCTAGCGCTACATCCTGAAACAAAGAATGTGCACCGCAATGCAAGTGAGCAAAAGACATTCTTGTACATACGCCACAAACACAAGTGATTTATGGAACAATCCAGATTATCACAAGTCCAGAGCTCAATGAAAAAGAACTGACAGGTGTAGTCAACGTCTGGACTAACGAAGCCACAAATTAAAGCCGTCAAGTTCGGAAATAGGTACTCTTGAATGCATGAGAGGGGGCGTAATCGTCAAATTGCATTATTATGGGGACCGCGCATCACGCATTCGAAGGTAGCATTGCATCGTACATTCATGCTATTGCTACAGGATGGAGAGTGATACGCGATATTAGCATTCTTCGGAGACTTCGAAAACCACGACCAGTTTCTCTGCCCAAGAATCAGCATCTCTGAGATAAGCACTGCTATATAAGCTTCAAGATTGTGGTCGGTGCAGGCATGTTGTGAAGTGTAATCACTGCCTTTTGCAATGTGGTAATACAGCAGTGATTTAGGAATCCAACAGCGCGACAGAAGATCTGCCATTGAGTATAGTGTTCAACTCCGCTCGACATGGATAGGAGCCAAGTTAACAAGGTGACGTAGCTGGAAAGTAATCTACATTAGTCTGAGGAAGTACCGACACACGGTGCAGTGTCGTGGAGCGTGTATATTTGAATAACGCCGGCAGTGATCTGTATGCGGGCTGTAACAGGGACCATGAGATAATGCTACTCTCAATCAGCTAGAAAGGACAATTATGAGATCATTGCGGTAGCCGATCTGGTCGTATGCAGCGATCTTCCCACCTAACGATGATTCTGTTCCTGGGATCATCATTTACGACATGTGGAGGGACCTGAGTTCCTTCAGTGGCGCGTGTTCCAATATCTTCCCTTGTTCACGTCAAACAAGACCAGCATGATTGATTCGCTCGGATATTTCATGGTCAAGAAGGGAACTCAGGAAGGGTCGTGGAGGACACAGCATGCCGTACGATGAGTTCACATAAGTGCATTAGTCGACTGACCTTCGCTAGCGGTTTGATTTGATACATCGAGCGATCATCACGCTCGACCTGCTCCACCGTATCTCGCAAATCGCGTCCTATACCAAAATTACAAGACAAGCAGATCAGCACGTTTCACACATTCCACATTGGTAAGCCCACATTCCGTGGCGTTGAACTAGAATTTACCCAAAAGACGCTTAAGAACCAAATGTCGGACAACGAGCATTATCACCACAGATAGTAGAACCATGCTCCCTAGAAGCTACCGCGTAAGACATCGAAGAAAGACTATATGGGACTCACCTGCATAAAACCCCACAGCGGTATAACCGCCCGTAGCACGGTTGATAGCTCCCGAAATTGGTGGACCAGCAAGCGCACCCAGCGCAACAAGTGTCATAGACATTCCAACTCTACGTCCAATGTCCTCCACTTCACCAAAGCCGTATATAGGTATTGGGAAAATGGAGACAAAGGTTCCAGAGGCAAAGCTATGGAATGCTTAATATAGGCAAGAGGATGCACAGCATGGGTGCTCACCCATAAATTATCGCAATGACAACGAGCGAACCCAGACTTCTGGCGTAGGGCCATGCATAAGTGAGTATACCAGCCACTGCGGTCATCGGCGCGATGACATTGACAGCCCCTGAATTGATGATGAACTCCTGTAGGCGGAAAAGTAACTATTGATATACCAATGGCATCACTACTTATTCCTGCGAAGATGCGGCCGAAGATAGACCCGGCATTGGCTATTGAGACTAGGTAGAATGATATCTCGGGTGAGACTCCGAAAGATGTCGCGCTGATGTCGATGTATGTCAACACTATTTCCTAGCGTTAGCGCTGCATACTTCCTCTTTGAGTGACAACGTCACCAGTATATAGTCCAAGGAAAGCAATCACACTAGCTAGAGTGTACAGTGTATATGGTGCTGATTCGAACGCCTTTAGATTGAGCAGACCGCCGGCAACATTCTTCGGAGGAAGGCGTCGTCGAAGTACGACATTTGGGACGCCCATACTGAAGATAAGAATAAATCCAATGATGCGCATTGTCCATTGAAACCTAGATAGGTAAATTGGTATGCAACAACTAAGCGTACTTCCGAATACTCACCCGACTTGGGGTATCAGCTTTCTGGCAGCTATGGGAAATATCGTACCCCCGATAGATGAGCCAACTGCTGTGATGCCCATTGCCAACCCCCTCTTTTTCATAAACCAGTGTCCAACTATGCCAATGTTGGGTCCAAATATAGTGCCACAAGCGAGCTACAAACTTTCTCAGTAATGATGACGGTTAAGCTCTAATACTTACGCCAATAGCAAAACCCTGACAGAGGAGAAATTGCCAATACTCCTTACACTGGGCTACAAGGAAAGTCGCCACGACAAGAACGACACTAGCCACAAGGAAAGGGATTTTGAAGTATCCGAGGTCGAACAGTCGTCCAAAAACCAGAGCGGGGAGGAAGATCAGGGAATACTAGAAGTCGCCATTACTTCAAGGACAAGCAGAGATCACCCCGACAAACCTGTACAGAACCAATCCAAGCACTTCGAGATTTATCAGTGGGCGTGGTATACCTACGAAGGATAGCTCGACATTACATAGTGGATGGAGATGTTGTAGGTAGTATTTCCTGTTCGTAATAAGATTGGAAAACCTAGAAATTGAACAGGGTTAATGAGATGTAATAACATATATAAGCGTATATATCGTAACGTACACCCCATGCGTTAACATAACCGAACCTAGATGTGGTGATCTTACGAGATTCATTGAAATAGATACTAAGCAATACTTACGTTGAGAAGGTGCATAAACTAGACTGGAGAGGAAAAAAGTTCGGCGTTATTGGGCTCCCAACTTTGGTAGGCAGTAATCATTAGCGCTCACTCCTAATACAACAAGCCAAGCGCGAAGTCCTCCATCCGGATAATCATTAACCGGGACCGGTGTCGAAGTTTCCTCTACTTGACACTTTTCAAGCTTTTCAAAAGTGGCAAACTCATCCCCGACCGTTTCTTCTAGTGATCGAGGGGGTGTGATGAGAAGAGCTGAAGAAGTCATTAATTGAAGAAGGTCAGAAAGAAAGGAAACCGGACAACCTTCTGTTATGTTGTAATTTTATTACCAATATTTTCTGAGACGCGTGACTTGTGCGGTACATGTTTTAGCCAATGTGCCTGCCGGCGGGTATTGCTCGATAGTTTGATGTCTGATGTAATCACGGATATCAAGTGCTCACACTGGAGTTATTCCGAGGCCACGGCTATCAACTAACCGAAACCCGTCGTGCGTTTGGAATGGTCCAGTTTGTGCTCCGGTGCGATTGGACACCTCTATTCAAGGAGGCATGCAGCAGTGTCTGTGCAGTGCTGAATGGACGAATACATAAATGACGTGCATCCGTAGCATGCATTGGAATGCATGATACTCGAATATCCGTTCGGCGATGTACAGGATCTGTTGGTGGAATCGTTTTGTTTATGAGGGTCATATACGATTGAATTCTATTAGCATTCTAAAAACCCGTCACATCAGGGTTAGTCTTAAATTCTGTATGGACGATTAGAATTTGCCCCATAGCTGTCGTAGCACCAGATGTCGGGCTATGCTCATCAAGCAGACGCCTAGAAGAATCATGCTTCCTAAAACGTCGGTGAGCTAAGTAGGCATTCAGGACCGAAATAATACAACCTACCTGCGTAATAGCCTACAACGGCGAATCCTCCGGTAGCTGTATTTATGGCACCTGATATAGGAGGGCCCGCCAAGGCACCCATGGCCAGGATGCTCATGAACATTCCCAGCCGTCGACCGACATCACCTGTATCCCCAAGTTCCATCATGGGCTTCGAGAGCAGCGAGGTATATGTGCCAGAAAAGAAGCTACGATGCAATATGTTAATCTATAATTATTAAACTGAGCTGAGTACAACACACCCATAGAGCACGGCAATGGCCACTAGCGATCCTTTATCTTTAGCGAAAGGCCAGGCGTAAGTGAGGATACCGGCAACGACAGTAGTCGGAATCATAGCGTTCATTGGGCCTACAATACGGATTAGCACTACACGAAATCCACATCAGCAAACTCATACCATGCGAATCAGCTACATAGCCAGAGACAAACCGCCCAAATCCTGAGCTGGCGTTGGCGATAGCGACGAGATAGAAAGAGAAGTCGGGTGAGATACCAATGGCAATGGCACCAACGTCGATATACGTCAACACTGTGCGATACCTTAGTGCATGTCACATTCCAAGAGCACGGAAATTCTACCGGTGTAGAGGCCAAGATATATTGTAAGTCCAGAGAGGCAATAAATCGTGAAGGCTGGATTTCTAAAAGCCTTTAAATTGAGAAGTCCTCCGGAGACGTTAGTCGGTGGTAAGCGTCGTTCAACAGTCTACATCATAGTGTTAGCAAGACGCGTTCCAGGTGTAATAGCGCCTTTACCAGGTTGGCAAACCCTAGGCTAAACATCAGGATGAAACCGATGATGCGCATCGTCCATTGAAAGCTATTGAAGTAGATATCGATCAATGGCTGCACTATGGAGTATCAATGGTACTTACCCCACGTGTGCGATCAATATACGAGCGATGATGGGGAATACTGTTCCTCCTACCGAAGAACCAACGGCGAGAAGACCAAGTGCTAGTCCCCTCTTGTGCTTGAACCAATGAGCGAGGACGGCCGTAGTTGGGCCAAAACAAATTCCGCATGCTAACTAGATTCCATGTAAGTATTTCGCCTTGAAAATACGATTGCATCATTCATATGACTTACACCAATAGCGAAACCCTGACAGAGTAAAAATTGCCAGTAACGAGTGCATTGAGCGATCAAGAATGTTGCCACAACGATGAGCGCACTGGCGCAGTAAAGCAGGGATTTGAAATACCCTATGTCAAAGAGGCGACCGACGATGAGCGCCGGAAAGAAGACAAGTGCATACTGTCAAGACACAAGGTCAAACAAGTGCACTTGATACTTCGTAGTCGGAACTCACTTGAATCGAGCCTATCCAAGCACTACAAAACAATTCAATTCGTTGTTAGTCAAACGCATAGCGTCTAGTGTACTTACATGTTTGACGGCGAGGAATCTTTGAGTAACGTCTCCTGGTAGTACGCTTGGAAAACCTTCACATTGCATAAGCGATAACGGCCTAACTGTTGAACCAACTCACTCCCCATGCGTTCACATACCCGAACCTACATGCAAAAAGCAAGAATATCACTAATTAATTTCTGAAATCTTTGTCGATACACGGCTGGTCACTATACTGCCAGTGATTGTTAAATTTGCCATGAGGAGCCAGGCCACCCCATTATACGGTTTAAAAGGAAGGGAACACCTACGTTGAGAACGTGATACACATAGCCTGCAAAATGATTCGCATTGAGCGATGCTGTCATGTTTTTCGCGAACGGCGATTTACTTACCCCAGATAGTACCAACCACGCTCGAAGGCCACCGTCTGGGAATTCGTCCGCTTCAATCGCACTGACTGGTGCTACGGTCGTGTGGGTATCTTTTTCCTTGTCGGCGTCGACATCTCGACCAGAGGATGTTGGATCATTCGATGCAGCAGAGTGGTCCATTGAAGGGAGATGGCAGACCGAATATATGACCGCTCAGAGTCAATATCAAGACGCCGGACTATGTATCAGAGTTGATTAGCATACGAGTCATGATGAAGATTTGAAAACTCCGTACGAAGCAGTCAACAGAGTTCTGAAGAGCTTGAGACAAGTCTGAGTATCATATGGCCTTGCTTATATATTTCGTCGCTTCATGACTGGGCCGGTCCGTGATGCTTCTACTCATCCCAGAAGGAGGAATTATGCGAGGCAACAAACAAAACAACAAATGTCACTTGGAAAACAAAGTTGTTTGAATGCTCCTTATTCCTCAGTGGTTCAATTGCACGAAGTAGCCAAGTCAAAGAGCAGACGATTCAGTGGATGCATCAGAAGGCTCGTTAGGAATACTTTGTGAATATAATTATCTCTAACCAGATACTTCTCCAAGTGATCGATATGACTCATCGGTTGAACATCCAACCTATAGTGTTTGTGTTTATTTATAATCCCTCCTTTCAATCGAAAACTTTTTCCAAGTCCACAAAAGCAGACTTTGCGTCCTCTCGAGAATAATGGCATTTGGTATGGAAATGGTATGGCTGTCACGATATTAAGCTAATGGTCTTATTTTCAGGAGCATCGGGAGGCCGTGGCGGCTTTGGTGGACGTGGTGGTGGCGGACGAGGAAGAGGTGGTGGTGATCGTGGTGGAGGCTTTGGTGGACGGGGCGGAGGGCGAGGAGGAAGAGGTCAATTTGATTTTAGTTTCTTTGAGGCCGCTGTATTGACTTTTTTCTTTTTAGGTGGAGGTCCAAGGGGCGGTGGTGTAGCTAAAAGTGGTGGACGAGGAGGTAGAGGTGGCGGTGGCGGTGGTAGAGGTGGTGGTAGAGGAGCACGCGGAGGTCGTGGAGGAGGTCGTGGAGGCGCTAAAGGTGGTTCAAGAACGATAATTGAGCCACACAAGCACGAAGGAGTTTTCATTGCCAAAGGCAAAGAACATATGCTCGTCACAAAAAATCTCGTCCCTGGTGAATCTGTCTACGGCGAAAAGCGTATATCCGTTGAAGGTGGTGTTGAAGGGACGAAAGTAGAGTACCGGGTGTGGAATCCTTTCCGTTCAAAATTGGCTGCAGGCATTTTGGGCGGCTTGGACCATATTTTCATCAAGCCGGGCGCGAAGGTTCTGTATCTTGGTGCCGCAAGCGGGACGAGTGTAAGCCATGTCGCAGATGTTGTTGGTCCAGTAAGTTCTCGTATGTCTGAAATAAGTGATGAAATCCTGACGCGTCAAAGGAAGGTGTTGTTTATGCTGTCGAATTTTCACCTAGGTCAGGTCGTGACCTGATCAATATGGCAAAGAAGCGAACGAATGTCATTCGTGGGTTTGATTCATATTACAGCAATCACGACAATATCTAACAATTGGATAACATCTAGCCATTGTGGAGGACGCGCGCTTGCCAAATAGATATCGCATGCTACTATCAACGGTGGATGTTATATTTGCAGACGTTGCCCAGCCCGATCAAGCCCGTATTGTGATCCTTAATGCACAAAGTTTCCTCAAAGAGGGAGGCCATGTTGTTATTTCAATAAAGGCCAGTTGTATCGATTCAACCGCTCCACCTGAGGTTACATTCGCTGCGGAATTGGAAAAGCTGAAGGCATCTCAGCTAAAACCACTTGAACAAGTAACCCTCGAGCCGTACGAACGTGATCACGCTATGGTATCCGGTCAGTGTTTGCTCTGCAGTTCAGTCTTTTCCAATAACTAACTTTGCCATCAATAAGCCGTATATCAGAGAAACAAGACGCCGGCGACCTAGTGGGTATATACTAGCTGATTCCTTGACCTTATGTTGGGATTCCCTATGTGTAGCCTTTGAAAAGTACTTCCGTTGTCATGATGCTTTATCTATTGGTTGTAATGCAATTTGTATCTGTCTCAAATTCGGACAATCATTGGAAGATGATGAATCTACAGATGTGAGGACGTGGCAGTTTCAGGGGGCGCAGCGCCTCTGCTAACGTGGATTGCTTGAGTTGGCGCAGCAGTTTATACCTATCTCAGAACCTATTCTACGAAAATCCCCTCTCAGTTGCACTTGGCTGAATATTTTGGCTGGCTGCACCTAGCCTGCTGGTAGCAACCGCGTATCTTGCTTCAGCCGATGAGGCCGTCTGCCTTTTCCGTCGAGTTTGGATCACAGCAGGACCCTTCCATTCCTCCTTTAGACGACCGCTCAAACCACTGGAAAACTTCTCCCCAGGAAGAAGAGCTTCCGTTGCACTACATGACGGAGGAAAAAGCTCGTCGTAGAGTGCCCAAAGGCCCCAGCGCGACTGACCATTATGCGCACCATGAAAAGGCCAACGGCAAATATGATGACGATGAAGGGAAGGACGTTTATAACAAACCAAAGTCCTTGATAAACCAACGAATAAGCAGCGGTCGTCTGAGACAACCGCCGCCTCCGCCTCCAACTTCGATAGTAAGTGCAACTTCCCCTCCACCAGTCTTCTATGTGATATAAAATTTTGAGTAGAAAGAGTTCTTCCTGCAAAATCTCGAGCACATTCCACCCATAATCTATACGCTGCTGTCGTGTTGGACTCGATTCCACAAAATAGGCCATTCGAACATCGTCATCTGGGATGAGGCCCACTTTGGCAAGTTCGGTTCGCATTACCTCAAACGTGAATTTTATTTCGATGTACACCCTCCTCTGGGCAAGATGTTGGTTGGTTTGGCGGGCCTCTTAGCAGGCTATGATGGCTCGTTTGAATTCAAAAGTGGTGCAGAGTATCCGGAGAACGTGCCCTACGTGGCAATGCGGGTGATGTTGGCTATGTTCGGTGTGGGCATGGTTCCTTTAGGCTGGTACACGGCGGTCGAGCTTGGAATGAGCCAGTGGGCGTGTCATCTTGTCGCATTGATGGTACTTTTTGGTAGGTCGTTTTGATTGGCATATCTTTTACTGCTCACCAAGTTTCCAGACGTCGGTTGGCTCTGTATATCTCGCTTCATTTTATTGGACTCAATGCTCCTCTTCTTCACGTTTACAACGGTCTTCTGCTTGACTAAGTTCCACAACCAGCAATACCAGTATGCAACGTGTTATCCAACTGGTTCTTCCTCGCGCGCTGAATTTATATGTCCAGGTCCTTCTCCTTCGACTGGTGGCTATGGCTTTCTTTAACGGGAATTTCTATCGGCTGCGTTACCAGGTAAATGCGAATTATTGAGCCAAGCATCGACCATTTCACTCATGTTTCGCCAGCGTCAAACTGATTGGTCTTTTCGTCATGGCGCTCGTTGGATTGTATACCATCGAGGACCTTTGGGAGAAATTTGGTGATTTGAAAATGCCTGTTGTAAGCATGTTATTTATGTGTCTTGCTTCGCTCTTTTAAAGCTCTATGCAGCGCGACCAATTATGGCACTGGGGTGCACGAATCTTCTGCCTTATCATCCTTCCCATTTTGGTTTTCATGGCATCCTTCAAAATCCACTTCATGATTCTGAACCACTCTGGACCCGGTGATGCTCAAATGAGCTCCCTGTTCCAAGCTAATCTCGTTGGTAATGACTTCGCCAAGAATCCTCTTGGTGAGTATTGTAGTGTTCTAAGCGTATAGCTATACGTCCTAATATTGGTTCTGCGCACAATAGAGATTGCATATGGATCTAAGGTTACCCTCAAGAATATGGGATGGGGTGGAGGACTGCTGCACTCTCATGTCCAAACCTATCCAGTCGGCTCGGGTCAGCAACAGGTCACTTGCTATCACTATAAAGACGAGAACAATGACTGGAATGTTTTGCCCAACTGGGACGAGCCACCCTACAATCCCAATGAACCCATTCGCTACTTGGCTGATGGCGACGTTATTCGGCTCAATCACGCCCCTACTACTCGCAATCTTCATTCGCATACCGTCGCCGCACCAGTCACAAATCTCAACTATGAAGTCTCTTGTTATGGTAACTCCACCGTTGGTGACATGCATGACCATTGGGTTGTCGAAGTGGTGGATGATATCAAACAGGGCAGTAAGAACAATGTGAAGCGGATCCACTCTTTGACGACTCGACTCCGCTTCCGTCACAAGGTCCTTGGCTGCTATCTTCGTGCCGCTAATGCCGTCCTGCCTCAATGGGGATTCAAGCAAATCGAAGTGAGCTGTGATAAAGAGAATAACCCCAAGGACACGCATACATACTGGAACGTTGAAAGCCATCGTAACGACCGATGTAAGCTTCGTATGAGTTTAGTTTCATCCGCCTTGTATCTGATCTTCGTGCACAGTACCTGCTGGGGAAACTAAATTCTATCGGTCGCCATTCTTACGAGACTTCTGGCATCTGAACGTCGCCATGATGACGTCCAACAACGCTCTCGTACCTGACCCCGACAAGGAGGATATCCTCGCGTCGAAGCCATTCGACTGGCCTTTCCTCTACCTTGGCCTGCGTATGTGTGGATGGGGAGACAGTCAGACCAAGTACTATCTTCTTGGTACACCCATTATCCGATGGGCAAGCGCCGCTAGTTTGATCATATTCGTTATGGTTTTCGTCGTATATCTCATGCGCATGCAAAGGAAATACGTAGATATGGAGCCAAGTAATTATTCGCCATACTTACATACAGCTCAGTCACTAACGCCACGGTATAGGGGAGTGGGAGCATTTCATATATGTTGCAAAAGTCGCCTTCTTCGGTTGGATGCTTCATTTCAGTATGTTTTCGCTATAATTCCCAACACCTCTCATCCTCACTTCTCTGTTAGTACCTTTTTTGATCATGGGTCGAGTCACATACGTACATCACTACGTGAGTGAAGGTCTTCTGCTCGTTTATTGCTTGGATTCTGACCCGTTCTTCTAGCTGCCCACTCTCTACTTCGCGGTTCTCATGTTGGCCCATCTCCTTGATCACTTCATATTCTCTTCACGGCGCTTAACTACGAAGACAAAATGGATCGCCTTCGGAATCTGTGCTTTCTCAATCTTCGGCTCGTTCTGGTGGTTTAGAGGATTGGCGTTCGGAATCGACGGGCCTATTGGGGAGCACAAAGGTCTCCAATGGCGCAAAGTATGTCTAGAGCTTCATATATGCCTTGCAGATGCTAATTCCTCTTTCTGTAGAGTTGGAATATTTACTAGTTCTAATTATTACTTGTGCCTTGATTCAATAAGCTAACGCTCCGTTCACAACATCATGGACAATTATTTTAATCGGTGTGACTATGGTCCTGCTGCCCTCTCACTTCTAATTCCTATGGCATTTTCTTGCATCTCAATGTCAACGGTGTGTAGTCGAAAAATAGCACTTTACTGGTCTCTGAAGTAGATACCTACTGATCAGTCATACGGTAATAGCAGAGGTGGGCTACGTAAGGTTGACATTCTTTCTATCCCATCACTTCTAGTGAAGTTCAGATTGTGAACAAAGGCGGTTCCACCAACCCTAGATCCATTGTCCTTCATCGCCATCTGAAGTACCCAGAAATAGCCACATCATTCAAGTTTAGTCTGCCAAATCTACGAACAATACCTAAGGATGAACGCATGATGCCTGTGGAGCTCTGGATATCAAGAGCTACCGCGCATACCACGAAACTCCCAAAGTACCATACCAAAGCATTACTTTCCGACCTTCCGATAGAACAATAAATATGCGCATCGCGTGTCGTCTGCTGAGGGAGAGAATACGTCTTCCAGGCGTACGTCTGAGACAAGCTCGTCGTCGATGCGTATCCAAGCCTCGCGAGGCTTGCTTCCTGGTATTGAACTAGGATATCTGTTCGGGTGCAAGACGTCTAGAGTGTAGTGTCCGCCGGATGCTGATATACCGTGGTGATATACGACTAGTATGCACAAGATTAGGAGCGCACATGAGTGCAGATATGTGGAATAGACATACTACCAAACAGTTTATACTTTGTCACTGGTGGTCGCTTCGTCACCGTAACATCTAGGCAAGAATTAGATCAGCCAGTATCAAGGAGTTTTAGACTTACCAGACTTAACATCCAACTCTGGTCCAAAAGCTACATACTTGCCCACTTTCACCACTCCACCAACAGTGGTATCATAACAGAATCTCTTCATGTGAAGCACCAATACGGGTGGGAGGGACTCAATGAGGACAAGTTGGCTCGCGTCGACAGTTACACCAGGACGGGTAGGCTGAGATACTTGTACCGACTGGGGTTGTGATATGTGACTCAACGCATCTTGGATGCTGTGTATTTGCTCAGGCTGTATGGTGAGGACATGCTAAACAAGGGTGAAATGGGAAAATAGTGAAGTATAACGGACCTGAATGTCCAATCTTAGTGATCTCCAATCCTCTATGATAACTGAATCCTTTTGACTAGGTGCTCGAAGGGTCGAGCGGAATTTTCCACCAAATATACGTGTTATTGCGGACTCAGTGGTTTTGATCTACAAAACATGAAGAATCAGCGATTGAGGCAACATCCAAGCAAGGTAACGACAAACCGTTCTTGTAATGACTGATCGATTTTTCTTCCCCACCTCTAACCACCCTTCTTCTTCCGGAGGTGCTTCCTCCTCTCGCTCTTCAACTGACTTGGTATTAGACCGAGACGTCGAGGACGGTGATATTGCATTTATAATCGATGAAAGCTCCTCCTCAAGTGTATCGAGATAGAAACCTAGGAACTCTTCGGCGTCTTCTTGCTGGCCACCCTGCCAAAGAAACACAGGTTAGAACACGTCGAAATTAGAGGCGTATGGACACAGACCCGCATATGATCAAAGCGCTTCTTATCTTTCAAAGCATCATATATGTACGCTGGGATGAATGACTCGCCGTCCCAGTCTTCTTCCGCAGTTACCTCTTTCTCCTTACCCTTTCCACCGCTACCCTTCTTCCCATTCACGCCCTCAGCCGGCTTCAGACTCCCGAACTCCTTCAAAAATCTTATCGTCGCATCTACTAACGGTGTTTCTCGCTCCGAGGCATTGCCACTGGCACGCACTGATGCGAGAAGTCCTGTACCGCCGCCCTCGCCAAGCACTCTCCCCAGGTTGACAAACAATTTGTTGAATGGTGGGCAATATACCAGAACTTGAAGCACAGAATTGGCGAAGCACATATTGCCAGTGTTAACAAGACCTCGGGGACGGATAAGTGTTGACGTAGCTGCCGAGCTCAGAACCGGGGCCGTCGTCGCAGCATTGGCATAACTGTGAGCAGACGTCACTTGCATACTGGTACTAGCCTGGGTCGAAAGAAGCTTCAGCAACTCCGCCTTCTTTGTCGGATCTATGCCACCTGACGAGGCAAGTGACTGACTAAGGGCAGATGCGGGAATTGATACGCCCACGACGCTAGAGGTTGGTAATGAATTTTTCTGTTTAGCAGAAGACGACGACGACGAAGATTGTAGCAATGAGGCCCATGACTTCTTCGAAGCAGAAGGTGTAGAAGCTTTGAGGGCAGACGGGCTGACCTCTGCGTGGGATTGGGAAGCCGAAGGTTCTGGGGTGGGTGCCTCTTGATCAACAGTAGAAGAGGGCGTATTGTCTATGAAGGCTGACGAATCAGACTGGGGAATGATTGGTTCCTTGATGGAGGATTGCGACGGTGTTAAATTGAGCGAGACAGATGTATTTGTGGTTGATGCAGGAGATCCAGGCGTCGTCGTCGAAGGCGTATTAGTAGCGTCAGTAGCAGTAGATGATGACGGAAGAGATGACACAGCTGTAAGCGAAGTATTGGGGACCAGATCCTCACTCTGTATTTCTGGATCGACATCGCTGGCCTGATCAGAAATCGATGCTTTCGGAGCATACGACTTTTCATCAACGGCCTTATTGGCTTCGGGAAGCGGGGGTGAGTCAATCAGGGGTGATGCAGGAGGAGTAGGTAATTCTAGCGCATCACGTATTACCTCGGGTGGGGGGCGTGCATTCACTGAAATGATGATTCCGGGAGCTTGCGAGGGACGGCGAGGTCGCCGAGACCATATTGCGTAACCTCCACGAGCATAGTCACTTGAGGATTTTATCATAACAGATATCTGAGATGGTGAAGCCACAGTAGCGTCGACCTGCGGTGTGGGACCCGCGTCAACAGGTGAAGATATTGTGGCTTCGTTAAGTTCATTCGTTTCAACTGGGTCAGCGATGGCATCGGAAGGGCCTTTGTCGTATGCGGAAGGAGCGTCACAGGATGGTGGCATAGCAAGCTGCTTGGGTACTGGAGAAGTTATTTGCGCGTGTGATACTTGACGCGCCGGCCAAGGCTGAGAGGGATACGGTAAATGTGGCGGAGGGTAGGCTGCGGAGTACGGTGGATAGGGAGGATATGATGGTAAATTTTGGTAAGTTGGACTGGTAACTGGCCGTGTTCCGTACGAAGAGCGAGCATATGCATAAGATCTTCGTCCATGACCACTGAGGTGTGTGGGAGTTGACTGCTGCTGATGACCATTCAAGTGCATGTGAGAATGTTGTGAAATCCCATGAGAAGTTGGTGATATTGGGTAAGGATTGTGGAACTGAAATGGTGCTGCGTTGAGAATAGGTGAATGTGGGGCAGAATGATGAGGATATGGATACTGGTGGTAGTATGGTTGGCCTGGCCCCGTGTACGCAGGATGTTGGCTAGACATTTTGAGTGCTAAGCCAGTGTGACGTTAGCAAAAGAACCTATGGACTGGAAGAATAATATTTCAATTGTCAGACAGACATTCAGCTAGAAGATAAGCATGAGCCCACAGTTGGTAGAGATCACTGATTCAGTGGCGAATATAATTCTGACCCAAGTCGAAATTTGAGCGCTCGGTGGAAGCTTATTAGGGAGTAGTTGTTTGCCACGGTATGGCCTTGATAGACGCCCGTATATATCGGATAAGTAAATGTCACATTGAAATATATACTCCCTTTTTTTTACTTTGGTCCATAGATGTAACGGTGATACATATGTGATATATACGCTCTATATTTTGTGTAGAGACATGCATATGAATGCTGGGATGTGCGTTGAACCGCCACGCGGTTCCGAAGTACTAGTCACGCCAACTTATGTATTTCCATGGGGACATAAATAGCCTCAACACCCGCCTTCTTGAAGATCAATTGAAATTATTATGTCTACCCAAACTGCGACCCAAACCCAAAACCAAACCAAGCCTGCCAATCGAAGCTCTGGCAAGCGCGGCGGGATTAACAGGAGTAGAGGACGTGGGCGTGGGGGTAACCGTGGTGGCCGCCAACGCGAAGACGGCGGCGATCAAAGGCCAGCTCAAACCTTGCAGGCAGCTAATGCCGCTATAACTCTGGATGAACCCTCCGACAGCAAAGACGATGAAACTGCCTCCGTCCAGACCAGCCCCGATATGTGTTGGATCTGCGCAGAACCTGTCAAATACTACTCTGTCCCCCCCTGCAACCACCGGACCTGCCACGTCTGCGCGTTACGCTTACGGGCATTGTATAAGAAGAAAGAGTGTACATTCTGCAAGGTTAGGTTGATTGAATGGAGTAATATGCTATATCGACTGAGCAATAATACAGGAGCCACAATCAGCATTAATCTTCACTGTCTCTTCTGATGCCCCGTTCTCTTCTTATACCTCGGAATCGATCCCCTTCAAGGATTCATTGCTAGATATTTATTTTGAAACTGAGGACATGATGCAAGAGACTTTAATCCTCCTACGATTCAACTGCCCAGACCCTGATTGTTCATACATTGGGGCGGGCTGGGGCGATCTGAGCATACATGTGCGCGGGATACATAAGAAGGACCTCTGGTATTCTCTTATCAACTTCTCTATCTGTACTACCCGCTGATCAGTACCCTAGTAACCTTTGTGTTAAGCACAAGAAAGTATTTGCTCATGAACACTTCTTGTATACTCGGAATGAACTAGCGGTTCACCTACCCAGTATATTCTCCAGGAATTCTGGTAAACAGCCTCAGAAATCTCAGATTGAAGGTGGTGTCCATCCACTATGCGAATTCTGCAATGAGTGTTTCTTCGGTGATGATGAACTCTACGCTCACCTGCGAGAGAATCATGAAGAGTGCTTTGTATGTAAACGCAACGGCGTTTTGCACCAATAGTAAGCGTGATCTCGTACTACTTGCTTCACTACCGCTAACAAACTTGACAGCTTCAACAACTATCCAGAGTTGGTAAGATACCTAGATACCAACACCTACACATAGATTATCGAATATTTAATAATTGACATCTAGGAAAATCACTTCAACACAGCACATTTTGCTTGTGAACACCCAGAATGTCTTGCCCGCAAATTCGTCGTCTTCGGAACCAAACTTGACCTACAGGCCCACATGGTAGAGGAACACGGTGCTCAAATGAATGCACGAGATAAAAAAGAGGCGAGACGAGTCCAAGCTGACTTTGAGTTCGAAGCCAGTGGTGGGCGTGGCGGACGAGGAGGACGCAGAGCCCGGGAACCTGACCGTAACCGTGAACCACCGCCTCAGCCACCGCCCGTCCCACCAGGACCCTCGCGTCCCCCTGGACCTAATAGACGTCGTGAAGGATTTGGCGCTAACCTTACGAGTGGCCAAGGCAACAACGCTGCCATAAAGACATCCACGGATCGCGCGTCGACGTCCTCCCAAAGCTCTACCGCGGGGGATGGTACTAATCCGTAAGTCTTGCTATTCTCATTCTTGTCAAGACTGACACCCTCCAAGGACTCCAGCATACATATCCCGAATCAAAGTGCTTGCAGCCAATCCAACTAATGCTACCCGTGCAATGAAAGTCGCTATACGTAGTTACACTGCCAATGAATGCAGTGCTAGGGACCTCATTCTTACGGCATGGAATCTCCTTGACCGTGACTTGGAGCGCACTTCAAGCATCATAAATGCCTTTGTCGACAGTATCAGTGACGAAGAGAAGAAACAAGATGTTCTTAGTAAATGGAAAGGTTTCGAAATTGAGGTAGATCTCATACTGCCCCCCGTCAATGTAATGTCTGATGGCTTGCATAAATCCAGCAAAAGCGAGAATTCCCTGAGCTGACACCATCAGCTGTTGGAGGAGGCTACGCTGGAGTTGCCTCAGGCCGCATTCTCAATGCCAAACACGCTACCTCGACCCGATCAGCCCAACGCTCCTCCCGACAAGTGTGGGATCGGGTCGCGCAGGCAGCTAGTTCATCGTCAAGACCAAGCCAACCTCCAGCGCAAGAGCGCTTCCCGCCTCTTGGACCGTCCAATGCAGTTGTTGCGGCACCAGCGCCCGTCCCAGCGTTCCGACAAGGCCAACGTATCACTCCTTGGTCCACCAACGGTGCCTCTGGAAGCCGCACCCCAGCTTCTAACCCTACTACCCCTGCCATTTCTCGACCCAATTCACAGAACTTTGGGGGTTCAAAGTCCCGTGCACCGCCACCAAAGTTATCAGAAACGGCTTTTCCTGGACTCCCAACGACAGCTCCAAGACAAAAGCCGCCAGTCAGTGGGAACGTGTCTCTGAAGAACATAATCGGCAACCAGGGCCCTACTATGTCTGCATGGCAAAGCGGGTCTTCTGCAACTCCGGCAGCCAACGAAGAGGGGAGTATAGACGCGGCTCCGGCAGGGAAAGGAAAGAAAGGTAAAGGAAAGCAGAAGCAAACATTGTTTACTTTGGGTACATTCCCTTCGTGAAGCATCGATGCCTTTTATGATACAGATGAGTAGATACATAGACATTTCTGTGCCGCCTGATGCCTAGATCGTGTAAACCCTAGACTGTGTTTACAATTTCGCTTGACCTTCATCACGACCTCGCAGTTTGATAACAATCTTTCCGAACTGATCACCACGCTTCATCAAAGTAAAACCCTCCTCCGCTTTTTCTAGCCCGTCAATAACATGGGAAACCACAGGAACGATACGACGAGCGGCCAAGAAGTCCGTTGCATCAACAAGATCTTGGCGAGAACCCATCGTAGAACCTTTGAATTTGATAGTTGGTATCAGAATCAACAGTAAAAATACTCTCATCAGTTTACCAATTAATCTTTGATTCTTCAATACGTCCCTCATGGTAAACGTTATCTTCGGTTGAGCGGTCCTGTTCGAAACAGTGATACATGACTAACCCTGATATTGGCGTAAATAAGTGCACCCACATTCCGTAGCAGACCACCCTGCCTCCATTTCTTATGATTCTGCCTAATTGGCCCATGATGTCGCCTCCGGCAGAGTCAATAACGGCATCCAAAGTGCAATGTCTATTTTTCTTCATAAGGGCCGTGAGTTGTACGGGCCAGTCCTCTTGGGGAATTTTGAGAACGAAAGGCACACTTCAGTGAGCAATACAATGACTCACTATCTTTGTAATTAACACCTCCTCGGGCGCCGATAGACAGAGCTTTGTCTATCTTTTCTTGCTTACCACTTGTAACATAGACATTGGCGCCTTTTGCAACGCAGAGCTGTAAGGCGAAAAGTGCAACACCGCCTCCTACTCCAGTAATCAGGATAGTGTGCCCTTTCTCCACTTGAGCGTTTACGATGGCGGCTCTGATATTTACAGGATTGAAATGATTGTAATAGTTGATTCTAATCTATCCCTTCACTCACCTCCATGCTGTTAAGCCGGCCAAGGGCCACGCCGAGACCTGGACGTCATCGAGATGGTCCGGTGAGATAATGACTTGATCTCGTTCCACGGCAATATATTCGGTGAATGTGCCTAAGGGAGGGAAGCTACCCCCACCCAAGATCCCAAATCTATACGTTGCTTAGAGGGTTATACGTTTGTGCTTTTGGAACCGTATTGCTCTCACCGTGATTCAGGGGCTTCTTGATGGCTGTCCCATCCCCGCATAGGCGTAAGGAACACGCGTCTGTGAAGCAGGGGATCATTCGATTGGAATGACTCCACGACAATGCCTCCGATAACTTGAGGTTTGGTCAAACTACACGAAAGTGAACTGGATGTACCTGCACCGTCTGAACCGAACGTGCTTCCAGGCGCAATGGCGGGGTACTGGCCACGCCTGATCCATAACTGAATAAATAAGGGGGTAAACGTCAAGAATAGTGCTCTTGTGTGTAAGACCATACATCTCGATGATTGAAAGCAGTCGCTGTTATCTTCACCAAAACTTGCCCGGCTGTCAGGGTGGGGATGGGTCGCTCCGTTAGGTGGGCATCGTATGCATATGCCGACCCTTCTGACTTCTTGACGACGAGAGATTTACAGGATTTGTTGAGTCTCGATGCCATGCCGAGCGACATCGACATATCGAAAACACTGGTGAGTGGCGCATCTTCTAAGTGTTCACCCGGTTAAGTGCAAGCCGAACGCCGAACAGAGTAGTCGCTGAGTTTAAACCACTCAAATTCGAGTCCCGGGCCAGTGAACAAATGTTGTACTTTGATATTTGATTGCTCACAAGTGCTGTAGTTCAAGTTTCCGTGGCGATTGATGCATTCAAGGCTATTCAATGGCTTCTGGCATTGGTGTTCCAATCGATGCTCCTGAAGATTGAAGCTTTCGCACTTTCCAGTGGGACTTTATCGGCTTTGCTGGTCTATAACGGTTCCTCTACGATGTGGTTGACGATAGGCCAACGGATAGTGGGTGCCTACCCAGCAAAATGTTGTCCAACTCTCCACCTCCAACTGAATACAGGACGTTCGCGTCGTGTAACCAGCGCGTTGCCTTCCATCACTTTCTGCATCTATGGCTTGTTCAGTCTCAAATACGGTTGACAACTACACCACACCACCCAGCAGCGCTCAAATGACAGTAACGATGAGAGCAGAATACTGCTTTTGGATTCCCTACCGATACTCGCATTATCACACAAACTTGGCTTTATCAAGTCGACTAGTTCAATGATGAATGGAAATGTACTCGGCTGATGATACTTCCGTCTTAACTAGCTCGGGGCAATATTCTAGTACTTTGGAACCTGGAAATGGCCGCCACTCTAGATTCCTTACTCAGAATTCGTGAACGCGCGTACTTAACTGCACAGGTATTCGAAACCGGATCGCTAATGCAGCCCGCTCGCCGACTATCACTTTCGCACTGCGGACTGTGCCGTTTAACTGCGTGCAGGGCTGACTCAACCAGAGTGAATACTCACGACGGTTAATTTCATTGGAATCCTGGGATATTCGCCACTACAACACAACGACAGCTCAGTGTTTCATCGCATTGTCTTCCATAATGCCAAGCATAGCGGGAACATCAATAAAATCCTCAAAACTCAAGGTCTAGGACTTCAGATTTTCCTTCCCCTTTCCTTTCTTTTCTTCCTCATTTGATTCCTTCGCTTAATTTCTGCTTTAGCTATGACTCCGAAGGCTTTCCTTTCTTTTGTATCTTCCTTGGCTTTAGCCACTTTCATTTCTGCTGCACCCGCCAATAATCGCCGTGCTACTTGTAGTAATGGGAGAACAGCAAGCAACGATGCTGTGGGTGGCAGCCGTGCATAACTGATCCAATTGACTAATCTTACTTGCTCAGTGTTGTGTTTGGTTTGATGTTCTAGATGACATTCAAGCGGGATTGTACGCAAATTCGTTTTACGCTTCTGATTCGATCTCATTATTCGTTACTTAGATTTGATGGAGGAGAATGCGGTATGGCTGAATTTATACTTCTCCAAGATGTAACCGCTAACGCCCAACAACAGGCGAAGAGGCACACGAGTCACTACGTGTGAGTAAACTCGTCTAATGGACCTCCAATTTGTCTCACTTTTTTGGAATCCAGCTGACATTCCACGATGCTATCGGCTTCTCCCCGACTCTCAATGGCCAAGGACAATTCGGGTGCGTTGTGCTCATCTTACCAGTCTTTATATTTTCTAATCTGTAAACTAGAGGTGGCGGCGCAGGTCGGTTGCTCATGTGACTCATTGTTTATCCCGACTCAACTCTTGTCGTAGATGGTTCCATCATCGCCTTTTCTGACGTTGAACTCAACTTTTCTGCTAATGACGGCGTCGAAGAGATTGTGGAGAACCAACGTCCAATCGCACTCAAACACGGCGTCAGCTTTGGTGACTTGTATGTTCTTAGCTCTCTGCCTCAGAAAAGCCTGCCAATGATTTCAAACAAATAGCATTCAATTTGCCGGCGCAGTGGCTACTGCCAACTGTGCCGCTGGACCTCGTCTTCAATTCTTAGCTGGCCGGCCGAACGCCACACAAGCTTCGCCTGAGGGACTTGTACCAGAACCTGCTGATTCAGTTGATTCCATCCTCGCCCGCATGGGGGATGCTGGGTTTAGCCCAGAAGAAGTGGTCGATTTACTGATCTCTCACACTGTTGCAGCCCAAGATACAGTCGATCCTGTGAGTAGACGATGCTATTTAAGGGCCACATATTATCTAAAACATGTGACAATAGTCAATTCCAGGGACACCCTTCGACTCTACTCCAGCTGACTTCGATGCTCAATTCTTTGTAGAGGTATGTATATCCTAATAGGCCATGCACAACGACTCCAGTTAATGTACTCGAAGACCTTACTCAAAGGTACACTGTTTCCTGGTAATGGGTCTCATGTCGGCGAAGTAGAGTCGCCTCTTGCTGGTGAATTCAGACTCCAATCTGATGCCCTTTTGGCACGGTATGGACCTTTTCAAACATGTCAAAGTATTGGGTCACTAAGCCTTTCACAGTGACGGTCGCACTGCTTGCGAATGGCAATCTTTCATCAGTGAGTCCCTGCACGTTTAGATGAGAATTTAGGGGCTCATTCCCATCCTTCCATGCAGCGAACCCCGAAACTCTAGTCACCAAGTTCCAGAAGGTTATGGCTAAGATGGCTGTTCTCGGTCAGGATACATCCAAATTGGTTGACTGCTCTGAAGTTATTCCTGTCCCTTCTGGTGCCGTCAAGACACCAACGCTTCCGGCCGGTAAAACATTGGCCGACATTGAGGCTTCGGTGAGTTCAGCATCGTTATCCGGGTTCATATCATTGACAGCACCATTGCAGTGCTCATCTACGCCATTCCCTCAAATTTCTGCTGATCCAGGTAAGCCCATATATCGCACAATCATTTATCAGCTAAACGACCCTTCAGGAACTACCACCAGCGTCGCGCCCGTGTAAGCTCCAAGTTGTTCAAGAGACGGATCTGTACTAACGCCGCAGCTAGCCCCTCTTCTTAAATTGCTAACCTATCGATATAATTTACCTTTCTCTATACCACCCTCCGTTCATGTGTTTACGTTCATTGTGGCTATCATTGTGACTATTTATGAAATAATATATGCTGTTAATACTCGATGAAACCGGGCTTCAGTCTGAGAGATCGTCTTCATCTACTTCCATGTCCTGTTCGTCCGTGGTAATTTCTCCCCTGACCACAGCAACCGAGCGATATGGCACCTTATCTTTATACCACCGACCGGTTGGAACGTCGATTCGGCATAGACCTGATGCTGTAGCTGACGCCAGCATATTCGCTGCTTCAAAACCGTTCCCGACGTTCCATACCACGCGATGGACGCCCACTTCCTTGGGCCAGGCATCAGTGCCCACAGGTTTTTCATCCGCCTGCTTACTTTTCTTGTTTTTGGCGTCATTCATAGGCAATATATGCATTTCCTGGACATGGTGAGTATGAGAAAATCAGTGGTGATAAGGCCATATACCTTTGGAAGTAGGCACTCCAACACGCGATATTCTCCCGTCTTTCGGCTATAATCTAATTGGTATAGTTTGTGTATGAAGTACGGCTAAAAGACAGCACACGTTCGAAGGGAATATTGATAACAGTCTGACTTGACTTACCACAGTGCCCCGACGAGGTGGCCTGAGAGAATTGGTTGTGGAGCAGGCACCATCCGCCGACCCCAGAGCTATTATTGGATGATAATCGGAGGCGTGAATGCTCTTTATGACAGTTGAAACAAATGCTAAGGCAATATGCTGACTCCTATACGACTTACCCAAGGAGGACCTTCTGGGTCCATTAGGGTATGTCCACGACCAAGCATGCCAGGAGATATTGATAATGCCTTTACGATATTCTCGTGATCTGTGCTCACAGGACCGGGACAATAGGGAGAGTACGCTATGGTATTGATCACGTCTGTTCTTGCATAGGGTGAGTATAGAGTTATAGTTCATTGGGGAAAAGAACAGACCCCTAGTTCTATTGATAGTGAAACCCGTACCCTCGCGGATATCAGTCAGGCACTGAGAGCCATCATAACCTCCACTCGCTATAATTGTGGGATTGAGGTCGTTGCGTAGCTCACCAGACGCCGAACAAGGTGGCATACGGACCCACACGAGGCTGCGTATCGCTGATTGATGAATAGGAATGAAATGCGTGGGCAAAATATCTGTAACAAGGGTAGGGCCTATATCTGATCATCAATACTACCCGAAAAGAGCGGAATTGACTTACTCGCCCGCTCATCATTATATAAGTATTTGGCGATATTATAAACAGCAATCGAGCCTGAGGATACGATGAATAGAGTGGATGGCAGAACCATTGTGGTGTGTACCGTTGGTAGTGCCAATTGCAATGACTTCGCTGTTGGCCCAATCAAACGACCAACAACAAGAGTCATGGATTTCTACTCGTAAAATCGGCTCTGGAAGTTTCACTGTGCAGCAAGCTACCATCGGTAAAATTCTGACAATCTATGACGAGAAGGACGTACCATATGCTGGGCGCGAAAGATCAGAGCCTAGAGGTCTAACGTCCAGGGGGTCTGGAACAGCATGAACCGAAAGGGATCCATCTTCGAAAGTCCCAGCCAACAGTCCTAATTTTCGCGGGCGGTGTGTGAATGTCGAATCGGAGATCTATTGACTTGTCACAATTATGATCAAGAAATTATGGGACACAACAAACCGCGTCGTGTGAGGGGAGGGGACACCACTTCAATTCATGAGCAGGGCCACTTTCAAGGCAGAGGACCATCTCGCAATATACTTTGCCTATGTCCGAGGCCGCGTCAGGCCCGAAGGACCAGATCTGCACGCAACTCTGCATCGGCCTTGAGACACGAACACCAATTTCGGGCGAATATGACTGGGAAGGAAGCGGGGCGACAGCAAGATATTGTTTGAAGGAGCGAGCTGAGGAGGAATCAGTGCAGACTACCAAATTAGAGTAAGGAAAGCACTCTACCCTCCCGGTCTTCAGGGTGTATTGGACACCAGTCTATTGCCCAGACAGGAGCACCCGCGTTGAATACGTGGGACTTACTTCCAGGGATGAAGTCCGCTTCGGCACTCACTGAGCCTGTAGTGAAATCCTCAGAATACTGTAGCTTGCTCACATATAGGCAATGCTTGAAACATTGGCATTTCCACTCTCGTCTGGCTACCATATTTTCCGAGATTACACACAACTGGTGGGGGAGGCATTAAAGTCCCATTCTCGGTAGTCGATGTATCCGAAGGCAGGTACGCATTCGCCTGCCTACCGATTATTTAAGCATCAAAGAAAATGTATCGGATCCGGAAGTACATACTCCTCATTCAGCACTTCCCAGTCAGACTTCACTCTAAGGCGATGATAGACTCTGGGTCGTCGATAGCCTTCCCATTCTCTGCTTGTAGACAGAGCAGCTTCCTTGAACCATCCCCTATCCTCTAGGAGATCCCATACGGGCCCTGGACCAACACTGTGTCCCCAGGTCTTACTAAGCTTATGTGCAATGGCATGACTATGAAGAAAATTATTCGTCACGGTGACAACTGCCGGTTTAAACAGTTCAGGGGGTTTGGTGAGGCGCATAGTTGGTATCTGATGATAGTACAAGGGAGGAGCACGATGGCGATGGTGCAAGCTTGGTGCGGGAAGAGTGTACATATGCCGTCTCACTGCTCCGATAAGTCCGCCTGCAGAAGGAGCAGGTAAACTAGGTGCAGCCCTAGTTGGAGGTTTCTTCTTCTGGGTTTTGCTCGCGGGCAGAATGGGGTTTTGATGGACAGTGTGTTCGTCATCGGACGCATCGTCGTTCGTTTCAGCTACTGAATGCTGGGGTGGGTTCACAGGATCTGGCTCAGGAGCGAAATCACTACCACTGTCGAGTTCGTCAAGAAACTGGCGGCCAGCGTCGTCTTGAATGTCAGCCAAAACGGCATAGCTAGGACGACTTGTTCTTGGACGCAGCGACCTGGACATAACTGCTTGATTCGAACGGTCACGAATTTATCACATACGCGCAAAGGCCTGCCCTAAATCAAGACATACAAGCGAAATTGCGTCACTACACTTACTCACCATTCAGCCACCATGTTCGCTATCGTCAAAACTGCACTCAGACCAGCCATCGCCAGGCATTCGGTCGTCGCAACAACATGCCGCTCCAAGCACACCTTGCCAGATTTACCGTATGACTACAACGTACGCAATTACCGAGTTCTTCCGATCCAGCCTGCTCACATGGAACTCAGGCTCTGGAACCCTACATCTCAGAGGAAATAATGAAGCTACATCACCAGAAGCATCACCAAACTTATGTCAATGGGCTTAATGCTGCCGAGGAATCGTATGCTTCAGCGAAGACAACCAAGGAACAGATTGCTCTTCAATCCGCCCTCAAGTTTAACGGAGGTGGTACGTAGATGGAATGTCACAGAGTACCACCCCATGGCTCACCCCTTTAGGCCATATAAATCATTCCCTCTTCTGGAAGAACCTTGCCCCCGCGAATGGAGATGGCGGTAAATTATCCGACGGTCCGTTGAAGAAAGCCATCGAGCGTGACTTCGGTTCGGTCGAGGACTTCAAAAATAAATTCAATACCACCACCGCTGCCATCCAAGGGAGTGGTTGGGGCTGGGTCGTGCGTATCTTGCTCCTCGTTCACACTATCTGTATCTCACTTGGGATATAGGGTTTCAACACGACGACAAAGAAGCTTGAAATCGTAACAACGGCCAACCAGGACCCATTGATTTGTACGCATCAGCGTTGATATTCCTCTAGTGCTTCATTAACTGGCATGTTCAGCACACGTTCCTATCATCGGTGTTGATATCTGGGAACATGTACGTAGTCGTCTAACTGCAAGTGACGTCATTGATACTGACTTTTCCTCACAGGCTTTCTACCTCCAAGTACGTCCATTCATACTAACATGACACTGTCTCTCACATAGCATCTGTCTGTAGTACAAAAACGTGAAGCCAGATGTGAGTATCACTCTCTTATTGTCTATATTTTCTGCTGAACCCGTTTAATAGTACCTCAATGCCATCTGGAATGTCATCAATTTCAAGGAGGCTGAAGCGCGTTTCCTTGAAGCCTCTTCTTAAATTCACTTACATATCATCCTAGAGACACAATTATGTATTGGTTGAAAATGACAATTCCACTGACTAGCATGAACAACATGGGGATCTGCGAACGAATACTATTGCAATTCATCTACACACAACAAATTATATCGGGAGCCGTATAAGCTATCTATAATTCATAAGCAAACAAGGATCGACAAAGTTAAAAGAAAGGGAACATATAGATTAAGAAGTTGGCCTGCACCCGGATGTCAATTGTGGTCTCTGAGCACAGGCAAAACGCTTACACTGGGGCAACGCTAGTGGCAGTACCTAAGGTATACACTCATCAGATCTCGGCAGTTATGATAGTAGAAAATGTACTAACCACGATCGGTCTTCAACCGCGGGAATGGAGCCTTGCGGCACTGCATTGACACACTCAGAAGGGTTGTCTTGGAAGGAAGACACAAGCACTTACAGAGGTTTCGACGTCCTTCAATGTCTTGCCCGCTGGAAGTGTAGGCGTCTGAACTCGGCCACGAGGAACAGGAATAACCTCAGAGCAATCAATCAATTTCTTTGTGTTTTGACCCAAAGTCGCCATTTTGGCCATGACTTTCTCAAACTTGGGCACAATGGAGTTCGGGTTGGCTTTAGGCACATTAACGAACTTTGACCATGGGACATATTGGACGTAGGCACTCACAAATAAAGGATTGCCATTCACAAGCAGTGCGAGAGTCCCTTCAAAATCAACTCAACTGATAAAGCTTGATGCTAGGAAAGAAATACAAACCTTGCAAGGGCCTCGTCTGATTGAAGCCTGAATTCGCCTGGGAGAGGAGATTTGGACTCGCCTTTCTGAAGGCTGGTGCCAGGAATAACAGTTCCTTTCAACAGAGTCTAGGACGAAATGTTTAGCAAGCGAATACTTCCACAACCTAAGTAAATTACCTCTACAAAGAATTGAGCATCAAACGCCGAAGGGGTGGAATCGAATGGGTGACCGGCGACAGAAGGGTCTACATGATCTTGTGCAGCGACAGTGTGAGAAGCCAGTAGGGCAACGACTTCATCGGGGCTAAAGCCAGCATCGCCCATGCGAGCAAGAATGCTGGTGACTGAGTCGAACGGCTCAGGCACCAGGTGATCAGGGGAGGGCTTAGTGACGTTTGAACGACCAGTCAAAAACTGAATACGCGGTCCAGCAGCACAGTTAGATACACCGACTGCGCCAGCAAATTGAATGCTGTAAACGAGTGATCAGTTGGACAACGCATCGAGTAGGTAATCTGATGCACTCACAAGTCGCCGAAAGATACCTTATGCTTGATGGCAAATGGTCGTTGCCTTTCAACGATATCATCGACGCCGTTGTTGGCAGCAAAGTTAGTCTCGATTTCTGAGAAATGCATGATCGATCCATCTGGCAAAATTGTAAGCTTAATATCGAGAAATGCCCTATATATTCGTCTCACCGGCGCCTCCGCCACTGCATTAAATTCGCCACTATGAGTAAGCTGTGTACACCAGCAGGAGGATTAGAGACTAACCCGAACTTTCCTTGCCTTGTAAGGGAGGGAGAAAACCCAATCGCATCGTGGAAAGTCAGCTAGAAAGGAGGATAAGAGAGGTTTCAAAGCCGGAAATCTGCAGCGCGTACCCTCAAGGATTCATGAACTTCTTCTCCTGAGAGAAAATCAGTATGAGAGATTCAGCGATCGTTGCAAGTACATACCACACTCTCCGCCGTCGAATCTGTCAAAAATGTTAGATACTGACAAAAAAGCGTCCATTGCTGATGACTCTCACAGTGATTCCTGGATATCATCTAAGACATCGAACCACACACAACACTATAGGCGCATACGTCAGCTAATTCATTTCGTGCAGCTCCTGCTACTCACCGCCTCGTTGTTTGCTGTTCTCCCTTTGCTGCATGAAGCGCGATGAGAGGGAACGGCTAAGGCCGAAGGAACCAATAGAGCAAGAAGGACCGAGCTCAAAAGTGAGTGGACAGGTTTAACCATGGCGAAGGAAAGAGATGCCGAAGGAGAGAAAGGTCGGGGTAGTCAAGCTGACTGGTGAATCACTGAGGACCAGGACCTCTTTTATATGCGCCCCTCTCTACGATTCCAAACAAGGGTTTCCTGTGGGACATCTTGAAAAAGGAAATTAATACGATGGGGAACTTAGTTCTCAGCAGTATCCTGTCAAATGGGTACAGCCCTCTCAACCGCCGAGTGTGATGCGCCAGATTTGACATTCGATACATAGCTAGGGTATGGATATTGCGTACATTTGTTGGTGTGATCAGATCCGGTCGGCCCAGATGAGAGCGGATGATTCTAGTATAAATCGCAGGAACGCAATCTGGTGAATCTGGGAGGAACGTAGGGAGAGATAAGACGATTTGTACAGGTCCGTAAGGTAGCTCATTTCAGCCCTTCAGAATTATTCCAGAGATAGCGCTCAGCGTAGGGCCACAAAAGTTTCAAAGGAGAAATCGAGACCATAAGACGCCAAGGTACGCATTAATGATGGCGTAACGTCCACGTTCAATGCATACGCGGCCAACATACGTCGTTGATGCCAAGTATGGTCTCGAGGTAAAGGTGTCCTGACAGCTCTATAATTAGAATTGCTGCGAAACCCCTGAAGAAACGACCGTAGACAACCATACCTGATGACATATGATACAAGTAACGTATATATAGTTCTGTCTCAGTGTAATACCATATATCATTGATGTCCCAAGGCGAGGTTTGCCGAAGAATCAAGATAAACGAGTCAGGTATAAATCGATGATGAGGATGGACCGGAAAAGCGATCTCCTCGCTGGAAATGTCGCATTTACTGCCGAGAGTAAATATTCGCTAGAGGCATGTGCTCTCTAGATGAGGAATAGTGGTTAGCGACCGTTGTGCTGATTCGACCATGTTAAGAATCATCTATAATGAACAGCTCGATCAAGTCTGAGACTTGACAGCGGTCGGCAATGGGGATACACATGCCTATTCGACTTGAATAAAATTGAAGACATCCATGAGAAGTGATTCGTGTTACCTAATGTCCGTCGCGCAAGCAGATATGGTGCATATGGAACAATTGCATGGGAATGCGCTTGAGAGGCGGGACGTGATGCTTCCAAAACATGATCCCTACGTCGGCGATATCTTCAAGGGCTGATCGCTAAGGACTGCAGCCAGTGATATAGAATTCTGAGATGTCAGTGGTTGTATGGCTGCAAGAAGCCTGAGGCGTTCAGTGCGAGACACGTAAGCCAACTCTGGTCTACGTGGGGTTGACGACATCAAAGCTGTTTCCCGACTCAAGTCCACCATCGCCGTCTATTAATGCTCTGGTTACAGACGCGACCCGATGGCTCGGAAATGAAGATGAGGCGGTGAACGAGTCTCTCAAGTGATAGGGCCCAACTGAGGGACTTGCCATGATTTAGTATTGATTGAGTAATTTGATAAGGAGGATTGCTGTTTTGGGCGCTGTTAAAGCTGATTCGGACTTTTTTTGAGACTTCATTTTGCACTCGCAAACACAAAATTTCCTTTTTTGGTATCACTGGCAGCGTAGTCTCATAAGATGTGTTCGACAGTTTTTCTGCTCCCTATCGCCATCATTGGCACAATACTCATGGCTAATGACCCAAAGAATGATCCTGGAGTAACACAAACCCCTTTGTGTTGACACCGATATGACAGTATACGGTTTCTTACTGCTCGTTGAGACAGAATAGGGGTCGTTGACAAATGTCCCAAAAAAAGGATTTTTGTGGTTGGGAATCTCAAGGAAGTCCGAATCAGCTGTCACTAACTCGAAGCTTCTTATGGCAAATGGCTTGGCCGATTGAATGTAGAAGATTAGTCGACGCCAGACGCATAGTGGCAATACAGGTTATATCAGTGGCGTGTCGGAAGAGCGATCCAATCTTCCAATGTCCAAGCGCCGCTGTGCACTACACCTGATTCATTCCTTCGTAACGACGTCTGCTCTATTGTGTAGCATTTGCGATAGAAATCGAGCAGAGATAGAGGGCGAGACTCTTACATTTTCCGACCAGCAAATGCCAACAACCTTTGCCGTGTCCCGGAGTGGATATATAGTTAAATCTGCTTGCACCAGTGCAGCCGCGGTGCATCCATTGTCATACTCTCGACATAGAGGTTGGCACCCAGACTACTATAGAAGCGTAGTGATTATTATAGTAGTAGGTAGTTCTTCAGGTTTGGACTTGCTAGAGGTTCGCACGTACACTTTGTTTCTTGCACACCTGTACATATGGCCGCTGAGTGATATTGCTAGTAGTGGTTTGAGTGACTCTGATTTTAGAATAGGTGTAGCAAAATATGTTAGGGATCGAGCTCCAACGGAAAAGTTTGGTGTTAAACTACGGGCATAGGCATAGCTGCATGGAATTACGACAACACGGCATGAGAGTGAGCCTGAACTACAGGGAGGGGGGAGATATACGTTCTTCTGGGCATAGTAAGAGATTTTCTTAGCAGCACCAAGGGTGTATTGTCAGCAGCTAATTGGATATAGGGAATAGTAATTTCCGAAGGGAAGAAGGGATTAGCTGTGCCGACTTCAAAGGGCAGATTTGGTCAGAGGAGACAGAGGGGAGACATAATGGAAATGATGGAGGCAAGATATATTGGTGTTGGATATTTTCCTCCATTATACATGCTAATGACAGAGCACTTAGTAAATGACATCTCACCTTCAGGAGTTAGGTGCCCGCAGGATGAAGTCGCAATGGAAGAGCCAGCGAAATTCTACTGGATATAATTCTGGTGTAGTAGGTAGGTATAGATACCCGTCGCCAAAACCCTCCAGTGTTTCATTATCGATTATCGGGTACTTTGCATGTTCAGCGCCAGCCGCGAATAGCTCCGTAAGGCGAGTTGTTCTGCGAAATCAACGACGCAGAGGCGCTCAAGAGGGCGTTTGACACTGACATCAATGGCAAATTTCTCGGCGCCTACCAGAATTATCAATTACACTCAGTTAAAACGGGTATTCGTCCTAAGTCCGTGAGAGTCGCGAGAAAGTCGTTGAATGACTGGAGTAGTCTCTAAGGGTCAGGTCCGTCAGGAGAATACTAAGATGGAGACATTTAGTCATCTTAAGTTTTTACGTTGGTATATGTCACAATTAGTCACCAATTGAGCGATTGGAATAGTCAGGCAAAGTCGCAAGTAGTCTACATTACTCGATGACGTGAGATTGGGGAAATTATATGTTGGATTTATGAAAATTTATGCTACGCTCATACTGGCTGGCCCACTTTATAAGTTCCTGCCAGTGGAATCGGGTGTTCGGCGATGGAGTTCCTGGAATAAGAAAGACGACCCGATGATACAACTGACCACGTCCGAAGGGATAGATACGTTCACAAATTGGCCGTCTGTTGCTTAGTAGTGGGTGATGATGGTGGGGGAGAACAACCACGGCCTTTCACATCATGCATCACCATTGCTGCGACGTGGGTATCAATCTCTTCTGTGGAGCACCTTGGACTTCGACGATACGCTTGGTAGACTGCGGGAGTATTTCTTCGGATGCTATCATGCGTGCGCCTGATGCGTCTTGGACAGCCTTGATTTTGGTATGGGTGAGTTCATACAGCCGCTCTTTGCCATCTTCCATCTGCTTCCGCCGATATTGTTCAAAATTAAATGCGGGAAGGGTTTCCGCTGTCGAAGCAATGTTGGCTCGGAGAGTTAGGAGGACAGAGGATATAGTGCTGCTGCGAGGACAAGGCGAAGGCCTCGGCGACGACTGAACGTTTGAATGTCCAGAAATGTGGTGAGGCTGACTGTATCACTGCGAAATGGGGAGGATATCGAATGCGAATCATGGGAGTGGGGAGAAGGAGAGGGAGAGGGTTGTCGTCCCATTGTCATCTATGTAGTGCTGTAGCCGAAAGGAGTTTGCGCACGGCTATCGTCGAAATGTGAAGAAGGTCGGTCGGACAATCACATCATCAGGCAAGGGGTGGTAACGACTGTCATTCGTTGGGGGCTGCAACAAGCCCACGGGGAGTACCGGTAGCAACTGTTCTGCTGCACAGGGTCAACAGTTTTCAAGCATCTAGGCTATGGAACTCTGTGTACGTACCGTAGCCCATACAACACACCAGCCCATTATCCAGATATGAGTCAGGAAGCGAATTGAGCGAGGCGACAAGTCGTTATAAACGCCGTATTGTGTGTTCCGAAGATGCATGTGGAGCGTTTGTCGGCCTCGAGTCAGTGGTAGTCGGCTCAGATTGGTAATTTCTGATGTTCTGGTGACTGGCTCGTGGTGCAGTGGTAGAGCGGCCGCAGTACCCAGCCAATTGACTGACACAATGAGGTTTCAAGATAATAGAAATATGTTGAAACGTTGAAGGATGTGTGTAATTAAATACATGGGTACCGTGCCTCAAGTGATGCGTACCGAGTTCCTGTTGACACGCGCCTTCAACCGAGTCGGCCTCAAAGTCTCGAAGATGGTATTAGAAAGATATATAAGGGGTCAAAATTTTGCCTGAGACTCACCAATTCCCCGTCTATCTAGTCTACACTGACAAGCGCATGATGAAAGCAATGCCCGTGGTATGGCTTATTGATATGCCCTGTGTGGATGATAGCGATGATGAGGGTGAGATTGAAGACGAAGATCTTTATGCGAGGTTGGATGAGGATGATGGCGCGATAGAAGTGACTATCTCTCGACCGTACGAGGCGCCGTTTACAGTCGCGATCCATTTTCAAGATACGGTGAGTACTTCATTCCTTCATGTCGAGACCATCGCTGATTAGTAAGAATTTGATTACCAAGATTCCGTTTTTGGTCAATAATGTCGTCGCGATCACATTTACAAGCAATCGCAATTTCCCTATTCCTGCTCGCCTTCCGGATTCTTTCCAACTTGAGACTTTCAAGTTGGAAAAAGCCATAGAATATCTTATTGTATGCATTGACAAAGATAAGAACAGGACTCTATGGAGAGGTAAGAGTTAAAATATTAAAATAATGAATTAATGACTTTGCATCTAATCATAGGCTAGTTTTCTCAGGAACTATTGTGCCACGCTGCAATGAAAGGTTGGTGGACATTTTTGCAACAGGTCCACCACCATGTAAAGTACCTGAGGTGAGTTGTATTCTTTGGTTTTTTATATTTTTACCCCAATAGTAATGTGTCCCAATACATCTGCATAGTGGTTGCAAACTAGAATTGAGTATGCTCAGGAACAACGCTACTCACCTTATCAGTTTGAGAGAAGGGATGCACAGATGAGATTGTCTGACCTGGAGTGTATTCTTTGGAGGACTGATGAACCATTGGTATAAGTAGATGTGCATGTATTTGAGAGACATATATGCAATGTGGCATCTAGAGACATTTTGAAAATTAGCGTGGTCCTCCTGGGTATGTTCAAGCCAATGATTCAAGTGTTCAGAATGACAGGAAGTTGACATATTATATACCTTATGGAAAAGCTCATTGGTTCTACCTACAGTAGATATATTAGAACTCACATCAGGCTGGCCTGGTTGCGCTGTGTGCTGGCTTTGGTTATCTGAACATTTGGCTCAAGTATATACCACATCAACAATCTTCAGTTGTTCACGCCAACAGTCATGTCACCCAAGAACCTACCACCTCAATATCCTCAAGCCAATTCTTCCATTCTTTATACTAATCATTGAGTCGCTCAAGTACATACCACATCAACAATCTTCTGTTGTCCACGCCAACAATCATGTTGCCCAAGGACCTGCCACCTCAATATCCTCAGGCCAATTCCTCCATTCTTCACGCTAACCATCAGGTTGCTCAAGTACATACCATACCAACAATCTTCTGTTGTCCACGCCAACAATCATGTTGCCCAAGGACCTGCCACCTCAATATCCTCAAGCCAATTCTTCCATTCTTTATACTAATCATTGAGTCGCTCAAGTACATACCACATCAACAATCTTCTGTTGTCCACGCCAACAATCATGTTGCCCAAGGACCTGCCACCTCAATATCCTCAGGCCAATTCCTCCATTCTTCACGCTAACCATCAGGTTGCTCAAGTACATACCATACCAACAATCTTCTGTTGTCCACGCCAACAATCATGTTGCCCAAGGACCTGCCACCTCAATATCCTCAGGCCAATTCTGCCATTCTTCATACTAATCATTGAGTCGCTCAAGTACATACCACATCAACAATCTTCTGTTGTCCACGCCAACAATCATGTTGCCCAAGGACCTGCCACCTCAATATCCTCAGGCCAATTCCTCCATTCTTCACGCTAACCATCAGGTTGCTCAAGTACATACCATACCAACAATCTCCAGTTGTTCATCACAACAATCATGTTACCCAAGGACCTACCTTTGAGTCAATATGGTCCTGCCAATTCCCCCATTCATCACACTAATCATCAGGTCACTCAAGTATACACCACATCAACATCTTCCCCTTGTTCACACTACCAGTCATGTCACTCAAGTATCTAAATCATATTTGCTATTCTAAGATACTAATATATTTTCTACTCTACCTATTTGTGTTATACTCCCTTTCACGTTGTATGTTGTCTTCTTCTGCTAGTTTCTCCTCATCTATCATATCACCTAATCCCTTGTGCTTCCGGAAAATATAAATATTATCACAAATCTCCCAAATCCCAATGAGATTGTCAATGAATCTTGCCTCTAGTGCCTTTCTTGTTGTTGATGGACTTCGTTCAGCAACCAGTACACCACTTTCGTAATGCATATTTTGAAATGGTTGGAAGATAACCAAAATAGTTTGGGCTTTGTCCTCACTTGCATAAAATGCAATGGCCTCTCCATAAATTCTTTGGTTATTATATGTGGCCTGGATAAATTTTGTTAGCTACACTTTTCAGATAGAAATAATATATCAGAAAATCATACCTCAAAATAT
Source organism: Pleurotus tuber-regium (assembly GCA_014058305.1). Taxonomy (NCBI): domain Eukaryota; kingdom Fungi; phylum Basidiomycota; class Agaricomycetes; order Agaricales; family Pleurotaceae; genus Pleurotus; species Pleurotus tuber-regium. Next base: position 2,600,896 of record JACFYU010000026.1, on the reverse strand, counting down.
CTTGATGATCTAGCAGGTAATGATCTTGGGTTCTGCTCATCCGTCCGGCTTCTCAGTGTGATACCATCAGGCAACTTCAGTTTTCCATAGCACTCCAATGTGTTAACATCATAATCTGCTGAGAGCTTCATTATAGCCTCTCTATGCCTGCCATACTCAGAGAACTTGCTTGGATTACGTCTCTGCTTGACTAAAATTCGATGGTGTTGAAATGGCTTCAAAGACAACACTGGTGGCATAGTAAGACCATTGTTTTCTTCAAAGTTCAAGGCAGGATAGAGACTCAGTAGATTCTTGATTAATTGATCTTCATATATGATATTGGAAAGTTCAGCATGTGGATTCTTTGCAGAGTGAATCCTTCTTCCCAGAACTCCAATATGCCTTTCCAGTGGTCCTTGTGATCCCAAAGAATAGTGGCCATTCCACCGTATGTGCTCAGGAATGCAGATGAGTTGAAAAACACATAGTCTCATTCTATTGATCTTGGTCACATCATCATTTACATAGATCTTCTCAAAGTCAAGAAGAAACTCAATGATTCTATCTTCAAGATCATCCAGTTCTTCTTCTGTTCGCTCAGCAATTTGGGTTGCAAACTCAATGATGTAGAGAAACTTTGCATAGTTTTCAATCACAATGGCAGAGAACTCAAGCTCTTTGAGAATTGGAATAATAAGCCAGTGGCCCAATGCCATCCACTCAAATGCTTTATATTGACTGTTTCTCTTTAAGTGAGTGTCTCGAACTGGGCCACAAAATGCTGGGGGTAGTGTGGCCAGAGCACTTGTAACCATTTCACCAAATCTGGCTGCCATTTCAGATGACATATGGGCAACTTCAGTTGGCTCAGTATACTTTGTCCATAAGTCCCAGAAGTATGAAACATTGTTCTCATATAAAAGATGAAATGGATCAGATGTACAGAACTTTGGCCAAACAAATGCCTTTGAAGCAGCAATTAATGGTAGGCGCATAATTCCAGTTGTTGCTATGATTTCCTTTCTCTCATTCTTGGTTGCTTTTGCAAGTTTAGCAATGATGTCCCAGTACTCTAATTCACTGATTGTTGGCAAATTTTTATAATCATAATCAGGCCTTCCAGGATTATATTTTTTTGCCTCTTCAGAAAGGTGATTAGGATAGAACTGTCTCTTGCAGCCTTTCTTGTTAGTACGGGCCCCTTGAACCTTCTTGGTTCTGCAACCAAACATACCCCCATGCCCTGTAGTTCCTTCATACTTGCGCAGGGCAGCCATGTCACCATTCATGAGTACAACTTCACCCCGTACAATCACATATTCTGATTCATGGGCATCCCAAACCCAAACACCTTCACTTAGTTGCATAAGTTCCTGATATACTGGCCACAAATAAGTCTCAATGTCACCTGGAGCTTCCGGACCTGGTGTAGCAAACAGCGTAATGATGTTGTTTTCCTTGACCCGTAGCTCAGGAGGAAGATTCAGAAAAATTAGAACACAAAACCATGAGTCTGACTGCTTTTTCATAGTTAGCATTGCTCCATCTGTGGACATGGCAAATGCTACATCACAAGGATGCTGAAAAAGGCCCTTCTTCAAATACTGGTCCATGTGTGAAGTGCCATTTGGGTAGTCTGAATACTTTGCATTCATACCATCACGTACTAACTGCAATGCTTCTTTCAGTGCACGATCACGATATCGCAGTAGCTCTGCTGTTTTACAATTTGCAAACATTGCTCGGATGGTAGGTATAATAGGAAATGATGTAAATTGAGCTGCAGGCTTTCCATTAATATAGCGGCTTTTTCCACAGGGAGCTTTAGATTTTCCTATAAAGGGGCATCTATCAAGGTTTGCATAGTCACCAGTATATGCAATACATTTATTCCGACATATATCTGTCTTTCTGGGGACAAATCCTGTCAACTTCTGTGCTAGCTTCCCACATGAGTGAAGGCTCAGGGTTGTCATACCAATTGTACCAGACATGAGTATACGGAATACTTTAAATGCTTGCTGCGCACAGTGTGTCTGTCTCCAGGCTATCCATGTGCGTAAAGAATGAATTTGAAATCTAGTCAAAGAGACTGCTTTTACCCCAAGTTGAGGTGGGCTATCCTCAATTTTGTAGTCACCCAGAAGCTTTTTACGAAGCTCTGCTTGAGATGCAGGAATAGAGAGATGAGATTCAGTGATCAGAGCATCAAGGTCTGATTCATCTGATTCATCTGACTCATCTGATCCCTCAACCTCTTCATTGTCAGATGCAGCAACTCTCCCAGTTGATAAATTGTAATTATTCTGGGGTGGCCCATGGCCCACATTGTCAAATGGATCATCCTCTGAGTCACTATCTGCAGAGGGATCACTTAATTCATTGACAGTAAATAAAACCTCATCATTATCTGTCAATGCAGCTGTTGGCAAGCCAGTAATGGAGGCTTCAGCCAAAGGGATGCCCAAAAACATAGGCTGGCTATCAGACTCAGATTCCTCATCAGAGGCTTCAGACAAAAGAGCAACCTCAGTCTGCTCAGCAAAAGTAACCCTCAAAGGGGTTTGTGCAGAGCCTCCTGAGGCTTGAGGACTATTGTCTGCTGCATCAAAATCTAGTGCAAGGGTTGCCAGATATCAACTATGATTAATATATCTGACTCAAGAAAGCATAAATGCTCACCTAGGCTTAAATCTAAAGTAAAACCAGATTTAGCAGTAAATCTATATGATAACAGCAAATTCTACTTACTATTCTGTGGGTTCACTACTGGGTACTCATGATCACTATCAACATCCATGGCTACACATGATTTATTGTCAATTTTCTCTTTTCTTTGAAAAGACACAGTGTTAAATACAGAATCCAGCTTCTACTACTAATCAGACTACAGAGAAGGTACTTGGCTTCAACTACTGAGGTGCAGAGTTGCGCCGCCCACTACCTAACAAGTTATACCTTGATTTCGGAATGGAGATCGGAGTTACGGAGTAACGCCGGAGAACGGGTAGAAGGTAGAGCGTAGGTCGGAGATGCGGGATACCGGAGAACGGAGATAGCGCGGAACGGAGTTCCTTAGTAGAGAAGAGGGAACGTATTAAGTTGATATTCGAACTGAAGAACTATCTACAAGTAACTGCGGCTTAAATACTGCAAAGGTAACCTAACATGCGGAATACATGAGTTATACCTCGTGGTAACTAAGCCTAAGTGTCCCTTGATAATTAAATAATTCTATAGTAATATCCAAGTCCATATTAACTCGTGCTAAGTTCGCGTGCATATCCCTTGATCCGAATGTATCCGAAGGTCCGATAGTCCGAGGTCGATGTCCGAGGTCACGGGAGTGGTCATCTGACCGGGGCTAGGGGTTAGGGGTTTGCACGTGCGTAACAGTACTCCCCCCTTAAGGCCGAGTCCCAGGAGGCCAATCCAGAGCGGTCTTCGGAGTTTCATCCGGAGTTCGGAAATTTCTCCGAGAGCTAAGGTCGAAGCTTCGGGGTCTGTCCGAGGTTCGAGATGATGACGTCACTGCTGCGGAGAACCTAGATCAAAGTTGCGGAGTTCGAACAATCGCTTTAAAAGCGGAAAAGGGGAACTCCGAAATTCTTCGTCTTCGACAACCTTATCTTCTGCTAGCCCAACACTTCACTTCCCATAACTCAAAAATGTCTGGCCTTTCACTCAAGGACCTTGCTCAGTACCCAGAGCTACAAACTCTCGTTGCCCGAGAGATCGCCGCGAAAATGCTCGCTAATGAGCACAACCCTACCGCCACACCCGTTATGCCAGTGGCCGTAACTCCGAAAATTGCTCGTCCGCGGGACGAGACGCCCACTGGGGTTTCGCCCCCAACTAAGAAGTCGAAGGGGAAGCGGAGATTGGGAGAGAATACTCCGGGAGGTTCGTGGGCTCTCGTAAAGTCGGAATCGCCGGAATTTACACTTATCACAGAGGAAATGCTGCCGGAGATTGCGGAGTTTACGGAGAAGGCGCGGAGGGTGCAGGAGGAGGCGGCTGCCAGGGAGCAGTCAGCTCTTTTATACGCGCAACGCCGGAAGGAGGAGGAGGACCGTCGAGTCCGTTCCACAAGGATCGGGATCTCGAAGGCGATGAAGCGGATGACTGTCGAGAACTATACCGGAGAAGGGGAGGAGGCCGCGGAGAAGGAGTTGCCCGCGCTGCTTGGGGGCCCGGAGAAGGAGCCCAAGGAACCCACCATGCGGAAACGTCCGGAGATACGGAATCGCGAGGTTGGGGACGAGTTCGCGACAGTGTGGTCGGATGGGGTCCTCCGTGCTTGTTACAATTGCAGGGGTCGCAAGCGGGAATGTTTGCCCCAGGCGAGGTAAGTTCTTTTGTGGACTCGATTCGTGCTGGGCTGATATTGTACTTGTAGCGTGAATGCGAGTACTTGTGAAGGATGCCACAGGGTGAAGCAGCGGTGCGAGTTCCCAAAGGGGCAGGAGACAAAGGCCGGACGAGGCAAAGTGGCGGAGAGGACTCCTAGGAGAAAGGCCTCCGCGAAGAAGGTGGCCGATGATCCCAGTCCGGAAGCTGGTCCGTCGAAGATCACTCGGAGCGTCACGGAGAAGACGGAGAAGACGGAGAAAACGTCGGAGGATGATCCGACAAACCGACAGTTGATGAACACTTTCATCGACTTTACGCGGCGTTTTGAACAGCGCCAAATGGAACACTCCGTCGAGATCTCGAAGTTGCGGGTGGCGATGGCCAAGGAGAGGTCTCGGACACGACGCCTCGAAAATATTTTGCGAACAGCGGAGCATCTTGAAGAGCGTGACGAGTACGAAACAGACGAAGAATACGCGGACATCGAGGACCGCCTTCAAGATGTGGAGTTTCGCCTGGATACTTGGATTAAAGCGGACCAATACGCGAGGGAGGAACGGGAGAAAAGGGAAGCGGAGGAACGCGGAGAAGCGGCGGAGAAGGGAAAGGGGAAGGAGAAGGGGGACGAGGATTATGAAATGGAGGCAGAGGAGTATTCGGACTCCTCGGAGTAAAAAGACTTTGTAGTATATAGAATTTTGTAACTACCTTGGGTTTTTTTTTTCTTTTTCTTGATATGTATACTGTTGTGTCTGTTCTTTTGGGGGGTGATCAATAAGTAAGTATCAAGAGAAGAAAAAAGGGTTGTAAGGTAAGTAACTAGGGCTATAACTACTAGAGAGAGAGAGAGAGAGAAAAAGAGAAAGGAGTGAAATACGTAGCTAAGCTACTTAGGTTTAATTTTGCTGAGTGGACCAGGCTTGTCCGGGTATCGACGATGGAACTCTTGTACAAGTTCCTGAGCGTGTTCGAGTTCGTCCGCTCCGAGCTCGGAGAATTCTTCCGCGGTGTTTTCGTAGCCTAGCCATCGGACTTTATATCGCAAGGGCATCTTTCGATATCGCTTGTCGATTTTAGAGTCAACAACTTCGGCTATCTCATATTCTTCTTCTCCGTCAACTTCGATCGGAGGTGGCGGAGATTGTACGCGGAGAGGAATCTCGTTCGGAGTTTCGGGCTCGAGCATCGATACGTGGAACACTGGGTGCACTGAGCGTAGTGATTGGGGAAGATTAACCGTGAAGGACGAAGGACCTGCTTGAGCAATGATTTCAAAGGGTCCGATGAACTTCTCGGATAACTTCTTGGAGGGTCTTGTGGTGCGAAAGAACTGAGCCTTGATGAAGACCTTTTGTCCGACCTTGAAGTCCGGAGCCGCGGATCGTCTGCGGTCTGCAGGAGCTTGGTAGCGGAGTTGCGCATCGGACATCGCGGTTCGGAGTTCTTGGTGGAGGTCGTCGAGGTTGACTACAAATTCTCTTGCACGAGTGGAAGCGAGATCGTATTCCGGATGTACGGAGATACGGGGATGGTAACCTTTGTTCGCGAAGAACGGAGATACTCCGGTGGTAGCACTTGGAGCATTGTTATACGCGAACTCGGCTATAGGAAGAAGTTCTGACCAGTTGTCTTGTTGGTAATTGCAGTAAACGCGGAGGTACTGTTCCAAAGTTTGGTTAGTACGTTCAGTCTGTCCATCACCTTCAGGGTGGTAGCCAGAGGTGTAGTGTAACTTCATCTCTAAGGCTTTACCGAGGGACCTAAAGAAGTGGGAGACGAACTCCGAACCTCGATCGGAGGTGACGTGGTTCGGAACTCCGTGCTTGGAGAATACATGCATTACGAATAACTTGGCTAGATCTTCGGAGGTGATTGTATCATGGCAAGGGGTGAATATGGCTTGTTTGGAGAGTCGGTCTACGATGACTAGAATAGAATCGAAACCGGAGGATTTGGGGAGTTTCTCGATGAAGTCCATGGATATGGAATCCCAGGGTCGAGAAGGTACGGGGAGTTGTCGGAGTTTGCCATAGGGTTTGTGTCTCTGGGGTTTAGCTCGCATGCAAGTGACACAGGACTTACAGTAGCTTTTGACGAAGTCGCGGATATTGGGCCAGGTATATTCCCGGCGGACAAGTTCTAAGGTTTTGTTTTGGCCATAGTGACCGGAAAGAATGTGATCGTGTTTGTAGCGGAGAACACGGACTCGGAGATCGGAGAAGTCGGGGACAAAGATCCGGTTGTCTAGTCGCAGGAGACCGGAGTCATCTTTTGACCAGCGCGGACCTAGTTCGGAGATAGGGACGGAGAGTGTCGGATCGGACTCTTGCGCGGACTTGATGTCGGAATGGAGTTGTTCAACATCCATGACTACGGATCCGCGGAGAGTGGGTACGAAGAGGTAGGAAGCGCGGATTGATGCTACGAGTTGTTCTTGAGTGAAAACGGGTCGGAAGTTCTGTGGATTGACATGCTGGTAGCACTCACTCCCCTCTTTAGGGTAGACGTCCCATCGTCTAGTTAAGGAGTCGGGTTTGGCCCCTAACTTGCCTGGACGGAAATGAATACAAAGGTTGAACTGGGAGAGATACTCTGACCAGCGGACCTGTCTTCGGGTTAAGACTTTAGTGGTACAGAAGTATTCTAAATTCTTATGATCAGTAACAACATCGATAACGGAAGCTGAACCTTCAAGATATTGACGCCAGATTCGGAAGGCTTCAAAAATTGCGAGAAGTTCCTTGTCATGGACATCATAGTTCAATTCCGTGGAGGTGAACGTGCGCGAGTGGAAAGCGACGGGGTGGATTTCTCCGTCGGAGGTGTAGATCGAGAGAATAGCTCCTAGAGCGTAGTCCGAGGCGTCGGTTTCTACTATCATCGGAGCGTCGGGGATCCAGTGAGTGAGTACCGGAGCTTGAGTAAAGGCAGCTTTCAGTTCATTGAACGCTGTCCGGCACTTATCACTAAAAACCCAAGGGGTGCCTTTGCGGGTCAGGCGGGTGAGCGGAACGACGATATCGGAGTAGTTGCGGATGAATCGTCGGTAGAAGTTCGCAAAGCCGAGGAAAGACTGAACATCGCGGACTTTGCGGGGTTCAGGCCATTCTTGTATTACCTTGACTTTGGCTTGGTCCATAGTAAGTCCGGTCGGAGAAAGGATATAACCTAGATATTCTACGGTGTCAACGTGGAATTCACATTTCTCACCTTTAGCGTAGAGCTTGTGTTTCCGGAGACGTCGGAGAACTTCCTTAACGTGCTCCTTGTGTTCCTCTACACTATTGGAGTAGATCAGGATATCATCTAGATAAACAATGACGCAGACGTCTAAAAGATCAGCGAACACATCATTGATAAACCTTTGAAAAGCCGCGGGAGCGTTAGTTAACCCAAAGGGCATAACCAACCACTCGAAGGAGCCGTAGCGAGTTCGAAAGGCTGTTTTCCATTCATCTCCTTCGGAGATCCGGACTAGGTGGTATGCGTGCCGGAGATCGATCTTGGTGTAGATTTTGGCATCGCGGGGTGCATCTAGGAGGTCGGCTAGACGCGGAAGCGGATAACGATCTTTGCGAGTAATGCGGTTAAGTCCGCGGTAATCGACACAGAGGCGGAGAGAACCGTCTTTCTTCTTAGCGAATAGGACGGGGGCGCCGTGCGGAGAACTGGTCGGACGGATGAAACCATGCTGCAAATGCTCGTCGATGAACTCTTTCAAAGCTTGCTGTTCTGTTTGGGACAGGGAATACATCGGACCCACAGGGGGTGACGCATTCTCCTCTAACTCGATCTTGAGGTCGTAGGGCCTGTGATCAGCTAGAGTCTCGGCTTTACCTTTGCTAAACACGTCCGCGAATTCGTGGTATTCGGCAGGAACGTTCGAGAGGTCCGGAGAAGGGTCGGACACGACAGAAGATCTGGCAGAAGTTGTTCCTTCGGGTCGGATGTTGATCATGAATACCTGGACTCCCCTCATACGCGAGACTGTCTTGAAAGCAGCGGCGTTAATGAAGGAGATATTCAGAGGATCGGAGGAAATCGTAGTCGAAGGCGGAGTTTCCGGAGAATCCGGAACAGACAGAGAAGTCACCGGAGATGGCTGCGGAGAACACGGAGACGTATCCGGAGATGTCGGAGTAGTCGGAGGTGCTTCCAATGCCGGGGCCGTAATAACGCTGCCAGATTCTGGTGCTCGGAACGAGATACTGCTCGAAACCCAGTCAATCAACGGATTGTAGCGGGTGAGCCAGTTGTGTCCTAGAACAACAGAACAGGAAACGTCCAGAGGTGTGACAAAGAACGTAATCTTCAGATTTTCGCCAGTCGGAAACCTACAAAGTAGGTCAAGAGCTTCAGTAATGAAATTATTGGATGAGCCGTCGAACAGTAATAGCTTTATCGGGGGTGTACGGTAAGTCAAGAGTCCATGAGCACGAATGAAACCTGTATCTACAAAACAGTGAGTAGAGCCAGAATCTATTAGTGCAGTAAAGATCGTAGTGGTATCAGAAAGATTGTCCGAGGTAAGAGAAACGTAGGTAGCGGAAGGAGAAAGAACGGGGGACGCAGCATTAAGTCTACAGATGTCGGGCCATATGTACAGATCGCAGCTCCGCGGAGGGTCCGAGGACTCTGGGCTGCACATCAGTTTTCCGTTTCGGAGATATGTGCCTCTTGTTCAGAGGAATCCGATTCGGCTACTGCTGCGCGGGCCTTTGCGGAGTTCGAGTTTCCGTTGGGGCATTCCTTAACCCGATGTCCGGAACCACCGCAGAAGAGACAGAGTCCCTTCCGGATGCGTTCCGCGCGGACTTCAGGCTTTAGTTTGCCATCCTTTCCCAACTGGTTGGCGAAAGGGGGTGGTGCGGAATTCTTCGAAGCGGGTTTTGCGGAGGACGTTGAGGACTTGTTGCCGGAGTTGGAGGAAGACGAGGACGGGTTCGCGGAGTTCGAGGATGCGGGTTTAGACGAATGGTGGGAGGACGTGGACTTCTTCGCGGACTTCTCGGAGTGCTTCTCCGAGGGATCGGACTTCTTCTCCTTTTGCCTCTCCCAGTATCGTTGATCGATTTCGGAAGCGGCGGATCGGAGAGCGGAGAGTGATTCCCTTTTCGGAGAACGCGAGAGTTCGTCCTTGATTCGGTCCGGAAGCGCGTTATAATACATGTATCGGAGGGCCCTGTCGCCCCAACCAACCAGCTTTGAGGCGTGCTGCTGGAAGATCACGTTGAATTTCGTGATCCGGTGGTGGCTGAGCATCTTGAGTGAGTCGAGAGCCATTTCCGCGTCTCGGGCTGGGTCGATAGCACCGAAGTTGTCCTTTAGGGTTTCCACGAATGCCTCGTAGGAGTACATCCAGGGTGGAACTTCCCCATCGGGTTCCGCGAGGTATGGCTCGAACAGATCGAAGGCCGTGCCTTTCAGATACGAGAGCGCGAATGTAACTTTTTCGTCCTCATCGGAGAATTGACCGGAGTTCGCGGTGAAGTACAGTTTCAACTGGACCAGGAACGTATTGAGTTTCCGGGGGTCTGAACCATCGAACGTATCGGGAACCTTGATGCGAGAGCTAGCTTTGGCGGAGGCAGGGACGGAGACCCCACGATTCAGATCGCGGAGTGTAGACGTAATTCCATTGAGGGACTGAATAAGTGCCTCACCAACATCGGATCGGATCGGAGTTTCTCGACGGGGAGCGGAGTGCGGAGGTTGATCATGGTCGAATGCATCGTCATCTTCGGGTTCGTCATCACCATCGTCCGGAGGCCCAGGAGGTCCGCCAGGTCCGGAGGGTCCGGATGGCCCAGCAGAGGGCTCCCGTCGGGGTTGCGGAGAATGGGACGAGGTTTGCGAGAGACGTTCTTCGATGATCGTTTCGTTTCTCCGAGATTCTTCGGGGTTCTCCTGAAGTTCTTCGGTCGGAGCAGTAGTGCTCACAACAGGAGTCGAAGAAGCGCGGACTCGCCCTACAGGTCGCCGTGTGGTGTTATGGTGACTGCGGGCGTGTGCGGAGGTCGAGGATCCGGATGCGGCGGGGGACTGCTCTGCAGCCTTAGCCAGCTTGGTAACGCGTGCTGTGGTCATCTGGGAAAAAGAAAGGGCTAGGGAGTGGGAGGTGAGTTCGAATATACTGTTAAATACAGAATCCAGCTTCTACTACTAATCAGACTACAGAGAAGGTACTTGGCTTCAACTACTGAGGTGCAGAGTTGCGCCGCCCACTACCTAACAAGTTATACCTTGATTTCGGAACGGAGATCGGAGTTACGGAGTAACGCCGGAGAACGGGTAGAAGGTAGAGCGTAGGTCGGAGATGCGGGATACCGGAGAACGGAGATAGCGCGGAACGGAGTTCCTTAGTAGAGAAGAGGGAACGTATTAAGTTGATATTCGAACTGAAGAACTATCTACAAGTAACTGCGGCTTAAATACTGCAAAGGTAACCTAACATGCGGAATACATGAGTTATACCTCGTGGTAACTAAGCCTAAGTGTCCCTTGATAATTAAATAATTCTATAGTAATATCCAAGTCCATATTAACTCGTGCTAAGTTCGCGTGCATATCCCTTGATCCGAATGTATCCGAAGGTCCGATAGTCCGAGGTCGATGTCCGAGGTCACGGGAGTGGTCATCTGACCGGGGCTAGGGGTTAGGGGTTTGCACGTGCGTAACACACAGATAATACATACCATCCTCAGCATCTCCTGCATAATACAACCATTTAATATCAATAATGTACAATTACAGTTCAACATACCATTATATTCAGTGTCAGCTTCTTGCAGGGTATCATGGAGTACATGCCAGCTTTCCTGAATGCGAAGTTGCAAGAAATTCCAAAGGGTTCCTGTGGTTGAAGTGATTGAAGCCTTTGATAGCCGCTTTTCATCATCCTTGATGTGTTTTCTAACTGTTCGGCGTGTAACCAACCTGTTGGAGGGTTTATCATAGCATACTGAACACCGACAGTGAAATTTAGACATTTTATCTGCCTAGTAGATGTAAGTTATAATATTCGGAAACATATGAAGGTAACAAAGACTTACGGTTGATATCCGAAGAGCTATACAGAGTGCACAGAGGAGATTTGGAGTAGAGGAACACGTAGGCGGTATGAGAATGAGCAGAATCGATGGTTTGGGCAAGAACTTGTGGCACTTATAAGCTGCATACAGCCAAAGGGAAAAGATAATCACTCAACTATATGAAGGAACCAGCCTCAGACACAGCAGAGGTAGTACGAGCGATGTCAATTGATTGGTCTACCTCTCGGGGAGGGATTAGGCGAGTCTTCAGGTGCCGGGAAATACGCAGCCTAGCCAATGTCGAGCACAATGCTCAAAGTGGCCCCTATATTACTGGCCAGATCCTAAGAAATGAACAAAAGGCGGCGGGGGAATCAGATGTTACAGTGAGTATAGTAGGGTGTCGACAGCTCTTGCGTTCACGAATTCCCAGTCCTTTGGATGCACGATGGAGGAGGAGAGAAAAGCCACTGAGAACAGCTTATCGCTCCTGATCAAGCGAGCGCCTATCGATATCAGAGAGGAGGCGCAGCTGCACGTGATATCGTGTTGAACTTGCGTGCTAGTCCTGTTCTCCCTCCACTCCGTCAATCTTGCTGCTAGTCGTCGGTCTATAACCATGCACTCCCAATACAGTCGCTCAATGTCTCCTCCTCGTGGCCTTCCTCTACCTCGAGGTCTTCCTGGACTTGCTCAGCCTTACGCAACGCCAGCCTTTCCATCTCGCAACCTCAACATTCCGCTTGATGGAGGCCCAGATGACAAAATTAGAACGTTTGGACACTCCCGCCCTGCTAGCCCTACAGAAAGTAATTTTAGCAACCGCCCTCATTGTCTCCCTTTGACCAACCCCCCTCCTGGCCCAACTTTTGCTTTGCCCCACAACACTCACCTCTTGGAACCTCAGGTTTTCACTCGCCCCGCTCCCAATGTTGCTGCTTTTGGCAGCACTCAAAATCTGGTCTTCCCCCAGACCAGAGCTCCCACTCCATCTTATCAGCAGCTAGCGCACCCTGAAACTAATCAACGTTCGGAGCGCTGGCAGTCCACTGGATGGCTGAATGAACCCAGGCCGTCTTCATACGCTCCCCTTCATCGACAGTCTCATGGTCCACGCCAAGGACCATTACCGGATGACGACCCGTTTGACACCCTGGCCAATATCCTTCCCCCAGATCTAGCTTCCACTATGCAGCGGGCAATCGAAGCCCTGGAGCGTAAACATGAGTTGCAAAACGCGACTCTCTGGTCTCAAATCAGCAAGCTCAACTCTGAGCTGTCATACCATCAGTCGCGGGCAGAGCAGCTCGAAGCCGAGCTTCGCTCTAGATCTCGCCCGTCCTCACGGTAAGCATTCCTTCTTATTTTTGCAGACGCTGCAAACTGATTAATTGAAGTGCAATGTCCCAGGCATCATCGTTAGCTCCAAGTGACTCGCTCTCCCATGTATCGAGCTCACGGGCATCTTCCTGTGCATCCCACATCTCTTCAAACGATGACAGTATGTTGGAACATATTCGCCTCGCGTATCAACGCCGCAACAAGCAGCCGTCTCAACGCCCAAACACTGTCCATTCGTCAGTCCTTTGGACCCACAAGGAAGCAAAGGAGGCAGGTCGGGATTTCGGGTTCACGTCTGACAATCTCAGCCGCCCCCAACTCGAGCTCGCGATTCAGTCTAGCGACGGCCACTTATTTGACATTGAACATATCAACAATATCCGGAGTTATGCACGCTCCCTCATACATAGGATCACCACTGCCACTCTGCACTTGACACCGTCTGGCTGCATTGCCAACTTGGCGTATTACACTGAGTGCCATCCTGATCTATGGACAGGCGCGGTCACCCTTCTCAAGGAAGAGTACCCAGAACTTGCCTTGTGCGCCGACGATTGGAAACCGAATGCCTTTCTTCACCAGGCACTAACAAACAAGAAATCCCAGGCCAAATCAGGACGGGGTGCACACGCTGTCAAAAGCGCAACGGTCAAAACGCCAACACGGAGTGCACACGCTGTCAAAAGCGCAACGGTCAAAACGCCAACACGCCGGTCTGTTAAGCGAACAGGGGATTTCACTCCCAAGCAGCCAGCGCATCCGAAGAAAAGCCGTTCAGTCGCAGGTGAGTATATCGAACATTCAGTGGTGAATTACGCTAACAACGATACTGCTCTTAAAGCGAGTGAGTCTGAGAACGATACTACTTTTGTAGTGCCTTCCCGAAAGCAAGTTTCTCCGCCCAGCTCCCATGTATCAAGTAGCAGTGCCCCCCCAACTTTGTCATCGAGCCCTCCTCAGGCTGAAGACTTCGACACACTACCTCGAGCCCACCATGAAGAATCTGAAAGTGGGTCCAATGAGGCAAGTTCTAGCGTACCACACATACCCAGATCCTTCACAACTACGCCGGATATACCTGAACCTGTCACCACTACGTCACCTATTGTCTCCCACCAGTCAATGGCCTCTTTGTCCATAATTGACCGCGAAAATGTGCTTCGCCCACGTGAGCATCCTGCTCCCGCCACCAAACCTTCCGTTAGGCTTTTACGACCCGTATCGCTTACGTCTGTCAAAACCAATGCCAGCTGTGAGTTGACTTCGCTAATCACCTAATTATAACATGTCCTAACAAGCTACTGGTCCAGTTAAGAATCTCGAGCGTAAGGATTAACATAATGAGACGTTTCAGATCGTTAATTCACTGATTATTAGGAACCATTAGCAGTAATGAACTGGCCGCCGGCTTGGGTGGTACAACTATCAAAACTACCCTCGCACTAATTGAGGACATGAAGGCTAGCCAATCCAATGATCAAGGTAGTGCCTCCGAGCAAGTTGTGGAATTCCTGGACCGGCTACTCAACACGGATCCCAATAACGTCGATGAAGACAATACTAATGAAAGTTGGGGCCATTACCAGTTCACGGCTGGCAGCCTTTCCATCTCGACGGTCGTTACATCATGGGCTGCTGTTGGTAGCATCCAGACTGCACGCGAGTTAATGGCGGCATCACTGACAATCTGTAGAGCTAGATATCTCTGCCACATCAACAATCGCACCCCAAGTTTCTATGTCAGCGATTCTTTCTTTGGGCTTCTCGTTGATGCTCTTCGTAAAGCTTGGGATGGCCGACCAAGCCTGAAAGCCCTGGTATGTGCAAACGTATTCCAGTGACTTCTATTCACCAACTGATTTGTCACCTAGCCTGCCGCTTCTTCAAGCAAGGTGAAGCCACCCAAGGCATGCCCAGTCGTTATCCCCAACGTAGATGTGATGCCCAAGGGGAATTTAAAGACCACGAAGCCACCCATTCATGCCCCTGCGCTGCCTGAACTTGTATCTCCAGCTAGTCAGGCACTACGTGACATGCTAGCGGTAAGTGTGATGAGTATTTATCTCTTTTTGCCATCAGTGGGATTTATTTACTTCGTTAGAAATTGAGCGCCACGGAGCTCAGAAGCCTTGGGAACGAGAAATCTTTGCAACTCAAGTCAAATTCTCATTCGCGAACAGGTATGCTTCCCTTACTTTATACAACGTGTATAGTGCTAACAAGTACTCCACTAGCTATCACCCGGCTAGTCAGCCTTCCTAACGAGACTCGGCCTACACTCGAAGAGGTCCAAAAAATCATTGATGCGGTAAGTCATGTTGGGTCAGCTCAATATTTTCACTTATTCAGTTTTGCTTCCCATCAGCGCGTGCCTACAGGCTCTCGTCCTCGGCCAAAGCGACTTGCACCGCCGCAAAGTAATGATCATCACCCCAATAACAACCACAATGACATTGACATTGACTGTCCTCCGCGTATTATTTCCGTACCTTCCACATCCGCGTTCGCATCCTCCTCTACACCCACCTCCGAACCTCGCCTTTCCTCACCCGTTTCGCCGTCTACTGCATAGCTTTTGCCCCCTCACGACTTCTTGCGACTGGTTGTGACTACTGGCAACTGCTGGCGACTTCTTGCGACTGCTCACGACTTCTTGCAACTTCTCGTACACGATTCACTACGACCATTTTACAATATCCTTGACCATAGATGACTGTTTACGACTATATATGACTGTAGATGACTATTTACGACTACTGATGAAATGATATGAATTTGTTCCTGTGTTAATAAAGTGTTCGACTACTTATGCAGACGCAAGATGACCTTGATTGACTCTGACTGACTACTGATCAAAAAGAGAATAGTCAATTCCGACCACACAACTACTGACGCTGACTTTATCTGACTTGGTCTAGACCTCCGGCCGATGTGTAATGACCATTCCCGACTTTGACTGACTGCCATCAAAGCTCAGCAAGATCGACTCTGACTGTGCGACTTCATATACTGACTTAGCCGGACTTAATAATACTGGATCGCTGATCTAGTCCGAAGAGCCTAGACCTCCGGCGATCTACGCCGATGAGTCTCACTTCGTTGCACTTAGTTTTGAGGGACGCCTACTGACCTCCACTGACCTACCATGACTTTGACATCCAATCAGGGCCTTGACTTTGCCTGACTAGTTCTGACTTTACTTGACTTGCTCCGACTTCTAACAAGACAATCGATGGTGACGTTACTCAGGGTTACTAAGTCGTCGGAGTGTATCGAAAACTACATTTCGTCAGCTCAAGTCATCTCCCTGACTACCGCCGACTATGACCGACTAGTGGTTTTAACTGAGAATTACAATGCTACCCAATATTCCGAGGTAGGACGACGACACGGCTGGAGCATATTGCAAGGAAAGAAATTGTTCGTCTCGATGTTCTTGTCCTGCATTCACTCGAGTCTTGTTCCGAATAAAACAATGCCTGTCGGCACCCATTCCAGAAAAAAGCCGTGGACGGCAACGGGAAATGACGAGAGCGCCCAAACGCGTCGTCACGGTCATGGCTCCGCCGTGTACGCCTTCCGTCGGCATGTATCGTACATGGATGATGCCCCTTTGTCCGTAGTGATCCTCGTCGCAAATGGGAGGGATTATGGGCAATAGTCTTTTCAATCAAGCTCTGGTCCGCCGTTCTGTGCTCTAAAGGCGGCTTGGGTTTGAAGGCACTCTGCCCTAGCGTTTCAATGAAGGACCCACATTCTCCCATGGAAGTGCAGCCGGTCCCCAGGCGCGTTCGGTAGTCGCTATAAAAGGATACCTCAGTGCCATCTGATTAATGATTAAGGTTATACACTAATAATTTATAAATGGTGCTGCCTCGTGCCAGGCTTCGAATAATGGCCGCTCTACTGGGCACATACTATATGACTCGCCCTGCCCTCTTCCACCACCTTTCAAATCAAATTGCAAGCCTTGGTGTCTGTCTGGGCATAGTTCGTCCATTGTGACAATAATGGCCCGAAGGGTGCTATCCTCCCGTCGTTTGAAGAGCCCATGTGGCCGAGACTCGTCCACTATGCCTGATTATTATCGCAAAACTCGCTACGAGTATTACGATCCTTATAGACGCGCCTCGCTTCATATAGAACCTCTAGTACGCACATAGAAATGCCTCGGAGTATCAATTCACAAGTGCTGTTGACAGACGACCTTCAATCAATCTCGAACAGAAACCTTGGAATACAGCTCAAGCTTCATGCTTGAAGTGAGTGTAGCTTCTTTTCACAGTTCAATCAGGGTTTGTTGACTATCTTAGCCTGATATCTTTGATGAAGAGGCCGAGTTGGCACACGAACAGAACGATACGGATCAAGTGAGGCCTTCGCAGACAAAGCCCTCGAAGTATGTTGAAATTTGGGAGGTAAGCCTCTATGGTCATCTCAGGCTCGCTTGACTAAACTTGGAATAGAACATGCTATCATTTGTGTCCAGATGTGCCAGAATACTGAAGTTGGCCAACTAAATCACCTGAACGCTACTGTGTTTAGGCCATCTCTAAAATGGGAAGGTGGGACTGGATAGCAGGATCTGTTCCTACCGCAAGGGCGGCATGTAGGATTGTATCATTAGATCTCGTTTCTTGAAATACGACCGTTAGTAGCTTTCTTGGACAATGCAATGAGAAGTCTCATCATAGGTATCTGGTCAACTTACTGAACGCTCCATTAACACTGGGTATTATATCAAATTTGTTGAATTGGTGTCATAAAGAGCAATCTTTGTGAGAATGTAACTTGTCCTAAAGTATCTTCGTCATGAGGATCAGTTGGCAATACATGCGCATAGATACGGCGGTCACCGAGTGCCTCTCCTCGAGATCGGGGATCTAGTTTAACTTGGCGGTATTCTATTCCATGGAAAGGTGAAATATCTCTCGACACACGAAAGACTTTGACAGTTGTCGTCAACGCCTACCCGGGTTTGATTGCTCGGTAAAGAAACAGGCTTCATAAACTAGAGACATCTTGCAACTGAGTTTGAATCGTTGTATCCTCCAACTAGGTTCAGATAACATTCACGGTAAATGGAGTTCATTTGCGAAAATTTTCTCACCATGACATATACGCGTAGATGTAATTAGCCTGACAGTGGCAAATCGCGTAAATGGAGTTTACAGTCGCGTTTGCTAATCGTGTTCGCAAGCATGATCAGTGTATGGGACGTATCGACAGTGACACAATCAAAACCATGGAATCAGAACTTGTGCGTAGTATTTGCAGCATTTATAAGCCGGGAGTACGAAGTGTCTGCCAACTCGATGCCCAGTATTTTCACTGATCTTTGACATCGAAACGTTTGGGATGAACCTAGACTTCGGGAGGGCTGATGTGTCTAGATGGGTGAAGAGACAAAAGAGATAGATGCTATAAAGCACAATATGAGTCGCCTAAATCTTAGGAGCCATAATAATCTGAGCGAAGGTATTTATGAGCTTGGAAGAAGCATTGAGCGGAAACAAACCAATATGCCTAACCTAATGGTAATAGTATGCCTTGAGCGCAACGGAAATAATAACCGACGGGGGGAAGGCACTACTGCGTCTTCATAAAGTTCTGATCTTTTATACGCTGCTTATTTTCCCGCCGTCTCTGCACTCTCTCTGCTTTTCCCCCGGGGCCATCGTCCGCATACACTTTTGGTGTCAAGATAGTCCATAGCCAATCCGGGTATTCATTATCGGGTTGAGCCAGCACAGGTTGCTGACCTTTGAGGTAATTTACACCTTCAATGATGGTATTTGGAGGACACGATGATTTGGTCGTAGCTGAAGGAAGTGCAATGAGAAGAAATTTGCCGTATTGAGTTTGGGTGCGTACCGTCTGCTCCTAAGCCCGTCTTCGAGCCATCTACATTATCCTGCGCTTGCTGTGGTGATTTTGTGGCATAAGCGCGACGCGCACCCCGTATTAACACTGTTCGTCGCAGTGCACGACGGAGAAACATAGTGTGTGACGTGACAAGCCGGTCACGCGCTGTTGATCACTCAGTGAATCGTCACGTCCCCTTTCAATTTGCCGAGAGCATGCGAAATTCATGAACCAGTAACAGACACGGGGTATATTAACATGCGTTTTGGGGTTCCTCTCGGAAATCATCGCCAAACACGATGAACTTGGCCAGGATCCCCCGCAGTTGTATGAACTCAAACATCCTGCACAGCTGCGTAATACTGCTTCACAATACGGACTGGTTTGCCAAACGTGTTCAAGTCGGTGATGCAGTGCGTTCCTGGGAAGATCGGATCCAAGACTGTGCCGATATGACTCCTTCCACAGCGTCTCCGTAGTTGACTCGTCGCTGTTGGTGATGCATGTGGTCCTACTGCGCGTCTCCCAATTTCTTTCCGACAATCACGCAAACTCTGGGTGTATCTAACAAATCCATGAAGCATCAGTTCACGGAACCAGGTTATAAAGTGACCAATGGCGGTGGGTGTCTAAAACGATGTGTCTGAAGCATCCGCTCGCATTCAGGTATATTGTGGGGTTCATTTGCAGTCTTGCTTATCTCTCCCTTTACCACTTATCTGATATCTACGGCGGAATCCAATGGACTGCTTGAATCGTTTGGGCCAGTTTCGATCTGATCACTTACATTTGGCTGGCCCATTCGGAAGTATCTGAGAACAAGTTTGATTACCGAGATCTACGACCTATGTTCACAAGGCACATAAATGCGGGGACAGCGAAAGTTTGCGTGACTATGAAAGGGTATGTCATTGCATGATCAATGATTTCATCCCGTCGGTTGACGTTAGGCTTTAAGTACTGATTCATAGGTTAATCATCTACTTCCGAATAAACTAGTCTGAATCACCTCCTGGATTGATTTCTTACTCGCGATCTGACTCCTTCAGCCAATCGGCTACGACTTGCATGGCTGACATTGCATTTATCTGGTTCTGAGCTACATGCTGGTTTACTTAACTATGGTAGGATATCTACTCGTCAACTTAAATTGTCAACTATTGGCTATCTTTGATTACGAAATGAGCCAGCGGATCGAATACCGACAACTCTTCATCGGAGAACTCTCGTCAGTAGCCTCTATCCTAATACCGATAATCGTGCGGGGTAATACAAGCCCATATGACGTTTTCATGGAATTCCTCCTTCGCAATACAGGCTTTCATGCTAAGCGCTTTACCGGTACTGGGAGCCTAGGCACCAGCTTCGTATACTATTATCGTATTTCCATCGGACCGTGCAATCGAAAGATGTAGCTTACATTCGTGGCGTGTTAACACTGGCGTTGCTTCACATATGTGCATGTTTTCCCATGACACGTCTTTGTATGAACGGCTTTCCACAACCTCGCCCAGCAAAACTGCATCATCGATGGTCATACCTTTGATAACGTGCCATGATTTGTGCTCATCTCGAGTCGGTAGCTCAACTTTGTAGGATGATGCATAACTATGTGTGGGCTAAATCTCCCATCCTCGGTATTATATGCGTTCTGTAGTGGCATACCGAGGATTTCCCGCAGCTAAGAGTACTCGTTCTCATATGGCTCCAGCCAGACGTATCGCAACTTACATGGTCAGGTACACTAGTAACTACGCTCAGCTGGTTTGACTAACTCCGGACGTATTGTCCTGGACCACATTCTATTTGCCGAACTACTAATGTATATACACTGGTTCGCTCAGTTCGTGGCCCATGCATCTGAGCCTGTACCAGCAAAGCCAGCTGCCAACTGCTGTAGCCTGGCAGTCACAACTTAAAAACGTTGTCAAGCGCTAGATGCTTTGATGTAGAGCTCACCTCATGAGGCAAACTTCCTGTTTAGGACTGCACGCCTCGTGCTTTTACAGCTGTCAGCGAGCGCTTGATGAACCACGCAGCCTCCTCAAGGCCATCATCTCAGCAAACTCGGAATGTCTCCTCGTATGTCTTCTGCACCCAGGAGTACGATAGGCGCCGCCTCATGCCCCTCTGAATAGTACGCTTTTGACAGCTGACATAGCTAAAAGCGCTACCGGCGGGTGTTCTCTCACACTAAACGCAGCGGCCTCCTGCCGGTCTCTGCAGACGAACCACCGTGCTTGTGCACCTGCCACCATCTAGCTTAGCCTGACGAGCCGGGAAACTCTGCTTTCGGTCCCTCTCCTCGGATTGTGCCTCCTTCATATCTTGCGATGCTTCTAAAGAACTCCCATTGGTATTCTTTTGGGGGATGGCGGAGACGACTTGCCTATATCAGGCCCAGCGCAGTCTAATGTCGTAACTAGCTCATTGTGGGGAGGACCATCCATTCCATGTGTGTTCCCGCATTTAAACTATGTCCCGTGGATCGACAGGTTTGAGATGGCGCGGTCATGCGGCATACTGACAGGAAAGGATTAACTCGATCTCTGAACATGCCCGACGCTCGTCTGCGATCTATCTGACTATTGCTACCTCTAATTCCAACATAACTTCCGTACGCCAGTCCAACTCCTCTCACTAGCTGCGAGCAAGCTGCTGTTGATCTGGACGTGCTATCGGCATTTCATCGTCGATGAGGCCTCGAGGCTCTATTGAACTAGTTACTACCTGATTTTGACGCTTTGCGATATGTCTGCTGGTCCATCGGTGCAATGGAAGCCGCGGGCGCTGGTGTCGTTCGGCTGGTTCAGTTCCTCTTCCCCCATGTGCATGAATGTCAAAGTGCTCACATTTGGCCTTTTTGAGTACAGAAGCAAGATAAAGAAAACACATCCCATGATAGGAATGGACCTACTGCCTCCTGGTTCTAGCCAGGCTAAATTCGGCGCCTACTTATCCGCCATCAACCACCCGTACGCGTGTTAGTGACAGGACCCTCGTCCCTATCGCCGTCTGTGTATATTCCATGAAACATGTCTTGTAACTCGAGCTACTTCTCTTTGCGATGGGTTATTGATTAGATGAGAAATGTGTGTAAGTGGCCTGTTCCATCTGTTACAGACGGAGATACGGAAACGCACAGACAAGGGGTGAGGCAGCGATTATCACTCATTGTAACGCGATTTCAGTTGGTTTCTCTATCGCCCATCTTGTGCTGATATCTCGTTCGATCGCGTTAATCTGTGCTTTTAGATAATAGATGGCCAACACATACTCCAGGGTATCATCGCATCTCGTTACACGAGGATTTCATTTCCCACATCTATATCGATACTCTACTCAGGGAGGCTTCAAATCGGACAATCACTCTTCAATCGAGCGGCGTAGACTCATCCATACGTCCGCCTACATAATCGATTTATGCTTCATTCCCCAAGATATGTGCCTAGACATTCGGCAGATCTTCTCCCTACATCGCTCCATTGACCTCGATGCAACGACGCATTTTTGAATGATTCCGAGCCCGCGCAGTGTGGAGCTTTGTCCTCAAGCTAATAGCTAATGGCAGACCACCATTTCATCTACTCATCTCCGCCAAAGCACGAAAGAGGGCAGCATACCCAGTCTTCTGATGCGTAGGGCCAAGCCATACAATGATCGGCCTCTAGTTTCAAACCAGTCATCAAACACCGTGGCTCTGTTCTCTTCCGAAGCCCAAATGGGCTGCATATGGTGTAAAGTGGTACTTAAGTGAAGTTAATTCAAGTTTGGTTCGAGAAGCTGAGAACAAGGACGGATACCCTTCGCTCGACTCTACCCCACGTTGCTTTCGTGCCATTTTCTAATCCCCGCACCACGGTTTCAAATTCT
The DNA here is from genome assembly GCA_014058305.1 of Pleurotus tuber-regium. NCBI lineage: Eukaryota > Fungi > Basidiomycota > Agaricomycetes > Agaricales > Pleurotaceae > Pleurotus > Pleurotus tuber-regium. Next base: position 2,578,451 of record JACFYU010000026.1, on the reverse strand, counting down.
CCGGAACAAGAGGTGAAAGGCTAGCTCGAAAGCTTGTGGAGGTCAGTGAGCTGGCGATAATCCTAATCGATGAAACTCTGATCAACCTCGACGCTTAATCAAAACCAAAATCAAGATAATCGCGCGATACCAATCTCTGTTATAATAGCACTCATCCGATGCCAATATGACCAGTCAGACGAGTCCATGAAAGCCACGAACTCTCTGACCTGATATGACCCGACTCTCAAGCCGGATCTAAACGCATTCACTGCATGAAACTCATCCTCGTTCAGCTGGCCATAGGCTGAACCAATCGTCTTCTCCCTTATGGATCCATGGGACCATATCCTCGCTTGACCTTATTGGCTGGTTACCTGGGAATCGGGACCCGGGTATCGTGTGTAGTGTAGAAGAACAACTTCCAGGCTGCCCGCTCCTATGCCGTTTACCTCGTAGGCGACACGTCTGGACGACCTCGCCTAATGCATGCAGATGCATGCCTATCGAAATTGAAAATCGACACTCGGACGTGACTGACTGATTCCCTCGATGTTATTCGATAGTCAACCATTGGCTCTGGATATTGGCAAGTTTACCTTGGGCCTGCCTTCTTATGACCGGTTCATCGTGTTGTTCATGCAAGCAATGGTGATAATTAATTTTATTTAAGCTAATCGGCTCAGTAGTAGGCTCGACAACTTAGCACCGGTTGTAGATCGGGCGGACAGTGCTTACGCTTGTACACAGTATACCTTGCGGATGGATTATTTCTTACGATAAATTCAAATTGACCCAGTTGCTTCTCGTTTCGAACTGTAGAAGAGGTACAACGATGCCCCGGGCTAGTCACGATACGGATAGGGTTTTTGCTACTGCAGTTCGGCATGTATCATCCTAGACTTATTCTGCGAACGATTCTTCCGATTGTGAAGTCCAATCCGTCTTCTACATGATCCCCATCACGCTCTTTTGTTTGCGCCGCCTCCTATCTAATCGCATCCCTAGAATACATTATCTTATATCTCGGAATTGTGGCTATCATGCCTTTCAACGCGGATCGCACTTCCCCGCATTAGCCTATATAATTCTGCGAATGTTTCCTTCCAGAATATGTTGTTCAGTAAAATCTTTGAATAATTTCCACTCGGTAACGGTGTCCATCGTGGGTTTTGTGGAATTTTTTTGGTGATTTTGGGCAAACCTAACTTGATATCTTGTGTCTGTGTTACTTCGTTTCAAAGTGCTGACTTTCAAACTTATCTCCAGAGAACACCTCCGAACCTGCCTTTCGGCCCTCAGTAGTTGGACAGGATAATCTAACGCCCCATGAACGTTACACTGAACCAAAGCACAAACCAGCGATGCAGCTATGGAATAAACCTGGTGACAAAAATACATCGGCCATTCTCGGGTTCTGCATGCCATAGAGTCATCTCGGCATATCTTCACCCCAAACACGGCGGCCCACAGCCGCCAGGACACGCACCTCTTCTTCCGCTATTCCCGATGTCTGTGATTGGTTAAACTCTCGATTGGTTATGGCGTATAGTAAGGATTGACCAGAAGGCCCTCCGAGGACTATCGAATTACAAATGTACTAAGTTGCTGACCGAGTTTATTCAAAGGCCGGCCCCATCTCTGGTAGGGGCTGGTACGCTCTCCCACACGTACTCACCTTGTATAGACAGCGTATTCGGACGTCGAACGGTTCGAGTTGGATTTTCCAAACACCTTTATTCCCAGCCTTTTAGCCGTGCTAGTTGCGTGTACATGCTATGATTTCGCGCGACTAACGCGCGGCATGGTGAAACTTGACAACGGTTGTGCACACTGTCATGGAAATGTGAAATCAATGAACTTACCCATGGGAGATGAGTGAAAGAGTTAGTTGGGCTCGCACAAACTACAAAGTGCTCCCCGTCGGCTAAAACGGATGTCTTTCGAGTTAGTCGGTGGGGATGACTAACACTAGAATCGCCATAGGGGCTTTGTAATTGTACACTAGTAAGAATGGCACCCATTCCACATGCATAGGTATTACATCCGGGTACTCTAACGAGGTGTGAAGATGTGAGGTGCAACTCGGTGGGAGTAGTGGTAGTAAGCAGGACTCGTGGACATCGGAAATGTTCAAGACGTACAGTCAGCTTTAGCGAGTGGGTTTAGAAATTGCTACCAGTTTCTGGATCGGTCAATGCGGCTTTTAGATTCTCACAGAGACATGCGGGCTTTCTCACTTACTTGCACCATCGTTGCAGGTGGTGCTAGTACGTTCTATCAGGAGGATCCGGGTTGGAAGAAATCGAACTGAATGGAACATATCCTGACGGACGTCATCAGAACTAGATCATGATTTCTCCAAGATAACTCTTTATCGCGCATGACATCATCCTCACTCAGACGTTGATATTGTGTGGAATACTTCGTGTTGGAAAACTACCTAACTGTAGCTACTGAATCATTGGGATGTCCTCTGCCATCCCGTGCGATCATCTGATCAAAAGAGACAAAACATGTATGTGCGAGATAATAACAAAAAGCGGGGGTAATGCACTATGTACAAGCGAAGTAAGTGTAGCGCAGGAGAATCGAAGCCGAATAGTAAACAAGAAGAATGCAGATGCAATGCCAAAATAATCGAGTGCCAGACGAGGCATGGAACGAGAGAAAGTGGAGCGTTAGCCGTAGCTGACGTCGAGAAAATCGTGATGAGATGATGGTGAGCATAAGGATATCCTGAAAGCGTGAATGCATGAATGTTGATTGAACCGGAAAAAATGCCAATGTCGTGATGTGATATGTCCATAACAATTGCAGACGTGAAAACATGCAATAAACCAAGATGTGAGGTGCCAGAGAGAAACGGGGTATCATCAATCGCCGTGTGGTTGTCGATATGCTCGAAACAATATTTGAGCGATACCACAATGCGCGAAAGGAAAAATGCGATTCGATGCCGGCTTCTTCATCGCGACATGACTGCACTCAACCGTCTTCTGACTCTCTTCTTCGCACGGAACACGCCTAATCGCCACCGCAGTGCAATGCAAGACCACTGACGCTTCAGTGCCTGCGTACACGTGGGGGTGTACTCCTCCTGGGGCTCCTCTTCTTCATCTGCGTCATCCGGTACGACTGTCCGGACGTCGCTCCTTGTTGACTCGATCGATCGCCTGCTGGGTACCTCCTCTACCTTCTCAGCTAATATTCTCTGCTCGTCCCTGGACTGCGAGCGATGTCGCGTGCGGTTCCCACGTAAGCGGGATACACACCTTCTGTGGAGTGGAAGCGGCTCATCAGAGAGGGGTGAAGGGCTGGTCGGCGAGTCGTTCAAAGCGGTTTCGTCCGAAGAATAGGAGGTAGGTGATGAGGAAGTAGGCGAGGAGATGGAGGAATATATGGTAGATGTTGGATGGTGGTAAGATGAGTATGTGTATATTGGGGTTGTTCGTGAATACGGGTCGCGAACGTATCTGGACGACCGCTGTGAAAGGGGGGATGCGTACAAGTTGTAGTGGTTGTTGAAACCCGTGTCATAATCCTCCTCCTGATCATCCAATGCGAATTCGTCCACCTCGTCATAGGTCATGCCAAGCTCCCACTGCGGGCGAGCGAACGCGTGGGATGCTGAATGGTAGGACGCGGAACGGCGTTTTGACGGGGTAGTTCTAGAGGTGGATTGGGAAGTGGAAGGGAAATGTCTGAAATCTGGGTCGTGAAGGTCTCCGTGGTGGTCGACATAGGCAGCCTTTGTTGGGGTTGTCTTTGACGGTGAGTAGGCTGGGTCGAGGAGACGGGAGATGTCTGCTGCTCGTGATGAGGGGGAATACTTTGTATGATGATACATGTTGCTGAGATGGTAGTGGTCAGAGTCGATGCCCATTGATGATGTGTTTCCGAGAGGAAGGGGACTTTGGGGGCAGTCGGTTGAAGAGAGACCGTTCCTTTATAAGGTTCATTAGCCCAACTGCATTGGCTCATCCAAAACGGGTAGCCATTTCCGACCGAGCCGGCTCATAGATCCGAACCAGCTCACGAGCCTGGTTCTTCGAGTTCTGCCGGGTTCTTACCGGGGCTTGTGCTCTAAGACATTCGCCTCAATGAAGCCGCGTTGCACCGATATTCCTTTGTGTTCTTGCTCTATTTTCGGCGATTTCTGCCTCGATATTATCAATTCTATTATCTATCTCTCTCTTTCATCCCCCCATATCCGATCTTGTCTCACCCTGCTTGCTCAGCATGACTCAGAACGTACATTACCACTACCATCCTCTCTACTGCCGTCTCCCTTCCGAGGACTGCGTATGCCTTTCATCATATACCGTATCATACATCACATCCTCCTGCGTACCTGCACGCCCACCGCGGAATCACCCACTGCACCACACGCCTCTCCTCATCCCTTTGCCCTTACTCAGTACCTCTTCCTGACTGCCCTCAACCGCAGCCTTATGTTCCCGACTCGGTCCGCCTTCCCCTTTTGTCAAATCTTCTCTTGCTCACAAGACGCTCAAGTCTGTTCCATGATCCTATCTTTACTCTTTTTCCTTTTTGGGGTTTCCATACTATATCAGAATCCCCTCAGTCCACATCGACATCATCAGCTTGCGCATCAGCGGTTGTCTGCGGTTAACAGTAACAGCTGCCTGAGTCCACAGCGGAAACCCGATGCCCAATATCCGACTCCTCCTAAATCGGTCAAGTGGCACCGTCTGGCTCGTTTTATCTTTCCGTGCGACGCTCCTCTAGTACGCCACGCCTTATCACTTATTACCTCATAACTCGACCAGCGCCAATCTCCACAGCAAATATCAGTCTTTACAATAAAAAAAATCAGCCCATACGTGCTCAGCTGCATGCATGTCAAGGAGCATTTTGCGCCCCCTCCCCTCATCCATGCCTGTGCGCCACACCTCGCGCTTCAGCATGAGCTGTTCGGCTTGGCGACGGCATGGCTGGACCACTCCCCACCGCCTAACTGATTCGATATCACCGCTCTGGACTATATTATCGTCCCGTATCCAATTACTGAGTATATGGTATGATACCGCCTACCGACCGCTTAGGATGCGACCATCACGCGTGGAGGGCGAGGCTTGATGGATACCTAAATATTGCATGAGAGATGTTTCCATGCTATTCTGTAGTTGACTACATATAGTTATCGGAAATGATCACTCTGGTAACAATTTGATGGTAGAAATTCCTGCACGCATCCACTCTGCAAAGCCGCGATGTTTGCTCATTCTCATCAGTGCATGCGGAGAAATCTTATCATTGATATGCACGCCCACCTGATGAAGTAGACCCGGCACAATACAGCAAGGTTATGTGGACCAAGGACATGCATCCACTATGCGCACCGCACATGCCGATACAGCTTTCCTGGCGAAATCGATGATGGAATGCGGGGTACAGGGGTTAGGTGGATCAGATGATCTAATCTAATCATTGCACAGCTCTGTACCTGAAAAGTTGGTATATCTAATCTTATCATAGTTGCTCGACATCTCATCTTATCAAATACCACACCACGCTCCGGCAACTCAGGATTTCCGATGCCAGCCCTACGGCTGTTGCATTTTATCAGCTTTCTTCAATTCCATCTGCCTCGTCTTCTCTTCGGAACACCCTCTTCACAGCATATCCAGTTATATTCTGTTTTGTATATTGAACTTCCGCGGAGTCCTCGAAAGTTCTTGTTCGTCCAAACCAGTTCATGGCATTCAATGTCTCACAATCAAGTGCGGCTTCCAATGGTACAATGGATTCATATGGTAATGTACCACACGGTATCGTGATCTGGCCTTCAAGCCGCGAGCCTTGAGTCTCAGCCTTTTCCAAGTACTGGCTAGAACCTGCTTCGACGTTCGACGGGTAGTTGCCCCGCTGCAATGGTCCAATCAGTGGTGTCCATTGGAACTGCTGTCTCGCTATAGGTCCAAGTCCAGCCCGCATCGTGGTATGGCTGTAACTATGGCCGCTGTGGGCATGCTATATCACACCGATGAGCGTTGTGGTAGCTCAAGCCCAGGTCGAGTTTCCTGCAGTCTCGGCAGTTATTGGTTCGATGGGTAGGAATGGCCGTGAAAGGGTAAAGTAACAACTTCCATGATAACGTCTTAAAAGGTCTGCGTAACTAATGCCTGATACGCTTCTCGATATCCAGAAATAGAAGCTTAGACTCTAGCCTCAAGTACCGCTCATGTTTAAGTATCATGGTGCTCCTCTAGAATCATTTACATTGCCGGTGGATTCGCATTTCAGACAATGTACTCATGTCTACATGGAGAATTGACCCCATACCTATTGGCACTGGACATGATCTAGCACGATCATCAGACGGAACGTGTCAATGATATGCTGACATCAGCTCCATCTGTTTGTATTGGTTCGTCTTCGGTCAGACCGTATGTTTGCAAGGGTGCTTATTTGTGACCTCGAAGGCCTATCTTTCTAGCTCGTATGAATGGTTCGTTCCTTGTAGCATCCGATTGTAGCTTACTTCCCTTCTAACCCCCAATTGGTCGCTATCATCGGATGGAAGAAACCAACGACTTGAAGAGTTCCTGGCATATTCCGCACTCGGTTCCTTGGGCTCCACCCGTCGAGTCTCCTATCCTTCCAAACTTTGTCCGTTGGATAATCGAGTTGCCGGTATTCACACCTACTCTTTGCGTGATGGAGAAAGCCAGTGCAAGAGTTTGATGCCTGACTCCCAATCGGAAGCAACATAGGTTCGGCAGGAGCCCTATACCTCATCTCTCCCATCACGCATCCATGAGTAACGGAATGGCTAATCCTTATCGCGATACCATCTTCCCATGTATCCACGGCGAACTTCACGATCGGATCGAGATAACCGGTCTTTTACTATTCTTTCCATGGTTTGGTAAGTCGTTATTTCCTCCAACGACTTCCGTCATTCTGAGGCAGCTTGCACTGTGTATATCTTTGTCCTGCTGACTGTTGTGCCTACCAGAATAGACACTATTCCCTTTGCTATCGAGGCACACAGTACCCGTATCACTCTAGGCAAAGCCAAAGCGACACTTTAGCTTTGAGACCCCCACCGGACGCTGCGCAAGGCTCCAACTATGATTCAATGATCCCCTCCTCCATTCATTTCATTGGAGAAGCAAACTATCTTCCACTTAGCTCGGAGGAAACCACCCATAGCTTTGTCGTAAAGGTGTTGGTGTTGGTCTAATCCAGGCTTGCCATTTGTTTACTTTCTTCTAATCGTAGCAGAATTCGGTTTGCTCTTTCGTTGAAGAGAACTGCTGGTGGTTTGTACCTAGAAAAAGATACTGAATCCATCACTGGAGTGCCTGGTATCATTCCGTCCTCAATGGATGATCCTCAATGGATGACGAAGACGACACCATATGCTCGATGGCATCTTCCCACCTCTGCGCATGATGATCGGATCAAGATACCGGTCATTTACTTGTCTCATAATGGCTCGCAAACGTAACCTCTATCCCGATTGCTCGGAAGCATATCATCACACTCGAAAGTTTTGCGCCGTCTTGGGTCTATGGTCGACGACGAGCCCTGCACCCAACAAAGGCTAGCAAGAAGTAATTATTTGCTTCATTTACAACCAGTCCAAGAGCGGAAGGTGGAGTACATGAACCGGATCGAGATAACCGGTCTTTCACCTGCAATGCTTCGATTCCAAAGTGTCATCGACATAAAAGGTATTTCCATCATGTTCTGGCCTCAATCCCAGTGTGCATGACCTTTGTTGTCGTCCATATCCGTCTGCTCGCATCCTACAATAGCATCACCTGTGGGACATCGGTGCTCTATGCCGTCTCTTCTGAACTACTTCCGGCCTTCGATGTGTCCTTTTTCATGGAAGCTCTCTGTGTGTGTAGTCATCCTGGTCAGGAATGGGTGTGCCGTGCACACGCCTTGTGCTTCAAAGTCCTTTCAAATCATTCCACAGGGGCCGACCAGGACTTTGTTGCTTATCGGATTCACTATCTTCCGATTCTATCTTCTTTCTCTCTGCTCGAAAAAGAGATCGGATCGCGATACCGGTGTCTTAGCATAGGGAGCTCTCGTTACAAAGGTCTGTCCTTTGTGCGTTACGCGACCGCGCTGTGGAAGGCAATGTCATGTTTTTGGCGAGCAGTTCGGTTTTCCTTGGTTTGGTGGAGCATCGCTTCTTGTCGTTCATAGTTAAACTGCTTTCAAGTCTTTCTAGCTGTCAAAGCTATCATCCCATTGGGTGGAGAGCTCCATGACTGTTCTGTCGGTCTCTATGCGAATCGAGATCACGGTCTCTTGAGTGTATAGCACCCGCGTAATTGAGCAACCACAAGAGTTGATACTCATATTGAAAGCATCTTCCTCTGTTTCCAGCTAACGAAGATAGACAAAGACACTGTCCAGCTAACGATGTAAGAGTACTAAAATTATCTGCTCGGAAAAAAGGATGCAGATTGATGTGTTGAACAATAAAAGTAGGTTCACAAATAACGCAGGTGCGCCTTTTGCCGGATGCTGATCCTTCGTAGTAGTTCAACTTCTCGTCTACGCAATATTCACTCGCGCTCAGTATATCGATCAGTCGAATGCCAGTCCTTTCTGCAAGATAAGTAGCCGATATCCGATATAGATGCGAGTGGGGTCTGGCTCATTCCTGCACCCTGTCATGCCTCATGGTTCCGTCTGGACTTCCTGTTGGACAGGCCTTTCTTCTGTTCATCGTTCGGTTTCCCCAGGCTTGTGTAGAACCACTCCATAGATGGATTTTGATTGAATAGGTTCAAGGGAAAGTCATAATATCCCAAGTCTTGAAACGCCTTCTCCGCACAGATAAGTTGCCGGTACTCGATATAGCACACTGTCCCCATATGCTCTCTCCCTATTACGCACGTATGCCCTACATGATGCTTGTTGCTGCCGTATTTGTTCAATTGTTGCACGTTCCGTTCTCACAGTATTCCCTTGATTTTCATCAATGCCATTATTCTGTCGACCCCTTTGCCCAACCAGCTTTGTGCTCTAGCCACTAGTGATTGGCTTCAAGTTCGGGCCGCTGCTTCTGCTTCTCTCCACTGAACGCGGAACACATACATACACATCTGAGGACATGACATCGTCCTCAGGGCATCCTCTTGATTTGCCAGTACTTAGTCAGGTGAAGCCTTACCAATCAATTAGGGCAGGAAAGTAAGCGCCCCATCTGTTCTTCCTTTCGCAAGGTTACGCTCGTGTCGCACATCGGTGTTTTGGAGAACGCGATGGTTCACGAGCTGACACCGAGCCTATGAACGACATTCTTGACCTATAAAGATAAGCTGCATCCAATTTCTAATCCTCGGCGAAATGTCATATCTTTCTCCGAATTCGGAATCGGTAGCTTCATGATATGATATGGCTGTTTGCACGTACATTATGTCGAAAAAGTATCAAGCGAATTGTATTTTTTCCTCTTTATACTTCACACCGATGCCAGCTGTCTACACCGGTTTACAAGCTCAACACGCTGCGGTAGGAGGAGTACCCCGTAGTAGTCCATAGCTCTGGGAAATTTGTGATCGCCTCTTCTATCTTTCTCGTTTCCGGTGACATGAAGTATGTTGCTGCCAATAAGAAACCCACACTCCCGAGGGTACCTTCAACTGTTGGATCCAAGCGATTGACGGCGAGTACTCGAATGAACTTTGAATGCCCAACTAAGTCATGTTGGAAACAGGCTTATTCTCGGAATCTTGTCTTGATAGTGGCCATTATCCCACCATCTCATCATCACACATTCTTCCGTCTCTAATCCGGTAGCCACAGTGCATGCTCAAGCCATGAGAATTCTCGATGACCTCTCTGATTCTTCCGATCGCACTGCCATCAACAGGCGTCCTCTATTAATATTCGTTCCGGAAAATATTGATCTCAACAGACCGTGTTCAAGGGTGTAATCTTCATTAACTACAAATTACGAAATAATCCACCTGCAGGCGATATCACCGTATTGTCTTGGGATCACCGTAGGCATCGTGTTTACTGCAATTACCTGCTGTAATTATCATCTTAACCTGATTAGACGCAGTGGCTCAACTTGATCTCAGTTTGTTCAGAGATAGCCCGAAGAAAGCTTCGAGGAGAGAAGTGCTTTCGAGACATCGCGGGTCGTTTCTAGTGAGAAAGGTACTCTATCTAGAGAGGGCCTCCTCCATGACCTCATATTATCCTTAGACAAAGTCTAGGCTGATAATACCCTGTCAAGAACAAGGCGCGTCGCGTAATTACGCGTCCGGTTACGTCACGCGAACATTGTACCTATTATAATTCGAAAAGCCTACGCTCTTTATTCGTGAGCACCTGACAATTCTCGATCTCTTTAATTTATCCTAACTGCTCTCAAATCAGGCCGGGACTGGTAGCTAGGATTCAGCTACATCCAACGCGTGTAGGGTGGCCATGAGTATATACCCTGCAAGGGACGACGTGATGCAATATTGTATTTTTTGGGAGTGGCCAGCTAGATGATGTTATCATGGGTGACGGAAAAGGAGCAGTCCCTGCCACGAGCTGCGGAGGTGAGTATATACCTTTGATGATGGTGTACCCCTGGTTATCACAGGAACATGGTGATTAGAGGAATGTGAGGCTTTGCCGATGATAAATGTATCTGGAACGAACGGTGGAAGTTCAGTAGCGGGCTGTTGAACATCCAAGTCATGAACCTCATGGCTGACGGGTGCGGCATGCCCACAAAGAAAGACAACATGAGGACAACGCGTATGGAGCAAATGCACGATCGAACAGCCGAGTGAATGCACATCCACCTTCCCCGCCTTGCAAGTTGTAGGGTGGGGATCGGCATAGGACCGGTAACAAAGCGAACTGGTCTGCATATTCAGATAAATGCTCCGGGAATCTGTGGCTCCCATAGCGCGTGGGTCATTTGACGATTAGATTAGATGCGACTAGTTGGCCAATCCGGCATCCTGGCGGCGTTAGAGCGAGGGTTTTCGTCAGTGGGCGAAGTCCGTTGGCCTCTCATCACAGGAAGATAAATTCACCAGGCCTGGTTATGCTTTGTCGATGGGAACGAACTAAGAAAATGATATCACAATAAGCGTTCCAAAACAACCAATCCCCTTTAAGCTTAGAATAGGCCAAAGGCAAGGACTACCTGTATTGCTTATATGTATGAGAGCTGATATATCTTTGCGTCGGAAAAGAAGTGGACTGAAGGCTTTGAAATTGATGTTAAGATATGTGATGGACCATATATATGAATTCTACGGTGCTGTGATTGAGATAACTGGGCAGGCTAAGTTATGTAGTCCAAGACATCAGATAAATGTGCTTACTGGGGGAGATCAGACCGTTTGCTTATACATGAACGAAGGTAGGGATCAACTGTAAACTTGCGACCAACCTACAGTATGCCTATGCATAATCATATATCAGAGGTTACGCCGGATACTGCAGCCTTTGTGAGAAATGCAGCATCGAAAGAGATATTCCAATGGACCTGCATGTATATGACCTTTCGCTATGAAGCCTCACTTCGCTTTCTAGACGGAGGCTTACACCCCGAAAATGGAGATAATGTTGCACAAGTTCAGCTTGGGCGGTACCTTTTTCAGCACGGACAGGAAGAAGAATTAGCCATTGGGCCGACGATGTACGATGTGAATATATTTACCTGGAATTGGAAGCAACTGCCCAGGCACACCCTTCGAGATACAGCCGTTGCTTAGTCTACAGCATCATGAGAAGGGGCGCGACGGAAATGACCAGGAACTGGTCGGCTGGGAGGCTATCTATACCCAGTACTGTAGAGGAAACTACCCATTCCTGATTGCGTTATAACACAGAACCCCAATCGTCGCACGTTACGCGACAGCATGATCGGGTAAGCTTCCATAAAGGGCCAACTTGAGTGGGGGTGGTCCATGAAGTATCATCGCTAGAGCGGTTATGTGTCCAGGAGTGTAAGGTTCAAGGTCTCTGGGAGGTGTATTCGGTGAGGGCTGTGAAGTAGTGTCGACTCGGTATACTCGCGTTCTTCTCGAAGGTTCCCATTCGCGGACAGAGGGTATTCCTTTTAATGGCGGAAATATGAACATTGGAGTCAGTATCGCCATCGAATTCCAAGCTTTGGACGCTGGTTGTAGGCTTTACAAGCTGAATTAGCGATGGTGTAATAACAAGTCATTCTAATTACAAGTGAAAGAGTAGCATGGATACTCATCTACATCTCATGAAAGGAGATACGTACTTGAGTCGGTGGGAGGACTGAAGTGGGCGCTTGAATAGTTTTCGCACGGCCTTGCGCGTTCCAACAAGGCTGGATAAGGAGGATTTCTGGCCGCTAACTTTTCTGACTAGTTTAACTGACCTGGATTTAATTTCCTCGTTGAAACATCCATCTGTATAGCTCGCAGCGGCCGTCGGCGTCAACATCAATGGCGGCCTCCTTCGCTGCGTATGCCTCCCAATTTCTCAACCGTCAGCAACAGAATGCGGGGACTTCCAGCTTATCATCATCGCAGCCAATGTTCTTCTCCTTCACCACCGACAATGGGTCGCGCGCAGGGCATAGTCCAGATGATTCTGACTTGGATGATCAAGATGATCCCCACTTGCATTTTAGTAGTGCCAGTAGAGCGGAGCAAGGGCGCTATTCGTCCCACCGACAACCTATGGACGACGACGACGAGGATCCCTACCTACGCCTTGACGAGGACGAGGGGCCACAAAGGTTCGGACTCAGGAACACCGATAGCTCAAGATATGATTCGCAGAACGTCCCCCTAATATCGTCAGAAATGGATGGTTCAAGACGGGAAGGGTCAGAGATGAGAGGTTGGTTAGCGCACCAGGCATCCCCTTTACGTCCTTCTCGTTCCCCAACCCCTTCACCTCCACCATTTGGCTCTTCTTCGTCTTCAAGTAGCCCACCTCCGGACATATTTTATACACAGGGTCATCGTCCAAAACCCTCATCACCGCGTATACAACCTCCGCCGCCACCTCCACCGCCTGCGTCTCGCGAACCAGTGTCTCTCTCGTTGACAGAGTCTTTACTACCTAGAGACGGTGTCACACGTCCTATACATGTTTTCTCTCTGCCAGACCCGCGACATACGTCCCGCTCACGTCGCAAGTATCATGACTCCATATGGACTGCTGTCTGGTTGACCGGGTTGACGACTTGTCTGATCTCATCATTCCTCACCCTCCTCCTCACTCGAAAGCCACCTCAAAGCTCGCGGGTGACCCTGCCTTATACGACACTTCTACATACAGTACCACTACTCGCGATTTTAACCTTTTTGAGTGCCAGTGCAGCTTACCTTCATATATGGCTGCTCAAGGTCTTCGTCAAGCCAGTTATGATAGCAACGTCAGTATTTGTACCTGCAACGCTGTTCATATCAGCCGTATGGGCTTTCATCGGTAGTTTTATGTGGGATGGTGATTCAGAACCGACTTGGGGAGAAACTATTGGGTAAGAATGGTTCTCCTGCTATGGCTCACAATGTTGTTAATCTGCGTTCTTTCAGACTACGCTTGTTCGCCCTATTGCCGCTATTACTATCCCTTTACACGGCCCGACGACTGCTTCACTTACCGCAAATCCTGCACATGGCATCTTCAGCTCTGGATCTCTCCACCAAGCTCCTGGTTGAGAACCCCTTTCTGCTCGCCCTATCCCCCGTCATCCTTTTATGCTCATTAATCATCACTATCCCGTTTCTTACCCTGATGTTCCGCCTTCTTCTAATTGGCTATATTACCAACGACCAGGTTCAAGGATCTGTAGAATGGCATGTAAAGAGCTGGGCTAACTGGGCGATCGTCTTTACCGTCGGTGTTTGGTTATGGACATGGGGCGTCGCAAGAGGTATCTTGAAGATGACCTGTGCAGGCGTTATTGGCGCATGGTATTTTGCTGAGTAAGTTCTTCATCGTCGTGTGCAAATACATCTCTGATGATCAATTGCAACTAGTCCCACGGCGCCACCTCCGCCTCCAACATCTACACATATCATACATGCAGCCATAGTCCGGTCTACCTCGCCATCCCTCGGCACGATCGCCCTCTCTGCACTTATACTCACCATGATTCGCCTACTTACACTTCTTGCAGCTTTCCTCCATAATTTGCCGTCATACGTTGCTCGCTTCACAGCTTCGCTCACGACTACTCTTCCTCCAGCCATTGGAGTACCAATACGTACATTCCTTCTTGGTGCGGGTACAAGTGTTGTCAGGGCATCGCTGTTGCAGGGCATCGCGTGGTGCATTAGTACAGTCGAGTCGGTAACAAGCGCACTAAGTCGCTATGCATTGATTTATGCGGGTTTGACTGGCGATGCTTTCATGGTTAGTGCAAGGAGAGCTCAAGCGTTAACTCGGAGTGTTGAGCAACGGGAGAGGATAGGGCGAAGAAAGTTCAAGAGTGAACGTGAGTTTAAATCAGCTCTCCCCCCTCTCGAGATCCTTTCCAACTTGTCTGATTCTGACATAACTGTAGCACCGTTGGCACTTTTAAGTATTGCACCCCTGACACTTACGTTCCCTTTCGCTCTGACTACATACTTATTCGTCGCTCACACCTTGAGGTCCCCTGACCAAGCTCTTGGTGCAGCCGTCTTAGCTGGTGGCGTGACTGCCCTTGTCGGAATGTTCTCTGTGGGCTTGGTTGAAGATACGTGCGTCATGCTTCCTTCAGTGACCATAGCGACTATATTCACCTGCTCCGACACAGCGTGGATACCTTGTACATATGCTATTGCATCGACAAAGATATTGGAGAGCGGCGTCGCAAGGAGGTGTTCTCTGCCGTGAGCGATTTCTCGCAGATAAATGATAGAAATCGACTTACATTTTTTGGGTGTAGTTCGAGTACGAGCCTCGTATCCCAGCATCCAGTCAGAATAATGCAACCCACGGAGATGCTTTGTCACGCCCACCCCCACATGATAGCTTTCAACATCAGCGTCAGCCCTCGTATCAACAACCCCGTCAGCCGTTACCTCAGCCTTCGCCACATTCCCATTCTCCTCCAATAGCTAATCCCCCCTCGCCTTTGATCAATCCTATCATATCGCCCAGGGCTGTCCTCCCTTCAAGACCCCCTCCACAAGCCACAGCGGCTTTAGCCACTATCGAAGCAGCGGATGATATCAACCCCTTTGAGCCCAGTTATCTAGAGGATAATACTGAGACGTCACCACGCGTTATATCGCCACAACCTTCTATCCAGTCACCTATCCAGCCAGCGTATGTATCGCACTCTCGTACCGGATCTAACTCTCGTGCTGGGTCCAGCTCATCGACTAGTCGAACTCACTCCCGTAATAACTCGCTTTCTCGTTCTATAATCCAATCTAGAGTGGCTACGAGCGCTGAGCTCGATAGGAAGCCTGTGGTCAGGCCATTCTCTCCTGTTTCCTCGCCTCTTGCTGGATCTGCAATCAAAGGACCTGAGGAGAGTAGGAGCTCAGAAAATAGTCATAACGGCGATGACTCGCAGTTTTTCCCCGGTTCGGGCTTCTTCTAGTGATGACTGATTGGATGTTTCTTCGAATATTCATGTGTCCGTCATACGTGATCTGTTATAACCATTGCTTACCCTGATGCCGGTTATCTGTGAGTGGTGGGCCTTCACTTGTAGCACCTTTACATAGACACAGAATGCATGATTCATTGTAGTATATTGATAATCTTAAGCCACGCACTGACATTTTGGTTCTTTTCACTTCGCTGTATCTATTGCTGCACATTAATGTACCTAATGACAATTCTAGCACGACAAGATACTATTTATGAAAACCCGACTACGACGAGTTAGATGTCCAAACTACTTGTTCAGTTTAGACACCTGGGCATGACACAATGTGTCCATAAGATCTTTATCTATGTAACTGCATGAATACGCACATTGAAGGCCGAAGACACCAAAAGCTTTGCTTCGAACGAGCGTTTCGTCCTTTTGAACATCAGGAGAGGCACACACCCCCAACGCACCTTTGATCGCACTGCCAGCCCCGTCGAACCTGCAAAGAAAAAACAATGGAAGGTTCAGTCAGCAGATTG
This sequence comes from Pleurotus tuber-regium, assembly GCA_014058305.1. NCBI lineage: Eukaryota > Fungi > Basidiomycota > Agaricomycetes > Agaricales > Pleurotaceae > Pleurotus > Pleurotus tuber-regium. The sequence goes on along the minus strand of JACFYU010000026.1, from coordinate 2,562,395 downwards.
AACGGACGGCGACAGAGTGAAAGTACACAAGGGCGGGAGACAAGGAATTGACTCAAGACCGACCAAAAACATCTGCGAATGGAAGGTCAGCCCCAATGTGCGGGTGACTGAGGGACGCACGATTTGTGACACCACATACTACTAGATGGGCCCATTATCCAACAGCGAGATAGCACAGACATTGCGCGTTCGAAGTTACAGGTCAGCCATAGGGGCTATCTTTAGATAGTCAGCTACCTTCCATATTAGGGTCTTCCGAGCTCTCATAAAAGCCTGAACATCGCTCAACTGTCCCAAAAACGCTTTCATCGTAACACCCACATTTCATACAGCCGTAACATGTCCTACTCTGCTCAAAGCTACTCTCCCTCTCCTTCTCTAGTCGCTGGTTCGACGAACGCCTTCGCCAAGACTGTGTGTTGGTGGAGGAACGAGAGGGCGGCTTATTCCATTTCTACCTTTCACAGTCTAGAACCCCTCTCATATAGCTCCTCTTTCTCTAGCGACGATGATGTATCTTTGGCGATATTGATGATGCGCAACAACTCGTCCGCCAGCACAGAATCAAAGGTAGGCCAGGGGCTAGGGGTAGGTGCTTCGGTGCTAGGAATAAGTCGACGCGCGAATACTCAGCTTCAGCGCAAGTTGAGTATCAATCGCAAGAAAGGCAAAGCCATAAGAATGGGTAGGAGGGGCCGCACACTGATGAAGATTTATGGGTGTGACTTCCACTGGACCACTAGAGTGGCTTTCATTGTGCGTCCCTCAGTCACCCGCACATTGGGGCTGACCTTCCATTTGCAGATGTCTTTGGTCTGTCTTGAGTCAATTCCTTGTCTCCCGCCCTTGTGTACTATCACTTTGTCGCCGTCCGTTCAATCTGCTGACTGAACCTTCCATTGTTTTTTCTTTGCAGGTTCGACGGGGCTGGCAGTGCGATCAAAGGTGCGTTGGGAGGTGTGCGCCTCTCCTGATGAGTCCAAAAGGACGAAACGCTCGTTCGGAGTAGAGTACACCAGCTTGTATATGTATCGTCAGTAGTCGTAGCGTATGGATGTGTGCCTTCACCATAACACCCTTCTGCAACCCAAGAGCAAGCTCTGAATGTAAGACCTCGTTTAAAGTCAATGGAACCCAAGTTCATGCTATGTTGCACATCCAAGGAAGGCCCTCAAGCGCATACTGAAATGGTATAATTCTATCTATTCCTTTCTCCTGCAATCAAAGCTAGACCTTTAGTTGAACATTACACTCGACTATAATTATTTAATTATACATTTGTGCCAGCGATACGTGTGTTCTTGTCAAGGAATGAATATACGAGAGTATCCTTCCACACTAACCGCAAGATGATTAATTTATAGAGTTCCGAATGGCAAAAGATATGGGACTTACATCCTTCGGCAGCATGGACAACGGTGTTTCGAAGCAGCTGACCTTGATGCAAGGTTTTCTCTACATTCATCGCATAAAGCCAAGCATCTGACTCATTGATATGTTAGCGTTTAAACCGGCTGTGATTGGAGAAAGAAATCAGCGTACCGGCAAGGCCAGCAAATAATTTGCCTCGGTTCTACAGTACATACGACACAGTTTCTGCGAGAGTCGTCAGCCTCCTGTGAGCTACGATCTCTCCGCTGGGTTGTTGGTTTCGAAGGAGTCGATGATGGCACTGGACAATTGATGAACTCATTTACCAACCATAATCAGATATATTTGGAGGCTCACCAACGCTACCAATAAGCTCGTTATATGCTCGCCTCGTGAGAGGACTTGATCCAGCATGGGTCATATGTGCAAGTAGAACTGGTGCTGTGCTAGCGCCGTAGATGGGAGGTGAAGGGTTGATTGCCGGAGGTTCGGCTGCGGATCTACTCTCTGAAACTGAAGCAGCCCAGTCTGAGTAGAGAGACATAGCTTCTACCCCGGGATCGACGGATCCTTCTCTCGTATATGGTTCATCCCATTCTTGACCACTTTCGGGTTCACCTTCTGACGACACCCCACCATCCTCATCACCATCCCATTCATCGTCATCATCGTCATCCACTTCGCCCCTCAAAAACTTCTCATAAATACTCTCTGTCCAGGTTTTATCTTGTTGATCCTCCCTCAATTGAGCCTGACCACGATGGTCATTGTCCGGCAGTGCCTCTCCATCATCTCTACCTTCATTGCTGGACGTAGTTCTTATTACCTTCCTACCTCTCGCAGTAGCCCACAATAATAACACAACGCCCTTCAGAGCAGCCCAAATGCCTCGTCCAAATCGTACAAGTTCCGCGTACCACCTCCAATCACCCCCAATTCCACCAGCTCCCAAACCAATTCCGGGGACCCACCATGATGGGGGTGCGGAGCCCGATGCAGGTCCAAATCCGTGCGACGACCATGACCCAGGTGCGCTAAGAACGGACCTTATTTCGTTCGATAATCCATGGTGAATAATGGTTTTTGAGTTCTTTGTTCGTCTAACACTTCCTGCACCAGTACGCATCTTCCCAGCACCAACGCGTCGTTGTCGTAGACCATCGACGGTGGTTGGAACCTCAACCTTGCTACTTCCATGCTGCATCCAAACCACGCCCATCCTACCTATTCCCATAGTGCCATACACATGCTGATTTTCGGAGTTTCCAATATCTGCTAAGGCGCGGGCGTCACCTGCAGAAGCGGTTACTCCTCCAACCTCGTTACCCCAACCTCGAAGGCCAGTGGCCTCTAACGATGCAGTGCCAACGCGGAGCAACAGTACGCTAAAGTCTTCCTCCCAAGGAGGGCTCCATGACCATCCACCGTTAGAGGACCCTGTTCGAACGACAAACATTCAGAAAATACCATTCTGCTGGGGGAATGGTTATGTATTTACCTATCCCGGCGGTTAAACCTAGCCCGACGAGGGGCCGATCGACGCGACCAGTCAAAAGTAATTGAGTGAGTGCGTTGAGAGCGACCGTTAACAACGTGGTACCCAAAAGCAGGCTCTCAAAAATATTCGGAATATAGTTGAGCAGAGGATACGAAGTATGGGGCGGATAGTGGGCTTCGTCGTGGGGATGCGACGATTTGGGGCGAGAAGTGACAGGGTGCTGCCCTGAGGGAGCTGATGAAGTGAGCGAGCGTGAATGCGACCAGAGTGTGGCGTGAAAGTGTGTTAGAGAGAGGAATGAAGACAATGCAGTGGGTAGCAGTCGATGATGTGACCATCTTTTATTTATTGAAAGGATATGGAATATAGTGAGCTAGCGGGATACGAGTTGGAACTTTGACACTAAACGTTTAAAAGGATGTCACTCACCTGGAGGAGCGGTATAGTGATGGTGACAACGACATGTTTATCCGGCCGCGAAGATAAATTCTCATATTTATTCACATGCGTGATAGGGGAAGAGTATATGTGCAGCAAGAACGCATAGCCAACCTAGCAAACGCTATGAATACGAGTTGTACCGGAAAATGGATGGTGGAGGGGTTTAAGGTAGAAGATCACAGATAGGACTCACCAGGTTGAACGGAGAGGTATTCGCGTTCATATGAGCGGTGAGTCCAACTCCCGCGCCATCCAAACCTTTCACAAGGGCTTCAACACAGAAGGCACCGCATACTGCACAGAATGTCCGCCAACAGACCTGTTCCATGGGTATTCCACTGCTCCACACAGCTAGTCTTTGAACCCACCACCAACTATTGAAGTTTAGCACATTGTACCACCCTGCATCTTGGGTCTCTGCTGGGTTCATTTGAGCGTTCTGGGGTAAGTTGAGGATCTCGGCGGTCTGCAGAAGGACGAGAGACCAGAGTAGAAGCATTTTCAGAAGCATATAGAGGGATGGGAAATGGAAAGCTAGGCGAGTAGATGTCCGCGAGAGATCCAGTGGAAGGACACGAGAATAGATTGACCGTAAGAGGTAATGTCCATACGAAATGGTAGAGTCACGGTTCAACTGATCGGGAGAGGTTCTACTCATCGACCGTCTGTTGAGCTGGTTGAGTACAGACGCCTGGGGTGGTACCACAATATTCTGTATACGATGCAATAGGACGGCCTGCGTTTTGTGAGTGTGGGATTCTGAGTAGCACCCAACTGGGAACCAGCACGCACCATTACGAACAAGCCGACAGCATAACCCGAAGTGAAGAAGCCCCATGGCCCAGGAAAGGGCTGGAAGTTGTGCTTATGCTGTGATGATGGCTGTTTATACGGGGTGGGCATAGGAGTGGCACTCATTGCTTCTTGCAGGGTAGTGAGGGTGCTTGCTGAAATCAAGACGTCGTTGGCATTGGTAAGAATGCCGTCTGGTTTTCGCATCCGGGCGAGCAGACGAGCAGGAAATGTAAGGATAGAAGAAAAGTTGAGAGAAAGAGTCAAATTGTACGTTGGATGTGAGACCATCATGGTCAAGGCTACTCAGTCGTTCCCATCGCACGCCCAAACCCGCGTAGGATCTTATCTTATCAGCTCTGGATGACTGTTGTAAATCTCTGCCCCTATCTGCTATACAATCCAGCTTGGTTCTGTATATAGGGTGACGCTGCTCATTCTCTCAGCTCAAGCTCCCAAAGGCGAAACAGTCGTGCTCGGATCAGAAGCTTCTAATATAAACCATCTAGGTATCAGGCGTTGTACGTATCCCGGACTCAGCAGCGCCCAATCAAAGAAGTCTGCTATCATACGTTCAGTGTCAGCGCAATCTAAGAACCTCCGTGTAATATACGTAGGTACTTGAGAGTACATGCCAAAAGCACCGCAATTTATACATACGAAATGTCGAAGAATAATCGCCATTGAATTGGGCTGTCTGATCCCGAAAAGACCGTTGTACCGCTATGAGGTGGAAAGAGGTTTGGCTTTCAAGGTTCATAGTTCAGATATATATATACACCTTTCAGCATACCCGCAAGCAATGGAAGAAGTGGGTACCGGTTATTTTCAATCGCGATAGGCAGGAGGAACTTGATGTTGTGTTATGAGTTTCGTAGCCGAGCAAACAATTAAATGATCAGTTCCTGTACGACTCTACTCGTGGAACAACGCTGTGGATTTGGCGTCATAACTGTAGTTCTCGGTAATTGAGTAAAGCCGTCACGTACTGACTGTATATTTCACAGCTTTATCTCCATCGTCAGGACCTGCTCCTTATAGGCTACGCGTGTATAGAAGACTTGCTTTATTGGACATTGTCCAATAAAACGAGCTCAAGCTGAGTGGTCGTAATCGAATACGATCTCGGTCGTGTATGTTGCCTGCAACTCGCGCCAAGCGGACGGAAGCAATTTGGCTGATCGGTTCCGTTCAAGGGTAAATTGAGTTTGGCAAGAGCATACAAACCAAATGAATGTGGTCCCTGTACCGAGTTGCACCCAGTGTCGGCATTGGATCTGTGGCCTCTTCGCTTGTCTCCAGCTTTTTCGACGGACAAAGTCTTTCCTCCGTAGGCGATCAAGCTTAAGGGCTGAATCCAAAGATCTAAAGTGGCATAGAAAACTAAAACAAGCGTTACCAGCAAATAGTTAAATCACTTACCACTTGGAGATCCAGTCTTCAAGGGACTTGTGGACAGTTCGAGTGTATCAGTCCCAATGTGCATTCATCTATCCCGACTACTTGATTCTCTCAGTTCGCACTGGATCGCACTGTGCAGGTACAATTCCAATCCATCAATTGAACCGTCTATCCCACAGAAAATAAGGCTTCCTGCGACAGTACCTTTTCTGCAATCGATTGTTGAAGAATCGTGACATGTCGTGTCCCAAGGAACATCAGGTACACACACCGTTCTATCTGCGGCATGTACCTTCGTCTTCTATCTTCGTCCGGGGCACGGATAAGATCAATTTCCGACTCCGTTGGCCACTCTGCCTTGCCTCGTTTCCTCTTGCTTTCCTCACACCTTTGCCGACCGTCCGGCCATCGCCTGAAATCAAGGAGACAACTCTATCGATTGGTTCATTCCCTTAAAGATTTAGCGGGTAGCTATCGTCCATAGTCAAATATCCCGCACGGGTCTTCCTCCGTGGCTCGAGACCGGGCAATGATTATGTTTCATATCAATTTGTGTGGAATTTGTCGAGCTAACTTGGCATTAGCTAAGGACGATCACCCTCTGGGGTTTAGTGCTCCCGGATGGCCTTTTCACTCTTGGCTCATTGGATTCATTGCAGGTACCGTTCGCACGTCTCATCAAGGTTTTTGATGACGAGCCAATACAGACAGTAAGGGCTCTGCTTCAAGAACAAGTGGCCAGTTACCATCTCTGGATCATGTATAGGTCTACATGCTGTTGCAAATAGCACCACGAGAGCAGTATTGCCGCCTGATCTTTCCGTTTTTCCGGGTTCCTCAGGCTACTTTGTTAAGCAATCTTGGACTAAGCTATGTTTGATGTACTCAAATTCGGGATATAGGAACTCGATCTCACCTACCTCATCAGAGGGTGTCGCTCTATTTCTGGATGCTTTCTATAAATAATGCTCCTGCTCCCGTCGACTTGCTCTCAGTGATCCTATAGCGCCGGCCGGCCACCCCGCTTTTCTACAGAGAAAGCTCTCATCAAATCGCACGGACCAAGAGTTGAGCGTATCGCATCCGTTATAATTGGAAGCCTGTAATTTCTAGTGGGGCTACCCCTCTTTTCAGGCGTCGCATCTATGGCTCTTGACGACATCCCTATAACTTCACATGGCCAAGTTGTATCAATAGCTGCTAGCCATGATCCACACGACTGTTCCCGCGTCTGAAGTGGATGCATTGTGCTAGCACTCCATCCTACCGTCATCTAGGAACCTCTTCAACGATTTAATGCTTTTGAAGGTACGGAAGTAGAAAATCGTCCATTGCATCCTGGTCTGTATGATGTCATGACTAGCATTTCAGTTGATTTCGGGCCCCGTCTTACACTCAGAATAGTATCCGCATTTTGTATTGCCTTGACCAGAAAGGACCACAAAATAGGATCATCCTCTGCTTCAAGCTCGGATAATCATGCCAATGGAATTCATACAATGCATTCTGGTTCGATTGAGCTCGCGCACCGAGTCTACGTGGAACTTGTACAATTCTCCTAATCCTTACCTGGTAGTTACGACGTTGGTTCATAGACGACATTGTAAATGGACGCCATAGTAGAGCGCTTACGCAGTCCGTCTAGAGCTGACTTTTGTCTTCTAGTGTATCAGTAGTCGCTATAGCTCCCTGTCAATTGAACCATCCTGCCTCCTGTACTCTAGTGCATGGATGCGCAAGAAGGCCCCGTTGAGCTATGTGCAGGCCATCGATGGTGCGACTCTTACGGCCGGGAGGATGACAGGTCCTTCGAAAGGGCGCCTGACCAAGTTGAAAGCGATTCTGGAAATCCCGAAGTATATCGGTAGTGCATATGACTCGCAATCTATCCGGTCTTACTCATGGTTGTGAACGCTTCCCCGATACATTCACAGATTCATCCATGAAATGGATATCTGAGTCAAGTGTGTTACTCAAAGCTCACCCACTCGGCAAGGCGTACCGAGCCGAGTCCCCCTTTGTGTGATGTAATCTTCACGATGAGTCCCCCCACTGGCGTTATCGTCCGGCTGCCGGCATACCCCTGTAGTAGTCGCAGATGCCTCCATAATCAACCGAGCCTTCTGGGAAATGGCGTCGGATACTAGTCAGCATGAATCATCTACAAAGGATGAGTTATAGTCAAGTACCCACATCGCAGGCAAACCGGCTCGCTAGACAATAATGACCTATGGAAGAAAGTGAATGAGCACAGCAATTGCTGTGGATGATACTAACTCCTTGGCTGTTTTCGAACGCCTCTGCCCATGCATACACATTGAATATCCATATCTGTAATCAGTCGGTAGCTACGAGACCTTAGTTAGCTGGATACACCAGGCAGGCTGTCTCTCCCCGGCATATCTTTCCAGCTTACAAACAGCATTTCGCTCCTCATACCACCTACCAATCATTCTATCGAATATTCCAGGCTACCAGTACTTTTCAATTGACATATACTGGGTAATGGGATGAAACGCCATTTTACTGATCCAAAGGACAGTCTGTGACTGCCTCGTGGCCTTACTGCAAGATTCATGTCATCCGTTAGGGCACGGAACGTCATGCAGCTTGCAGTCTCCGAATGCTTCATTACTGAATATTGAGCGTGGGCGAGTCACGATGCGTAGCTGATCATTGCATACGGTGCGGATCCTTCCCTGGCCCAGGGAAAACGTGTGAGCGGTAATGATCATCATTCCTCGCAGCAGCTTCGAGTACATTCTGCCATTCTGCGCTAGGAACCTTTGTGGCGGCTTGCCGCAGCGATGTAGCGGGTGCTGAAAAGCATGTATGTACGTACATACCACATACGTGTATATCAGTATGTGGCATAGCCCATGGGGAGTCCGTGCCGAAGTTCACGGCACATGCGACGACAGCTTGTGTAGAATGCCGGAAGGAATGGACCTGATCGTAAGCTCTAACCTGACTCTCGAAATTTGATTTTGACTTGCAATATTTTGAAGAGCTTAATTGGAAGAAAATAGTGTACAACAACCAATTGGTATTGAGCAGCGTATGGACTGCGTGTGCGGAAAGCAGACATGTGTATGTGTACTAATAGTAATAGTAAATGAGTGGTATAGAAAGGAGTGACTATGGTAAGTAAATAATATTGTACTATATGTGAAGTGATATCAATATGGCATGAGTATAAGAGATGGATGAGGATGTATGCAAGGGCAATAAAATGAATATGCAGGGGGATATCATCGACTAAGCGATCAGTGTAGCAAAAGACCTTTTAATATGCAAACAACAGACGAATGAAGATGCAAGGCAAAGTATAAACAGGGAGAAGATGCAATTGGAGAAATAATTGAGTAATGCGTAGACTCGTTGCCGAGTGAGATTAGTTTTGGCGTCAATTAGGCGAGGAAGGCCCCACATCGTGAAATGAAGGATCGACGATCGACCAGTCTAATGTGTCAAGCGAATTGGGAACCTGGTATGTACACCCTTCTCCCGATGATGATGGGCTGCGGGCGGAAGCGGAATAGGGAATGCCCTCAGTAAATCCATAGTCGTGCTTGTGAATCCCAAACCCGACTTCTTAGCCGCAGTGGGAGGCCGCACAGGGATGGTAGCCGACTTGCTTGACAGCTCGATGAACTCGGCGTGGGGATGTAAATCGTCAGCGGGAATAGCGAACGAATCATCCTTAGAGCAAGTCTCACGCTCGGGGCTGGTGGCTGGAGAGACGTCGGAATCGGAGTTGAGAGTGGACGGGGTGGCAGGGGAAGACGAGAACGAAGAACCATCGGAAGAGGCAGATTCGGGAGAGGAGTATGACAATTCGGGGACCGTTCCTGGAAGGGGGATGTGGACTGATAGAGGAACAGAAGAGCGATGGTGACGCTTGGAGGGTTGAACGTTGTATTCTGTAGCGACTGGCTTGGTCGGCTCGACCACGACTGAGGTTGGATGGCGGTAGGAATAATAGTCCAGGTGCATGTTGTGGACTGCGTATGGGGTTATAGCGATAGCTGCAATATCTTCATAGTGTGCGAGAATATCATCCTCGGTGATAGCAAGCTCGAAGTCAAGGACGTCGAGGAATTCCCGCTCAATCCGGCCTACGTCACGCTTTCCAAAGACACCAGTGCATAGAGCCCAGTGAACATTCTTCAGCGTGGAATCGTTGAGGTACTAGAAAAGTTGACAGGAAACATGGTGTTAGTAATTGATACTAGGACTCGAAAGCAGGAAGGCTTGTAGGAAGGACTAGCGTTGAATGGAAGTCAGATTGGGAATTAGTGCATACCTTTGATGCTACAATCAAAGCCCCTAGAAAAACTCGTTCCAATGCCCATTCCTCCAAGGCGATATGAAGATGAGGTCTGGCTCTGTCGATATAGACGAGAGCAGCAAGGTAAACAGGGGTGGCGACCTCTGCTCGGGTGATTACGTTGGTGACGAATGTAGTGAATTTAGTGTACTCTGAGCGACGAGATGAGCGTCCCCGGTGGGATGATGACGGGGTTGGTCGGCCCATTGCGTAGTCGACAGTTTCTGCTACACAGTCAACCATATAATCTATATTGCCGAGATGAGAAGGTTAGATAGATTGAAAGAGAAGAAAACATACCAATTAGTGAGCGAGAGATTTTTACATCGATGAGATCCATGATAGCCGGGGAGTGGAGGGAGGGGTGTACTAGGGAGGCTGCATGGTTTGCTGAGGAAGAGGAGGAAGAGGAAACGGAAGAGTTGAAAGAGCTGGACGAGGAGCAGGGAGAGTAATCCATTGCTGGTGTGGTGGAAGCGAAGGATGGATTGGCATTTCTGGGATGCGTTGGAGGGATTATATATGGTGCTGACGGGATACGAAGAGGACCGGATTCGGACTTGGACTTGGGTGGTAAAGCCAAATCACCACAACGGACGTCTCTCTCAGAACTCGATCATATCTCAGATCCACTAGACCCTTGGCTCAGCTCGGTTCGCTTCAGCCAACCCGGCTCGTCTCGCTCACCAATCCACCCTTACATCCGCTGACTACGCACACGCACTTCCGCAATCCTCGCCGTCCCCTATTTGCAAAGGAATATAAGCTACATCCAAGTAATCTGGCTAACCGATGTATCATCGTATAGCATGTCAATGTTATTCTACACTCGCCATCGCCCCACTTTTATATCAATTTAGTTAAAAAAGTAGCAAATCGCCTCAAACACTTTGGGTTATCCTACACGTTCAACTCGCATTCGCATCCACTTCAACTGAGGTGAGTCCGAACATAGCGCGCGTCCTCATTGCCCGCATAACGCGTCGTAACCCAAGTACGCCACATCTTCTTCCAGGGTACCCATGGTCATCAAGACGCGCTCTCTAATCCAATGTGACTTGCTTTAGATCACAAGTATCGAGCATACGTGCAGAAAATGTATTAACAATGCCGAGCCCTTGTTCGGTGACTTCTATTCAACGCTCAGTCAGCCAGAGCGTCCTTTATCATCTTGGTAAGCGCGTGGGTACTGGTGATCAATATCAGGTATAGCATCGCAACCTTTGGTATGTCTCAGTTGCTAATGACGCCCCTTGCGTTTCAACGGTGATTAGCTCTTTCCGATTGGTAAGCTCGGTCAGTTTCTATGAATTTTTCGCTTCAAGCATCTAATATAGTATTTTAACAGTTCTCGAAACCGTCGTTTCTCTGTATACCCTCCTCATAGCTCGTGTACGGATTGCTCGTGAATCGGTATGCATCAACGACGGAGCCAACCTTCCATCATCTACTAAAGGTCGTCATTATCGAGTGGCGAATGGATGAGCTAAATCGGTTTGCATCCGTTCTCTTCTTCTCGCACTCAACCCGGGTGTATTCTGACGTACTTCTTTAGGGAAACCTACCGAACGAAATGAACATCGAGCAAACATATACCTTTTTTTTGACGGTGATATAATATACAGGAGAGGCAATTCGACCGAGACTCCCATGCCTTGTCTCTACCCATCAAATGTCAACAGAAGCGTCCCTCTTAAAACCCGCTCGACGCGAATATGACGATTAATCTTTCACGCCGCTAAATGGCGTGGATCCTCATCAGACCATTTCTGTGTGGGGCGTCAAGCTTCTAAACGTTCACAAGTGCATTGTTAGTATTGAACAGACGGCCATAGCGAAACTGGAACTTTACCTCGTCCGCCTTGCATACTCGGTTCCGCCAGAATCATCCGCCGCCACTGCCTCTTTAGGTTGCTGTCCACAGTCATTATCTATACGATGTATAGACGTTAATTAGACATTAATGTTTCAGCTGCTCCTATTTCATAAGTTCAATTTTGAAGGCATTACACCGTCGAACTGATGACCTTGCGAAGGGCGCTTCGTCTTCCATTTGATGACATCACCTCCCCGATTTTCTGTCATACTCACGACGGGACAGATTCTCTTCAGCCAGCGCACCGTGGCCATACCGACCGTTCATTTATTACTATGCCTACCACCCGCCGGGACACTGAGCCACCCAGCCAGCTCACCAATTCCACACCTCAGCTATCGCGCAAGCATTCAACCAAGCCGACAGCCGTCATTAATCTGCCCGTCCATTGACTAGTGTGCTCAAAGCGGATATTGGCATTGACGGTGGTAAAATGACAATATCGCATCGGGCAAGCCGATCGATGACAAGGAGCATGGTCTGAGGACCCTTCATCGTCGCGGGATACTAATAGCTTATCTACCCTGAGCATCCGGCGTCTCAAGTGCTCAGTTGCATGTATGGGATTGGACGGATTGCCTTCGATCTCTCGACCTTGTGGCTTGATGGTGGTGGTACGGCGCAGGAAATAGTGGTATGGCAGGATGTAAAGGTGGAATGACATTTAGTCAAGGGGAGGTAGGCATATTCCGGTATGAAAATACTTGCTTGCTCTTGAAGCCTATAATACTGTACTAATGCCATACTAATGGTTTATAGTCACCATACTAGTTACCAATACCACTCTAAAGTACTTGAAACGCGACATACTGGACAAATGGACCAATGTTGGCTGTAATACCTTAACGTATTTGTCCACTAGATAGTCCCCCACCTGCAACATCAGAAGCTGAAGTAATCCAATTGCAGTGCTCAGCCGACGTCTCTAGCATAGACGTCCAGTATAATCGCTGACACTTGCACAATGCGGAATGTTTTTGGTGTGTCAGTGCGCCATTCTTGTGCTTTCGATCAGATGAGGATCCCCAGGGTTAGCGCCCCCGGACACAGGGTCCATCCGTTCAAAGCTGCAAGAGATGAAGTTCATTTGCAATGCTATTGATCAGTTGACCATTCGACATCAATACATCACGTTTACATGTTCAAGCTGAGCTGAACAATGGCATCTTTCAACATATTTTTCCTGAGGACGTCGACAAAAAGTCACCTGTGTATCTGATACCAGTGCGAGTTACATAATTAAAACCTAAACCCAGTAATGTGAATGAAAGGGTATCAGTATGCAGGGTAAAAGAATTGGTGATGACATTGAAGTACAACATATTGCGAATTGTAGGTCATAGCAAGATAGTAAGAACGAATGAATAATATAACTGCTAAGGAAAGGTCAGTCCGAAGAGCAGACAACACACCCGCGACGACGGGATTCCAAGGGAGCTAGGACGATAGGAAAGTATGGGACGTCCGCCCTTATCGTAGCACAGCACATCCAAGCATCCTCTCCAGCTAATATCAGGGCTTTGTGCTGGACAAGCCCAACTCCGGGCAACATTTACGCTGCAGCTGCGCTAGCTGCAGGTTCTTTGCCTTTATTTTTGCTCCCTTTCGGCCTTCCTCGAGGGCGTTTGGTCGGCGGCGTTTCGAGTTGCAGCACATCGCTTGGTCCACGCTTCGAGTTACCCGCGCTGCCTGAGTTCTCATTTCCATTCAGCCTGCGATCATTCAAGTATCTAGAAGCATAAGACACACGGAGAATAGGTATAGTTAGCATCCCGTCAATCGAAAGAAGGATGCTAGGGTGAGAGATAAGCCCAGCACCGGTAGCGATGAGGGAGAAAATTAATAACTATGAACGAAGGAATGATTGGAGGTGACGATTATGTAAGCAAATGCAATTCGCTGGCTCGCACTCATGGTGACCTGAGGATGTCTTTACGACGAGGCTTCTGAGCGAATGAAGCGGATAGTGGCCACCACCAACGATACAAAGGAGAAAGAAGCCCCACGCTCGAGCTGGGAGCAAGTAATATTCCCCATATATCGGAGATGAATGGAAGATGTGAATAAAAAGAACATGAAATCAAGTCACGCACTGTGATGACTTTTCGTCAAGCGTGCTTTGCAGACTGGGTAGAGGAGGCTGCCCCAGATCCTGCCTCAGCCTGTCGACATCCTGTTTGGCGACCGCGTATTCCCCTTCGGTCAAGTCTGCAATCTTCTGACGAAGGTCGTTGCACCTATCAGAAAGGTTTGAGTGCGGTTGCAAGGATACTATTAGCTGGATTAAGCTTGGGGATAGCATATTCGGATGAAAACAGCAAGTGGATATCATAACCGAAGTGTGGGGGCATGCGTCGAAGTCCGAAAAAGTGTGCCTGTGCTTACTCTTTGGTCAATGATACCTCCATGAGATCCGCCTAACCGAGAGGCAGTTGTATTGAGGAAACAAGCAGGAATGTAGCAGAGATCTGCAGAATCGCAGAACTCACCTTGTCGCGATCTTCATTGATCTGCGGATACACACATCGTGATCAGGGTTGCCCAGATTGCGCGAAAAGATCGAAAGCTCACCTCACGCAGGCAGTTAATGAGCCTGTTACGTTCGCTCTCAAGCCTAACAAAATCAGAGATGATGCTGGGATGCGATTCGTAGCTAATGCATACTTATTCTTCTGTTCTCGAACATCTTGAATCGCCTTGTTTTTCTGCTCCAAAATAGCATGTGCTGACAATATATGTGCTGTGTGCAGCTGAAGAGTCAAGGCGTGCTTCCTATCATTCAAGTCGTGTATGTAGTTAGCACATGCCAGCGAGCAGACGATTATCATAAAAGTTTAGGCGCACTTCAGTTCAGCGGTTTTAGCTAAATGCACTAGATCTTTGGTCCAATCCCCTGTCGCTATCAGAGGTCCGGAAGTTCCTGAAGTTGAAGCATTTGCGCCTGGATTGGGTTGCTGTTGCTGAGCTTGTTGCTGAGGCTGTACTTGAGGCTGAGGTTGAGGCTGCTTTGTAGTGTCTTGAGGAGCGATAGTAGCAGTGTTGACTGGTGAGGCGTGTGCAGTCGGAGGATTGTAGTGAACATATCGAGGCTGCGACATTTTGCCGGTAAGTAGCAAGAAATGAACAAATGTTTCGATCGAAGTGTTTGGGGTCTCACACTTAGAAATTTATCGGAGTGTCAGAGGTTTGGCAGTTTGTTGCTATTATGAACAATTGCTGTCGACCCCTATAGATGTCAAATAATTCCTGAACCCCAGACTCGCCCAAGTCATTAGGTGACAAGATTGAAAAAGGTATATACTCAAGGAGTGACTACTAATACAATATAGCGCTGAAATCAATGATATCGTAGAACATTCCACACAGTCCATAAAACATTCCTATTGCGGGTGTGAGTGATTCTCGACCGAGGATTTGCAACAAGTCTGCAAAGCAGTTACACCGGTACACCATTGTGAGCTGGCTTGCGATGACCCTTTCGTTGATGTTTTAGGATTTGACGAAAGGGTAGTCACGAAGTATGAGAAAAAGATGCCCTGGTCTACCGCGGACCCCCTGAAGCAAGAGGAGTAAAAAGTGTAGATAGACCGGCTAGAGTCCGTCATCGAACGGTGTCTTAACTTAATGGGCGCTTTCCCCATACGCGCGCTTGGAATCTTCAGTGCGGAAAACGACAAGAGCTTTGTAGATGCACTAACTGCCTGGCAATGGGTGGCTTGAATCACATCTGTCGATAGGAAATTGCGCGTCATTACCGCCAAGGCCAGTGATTACCGAGGATATCACCAGCGGTAGCAGCGCAGCACAGTGTGGTAGATACCGGGCTGCAGGGCCGTCGAAATGCTATATTGCATACGTAGGTACAGTCCAGACCGTCAATCCCGAGGACAGGTTCTGTGGATGACGAGGATTTGCGTCCCATCCGCACAAATGACGGAGACTGCGCTGATACAACATCAATTCAGGGATGCTAGGACATGGTGACCTTCCTGGCTGCGGTCAGTGAACGCATCCGAATCGAGAGAAGAGCTGGGCGAACGAGCCAGTCAACTGCTAATAGAACATGCAAAGCCCTATTCTGTCACGCAATCAGGTTTGTACCGGTGAGACAAAGGTAATAGGCGCATACTGTGTCATACTGACCTCATAGGTCTGGAGGCGAAGGACTCGGATTTTTTGCTAGCGCACCGCGGTTGGCGTTGACCGTTCGTCCACCGTAGATGAAAATGAAGTTCGAGGACGCCAATTGTGAACTTGAGAGGGAAGGTAACGGATGAAAATAATACAAGAAAGGGCCTCTTATATTGCCTCTGGAGGACAAGCACATCGTATTCACGTCCGCTTCCGCAGTTGTGATGTCACCGTTCAGCTAGCGGACTTAGTACTGCGGCTGATCCATGACGATGTTACTACGGGATCTTTCTTGGGGTTACTCCGAGGACGGAAGGAAGCTCCGATCAGTGAAGCAGTAAGCGCCTTTGTTACTTTGGCGCCAGTAACACCTAACCCTACGCTTGTTGTGCACCTCACGCGTCAAATTTTGTTTCCAAACTTCATTCAACCCACACCATGAGTGTCTTGAGGCCTTTCAGAGCTACCGATATGTTCAAGTTCAACAATGTGTACGTTGCCCCTGCCACTTATCAATGACCACAGTTTGACAGTACATAGAAATCTAGACGTATGGACAGAAACGGTACGTTACCGCCAGTCAGTCCTTCGAAACTATCAGGATTTGACAATGGAGGCAGTATGGCATTAGCTTCTATCTGAGCTACCTCTCGCGGTGGCCTGACCTATGTTGCGTCCAAGAAGCACCTAGCGGTCGCATGATGGGGTATAGTACGCGTTACAACATATCATCATTTCTCTGTAATAACTCACCTCCTCAGTTCTTGGAAAAGCTGAAGGTTCGGGTGCTGAATGGCACGGACATGTTACAGCATTGACTGTCGCGCCGGAGTACCGACGACTCTCTCTCGCGCGAAAAATGATGGACCTCCTGGAATTCGTCTCCGACGAGATCTACAGAGGCTTCTTCGTCGACCTCTATGTCCGCTGTGCCAACCACGTTGCAATTGACATGTATGAGAAGTTAGGATATAGTGTCTACAGGCGAGTGAGGGAATATTATGGTAGTCTAGGCATCGGCAAAGGAGGAAGGGATGAAGAAGATGCGTTCGGTACGTTCCCTCGAAAGTCTGTATGTATTCAAAAGTGAAACACATTGTCACAGATATGCGAAAACCTCTCTCCAGAGATCCTGGCCGACGTTCAGTTCGACCGAACGGGCGAGATATAGTCGTTAGCGCTCATGATGTACCATGAGCTACACAAGCGTAACTACTTCTAGCTTGTACACATTACAATCATATAGAGAGCGGAGGTGGTTCCTCGGGTTCTGGATTTCCCAGCATGGCCAGCTCCTCGTCATAGAATAGTGTCAGGGCTACTTTGTCAGAGCAAAAGTTGTTCAACCGGATTCGGATTTCCTCGGCAGCAGCAGCAGGTCGTTGATCTTTGCTTTTGACAGCTGTGCCCATTCTTCCGGGACCCATCAAACGATTTGTCAAAAACAGAAAACCTTGGGATCCCCCTAGTACCTGCACAAAAGCTACGCCAGACCGATGAACGAACTGCGAATACTTATACGGTGAGCGTCGATAGGAATACTCGACGTCCACTTGTTCTGGATACATTTCCGATGCTTCTATGTCCAGGATGAAGTCGAATCGTCTGAGCAGTGCATATTCGAAGTAGCACTTCGTTTGTGTATGCTCAGGCACTCTCCGCTCTATGTCAGGCACAATGGGAGGCGGGATAGCGAGTCGTATCGGATAACAGGACTGAAAGGCATTACGTTCTCGGACGTCGCTAATCTGAGTAACGTAGGCTTCAACCAGCTTCAATCCGTATCGTTCAATGGCTCTGCTCCATTGTCGTAGTTGATCTTCAATACACCGCGCAGTTGTTCCGATCCACTGAAGCTCGAAATGAAAAACGGTCCCCGGATTATGAATGATGTCGTGATGAAGAATGACTGTTTCAGCTTGGTCACTCCGCTTTGCGAAGACGTCAGCACCTTGAGGCCAAAGCGACGTATATAGCGACGTACCCTATTGGGATCAACATCGATGACCAGTGTTTGACTCAGAATCAGCTTCTTTTTTCGTCTTCTAGGGCTCGAATTTTTACGTTTTGCAGCTGCGCTGGATGGATAGTAGCCAGAGCGCCCTAGTTCATCCCCTCTGCCATGTCTGGATTTAAACCACCCTCTAGGTGTGACTGGAACGGCAAATTCTCCTTTCAAACGATAAAAGTAATGACTGACCTTTGGTCAGGACATGGCCACGCTAATCCAATTTGTTGCAACCACTCACCCATCCAGAAAGCCATGATGGCCACGACAATGTTCCAGAAGACCTTGTTCCATCAGCTTGACGCCGATTTCGGTGCCTTGAGCTCTTGAGGAGACGTCGCGAAATTCCCGAACAACCCAAGAAACAAAATCAAAGCCAGTAAACGAATTGGGATATTGAACCCCATGCCATTGATGATGTTTGATTGGTACGCCATCATCTTCTCGCATAGCTTTGGCAATGGCTGCGAGAGGCATATCTCCAATTTCCCTTTCGCTTTTCATCTTCTTCCGAAGCGGTCCAGCAGCGTGTATTTCGTCTAGCTGAGCCATTAGAGAGTCATCGAGGACAGACATAGCTGGCCCAAGGGTAGTGGGTAAGAAGCGGACTGGAGGGAGTGGCCCTCTGTCGTCAGGTTGCCAACGAACCTTTGTAAATAGCTCTGCTAGCTTCTCAATCCCCAATATTCTAGTCTCCTCGTCATTCAAAAATTCCCCTGAAGGGCCAACATTTGACGAAGGAGGATCTGCGGTCGGAATCACAATAAAGCGTGTACGCCAGTAGCGAACTGCCTCATCGAACTGCTGTTCATACCCTCCGGCAAGCATGTCCAAACTAGGCCAAGGCGAATGGTGAGTATTTTCGCTCTTTGAGCAGACGGTGACGTGCTCACCGATTCCATACATGGCCCTCGAATCCGTGCGATTTAAATTCAGTGGAAAGTTCTGTATATCCTTCGCCGAGTTTTGGCCAAATGAGACACTGATACTGAAGGGGCAACATGGGGGGCATACGGCGAACATATCGGCTAACTTTGATCGTATCCCCTTCATAAGCAATACGGTGGATTTCATTGCTCATGGAAAGATATATAGGGTCTATCGTTGATTGTAGAATTTCAGCGGCGCCTTTGGGCTTGGGAGTCATATCATCATCGGTCATGTACGAAGATGCTGTCCTCCGATATAAAGCCTTGGTCTCCACGGGAAGACTGTCTGACTTAAGTGGTCTGAGCACAAACTGGAATCCTTGCGCGAGCCGGATTGCAGCCATACCACGCATCACTACAAGGGCCCACAAACGCCGATTATCATCCTCGTTTCCACGGGAAGGTGGGACCTTGACAAGAAAAGGATGCATTTCCCTCAAATCAACGACAAAGTCGTAAGAATATACATCATATGACGACTCCAATTCTGCGGCCGAAGGGAAGTATTCCACGGTTAGTGGCAAGCAGCCTGGAGTTACCATTGAGCGCCATTTTATATCATGCTTGTAAATAGGCTGTGGAAACATGTGTTGCCATCGGCGAGCAAGGGATGATTGAGCTCCAGAGATAGACGATTCTTTACGTGACGGGTTGGGTCTGGAAGACGGCGAAGACGATGATAAGGGAGTATTCAGAGAACTCATCGTGGCGCTACGACGTTTGGTAGGCATATAGTCGTCTCTGGGCGGTGTGTTGATCGGAGAGCGCCGAACGAACGTTGTGCGATGCGAAAGAGACTCATCGTCGGTTGGGCGGCTCGTGATTGACCAGTTGGTGGGCGTATTCTTGACAGTCGTCGGCACCGGCGTGTTAGTGACTTTACTCTGTTTGACGGTGGCTCTTGACACAGCAGGCGTTCGAACAGGGGAAGAGATTGGCGTGAGACTCGAAGTTGCCCAACTAAGGCTGGGCGAAACAGAGGCTGACACATTCGTCGTCTGCGGCTCACTTGGCCCACTGCGAAAAGAATTGAAAAGCCATGACGGAGTTAACTTGGAAGTGATGGAACTCCTTATAGAACTGGAATCACGAGAGGCACTAGGGCGAATCTGTTGAGACGGCACCGACGTTCTGTGTGACGACTGGATAGAGCGTAGAGATGCCTGAGAGGGGGATGTGCTGGCTATCGTTAAGAAACCGCTTTGGGTCATTTTGTCTTCGGGAGGTAGATCCATGACAATGCGCTGAGGGCTTTCTTCGATGGGGGGTATCTTTGTAGAATCGATAGGACTGCGATGGGAGGCCAAACTTCGTTTATCTGTTACTGAGCGGTAGGAAGCCGCCATGATCGTGCCACTGCTAGAGGATGCGTATGAAGAAGAGTATGAATTACGACTGTTTGTAGATGGCTTTGACTCAGCCCTCAATACAAATACACTAGAGTCGTATTTGTCTGCTTTGGCTTTGCATGACCTACTGTCTTCGATCCTATCAATCAAAGATGCCGACTCCATATCATTTCCGTGTAAGAAGGGAACCTCAATGCTAGATAGAACATCATGCTCAAGTAGGCCGAGCATCTGTATTTCGTGCATCTTGGCACGGGCAATAAATCTATAATTAGTCTCAGCGAAAGCCTATCACATTCATCGAGCTACGCACCTATCTTTACGAAATGGCAAGTCCATCTGTCCGTCCCAGAAAGTAATTGATACCCAGAATGGTTCCCACCAAAAAAGTGATTTATTCAGGGAATCTGTGGTATTGTCATTGCCGCCCCAAAGAGGATCCATCGATCGAGAGTTCAATAGTGCCGGCTTCGCCTCTTTATCTGTTTTCAATTCTGGATCGACACCTTCAAAGCTAAATACTGGACTCTGATGGAGTGGAGGTTTGGCGAGAGAAACCAAGTCCAGGCCAAGTCCCTGGTCGAGCATGCGCGTCGTCGTGAGGCGTAAAAGTTGTTTGGAAACCCTATAGTAGCCCGTCCCAGGAGTGATCAAAATTGTAGTAGCACCAGTCAAGGATAAGGATCGGTCAATGTAATGTGTTTCTGTTGGATTCAATGCCAGGTTAAGTGCTTCCAGGATGGGTCCATCATGAGCAAAGGAAAGACGCCCCACCAACCGAACCTGGTCGGTTTGTCCGGCCAATGGATCGACAGACGCGCGATGGTAGTGATGGGTTAGAAGAATATCGCGTTGGAAATCCCAAAATGAGTTCTTCAAGCTGACCAGGGTGGGCTTCCAGTCATAAACTACTTCGAGATCCGTTATGACTTTGTAGAAGTCTTTATACCAGTTCCCATGATCGTCAAGGCGAAGAGGCCCGGCAGCGTAGTCGATTTCGGATTGTTCATAGTATACTCTCGAAATCAGAACAATTGTAACGATGTGGTTAGTCCCTGATTCTCGCCACTTGGCGAAGAGAGCAGGTAAGAACGAATGTACAATCTTCTCGTTGTAGCGTTCGCCATCGCCGCTGAATTCCCAAAGTTCACGACAAACTTGAATGAAGATCATCACTTTTGCTGAAAGGGACCTGTATACGGTTTTGGTCGTAGCTGTCATGCAGGCAGCAGAAACCTTCAAACGGTGTACATGAGTAAGACGCGTCCAGGGCAACGCAGCCTCGAATGTACCTGCTTTCCATTTACATAGATGCTTTGAATCTTGGCAGCGGTTGCACCGATAAAAGAGACTTCTTGGTTCTTGTACACGCACTGCCCAACCAGGTGCTCTCCCAGGCGCCACATATCGTTTCTGCCAAGGTATTGATCTTGAAAGATCAATTCAACATAATCTGCGTGATGATGTTCTTTCTCCACCTAGACCCGTTTCAGAGAATGGGAGCTACGTTACTGTCATCATACCTTCGTAACGGTGACCTCCATATTATTCCTCCAGGTGAATGCATCTGCAATTGACTTGGGTATCGAGATCTACAACGCGTATTAGTAAAGAACTTGACTAAGAAGTGGGCTCCTATCCACCTGAAGCTGGGGCTTAGGGCAACCTTCATCCTTGGGTACAATGAACAAGATGCCCGAGCCACTATCTTCGTTTGTTGCGGTTATCCGCAACATGTCACCTTCGGCGACGCCTGGCCACCATGACTGGTTAAAGATGATAGAAGTGGATTCCTTGATGGGGTCGTGCACCCATGCGTTGAGGGTCTTGTAATCTCCAACTTGTAAGGGCGCAACTGCTGGGGGATTCCTCAAAATTGACTGAGCCGTGTTAGATCGACGTCGACCACTAAATTGGGATTTCTGGGATTCTGCTCTTGACGTGGTCATAACTGGCGTGCAACTTTAATGCACTCATGAAACATTGAAATATAACTCGGCTTTGAGGATAGACGCCCGCTATTGCTCGCTACCAGTACTGAGTCTACGTCTACACTATGATACAAATTATGGATGCCAAGTCATAAATTAAATGGTGCTACTCCTTTCAACGACTTCCTTTAGACCTCTTTATTTTTTTCACCGGCATACCAGCCTCTACTACATCATCATCACGATCCATATCGTCCTTTCTAGCCTGTAATTCTCGTTTCCGTTTGTGGCCTCCCTTACCTCCTTGCGTTTTTAACTCGTTGACTGCGATTCTCGCCGCTTCGTCTACTCGTTCCTTCAGGAGTGCGATTTCCTCTTTTTCAGTAGGCCACAAGTCCATTTTCTTGCCAATAACACTTTCAATCCGTTGAACCAACTCGACGTCATACTGCGTAACAATCGTGATAGCTTTGCCAGAGCGTCCAGCACGAGCAGTTCGACCGACCCGATGAATGTAATCTTTAGAGTGTGTTGGGATATCGAAGTTGATAACTAAGTCTACTGAAGGAATATCAAGACCGCTACATTGACCATTGATATCAGTCTTGTTGAAAAAAGGAGAATTTTACTGACCGGCTTGCAACATCAGTAGCAACAAGAATGTTCCGTCCGCCACTTTTGAATTTACCTAAAGAACCAAGACGTTGGCTCTGGGTGAGATTGCCATGCAGAGGTATAGCTGCAAAACCAAGTGTGCGCAATATGATGGACAGTCTACGGATTCTGATGAGTACTTTCAAGGAGTAACATTATGGAACAGACCTAGCAGCATCGTGGACGGTTCTTGTGAAGATAATCATGGAGTTTTGAACAAGGTTGTTCACGAGATTAACCAAATTCACGTCTTTTTCTTTTAGAGGTATGAAAAGGTAATATTGTAAGAGTGTCGACACCGTCTGGTATCTCTCGAGGACAGAAAGTAAGCCTACTAGCGCCTTCATTTAACAAGGAACAACCTACTTTCCTGCCACTTGTACCTTTACCGGATTTGAGAGACTCGCTCGTTGGAGCTTCCCTATTTTCGTTGTCATTGTAGCAGAGAATAGGTACGTGGTCCGCTCTCGGGGTATGATTTTCAATATTTTATCAATGACGGGCCCGAAATCCATATCAAGTAAGCGGTCAGCTTCATCAAAGACCTGCCTTCATATGAATCTATGAGTCCGGTCAGTCGAGGAGTATGCATCTACGCACCAGGAATTTGAGGCCTCTTAGACTGAAACCTTTGGTCTTTTCCAGATGATCCAGCAAACGACCAGGGGTGGCGACAATGACGTGAGGTTTCTGAGCAAGAGCTATCTTTTGTGATATTTCATCTACTCCACCGATGATAACAGCGCAGCGCACACCCATGGAGGAACCGAGAGATTCGAATTGCTGTGATATTTGGTAGGCCAACTCTCTCGTTGGCGCGAGTACACAGGCGAAGAGGCCAGCAGGCTTCTCCCATAGTTTTTGTAAAATTGGCAATGCAAATGCTGCAGTTTTGCCTGAACCCGTCGATGCTACTCCAATTATATCTCGACCTTCAAGGGCATGAGGAAGGACTGCCGACTGGATTTCGGTAGGGGTTGTATATTTGAGGCGTTCCAACGCCTCTAGTAAGGGATCAATTAGTCCAAGGGACTTGAAGGTTTGAGAAGGGATTTCTTGAGTCTCTTCAACTTCAGGGGAGGGAGACGACATGGCTAATAGTAGGACCAGGTATTGCAAAGACCTGATCGACTGTAAATTTATGTTTGGGTCTGAATCTGCAGACAAATACAATCGTGTGCCTGAAACTGTATTCCTAAGCTGCCAGAGCGTACTACGATCTTCATCGTTGGCAACGGTTGAACTTTCAAGCTTCAAGCTTCATACTCAGCGTACGGGGAATTCTCGTGGATGCAGAGCCGTTACTGACTACCCTTGGGTAATAATTCTAGTCCTTTTCTATTTCTACCGCTCTTCCAAAAAACGGAGTTCTCATAGATGCATCAGTTCTAGATCACCTCCAATCGGCTTTCGCTGATGATCAGTTCTGTCTTCATCAGTTTCCAACCTTGGAAACCTTGTTGGGACATTGGCTTCCCGGCTTGACCGCAAGATGATAATGATATTTGTATAACAGCTCGTTTAGATAGGACCGCATCAATAGACATGCTTCAAAACATGATCATAATGGTGACCTGGGCTGAATACCCCCCTCACACACACCCACCCATCTCCCCCCACTAACCCCTCTGTCGCTCATCCCTCAAACATGCCTTTCTTGAAGCTCAGGCGGTGAGATGGCTGGAAGTATCACTGCAATCCTTGACCTGACCATCACTCAAGTCTCTTCTCACGGCAGCGACTTAAAGATACACCTCTCGACGACGAAGGCGTATTTGGCCCAACTGAAGCCTATTCGTCATCCGAGAGCAGCGAGTCTTTTACGCCTACACCTTTAGGACACTCGCCAGACTCCTTGCAAGTTCTTGTACCTGAAGACTGCGATGAAGAGGGATATTTTGATCCAGATGACGTAGACTACGCAGTCTTCCATGGCCCTGCAGTCGATCCGACTGAATTCAGAATTGCGATATCTCCAGATATCAGCTACGACTGGAACGAGGGACAGGGGCGATTGTCTTTCACGAACTTGGACCATGGGCAGGTCGAAACCTTCTCCTCATACCCACCGATTGAACGGAAGGGTGCGACGTCAGCCGGTTGGGAACACGCACCCAGCAGTCCACTTCCTACCGTTCCTCATCTGCCAGATGAAATTCTGCAACATATCTTTCTCTCGTATGGGTGCATTAGCGATTCAAGGCCTAGCCCCCGACGTGGACCTCTGCTTCTTGGACAAATTTGCCAGAGATGGCGTACCATTGCACACTCGACGCCTCAGCTATGGTCTTCCTTGACCATTTTGGCAGGCAACGACGTTTGCATCCCTCGGATGCCTCTTCTCAAAGCATGGCTTAATCGTTCAAGCCTTTCCCCGCTTTCCTTGTCTGTTGTCTATGATGATATAATGCGCGACAGACCGGGAAACTTCGGGTCTATCAACCTCGTCTCGGAAATTCTTCTCACCCACTCAGCTCGCTGGCAAACCATGTGTTTCAACTACACACGCACTCGACCTTTGATAGACATGCTTGAAAGAATCCCCTCATGGGGCTTGCCGATTCTGCACAATGTCGAGATTTCATTGCGGCAAGGGTCAGCACACCCTGAACAATATCCAATTCTATCATGTTTCTTGGCATCGTCGCCATGCTTGCAACATCTCACCTGCCGCGGTGTCTATGGCATCCCCCAGATTACATTCCCGCCACAATTGACCCACCTTGACATTGAGGCCGCCTTATCCCCTAAGGATTGCCTCTACTTATTAAGGGCTGGTCGTCAACTACGAGATTGTCGTTTCCATATGGAACATGCACCACCGGAAGCCTTGGACGGCTTTCCCTTGCTTGTTCACCCGTTACGTTCATTATATATATCTAGTCAAGAGAGCCTAGGAGACTTCTTCGATCACCTCATCTTACCCAATCTCGAGACTCTTGGTATTAGCGCCAGATGGACACCAGCAAAATCACTACCACCATGGCCACAGCGACAGTTTATATCCCTACTTTCAAGATCATCGCCTGCCATCACGGCCTTTGCCGTGAGGTGCCTCCCTATGACAGACATCGAGCTTCTCGAATGCCTGTTGTACATGAGCGACACTTTGACAAATCTTGAAGTATATGTTGTTGGAGGGGAGGGCGCTATAGCTATCACTGATACCGCAATCACTGCTCTGACGTTCCGTGATTTCAAACATAACCTTTGTCCAAAATTAGAGCACATCACGCTCTGCGGGTGTGTTCGAGCCACTGACGGACTTCTTGCGGGTATGGTTGCCTCAAGAAGACGAAATTTCTCAAAGGATGAAGAAAACCATCAGCTGAAGCATATGGAAGTTGCGTTTCCTACTGCCAACCATAATCAAGATGAGTGGCTTCTGAGAGCCCTTCAGGACGAAGGACTTACAGGAGAGGTAGTTCAAGGTGGGAAGTTCTCGGGTTTCAGGTGAAATGGACTATCTGGGTTTGGTCGCGATGGTGTATAGGGCCGTGGATTGTTCGTCTGCACGGATTGACTCCGTAGCTATATTACTGTAGCGTATTTCGAGTACATTCAACGCTTATATTTGAGTCGCTGAAGCCCTCAACAATAACCCCGCACCCCAAACACCACTCTCCATCCCACAAGGCGATGACTTGCCCAGGAGCAACAGCTTTCTGAGGTTCATCGAAGATAACTATTATAGCACCATCTTCCCGCCTATGTTATGTGTGAGTGACGAGGAGAGTGACGGTAGACCTGGGACTGACCGTCGAACTGTGCATGGTACGTCTGCCATCCTATGGCGAAACTTCGTGCTGGCACGATACCCTGAATGACTATTGATCAATAGTGGGGGCGCATCTGACCATATCCAGCTCCAGCCAGTAGCATGTATACGGGTAACCCATAAATCATGGTGATTGCTGGATATACTCTGGTGAGCTAGGATTTCGATGGGCAATAGCAGTAGCACGAACGTTCCCGGTACTACATATATTCGATTATTTGCTATGTCTTTCCTAGAAACGAACATCTTCGTCGGCATACCAGGGATCTTAGCATTCTCTCCAATGGTATAGCTCCATAAACCAGTATGGCGGCCTAATATCTTGCCTGTCAAGGCGTCAACGATAGATCCTGGGTTTGGTGGTATGTATTGGTCTTGACACAATCTTGCATCAATAGTCCAAACTCAGTATGAGGAGGATATATACCTAAGAAATCCTTGAATTTCCCTCTTTCGCCGACAAAGCAAAGACCCATGCTTTCGGGTCGTTCAGCAGTAATCAGACGATACTTCCGAGCTATCTCTCGGACTTCTGGTTTGGTAAGGAATCCAATTGGGAATAAAGCCCGTCTTAGACTGTTTTCTGATATCGACGAAAGATAATATGTTTGATCCTTGTGCCGATCAATAGCTCGAATTAATCTGGGTCGCGGAATAAGGGTACTAGATGAGGGAGCTGAGTACAACTTGCGAGCATAATGCCCTATGTTTCGGGTTGTTGAGTCGTGAGGAACGATGCACAAGGGGTAGACTACCTGTAGCGAACCAAGCTTTGTCTGTTAAGGATGTTATATGCGGAAGCCGGCCAAGTAGGGCACCGAATTTGATTTCCCTATAACGATCGGCGTGGTTGAATCAACGATTGACGAGAAGGCTCACTTGTTACACCAGACGTCGGGATTTGGAGTCACGCCTGCTTCCCACAATCTCAAGGCGGGTTCAAAAACGCGATTCCAATATTCGCGGCTCAGGTCAATCTACACTTTGGCTGAAGTCACCATAGAAGTGAAGGCAATATGTATAGGAACACGGACCATGCTACAAGGAATATCAAGAGTTCTACAAACTTGTTGAACATCTTCCCAATCCTTCTCCCATTCGCAGCCTTTATCCGTTCCAGACTCATCACGAGTATCCCAATTCCGCATGAAGACAGCAGAAAGGTTGTAATCCTACGACAGACGCGTCAAGGTCCTGTCCAGACCATAATCTACCAAGACCTACCCGCTCTGCTAGTAGCTTTGCTGCAACGGATGAATCAACTCCTCCTGACATCCCTATTATGACTAAAGGGACTTGAGTAAATGATGTTTCGAGAATAGAGTAGTTCGATTACCATCATCTCCCGGTGAAGGTTCTAATCTTGAGAAAGTGCTGAAGTTGCGGCATGTCCATCGTCGAAAGGATGCTGTGACTCTGAGCATAGATGTGGGCGCTCGTGATATTAAGCTTTAGGCGCCGTGCCACAATGGGTGAAACGCGTGACTGAATTTCGTTTATCTCTCACGCACAATCTCACGCGTACTACTTAGAAAGCGCACCGTCTCCGACCATCCACTAGATGCCCAACTCAACGCGAAAGAGCAGTATCGGGACAGTACGGCGTGCATCCCAGAAGGGCTATATACCTTATAGGGGGGACAATCCAGAAGTCGGCAAAAAGACTGGGATTGCGGTTCGTCATGTCGAACGCAAGTCTGATGGCTTTGAACCATTTGAGGAGGTGATGCGTCAGGCTGACGCGCGAACACCTCCTAAACCAAAGAATAAGCGGCCGAAAGCGCAACGACTCACTGTATTGGATGAAGACGAGAATGGTGAGATGTCTATGGAATTGGACGATAGTGGGTGTTTACGAATTTCCATGCTAGTCACGATTCCTTAGAGTTTGAGACAGATGTTAACACCCCTTTGGCTTACTTCAAGAACGCACGACAACAACCTTTGAGCGCTAACCGCGTCGGGTCTTCTTCGCGCCCTGTTGGACGTCCATCCGTTATAGACTACGACCAGATACCTTCACCACGTCCTACCAGTGCGCGTTTCTCCATGGCAAGCAACTCCGCTGGACCTTCACATTTATCAAAGTCATTTGCTGCTGCTGATGATGACGATGACGACGACGACGACGATTTTGCTCACCAACTGGACTTCGAGTCATACGATGATGGTGCCACTGGCGATGGTAGCCCCGACCACGCCGCGCTAGCAGACTCAAGAAACGGGAGACGGTTATCATTCGCTGCTATGGACCAGGACGGCGACGAAAGGCAAGACGAGGAGCAAGAGGTGGAGCACTTCCCCTCAGATCCCGACCCTCCCCTGCGTGTAAATGGGAAAGGAAAGGGGCGAGCCACAGATGAAGATATAGAGGACGAATCAATGGAGCAGGCCATTGAACAAGGTCTCGACGATGTGGAGCGGATGGACGAGGGTGAGGCCTCTGAACATGATAGGCAGGTATCCCCAGACCAGAGGACTCAGGCAGCAAAGGGGAAGGCTAAGCGCGAAAGGCAACCTATAAAGAAGGTGGCGCAAGCTCCTCGTAGATCAAGTATGATTTTTCACGTCATCATCTGAGTTTTACCACATTTAGCCTTGGCTAGGTACTCCCCCTGGTGTTCGAAGAAGCAAGCGATATCGCTTCAGACCTTTAGAATGGTGGCGACAAGAGAGGGTGGTATACGGACGCCGTGAATCAACTTCCGGCCCGATTTTAGTACCTCACATCAAGGAGGTCATCACCATACCAAAGGAAGAACCGGTTCCCCTAGGTACTAAGAACCAGCGATCTCGGCGGAGTGCGCGAGCTCGCAGCAAGAGTAAGGCAGAAGAACAGGATGAACCAGTATATAACCCAGAGGAAGGATGGGATGATGATACGCCTGCTCATGCCAGGGTCTTGGACTTTTTGACTGGCGAAGAAGTTGAAAGACGTGAGTGAGCGGGTTACATTCAAGCTGAGGATAATTCTGCTAACATGTAATGAACTTGCGACTCAGGCATCGCATATACGGAAAAAATGCTTCAACCACGCCCAGCCGCAAATGCTGACTGGATGTTTGAAAAGGTTTTCGGGGACGGCGAGTTTATAGCGGCTGGAGAGTTGATTATACCTCCAAATTGTCGCAAACCGAGTAAACCATCCAAGGATAATACTTATGTACTTGTTTGTCTTCAAATTCGTGGTATTCATGCTGATTCAAATACAGGTTTTCTTCGTAATCGAGGGTGCAATAAACCTACGAATCCATAATTCCAGTCTGATTCTAGCGACTGGTGCTATGTTCATGATCCCACGTGGTACGTTTTTAGTACATATTTCAGTCCTTTCGCTAATTTGGCCTAATCAGGGAACACCTATTTCATTGAGAACATATGTCAGCGGCCTGTCAGATTGTTCTTCACACAAGCTCGTAAAATGAATAACGTCGAGGACGACGTTCCTCCCAAATTCCAGGATCCGCCGACGGCTCATTCTAGCAAAGCCACGGCCGCCCGTTCGTCGAGTCTAGGTATCAATAATCAAACACTGCATGCAGCACCCCGGAATGCATTAAAGAGGGCTGTTTCAATGCGAGTATAATCCATATGTTCCCATTGCAAATCCATCTCGCCCTGTATTGCTCGATTAATAATCAGGACTTCTATGTATCAATATCTAGCTTCTTAACTTATAAAACTCCGCCTTGGCTTTGATGAGGGTGAGATAGGTTGGGGCCATAAAATGATAGATACATGCGACATTAGATAATAACTATGCAAACTACGATGATCTGATAAGCAACGACTAGAAGAAACGAGGAAACAAGGACCATAGTACACTCTGGTCATCAGAATGAAGAGTGAGCTTAAGGCCGACGACGATAGTCCATTGATAGTAATGAACGGAAGAGGAGACCGCCAGTGAACCAGAGTGAGAGAAAGGATTTTGAACCCTAGGGTGGTGTCGACCAGGAATTAGAGCCGTTGGCCACAGGGAAAGGTATGGGCGGACGGGAAAAGGGCTCGGTTCCTACTTTGTAGTTACTAGGGAAATTTGGATCCTGGGGAACGGAAGGGAATGCGTCGAAGATATCTAGAGTTCGGGCTGAAGAATTTGTAGATGAAATGGACACCCATGATTCGGGTCTGTCAGGAGAAGCCGGGTGTATTGAAGAGGGTGGGTGAAGGCCACTATGCACCAACGAAGAAGGCGTGGTAGAGTCTCGATCTGGGACGGGGAGAGGCTCCATCATGCTTTCAGCTGCTATGCGACCTAATACACCGAATTACTCAAAGGCTGCCTTAGTGGTGAGGATAACTAAGAACTCACGAGCTTCATCAGATGTACTGACAGTGCTCCCACTAGACTTGGTCCTCGCTCGCTGGAACATCTTTCCCGCAAATGACGCGGCCCTGCTGAAGCTTTTCGATTTCTTGGGTGAAACAGACGGCCATGGTTTGAAATTGGAAGGCGATGAACCAGGGCCGACAGTCCCAGCTCTCGAAACATGAGCGCCCATTGAGCCAAACTCAGATACAGTCAAATTACTGCTAGTGTATATGGTGTGCCGAGTAGAGCCTATAGCAGGACCAGGAAAATCGAGGGTATTGTCAGGCGGCGTGATTACAGCCACTGAATCTTCTGAAGACATTGAGACACTGTCGCGAGGATAGGCTCCGGGCATTACATGTGAGGGACGCTTTTTCGGAGGGCTTTGATGATTGCCCAATGTTCGCATACCAGGGAAGAATCTATTTGGCGACTTTGGTGGCGGAGTGGGAGGAACTTCTTCAAGCTCGGGAATGGAAACAGATAGTTGGGGCTCGTTTGGAAAGGGTGATGCCGATTGTGTACGAAGGTGTTTTGATGAATTGATTTGTTCGGAATCAGTCGACAGACGGCCATACGCAGATTTACTGCGTGAGAGGGCACTCTTGAGAGACAAGGGGTTGACACGGAGAGAATCTGATTCTTCAGGGACTCGTCGAGAATCGAGAACACCCACTGGATTCGTTGAGTGCATCTCTGCAACAGAGGAGGCCTGAGGCAACGATGGTGCATCGTCAGTAACTCCAACCTCGCTGGAGATTTCGCTTGGAATCTCTCCTCCTAGTAGCAGTTGCTCTAATAAAGCCGCCTCTTCCACTAATCTTGTCAAGTCACCACCTCCAGGGCTAAGTGGATCTGTGGTATGTGATATCCTTTTTCTCTTGGCTGGGGTCTCAGGTAGGTTTCCACCAGGCGCAGCAATTGAAGATGTAGTCTCCGTAACCTTCTTATGAACAACTGCCGAGAAAGTGGCGGGTTTCACAATTTGAGATATCGCATTTTCCTTGATATCGAACCCAAGATTTGCAGGATTTGACTGAGTGTGGGAATACGAGTATGAGCTCTTATGCAAAATTGAGGTATTGACTTGAGAAGCAAGGGTATGTTTGGAGATCGTATGCTCAATAGGCGGCACAACTCGCTGTGAGGTTCCTATTTCAGGAGTGGCAGACTCAATCATACTGCGAGGACGAGACGATCCTTGGGGCGGCGCCGCATACGCTAGTGGCGTGGATTGTCCAGAAGAGGCTGATGATATACCAGAATAAGGTGTGAGAGTTGGAGTAGGCGAAGGCGTATCATCGTATGCGAGGCGAGCGATCGGTGGGTCGGGAGAATGCACCTCAACATTCAGATGACCAGATGCGCCTTCCCCTACGCTAGTAGGGGGAAGTGAGATGGCGATGGCGGGGGAGCTGACTTGGGGGGTATCAACACTGAAAAATACATTGGAAGAGTGGGTAAGCTCAGTGGAAATCTCCCCCGCACTT
Source organism: Pleurotus tuber-regium (assembly GCA_014058305.1). Classification (NCBI taxonomy): domain Eukaryota; kingdom Fungi; phylum Basidiomycota; class Agaricomycetes; order Agaricales; family Pleurotaceae; genus Pleurotus; species Pleurotus tuber-regium. The sequence continues at coordinate 2,530,101 of JACFYU010000026.1, read as the reverse complement.
GGCTCTGGATCAGGGGATCTACTGCGGAAATCCCGTTGAGCGACAAAACCTGCATCAGATTGTAGCGAGTCGTGTTTACTACTCCGGGAGGCAGGCGAATCCTCTCCTTTGGTTTCATCCATGCTGTTAGAGATAGACATATCATCGGTGGTAGCCTCAGCGAACCCAACCGGTAGCAGTGATGCTTGAGCGACAGGGCTTCGGGGAGGATACTCTAAAGGGACCAGAGCTGGCTTGACAAGGTTGGTTGAAGGTGGATTAGCATCCTCATGTAGACCGTCGTGGTCCACAGGAGAGACAGGAGAGCTCTGAGTGTTGAGGCTATCACTAAGGGAGGTGACTGTTACAGTGGGCTCGGAATCTAAGTTATCCTCAGCTGAGGTTAGCGTGGTGGAACACCTTTCTTCCGCACTAGCCTCTTCAGGAGTGGGGGATACCGGTTTAGTTGGGGAGGTGATGGGTTCGGCAGTTGAGTGGGACAAAAGCGTATCTTCCGTGAATCTTTCAGAGGAGGTTGCATTGTCGATCACTGCCTCCTCAGGAGAAGAGTTCAGTGCGCTCTCATCATCGGTGCCTGCGGTCAAATCAAGAGCGGCGAAGGGGGGAGACGGCGAACCAGGACTTGATGTGTTGCTCAAACTAGGTGTCTCCCGTGGAAATTCCACCCCCGCAGCCATACTATCAAACCCTGTGTCCCAGGACGGATCAGTTGGAGACGTCTCCCGGGAATACGGTGTGGTCGACCTGCTCCAAGATACAAAGGTACCACCAGTAACCTGAGGGGTTAGCGCGCCAGCCGGGGAAGACACAGACCTGCTCCAAGATGCAATGGTTCCACCAGTAACCTGGGGAGTCAATATACCAGATCGCAAGGGCGCTGGTATTCTGTTCCCGTACAACTCTCCTCTCCGTTTGGGCTGTCCATTTTCGGGAACGGGGGGAGCACCTAATCCAAAGCTACCCCGCGGGATCGGGACTCCGCCCTTCTGTTCGAACTTTGCTATCTTGTCGCGTAAGCCTCCACCGCTAGCATTGTTAGGGCTGTCGTGTTTAGAATGGAGTGATGAAATAGGCAAGGGTGGAGGCGGTGAAGTGGACCGGGTATTGGGAACGGCATTGTTCGTCCGCTGTTGGAGCGCGGCGATGCGGTCCTTGAGATTCACGGCTGGGGGTTGTATCCGCGAATTCGTAGACCTGACCATTCCAACAGGTGACGGCATTCATGCAAGTTGTTTATAAAACGAAACGCATTTTCAAGGAAGGTCATGTCAGACAGGTCTCAACCAATTTTAATGAGAAAAAATAACCAACATTACTGGACGATAGTTCACCTGGAAGTGTCAACCAATTGGCTAGATGTTCGACCGTTACAAGCACGTCCTGCGGGTTGCAATGGTCGAATGAACTTGTCAAGAATTAGATGGAAAGCAAAAGGGTCGATAAAGAAAGATAGATGAGGAGGAATGGCGCAAGCTGGCCGCGAATCAATCAGCCAGGTCTCATCAAACAGTGTTCACAGACAAAGCAGATTAGAAAGTCGGGTGCTGATGCAGGCACGCGAGCCTCACGCGTACCAAATATACCAGCGCTTATTCACTGTTGTCCTGAGCGACCGCATCAACGTAACCTCACATAAAACACAGAAACGTTCACTTGGTGAGACGTATTGGACTTTCAGCACCAGCAAAGGGCGCTGGTATATACCAAAAGCTTGCCCAAGCCGTATTCTGCTTGCCAGCGGACCATTGGGAGGGCGAACGTTCGTAGTTGCATTGAACTAATCGGCCGCGCAAAGATCATTACACGACTAAAAGCAACAACCGGGTATCTATGTATGATAAATACGATAATAGATGGGAATATTTAGACCAACATAGCAGTAAAGACAGTATGGAGAATGGAAAGAATGTCTGGGTCCGTAACAGCGAACTGCCACTGCGGATATGCAGTATTGCTCGTGTATCATACAACGTTGGAAGTATTTTCGTGACGTGAATGTGAGACTTTAGGTCCGGGAAAGCTGTCCATCATACTAACCAAAAGTTACCAATGCCGTCTTGCAGCCCTGTGGAACGGCGTTGGTGCAGGAGTCACCACGCCTACGGGCACTATACCCAAGGTACCCTGCGTAGGCGTAGCCAAGCTACGGGCTTGAAGGCCGCTACCGGTACACGCACCAGCAGGTAGCGGCACCGTCACGGCATCCCAGGCATTGGGATAGACACAACCACTCGCTTCAATTGGACCGCCGCTGACCGTGCTTTCGACGCTCACACTGGAGATACTCGTAGGGCCTGCGAGCCGGACTTCTGTCCCCGTCGTCGTATAGACGGGGAGCTGTTCAACGGCCAAAGCACCTCCGTCGCCAGAGATCTGGGCGGGAGGCCATGGCCGCGAAACAGAAGGTGCTAATGTGCCGGCCCCAGCACCGCCTGTTTGCCAGGCAGAATACGTGCCGTCGAACGAACGCAAAGAGACGTCGATACGCTGGCATTTTCCCGTAGCTGTGCGCGGATCGGTTGGCATCCATCCATTCTCGAGGCCGAGCTTGTAAGACCATAGAGGAGACTCTACAAGGCCTGAAACAGAGGAATTGCCGATCTGTGAACGAAAAGGATGATTAGAACGGGTAACACCCGCGCATGCAACGCAGAAGCTACCCACCTTCCAGGTCCAGAAAAACCAATCGCCAAGTGCATCCATACTCGCCTCAGCGAACGCTCGCAAACCTGCTTTGACACCAGGGCCCCAGTTCCTTGAGTCTTGCCAATCGTTACAGTCACCGCCATATGTGTGGGAACCCGGTACACCTTTCAGGAATAGACCACAGTCGTTGAACCCGTTTGAGAACTCGCCGGCAAAGGTCACGCCAAAAGCTGTTTGGCTAGTAAGGCAGAATCATGGTGAGTGTCATCATACGGCGATAAATACACACACAACCTGTGTATTACCCACCTATTGCGTATTCCAGCACCCCATGATTCACATGCACGCTGCGGCCACACTCCTCCAGCTGTATCTTCATTTGTACCGCTGTCTATTGGCTCCACCGCGGTTCCACCACCGAATGCAAAGTAAGGGTGCGTATCAAGCATCACCCTGTCTGCACCATCCATAAAGCCAGCCCAGTTGGACAGTCCTTGGAATCCATCATGTATGGCAATATACGCCCCTTTACCTGCCCCGACGCCAGTGATATTGCGAATCATTTGATAGGTCTCCACGTAACTGCGTGGGCATAAGCGTCATTCATGACGACTAGACAACAATAGCACGGATGGCTTACAAACTGCCTGCGACCTCCATACCAATAGTTCTTATTAATGCCTCATTGACGATGCCGAAAATCGGAACGACGTCACGCCACTCGGGTTGATTGATGAACTCGGTCAGAGTACGGATGTAGCTGAGAGCGCGCTGTGCGTTGGCGATACCCATATTGCCGTTGAGGAAGCCGACTTGTCCACCTTTCCCTGAATGGTTGTAGCCTGTTCGAGTATGCGAGTTCAGCACAACGTCTTGTTCAGTCAACCCAGGCATCGTGCGCACCATTCTGCGATCCTGGGATCGTGTGGAGATCCAAACACACCCTAAGGCCATATTTACGAGCCCAACTCAAAAGGCGTACAATATATTTCCAGCTAGTTTTTGCGAGAAAAGGTTCCTTGGTGTTTGGTGAATGCCCACTTTTTGAGCTAAGTTCAAGTTCCCCGAAGCTATTTTGAATTTAAAAAACCCACCCAGTGCCGTTCCACACATCAACCGCCCAAAAAGGTATGGGAAGACGGATCCAGTTAAGGCCTGCACCCGCGATTTCTGCAATATCTTGCTCCGTCTGGTCGAGTAGGTTCGCTCAAAATATGAACCAGTCGAAGACGTGGAAAAATCGAACTTACGATGAACGTCTTATAATGTTCTTCAAGCTGACCTAAACCACCGCTAGCGGTATCCGCAGCCATCAAAGTACTGAGGGACCATTCATCGGTTGCGCCAGGGTACTTTTGGAAAAGTGCTGGAGAAATAAATGGCTCAAGGACGAAAAGCCCACCGAGATTGACACTGTGTGATGAGAAGGTTAGCCGAAGGGATGGTATGGAAATGAGGGATGGATTAGAGAACACTTACCCATATACTCTGTCTTTGCCCCAAGTCCACGACTGATTCAAAGGCGGGGTCCATGAATTAGGTTGCGCGCCGTTGTTAAATGGATCCTTTGGGTCATATATCCCTAATAAGAGGTCAACTGCGTGTTAGGATAATATTTGACCAATTTAACGCACAGAAGCCGCCGAATTGATTCTTGTAAGTAAATGTTTGACCATCCTCAGTGATGATTTGAGACCCATCGCCACCGGTTGTTGCCCGGATTGGGCTGAACGGGTTCCCCGACGTATCTGGAACAGTCCCTGCGCCAGGATTATTGTTTCCGTTGTTTTCGTTTGACGATGACGATGACGACGATGATAAATTTGAGTGACTTTTAGGTTTTATGACAGTAAAGTAAACGGGAAGGACAATAACCAGGACTAGGGCGGCGAGAAGCACAGCAGCGAGAAGTGCCCAGAAGATCGGGCGTCTCGACGACTTCTTGATCGGTGCATCAGCGGGGGCAGCAGCATAGGTATTGTCGGGGTTGGCGAGAGGCGAAGAGGCTGGTGCAGCTGGGGCTCCTGCAGCGGCAAAAGAGTCGTTCTCAGCTTTGTCGGCGGGAGAAATGAGCTGAGAAGACGAGGGCGCGCGGTCTGACGGTGCAAGGAAGGAGTTTCGTGCTAGATCAGAGTTGAATGCGCTCTCGGAGTCGCTGAGGGGTAAAGGGGTGCGAAGGGGGGTGGATGCCATGTTAAGCTCCGGACTTGAGTTAGACATGGCAGAGTTAGGAGGGAGGGAACTTGCAACTTGTCACCCCCAACTAATTATACCCCTCTGCAATCCAGAAAAAGCGTGCGGTCAACATACTCCGTTGATCAAAATACACAACACGTGACAACCTTTGCACATTCTCAAGTCACCAACTGGCCATGCTCTGCTCAGGAAAAAGAGATCAGGCTTTACATAGAATTCTTTTCTCTCATCCCAGCTTCAACCTTTTTGTTCTGAAATCCATATATGTTCTTATGCACTGGGCGCTTGTAATATGTAACGCCCCCCATCAATTCAGGACCAGTACCCGATCTACTCCTGATAGCTACGCCGACATAACCATTGAAACACTTGCCGTAACGCATCTGAATTCAATACACAATCCGTATACCCTCTTGGCAAAAAGAATTTGGGCATAGGCCCAGTCTTCCGGGAAGAATGTGGCATCTAGTAGGCGCCCAATGTGGACGACTTGGATAACGATTCTGCCTTGGTACTGTGCTCTGTTAGCTGATGGCCGACCGAGTGTCTCCCCCTATTTTCCTTGACTCTGAGCTACAGCCTCTATCAAATCGAAACGACGACATCTCTGTCCGAGCCGAGCGAACAATACCCTCTCCTTACGGCTACAAGCGGCCCAACAAGGCACCGAAACCTTAATGCACTCATTAGATCAGATCGCAATGTCACTAAGCAGACACGGTACTTTGCCTACACCATATAGCCGAGCCACTTTAACAAGGAAGAATGGTTTGCGGTTCAAACGCCAAAGATTCTAACAGATGCGGGCTATACCGAAGGAGCAATGTGCGAACGGGTTATCAAAGACTTGGAGAAACCATCCTAATGTTAACAGGCATGTTACATGGCGAGTGCGCTATTTCTTTGCTCCTGCCTGCATGTCGGATCAGTGCAGCGTAGGTAGTACAACAATCGCTCCCTTCGTTATGGCCAAAGGTATGAAAATAAGGTAGGAGATACAGCATGGAATCCGGGTAAAAGGAAACCCGCTAACGAACGGAATACCAGAATGTATTCAGCAAAGATACGTGTACTTGAGGAGAGGAATGTACACGCAAAGACGCTAGCTCGATTCGATGGTACTTGTGGATTAACAACGGAGGGAATCTGAGCTGCGTGAACCAGTTGAGGTATGTACCAAAGATGAAGTCAAGGATGCCCATAGTAACACCAGTGCAGATGGATATTGCATCGAATTCGAAGAGCAGAGAAAGGCGAAGTTGCTTATTAAGAAAAGGGAGTGTTCGAATAGGATGAAAACACCGTATGATAAGCTGCAGAGGGTAATGACGTTCAACGACTTCGTCAACGCATCCTCGGGAGTCAGAATCCGCCGCCCTGTTTTCTAACTTGACTTGAAGGAATGTAACGACTGAATTGTTTGAGTCCCCTAAACGGACGATGATTGTGTTCACTGACGCCAATGTCTCAAGCCAAGTATAACTCGAACCACTCACATTGATCAAGGCATTTCTTATTTTCTGTTTGAGTGGGTGTATAAACCGAAACGTTGGGGACAATTGGCGTAAGAAAGTCCACTATGCATAGTTAGGTGATCTCCGCAACCATAGCTGCCATTGAAGGGGATGGATTGCAGCGCTGATATGTTAGAGAAACCCACGAGGCTATCCAAGTGTTCGATTATGAGAACATGGGCAACAATCAACGCGAGGCAATGGAGTCTACTGGACAACTGTTAGCGATAAAGACAGTCGGGCGATCAATCGACCATTATTGCAACGCAGAAAGTGAATGCATAGACCACAGAAACGTCTATCGTCTTGACAATCACGAGAAATGATGTATAGACTGTCTCTAAATCGATATAAGAATGTATGTCGAATCTTTGGGTTGCGCCGTGGGGGAGTTGGGGATGGTACGTACACACAAATACAAGACTGACTGGGCTACGTCAGAATGCGGGCTGTAACTGCGACTTTACAAGGCACGATCACTGTTTCTTTCGTCCTTTACGACCGACTGTCACCGAGCCCGTGCTTGAATTTCTGGCGGCACCTGTGCCCTTGCTAAGGCATTCAGAACAGTACCACTTGTCGGGAGTGGGTTGCTTCAGCCCAACACAGCCCAGATGAAACTAATTAGAATCGAGGCTGAGTTCAGAACACGCTTTGCTCGGTGATATACATACCCATTCATATGGACATTTTCCTTCGTTGTCGCATGCAATCATCTAAAGACGAAGTTCAGCAACGAAATTGCCATTGGAGGTTGCTTGAGACGTACGTCGCCATAGCTCCGTTTCTGGCAGAAGCAGTACAAACGCTCGTCATCGGCATCGTCTTCATCTTCATCTTCGCCTTCGTCATCCCCCTCTGCCTCCATGTCTTCATCCTCGTCCACCTTTTTCGCAGGTGGAATATGAATTTGACGGGATAGGCGAGACCGCGGCATGGGCGTCGTAGGTGGTGGGGCTGGTGTGGGAGGTGTAGACGCGCGGGCAGGTAATTTGATAGAACCTGAAGCCGCTAATCTTCGTTCTGAGTAGTTGGGTTAAGACTAAAAAGCAGTATACCATAGACGAAATCGAACGCACTCTTGGGGATAACTGCACTGGTGGAAGGAGTGGGAGTGGCAAGGTCCGCGGATGAGCTACTAGCAGCGAGCGCATTCTTCAACAGGCTCTCGGAAACTTGTAATGGATTTTGCACTGAACTGGATGGTTCAGACGTTGAAGTCCTTTCAAGCTTGACGCCAACATTCGGAGAACTGGTCGCCACTCCCAGTGCAGGACTCGGCTCTGGAGCCTCGCCCTGTAGGACACGAACCTTGGAGAGATCAATATCTAACCTTGCTCTCGTCCTCATGAAGAGCTCGATCAAGCGTCTCGCCAAAGCAATCTTTTCATCTGCAAGGGCGTTAAGCTCTGCGTACGCCGCGCTGATCTTTTCTGGTAGGCCCAAATGGCTGCTGCCACCGCTCTTGCCATTGTTTGAAGAAGGAGAGGGGGCAGTAGAATTGGGGTTTGAGTTAGGGTTTGACGAATTACCATTGCGAAGTTGATGCCGGATATACCGAGCCGAGTCTTTCTCAACTTCGCGCTGTAGTTCTTCACACATGTCTCAAATGCTGCACCCTGCAATGGCATTTTCGCAAACATACCTTGCACTCTTGCATCCCTATGCTTGATCTCCTGAAGAAGGTGTGCCACCTCATTGGGCAGATTATCGAGGCCTGTGGAGGTCTTAGTGAGAGATGGAAGACATAGATTTGACTGCTTACTGTAGATGAATTCTGAAGCTATCGAAGCCGCCTCCTCTAGGTTCTGAACAGAGACATTCATGAGTAACAATGTAGAATCCACAAAGGCAAGGTTGAACGTTGAGTTGTAAGCTGGACGACAAAGGACTCTGCCGATAAATCGGTGACTGGTCTACTATCGTGACTCCGGTCAGTTTAGTCATGTTTCTCGTATATAAGACTTTGATAACTAAGTCAATACTGGGGAGAGACGATTGGCTAACATATAAGTACTCTGTATGTACTACGGTTATCGCCCGCCGGCTGGAATACCACCTCTTCGCCCCCTGCCGCCTGGTCCACCTCCAGGAGCAGACCTCCGTCCATATCCTCCCCATCCACCAACGTACTGACCTGGGCCCATGAGTCCAATTCCTCCAGGTTCACCAAACGTGGCATAATTCCTCTCGCGTTCTTCTTCTCGCCTGTTTCTACCAAACGCCCCACCTCTCCGCCCACCTCCGCCTCCGCCACGAGGTCCGCCAGCTGGTGTCTGAGTAGATGATGACAATGAGTCGAAGAATGACTTCTGCGGATTATATGCTGGTTCTGTTTTGGGTGACTTTGCCTCAGCACTGCCGTCTGCCTTTGTTTCGCCCTCAGGGTCTGCATCCCCGTCTACCTTGGCGATGGCCGCCTTATCGAACTTCGCATTGTTGCTTTGAAAGTCAAAGTCCGTGTTTGGAACCTTGATCTCTTTTGCATGCTCACGCCCACCTCCTCCTCTACGGCCTCCACGACCACCTGAGGGATTGTTATGTGCCGTGTGATTCGTGGTGTTGTTGGATACTCTCAAATCACCCAAAGCGCGCTCAACAGTTTCTAGTGATGCAGTAGCCGTATGTATCGAGTTAGAATTACCTCGGCGACCTTGATGCTGCTGAGACTGTTGCGAATGTCGTGGAGTATTTGTTTGACTGGCGTTTGCGGAAGTAGCAGGAATTTGAGCAGCGGATGGTTGACCAGTTTGAGATTGAGGTGGTCCCCCGTTTGGGTACGTTTGGGACTGCGATTGAACAGGTTGCGGTTGTGCTTGAGGCCGTGCTTGAGGCGGCACGGCACCATAAGCATACGGTGGCTGAACCGCTGGGGAGGCAGACGCCTGCATTTCGTCTAGTCAGCAATTTGAAATGAGTCTGCAAGCATAGACCCGTGTCTCCACTTGCGTCAGAAGGAAGGCAACGGAATAATCCACACAATTGGTTACTGCGCTTCTCAGACTGTTGTAACTTTACATCCGTGATGGCTTCATCTTATGTGAAGACACGGGTCTGGGAATGGTGAGAAGAGGTACTTACCCCAATAACAGCAGGATCGTCGTGAACGCTACGTTGTTGAACAGGTTCATCCACAGACAAATCCTTCACTTCTGAAGCACGGAAGATGATGTAGTCATACGGTTCTTGTACTGGAGGTATGAACTCTGCGGGCGGACTATAAGGAGAGTGTTAGACTAAAGCCTGAATTAGAGGATTAGGTAGGATGACCCAAGCGAGGCCATGCAGGAATTAGCGACAACGTAAATACTTACCGCCTATTCTCCGTGCCCATTGAATAGACTGCAAAAAGACCAATAAGCACCGTGTCAAGGCAGGTTGTCAGAAATTTTGATACTACCATTGGACAATTGTATTGTAGACTGCTGAGCATCAATACCTGCCAGTATCCCCCTATATCGCACATCAGAATGAGAAATAAGAGCTATTGGTTTTCTATGCCACCATAAATGACATTAGCCAACATTTCAAAAGTTGAGGCGTCTCAGTCGTACCCGATAAAACTAAGAGCCATGATAAGAGAAAAACAAACGAAAAGAAGATAAGTCGTGAAAACGAGAAGAGACTGAAGAGTGGCAGGTGAGCGTATGTTTGAGAATGAGCGAGATGTGTTGAACGAGGGATATTTTTGAGGCACTGAACCTTGTATGGCCCTCTTTGCCATTGTTCTCACGCATTATTCTAAGTCTTAAATAACCCAACTAATTATCAGGACGACAAATTTAACGTCTTTTACCCAACAATAGTAATTCCAGGCAGTGAATATGCCCTTGAAATATGTGAACTATAGCGCACTATACGTGGTGTATCTTACAGTATTAACCTCGGCACGACCGAGATAACTACATGGCTTCGGAGTTGACATGCACGATCGTGCCGTCGTCACATATGACCTTGAATCGAACTGGATAGCCGAGTGTCAACTGGCTCTAAAATTGCACAGATATAGAGACGTACGAATAGTGAAAGGAATCCCTTTCTCTTTGCGGACACTTGTGAAATACAGCGTACCGGAGCCTGTTGGGATGAACATACAGTTGTTGGCCTCGCCCAGAGGGCGTGAGCATACCTTTCGACCCTTTCAGACGGAAGCTAACGTCGACGTTGCCTTGCAACTGGTTTATCTGAAACGAGGGAATGCATCAGCTCCGTAATAGTTGGAAGGAAGCTATACTGACATTCCCCTTAATCCGCGGATCGCCGTTTAACCACCATTCGGGTTGGGGACGAATAGCTTCACCAAGATGATCTTTCAACTCTGAGTCTTGTTTCACTGAGCGCATGATTTGCCGAACAACAGAACTTGATATTTTCTCTTGGTTCGTAACGTAGGTCAGAAATCCAGACCATGCCAGTACACCGCCTGTAGCAAAGGCAAGCATCAATGGCCAGCGTTTCTAGGTGCATAGAAATGTAAGGCTATGAAAAACGCGTAAAGCAGGAAGAAGTACTCTTGGAAGAGGAAGATCCTTGGGTGGTGGACGTTGATAGGGTCGCAAGCGGGCTGGGGAGGAGTATGTCTCAATGACTGGTTCATGGGTTGGAGGTGGAGGTCGCGGCAATTCCGTTGCATACGCTCTACGACTGGCACAGGGAGATATGGAGACTGGGGTAATTAAAGCACGCCTAAGAAGGCTGACCATCTTTTCTCAGTGAACAGGAGAAGCGACTGACTCGTGGTATAAAGAAAACTAAGCGCTCATAGTACTTTCAATCAGTTGCATCCATGAGTTCAAAGTCGCCGTCAATATCCCCTGCCCTCCCTATTTCAACCTCTTCTTACTCTTCTCAGCAACGGAATCCCATATCTACTCGACTTTACAAGATCCTTGGGACAAATTTTGACGACCGGGCAACGAAAGAGGCGTTACAAACATTGTCAGAACTCTACGCTGCACAGTCTGCACCTGCCAAAGGGAAAGATGTTTCACGCGACGTAGACGACCATGAAATTAGCGATGATGATCTTGACATTGGCCATCCAACGCGTTTATCTACTTCGCTAGCGTTGCTAGAGGCCGTACCTGGAGAGTCAGCTGCAAGAGCGCGAAAACACCTCAAGAGGGACATGGAGAATAAGCTTGCAGAGGGAAGTCGCCAGTTTCTGAAGGCATTGGGAGAGGTGACACAAGTGTGTTCTATACGTTGTGCTCCGTGTAGTTCTGGTTTATCTACGGAGAACCTGTACAGAAATTAGAAGCGTTACAGGACCATATTAATGCGCTACACGTTAGCTGTGATGAAGCTGAGGCTAATTTGAAGTTGACCCAGCAGTCGAGCAAATCACTGCTTGAACATGCCGGTAATCTAGCAGATGAGAAGTGAGTTATACTGAGAGTATCCTTCGTCTTCACATCTCAAAAGCATATAGAGCACAAGTGGAAAACAAGAAATCTATCGTGGACTTATTCTTAGCCAAGTTCACCCTCAATGAAGAAGAGATTAAGGCATTAACCTCTAGGGAGGTTCCAGTTGGCAAACAATTCTTCCAGGCCATGGACAGGGCAGAACACATTCGTGATGACTGCATGATCCTCATGAGTGGAGAGGAAGGCCCCACTAAGGCTGGGTATGCTTTTCTTGCATTTCACAAAGAGTGCCGGGCTTCTAACTCTGCAAACTCAAGCCTAGATATCATTGCAACTACATCGACTTATTTGGAAGAGGCCAACGAGAAGATCTTCAGATGGAGCTCACATGAATTTCAGCAAATGGGGCGTGAAGCCCAACTAGACGTGGGCGCAACAATGCGAGAGTCTGTACGCCGACTTCGGAAACGCCCAGAGCTGCTAAAGTACTCCGATTCCTCGACTCCCAGAAATCGTACTAAACCTCGTTAATCAGCGAAGCACTAACTCAGCTATCCGAGACGCGGCAGACTACTCTTCTGTCCACTTTCCTCGCCGCCTTGACGCGAGGAGGGCCGTCGGGCTTGCCTCGGCCTATCGAACTGCACGCCCATGATCCCATACGATATGTCGGAGATATGCTTGCTTGGGTTCATCAAGCCATTGCTGCCGAGAGAGAGTTCCTCGAAAGCCTTTTTGGCGTCAAAGGCGAGGGTCGAATGGTTGGTAGCGTCCGTGACTTCACTACCAAGAATGAGGAGGAAGAATGGATTCGAGAGTTGATGGATTTGGCTGTGGCCAAGTTATGTGTACCTCTTAAGGTCGGTTCTTTTGATACCCCCTCTATTGATTAGGATGTTCAATTCTGTTCAATCCTAAGGTCCGAGTTCAGCAGACAATCCGCTCGCAGGAGAGCAGCATAATGTCGTACAAAATTGCGAATCTGCTCCAGTTCTACATGCTAACCATGGTCCGAACTATTGGGGACAATGCTCTACTTTCCAAAACTTTGAAAGAGTAACTCTCAGCCATCCAATCCATTCTCATTTGACGAAATCCCCTTAGGATTACGGACGTTGCTTATAGTGTATTCTATGATGCCATCAAGACGCAGGCAAACGCCCTCACTCACGAGCATATGGTAGCCTTACCCTCCATATTCTATACGTCCTGGAGAGCTAACGTACATTGAAATAGAATCCCGATGATCTGTCCTTGACCCCACCTCTCTCCGTCTTGGACCATGCGCAAATCCTACGAGAAATCATGAATGTGTACCAGTCGTCGCTTCTTGGAGACGAACCTGATGAAGAGGAAACAGCTGGTTTTCAGCGTATCGCCGACATAATGATTGATCCAGCTGTCGACATGTGTGTGAGGGCAAGCGAAGAGAAACGACGTTTACGTCCGACATGGGATCAAGCCATCTTCGTCCTCAATTGCTTGACCCATCTTCAGGTATTCCATTCGGCTCATCCCCAGTCTTTTAGTAGTGATGTCTGGTCAGAGTGTTCTCGAATATTTCGCATTTACTGCCAAAAAGCAAGAATGGTTGCAGTCTGTGGTGGACGAGCATATGTCCAAGTTGACTGAGGAACATGTGGGCTTATTATTACCTACGCTGCATGCAAATAGTGATAGACTCCGTTCAGTATCAAAATATCCTGAACGATGCTGGCCTGAGTCAAGTTATACTGGCATGTCAGACCAAAGGCGAAAATGTAACCGTTCTTCCATTCCACTCCATTCGTTACTCAAATTATTCATAGGAACCCTTGTCACATCTTCCTGCCACGGAGCCGGCTATGCTCCAGAAATCATTGCGAAACTTTTCTGTATGGCTTTCTGGCCTCGAAGTGGTGCACTCTCCGCGCCTTTCTCAACTTACTGTACAACGCTTGCACAGCCAGATACACCAAGCAGCTCTGGGACGCCTTTTACAAGCCTATCAAATGCTTTGCGATGAGGTGAAGAAACCAAGTAATAGGTATGAGGCCGCAGCGACACTGCTGGGAAGTGAACGGCCTTTTGGGCAAGTAAATATTTTAAGGCAAATTTTCGGATTGGAAGCATAATCAGTTGGCCGGTTACATTGTCTCCTCCTGTCGTTGTTACGGCCTTGCTTCTGAACTATATAAGAGTCCCACCCTCTTTTCTTACACATGGACGGGCGTACGACTGCTCCATTGTTTGTTCGCCGTCTTCAGATCTCTCGTTTAGAACAGGACAGTGCGAGCGAATTGGAGGATCGGTAATGGTAAGTATCGGCAGGACCTATTGGAGGTACTGCACCAATCTTTCAGAACCAATACACGCCCAAGAGCGCAATAGCGAACTGTACAATGACTTGATGACCGTCGAGCAACGTGCCTAACAAGGAACGTCTATATTCAATGATAAAGCTTTTACATGTCTAATGATGGGCTTCCTTTGCAATCTGAGCTGCGTAAGGATTGCGGGGGTCTTTGGCAAACTCCGGAGCTATTGAGCATTCTTCATGAGCGGCATTAACAACAACAATTGAGCGGAACCTTACATCTAACAGCAGAATCTTGGATTTTAGAGACCAAGTAAAAGGTTATGCCTCCAGCAGCAATGAATGGCCACATAGGCCTCAAGAACTATCGTTGAAAAAAGCTTGTTGGTTGGGGCAAGAGGCGGTGGTAGTTGATCAAAAACGTACGGGTGTAGGCCATTTGCGAAGACCAAGGAGTGCCATTGTATTTGGTTTAATCTGAGTAAACTGAAGGTACGTCAAGGTTATAAATCTCGCTGGTGTAGTACTGACCGATTTGCCTCGGACTAGAATCGAGTGTGTAGGTTCAGAGTGACGGTGAAGTCGGATGAGCTCGCAACTGGGCCCGTGGGAACGTTATTCTATTCTGAGGTATGGGCACTTGAAAGACACGATCATAGTAGTACTTGAACGCGTTACGCCAGCTACCAAAAGACTACGTGAGGGAGGATTCGTTTCCTCGTTTTCCAAGAGCACATCAGACAAATATCACAATAGTAATGGCCACTGCCCAAGCTGTCTCCAGTGCGACATCCGCTCCCGCTGTAAGTGTCGTCTGCTTATGACGCCAATAAGTTGCACAGTTGCACTATGGATGTCTTCAGCTTCGTGGCATTACTCACAAGTTATCTATATCATTAGTGGAGACAGTTTGCCTTCTTCGAAAATGTGCCAGTCAAAGACACCCACGATCTCGCAGTTTCGCCAGAAATCTTCAAGGTAATGTGGTCCCAGCCTCCTATGTGGTACCATTCCACTAATAACCTTCTTCAGAGTACTCCAGAGATATCTGCCATTGTTCAATCTAGTGTTGGAGTCTTAGTTGCCGACATTCATGGCAGCATCCATAATCTTGATAAGCACTTCGAAATTTCAAGAAGTTGGGTGGCTCACATTGGTGGTAGGGTCACTCATATGGCAGAACGGAGGGGAATACTCATAACCCTGGGGGTACGTTCGTCTACCATGAAGCTGCTCCTCCTTGACACGCATTGTAGGAAGAAGACACCGTTAAATCTCCGTTGCTGAAGATCTGGGACCTAGTCAATCAAGACAAAAAGACTGGTGGACCGATTCTACTTCGCTCTGTCAAGATACAGCCCAGCAATCGTCCGCATCCGGTACGTCCTAAGTACGCCAATCGCTCATGAAATGAGCTCATCTGGTTAATTCTCATAAGGTCACAACTATTGCATTGTCTGCCGCCCTGTCTTATTTAGCCATCGGTCTTGGCGATGGAACTGTCCTTGTCTACCGCCACCTGGACCAATCCATTGCTGGGTCTTCCAACCTTACTGCTGTTCCGAAGCCTCGAACTATCTTTGAGTCATCGACCGAACCGATCACAGGATTAGGCTTCAAGGAGCCCAGTGAAGAAAATAGTAATCTATACCTCTTTATTGTAACCACGAACAGAGTACTGGTCTACCAAGCTAGTGGTAGGGGAAGTGGTGGTTCTCCGGTCGTGGTCGATGAGGTCGGCTCAGCGCTTGGTT
This sequence comes from Pleurotus tuber-regium, assembly GCA_014058305.1. Lineage (NCBI taxonomy): Eukaryota > Fungi > Basidiomycota > Agaricomycetes > Agaricales > Pleurotaceae > Pleurotus > Pleurotus tuber-regium. The sequence continues at coordinate 2,514,326 of JACFYU010000026.1, read as the reverse complement.
GTGCCACCGTGGACTGGCGGGCTCGAGATATGGTTGTCGCTCGTGACGAGGCCATATATATTTGTGGCACCGAAGGACGGGGTGCTTGTTATGCATATGAAGGTAACGAAACTGCTTGTCGGGGTTCAACTTCTCTCACTTTGATGTATACAAGGCCATAAGTCATCCGTCCTCATTCATCTCAACTACCTTGTCATGGTTTCGCCACCTATCATGCCCTCGGCATCAGCGGCCTCGGCGACTGTTCGACATGTTGCACGGACAGCTAATGCACCCGAATCCGAGATAACGAAGGTCACAGTATTCGATCTCGAGAATAAGTTCGTTGCTTTTTCTGGTACATTCACACAAGGCGTCAGAGAGGTCTTCTCCGGATGGAATCATATATATGTTCTGCAGAGTGATGGGCAGGTATGAAAACCTCTCCCATCTTTCGTATACGCTCATCTATGCCTTATAGCTTTTTTGTCTTGAGGAAAAACCAACATCAGTCAAACTGGATATGCTATATAAAAAGTCTTTATATCTCCTGGCACTCAGCCTGGCCAAGACGCAACAACTCGACGATTCGAGTGTGGCAGATATACGTCGGCAATATGGAGATCATCTATACTCCAAGGGAGATTACGATGGTGCTATGCAGCAATTTGTGAAGACCCTAGGGCACCTGCAGCCCAGTTATGTGATTCGGAAGGTATTACTCGTATCGGGTGTCGAACCTCTGATGCTGACATTCCTTCAAGTATCTCGACGCACAAAGGATCCATAACCTTGTCACTTACCTCCAAGAGTTGCACTCCATGGGTCTCGCAAATGCCGACCATACTACGCTCTTGCTCAACGCCTACACCAAACTTAAGGATGTGTCACGGCTTGACAGTTTCATAAAGACGGAATCCAAACGCAATGATGACGATGGCGAGCTTCCCTTTGATTTAGAAACGGCAATACGAGTGTGTAGGCAAGCAGGCTACTTTGATCATGCTTCCTATTTGGCAAGGAAATATGGACGACACGAGGATTACCTACGCATTCAAATAGAAGATGCTAGCAACTACAGGGAAGCTCTTCTTTATCTCCGAAGGCTTGGACCAGAGGCGGTCAGTACTTGTTTTGCATGTTGTTTTACCAAGTCAATTTTAAACTTCTTGAAAGGCAGAGAATAGTCTCGCCAGATATGGTCGAGCCATGCTCGGTAGCCTCCCACAGGAGACCACCCAGCTTTTGATCGATCTCTGTACAGCATCGGCATCTTTGGCACAAGACTCCGAAAATATAACTGTGGCAGATAGACAGTCAAACCCTGCCCCATCTTACTTATCTTACTTGGCCATTAACCGCAACCTGGCAACAGCACCTACTGTTGGCTCTTCTGAGACAGCAGTTCCGCCCTCGCCGTCAATCAAGACCGTGCGGCCTGGCGATACGGCCTCGCGACGGGAATCGATGCATGCTGTCTCGCGTCCAGAAACGCCGCCCGCTTCGGTCTCTTCGCCATCCCCGGCCCCTATGAAGCCTACTCACCCACCCTCAATTCAACGGCCCTCTCCAAGATTATATTTTGCGCACTTTGTTGATCACATGGACCAATTCATCATATTTCTCGAGACTGTTGCTTCCCTACGATGGGGACAAAGCATTAAAGCAGATGGAACTATATCAACGTCAACACCCGCAGTCGCTCCAGATGATCATCCTATGGACGAAGAGAAGGAACGCGCAGACCAGATGGCCGTTTGGAATACGTTACTCGAATTATATCTAACTCTGCCGACCGATGACAGCCAGGATTCCCGACCAAAGGCAATAGGTGTACTCAAAAGCCAGCTGCCTTTTGACCCCACACATGCTCTTATACTCTGCTCTAGCCATAACTACACAGTCGGACTAGTTCTGCTTTGGGAGAAACTGGGTATGTATGAGGATGTACTGCGTTTTTGGATAGATAAAAGCAAGGATGGTCAACCCGATGCATCTCGAGAGGTCCTCCGGCATCTCAATCTATACGGTAAAAGTCATCCACAATTATATCCGCTCGTTCTGCGGTTCTTAACCTCGACGTCTGAACTATTGTCGAAACATGTTGACGACGTCAAAGTTATTTTGGAACACGTCGACAAGGAGAGAATCATCCCACCCCTAGGCATCATCCAGGTATTGAGCCGCAATGATGTAGCCAGCGTTGGTCTCGTGAAGGACTGGCTGATCGCCCATATCACAAGTTCGCGAGACGATATTCAGAAGGTATGTCTATTAATAGATCCTGTTCGACTTTGCAATATCTCTAGTAATATCGTAGGACCAAGAGTGGACCCGTTCTTACCGCTTGGAGACTGCAGCCAAGCTACAGCAGGTACAGGAACTTTCCGCACCTGACCAACCGAGGGTTTTCCACGTCACACGCTGCTCATCTTGCGGCGGTCAGCTAGACCTCCCAAGTGTCCACTTTATGTGCAATCACAGTTATCACCAAAGGCAAGCTGATTTTATCCGCATGAAGTGTGGACTGAGGTAACCGTAAACGGTAGGTGCCTAGTTGACCATGACACAGAATGTCCGAATTGTGTTCGCGAACACGGTGTCATTCGCGAGATCAGGCGAAACAACGAGCGTCTGGCCAACCAACACGACATTTTCTTGTCAGAAGTACAAGAAGGCGGGTTCTCCGCTGTAGCGGCAGCCTTTAGTAGAGATTTCTTGAATATGAACAGGGCGGAAGATGTCAGTGCGCCATCGTAACGTATTCGTATTGCTTCGAGGAATATAGTACATGCAGAATAATGAGTATAATTCGTAATCTCACCTACTCGTAGGAAAGTGGATATGTAAGTTAAGGACTAAGATCGCGGCTCAGAATCTTTGTGAGCAGTTGGTGCTTCCGGAGGAGGTACACCCCATTCAGGCAGGCCTTTGGGACGCTGTATCCTCTTGGGCTCCCATTCATCGTCTGAAGCCGAACTCAAACGCTGTACATTTGTAGGTCTTGAGTAAAGAGTTTAGGAATGGGATGGTCACCTACAAAGTATTCTTCTCGAATGTCGAACTTCTTCCGATTCTTATCAAGGCGTAGTTCCTCTGCTTTGTTCACCTTCCAAAACCCGAAATTCAAAAATGTACTTCTGCTGGCTGAAGGGTGAACAAACCTGTTTGACCCGCTGATCGTGTAGGTCATAACGTGTTTGAGTGAACGGAGTGAGCATGAACGATGCGCCAACCATGAGCAGGACGAAAGGGACGCCAAAAAGCCCAGGATACTTTCTCAGAACGCGACTGAGTGGGGTCCTGTTGACTGGGTTGGACGGGAATGCCATTACAGAAGCCTATTGGTCGTTGACTGAAATGGCGGGATTATTGACGCCAAGATTATCCAAAATCTTATCATGATTCGATTGCCTTTATAAGTAATCTTCGACCACACTGCAAAGCATCGTACATCCTTTGCTTCGCAACTATCTGTTGGCCGTTTTCGGTTCACTCTGGCTCACTGCAGAGTGAACAGTCTGGATCATGAGCGGTGAGCTCCTTTGACCTGTCGACTGAATTTCTACTGAACCCCTATCAGTCACCGTTGTGCTTGGCTCGCAATGGGGCGACGAAGGCAAAGGCAAACTGGTCGACATCCTTTCTGCTGAATTCGATGTATGCGCGCGTTGTGCCGGCGGTAACAATGCAGGTCATACAATTGTAGTACCGGTTGGCCAAAATCAAGAGAAGAAAGTCTTTGCTTTCCATCTTTTGCCGAGCGGTAAGCCCGCATGAAAAGCTCTGGAAAGTGCTAACCATCAGCAGGTCTCATAAATCCCAATTGTACCGGGATCATCGGTTCTGGGGTTGTAGTTCACGTTCCGTCGTTCTTCCAGGAATTGGATGCTTTACAAGCACAAGGTAGCCTTCGGATGCAGGTTCAAACGCTCATCCCTGATTATCGCATTTAGGACTAGATTGTTCCAACCGCTTATTCGTCTCGGATCGTGCTACACTTGTGTTTGATTTTCATCAGATCGTAGATGGCCTGAAAGAAGTTGAGCTTGGGGGCTCTAGGTATGTTACCCTTCTTCCCATCTTGCCGCTCCTCTCAACCAGGATATTAGTATCGGAACAACAAAGAAGGGTATTGGCCCAGCTTATTCAGGAAAGGCTTCTCGCTCGGGACTACGTGTCCACCATCTCTTCGACCACGATACGTTTGCCACTAAGTTCAGAAAGCTCGTCGAAGGGCGGTTCAAGCGCTATGGCCATTTTGAATACGACACAGAAGGCGAGATCCTGCGTTACAAGGCACTTCGCACCTATCTTCCAGAATGTATCATTACTAACTACTCAGCGAGCAGCATCTTGCTGAAAGGCTGAAGCCCTACGTAGTGGATAGCCTTGTCTATATCCATAAAGCGATCGCTTCCGGGAAAAAAGTCCTGGTTGAAGGCGCGAATGCTTTGATGCTAGATATCGACTTTGGAACGTATCCATTCGTCACGTCCTCCTCCACTTGCATCGGTGGAGTATGCACGGGACTTGGAATTCCACCAAAAATGATAAGCAAGACCATTGGCGTAATGAAGGCATATACAACTAGAGTGGGGGGTGGGCCATTTCCTACCGAGCAGTTGAACGTAATTCGTTTTTCTTCTCTACTGTATCGTATCTGACGGTATATGTCAGGATATCGGCACTCATTTCCAGGAAGTCGGCAGAGAATATGGTACGACTACTGGTCGGCGAAGACGCTGCGGATGGCTTGATCTCGTTGTGATGCAGCATTCATGTATGATCAACGGCTATGATAGCCTCAATCTTACTAAGTTGGATGTTCTGGACGAGCTTGCCGAAATCAAGGTCGCCGTCAAATACCTAGTAAACGGTGAAGAATTGCGCGGATTTCCAGGTGTGTACACCTTGAATCAGCTGACTACGAGTGTACTCATCAAGTGTCAATAGCTGACCTAGACACCCTCGCCAAAGTACAAGTAGAGTATGTCACCCTGCCTGGATGGAAAGCAGACATATCGATGGCTACAGCATACGAGGACCTGCCAGAGAATTGCAGACGATATATTGAATTCATCATAGATTTCATTGGCGTACCCATTGAGTGGATAGGTGTTGGACCTGGTAGAGACAGCATGATAAAGAAGCTAATTTAATACTTATTCAATATGTATATGTCGACCAGATGTCGACCAAATTGTAAATGTTGAAATAGAGTCCTGGCAGGTCGGAGTTTTTCTCACGCGGTTGCTTCTCCTTCATTTCACTGTCTGGCCTCGACTCACCATGACTGCCCTAACCGACGCCGTAACTGTGAATGGCGACAACCACCTTGCTAAAGCCAATGGAGCCAATGCAAAACCTATAAAGTCCAGGAATCAGCTTCGCAGATTGAAAGCAAAACAGAAGAAAGCAGCCTCCCAACAGGTGCGTGATTTCGTTTGCTAGCCCTCACGATTAAGCTAATAGGTTTTATAGCAAGGTGAATTCACGGACGTGAAGAAAGAGGTCAAGGAGGATGAGGAGGAGAATGTTCCACAATATGTCGAGTACGTATCTGAGCAGTTGGATGTCTCCGACTCTGCCCTCGAAGCTTTCTCCGACGTGTTTGCCCGCTTTCAGTTGCCTCCTGAGGAGTCTTCAGTGCGTTCTCAGCTCTCGAGGCCGATAGCTGTCTGATCTCTTTGTGCTCGACCTTGAACTCAGGGTAAAGATAAAGAACCGACGAAAGGAGAAGTTATCTATTCCGACGACGACATGGAGTCGGAGGGGGATTCTGATAGTGCGGAAAAGAAACCTCTTTCGAAGAAGAAGAAACGAAAAATGGCCCGTCTTACCGTGGCAGAACTCAAGCAACTAGTAAAAAAGCCGGAGGTCGTTGAATGGACGGACGTGACGGCAGCAGACCCACGATTACTTCTCCATCTCAAGAGTTATCGCAATACGGTTCCCATTCCGGTGCATTGGAGCGCAAAACGAGACTACCTACAAGGCAAACGCGGGATAGAAAAGCCGCCTTTTCAACTGCCTTCCTACATCGCTGATACCGGAATAGCAACTATGCGTGATGCGGTTAAGGAGAAGGAAGCAAATATGTCTCTGAAGGCAAAGACCAGAGAAAGGGTACAACCAAAGATGGGCAAGGTTGACATTGACTATCAAAAACTTCACGACGCTTTCTTCAAATACCAGACCAAGCCACCAGTTACAGGCTTTGGTGAAATGTGAGTAATTACCCGACTTGGACACGGTTAACTGACCGCTTTCTCCAGGTACTACGAAGGGAAAGAGTTTGAGACGTCTTTGAAGGAGAAGAGGCCTGGTGACCTATCTCCCGAGCTGGTTGAAGCATTATCTATACCACCATTGGCACCTCCGCCGTGGTTGATTAGTATGCAAAGATTTGGACCCCCGCCAAGTTATCCCACCCTACGCATACCGGGTCTGAACGCGCCCATACCAGAAGGGTGTGTTATCATTAGTGCCATTCCGCTATGATACCAAGTTAACACCTATCTAGTGCTCAATGGGGCTTCCACCCTGGAGGATGGGGTAAGCCACCCCTAGACGAATATAATCGCCCACTGTATGGAGACGTATTCGGTGTATTGCCAAAAGCTACTGATTCTGGGGTAAGTTGTTCTGTATATATTGTTGGCTTCTGTTTTAACGTTGAATGTATAGATGGGAGAACCCGTTGATAAGAATCCTTGGGGAGAACTTGAACCTGAAGAAGGTAGGTATTTTATATTGTTGCCAATAGAGCAAAGCTTCATCGTCTATGAGCAGAGGAAGAGGAGGAAGAGAGTGAAGAAGAATCCGAAGAAGAGGAAGCCACGGAGTCTGCCCCTGCAGATGGTCTGCAGACGCCATCAGGTATGGAAACGCCGTCCGGTATGGCTAGCGTCGTATCTACCGTCGCTGGGGGTCTCGAGACGCCCGACTTCTTGGAGCTGCGGAAAAATTCTACAAGGACGGTTACGGAACCTACTGAGTCTGGTCCGCGATCATTGTATCAAGTTGTTCCTGAGAAACAGACCTCTGTTAGAGGACTGATGGGTAGCGAACGTGGCTACGATGTCAGCGCTGTTTCCGGCGCTCCAATACCCGTTCTTGGTGATGAGCGGGGAATAAAGGTTCGTTGCCAGGTTATATACACTGTTGTACTCCATTGACAGTGGAACGGTTGAAACAGCGCAAGGCCAATGGTGTTGATGTATCAATTGATGCTTCGGAGCTTGAGGGTCTTTCAGAAGAGGAGCTACGTAGGAAGTACGATCAACATTCAAAAGGCTCTGCAGGCCTACCCAATAGGGGGGAGGACTTCTCTGATATGGTTGCAAAGGAGATGGCGAAGAAAAAGCAAAAGATGGAGCGCGAACGGGAGCGCGATGGGAAGAAAGGCAAAGAATTCAAGTTCTGATGTGTTACATGTTATCTGTGCTAGTTGTACATTCCGTTTCTTCTATACATATCTTATGAGCCATTTGATTGAATCATAATTGTGATGAGAAATCGGGCTCCCTTTGTGTGGGAGGCATGCTGATGCATGTGGTACTCTGAAACGAATCAGTGATGAAAGGGACGCAAGTTATTCACCGGAGTCTTCAGCGCCTGACGATACTGTCTACGGCAACGCCTGAACCACAACCTTTACATGCACTTCCACGCGTCGTAGGCAGCCGCCTGCAATCATTCATGTCTCAGGTCAAACTGTGCGCAAATCTCTCGTCCTTGTAGATAATTCACCAGATTTGACCCTTGCAAATAGATCCTTACAGGCGCCTCCTAACGTAGACTTCGTTCAAGGTGCGATTTAGAATTAGTGGCAGTCAAGATCTTTAGTCTGAAACTGGTGTAAAGGATATCCTGGTATCCCTCCAGGGCCTGATCGACCGCAGGCTACAGTTCAAGGTGTACGTTGCTCCAATTTCGATGGCAGCCAAGTTGCGTAACTCCTCTACAATAGGCACTGGAAGTACGAACACCTCAGGGTGTGAAGGCCAAATGGGTGAACATCGAATTACGAAAGGTTGAAACCTTGCCTGGAGGCGGCGTGACGAATACTTTCTACGATTCGGTTGGGCCAGGCCCGGTTAAGCTCTGGTCGTCGTCTATAGACTCGGAATACGACATGTTGCAATCTGTGAGTGTCGAATATCGCTTTCAACTATCTTACTTATTCACGCTGCATTGGTCACACAGCAAGACTTTCCATTTAATATCCGCATACCGGAATCTATCCCAACTACTCTTAATCTCGACCACCGAGGGGGTGAGTGAGATACCTTACGAATCACTTAGCACAGGCGATATAACATCCTGCAGCTGGCATTAGATACGAATTGATAGGCAGTGTCTGTCTTAAAGGTTCAAAGTGCGTGGCTAACAGCGTCTGGTCTATGCGACTCTGAACATCTCCTTACAGAGGTTTCCTACGCCGACGAAAAGAAGTCATATCTTCTACCACCGCTCAGATTATCATTAACAAGCATGAGCTTCACTCAACTTGGCCCGTATACTGTCAACCCGAAATCCGACAAGCCACTGACGATGGTGTAACTTTGATGGTTTCCCGCGATCGAACGTGTTTTGGTCCCGCCTGCACCATTTCTGTTGTGGCTATGTTGAAAAACGACAAGTTGAACACTATCATATTACGGGGCTACGAAATGCTTTTGGTAGAAACCATGGTTCTCACTTCTGCCCACTCCTCCGCCAAAAGAGCCATGCCTCAAAAGCATGAAGGGGTGATTGCAGAATGTAAGGTACCAGTGAATGTGACGCTTTATGGTGGATCGCAGCACCAGGCCGAACTTCGATGCGTAGTACCTCCAAATCACAATAACTCCACGGTGAATTCTGCGCGACATATCGACATTACTTATACTCTCAATATTAAGGCACTTATATCGACGGGCGCTCAAGTAGCTCTTAGGCTCCCAGTAGTCGTCTCTCGCTGGCCAAAGTATGTCTTGCTATAGCATGGAAGTAGTATCTGCTAAACTTTCCACACGTTAGGGAGTACTCAGCCGAGGCCGTCAGGTAGTTGGCTCACTTTTGTCGTTCATTAGCGATCGCTGACATTGCTGTTTTTATTTGTCCTCAGGCTCATTGGACCTGCCCCTGGTTTATCTGTAATCCAGATAACTAATACGCCTTCGCGACATCAGGCAGATCCTACACAATCCACAGCACCAGCTTCCAAAGTCGGGCAGCTTCCCCACACTTTCGCAGGGAGGCCAACGCCATCCCAACAAAATGAAATGGCTGTTGGACACACGTCAGCCGCTGGTACGTTCAACGCGATGTCTCCTCAACCTGTTTCAGGTACCTTGCCTGCAACATCTCCCAATCATGCACGGACAATAGATGAATTTGGTCGTACTGGTCCACCAATAACAACTATCGAACCTCCGAGCTTCATGCGACCGGGTCAACCAGGCCAGTCCAGCGCGTCGAGATCCAGTGTTTACAGAGGGGATGAGTTTGCGAGGCCCGATAACACTGTTCAAACGGCTTCGCAAGCTAACGGTTCCTCTGGACCTAGTACAGGCCGTCGGCCCCAGTCCGCGCGCTCCGGCACAAATACTAACAGGTTCACTATCACCAACGCTCTACCTTCGGAGATCCCGGATGATAATGATTCCTCTCATCAGAGGAATAACTCTGTGGGCAATGTTGCAGGAGCTTCCGGGAGGAAACCCAACCGTGCTTGGCCAACAGCAGAAGAGGAAAAGCAGAGATTATATGAGCATGCTAAAGCACAGGTAGAGAAGACACAGGGAAGCGCAGCCCGAGTAACCACACCGGTATGTAGAATCACTTTATATTACCTTTCACTCACCACAAAGCCTTGTTGTAGCCCCCCCGTGCCATATCTCCTCCGAAACCCGAGCCTCAACTCGAAGCTCACACAACGCACGCTACGCCTACGCGAACGAATAAATGGCCAACTGCCGAAGAGGAGAAGCTAAGACTCTATAACGAAGCCCAAGCTACGGTGCAACGAACGCAGTATGGAACCTACTCTCCTCCGCCAGCATCACATAGTAGAAATGACTCTCAGGGTGATGCTGCGGCTAGTCGTATGTCGCCTGCAGCAATGATGTATTCTCAGGCAATGTCGTCCAGAAACAAGTCCAATTCAACGGTAGCGACGCAGCAGAATACTCCGTCCATTGGACCTAGCAAAACCCCTCCTCCGGCCAAATCTCCTTCGGTGAAATCGGTTCCACAATATATGTCCGCTGAAGAAGAAAAAGCAGCCCTCCGGCGATATCATGAAGCGAAGGAGGCCGTGGATAGGACCCAGCGGACCATCGTGTCATCCCCTCAAGGGCATAATGCCTCTCTTAGTGTAGAAAGCACGTCATCGAACCCCATCGCCTATGACTCACTATACCCCTCTGGTCCTTCGGGTTCTTCGTCCTCTCATCCGGTCAATGATGATTTACCGCCTCCTTTCGAGGCGTCAGCATCATCCTCCATTCCAAAGAAAATACTATCCGAAAAAGAGCGCCTTCGCCGTAATTACGAAGCCCAGGATGCGAGCGCTCGCGCCGCTCAACGGAATGGAAACCAGAAACAAAATATTATGGCGCCTCCTACTTCTGATTCACCACCTCCGTTTTCTGCCGCCCAGGATCCTATTTCTCAAGCTATCTCTGAAAAGGAGAGAATTAGAAGACATTATGAACAACAGGATGCCCTTGCTGCTGCTGCCGCTGCCGCCGCCGCCGCCACAAGTGCTGCATCCGTGGATGCTCCTCCATATGCTGATGCTGCGTCAAGTAGCCATACCATACCTGTTCGTAGCAATAGCTCTCTTCCTTCCACTATTCGTTCGCGACCTCCTCCAATGCCTCCCACAGCTGTGGCCTCGAACTCGAGACCTCTGACTGCTGCAGAAGAGAAAGCGTTATTAAAGGCCAAGTATGAAGCCGAGGAAGCCCAACCTCCTTCCCTTCGCTCCGGGAGCCCGCAATCCCAATACGCTGGGCCTAGTAGTTCATCTCCACCTCCACCCGGTGAATACGCGGCACCTCCGCCTCTAATGCCCCGCCCTCCAGCCGAGTACATCCAGGAGACGCAAGAAGAAGACGCGCGTGTATCTAGGATAGCGGTGAATGGAATGCTACCCCTCCTGGATGATCCTCCTCCTCCTCCTCCAATGCCCGCTTCCTCAAACGCAAGGGCAAACGGGGGAGTGGGTATCGACATGCGCCCTTTCACGCCATTCAGTTCTTCGTTTGAAAGCGGTTCGATAAAGATTCCAGGACCTCCACCTCCCCTTCCTCCAAAACCAGCTGGCGAGTAAGGTCGTCCTTTCTTTCCTTTTATATGCTTTTCCGTCATTTAATGCTCGTTCGTTGAGACAATTTCTTTTTGGATATATATACGTTTACTCAAAATTTCATCTGCTACATGTCCAGTATCCTAAGCAATCCCAATATTTTTTTGGTGTGATAGAGACAACATAAAAACCCAAGAAAGCACATGATAAGTTAACAAAACTACGTAGCCGAGTAGGTACTAATAACAACGGGGATACATGTTTGCTAATATGATCAAGAGATACAGCAAATTACAAGGAAATAGTCCATTACTTTTTTTTTCGCAATCCGGACAAGGAAACATATTACCGATACATACTGGCTGTTTATTCCGCTACATGATTTATCTCTTCCTCTTTGTTTTCGTACTGCCTAAATGTACAGGACCGCCCATGGATGCAGCGTTCTTCATCTGAATGTCTTCAATTTCGGCAGCATCCGACTTGCGTTTTCTTCCTTTCAATCGAGGCGATTCCGTAAAATCGTGACAAAGTGCGGCGATGGGAGACGACGTGCCATCCGAGGGAGTAGGCACCTCGTCGAGGAAAGCAGTCGACTGGATATCGTTATAATCCTCCGTACCATTGTTGTTGGAATATTCGTTCAGGAAAGCATCAAAGTCAAAGTCGGGAGCAGACATGTCAGGCGCCAGTTGTGGTACTCCTTCAGGAGGAGGAGGCATAACGGACATTGGGTCCAATGGGCGCGGGGGAACCGACGACGACGACGATGCTTCCTGACGGTTGGCGGTATCTGGGATAGTCTCCATCAATTTGGGATCGAGACCAAAAGTCTCGATGAGGGATGAGATACTATCGTGGAGAGCGTTGACATCCTTGTCGATATCCTGCGTCGCCTTCCACGTTCGCTCGAGTCGCTGAGCGTCATCAGTGCGAGATTGCTGATCAAACGGGACTACCAAGGCATCGTTGGATGGCTTTGGTGGAGGCGAAGAAAGCAAGGAAAGTTGGCCCTGTGGCGTGTAATGATCCGAGGCAGAAGCGAGTGTGCGAGAGGGATCGTATGGTGACGCATACGGCGAAAGCTGGTGCAGAGTCGAGTCTGGTTGAGGTTGAGGGAACGACGGCGAGTCTGTGATATTGTGCGCCGAAAGGGCAGCGAGGAGACGCTGCATCTGCCCTGGCGATTGAAGCATTTGCTGAAAGGCGTGCATCATGCCATCTTGGTCCGAGGCGTTCGGCACGGGAGGCGGGGTCATGGTGGTGGTGAGTATGCCATTTGTGGGCGGCGGGATTGCAGACTTGGGCTGTTGTGGATACTGTGGGGGCGGTGGAACAGAGCTGCCTCTGGAAAGGCTTGGGACAGAAGCCGGAGGAATGGGACTCGACACGCCTGTTGAGCTCTGAGCGAGATTGATATAGGAAGCGGCTTCACTGACGGAAGGCGAAACTGGATCAGAAGGAGGAATATAAGGTGATGGGATCGAAACCGGCGATCCAACGTGATCTGGGTTTACATTGAGCAAGGTAGCGATGAAAAGAGGAATGATTGCCAACATACTGAGCGACAATGGAGAGGCGTCTCTTACAAAGATGGACGAGTCGTCATTGTCATCTTCCTCCTCCACCTGCACCACGGAAAACTTGTTCTTGCCTTCCTTCTTTGGGCCGTCTTCGATCATGAGTCGTTGAGCTTTTCTCGGATAGACGGCTCGAGGAGCAGCATGTTCAACGCCGGCATCTTTGTGAGCTTGGCCGTTGTTTCCAAACACGCCAGCGAGAAATTTGAGGATGCGATTGATAGTGTCCTGATGCTTCTGGTGTCTCTGACGAGCGGCCAAGGCATCTTGCCAAAGGAGCTGATTTGAGCGCTTCAAGTCGTTGAGTTCTGCAGAGATGGTGGTCTGGTGACGTTTTATGGCAGCAATGCCATTGATAATGGAATGAATATCCAAAATTTGGCCGTTGGAGACATTAGTACCTGTGGCAGCAGCCTGAGTCTGATTACTGACATCTCCGGTGTTGACAGAGGCAGAAGGATCGATATCGCCAGAGGGAGTGGCTTGCTTTTTTCGTTGGATGAGACAAAGCAAGTCTGGTTGACCGCGATGAAAGTTTGGGTGTTCAAAGTTCCAGAATTCAGTTTCAGAGTCGCTGCGTAAAACGCCTTGTTGAAGATGGGGTATTTTGTGAAAACCGTACATGTTGAGCTGTCTGACAAAGGAGCTAAAGTTTTGGTGCTTGAACCAGCGACCGAGGACTTCTCTGGCAAAGCGCTCATGATCGAGGACTGTTGTTTGAACGGATCAGGAAAAGGAAAGGATGATGATGGAGAAAAACGCACCAAAGAAAGAATCGCCAGCATCTGACCATCTTATGAGATCTGCGTTGGAAGGATCGTTGACCATTCTGCAAAAAGTGAGCGATAATGGAAAGCTGTTGAATATTTGGGACATACTCGTAAAGCTTTTGTAGAAAGGCAGGGACAACCTGCCTTGTAGTCTTGCTCAATTGAGCTCTAGAGGTTCTAGTGAGAGCGACCTGTTGGTCAGTGGCCATTGGTTCTACAGGGAGGATTGGGACAAAGTCGTTTGTGTTGTAGGATCGCTGAGTTGGGGGGCTCAAACAAGGACAAACAATGAGTAAGAGGTGAAACTTACAATGTTGTTGTAATCATTGTACCCTGGTTGTTGTTGTGGATAATATTGATACATTGGCGAGTGAGATTGTAAACTTTTGAGGTCTTTTAAAGAGAGCTGTCTGCAGACTCATTAGTTGTTCATGTCGTCATAGAGGGCCTGTTCTAGACCTGTAATGTTGCCGTCCGCTCTATGACCCCTTTTCGGGTGGCAACCTCCGATGGTTTGGCTCTAGACTCTGCACATGAAAGAGGGTGGAATCTGTACATCGTGTCCGAATCTACCTACGTACGGCTCTCCAAATCAATATCCACGCTGCCGAAATCACTGCAAACGGTGGTAAAAGCCAACTCAGTTTCCACGACCAACCTGCCTCTCTGTCCAGCTTCTCTACCAATCGGGTAACCTGATCCTCAAGATCGCAAAGTGTCCCTGAGTTGTCGATGACCTCATCTGCGTATCTTATCTTTTCAGAGATTGCTAACTGCGATTTCAGCCTCGATGTCGCCTCTTGTCGTGTACACCCGTCACGTTCCATCAGTCGTCTCAGTTGAATGTCTTCAGAACTGTTAATAATCAGCCTCGCCCGTTTTGAGACAAACTGTAAAACATTACCAATATACTACAATCACTTTGCCCACCCATTTCCACAGTCCCCCTTCAATCAGCAACGGCACGTCCAACACGCAAATCTTTTCTCCTCGGATCCAACATCCAATCACCCCAATCCACATGTCTCTTTGTACTGCAGGATGCACTATCCTGTTCAGAATCTTCCGTTTCCCCTCATCATTAAACACAATTGACCCGAGCTTCTTGCGGTCCAGAGTACCGTCCGCCAGTACTATCTCTTCCCCGAATGTCCTGATTATACTTTTCAGCGCCCTCGTACCCGGCTCGACCACTTTCCGCGCAATCACATCTGCGTCAATGACCGCGATCTTCTTTTCCTGAAAATGCTTCGAAACCGTGGACTTTCCTGTCGCAATACCCCCGGTCAATCCCACAACTAGGATCGAATCACCTATGAGCGTGTTTGCGTAATGGCCAGAACTAGACGAACAGACCTAGCATCGAGCCGTCCTGTTGATACGCTCGCACGGTGGTGGTTTAGGTACAAGTTATAGTCAAGCGCTTCATACATGTGCCACTATTCCCATGACTTCCCTATATCTGTCTTTTATCGTTCTAGCTTTATGGATTTACCAATCTCCTTCATCCTCTCGTAATACCGCACTCTTCGCTCGTTGCAATCATCTCAACGCTCCCGCTCCTTTGTTCTACGAACGCGAACGATCCGATCGTTTTGAACCTGCTCAAACAAAGCCTCTGCGCCTGCGAAACGCCCGCATATGGACAGGCAGGGTGAATGGCACACAAGTCATACAAGGCGATGTGGTAATGGCTGATGGCATCATAAAGCTCGCAGGCCATGGTGTTTGGAAAAAGGGCGTTGAAGAAGTAGACCTCAAGGGGGCATGGGTTACCCCCGGTTTAGTGGATCTTCATTCACATATTGGTGTATCGAGCATCCCTTCCCTCACTGGTCTGCTGCTAAAATCTAAGCTGTTGTTAACCCTCTGACCTGATCCAGGTTCCTCTGATGGAAATTCACACAATGGCCCCATTTTACCATTTCTGAAAAGTATCGACGGCCTCAACACACACGATGAATCGTATCAGCTCGCAATAGCTGGTGGTGTCACAACTGCACAAGTGCTTCCCGGGAGTGCAAACAACATTGGTTGTTCTCTCCAAGTTTACAAACGCAAGGGTGCTTACAATGAACAGGTGGTCAAGCGTTTGTCATTAAGCTGAGGCAGACATCCGAACGCTCTGCTATTTCAAGAGTCATTGAGCCGCCTTACACTCTGTGGAACAGCACCAGAGACGTTGATTTCTCGCTTCCGCCTAGATGGAGGCACATAAAGTGCGTGAATTAACCCTTATCTCCGCCCGATTCTCATTAAAAATCTAGACATGCTTGCGGTAAAGATAAACCTCCCCCCAAAAAAAGATTAGAAACGTCGCTCATATCTTACAGGTGAAAACCCTGATCGACGATATGGCCAAACCAGAATGGACGCGGCATGGCAATATCGTAATGCATACAATCAAGCAAAAAAAGTAAAGATTGCCCAAGACGAGTTTTGTAGTAGAGTCTTGGCGGGAGATGTTTTAGAGAATGAGAGTTTTCCAGAGAGTCCGCTGCAAGTGGAAGCTCTTGTTGACGTACTTCGAGGGAGGGTCAAGGTATGTCATTTGTCGCTGTTACCAATGCCATATCTAATGATCAAAGCTGTCGATACACTGCTACGAGGTGGGCTTGCGCCTTTTTCTTGTACTCTGTCTTCATAATTTTCCAAGGCCGTCGACCTTGATATGATCGTTCGCGTACGTCCGTAATCTGCATATACAAGGCGGTTAATCGACTGCGGGCACTACTAGCTTTCCAACGAGTTCAAGTTTCCTATCGCATCCTTGCATCATGCCGGAGAGACATACCTGGTCCCAGACGTCCTGAAAAGAGCATGGGTGTGTTGAATGCATCGTCCTTGCGCCCCTGTTTAACACCCAACATCAAGGGCGGAACACCGGCCATAGCGCTGTTTGCTGCCAATGCCAGGTAAAGTGCAAACACACTCTGCACCCCATTGGTCTTCACTACTGAATAGGAAGAAGCGAGAAGCCTATCGGAATTCAGAATTCGCTCCCAAGATTTTAGCTGACAATAACATACCGGTAGTTATGAAAGTAAATCCATCCACTGGCAATAAATCATTGTCCTTGCTAATCTACCCTCAGTCTGATCACCCCGTGCTGAATAGTCGGCACCTTTTATACGAGGCTCAGCAAGCGCATTATTACGGCCTCGATGCTATGCGTGCTCTCGCTTCAGTCACTACGACGCCGGCAAAGGCCGCCGGTCTTGCACATAGGATTGGATATCTATCCAAAGGTATGCCAAGCAAAGTGGCGAATGAAATTTCATTGACAGATATGTGCTGAGCAGGATACGACGCTGGTATGCGTGTCGCCTTGAGCTAACATCTGCTAACGACTCTTGTGCGACAGATGTTGTGGTCTGGGATTCCCACCCTTTGGCACTCGGTGCAACGCCTCGACAAGTCTACATCGATGGTATACCCCAGTTTGACAAGCCGCATATAACCCCCAAGCCAGCCGATTTACAAACGCCGCCCAAGACCCCTGACTTTACGAGGGAGGCTGCAGACACATTGAAATACGAGGGTACTCCACCCCTTGAACCCAGGCGGCTCATCCAAGGAAAGCAAGTCACGTTTACTGGCGTTAAGAGTATGCATATCCGGGAGGGCAACGGGGTCAAAACGCTGTTCCCTCTTGCGAACGCTTCCGCCCGTGGCGATCGGTGGACCGTTGTAATACGTGATGGTAGAGTAGCCTGCTATACTCTTGCTAGCCAGGAGGATGCCTGTCCCTCATTCGTCCAGGATGAAGTTGTAGATCTCGATGGCGGATCTCTATCACCCGGGTTGACTACTTTTGGTTCTTCCATCGGACTAGTTGAGATCGCTTTGGAACCTTCAACGAATGACGGACCCGTCATCGATCCTTTCTCCAGGACGGATTCGTCACTATTCAGTAGTGCGACGGATACTATTGTACATGCAAAGGATGCGTTACAATTTGGTGGGAGGAACACCCTGTAAGTAGAAATATTGCGCATTGCATAGAATCAACCTTGATGTCTTCTTGTAGGCTAGCCCATCGAGGTGGTGTAACGCAAGCAGTCGTGCCACCTGTAGGCTCAGGCTTTGTTTTTGGTTATTCAACTGCGTTTTCTACGGGAGCCAGGCACGCCCTCGAAAAAGGTGCTATCATTCAAAACACAACAGCGCTACATATAACCCTCAATAAACAGCAATCTGTTGGCTTGAGCACGCAGATTGCGGCCCTGAGACGTAGCCTCTTGCCTGTAAACCCTGCTGCTTCCCTGGTTCGTAAAGTAAGTTACACGCGCTAACTCTCTTTTTTTTGGCTTTCGGTAGCTAATGAGCACAGGGAACGCCCCTCATTGTCCACGTCGATAGCGCAGACATCATGACGACATTGATCGAGCTTAAGCGTGAATATGATGAGACCACGGGCGAAAACCTTGAGCTCACGTTTGCTGGAGGAAGTGAAGCTCATCTTCTCGCTGACGAAATCAGTCAAGCCAAGATCAACGTCATCTTAGCCCCATCAAGGCCCTTCCCAAGAAACTGGGACCGGCGCAGGATGTAAGTCCTTTGTACAGAGTATAGCATGCTGAACGTTGAACTCCGACCCTGCAGACTACCTGGTCCTCCCTTATCTGCTGAAAGCCAAATCTCGTATCTGCTCCGAAAAGGTGTCAACGTGGCTATCGGAACGATTGACGAATTCGACGCTCGTAATGCTCGTTTCGACGCAGGATGGGTAAGCCATGTGACGGCATAGAGATACTTGCCACTGATACACATCTTGGCCATGCCTTAGGCTGCGATTTCGTCAGGCGGATCTATCAATGAAGCAAAAGCTATTGGGCTGGTATCGGTCAATTTGGAAAACGCGTTGGGCGTGAAAGATGGTAACACCGATATGGTTGCGTTTCGAGGCGGAGACATGTTTAGCTTTGAGAGTAAAGTAGTTGCAGTGGTTTCAAGGCGACGCGGTGTCATTGAATTATTCTAAGTGTTTACGCTGGTGACAAAGCTCTATAGTTTCAATCTCGTATACGAAATGTAAAGATACACTGCCACATATATGCATAGAGAGGGAGATTGACAATGGTGGTAGACATCCATAGCGAGAGACAATGGTTGATATACAAATACACATCTGACAAAGTCAAAACTTGTTCAGACACTATACCGAGCAGCAGTCATACAAAACAAAGGAAATCCACCATCAATACTATTAAAATCATATCGACCCCGAAGCACGAAACCAAGGCGTTGATAAAACCTAACCTGTTCGACGATTCTGAGAAATAAAGTTGAGGAGATGGTTGGAGCCTATATAGAACGTACGTTCTGCTCCTTCTGGGTATCAAGATAAATCAGTTTCCTCTCTGCAAAGATTCGTTGCTGACCATCACGAACAAGGGCAGATCCGATACCCTTGCCTTGATGACCTGGCGCAATGGCCAATAATTCAAGTTGCCACGCATTCTTAAACCAATTTCGACCGAACATCCTTTGACATGATTTAGGGTGTTCAACCAAGAACTGATGTCCAAGGCAAGGTCAGTTGAAAAACGGCCGAGACGAGAACAAGCAAGGTGTGATCATACGTCATCTCTCCACCATTTCTGAATTGCTGGAGGACATTTCTTGATAAATGGTTGAAAGGCGATCCTATCTTGTTCCTCGCTATGTAGCAGAACATATCAGTCTCAGGGCGTACTTGGGCACTGAGGTCACCTTGCAAACATTGTAATCCCCGGCGGGAACCACAAAGCGACTGCATACTTATGGTAAGGGTCTGTATTTCAGGAACAAGGACTACCACAACTTGCCTCCAACAGTACTACAGTCCTCAACATCTTCTGCCACGAAGATTTTGCCCGCTATTGCGGCGGCAATCATCTGAGCGCGGTGATAAGAAACATTCAACGTAGGATCGTTTCCAACGGCCGCCAACAGGAATCCGTCTAGGGGCTAGTAAGCGGAGGGATAGTTGCCCTCATAGAGCATTTTCACAAAGTATCTATGTTAGTACTGACCACCTTCAAAAGCAGCTGCGGCCATTACCGACAACGCAGAGAGCTCAGCTTCTAGATTTTTATTTCGGCAGTGAGGCTCGACCGCCAACGAAGAATGTATATTGAAGAGTACCTGTAGGGTTGGATATTTCGCGGATGGTGTAGGCCATGATAACGGACGGTTGAAAGAGTGAAATGCAGACAAACCCATATCAAGCTCCCCGCCAGAAGCTTATATATGGGGAACGAATGACCGTCACAGGGAGGCTCTAACCATGGGCGAACTCTATTCGCTACAAACCGCTCATCATAGGCGCTTAGAACCACTCCTGGGATCACACTAGTGAAGTTCCGTAACGTTATCTCCTTGGCAAGAGATAACATGTGTCACAGTCATGTAACCGCCACTCACCCTCCGTTTTATCCAGGGAGCGCTGGGAGGGTTTGATTTTATGGTGTTAGAATTTAGTCACCAAATAAGCGTTGGGGGTCATTGGCGAGAGAGGCAAACAACGAAATGTATGCGCTGTGGTATGAGCATCTATTATTATCCTGCAACAATAGTATCGGGTCTAGAGGGGAATATGTGAAAGCATGGAGCATAACGAATAACAAATTAATAGTAATGGACCTGAGGATATCGGTCAGCTGACGGTAGAGTGATGTAGCCAACTGGGTCGTTTACCTCCTCACGTTCCCTACCCCTCATGAAGGGTGGCTCCGTGCCCTTGTAATAGATATCGGTCCAAAGATCTTTAGGGTTAGGTTCAGGAGACGCCTTTGCCTCTTCAACGGCCTGGTCAACTTCGGCCTTTGCCTCTTTGTCGAGTTGCTGGATTATCAGGATGAGTAAACCGAGCAACAAAGTCGACAACGCGGTGACAAACCTTAAGGTCTTGTTCGGAGGCAACACCCCATTCCTCTATGTATCTCTGCAGACCACGTATAGGATCCTGTGTGCTGCGCATCCTCTGAACTTCTTCGCGCGTACGATATGTAGTTCCGGGGTCGGACATGCTAGGATAAACTAAGCAACAGCTTGATAACAAGCATATATGCTACCCACGAATGTCCACCATAACGATAGGTGACAAACTCCAGAAGTAAGGGTCCTTTCTTATCATCAACCGTCCATTTTCTAGCGTGTTTTACGGCTTGGAGCACAGCGATGATATCCATTCCATTAGCCTACATTCATAGTCAGAACAACATGGTATGGACAAACATGGTATGGAAGGGCAATCGTTGATTTACCTGGATGCCAGGAATTTTGTCACCACGGGTGAAGTATTCCGTATTCGAGGAGCTGCGTTCCGCGGAGGTACCCATACCGTATTTGTTGTTTTCACAAACGAAAACGCAAGGAAGATCCCAAAGTTTAGCCTAAATGAAATACTTGAGTAAAGAGCCATCATACATCGGACTATATAACTAATTACCATATTAAAGGCCTCGAAAACTTGACCTTGGTTACTTGCACCATCACCATACAAAGCGAAGGTTGCGTTGGGTCGCTCCAGGTATTTTTCGGCAAAGGCAATACCGGCGCCGACGGGGACCTGAGCACCGACGATACCGTTGCCACCAAAGAAGGTTGGAGTAAAGATGTGCATAGAACCACCCTTCCCGTGCGACATACCAATTTGGCGGCCGAGGAGCTCACCGATAACACCTTTGATAGTGCCCCCACGTAAGACTGCGAAGGGATGACACCGATAAGCGGTGATGACTTTGTCCGTAGGTGTTATTCCGTGTTCCAGACCAACAGAGACGGCTTCCTGCAAAACAGCACTTTTAGCGACGTGACCAATGAAACGAAAGTGAAAGTGATTTACCTGACCGATTGCCAAATGGCAGAAACCACGAATCATTTTTGCTTTGTACAAAGCGTCCGCTGCCATCTCCATCCGACGCATGGTCTGCATCTGCTTGTACATGGTCAACAACTCATCCTTGGTGACTTGCACTTCTAACTCTGGGATTTCGCACTGATACGAGCGAAATGAATCAGCGTGAAGCTTCACCGTCAACGGTTGAGATGGGTCGGAAGGCTTCTGGTGCAGCTCCGTCGTGTCGGCCGATGTCTGGATGGCGCGTACTGCGAAAGGCTGCAAACGTAAACACGTGAGGCCATTGCCTGCGAAACAATTGAACACGAACTCACGAGTCGACGAGGCAGCCGTATCCGAGCCAATGAAGCCATGTCAAGATGATGGAGGGAGGAAGAAAGATGAAGGAGAGAAGGACAATGTCGGAGAAACAGTTGGGGTATACTAAAAAATATTATGGTTGGGGTTAACCGTGAGAACCTCAGCAAACAACGCGTTAGATCCTTATTCGTCGGGCCGCCACTCGTATATCCATGGACTGATAATCATACATAACCCGTTGCACAGTAGAGAACATGTCATCGTACTACATAGAAGAAAGACTTCCTATATGTTCTAAACACTGTAGTGCTTGTCTGGCCGTATCAACGACGTCCTTGTCATCCTCAATCACCGTATGATGCGCTGATCCACGACTCAGACCACCAGGACTGACCGCAACCCCACCGCTCCATTCACATATATGCCTCAGCGTAGAAACAATACCAGCCTCTACTATCGCTGCCCGATTTACCGCAGGTGACCGAACGATCGCTAATATACAGCTGGCCGCTGGCCGACGAATTTCGGCTTTAGTGTGGGCAAGGCATAAACGCAATGATCTTAAAATGGCCGAATGCGAGACGATCCTGTGTTGGTGGCTCTCGCTGCCGTTGAAAAGATTGCCGAGGGCGCATACAGCCTAGGATCAATAGCGGACCAAGGATCAGCATACGGTAAATGACGGAGAATGTACACTACCTGAAAAATCACGTCTTCCATCTCAGGCTCGGGGGAACTCATGCATGTATTGATGCATTCCAGGACTGATCCTGCATCCATCTCACGAAATATGAGATCAATTCCTCCTTCATCCTCTGCAAGGTTTCGCAGGACGTTGAACGCTTGCTCTTGAATTCCGTGATTAGGATCTGATAATAACCTAAGCGAATTTGGCAGTTGAATGATTTCATCCGAATGGTGATTATCCAATGGGGTCACCTAGTGAGCTCTTGCCACTTGAGATAATCCATAATTTCCTTTTTCGTTTCCAGAGATGTTCTACGAAGCAAATTTTTGAATGCCCATAGAGAACTTAATCGCAGAGTTGAGTCTTCTGCACCTAGGAGTTGGACTAGTCTGGGCAGTAGACCTTCTTCCATTAATGTCTACATCCATGTGAGAGGAGGTTTGCGTCCCAACAATGGAAACCTACCGGCCGAAGTGGAGAGAAGTCATTCACAAGATTACAAACGGCGGCAAGAGCAGCAGAGGTGACTCTTCTGTCTTCTCCCTCCTTTTTGAAAGTCTTGAATGCTTCTATACCCAATCCGCTATCTACAAGACTAGTTCGCAGGACGGCCACTGAGCGAGTAATTGCTCGCACGCATTGGCATGCAGCGTATCGTACTCCGATGTGACGATGAGACATGCAGGAGTGTATCAATGGGAGAAGCCGATATTCGTCAGCAATCTCACGACGGATATCGTCATCGAATAGAGACATAGCAGATATTGCAGTAAGCGCGGCCTATCGATCGTAAGATAATAGCGAAGGGGAAGAAAGGGGTCACCATACCTCTCGCAATGCAGATACACTTTCTGGTTCGTCTTCGTCCCATTCCGGTTGTATCTCCGAAGGTGTTGTGCTCTGTATGACTGATGCAAGCTTTTCCAGAGAGCCTTTTTCGTGAGCGAATTGGCAGAGGCTAGACTCATCGGAAATGAGATGATCTGCACCGACATTTAGCACGGGCCACTTGTACGGGTAACGACATGCTTTCACGAACATAGGATGAAGCACGCTTTCGTTCGCGTTTGCGGTGATTCCGATGCTGAAGAGATTATGCGGTTTAGAACATTGATTATATTTCTTATGTATAGATCGTCGTTGGAGAGGCCATGCCCTGATGAACTGGCACGGATGATATGGGTTCCACTGTGACAACTGAGTAAAAGGTAGTTATGAGGGTAGACTGTACGAATCATACCACAAACATGCCGCTAGTTGAACATCCGTAGACCTAGATTTAGCAAGAGAGAGCACCAAGGATAAAGGTGAAGGTACTACGGTGCGTTTAATTAGTTAAATACATTCACGCTTCCTCCTCGCGTTACTCACAATTTCGTTCCGGTATAGACCTAGCTAGCGGAGTAGCAACTTTCTCGTGATCTTTAGACAAAGCTGCCAAAGCATACAAAGCAGCCTCCTGAAGCTACCAAGTCGTTAGCCGGTAGAAAATTGCAGCGAACGAAACCTGTACTTTGTTATCTCGGCTACGTAGCAAGGCTGTTAAATTCCTTGCCACCCAGCCGCCCTGTCTGCTGGGTGCATTGGAGTTGACTATAGCAGGTTTCTCCCAACCCCGTTTACCCTTGCTTTCTTTGAGACGGTCGACTGGAGGAAGCCATTCAGCGATAGCGTTCCGGTGTTCCGAGTTCCTCACGGTAAAAGCGATGAGTTGTGCAATGGAAACGCTTATCTGTGGAGAGGAATCCACTAGCGTTGGCAAATATATATCTAATGAATCAAGCTAAAGACAATATAAGCGACGGTGACGAAGGGATAGGCATCAGGGTTACGGCGTACATGAAATAGGTACTCCAGTGCATCCTTGGCATCAAGTCGTATCGACGAACCCTCAGGACGAAGTCCCCATTGAGATGGTCCCACTACCTCTGCGACTGCAATTGCTAGTGATCGTAGACTACGTACGAAGGCGGACTTTAGGCCAAGAGAATCGGTTGGCCGGAAATGAGCAATTGCGTTCAAGCTCGCTTGAACCGCTCCTGCCCTTAGGAGACTACCAAGGGCTTCTTGAGAACCTGTGGAAATTACGAACGTCTCAGTATATTCCTAGCGTACTAATGGGATTCTAGAACCATAGGATAATGAGGAGAGCACATGAGCAGCTTCGATGCGAACGTCATCATGAGAGAATTCAGGTTGATCGGAGGCAGTTAAAGGCTGATTCAAGCATTCAACAAGACTTGTATTGAGTTTAGAGGTTGAGGCTGGCTATATGATACTGCGTTACTCACGTTTGGACGAACGCCTCATCCCGAGCAAGTGCAGTTTTGGCCGACGGATTTCCTATGACCGAATTTTTTACTTGTTTCAATGACAATAGATTTACGGGCTCGATAGTCATGGTGCTAAGCGGTATCTAAACGGCCGCAATAGGTTGAAGGAAGGGAATACCGACTTGGATGCTGGATGTTATGAGGGAGGGAAAGCTGTTCTAAACTTAGCACCCACCAACCATTACCGCACCGGCCACTTTTTAGCCAGCCGGCAGTCGCGTCGGCACTATTACTTGCGCGTCAAACACGGACTTGGTCACCCACATCGTTCTCCTCATTATCAACACAATGTCAGAGAATATCGCCAGAGCTGAGCATCCCAACGACAGCGCTATCCAAGCTGCTTCCAAAGGATTTGACAATTTATTTTCGAATGACATCGTTGGTGCTCGGCGGGAATTCGCAGCTGATAGCACGCCGTTTCATTGGATGGGCTTGGGGGTTTGCGCTTTCTTGGAGGCGGCACTCGGCATGGAAGTGAGGGGTTATTATTATTTCATATGCATGAGTTAGTAACACCGCCCAGTCTGGCTTAATGGATGAAGCCTCGCGATGTCTCACTCAAGCAGAAGCTGAATCCAAGAAACGGTTGAAATCATCGAAAAGCTCATCATCCTCGCGATTTCCTGCAGGCACAGAGTGGGAGATATTAAATGCTGATGCCATCATCCTCCTTGGCCTCACTCATGCTCTAAGGTTGTTACAAAATACATTCTACCAGCCTCCGACTAATTAATTGAATAGTGAATCATATATGGGATACCTCCAATGCCTGTAAGCACATCCACCTTTTTGTTTACTGATCCTGATGTGTGGTACCCAGGTATTCTTTGAATAGGCAAGCTCTGCCTCTGAGTCTATGTTTGTGGCCGACATGACTCACGTTCAATGCAACAGCGCTCATAGCAAATTCACCAAGTATGCCAGTTGATGCCCCGTGATGGAATTGTTCCTGACTACTTCATAGATTGTACAAGACTGTCTTTCCCACCGGCTTGGACCAGTTCTCTACGCCTGCTGCGTCGCCGGCCCTATCCCCAAACGCCTCAAACCCAAACTTATCCACCCAGAAGTCAGGATTCTTCCGTCGATGGACGCGTTCTGATGGCCCCACACTTAGTGTTCCGTCCTCACCCGTCATTTCCAGTAATCTCCCGCTAGATGGACCAGTTGAAGAGCTAATAATTGCCGGCACTGCATTCGGTTTGTTCTATTCAACAGCTCATCCGTATACCCCAGCGATTCACTATGTTCAAGGATATGGTCTATTTAACTTGGTTTTCTCGCTTCTTCCCAAGAAGATTCAGTTAGTGCCCCATGAGCAATTTTTTTCTGGCTCTTACATTTCACCTAAGGAGTGTAGTGGGATTCTTTGGCTTCAAGCACGATAGGAAATCAGCACTCCAAGCACTAGCTGTAGCTGCTGCAAAGACAGACGTTCATTCCGTTTTTGCTGGGTTAGTCCTCTGCTGCTATCTTATATCCGCTTCCCTCAACATCGATTAAGACTCGTGTTAATGACATATTATGGTGTTGTGATGCTACTATCAGGCTATCAAGCTGATGAAGCGCACATCATCAAGCAATACCTAGCTATTGTAGAAAAGTGAGTCGAGCGTAATGCAATCTTCTCTCCAAGACATATACCTACATTTTAGGATTGAGCCTCGGTACCCTACTGGTGCTCTCTGGATATTGAATCGTGTACGGATAGGCCATTTTCTCACTCGTTACTTTTTTTCTGACCCACTGAAACCTAGGCCAAGCTTCTGCGAATGACCCATGATCCTGAAGCTGCCATTCGCGTTCTACAAGAGGGTCTGAGACCCGGACGGCAATTCTCCTTTGCTCAGGCTGATACACTGGTATTACTCACAATGAGATTACCTAGTCTTATGTTAATAACTATACTAGCTTGTTTTCGAATTGGCATGGACCTTGCTCAGCCAACGCCGATACCAAGAGGCTGCTGATATGTTCCTCAGGCTTACAGAATTGAATAGCTGGTAACATCTCGTCTTATAATGTTGAGCTCCACTCATCCTGATTTTTGACGTTATAGGAGTCACGCGACATACTACTTCATTGCTGCTGGTTTGTGATAGATGATACTCATTCACTTCCGATCGGCAGCTTATACTCCACAGGTTGCTATGTATCGTTGGGTAACCGCACAAAAGCCCAAGAACTTCTAGACACCATACCTGAATTAGTCAACCAGAGAAAAATTAATGGAAAGGAGCTACCTACTGAAATTTTGATAAAGAAGAAGCGTGCGTCCCAGTTATATTCATCGCCACCGCTTTCACTGAGAGTATGCCAGTCGAATTCTACAAGGCCAAGCAAGCGAGAAGGGGTAAACCTCTCCCCAACTACGTGGATGCCATCGACATCAGCACTGCAGAAGGTATGATGAGCTCCGTTTATCCACGACGATCTAATAGACGTGAACGACAGAAATCGGTATATGTAAGGATCCTTGTCTCCAATGTCAAGCTCGCTTGACCATTTTAACGTAGTTTGGAACACCCACACTCGAATTGACAAGGAAATTGCGGAAGCTCACATTCGAGAATGGGCCTGCCTGACTCCACCTACTGCTATAGACAGCCCTTATATTCAACCTAACAGCGATACACGGGGTGGCATAGACCTAGATACACCGGATGAGCTCTCCCTTCGCTCCTTGCTGCTTGGCATAACACATCGGACTGTTCAGCATTACAAGTCATCCCGCGAATTCCTTGTCGATGCCCATAAGCGGTACAGCGAAATTAAGACTAGCACTTGGATTCCCGGTGTCGCCATGTTCGAGTTGGCAGTACTAGATCTGAAGGAAGTGGAAGCAAAGGAAAAGGCAGACTTTCATGATCCAGAGTCCTTGCGTAGAGAATGGGTTACTGCTCTGGATGGTGCTAATGCCAAACTCGACCAGGCTTTTGCCCTAGCCACGAGTTCAGTGGATCTCTCTTCGAGGCTGGATACTCGGATCGCTATGCTACGCGATGAGATTTCCCTGAAGAGGGAGAGCTTAGGTATCCATTGATCGGAGTCTTGTGATTAGGATATTGCGCTGTAGACTCTTGCATTCGCCAGTATTGCACTCTATACAATATCGCAAAATAGTCCATGTCCAAACGAGACCAGAATCGACCCGGCATAACACAAAAATAGGTCACCGCATCGGATGCATCTTGACCCTATAGCATAATATAGAAGTTATAGAAGCTCAAGGGAATCAGAAGCCAACGGAAAGACAAGTAATTAGATAGTTTATAACTATCGTGAGTCTCTTCGTTTAGCTGCGTTGCCTGTGCACCACCTTCTTGAACAACAGCGCGATCTTGTGCCAGACAGCAGTAAATCGACCAGCGTTACTTGACTTCCTCAACATTTCAGTGACTGTACCAGGGATGGGCTTTTCGCTGGGGAGAAGTGGGAGCGAAGCGGTGTTAGACGTACTTCTTTCTTCCCCTGAATGTGCCGTACGGGATATATCTGAACAAGGACCTGGTCTAGGCATAGTACTTTCGGCTTCGCCAAGTGCACCCGCAGGTGCAGATTTGAGTTGCCTGGGGATGTTTAAGGAAGATGCCGTCCTCATGTCCGGCAATTCGTGTATTGCCTTCAGGTGGACAAGGTACTTCTGTTCATACACGTTCTCAGCAATGAACACTCGTGAGATGAATATCAAAAACGGTACCTCGAGGATCATCAAGATACCTTCTTTCCCAAAGGGTTTACATAGTATATCGTTCATACCTTTGGAAATATGAGCAGTTTTCAGTATTGGAAGGCCATATCAGACTAACCAGATGTATAGTATACTTGGACGTCGTTTTGTCTGGAGTTACTGGTCATTGAAATTATGGGTGTGAATGAGTCGAATTTCCGGATAAGACAGGTTGCTGATA
The DNA here is from genome assembly GCA_014058305.1 of Pleurotus tuber-regium. Classification (NCBI taxonomy): domain Eukaryota; kingdom Fungi; phylum Basidiomycota; class Agaricomycetes; order Agaricales; family Pleurotaceae; genus Pleurotus; species Pleurotus tuber-regium. The sequence goes on along the minus strand of JACFYU010000026.1, from coordinate 2,485,614 downwards.
TTCCATCAAGCTTTGGCATCATAATATCCTGGATGCGTAGTCAGAGCGTAATTAACGCACTCAAAGAACCAAGCAAAGCAACGTACCATGAACACCAGATCGTAAATCGCCGTATTCATCTTGTTTACTGCTGCGACCCCATCAGTAGCTACATCAATAGTGCAGCCAAATATCCGCAATAAACGGGTACTGAGCTTCTGGAATACGGCATCATCGTCTACCAGTAGTACACGAGGCGAAACGGCCCATACGGGCTCATTCACCGCGTGTTTAGAGCATGCTGTTAAAGCCTGAGAAAGTAGCAACGGCGAAGTTGGCGATGCACGCTGTATTGATATGCTATGCTGTGATTCCGAAGTAAATGTCGAATCGGAAGAGACATTTGAGTTTAGCCTGGGTTTATTGAGTAGCCCATGGTAAAAGAAGGTAATAGCGGCAAGAACTTCGTTCACGCTGGGCCTTGCCCTAGGATTATTGACCCAACAGCGCTGTATGAATCCCCAATAGAGGTCGGTCACATTTTCTGGGGGTCGTTCCGGTCGTACACGATTGAGGAGACATATAAGCACCTGAACGTCGGACTTTAGGTAGTGGTATGGAATGCAACCGGTTAACACCTGGGATAATACGAAAGCTTGTCAGCACATGCAATCCTCTCAGCGTTGTAGAAGTGTACCTGGAGCATCACACTCCCGAATGAGTACACATCAGAGAAGAAGGTGACAGAAGGCACGGAGTCAATTCGATATAACTCCGGTGCAGACCAGCGTATGTTGCCATGGATAGAAGATGTGAAATAAGATGTTCCTTGGAATTCTGCGATTATCGTCGATAGCCCGAAATCACTAAGACAAGCACGTCCATCTCTGGAGATGAAAACGTTGGCCTATAACAGACACATGAAGCTGGAATGTCGATGGCCCTGATGAAATTGTTACCCCAGTGAGATCTCCATGAATTATATCCAAACTGTGGACTACAGTGTATCAGCCTCGTTATGCTGTGAAATAACTGAGCGACTTACGATATTGTAAGCCAGTAGCTATTTCGCGCAGCTGCGTAGCCACAGGTGAATGGAGAGATTCTGAATAAATATGATATTGGATGCACACCAGCTCAAACCTAGTTGCTGATGTCAGAGTAGATGCCTGGCATTCAAGGTACTTATTCAGGTTGCCGTTGTCCATCCATGGAGAGACCATGGAAACATAGGGTCCAAAATCGGAGACGATTCCATAAAGAGGTACTATATTATCATGACGAAGTTCCCTCCAGACGTGGAGCTCGCGCCTCAACCGCTATAAGATGGTAACGCGTATTGACATGATACCCTACTTCGGGCGATAAGAGTTATCACCTTATCCACCTTGCTTTTTCCAGCTTCGTCATATGTTTGAGGACGAAGGACTTTGATGGCGACCTATGTAGAGAAATGAGTAGACGGCATGTAGAAACTTGCATGCTAAGGTCCACCTTTACGTTCTCGTTGCTATGAACCCAGGTACCAACCCACACGTCTGAGAACCCCCCATGAGCTGAAGGATATTGATCCTGACGGCTGACACTTCCCGTTAAGTCGCAAGGTAAAGCGCAATCCGATAATATCATGATGTAACGGCCAGAACAATGTGAAAGTGTGATTAGATATCGTAAGTTCGAGGTGGAGTATGGGCAGGGTGGTAGCACTACTTGCGATTGAGTATGCTGACTGGGCAGGGCTGTATATGGGTCCCAGGATCCACTCAACGATTCTTCTTAGGCAGTGTAGATATTAGACACATGACCAGTTGGTACGTAGTTCAATTGATCAGGGCTGGCTTAACCAGGGGAAAAGTAAAGATGGTGGTAGGCCTCCAAGGTAATCAGCGCAAGGTCATATAGGTATAGGGTATGATATGAACATGGGGTATGGTATGAACTTGATGCCAGCTTGGATCCACAACAAGTCGATCTAGTGGCGGTGCCAATATTTGGCTCCGGCATACGGTCTAAATAGTCGTTGAGTTCCAAGAATAGAAGTACGTATACGACGCGAACGTCAAGTTTGCAACTAACTTCCTATTATCATGACCAGTCTCCAGCCATCCCCTCGCAATCCTTTTCGCTCTAATCAACAAACTCCATTGAACACAGGCTCAGGAAACTCTCCCCCTCTTCCTCCTCGACCGCCCGTCGACCGTCCGTCGACTCCAGATGTACCCGCAGCATCTAGCAGCAATGCTGCAGTACAACAGGTATCCATGCAATCTACCCATCTATCTTCCTCGTCAGACCAAGCGTTGCATCATGACATATCTAATGAGACGGATGACTTTGGGTTGAGTACAGACCTACCACCTGCGTATACTCCCACAGCGGACATACGTCAGGGCGAAGCGACGCTTGAATATGGACCCGTTCGACCATTCCAGCAGCCTCCTGTGCAGCCCCATCACCAGCAACAATACAATCAATCACAACATACCGGACAATCATCATCATCATCGTCTGGCTGGCCGCGGGCCTACAACCCGCCCATTTCAACTATCTCAGGCACGGCTACGCCGCAGTCTGTAAATCGGTCGCGTCCGAGAGGGCCTATAGGATTACTCTCTGAACTTGCAGGAGAATTAGAACGACAGCTAACTATTACAGCTAGAGAGTTACGTAGCCCGACAACGTATCATCGGAGCGGATCCTCCAATACGCCTCCTATAGGAGCAGCACACACTGGTACGGGCTGGAACGCTTATCCTGGCCAACAGTTTCAGCCTCGCCAATATCCAAATTATAACCATGTCACGCCTGCTCATAATCCTGCTTCACCTGTTCACCCCCAGCTTCAGCATGCACGATCAGTGTCTTCGCCGTCTTCGTCCTATGTTCCTCCTCCCCACCTCGCTTCAACTCCAGCGACATCTTCGCTGTCTGCGTCAGAATTTGCGCGTGATTTCTATGCCTCTGGCACTGATGCTTCCTCTGTAGCTGGTCCCATGGATGATACGAACACTATTACATCTCATTCAACACCTAATTTGCATGGGGTATCCAATATGACATACCCTCCTCCTCCAGGCCCTCCCCCAGGTACGACTCCTCGTTGTGGTCCTCCTCCTGGTCCCCCTCCCCTTCCGCCACGACCACGTACCACATCTCCGACCGCCGAGACACCCCCCTCTACTAACGCCGTCCCTGGTCCAAGTATCCGCCGCCCCACACATGTACCCACACCCGGACACCCCCTCATGCGCGATGGCAAGGTGTTAGTATATCCTAACGGCCATTTTTGTGAAAAATGTAAGATGTTTACTCTTTCCCTTGGGGGTGGAATGATGCTCATATATGCTTGCTATTCAACTACCTGCGATGATGCAGGTAACAACACCGGATATAAGCACGCCGACCCTTTACATCCTTGTAAGAAGTGCTGGCAAAAATATGCCAAGCCTTTTGCAGGCCCACTGACCTGGGCATCATGGGGCGAAAGCAACTCTACTTCTGGTGACACACACACTATGTTACGGCGGTCAGCTTCATCAGCGACCAATCGGCATAGGGGGAATACATCTACTAGTACGACATTGCAACGCCCTCTCCCTGCTTTCGGCTCTTCACGCACTCGTCCTGAGCCACAAGGACCAGGGATGACATCGGGTGGCCCTTACATCGACGCTCCACAAAACCAGGTCCCCATACAGCTATATTCAAGCTTCCCTCCACAGGCTCCATCACAAGTCGGGAACACGCTAGCAGTTTACCCAGGAGATCCACGAATTGGAGGGCAGCTTTGTTGGAATTGTTCCGGCAGGGGAGTGAAGAATGTTCTTGGGGGTTTGTTGGGTGAGGAAGACTGCTACGTGTGTAAGGGCGTCGGAAGAATTTTTTGATGTTGATGGAACGATCGGAGCCCAGTACTCACATTGTAATATAGCCGTTTTCGCGGATAGACCGAGTGTAATGAAGGGAATGTATGGCCTGATTTTCTGAAGGGTAACTGGGAAGATTCTATGTTGATACATGGAATCATCAACGCGTGATTTGAGGAGGGGAGCAGGACTCCCGACGGTGGCTCACAAGGTGTCAATCTACGAATCCAGACGGGGTCCCTCATGGCTTTGAGGGCCTCATTTTGTTAGCCCCTAGTCACTCGTTGCAATGTCTGCTTCGCATGCAACTTACTAGCTCGATGGATGATTGATAGCTTTGTTCACTACGTAAAAAGGGCAGAAACTATAACGCGCGGAGGTATTATGATCAAAAGCTATGTGCTGTTACGGACCGTTACACCCAAGAGCCTGCCATGACCCCTTGAATTCAGAGCATGCTATATGCGGGGATCAGCGACAAACAACTATGAGAATGAGCGAGTAAAATTGAAGTATCCCATGTCATGGTTTCGTATATGGGCGCAGGTGGTTTCCTAGTTGGAGGATGTAAGAATAAATATCCCGCTTCGACTTTGTGGCTGCGTCAAAGAACTGATGCTCTTACGACCGTGGATGCAGTTCTCACTGAGATGGGTCGATTTCATATCGATATACCTGAAGTTGGATTCGCCGTCCCGTTTACTAAATGTTACCGGTACTTGCTCAGCCAAGAATGGGCCAAACGCCGCGGCGTAGAAAATCAAAATCGGACTCGAAGGTAGCATCATGTTCATACTGATGCAGGACGCGCGGGTGGGTTGCTAACCGACACCCTTGAGCCGGATGATGTGACTTTGGTGGTGTCCAGTGGAAGTGGGAGCATCTACATCCAGCGGACCCTGACAATAATAACCGCTAAAGTTAGATACTGAGAATGTGTGCTGGTGAGCTGGTAGAGAATATAGGCGGTGAGTGACAAATGGGGAGCTCATTTCAGGCCATGGTGGTTAGCAACGGGGTGGATGAGGCGGGGAGCACCAAGCGCGCGACCCTCGATTCCAGGCGGTGATTTACTTCTGACATGGAGTATCTCTTCTCGGTAATCGTGGAAGCTTCTCACGGCCTTCAAAAGCTAGACCATGTGGCTCGACAAAGGTCTGGAGCGGCCTGGGCTCCCCTTATTGAGTGGTTTTCGGCACGCTCGGCAGGGGGAAGGTCTAGATCGTCAGCGGAGTCAAACTGGTTTGTGATCCTCATCTCCCCAGGTAGAGGGCAGGTTTTGGAGAATAGGATGCAGAAATCAAGTTCGAGTGCTGTTGGCTATCATAGAAGAGAATGAACAGTGAAAATGGTGAATTTGAGCTGAGCGGCGAAGGAAATAGGGGGGCTGGGAAAGTAAGAGGTACAATGTTTGTCGAAGGAAGATGCCGAGAAGCGGGACGTGATATTTGCATTTGGGACATGAACTCGAAGCTGGATTGTACCAACTGACAGCACTGGACCGCGCTCGTTTCGTCGTCTCTAATCTGTTACATATCAAAGCAAGCTCAGCCCCTCCTATAAAGTCGTCAAATGGATCAGGCTGGCCAGTATAATAACTCCAATATCAGGCACCAGCTATTTCAATCCTCGCAGCTGCCCCCGCCCTCGCAGTTGCATTTGTCTGGACCTTCGTCTTTTCCAAGGACCAATACCTTACCGCCTTTGGCCAATATCTCTCCTTCTGCTTCCAGATTTCCTCCTAACAACTCCTCCTACCAGTCCCAACATAACATTCACAACGTCAATATACAGTCCAGCTCGGGCACAATTCTACCCCCGCTGCCTTCGCCAGCTGGATCTCTATCCTCGTGGCCTAATGTGCATAGGACATCTAGTTCGCGTGATGACATACATCCCTCACAGTCAACTTCACAGCATAACAGACCGGAGCAAAGAATCGAGCCCGCAGTGAAACGAGAGTCCGGACAATCTCAGCAAAACTCTATGCCACCCCCCGATCATCAACAACAGTCGCTGCATTCAGGCAAAGAGCCTGAAAGCGGAGCTAGCGGTGGTAGTGCTGAAGATGGGATGCCTACTACCAGCGACTTTGTCAAGAAACTATACAAGTTGGTCATCATTTCGCTTCTCAAGCACTGTTTATGTACTCATATATTCGGCCTTTAGGATGCTTGAGGACCAGTCTTTCCAGCATGTCGTATCATGGGGTCCTCAAGGCGATTGTTTTGTTGTGAAGGTCAAAATTTTCACCATCCTCCTCGAACACGACATTGAATATTTCCCAGGATATGAACGAGTTTACGAAATCGATATTGCCACGGATGTTCAAGCACTCCAATTTTGCTAGCTTTGTTCGGCAGCTAAACAAATACGATTTCCACAAGGTGGGGCATCAGCAGCTATAATCAGCTTGTCACTCTGCTCAACTAGCCATATCCAGGTGAAAAACACCGATGATAATCAGTTTGGCGAACATGTAGGTCAGACTTTGACAGATCTCTATCGTTGCTTATTAGCGGCCTTTGCTACCGCTAGAGCTGGATGTTCCGACATCCTGATTTTCATGCTAACCGGCGGGATGCACTCGAAAATATCAAACGTAAAGTGCCGGCGCAGCGTAAACAGACCAATCCCTCTACTAATCGGCCCCTTTCGTCTACTTCGCCGGGGCCTTATCCTGGCTCTTCGTCCGCTACCCAACATCAGGTTGAGGCACTTCAGAGTCAGGTAGAACGTCTCACTCAATCGCAAGAGGAGATGGCGTCACGAATACGAAACCTCGAGCGAAATTACCAGGATGTCCTCGTTGAAATGGTCGGTTTCCAGCGAAACATGGCTCAACAAGATAGCTTAATGCAAAACTTGATACAATATTTCCTACAAATCGAGAATGGTGAGTAGAAGGACTCTTGCGATTCGTTGTAGATCTCTTGCATTCCCACCTTTTTTTACTTGGCTTGCTTGCCATAAGCGTACATACACTAATACCAGTAGTTACCACGAATTTTGTGAAAGGTCCCGCGCATCTGTGCTTCCTAGTATCTGTACATTCCGTCGTATCATACAGCCTCCTTCCCTCACACTAGCCATTATGGTCCATTCTCTCTACTAGCCATGAATGTACTGACGAATTTTTTCTGCTTTTTTCATAATCCGCGAACCGAACGTCCCTCTCGATTCTGGACTCCTGCCTCGGTGCCATATCTTGAAACGGTCATTCAATCTGGCTCAATCTCGCCCGTTGGAAAATATAACGTGTGTGATCCTCATTAATGCCTATGTTCCTGATAAATAGGTAAATCCAAAAACGCTGCTCGAATCGGAGCAAGCAATGATCCAACTACTGGGACGGTATCGGACCAAAATCCATTCCTGCCTACCCAGGAAGCCCAGCGGATGATGGGCTCATATCCAGAGACTGACGTCGCCCGTGCGTCACTGGTGCAAATGAGTCAGATCTCTAAGCGAGCGGAGGTCGCAGGGCTCTCTTTCGGGATGGATGGGGGACTGATGGGTAGTTCAAATAATAATGGTAATGGCTCCACCAGGGGGCGAGGCATGGATCGACCTTCGTCTAGAATCTGGGCCGCCGCGGCTAATGCCGGATTGACGAGGTTTGATGGGCCAGGCGAGAGCGGCTCTAGCTCTGGAAAATCGTTGAGTAGACAGGAGGCGCTTGCCCAGATTGAAGAGTTGCAGCGCAACCGACCAGCCAGCAATGATCAACGCAATTTCGGGAGTTTCAGTGTGGGAGGCAGCATGTTCAATTCGCCTCCTGACGATAACATGGAAGAGGAGGTGGTTATGCCTTCCCAGCCCCAGCCCGAGCTTCGAACTGCCGATGGCGGTAGTAGGTCAAGTACTGCCAGCGGCTCACGGCCTGGCGGAGTGCCCTCGCTAGGCACCTGGGGTGCTAGTCCTGACGGTAATGAAACTAGCCCTGGTTCACACCAAGGCCTGCAAGTGTATACTGTGGGCCATCTGATGCCGAAGAGTAGTGTCGACGATGCGAACGGTAATTGGTCTTTTGATGCCAACAGTCTGTCAATGCTCTCTGGGTTTCCTGGCCTTATTCCACAGGGCACAGGGCATGCCCAGGGACAGGGAGGTGCCCAGGGACAAGAAGGGGAGGGCACTGCAGCAGGCTTTGGGTCCGATGGGCGCTCATATACCGAGTCTGCCAGCGGCAGCCCTGCAAGCTCTTCCAACCAATCTAGCACTTCACCGGGATCATCTACGAAACCAAAACTCACAGTGAGGCGTTCGACGTTCGTGCCCGGATGGGCCGTCCCTCCTCGTGTTCTTTTGGTGGACGACGATGCCGTCAGCCGGAAGTTGAGCAGTAAATTCCTTCAGGTCTTCGGCTGCACTATCGACGTTGCCATGGATGGGGTTGCTGCAGTGAATAAGATGAATCTCGAAAAATATGATTTAGTTTTAATGGTAATTCCTCAAATCATCCTCGTCGTTCACATTGTTTACTTTAGTCGCATAGGATATCGTAATGCCGAAGTTAGACGGTGTTTCGGCCACCTCTCTTATTCGCAAGTTTGACCACATGACACCTATCATCTCAATGACGAGTAATTCAAAGCCGAACGATATCATGACTTACTATTCATCTGGTTAGTCTGAAGTCAATCTCACTAATAATGCAACCTTGACAAATATACTGTTGATAGGTATGAATGATATTCTTCCGAAGCCTTTCACAAAGGAGGGTCTTTTGGACATGCTGGAGGTCAGTTGCTAGTTTGACTCGACGGGGTAAGGAAGACTAAGAAGTGCTTTATTAAATAGAAACATCTCATGCACCTCAAGGTGATACAACAAATGGCCCGCGTTCCTCGCTCCGTTGGCATACCTCCTCTCTCCGACAACGGCTTCGAACAGGCCCTTACTTCTCAAGCTGCTGTCATGGCTGGGCCCAGCAGCGATAGTAACAACAATAACACGCTGGTACCAGCCGGGAACATTGGTTTCTCAGGCCTTGGTGACGATGAGGGACGCATCAATCCTTTGGCTGGTATGGGCCTTACCGATGAGCAGTATAACGTGATATTGCAGAACCTAGTCAACGGCGAAAGTTTCTCGGGCGCTATGGGCATGAATATGGGTATGAACATGGGCGAATCGAACGGTGGAGAAAAAAGATCTCTAGATGACGCAAGCGACGGCAGAGAAGGTAAACGAAGTCGTTTTGAGGTCGTTGAATAAACCGCTTTTCTTCGAATGGACTTTATTTCTCTCCTCTATTCTTCTTCTGGCAGATGAACCATCTCTGTGGTTTTGTGTTTGCATTGCTTATGCAACTATTGGTTTCTTTCATACCCTTTACTAGCCGTCGTATGGATTCGTTCCAACTGCTGGTTCCCAATGTATCGATATACCTTGTACATGTAGTCTGTAATAGAATAGGTTATCCGATATAGATGCCTCCAAACTATCGTGCATCCTTCAAAGGATATGTTTCACTAACCTGGTGGTAACATGCACAAATAGCGGATAATCCTGATCCTGATCTATTTTAGTACCGTTTGCCATGTGGCGATCGCAACTATGTCGCTCCACACTCAGATCGGGAACACCTATGTACACATTGAGATATGTCAGTTGAGCCGTGCAGTGTAAGGCCGTAGGCAGAAGCGGCTTCGACCGCCTGAAAGGACTCACGAAATCATCGAACGATATACCAGCCCATATGTATTCTACAATTTTGCTGTCCCTGGCCCCCATTTGTGATTCGAACAATTTGATGATTTACATAATCTGAGACATAGTCGTATTGATTTGCTATATACGTACATCTATGTACATGAACAGAGGTGAGTGACAGACTTTGAAACTTCACCTCCAAGGGCCAACTGCGAGTATAAGTTATAATCAGTCCAACTACTAAAGACGAGTTAATCACCACTAACTACTGTGCACGCATGCCATGGCTGCTCATCCTTCGGCGGAAGTGTTTGCAGCGCTATTTGACGCCATCCCTACAGTACGCTGTAAAGCAGCACCGTAAGGTAAGAAACTGAGGCGCAACACAGGGACGGACTGGGCAATTTCATGATCGACTCAACGTTCCTGCCAGGTCGCGACATGGCCACATCTGATATCATACAATTTCCCACTTACTTTTCGTAATCTTCTTGCGCAGACGTATCATAATTATGAAAAAGAAAAGACCGACCGTAGTACATGCTAATGATACGTAGTTCCAAGGCAGTTAGAAAAAAGAGACCCCGTACCAGGATGCGTGGGTCATTCCTGATAATCATGGCATACGCAAGATGAGTATAGAAACAAAAGCACGGAGGGAGGTGGATGAATTGGGACGGACTGCAAAGTCACTGGCCACCAACAGCTCTCCCACCCACAACCATTATTCAACATCACTTCGACAGACCTGGACAACGAGAGGATAGTAGAGACGCGGACGTAGACGGCGATATTGAGATGAGCGATGAGTCAAAACCATTAAAAACATTAGAGGAAATCCTCAGCTCTAGCCCTCTTCTTTCCCTTTGATTCCTCTACAGGCTGATTCGTCTTGGGCACAAAATATTTCACATTGTAGGCCCGTTTCTCCTCCTGTATTGAAATATATGTTGGATGGTCATTCAGTATCTGAAAAGGCAACTTACTGGAGAGAAATTGGCGTCAGCGTATTTCAGACTCGTTTCTTTCTTGAAGGGTGGATTAGTTTGCGCCAACGATGGATCGGGTAATGTAGGGCCGTTGGGAGGAGGAGCAGATGGTGTACCGCTTGACGAGGCTGACACCGAGTTCTGCACTGGATTTGGAGTTGCTCCAGATGAACTAGGTGTGACTGAAGGTGGAGGAGATCCCTGTGTACCCGACGCAGGTACAAAGGTTGGGGGAGGCGCACCAGCACCAGCACCCGGAGGGGGAGGGAACGGAGGTCGCATGCCTGGGACTCCAGGCAGAGGTGGAAATGGTGGCGCACCTGGAGGAAGTATCCCTGGAGGAGGCATAGGGAAACCAGGGGGGATGGGGAAACCAGGAGGCGGCGGGCTGTAGATGGCAAAAGGAAATAAGTATCTCAAGACAAATGATAACTTGACAGAAAGGAAAGAGTCACCAACCCTGGAGGTAATCCAGGCATACCCGGTGCTGGAGGGAAAGGAGGAACTCCAGGAAGTCCTGGAGGTGGGGGGCCACCAGGGAAGAATGGGGGCGGCATTCCTGGTATAGCTGCGGGAGGTAGTGCGCCAGGGACAGGGGGAGGCAAGCCGGGAACAACTGGCGCTGGGACTGGAGGGGCTACATATGCCTGCGGTGGTGCGCCGTAAACAGCGCCGCCTGCATCGACAGTGGGCGCCGAATTAGATGTTCCGCTCTCTGTCGCGCTACCCATCAGCGCCTTGTGAGCCTCAAGTTGAGCCTTCAATTCCTCTTCCGAAAGCGGTCGATTCTCTACTTTCTGCCTCTTGACGGGAGGCTGTGAGATGGAACCTGCTGCTAGACCCAGCTCAATCTCCTTACGGCGCTTGTAATCGGCAACATCTGGAGCAGGGATTCCCTCCATGCCAAAGATTTCAACCTCGTATCCATCACGCCCAGGCAGAGCATTTTCAATGCGCGGAAGGCTGAAAATAGTTAGCTCAGCGTATGGCTCTTTCGAAGTAGACTCACTTTTCTGGCTCCAGTTTGTGGACCTGTTGAATATGGACAGCCAAGCCACCAGCAGTATTAAGGCGGCGAGGACACATGCCACACTTGAAATGCTTAGCCTTCTGATGCTGCATTAGAACTAACGCAGGAAGTCATTAGCGACGTATACGTAGACATAGGCCGCTTTAAGTATCATACCTTTCTCATCTTCGAACTCCCGCTCGCAGTACCAACACCATGGTCGGATGATCTACACGATGTTGTCAGAGCACCGTTGAACGCAGCCTGTGTGCAATTACCTGCTTGTTCTTCTTTTTTGCCATTATCAAAACGTCTATGCCGAGGCGGTAGCTTTCTTAGTTTCTTGAGTGATTTATATACACGGTGAAAAAAGATGGTGGGATGACACCGTGGGAAATCTGTTCATCTCAGCTCGGCACTACAAGCGCGACAGTGGTGACTTAACATTGAATGCTGAGGAGATTTTGTAGGCTCAGCCACAGGAATTTGGGTTGTACAACGATGGTCGTAACACGGCACGCCTCCTCGTCAAAACATAGACAGGCTGAAGCTACGACAGATAGACCTTCAAAGAAGCAGAGGTCTTTGGAATCTGGGCAAGTGTCCTATGAAGTTAGCCCCAGTTCATCAGCCCATGGTATGTTGGACAATCCACTCAAAATCGAGCCCCGAATAACAAGTATGGCCGTAGCCTCTGCTACTACTCAGAAGGCCAAGGGCAGGTGTAAAACAGATACAGAGCCTCCACTCAAGTTTGCTCGTCCAATGGATAGCCGTCACAAACTCGGTGCCCACGTATCTGCTGCTGGCGGAGTGGAGAACGCCATAGTAAACGCCCATGCTATAGGGTATGACCTTGCTGCCGAATTTACGCGAAGAACGCTAAACTGATTTCGTATAATAGAGCCAACGCGTTCGCTCTATTCCTTAAATCACAGCGGAAATGGAGTTCGCCTGCGTTGAAAGATACATCAATATCTACCTTCAAGGCTCGCATAGACGAATATAAATACTCTGTCCGGCATATTCTCCCTCATGGCAGTTATCTCATAAACCTTGGTAATCCGGATAGGTAATTCTTTTCATGAAGGTACGTGTTGATCCTGATATCGATGTCAGAGAAAAGCGGGAGAAATCGTACGAATGCTTTTTGGACGACTTATACAGGTGTGAACAGCTCGGCCTGGAGCTGTATAACTTCCAGTAAGCGTACATTACTGGGCACGGTAGTGGGCATCAGTGACGTAGTCAAGCCCAGGCTCTACAGTTGGCAGCGCCACCCGTGCAGAGTCGATATCTTACATAGCACAGTGTATAAACCGTGCTCATAAAGCGACCCAAACCGTTCGCGTGGTCGTAGAGAATATGGTAAACTTCTCAAGTCTCATCCTTCCTTCGGCTGTATTGATATACTGCATGCAGGCTGGCTCGGGTAACACCATAGGTTCAAACTTCACTGACATTGCTGCCATAATTGATCAAGTCGACGACAAGCAACGAGTGGGGGTATGTCTTGACACTTGTAAGTTTGACAACCGGTTTTGAACCCCATCTGATCGATACGTCCGTATAGGCCATATGTTTGCCGCCGTAAGATGAGTTTGATTCTATCTACGCCGCGCTGACGGAATAAATTAGGGCTATGATATCAGAACGGAAGAGGGGTGGAAGTGAGTCCCGAGTTTCTTTCCGCGCCGGACGTTATTGATAGCACGACAGGGAAACACGTAAGCTCGAAATATCCTGCCACCTAACGATCGAATTCACCATTGTTAGTGGATAAGTTCGAAAACATGATTGGATTGACGTACCTTTGTGGGATGCATATCAACGATTCCAAGACAGTGCTCAACTCCAAGCGAGACCGTCATGAAAACATTGGACTGTGAGTATGTTCTACTCTCATTTCATACTGAATGCTGATGCCGACATAGTGGCAAAATCGGTATCGAGGCTTTCCACTACATCCTCAACGATCCTCGGGTAGAGGATATTCCCCTTATCTTGGAGACTCCAAGTAACGAGAAGCCAGAAGTGTGGGGAACTGAGCTACAAATTTTGAACCAGTTAACAGGATTATCCCTGCAAGATGGCGATGCATTAACCGATCTTGTCGCTCCTATCAGGAATATTGTACAACGAAGAGACATCGCGAGTAAGCCCACAAAGCGGAAATCCAAGAAACAACATCAACCAGATGAACTCGGCGTGATCGTCGAAGCATGAAGCTATATACATTCTCTAGAGTTTGCGGATGTGTCCCATAGCGCCTCTGTGCCCGATCCGTAATACAAGGAGTAGTGAAATCAGTCAAAAACATGCATATCACCTGTGGAAAAGGCTACTTTCTGATCGTCCAATGGTATGTGGAGATACTGGTGTGGTAATAAGTATACAATACAAGTCCATAGGGCTTCTCTTACTTATATGATACGCATAAAAATACGAACTATTTCTGTGGTGTGATCGGCGAATCGATCGCTGAGTCGACTCCCTCTCCTGTGAGCGCATCGATGAGGATATGATTATCCAGATTGATAGTCTGAGCCTTGGGGCGTTGCAGATCGTCCGAAATTGATTGTGGAAAACTGAACGAGGAGGAATTGACCGATTCTCGCAAAGTTTTTCGATAGTTGAGCCTATCTCACATAATCAAGCGACTGGTTAATTGTTCAATGATGAGTCTGGCTCACGTTGCGAGTAGAGAGTTGGAGAAAACTGCAAGTGCTGCTTGAGTACGTATAGAATTCGGTACCAGACGAGGCTGACTTACCTCGCGCCAGGCAAATGTAGATACCGACCCATATAACTACTGGACATCAGATTGACCATTTTGGCGGTAGACACCACGTTGCTTACAGCTGTTGGTAATAACCATGAACTAGAAAAACAATGATTGAACAAGTATGCGCAGAGGAAAAAAGGTGCACGTACACAGATGGTAACGGCCAGAGTCATGAGACTGCATACAACAGTGAACATTGATGAAGTCTGGCTTAGAGGCATGTCTGTCACCTTGTTAATAATCCGGTTTCTTTATAGATATTCTGTCAGTCCTGATATCATCAGCACAAGGGGGTGGAGAAACGTACGAATAGTCATTAGTATGATTCGATCAATTAGCTTGGTGGTCCTAGGCGTCGACGAGTTAAGCGGACAAAACGAAAAACCGGAAGCAATTTACCTGGTAAATGAATCCTTCCAGCTTCGTTTCTGGAATAAGTCATAGCAGAGCCCGACGGCGATGATGATATCCACTACTGCCCCGATAATCAAGCAAGTGCCGACGAGCCAGCCCCAGTGCTTAGTAAAATCAGTAAGGCTCTTCTTCAGCATTATAGCCGTAGTTCCTGTGGCTGCTAAGCATCTCATGCCGGACAAGCCCCAGCAAAATATGGTAAGATATCTTCGCCCAGAAAATCTTCTAAGGCGGTCCGCAAAAAATACCTACGTTTCCCATTCAACCTATCGATTTTGATTGAATAGGAAAATACTGACTTGGACCATACAAGCAATATATCCGCTGAGTAGCGTAGCCACCGCAATGCCGACGGGAGCTTTGGCAAATACAGCCTCTGGTTGACCGTACTGCAAAATGGATAAGGTGTAGAAGGCATGCAGAACAGATATGGTATGTCCTAGTTCCATGAACCTGCAACATTAGCATTTTGAATCATCATCATGTCACGGCGGGTTTCCTTGAAACTATAAAGCTTACATTACCGACGAAACCTGTTGGATATTGGTTCGTCGACAATTACATGAACAAATGGTCAATGAACGTACAAGCACTTTGAGAGCACCCCGGTCATCTGGAAAGCGGGAAAAGTAGAGATATGCCTGGGTCACACTGATCCCAAAGACAAAGATCGAAATCATCGTCCCAATCTCCAACACAGCTAGAGTATTGAGCAAGTTGAACCCCTCCATCCTTGCAAGAACAGAGTCGCTTTGCGAGCAGTGGGTTCAGATGGTAGACCAGTGACCACAAGTTGCTTTTCATGCGAATAACAGGCTTTAATTGGTAGCTGGCAAATGTTGATGCATTGCATTCCTCTATGGAAAGGGCCCTGATGGACTGATGCATCACCAATGCTGTTCTCCGCACGTGTGCGATCACAAGCATGTCCAACTACACCAAAAGAGCTGCTGTGGCGGTGTTCCTTTATAGGCAATGCTCTTATGATTATGAATTTGATGGCCTCGGGAAACGTCTATATACGGCGTGCCATCGTATTACAATAAATAAACAATATATTGTAATAATATAACGACGGAGATTGAGGGATATCAAGACCGGCTACCATTCGCCATATGCAGGGTAGCATAATGACCGCCGCGCTTAATGAGTTCTTGATGAGTACCTTGTTCCACAATAGTCCCATCTTTCATGTACCTACAGTCAGCTATAGTCAGCATTACACAGCAGCAAGGGAAAGCGGACCTACAGAATGAGATCGGCCTGTGTAATGATGTGGTTCATCCGGTGTGCAACGTAGAGGATAGTTTTTCCATTACGGAGTGAAATGATGTTGTTCAATATTTTCATTTCAGACAAGGGATCCAGTTCTGACAAGGCATCATCAACGACAACCAAGCGAGACTCGCCGCATAAAAGACGAAAAAAAGCTCGAGATCTGTAATACGAGAAATAAGTGAAGAGGACTAGGCGTAGAGAAGATACTTCCTTACGCCAGGATCCTTTGGGTTTCCTCACGGGAAAGCTGTACAAGACGCCTGGCAGACAGAGCAAAATTCCGTGCATCCACGGCTGCCCGAGGGCTGGGTCCCATGCTCTGCCCTAATACCGGAATAACACTGGGGAAGGCATCATACCCTACTCTTCGCAGCAGGCTATACGCCCCCCCCAAGTTTAGCAGCTTCATCCAGTAATTCCATGCCGATTTTCCCGTTTGGGAGACCAAACAAAATGTTCTCCCTCAAGGACACAGGATAAAGTTCTTGGGGCGACTGGAATATAACCGTCATGCTGCTTCGAAGTCTCTCTACATCGAAACTTGTGATCAGGTTGCCGTCAATCAATATGTCCCCGCTCGATGCCTCCATGAGTCGGGGAAGGAGCTTGAGCAACGTTGATTTACCACTTGAATTAGGACCCACGATTGCAACTATTTGGCCAGGTTGGATGGTGAACGAGACATTGTGAAGTATGTTTTTAGGGCCGGTGTACACGTCATGGCGGATGAGGGAGACATCCCTGCGCGTAGATGCTTGAATTTTAGTCTTTTAGTATGAGATCAGGTAGGATACCTGAATATCAGTTTCATTCCTTTCGCAGAACTCGTGATAGGGTCTGGGTAGTTGTTTACTTCAGAAGTAGGTTTAGGTTTGATTCGCATCAGAGGAGTGTAAAACCTTTCAGCCTGAAGGCAGATATCGTCTAGAGATAAATTCATGCGTATACACGATTCAGTATTTCTGCGAATGGACTCCGTCATAAACCGTAAGAGCAGAGATCTTGCAATGACGTTTGAAGGGGTAGACCATGAGAGGGTCAAAATATATGCAATCTCAAACCGATAGCCTCAGCCACGATGATACGTAGACGAAGTAACGGACTTACAACGGGAAGGTCTATGATAATACAACTCAGTAAATCCCATGATAGCGGTCGGGAAACGTTGTTTGATGCCAATGCGATCGCATCCGGTCGGTGAGCAATGAGACTGTTTGATGTCTTCTCATACTCTGTATTGAATTCTTATTAGACATTGCGGAGCTCATAAGTGGCCTGCACACTATAACTTGCCTGTCGCCAGAGACGATGAAATGCCATCTTTACGTATATCTTCTTGGTACTTCGTGGAGAAGATCAATGTGTACAATACGGCAAGCCGTTGATAGTAAAAGTTGTTTGTCCAGAACGTGTATTCTAGCAGCTTTCAAGTCAGGGGATGCTTGGCAAGAGATTACAGCTTAACTCACCCGCACCTCCTATGCCATTTTGGGGCATGACATAAAGCAGAATGGGATAATACACGCAGAAAAAAATGAGCAACTTCAACTCCAACGCTTCCTTCTTCAAGTATAGATGCACGAGAACGAGAGTTTGTAGTAGGACAGTCAGGATGGTGCCTAATTTATGGCACAATGATTCGATAATGTCCCAGCCAGGGACGACTTCTTCGAACTGCCATTGGCCAGGAAAAGATGCTGGTACCCTTACTAGTGAGTTAGAGGTAGCATACGAATAGTCGCGTACCATCACATTCATCTGTGGCTAGTTCCATCCTCACTGCAGGAAGCTAGATTAGATGTCGATTTACCTCAGAAAAGGGGAGGGGTCACCTCTTGCAAGTTTTGGCAGAAAGTGCGCTCTGAGCTGGCCACGCAAATTAAATGATATGTCTTTTCTGGGGTACATGTTAGCGGAGAACGAAACGTTTGGAGAGGCCTTACTTTATACGCTCCACTAGGGTAGATACGAACGTGGATGCTAGACAGCTATACACCAGGGTTACTAAGAGGCTTCCATCGTCAAGGTGCTGGAGAGGCATCGATATCTACATAAATTCTATATCAGCCACGTGTGGTAGATCGTCCGAAGTACAAACAAGATCAAGTGCTGAGCTAGCCATATATATAGAGAGAATAGATGATGCCATGGACCATAGGCAGCCGAGAGCATAGGTAGTGAATCCAAGTGGAGCAAGCATGAGCAGTTCGCGTAGGAGCCTTGCTGCAAACGGAGCGGATTGAAGAATTCTGGCCCCAAAACCAGTTGGACCCATGGAAGAACACCGATTGGGTGGCTCAAAAGCGACTTCAAATATTCCCCAGTGTAATCGTCTGAGATTGCGGGCTTCGAGAGATGCTTGGGGGTCTTGTGATGATCGGGTGTTGGTTTTACTTGATGCGCATTTGGTAGGCATTGAGAAGGGTGCCTATGCACAGGGAAAAGAGACTTAGTAACCCCATCTCTCCGAGCACCAAGCTTTATATGGGTGACAGATAATCCCATTATACATGCTTCATTTACCCAGAATACCTGGCTACGGTCGGAGAACGAAAGCCTTGCGTCTGCTGTGCGCCTCCGAGGTATCCTCATAAGTGCATTGTGGGTCTTTATGATGCATATGTGGACAACCTTTGTATAGATTGAAAAAATGCGAGCACCGACGGATTATAGCTACGATCGAATCAGGCTTCACGGCGAGGTCCACTACAAGATACACCTGAAGAGTACGTCAGTGAACATTTTCAGGACGTTTTACCACCGCTGGTTGGTCCGATGGGGAAATGGTAGTCATCTTTCCCCACATATAACGTCTGAAAGACCAATAAAAGAACCTTTGATAGTCGAAGCGAAAATTTAGAAAATGAAAACTCAGTATGTTTGTCCCTACCACACAAAGTGCAACTTCTTGAGGTCTGTATTCGGCTGGCTGTCCGCATGGCTAGCGAAAAGAAGTCTGAATGTTAGTGCCCCCAGAGAGGACATAACTGAAATCATTGTCTATTAGGCGAACGTCGTAACCAGAACAGATGCACAGCGGAGGCCAACGTCCGAACAATAGTAAGTCAATCCTGTATCCCGGCTGTTACCCACTGCGAAGTCAACGGTGGCGTGGATCGGTTTAAACGTTGAAGGAATGGCAATATAGGACCAAAAGGGCAATGCACCCTATCGCCTACCAGCGTGGCCTTACCACAATAAGTGGTAGTTCCAATGGCATTGACAACTATTTGTAATTGTGGGTGAACAGTTTCGGATATATATGCTTGTTGTATAATTTGGACCCACTGAAGTTCGGTATCTCGGCGCCAACGGATGAAACACCAGACATGGATTGTCAGGAAAAAGGATAGGACACACGATACCAGTTATATAATTGTGCCATCCTAATTTACGTGGGGTGCATGTCATATCTGACCTGCTGACGGACCTACACCAAGCCATTTGTCCATGAGATTCCAGATTAGCAGCTGTTCCTCGTTCCACTCCGTTTTCTTCTCCCGGACGCAATCCGCACACAACCCATAGGCTGCCCAATCCACATTCTTAATGCGTTCCAGAGTTTCAAGGGGCTTACACACACCGTCATCCTCGATGGCGGGTTGAATCACGACGTTCATCCACGTGTCTGCAAAGACGTCTGTACAGGCCATATGAGGCGTCGTCGCGGGGGTGAAAAGCATTGGAGTAAAGTGTTCAACCATGCTCGTCATCAGGTCATGACACCGCTTGAGTTGGGCGGGAGGAAGGATGCGTATGTTGGGTGCAGTATTTACTTCCTCGGGGGCGTTACCGGCGTTTACACCACCCAGTTGCCCTTCCTCAGATATAGGCGCTCTAGCAACTTGAGGACTAGTAGAGTCCAGGGATGATTCATCGAGATCAAGATTCGATGCGGTGACATAGCTGTAAAACAACCGTTTCTGGACCTATGCTACAATAGGATCCTGCACTTAAAGTCAATGAAAAATCCTGACTCACAGTTAAAACTTGAAATTCCAAAGCAAGCGATAATGCCTCAACTAGATCCTCCTGGTGATCAAGGGGCGTGGGTACGTCGGGAAACAATTTGATGAAGTGGTTCACAGATGCTTCATGGATTTGGGGTAAATCTAGCTGTTTGGGCGATGTGACCCGAATGAGAGATGCCAACCGGGGGAACGGCGTACTTGAGGAAATATCCCTTCCAAGTAGTAGGTCAGCAACTGCATTCCACAACAACCCAGACCAACTTATATAGACGTAGGGAAACTCACGGGTTGTAGTACAGATAGTCTAATAATACAGTCACATCTTCCGAACGTACATTGCGTTCCGGCGCAACAAAGTAATGAACACATGCACTCAAGTCGCCACTTGCGTTGCAGGACACTTCCTGAGGGTCACTCGTGGCAGGTTCGGTATGTTCTATCCCGGTGATGTCCAATCGAGAATGACGGCAGAAGACATCCTTGTGCACTTTAAAAGCGCAACCTTGGACGTAAAGTACTAGGGATCCACCTTCAAACCAGAAAGTGGTGTGGCGATTCTCGACGCTGGGATTGGCAGTCATTTGCTGAAGGAGACCCCATCATGTTTATAATCGATAATACTGAAGCTTGCGAAAGCTGAAAGTAGTTGTCCCACGATCAGCTTTCTCTTGTTCGCGGCAAATGAAATTGAATTGTTACCTACACTGGTTCAACAAGAACATTAGCCATGGCCTATAAGCTGAATCGTAGCGTATTCTTTCGCCGCCTTACAGAAGCTATAGGCCCTGCAACGAGATACCGATCGTTCAGCATGACCCGCGTGCAAGGGAACAATGGACGAGAATATGGGTACGAACATATCTTCATTCCTAAGCGAGAGGATGGAAATAACTGCTGGTTTGTAGGGGCATGAGCATTGATGGACTTACTGAGCCGCAAATTCAAGTTCGCGAAGGTACTCTATTACATGAATAGCACGAATTTTTCGGCCTCTCATATACATGCTCACCTTGTCTTGCAAAGCCATTACAAGCATTTGTAAGAAATATCCGGACGAGTATTGGGCTCAAAAAGAAGCGTCAGTCGCTTCAACGCTAGCTGCCTCATATTGGCTCATTCACTGCGCGACCCAGTAAAGGTAGCTACCCAAATGATCTTCATCGAGATCTTGCGGTCGGCGGTTGGTTAGGAAGTTTGTTATTACAGCCTATCAGTAATGGACGCTTGCTAACTGACGAACGAATGTAGTCTGCATGCCAGAGGAGTATGGCGGCTCGAATCTGGGTATCTCGGAAGCAACAATTATGGTGCTCGCGATGTTACTCTGACTCTTTCCAATGGTCTGACTTAGCTCCTGTCGCAGTTGCAAACGATCGCTGAGAGTGGGGCTGGTATCGTGGGTGCACAAACGATACACGCCAATATTTATGCAAGTACGTGCCTTAGCTAACTACTCATCTTTCTTGTCTAGATAGCTGGTCTGCAGTGCAGCCAGGTTCGTCCTTACAAGCATTTTGTCGTCGACGATGCTTCTGATGCCATCAAGTCTGGACATTTGCAACTAAAGAGCAACGTGATCGATGGCTTCCGCCGATTATTTCTGGAAGACAGCGAGCTTGCTTTGGTGTGACTGAGGTAACCTCGAGGTATATGTTCTTCTCGAGCCAGGTCTAATGCTCACGACATAGCCGAATACTGGGCTAGATACGTTAAAGCTACGCACTCATGCATCACGTCGTGGAGACACATATTCAGTTCATGGGGCCAAAATGTAATTTTATCTTCATTCACATTATTAGTGAATTGACGAAATGACCGATCAAAATAGATGGATATCGTGAATTTACTGCTTATGGGTTCATGCGCTACGTTTTCATCCGTGATATTAACAGTTCCGCGCAAGTTGCTCAGAAAATGGTTCTACTTGCTCGAACCACACCGCTTGAAGACTTGAAGACCCCCTCAGAAGGACTTTCCCTCTTTTTCGCGGACATCAAAGAAGAGGACGGCGTCACGCCAAAGAAGGGCATCGAAATGCGGAAGATTGCAAAAATGGGTGGCAGGGCTGTCGACGCGAACCAAGTATGATGCAGCCAAATCCAACATCTCCCCTCCGTACATGCCATTGACACGGCTATGATCCCCTGGTAGATCTTCTTTGATAACTTTGAAATTCCGGTATCAGATAGAATAGGCGAAGAGGGCAAGGGATTCAAGCAGTCCGTGATGGTCGTCCTTTAGCCGCACGGAATTAATAAACATGTATAGGATCTTGCATGGGATGAACGCGGAAAGGTGTTTATTAGCCGGGGAAGCTCTTGGTTTGTCGTGGCACTATAAAGAGTTCCGCTGTTCAATGTCCTTGCTACCATAGGTCTTGGATATGCTGCACTGCGACGAGCTGCACGATACGCATCGGAACGAGTAGTTTTTGGAAGACCGAGTATGACTCATTGCCACACGACACCGCGATAGTTGCTAACTTTCTACAGTTGGGCAGAACCAAGCAATCCAGCACCCCCTTGCCGTATGCTACTTCTTTCCTAACCAAATAGCAATAAACTGCTAATCATGAATATCAGCAATCTTGGGTAGACTTGGAAGCTGCCAAATTGCTCACTTACTGTGCAGCCAGGGCTTACGACGACCTTGCTGCGGGAGGCACACCAAGTACAACAACTGACGTGGGGGCCAAATGCAACGCCGCGAAATATTTCGCTGCCGAAGCAGCTTTCAAGGCTTGGTATGTGGGTTTTGGGTTTTGGTTATACTCTCTAAAAGACACTTGCCCATAGCGAACGAGCCGTGATGTATGGATTGCGACTTAGCTAATCGCTGGCACTGACACTCGAATAGGACTCATGGTGGAATGGGATATTCTGCCGATTGTACGTTCTTATTACAGAGTCAGATGGTGCATCATCGTGATTCTCTGTAGACCATGTCGAACGGTATCTGAGAGAGATCTTCGTGCCGCGTATCGCTCCGGTCTCTCGGGAAATGATTCTGTACGTTCAACTTGTGTATTACACTGATTCTCGTGACGTTCACTCGTGAACCAGTAATTACATTTCCCAGAAGGTCCTTGGTTTACCCAAATCGTACTGAGTCTTTATGGCATCGTATCATCGAAATGGTCGTTTGATGCAAAATGCGTTGTTGTATGGACAATATAGCTCGCGACCTAGTCAGAAATTGGACAGGAGGTACAAAGAATGGGAGGTAACACCTATTGCAATACATGGCAAAGGTGATGTATGCAACTTGGTAATTCTGCTATTAGGACAAGTTTACCGCGGCCCCGTATACTAATCAGTATAGTACCTTGCTTAGTCTCTGGACGCCTGTCAACAAAGCATCACCCTGTCTGATCAGCGTCTCGTATTGTGCTGCCTTCAACTCTGGTCGGGTAGTTTCAACGATTCCGTTTACTTTGTCAATGGTGCAGTGCAATCTTCCGCTGGCAATAAACCGAGATATTTCACTACAGAAAGTGGACCATATTGAGTGAATTTGCAGATAAACGGGAGAGGTAGAAACTAACTTGTCGACAAAGTCAACACTAACGCCAAAAGCAGCCGCTAGACTGTCTAGCGTTAAACTGCGGTAGGACTCTAGGAGCTGAGTATATGCACGGATGCGCATTTCCCGCACGTAGTAACGTGAATGGGGAGAGAGGACGCGGGATGGTAAGAGGTGATCTTGTTCAAGTGTTGCTGAGATATATGCAGTTAGCTAATAGATACCTAAGATGAACGTCGGGTGATGTACCGAGTGCAACGAAGAACTTGTCGTAATGACAATCATAGAGGTTTTTGACCAAGTCACCTAGAAGTGGGACTTCAGGAAGAACTTGGTTGACTTCAGGTGCATTGATTATCTGTGAAGGGGTCGAATTAACGCAAAATTCGCCTGTACAACCAACCTCAGATCCAGCACCTTTTTCTTCAGGTCTACTCTGCTTAGCGTCAAAGCCCCGGCTATGACAGTCAGAGAGACAAAGTCGTTATATGTCAGTAGTTCAGTAGCCGTGAAGGTCGACAGCGCGTCTAGGAGCAATTCGCCCCCGCGTTTAAATTGTCGGATGGAGAGTAAGTGTAGCCCGTTGTAGACCTTCAGACGGTTCCTTCGATCCCAATCACCTCCTTCCTCAATCAGACTTATTAGGAAGGGTCAACGGTGTATAACGAATGCAGAAAAGGGGAGACATACGCTTCGGCCTTGCTCAGGTTCTCAGTAATAAGTTCGTGGTCACCGAAGAAAAACCCAATGCGTATCAGTGTTAGCACGATGTCTATCCGTGACCCCAATCCCGGCGTTTTCTCGAGGGCAAGCTTCTGTGCTTCTATAGCACGGTCCTACGATGTACCCTTGTTCATAAAGACACCTCTTGGCTCGACGGCACGCTTACCTTGTCACCAATCCGCGTCAGATAGTTTGCACGAGCTCTTAGTGCGTCTGATATTTCTGACTCTCCTTCCTGCTTCTCGGCCTCGGCCAGTCGGTCGTCTAACTTCTGGAGCTCTTCCGTATTGGACTTCTCCATCTTTGACAGTATTTCGTTGTCTAGTGGAACCGTTGCTGATGAGTTGGAGGTTACGATGCGATAATACGGCGCCATCTCTACATGGCTAATGGTGTAAGTCGTATCAGGACTTTGATTAAACGTCTATAACATACGATCACTCTCGATGCCTTTGAGAAGTTCTGTGCGAGCATTTTGATGGAGCGTGGCCAGTGAAGGAGTTGAGAGAATGAATAAGTGCTGTGGCAGGGCAAGGTTTGGGATTGGGAGCACAATGTCGTCGGCCATTGCAGCGGATGAACTGAACTGTAATTACGCGTCTGGTTAATAAATGCGAGGTTCCCACGGCCAGACGCGTGTACTACCTCCTTCACCATGTCCGTTCAAGAACTGCTCGACCAAGCTGATTCATGCAAAGCAACGCAGCCAGAACGCGCCGAGCAGCTCTACAAGCAAGCCCTCAACGAGAACGCTACCTCCAATGAGCAGGAGTCCGTGCTCATAAAGCTCGGCGAGCTATATCGGGACCAGCAGAATGCGGACGGTGTTGCACAACTTATAACACTATCCAGAGGCTTCATGTCGTCCACTGCTAAAGCGAAAACCGCCAAACTAATTCGAACTTTGTTGGATTTCTTCAATGCCATACCAAATAGCCAACAAATCCAGATCAAGGTGCTCAAAGACAATATTGACTGGGCTAAACGGGAGAAACGGATATTCCTCAAACACAGTCTCGAAACTCGCCTAGCATCTTTGCAGCTCGATACTTCACAACATAAGGCTGCCCTCGCACTCATCGACAATCTACTCACGGAGTTGAGACGCCTCGACGACAAGCTCATCCTCACAGAAGTCCATCTGCTCGAGTCGCGAGTCTATTTGGCCATTCGCAACCTGCCGAAAGCCAAAGCTGCATTGACCTCTTCACGGACCGCTGCAAACTCAATATATTGTCCTCCGCACCTGCAAAGTGCTCTGGATTTACAGGCAGGCATCCTTCACGCAGAGGATAGTGATTGGACAACTGCATACTCGTACTTCTTCGAGGCGTTTGAAGGATTGAGTTCCTTGGGAGAGGAGAGCGCTTTGGGTGCCTTCAAATACATGCTACTTTGTAAAGTCATGCTAAACTTGGTGGGTAAAGGTCCACCTACGGACAAGTGTTCTAGGCTGATGCACGCACCCTTAGCCCGATGATGTCAATACCTTATTGACAATCAAGTTGGCACTGAAATATGCTCAACTACGAGAAGTTGAAAGCATGCGAGCCATAGCTCGCGCACATCAAAATCGGAATCTAGCAGACTTTGAAAAAGCTCTAAGGGATTACCAAGAAGGTGAATTTAACACCGGTATTCTAAATTCCGCTGTCCATCCTTTAATTTTCCTCTATCAGAACTCACGACCGACCCAATCATCCGATCGCACCTGACTGCCCTATATGACACATTGCTCGAGCAGAATCTTCTGCGGATAGTCGAGCCTTACTCAGTAGTTGAGATTGAGCACGTTGCTCGTCTTGTGGGGCAAGAACGACAAGCTGTAGAGTCGAAGTTCGTCCCCAAATGGTCGTTTATCAATTCTCAAGAGTTGACTGGTATTTAGGTTATCAAAGATGATTCTGGACAAGGTCTTCCATGGCGTCCTCGATCAAGGCCGCGGCTGTTTGATCATATACGACGAGCCAGAAGTCGATGTAAGCAGTCAGTTCTTACACTCCGAATGCATGACCAATTCGAGGTTCTAGAATATGTACGGTGCAGCCATTGATACATTGGAGCAGGTAGGTAAGGTAGTAGAGTCGCTGTATGCCAAGGTAAGAATATATTTATATTATCCATTACACTTGAATAACCCCGTCTTTGCAGTCGGTGAAAATCGCGTAGTGTCCCTGATAGATGTACCAGTATTTCTACGCATGTAAGCACGGGTGACGCTTGCTAGCTGACGAGCGAGCCCCATGTTTCAACCTGACGATGACTTCGGACTTACTTGATCAATACCATCAGAGAATGCGCATTACTCTCGATTAACTTCTATAGAATTACCCCTTTCATGCCATTGAAGCCAATGCGTGCTGTTCTCGTTTCCATTCCTCTCTTCTATATTTCGGACCAATGGCTCATACATATAGTTCCCTACTTTCAATACAACGGGTCGTCAAGCTAGGGCTGTACTGTGGCCGTTCAACATGCAATCATCAGGAGGCCTGCAACTAACTGAACAAATTAATAATGTGCTGGGTCCGCCTCATGAATGCAAACACACTCTGCTTAATACCCGGGATCCACACGCAGTCGGCTGCGAGAGCTGAATTCAATGGGTCGGCCGTACAAGCGGGAGAAGGGTACAAGGTGACGTTCAATCGTCTCATGGTTCGTCCCATTCTATAATACTTGGTGAAACTACGAGTTCTCTGGCTAGTTCGGGCCGCAAGACCCTAACGAGCAGCTGAAGTCAATACTAATGAGTACCCATGAAGATTTGAAGGTCAAATTCCTTTGCCGCGAAGCCTAAGCCGGAATGCTTCCTACCATACTATATATACGTCTCGGAGAAATCGTTCGCAAATAGGGGATTTTTTTGCCTCACTAACGCGCCGTGAGCTACCTATTGGCCTCGAGGCTATTCTATAAAAGTCGTCGCAATCGCCACGCATACCACGCGATTGAGAATGCCTTAATACGTACCCTCAGTCTTCATGTCATGGCAAGTGTTCACAGGACGAATCCGAGATGAATGGAACTTACCATCGCTAGGCAACCAAATTGTAATGGCATGAGGGATCGAGTCCATGAAGAATGTGCTAGCTAAGTGCGTGTCCGTGAGCTAATCCTCTGTATATGCGTATGTACTAAAGTCCACGGATGAAGAGAACTGTCATGTACCTGGTGTGAAGACGAAATATTTGCTGCGTTTTCTAAGGAATCATGGTATGTGTAAACGAATTAGTTACTCGAAGACTTAATGACAATGAGGTATTCGATTGGTAAACAGTAGAAGCTAACAAGGAGACGGGCTTCAAGAGTCAAAGGTACCTAGTGACCTAACCAGCGTGGAGAAAGGGTTAACAGGGTGGGATGCAAAGGAGGTAGACTGAGAACCATGTCTACAATGTAAACATTGAAAGGCACAATTGATGAAGGACGGTCCGCCAGATGAATGATCTCTGAACAAGAATTAGCTTCGTGTAGTCGTGTCGTCATTCATAGCCGTCATCATCAGTATGTGGAGGGCAATGCGCGAGAGTTGCTTCCCGGGGAAAGAAATCGGTGGGAACTAGCCCAAGGAAACGTAGCGTCCAGGCCAGATGATGAATGAATATTCGTCAAGGAAAGGGAAAAGGTAGGAATGGAATCAGGAAAAGGGGGAGTATGGAGCTGAGGGAAAGGCTTATGATCGAAGTTTAGTCGACGAAAGACCATTTGACTATAATACAGGGCACCATTAACTTGGGCATGATCTCAATGATATTCTAAGACTTACTCCCAACCATACCCTGAGCTTCGGTAGCAATCTTGAGGAATGCACCATGAGACAGATCGATCGAATTTTCGTTGTTGCAGGTCGGGCATGCATCAGCAATGGTGACTTGAACAGACTTGACAAGATAGGATTAGCCAGCGATTGGAAAAACAGAAACACTAGACACACCTTCCCATTATTCTCATTGATAATGTTGACCTTCTTTCCGCAGAGCTGAGAGCGTTCGCCAGTATTACCATAGCGACGTGAGTCTAATGAGAACCACGAGATACGTCAGCGCCTCTACAGTAGTAAATTCTCGGGACGGCCTTTACTTACCGATGGCGGCAATCATATCATTGTCAGAGTGAACAGTACCGCAAGCACCAGGTACACCGTTCTGGAAAAAGAATGTAGCGACTCCACCCGTGAAAAGCTGGCCGACACTATCGATGACACCATCCACTACTGACTTTCCGGTGGATTGGGGTGCCTTCGAGGTTGAGTGTTTAGTACTAGTGGGCTTCTCCTCAGCTTGGGTCTCAGGTTTAGCAGCGGGCTTCGTGGCTGGGGTAACCTGAGCAGCCACTGCCTTGGAGGAGGAGGGAGCGGGAGCGGGGGTCGTAGCAGGGGCGGGTGCCGGTGCGGGAGTTGGAGCAGTTTGAGGGGCAGGCGCGGTTTCATTGTCATCCTCGTCATCACAGTCCTCTTCCGCATCGTCATCATCTTCCTCGTCGCAATCCTCATCAGAAGGGTCAACGGGAGTTGTCACCGTAGAGGTGGGCTCAGCTGCGTGAGCAGAGGAAGAAGCAGCCGCAGAAGGAACACAGTATGGCTTGCGGTTCTTCTCGAGCGTCTCGGTCGCCTGAGAAATATGTGAGCAACGATCAATTCCTTAAAAATGCAGACATACGAGCATGGGATGACAGCAGTCGTCGAAAAATGGCTTGCCATGCTGTAATTGGCAACCAAGAGCTAGATAACGAGTGTGGTAGACCTCGTACTTCTGCGGAGGAGGTCAGAATTGAGCTAGCATAGCCATTGGAGAGAACTAGCCTCAAGATAGCCTTCATAGTAAGTATCGGGCTTGGTGGTGCGGGGAACAACCGCAGCGTCGACAGAGGCGACGGCGGCGAGAGCAACGGTAGCCAAAGAGAGGACGGAGAACATGATGGCTTGAGTTGTAAGGACGGGGTGTATTCAAGAGAGCGAGTTGCAAGTAGAAGTCGACTTGAATTTAAAGAGAGGCAACGAGTTTAAACTAAGGTATGGGAGAAGCGGGCGAAGTTAGTGAATGAATAGGAAAAGGCTAAGAAATGTACTTACGAACTCGAGGAAAAGGTGAGGGTGGAGATGGTGGTGGAAGGTGAAGAAGGAGGAAGAGGAGCAAACCGAACAAACACCCAAATCTTAAATTATTTATTTTTAATTCTAAAAATAGCTTTTTCTCGCGCTCACACGCCAGCCCGCTTGGCAACACCGCCCCCTGACACATCAGCGTCAGCAACACAGATTCCATGCATCCAGCAAAAGTTTGAGATTGGCATTCCAACATAAATCAGCTAGTCTGAAGTTGATAAATATCACTCATCATTTCAATTTGAGGTCAAACCAACTCTGTTTGGTTGCGACCTTGATGTACAAATAACGGCAAATCCCGCAGGCGCTGTGTTCCATGCAACAGGACTGGCGCGGTGACCAACGCCTTTAACGACACGACACGATGAGTAGTAAGTAACAGTGTTCATCCTCACTGAGGACCAGATCTCACTCATTCCCTTGTACAATAGACTACAATCAAAACCCTTTTGCATCATCCCATTCGCTGGACACGAATCCATTCGACGACCCAGCGCCTCCGCAGTCTTCCTCACATGCAGCAGAGGCTGCGCGACTCGAGGAGTTGCGACGTCGCGAACAAGACCTGGAAAGGAGGGAACAAGAGCTCAACCAGAAAGCTGAACATATCCGAAAACATGGCAGGAATAACTGGCCTCCGTGTATGTTTCCCTCTCAGTTTTGCCACTACGACATCCGTCATTCCGTCTCTGGAAATACCCTGCATCACTTGTCCTTACTCAATTACCCACCTATTTTCTGACGTGACCGACTTTACAGTCTTTCCATTGATCTTCCACTCCATACAAGACGAAATTCCCGAAGCTTCACGTCCGCTTATCACGCGGTTGTACCAACTTTGGCTGGTCCTAGTTGGAACTTTAATCTTGAACATGGTCTCATGCATATTCATCTTGCTGGCCGGGTCCTCGGATGGGGGGAAGGATCTCGGCGCAAGCATAGGGCGAGCATCTCTTTCTGACAGAATTCTACTCTCCGCTGAGCCCGGGTTTTTAGATATGTCGTATTTATTCCCATTGCTTCCT
The DNA here is from genome assembly GCA_014058305.1 of Pleurotus tuber-regium. NCBI lineage: Eukaryota > Fungi > Basidiomycota > Agaricomycetes > Agaricales > Pleurotaceae > Pleurotus > Pleurotus tuber-regium. Next base: position 2,455,288 of record JACFYU010000026.1, on the reverse strand, counting down.
TCTTGCTATGGTATCGGTGAGCTACAAGGTTAATATGAATGCCCGGAATTAGATATAAACTCGGCACTCTTAGCCCAATATATAACGGATACATGAAAGTAAGGATTCTATCCGCTTTGGCTCGATCTAATTCTAATTCTCTTCCCGCATGTAGGAGCAATCTTTGTACTACTGTAAGTCCTAACTCGGTCGCTCAACATCATGACGTTCCTTGCTCACTAAGTCAATTTTTGTTCGGACCAGATCTGTATTTCTTCTTTTGCGGATTCCATCTGTTGTTCAGCATATACATGTACGTATCGACTTTCTTACGGTCGCTGATTGCGTCCAGCTAACGCATGCACGCGGACAGGATTATAGGCATACCGAGGTACATATAATCACCATATTTTACTCCACCACTTTCTGATCTACCTTTCTACCGGACGCTCACGTATTATTATCGGCCGCCGTCTTACATGATATCAATTCTGTGGCGTCTGCTGGGCTTGCTGACTACCTAGTACTGGCTCTGCTGGCTTGATACAGACGATTCAGATGTATACTAGGCACGCTTTTGTCGCTGCTATTCTAGGGACAGTGACGACGGTGGGATGGACGGTCCAAGGTCTAGGGAATGCCTTCTACTACAGACAGGTTGGTCTATCATTACTTACTTGATGGGGTTGCCTCTGATTTGTTCGATACGTAGATATATGCGCACCACACAGCAGCGGGTCATACAATGGAAAAGGTCTGTCCATTGTACAAGGAATGCATTCCGTGTCTGATTGTTTTTAGGCAAAAGCGGAGCTAGCGACTCATGGGGCGAAGGCTTACTTTACTCGAGGGTGAAAAGGCGGATTGTTCACTTAGTATACGAAATGTTTTCATAACAGACTTTTATGTTTATGTTGTCGTTTTTTTCGTGTCCTACTCTACTGAGACAGTCGGAATGGCGACAAAAAGGCAGCTGGACAATGCGCAACTGTATTGTCGGAGTTTGAATGCACGCCTTATCAGTTGGCTGTGTAGCCTATTATGTTTTTCTCTCAACCACCACCTAAGGTAAGCAACCCTTCACTCACTTGTGTTTTTTGCCGTCTTCCAGATCGTGGATATGTCCTGAGCATATTGATGGCGGTATTACTCGTTCTGCAGTACGCTCCGTACCTGGAATTACACTCATGTTTTGCTTTCTACAAAACTCTTGTCGACAATTTGACTAACTCGACTCTTATGCAGCACAAAAAGCCGTATAAAAACATATAAAAAACCCTTTTTATATACAAGCGGTTGCCTTTTCTTCCTTCCTGTGTAGGTCAATCTTCTTGTCTACGCTTTCTACCCATCTCATCTCAAGCAGTTGCAGAAAAGTCATAAAGCAGTAACGACCTCCCAAACCCACATATAAAAAAACCAATTATTCTTTTACCTTTTCCTCGAAAACTCGATTTTCATATAGCAAAACAATGGCTTCTGTCGCTGTCGCTCAACCCGAGTCTGTGCCTCAGGCTGTTCCTCTGCCTGAGCAACCTGCTCCAGTGATGGCCCCTCCCCCTACGTCGGCCCCAGCACCCGCTCCTTACAGCGCTCCGGCTCCCGCCCCAAGTGTTTCATCGCCTTCTGCATCCTTGTACGTCGGAGAGCTGGACCCGACTGTGACTGAGGCGATGCTGTTTGAGATTTTCAACATGATTGGACCTGTCGCGAGGTAAGTGTTACATGTTGATTTGGCGTTTCGTTCTTGATGACACTGTTTGTGAACAAAGTATTCGTGTCTGCCGTGACGCAGTCACTCGACGATCCTTGGGCTATGCCTATGTGAACTACTTGAACGCTGCCGACGGTGAGCGTGCGCTAGAGCAGCTCAACTACTCTCTCATTAAAAACCGTGCATGGTAAGCGTGCTTCCATGATTTGATGCCATTGATGATCTCATGAAATTTTCGTTAGCCGAATCATGTGGTCTCAGCGTGATCCAGCCCTCCGCAAGACTGGTCAAGGCAATATTTTCATCAAGAACTTGGATGAGCAGATCGACAACAAGGTCATTGATTTCATCTATGAGCTTATGACATATCGCTGAGCATATGCATTTTAGGCTCTTCATGATACTTTTGCTGCGTTTGGCAATGTCCTATCCTGTAAGGTCGCCACGGATGACCAAGGCAGGTCGAAGGGATATGGCTTTGTTCATTATGAGACTGCCGAAGCCGCTGAGAGCGCGATCAAGGCTGTCAATGGCATGCTCTTGAATGATAAGAAGGTCTACGTCGGTCATCACATTTCTCGCAAGGTAATATTTCCATACTCGTCTCCTGAAGTCCTGTTGCCAACAGCAAACCATTTCAGGAGCGCCAGTCGAAGCTGGACGAGATGAAGGCGCAGTTCACTAACCTCTACATCAAGAACCTCGATACTGAGGTGACGCAGGAAGAGTTTGAAGCACTCTTCAGGCAATTTGGTAATGTCACCTCAGCCATCATACAGGTGGATGAAGAAGGCAAGAGCAAGGGCTTCGGTTTTGTCAACTACGAGACCCATGAGGAAGCCCAAATGGCTGTGGACAACCTGCATGACACGGAGCTCAATGGCAAGAGAATCTTCGTTGCTCGTGCACAGAAGAAAGCAGAGCGCGAAGAAGAGTTGCGCAAGTCGTACGAAGCAGCCAAGTTGGAGAAACTCAACAAGTACGCTGGTGTCAACCTCTACATCAAGAACCTCGAGGACGACATTGATGACGACAAGCTTCGTGCTGAGTTCGAGCCTTTCGGCACCATCACTAGCTGCAAAGTAATGTGCGATGACAAGGGCAAATCCAAGGGTTTCGGGTTTGTGTGCTTCTCTTCCCCGGAAGAAGCGACCAAGGCTGTAGCAGAAATGAACAACAAGATGATGGGTACCAAGCCTCTCTATGTGTCCCTCGCTCAACGCCGCGAGGTTCGCAGGCAGCAGCTTGAGAGCCAGATCGCTCAGCGCAACCAGATTCGCATGCAACAGGCAGCAGCTGCAGGAATGCCTGGGGGTTACATCAATGGACCCATGTATTATCCTCCCGGTCCTGGTTTCGCTCCTCAAGGCCGCGGTATGATGGGTTATGGTGGCCCTGGCATGATGCCTCCTCGTCCCCGCTACCCACCTGCGAACGGTCAAGTCCCCGGAATACCCGTTCCAGCACCTTATGGCCAGGTCCCACCCCAGGGCTACGGCATGCCTCCTTATCCTCGTGGCGCCGGCGCACCTCGTCCACCCAACGCTCGCGGTCCTCCTTCGCCTACCAATGGAACTGTTCCCATGCCTCGTACCAATGGGCCACCTCCTGCTAATGGTGCCGGCGCTCGTCCGCCTGTTCCTCAGGGTGTCCCTACACAGGGCTTGCCTCAAGGTGCTCCCCAGGCTCGACCTGCACCTGCACCTGGTCCCGGTCCAGCTGCTGGTCGTCTGCCTCCCCCTGCCCAGCCTGCTGGTTACAAACTCAACCCCCAGACTCGCAACGCTAGTGCCGCGGGTGCTGCTCCCCAAGCCCCCCAACAACCCACTGCTTCAGTCGCTGCACCTATACCAGAACTTCCTACAATTTCTGCAACTCAGTTAGCGAACGCGTCGCCCATGGAGCAGAAGCAGATGCTTGGTGAGGTTATTTACGTGCGAATTGCGAAGTAAGTATTCCAGTCTCAGAAAGATTTTTACGCTTATCCAATCATGTTGTAGCTCTCAACCCGAGTTGGCCGGTAAAATTACTGGCATGCTACTCGAAATGGACAACTCGGAGCTATTGCACTTGTTGGACTCTCAAGAGGCGATGGATGCCAAGGTCAATGAGGCTCTTACTGTCCTTCATGAGTATGCCAAGGAGGCCTAGGCGCGCACGGTATTTGAAGATGTGATGCTGCATGCAGCATCGTCCACTCGTTTTATGACTGACCCCTTATCCAACGATTATGTCCCTGACGTCTCTTCCTTGTATCATCTTTTGGCCCCTGTTACGACCTGTGTCTTGCCCCACACTTTTTGTCGTCGTCGTATTGTTGAATTGCTGTCTACGATGGCGATTCTTGCCCTCCCCCCTCCCCCAATTTTGCCGCTTTTTGTTCGAGCTTACTTGGTGCTGTCCTGTCCGGGTTTTGGTGTTAGGTCGTATACTCCTTTTTATGTACTTGCAAAGGAATGGAGGTGATACAACTTGCTTGATATTCTCTATTGCTGAATGTACAAATGTGTATATGAACAAAGCAAAAAATGGGGGTATGTATACGAATGGTATATCGGGAGCAAGGCGTATACGTCGTCATGTCATATACGTTTGAAGGCATGGACGATATGATATTTACAAGACAATTGAAGAAGCGGATAGTACATGTCCTGTTGGGCCTCCTTGATGAGCTTGTTGACTTTGGACTCGGGTAGTCCGGCAGAAAGAAACAAGGGCTTGAGGGCGGGGATGAATAAATCGTAGTCCATCCAGGCTAGCTGGCCAACAGTTAGTGACAGTGGATCTATGAAAGTTTAAACGTTGAAATTCGGAGAGAAAATTATCTTCCTATCACTGACCTTGAGGCCAGAATCCTATGGGAATATTACCATCTTGTGTGACAATATGGTGAAAAGCTTTGGTTGCACCGAGGAGTTCGTGAAGACGGCGGGGGACGGTTGTGTCAATGCCTTGCTGTTTGAGACATGCGCGGTAAGTCTCCCAGAAGCCGAACCACCCTGGAAGGCCTTCGTCGTAATACGATGGTTGTACAGAAGTTGAAGAAGAGGAAGTAGTCTTGGTCGTAGGGGTGGATGAAGAGGACGGTGTAGGTAGTGAGTGGGATGAGTCTGAGAACTGGTTAGCTGGTTTCCCATCGGCTATGGGCATGAGATCTGGCTCTATGAGAATGACGAGGCCCCCTGGTTTCAGAAGACGGGCAATTTCGTGTACGAGGCGGGGGTAGTTGCGGATCTGTACATGGTAGGTAATGTATGAGGGATAGAAGTGCGAGGATAAAGCGTACCCCTGTGTGCATTGATCGAGCGTGTATGAGGTCAAAGTGATTGTCTGGATAAGGAAGGTTCCACTGGTCAAGGTCACAGAGCTCGAAGCTAGATACATGTGAGAGAGAGAGACACATGAGTATTTATGAATATAACACTCACGTGCAGTTTGGGGGAACGCTTCTAAAGCAAGGTTTAATATAGAAAAAGAGGATAGCGCAATATCGCGCGACGTGGATACAAACGGACTAGGATTGCGTACCTCGGCTGAATAGGCGCTAGGTCTATACCGATAACCTCTGCTTTGGGAAACTCGTCTGCCATGTCGATTGCCCTGGAGTCGACGAGAGAGTCGGATAAGTTGTTGACGAGAATCAAACAAGAAACGCGTACCAGCATCCGGCACCTGTCCCGAGATCGAGCACTCTTCTCTGGTGGCCGCCGTGGAGAACTTCGGCGACCGGGCCAACATAGTTCTTGCCATTGAATACAAACTGCATCATACGATGATGTAGCTCTGCGCGCTATATTGATGTCAGTGAGTGGTACACAAAAATGAGGAGTGAAAACGGATACCTTGACCTCGTCTTGGTCTACGGGAAGCATATACCTTGTATTGAGAGTGTTGAGGAGTCTTCCATGGACGAGGGAGAAATAATGTGAATCGTCGTCTTCGTCGCGGAGGTAAGAGACGTCGTCAGTGAGGGGGAGATTGAGAGAAAAGGACATGGTGGGAGTTGAGTTGTTAGTTGCATGACAGAAAAGTCATTTCATTTCAGAGTTTGCGAACAACCCGGTCATTCCAAGCGTTTGTGTCACGTGTCATAAAGTTTGGCATGTGTGCCTCATTGGATTGAAGTGTATGTTTTTTTATGACATCATCTTTATGAACTTTAACGATACTCTACCAAATGCCCAGGGTCATAATCCCCTCCTTTCCCCACCTTATTCTGCTCCCTTTTTCTTCTTTTCCTCCACCAACTCCACGTTATCAGCCGGTATTCCCTTCAGCACACCCGCCTCCTCCTCAATTAGCTCCAATATCTCATCGCTCACATCCCCCTGTACCACCACCTCATCTTGCCCCTGCATATTCTTCGTCACAGATGCCCCAGTAGCGAATTTAGACGCAAATTGCTTTGCCGCCTTCTTTAGATCTACACCGAACGCTTCTAGCCCGTGAACTGCTGTGATATACTTGCGTTTGTTGCGTTCGATGCGTTTGATCGTGACCTGTAATTGTGTTATACCGTTATCTGTACCACATGCAAATGACAAAGCTCTATTCGGTTCCATACCTGCGAAGCCATCTTTCTCTTCAGAGCTGCATCCGCTTTAGCCTCGGCCTTGGCCTCCTTCTTTGCCGTATCTTGCTCCAATTTTGTCTGCGCCTCGAGACTCAGTGTCCCAATTTTTGCTTGTAGGGCCTCTGCATGGGTATTCTAAGCACAATCGCCCCTGAGTAAGATAACTTGACTTGCCTTCAGAGTAATACTTGTCAAATTGATCGGGGTGCGACTCTTTCAACCACTCCTTACATCTCGTCAGACTCGAGCCAAATTCACAGTATTCTACCGGAAGCGTGCACACTGTTCAAGAGAATCAGGATCACCGCCTGGGTCAGACCCAAGAAAGGGAAGAACCTCCGCAATAGAGCACTTGGACTGGGGGCCGTGGCTGCGGCGCTTCAGCACCTTCATCCTGTACGGGCTCGGGGGCTGGTGGCTGATTTGACGATGAAGCGTGCTTTTTGGGCATCGTAGTCAAATGGATAGATGTGTTATCAGCATTTTCGATCGACGATCGTTACTACATGGGCGCTTAGATAAATTGCATCTAAAGTTTACATCTATACGCAGAAAATGTTATTGTTTAAAAGCATTCCATGCCTCATTCAATGCCCCAAAGACACCGTTCGCAACCATTCGCTGTTCAAGCGTCGTATTACTCGGAGTGAGCTATGAGAAATTCATCTCGGTCATGTTAACTTTTATACAAACGCAGAACACCCACCTTATCCGGATGCACCTTCGCGATAGCCCTCACATACCTCACCTTCACCTGATTCTCCGTCACCAGCTCGTTCATACCCACCTTCTTCCATCCCAATTCTGGCCATAACACCGTATCCAAGCTTGCGATCAGCGCGCGAATATTAGTCTCCTTCCCTCCCTTCCATGCCATCAGCCGGGCATCTACTACATCCTTCAGCTCATGTCGCTGATTCGCCTCATTTTCGGCTGCATTCGTGGCCTGGCGAAGAGCAGTCAGCGCGGCCGATGGTGCCGAGGAACTCGTCGTCGAAGGTCGTCGCCGTGGTGGAGGCCGAGAAGGTGGCTTAGACGCGGCCGTATCAGACTCCTGACTAGGACCTTCTAACATCCTTCTACATCTTCCAATGGCCACCACTGCTTCCCTGCGTACTGCCTCGCCTATCCAATCGCCTGCACTCAACAGCATCTCCCAATCTGCCTTTGCATCGGCCCACTTCTCCATTCCTTCGTAAGCTTCGGCACGTCGCTTGCTCGCCTTAATCCAAGCCGCACCCAGATCAACGTCAGACCCCTCCTCTGGTGTCATTATTTTTGCTTCCTTGCGAGGATCAAATACCAACTTTGCCCTATCCACCGTACCCTCTGAGCCTCCAAGGCTATCCAACCCACCTAGTCCATTGGCATCATCGCCTTCAGAAACCCCGCATATCACACGTATTGCCCGTCCAGCGTCCCCCATGGCACCCTTGACGTCTCCCATTCGGCTGCTCGCAAGGGATCGGTTATTGTAGAGTGGCACTCGGCATATGTGCCCTGGGGGTAGTACCTCGATAGCGCGAGAGTACGCAGCATGCGCCTCAGCATATTGTCCTAGTTTGAAGTACTCAGTACCTTGAGATTTATGCTTAGATGACTGTGCTAGGGTGGTGGATGGACAAGATACCAGTGACGAACGGGGCGGTGGCGGAGGAGGGGTAGCGGCACGGAGAGGAAGAGATGATGTGGATGCAGAGGGTAATGGGGTATCCACGGCTTTTGGTTTGCCTCTGCGAAAAGGAGAAATGTATGCAGTTGCTGGCGCGTCTGTAGAGAAAAGGTCCACTTCGCGAGTTGCACCGCGTCTCGTCTGTTGAGGCGGCATGTTGCTTGCTTCGTTGCGTGGAGGAGGATTCGGCCGTCGGATATGTACATCGTTGGGATCGTCGTCGTCCCTGAAGGTAGTTCCCAATTCTTCGCCATGTTCCATGTGCTCTGCCCCATCTTGCATCCATTTGGGCCTGCTTTTACTGCCGCTTCTGCTGCCGCTGGCCTCACTTCGTGTGCCAGCCGTTTCCTCATACGCCTTCACCATACGTTCAACCACCTTATCTTTCATCTCCTTTCCCTTTGTATTCCAAAATGCATTGGCACGGTTGAACATGGTTATTCCAATTTCAGAGGCCTGGGCTAACAGATCAGAGCTACTCTGACTGGGCGAGTCGTTCGTTGTTGGCCTGGAGGCACCGCTGCGAGTTGATGTAGTACCCGTGCGAGGCGGAGGCTTGGGTCGACCTCGCACAGATTCTGAAGGGGGGTCATCGGGACTACCTCTTCGAGGTTCAGGTGTATGACTAGTGCTACCACCACCTACCAAGGAAACCACAGCAGCTTCGACATCCCATCCTGCATCCCTAGATTCTGGGGAAACGGAGTCATTGTATGTGGAAGTAAGCGCAATCTTGGCTTTATCGGGTGCAAAGCCCATTTCAACGAGTTGCCCGACGATGTGCGGCGGAGGCGAAGGCGCACCTCGTGAAGGCTTACTGAATTGAGATGGCGGAGAAGGTTGTCGGTAAAGGGAAGAGACATTGTCATACTCGCGATCGCCAAAGTCGAACGAGCCACTAGGCGAGTCAGGACGCTGGGGCTCGGGAGCAGGCCGTTGAGATGAAGCAGGTGTTGGCCCGAAACCCCAATCATCCATGTCATCGTTATTTGACTGAGCTGCTGGGTTCGTGGGCGTATTTATCGTTGAAATATCATTTCCAAAAGTGTCTAATGCATCCCAAACTGACATACTACTTTTCGCGGGCGCAGCCTTAGTCTGAGATCGCGTAGAGGCCGTGTTAAGGTCATTGAAATCAAATGTATCGCCGAGGTTACTGGTTGCATTCTGGACAAAATCTGAAGGAGGTTTGTGAGTTGTTGAGGATCTAGTCGCAGGTGCGGAACCAAATCCCCAGTCATCGGTGTCATCAAGTAGAGATTGAGATTTGCTCGTGCTGGTTGCCACGGGAGCAGGAGAAGTAGCACTTCCAAGAGAGTCCAGTCCCGCCCATAGTAAGTCTGAGCCGCCCCCATTAGGGCTAGTTGCATTTTGAGTACTACCACTCTTATCGAGCTTCTCCAGCCTCTCTCGCTCAACCTTGGCGGCCATCTCTGCCATAGTCAACTTACCACCCCCATTAAGCCCCGAAGAAGCGAAAGGACCCGACAGCAGCCCACCAAATGGGTCTGATGAGCTTGAATTTGGTGTTACGGTAGGCTTACTAGGTACATTCGGAGTAGGCCTCGTGTAATTGGGTGACGGCCTGGGTTGGCTGTCGAAGAGAGAGCTGGATGACGCAGGGGTTATCGAGCGGGATGTTGGCGTTGAAAGCGCAGGTGAAGATTGTGCGTTAGACTTCTTTGGAGGTGCAGAGGATGACCAGAGGTCAGCAAACGCGTCGCTCATAGCAAGCTTGAGGAAGTGAGTTAGCGATCGGTATTGAATGAGGAAATTATGACTGTCAGCAGTGTCACGAATGTCCAGAGTTAGAGATAGGGGCTTGGATATATTAGAACATCTAGTAATACAACATGCTACTTGAAATGTTTGATTTCATGCACGAATACTGTGCGGGTAGAATCTCCGTAAGGCCATCCACGATTACTGCTCGCACTCACTAAGAATCGGGCACCTGGGTCTACCACTGGAAAAAGTTGGACTGAGTACTGGATAAGCATTATTGGTAGCGAGACCAGGCTTACACATCTGCGAGATGATGCCACCGTGGTGCCCAGGGATAATTTTGAACTGCACGCCACTTTTCATTTTTCCAGATGCGTCTGGTTCGTTGGCTTCAGCAACATTCCACAAGCGAAGATTGTCGACGGATGCGCTAGTTCGACGTTACATGAAGTTGAACAACTTTTCTCCAGGAAGTTGATGAGACAGAACACACCAGGCTATATGACGACCATCTGGAAAAGCAACGACTCCTGAAACCGCCCCCGAACTGGTTGGGTTTCGGAGGGTCTTCAATAATCTTGGATTACTTGACGAACTTCCCAACTGCCTAACGTCCCATATATCGACAGTACCATTTCGTCGACCAGCGTATATCTGGCTACCATCCGAAGACCAACATGCCTGATTAAACTTGGTCGGATTATATCGAAAGAGAGTGTATGGGTAGAAACTGACTGATAAACACCACGGAGGAGTTCTCTCACTCATCCACAATCTTCCCACACCTGCACCTGGACTATGCACCCTCTTGTCCCATAACATTATCTGTCCATCGATGTACACTGTCATTAGCATGTCGGGTGAGAAGGACGAATAACTAGTCCGGTCGAGTAGCGGAGGCGCATTTTTTGGTGCTGCCGCAGCTCTTGGAGGCTGCTTGGTTTGTGATACTTCACTGGATGCACTAGTAGTCGAAGGATTTACGTTTGAAGTGGCTTGCTGCGTTCGCGCATTGTCATGACCTCCACCTGCGTTCCTATCTGCATCTTCGTCAAAGAGAGGATCTCCGTCAAACAGGGGGTCATATGAGGCGTCCGACTTGGCATCTGACTGATCGTGAGGGCTATCAACGACCATAGGCTGCGTCTGTGGTGTAATTGTAGTCATCGAGTTTGATTGGCTGTATTCGCTCCCTACAAGTGTGCTTCCGCTTTGCTGAGAAGTCTGCTGGGATGAAGGTTCCGTACTGTCAGTGTCACGACGTAGGATGATAGGTGTTCCATCTTCATGGTAGACGGCACTGATCGGCCGAACTGCAATTCCAGACAACTGCGCATTATGAGCAGTAAAGTTACGAACAATCTGGCCCGTATTGAGGTCCCATTGCTACGCAGGGGTGTCAAGGCGGAGCCAGAGGAATAATGGGATAAGCAACTCGCCAGAGCCTCAGCGTCCCACCCAGCGCTATAGAGGGACTTTTCATCATGGTCAAGAGAGAGCGCAGAGACACGGCTGCGATGCCCGCCGCTCAGGACGTGACATAGACGTCCTGGCTCATGCCTAACAGTGAACAAATTGATGTGGCCCGCCTAAGCCATGATGAGGAACCGTCTCACCCAGAGGCTTCATGATACATACATCTGTCCCGGCAAGGGCCCATAAGGCATCCGAATGCATTGCAAGGCTATACACTGGACACAAAGCTGGTTCTTCTTCTGGAGCAGCACCATTTACCACATAGCCCGGGTTTTCCCACCAAAACCGTAGCTGGCCCGCCTTTAAGATGCCTTCGACGACTCCGGAGTGATGCCTTTGAGGTGCTGACAAGAAGTTCTTCCCATTGACAGCTGAGAATATATCGTAGTCCCGAATGTAGCCGTCGTCAGACCCAGTTAAAAGGTGTGTCATGCACGGTGTAGCAGCGAGAGAATGAGTAGGGACCGGATGTGGTAGGGCACAGATTGCTTCAACGGTATACGTGCGAGGTGTGCGAGTACCAGGGCCTATAGGGAGGCGTAGAGCCCTCCGACGAGTATCTTCGAGTGAGAAAAGCAATCTTCGAACGGGAAGAGGTGCGGGAGACGGAGCTGAAAAAGGCGTGGTATTTCAGTCATTGTGAACTTCAGAGGATGAAATAATGCGTACGCTTGCTCGGCTGAGATGGTGTATGTGACGAAGGAGGCCCCAACGCAGGGGCCATTGCAACTGATTCCGGTTCTGGAGGACCTCTGAGTTGCTGCTCCAGTTCAAGGTCCAGAAGTGTCGGATCCATAGACGGTTCAGATGCTTCTTCCTCATCCTCGTCTGTCCCTTCATCAGAGTCGTCAGAACCTGTGTCCTTGTAGTAGTATGAGATTAAATGAGTTCGACCTCTAAGTATGAAACGTACATCCTCTCCATCCTCTGTCGCATCGTCGGCTACCTCTACTGAGTCAAGCAAACCTTCATCTTCGATTTCTGGTTCCGCATCGTCTTCAACATCAAAGTCGACATCTATGTCTTCCTCAGAATCAGAGGGAGACATTTCACCGACTTTTAGTAGGCCGACTAGCGTTCAAAATTAAAGCTACTATCCCGGCGTCCTATTGCACGACCGGCCCGCCGGCCTTTCAGCAGGCGCCAATCCGATATTATTCAAGGACTCAGCTTGACATCATGGTCCTCGCTGACTTGGGCCGCAAGCTTAATGCTGCCCTGTCCTCGTTGAACCGGGCCCCAGTTGTCGATGAAAAGGTGCACCTCTACATAACTCAGAAGTCTGCTTTATCGTTTACCGTGGTGCTTGACACAGATTGTTGATGCAACACTCAAGGAGATCACTGCTGCCTTGTTGGAATCCGATGTGAACGTCAAACTCGTCGCCTCTCTTAGACAGAAGGTCAAGGCAAAAGTAAAAGCTGCCCTTGAAGGAACCGACAAGGCCAAGGAAACCAATAGGAAACACCTCATCCAAAAGGTAAGCTACCTCTACAATACAGTATATCGTCTTTGATTCACAATCATTTTCCAAGGCCGTCTTTGATGAACTTGTCAATCTGGTAGACCCCGGAGTTGAGCCATATAAGCCGAAGAAGGGTCAACCTAATGTCTTAATGGCCGTTGGTCTTCAGGTATGAAGTGGATGCTAACTTTCCTCCACACGATTAACGATGAATGCAGGGCAACGGAAAGACGACTACATGCACTAAACTCGCTGTTCACTACCAAAAGAGAGGCTTCAGATCAGCGATCGTTTGTGCAGACACTTTTCGTGCTGGTGCGTTCGATCAGACACGACAATCAGCGACGAAGGCAAAGGTCGCTTATTTTGGCTCGTACACGGAGACGGACCCAGTAACCATTGCAGCCCAAGGAGTTGCCAAGTTCAAGAAGGAACGGTTCGAGGTCATTATAGTGGATACCTCTGGTAGACACAAGCAAGAATCAGAGCTTTTCGAAGAGATGGTCCAAATTAGTGAAGCAATTCAGCCAAATATGACAATCCTTATATTGGATGCAAGCATAGGTATTATCCTCTGATTGTGTGGCTTTCGTGCATCTGAATATCTTTTGAAGGTCAAGCTGCAGAACCACAAAGCCGAGCATTCAAGGAGAGTGCAGACTTCGGGGCGATAATTGTTACGAAGATGGATGGTCATGCCAAGGGTGGTGGTGCCATCTCGGCGTGAGTTGTTAATTCTACTATAGGGGGGAGTAATGGTTAGCTTGACATCGGCAGTGTCGCCGCAACGAAAACACCCATAATTTTTCTTGGTGTAGGTGAACACCTGCATGACCTTGATCGGTTTTCGCCGCAGCCATTCATCTCGAAGCTCTTGGGCTTGGGCGACGTACAGGGCCTTATGGAGCACATGCAGGACCTTGCGGCACAGAATCCTGACAAGCAGAAAGAGATGGCAAAGAAGCTTGAAGAAGGGAAACTGAGCATACGAGATTGGCGAGAACAGATTTCTAACGTCATGAATATGTATGTGGCTACTTTGGCAGTGTCTCCTTCTCAGAGATACTTACCCACGGAAGGGTAGGGGTCCACTAAGCAAGATAGCATCCATGATCCCGGGTCTGCCTCAAGAGCTTCTCCAGGGTTCTGACGAAGAAGGCACGCTGCGTCTGAAGCGTATGATATATATAACCGACAGTATGACAGCCTCTGAACTTGATTCTGACGGCTCGCCTTTCATGGAGATGGGGAAAGATGGCAAGCCCATTGGCTTGACATGGCGTGTAACCAGAGTAGCTAAAGGCAGTGGAACAAGCGTAAGAGAAGTCGAAGAACTATTGTGTCAGTATCGTATGATGGCGAATATGGCCAAGCAAGCTGGAGGAAAACATGGCTGGTAAGCCCTTCCAAAACGCTCTTTAGGAGCTTGTTCGTTACGTTCTTCTAGGTTGCAGGCGGTACAAAAGATGCAAAACGCAGCTGGGGGTAAGGGTCGTGGTCTGAATGGCATGCCAACACCAGCACAGATTCAAGCTATGCAGGTTAGTCCATAAACGAGTGTTCAACGTTACCGTTGATGATGGCGTATCCTTCAGCGAGCGATGCCACCAGGTATGTTGCAGCAGATGCAGCGGCAGATGCGTAGCGGAAGTGGTATGCAAGAAATGATGAAAGCCCTAATGCAAGGCCAAGGGGGTGACCAGTTTGATATGGAAGAGTTGCAGCGTATGTTTCTATTAGCTCTAATTATTCTCTCGGAGGCTCATTATTTCGATCATAGGTATGATGTCTTCTATGGGTGGTGGTCTTGGCGGCCTCGGTGGACTTGGTGGACTGGGTGGTATGCCTGGTATGGCAGACATGATGAAGATGATGGGCATGGGCGGAGGTCCTAGCCGTTAAACACATCCGTATACATTGACACATAATATTTTTGTATAGTACTCTTGTCGACCCTCACCACAGGAGGCCTGATAATCGGGCTAAAGGTCCGATACGGATCCACCAGTTTTCTGCCGGATTTGGACGAAAGGTTGACAGTCAACAGGCATCCAGCGGCAGGGTCGGATACTCATCCACCACTCGATATGCAAATCTGTCGAAGTCCACATAATTCTTCCAGGGCCAGCTAAGTGGCCTTACTCTCATATTGGGGCTCATTAGTTCCATGGGTAACTATGGAAGACAATCACAGTAAAGCTCAGTGTGGCAACTTGCCCACCACTTGCGATAAAGTCTGTGTATGGTCACCAAACAAGGTGCAATTATGGCAGCTGTTGGCAAATTGATGAATCCTCGGAAACATAGAGCCTCTATTGTCAATCCAACTTTATAGAGCTACACTACCGGTTGTCCTTGAGCTGTGTAGAATTTTTTCTGTATTTCTAGCATTTCTTTTGTATTTTTTCGAGGTCGGATACCTTTTCCATCAGTCCTGGGAACTTTTTGGGGTCTAGATACCTTATCCACCAGCTGGAGCGCCATTTTTTGACAACCCTTATCCACTAGTCCGAGCCTCAAAAGAGGTCAGATACGTGTCGGACCTCTGGGGGGATTATCAGGCCTCCTCTCACCACCACAAACTTGCTTACATAATCAATGTGGCTATGCAGAACGATGAGTTCCGATTCGCCAATCGCAAGCTTCCTAATACCCGCTCATGTCCATGTTCGTAAACCCTTCGCTGAGAGCAGCTGGTCGCGCGGCCTATCGTGATCTATGGCGAGCTGCTCGCGCAACGTTTTCTGGTCAGTCATTGTGATATTCCTTGCTCCCTAAGTTGCTTAACGATGCTCAAGGCGATGAGCCTATCTTCCAAGGTCAGACATATTGCGTTGCAACATGTGTAACTCATTATATCATATTGGTTAGCGTTCCGCGAAAAGATGAGGGCTGATGCGCTACAGCTAAGAACGCAAACTAATCCTAATACATATGCATTGGGTATAACCATGGCTAAAGACATCGCCTCCGTCCTTCGAAGAAATGTGGTCCAAGCAACGAGGGCGAAGGATGTAACTGACCCGGATGGCCAATCCCTGTGGAGTGAGTCATACTAGTGTTCCATGTTACAAACTTCAACTCGTACACAGAACTGCGTATGACCAAAGATACGGAGTTAGGATCAAATGATACTATCAAGAACCCAGCGCCGATGCCTGAAAGCCGTGGCAATCGCAAGCGCAAGTGCTGCTCCGAGTCCGTATCCTGATCAACATGCCTCTAGCCAGTCCCAATACCATCTAACCAGGAATTCAGATAAACTGCCTCCTCTGAATGAAATCCGTTTTTATTCCGCGCTGAAGAGAGCACATAGGGATCGGGTAGTGCCTGAGCTGAGGGAGGAGGATATCGAAGAAACTTTTGTCCGCGGTATGGCCAAAATGCCTACCTAAGATCTGTTTCTCATGGGGTATGTTACTCAGGTAGTGGCCCTGGCGGCCAGGCAATCAACAAGACGATGAACAATGTCCAACTGTTGCACAAGCCGACTGGAATCCGGGTTACCTGTCAGGAGACCCGGTCATTAGAGCTGAATAGACGCTTCGCTCGTCGCCTACTTCTGGAGAAGGTGTTCGACTTCACAATGTTGGACGTCTAAGAGCCGCTAACATACTACCCTTATGAATAGCTCGATAAGTTGGAGAATCCCGGTCTGTCTAAGAGAGAAATGCAAAGAGCAAGGCAACGTGAGAGGGAAAGGCAACGCCGAAAAAAGGCAAGGAAAAAGGCTCGAGACACAGAAAGGGCTCAGAGCGATATCCATTCCTCACAGCTTACAGCTACATCATGACGAATGTATTCCACCTATCTCTCAATCAATAAAGTAGTATCCCTGAGGCTGTTGACATGACTTAGGCGCCCAGTAACTCTAATCGTAACACGGTCATTTACATCAGAAAAAGCAGTCTACACTTCATTAACCCAATCGTCCACATCTAAGCCATGTCTGGCGGTCTGTATTCATTGGCTACGATAATCAAACGGTAGCATTTCCTTGATTCACACCTTGCATGCTGCTGACTACCTCGTCCGCAGGCTTGAAGCAGCAACTTCGCGAATCGAGGATATCGTCTACGTTCAAGAAGGAGGATTACGGCCTGCCAAAGCAATTGAAGGAAGAGATGGTTTGAATACAAACGCGCCTTTAAACGAAGGGATCGCTCCTCCGGCTCCACCACCACCACCACCACCACCACCACCACCTCCAGCTGCCGCACCAGCTACGGCGCCCCCGGCTGAAACTCCTAAGAGCGTAGCTGCCTTTGACGACGCCATCATAGAGGGAAAGCTGAAGCCATTTGTTGAGCTCACTCGTTCCTTTGCGAGTGAGACTGTAGTGGAACAAGTTGAGTCCTCCTATAATTTCTGGTGAATACAACTCATAGCAGCATTCCAGGTCGTCTTGGTTGAGAGGGAGTTCAAGAATTTAAGATCACTATTACTTACTGCGGCATCGTGCCAGAAGCCAGATGCGAAGGTTTGGGGCGAGATCCTCAGTCCCCTCCAAGCGGACATCGAAGCCATAACTCGGCTGAAGGAAGCGAACCGGAAGGATCGGACTTGGTTCACTCATATGACCACCGTCTCAGAGGGTGCGCCTTGCGTCGGTTGGGTTACAGTCGTACGTATACACGCATTATATCGCGTCTGAAGTACACATCTTCCTCACTAGGATTTAAAACCAGCCCCATATGTGGGCGAGATCAAGGATTCTACTATGTTCTATGGAAACAGAGTAATTAAAGAGTTCAAAGAGAAGTGAGATCGCCTCGTCCGCGCTTTACCACCATAAACTGAAATTGCCACACTTTAAAGGGATCCTAAACATGCTGAATGGGTGCGAGCATATGTCGCGATTTTGGACGAGCTGCGTAAGTACATAATGGAGTATCATACAACTGGCCTTGTCTGGAATGCCAAGGTATGTGCCTGATGCTTGTATTCGTGAACTTGTCCCCTAAACATTTTTGCAGGGCTCTACCGTTGAGCAGTACCTGGCCTCTAGCAAACTACCAACTGCTGGTGCTGCTCCGCCTCCGCCGCCACCTCCGCCGCCACCAACTGTATCCCCACCTGCGCCACCTGCTCTGAGTGGTGCAGCCGCTGTTTTTGCAGAGTTAAATCGAGGCGAGGATGTGACGAAAGGTCTGCGCAAAGTCGATAAGAGCGAGATGACGCATAAGAATCCCGCACTCAGAGCTAGCAGTGTGGTTCCGGGTACATCAAGTCGTGAGTACCAGTTGTTACCATATTGAAAATATATCGATGGGCTTCATATATTTTCAGCTCCAAAGAAGCCTTTGAAACCGGCGAAGCCTCAAGCCCTTGCAGGTAAAAAGCCTCCCAAGTTTGCCCTGGAAGGCAGCAAATGGCTCATTGTGAGTGTATCTTGCCGGCAATACGAAACGTATCTGCATCTCAACTTCCTTCCAGGAGTACCAAGAGAATGAGCCATTGTTGATAGTGGAGGATGGACAGATCAACCAAACTATCAACCTCTTCAAGTGCAATAAGTGCACTGTTCAAATCAAGGGCAAAGTTAATGCTGTTACCTTGGGTGTGTTTCCTTCACCTTTTTTGATGGGTTTCTCTCTATAATCGTTGCTGTCTAGTCGGCTGTGAAAAAACATCTGTTTTGGTCGACTCCGTGATCTCGTCTATCTCTGTGACCGCCTCACCTTCTTTCGCCATTCAAATCACCGGGGCGGCTCCAACTATTCAGGTTGATTCGACTGTTTCCGGTCAGATATATTTATCGAAGGATTGTCTGGGGGCGGAGATTACCACAGCCAAATGCAGTAGTATAAATGTCAGTTTGCCGGTCATCGGTGAAGAGGATGGTGTCTTTGAGGAGCAGGCTGTACCGGAGATGTTGAAGACCGTTGTTAAAGATGGCAAGTTGGTGACAACGGTGGTAGAACATATTGGCTAGTCATGTACCTTGCCATCGGCTATAGGTGGAACTCGTCGTACGTTAGGCCCTTAGTACTTGGATACCAACAATATGACACTGGAAGTAAATTATCGGTAATCAATTGAGAGTCCGAAGCATTCAACCGAAGCGTTCTCGGCTCAGACCCACACTCCAGTTTCGCGCACAACGAGTTAGCCGTTGCTCTCATATTCTTAATACTTTATCGCCGGCTGTAAAGCATTGATATCCGTTGCATTGACAGTTCCTTCGTTTGGGTGTTTTCATCCATAAAATGGATAATCCGGGATGGCATGCGCAGCGGCAGGCCGCAAAGGTGAGTGCATCTCGTGTATCCTTAGCCTACGTCAACCATAATCATAGGAGTATCACGAGGCCCAGCAATTGGGCTTCAGAGAAGAAGTGTATCCATTGGATGAAAGATTTATTGGGGGATTCGTTCCGGGGTTGCCTCCGTCGCCGATGCCTCCTGCTGTTCCTCCGAAAGACTACTTCCCTAGTTCGCCACATAGACCGATCACTCCACAGCCATCATCAATATCTGCTAATACTCTGATGCGCATGTCGGCTGTGGAACGGTCGCAAATATTGAGAATAGCGAGAATGGAACCCCATCTACAAGTATGTACCGTTCAATAAGCCCACATGTCCATCCAATCAGTCTGAGTCCTCGGAGTTCATGGTAGGGCCACTGTTGAGGTATTGAATCTCTCGTCCTATGCGACTATTCATCTCACTTGAATGTCTCCAGGTATGACACCGTAGACGAAGAAGGAATTTGGCATGGCGCCGCGCTTATAGTCAGTGCGTACATCGTGTCCCTTTCAGACGACATGACTCTCAATGATTAAATTATTAGCTGCCGATTCTGGCTCTATATATGAACCGCATCCCACACTAACCTATGAATGGGACCCAGATAGCCCGACAGCTGCTTTTGAACGCTCCACAAACGGCCGCTCTGGTAAATCGTTTGACTTAGGCCCTCATCCCGCGGATCCTCATTCAACTATCCTGCCTGCTCTGGGGAGCGCAATCTCTGCTAATGGCCAAAAAGGGCCTAACGTTATTTCAGAGCAAGTTCAAGGTCATGAAATTTATGTCTACGGAGGACAAGGCGGGTGAGCTAAACGTCCTTTAGCCTAGGTCTCTGGTTATTGACAGGCTTCAGCACCTTTACATTCTGGCGTTTTTTGATCAACATTCCATTGAGTTCGAACGAAATGTCCATTACGTATACAATAAACAATGGTCAAGCTCTTCAGTTTTTTGTCCCAGGGCGTTATGAGAACATGAAATGGGCCGCTCACTCTGTGAGTTCGACACAGTGATCTGTTGGGAGTTCCACTAAATCTTAGCTTGTAAACTCAGTGCAACGGCTTTTCTGCGGGAGTGAACCCTGATGACTTCCGTGGTCCAGGTTTCCAAAGCGGCTACGACCCAGTGTGGGTTGACCTGCTATCCAAGCATGCTGAAGAGCATTTTCACGTGATGGTCGGTGGTGGTGATCAGCTATATTGCGACAGGTGGGCGCATGGCTTTCATACATGATTCGCTTTCCAGTCGTTATATGACTATCATAGAATAACGCGTGAACCTGAACTACAAGAATGGGTAGCAAAACTGAAACCAGATGCCAAGAAAAATTACCCACTTACTGAAGAAATTTCATTAACAATCGATCGGTTCTTGTTCAATCATTATTGCCAGTGTTTTCGACGGGGCGCCTTTGCTCGTGCGAATAGCTCAATGTAGGAGGCTTCATCGTGCTATATATTCCACTCACTAAAGCTTCATCAGACCGATGCTTAACATGGCAGACGATCATGGTAAAGAGTTCTTATATATGACGACGACTAACGAATCTTATTTTCATCACAGACTTAGTGAGTGACCTTTCTTAGCATATAATTGAAACGTTGATCATTGGCTTTAGATTGATGGCTTTGGAAGCTGTGGGTCTGCTTTATTATCATTCACACTGACGTTCTGACGCAATTTGCTGATTTCAGATCCTGATGACCTACAGATGGCACCAATTTTCCGAAGGTAAGCTATGCTAGAACTTCATGTCATGTAATGACTCAGTGTAGCAATGATCTCCAGAATTGGCTCGAGGGGATACTTCTTCTTTTTATTGTTCCAATGTTTCATTAACGGTGAGCTTGCCACTGCCTATATCCCTTTTCTAGGATTAAAGAAGGCGTCAGTCGAGATCGATGGTGTGGATGATAGGCCAGGACGACACGTTAACCGATCTATAATTTTCGGAGGAGATGGACCATATATTCCATATCCATCTCATTCATTCTTAGCTTACCTCGGCCCTCAAGTATATATACTTATGTTGGATTGTCGGTGAGTATTTGCGCCTATACAATTACAACGTACTCACCGGTCATGATCAGTGCTGAGAGGAAAAAGGACCAAGTCTGCAGCCAGCAAGAGTACAAAAAGGTTTTTGAGCGTTTAAAAACGCTGCCAGCAGGGATTGAGCACGTAATAGTCCAGCTAGGTAACAACGGGCTCTTCAACTCATGGGTTGTCCCTCTCATGGCTGATACCATTGTCGACAGGGATCCCCATTGCATATCCTCGGATGGTATTCCTCGAGAGGGCTCTAGGCTCAAAATTCAATCCGCTCGTTGCTCTGGGCAGAAATGGTTCATTGGGCCTTTCAGGGTTTGTCAATAAATTCAATGCTGAGGCAGAACTATTGGACGATCTTGTAAGCACGTTCTCTCCTTGTAAAGATTCGTATCTAAGTAAGCGTCTAGAATGACCACTGGACGGCTGACAGTCATAAGGTGCACCAATACATTATCCGTCAGCTTCATAGCTTGTCCTGACAACTCGCATAGAAAGAGAGAAACTGGCTTGTGGAAAAATTGCAAATATACGCACAAGAAAAGCGAATCCGGATAACGTTTTTGTCCGGTGATGTTCACTGTGCTGCGGTTGGTGTATTCAAAACGCTGAGGGCCAAAAACAAGCCAGACGTCCCCCCTTCTCTCGATCATCGGTACATGATCAATGTTGTTACTAGTAAGACACATTGATCTTCACCACTCCACTATATTCTGACACGTCGCAGGTGCAATTGTTAATACGCCTCCGTAAGCTTGGTCAACACGTCATAAGAATTAAAGTCATCATGTACTCAATTCGGTTAGTCCTAATGCTGTCATCACTATGGTGTCTTCTCTAGCCACCAAAGTTCATCGAACATTGCATCATATAGAGACCGATGAATCCATGGTTCGAGCAGTATTATCGGTCACACACTGTGCACTAACTCGGTGAAAATACAGATACCCGTCTTCGATGTCGAGCCACACGATGAATCGAAACGCTCACAAAAGTACATCATGGGCAGGCGTAATTGGTGCAGTGTTAGATGTGAAGGAGAGACGGGCGACCTTGTCTTCATCATTCATGTCGAGAAAGAGAAAGGGTGTGGTCAAACCAGAGGGTGCGCCTTAAAGGAATCGCTCTGAAACCTTTCGATTGACCAAACTATAGGTATACCGTGCGCGCACCTCCACCTAAGTGGATGCTGCCTACGTAAATCTACAATAATTGCTCTAACGTATATATAGGATCTGTACCCTCGTCAGGGTCCTTCACTCATATAAGATGACTGTGGTCCTTCTGACGGATGTGGAGACGTAGCGGGCTGATACCCTAATGCCTCGTCTGCTTCATCTAATCCTTCCCCATTCTCGGAATTATACCCGCTTTGGATATCTTGTTTCTCCGCAGTGGATGTAGTAGTTGGTACAGGGGAATGAGCTTCTTTACGGAATTCCTCACTCCGATAAGCAATCCCATGTCTTAGTGGACTGGGTTGACCAGCAAGAGAAAGGGCTATAGGGGTGTTGGGTCCGAACCTATCGTCATCTAGGGGCGGAGTGGAACTAGCCTGCGCAAGCTTTTTCTTCTTTCGGGCTTCTGCCTGTGCGCGTTGTTTCTTTAGCCTTTGCTCCCGCTTCTCGGTTTCTTGTTTTTCTGATGCAGCCCTGCGTTTCGCCTGGACTTTGGCCTCCTCAGTATCTATTGCATCGAGAGCCCACTCCTCCTGCATGAACTCGGTATAGCGTTCGCACATGGGTCGCCATGTGCGCTCCTGGCTGTCGACGTCCATCTTGATATCTTCATTTCCTGCTAGCAGCGCGTCGATATCCGGGGGAGGGGGAAAGTCAAAGTCAGGTCCGGGGTTGATACGCACCTGGGCGTGATTAAAGAGTGATATAAAAGGGTAGTAGCCGAGCTGGCCATCATCAAATGGATTTTCCTTATGTTCATGGGCAGTTTCGCGTGTCCGTTTCTTCTCCTTAACTTTCCGCGAAGAGTCTGGTAGGCGAAGTGGCAAATAGTCATAGAGATCTTGAAAGGCAACACCTTGGTATTCGCCGTTAATGAAGAAAGCGATGTATGAATCCGGTAATGTGGGCAGGGGACGAGTAGGCGCAGCTTCAGCATGTTGTGGTTTAGGCCGACCGCGCTCAGGGAGATTCTTCACCGTAGCAGACTTTTTGGTTGAAGATGGAACTGAGGCCGAGTTAGTAGATTTTCCGGAGTAGTCCATGAGAGAAGACATTTCTTTTGATTGTGGGTACTCCAGTATCTCAAAGTATGTTTGGCCCCGGAGGTCAATCGCTATACGTTGCCGCTTGAGGTGCGCAGGATCATAAGGGTCCTTAGGGTTTGGTTGTCGTCGGGGGGGAAGGGCGATATACATTCCTATCACGTCCCCAGATTTGAATGGCTTCCCATATGGACGCGGGCGGGACAAAGTGACCTTTTCGCCTGTTTTGTCGCGAATTCCATAGCTGTACCCATCCAAACCAACAGGTCCGTTCAGAGGTGCCTCGCGCCGACCCCAACCAAGCCGAACGTGACTGCCCTCAGGTCTATTATTATCCCCAGAGTGCTCACCACCACCTCTCTCTATCTTCACCTCCATGTACCAGCTTCCTTCACGTACAGGGGCATTACAGCGAGCACTTCGAAACCCCTTGTCTCCAAGAAGGCCGAGGCCGTCTTTTGTCACTTTAACGAAGGGACTGCGGTCTTCCCAGCTAACGCGGAATGTGGCGGGAGTAGTTTCGATAGTATGACACGTCAATAACGTGCTCTCACTTGGGATTACTACGCCGGCTGGAATGTAACGAAATCCCATGCGATTCATGGGTATTTGCTCTGTATTGAAGAACCCCGGGCTCTCTGGGACGGGAATGAATGTCGGATCACGATATTTCGACGATGGTACATTGATATATAGATGGGATTCCGGTGGGCTAAGTAGTTTCTTGAGTACAATGTGGTGAGGGTAAATAAGACCATGAAGAATTACGGTGTTGACTGTGCTGTACCAATATCTGACGGGGCTGGAGATGCAGCAACACCGGGGGCACGTTTCCTTTTCTTTCCTAAGAGCTTAGAGTTAGCGGCTGGTGTAGTAGCAGGAGATTCTTCGCGTGAAGGTTCTGGAGAGCCAGCGGGTAGCATGATGAGACTGGAAAAGAGTAAGTATATGGCTGGGCGCTTACGGAGGGATCACTAGAAAAGTGGCTTATCAAGTTGACCACTATGGCTACTCGGTCAGTCCATTGTTTGATTGTTCCAGGAAATATAACCTTGGCCGTTGCTATTCAGACGAATACAGAAAGTAAAGCCACACACTATACCAGTGCAGTGTAGAGTCTACTTATGCTGTGGATTTCAAGGAACTCAAAGATATCAGCGCGAATCACATTGAAGTACGTACCCCGCTTTGTGTCTAACTTTTTCCTAAGGTCACCTACACCATTACCCAGGGCTTGTCCGTCGAACCCAGAGAGGACAATCTGTTTGAATGGAAGTGTAGTATCAAGGCAGCAGTAGGCTTCCCCCTTTCCAAGGCTTGTGTGGTTGGTCATCGTGCAGTAGTCCGATTCACCATATGCCAAAGGGACATTCCACTTTATTCTTGAGCTTCCCAAGAATTTTCCCTTCAAAGCGCCAACTGTATGACACTCTCCAATCTGGTCCATCTAGGTCTCATGAACCATGTTCCATCTTAGGTGACATTTACGACGAAGATATACCACCCTGGAATAAACGAAGAGGGTGCAATTTGTGTACCTATCCTACGAGACGAAGTACGCTAGATAGATCACACTCCAAGTTATCCCGCCTGCTAAAATCATCTTGGTAGTGGAGGCCCTCCGTGTCGCTATCTACAGGCTAGTATCAGTCTGAGCTCGGCTGACCTTGTCTATGTATCTCACATGCGCCTTCTTTTCATACAGTTCTCACTGTCATTCAGGAAAAGCTCAATAATCCGAGTGCAGACGACCCGTTTGAGCCGGAAATAGCAGCTGTATGATTCGCCTTTCGTCTTTCCTTTCTTAAACCATGGACTCACCGTGGTTTGCAGCTTCTGAAAAACGATAAAGCGAAGTTTCTAGCGACGGCCAAGGAATGGACCAAGAAGTTGGTTTGGTTCTACCCACTGACCATATTCTGATGTTCATCTCATGTCCTCAGGTATGCCATGTGAAGGGTGCTGAATAAATGATAGCTCTGATGTTGTATCATAAAATAACTAAACATGCTGTATTTGTCCATGTGTACTTCTCATACCTCGCAAGTAAATCAGCGAATGCAATCAAGTCACCAACCTCCAAAACGATCAGCACCGCCCAAGGCGCCTACCGCCACTGTTTTTCATCACTTCCTTTTGGTTTACAGATGCTGCTCTTGCTCTCATTCTAATTGCCATTTCCCTTGCGGATTTATCTAAGCTTCGACATTCTCATCAGACACCCAACTCGTGTATACCACGTTGCCTTATCCTTTCTTGTTCTTCATCTAATACTTACTATCTCTTCAACGTGTTGAAAACGAGGGAAATATAAGTACGCTATGAATCGGTTTCGGTAAGTTCAGTCAGTACTTTCACCCTGAAAAGGATTCTTCTATTGGGCCTTATTTCATTTTCTAGCAAAAAGTCCGACGCGAAACGGAGCCAGGTGCCCACTACTGCGCGCACAAATTCACCTACAACACGAGATTTACTTCCCGAGCTTCCCCCAGCAAGTGATTTTCGTACATCTCTCATTCTTCCGGAGTGAGTACTGGCTGTTCGTGTGTGAAGAGTGGGATGCTGATCGTGTCTAGTCTTTCCCGTCGCTTTACTCTTCTACGCACGTCGACCGGAGATCCCATTACCTTGGAGGATTTGAGAAGTCGTTTTGCTGAACATAGGGCGAAGGGCTCTGAACACCAAATCTCGGAGGAAGAGGAAGATATGATACTCGAGACACTGGGACGCATGCGAGCAAAAAATGCGGGGATGAGAGACTCAACAGGAGACAGTCCCAGACCGTCTGAGTATTCTGCAGGTCTAGGACGATATTCTATACGTTCCACCAACACAGAGGCTACGGAAGCGTCGTCGCTATCAGGCTCAATAACTTCCTCTCCCAGTGGGCGTTCCCCCAAACGCTATAGCAATAACTTATTTGGCTCAGGCCGTTTTCGCGATTACACGTATCTTCGTAGTGTGGCTTCTCAACAATCCAGAACGGGTAGCACTCGTAGTGCGCTATCATTCACACCAACCGAGTCCTCCGCCAGCTTGAAGAATGTAGACGACGTGCGGCCAGCCACGCCCGAACACTCCGCTCTTGACTCCACCCAGTCATCGCCTGACAAGGATTCCGACAATCATCAGCCGTCTCAAGGGACAATGCATGAAGACTCACCAAGATCTGTTGCCGAGCATCGCATGGCTAAAGGCATAACTCCATCAGCTCTCAAACGAGCATCATTGGCTCTGGAGAAGGTGATCAAAGAAATTGAGGAGGAGGGGGAGGACGAGATTGTCATGCCCAGATCAGCTCCTGTCCCTCGACACAATGGAAACGCTGAATCCAGTCAACAATCAATAGAAATGGTCAGTTTTCTTGCAACTTCAACTTGAGTATTCCACTTAAAATGGGGTTAGAGACAGTCTGTTGAATCATCAACCTCAGGTGATGTGGAAGCTGGCATGGCAATATCCTCTGACAGTCAGGTTCGGCCAGAGCCTGAAAGTCATCGAGTTTCGCCAGTGCCATTCCGGATTGCCCCTGGGTACATACCAGGTATGCCGAGGCCGATGACCCCTCGGGACAACATGGATTTTGACGATCGTTCGCACTCAACCACCCCTCGTGCAACTTCCCCTGCTTATGCTTCCCTCGCTGAACCTTCCTCACCTACATCGCCCACTACCAAAGTAACAAATATGAGTAGGCTCGGACGCAGTTCTCCATCGTCTCAGTCCCCGAAATCGATCTCACCTCTTGTGTCCTCAACGTTTTTGTCTCGGTCGACGAACGGTAGGCAAACGCCAGAGAATAGTTCACGAGCGATTGAAGGTGCACCCATTGAATTCGACAGCCCGCTGAACTCATCTATTCTTGGCCGTCGGCGACCTGCTTCCCCTCTATCTGGCCCAGCGTATCAGCCAATGGCTGTTTCCTCGCGTCCTTCAACCCCGTCGAACATAACTTGGACACCACCAGCGCCCCAATCAGACCAGTCTCCTGGACATAGCCGGAACGGAAGTTGGGTGAGTGATGGAACATTCAACAGCTCTGAGATTCATCCTCCTGTCGAACGCTCTAAATCGACGACGCGATCATTACGATCACCTGCTCTCCCCGATTCCCCCATGATCGAAGGAGTCAACAAGATGGATGGTGGAAATTCTCACTCCGCGAATGCTTCAATGTTGCCAGACTTTCGACCATTCTCGCCTATGTCGGGCATAGATATTGGCTCTCCTCTCATCCCTCGCTCTCCTACGCCTACTCAGAATGTCGCCCGATCACCGACTTCCCCGACCTTTTCCAGTTACGACTCGCCATCGCGCAATGGCAGCAGACGTAACTCGAAGCAGAATGCACCATTGTCGCCCGTTACTTCAGGGGCCTTCCCTTCTCTTGCCTTTTCTCCCATTGCTAGTTCATCTCGATCGTCGCTTGAGTCGACTGGGTCTAGCTATCATTCTTCTGATGCCGAGCGCTCACAGGACCGTGGTCTAAGTATTTTCAGTGATATAGATCCTCAACCCTCAGCATGGCATGACTTCCCTACTGATTCTAGCTCTGTCACTCCAGGTGCCTCTCCTGATGATGATTGGGATATGGAAGATATTATTGCGCGCTACGCAGGCCTGAAAAAAGCAGATTTCATGGCAATTCAGGAGAAACTTGTCAGTGTTGCGGTCGCCAAGACCACTCCACCAGAAACCCGTGAGCGCGCACCTTCCCTTCGACGCCGCCGACCTAGCACATCTCAGTCCAATTATTCGCTTAATGGGCGAGTCGACAGGGTATGCTTTTAGTCGTCCGTTTCATGAATTCATCTTATTCTGATTTCTGTAGATTGCCAGCCCCCCTCCCCAGACACAACCGCCTCCTCCATCTGTCACTACAACACCAAATAATGATCAAGTGGCTAAGGTCAATGCATTACTGAACTCGGTCGTGGATAGCATACAGTCTACCTCTCCGTCTACGTCGTCGGCAACCGTTATTGAGCGAACTACATCGACGCAGTCCGACAGGGATATATCACCAACGACGCGTAGAAATAGAGACCTTGCCCAAGTCTTATTTGGAGACGAGGCTGACAAAAAGGAAGAACCTGCATCGCCGCCGCCAGCCCCTACTCTTACCATCGCTCCATTGCAGTCCCCCATAAAGCCAACGTCTCCAACGGTTGACCCTATACCTCCTACGATGGTCAATCAATTGCAACAACACCGCAATCCTTCCACGCCGCGACTTCCCCAGAGTCCGGAAGAGGTGGCCGAGCTCCATCGGACTGTTCAAATGCAAGCCGAAGCAGCTACGAGAGCACTCAGGAAGCCTCCATCTTCGTCTAATCTAGCTGAGGGGGTAACGGTACTTCCCAGTAATTCAATATCTCGCAGGCGTATCAGTCCCAGCCAAATAGGCAATCCAAAGCTAGTTTCATCGTCCACCAGCGTGGATACCATTCCTTTACGTCCCCCGTCGTCTGGGTCCGGCAACTATGGTGCCCCCTCGAAGATAAGCCAGCGGTTTAGGAAGTTCCGCGGAACGCTTAAGTCCAAACCACCTGCACCTGTTGGTGGCGAGATCACACCTTATCCATTAGGAATCACAGGTAGCTCTCCTAGTAGTCAAGCGGTTACATTTGATCCCGCGAAGCTCAATCCTAGTAAAGCCACACCGGCAAGTGCCACCGATTTTGGTAGGACAAAAGTGCTCGTACCTAGTCCCCCTGCGTCAGCCGGGCCTGGTATAAAAGGGTTCATGGCGCGCTTCCGGAGCAAAAAAGCTCTCGAAACCCACCAAGAACCGGACCGGCGCCCTGTATCTCATTCTTCACCTTTCCCCCATACGCCAACGTCCCCCTTATCTCAGCGACGTCCCGCCACAGCTGACTCGGCTCCTTTACTCTCTCAGACGTCGATTCTACACTCTTCCAGTGCCCACCATGAAGACAATCATGTACATGGGCAGGACGGCAACAAAAGTACAGAGTCTGCAGCAATCAAGCAGTTATTTGATGCTGCAGAGGACCTTGGCGTTGACCGGCAGGCGCTCAGCGCTCTGCTGCGTAGTGCCTCCACATCCTCTAAATCGGCGTTGACAATGAATCCTTCTGGGGTCCATGCCCCACAGCCTGACATACCTGAAGAACAATCATCAGGTAGTCCACCGCAAGTCATCGTCCCTAGCCGTCCGAGCGTGGAAAGCCAAAGACCTGGTGACGATCAACTCGTTAAGAAAGGTTCCATCCGTCGACCTGTCGACACCCTTCGTCCTCCGCGAGAGACATTGGACACAGCGTCTAGCTCAGTCGTAAGAAGGACGCTGATTCTTGCATCTGACACTCGATCCTCCACCATCGATTTGAATACCTTGCTACGAAGGACCTCAATCCGAAGGAAAAGAGCAAGCGCTCAGTCATTCTCTAATCGTTCAGTCCATGATCGGGTGCCAACCCCTCCTCCAGCCCGGTCCGCTGCCACACGCCGCTTTTCTCAGGATCAGTCCCCGCCTGTCCCACATCTCCCAGGTGCGGCATCACAAGGCGAATATCTCTCTGTTCCAGTTCCTTCTAGCAGTATCGTAGAGAAACCTAACTCCGCCGCGTATGATTCGCTGTGCGTTACCGAATTCATTTTCGTCATCCAAGACTAACTCCGATGTAGGTACGATATGTACGCTGGTGATAGGGGTCAAAGTTCCGCTGGGGGGGAATTCGATCCCGCTCAATTGCCGCGCCATGAGACACCTGTTAACCCTGAAGCAGGTACAGCCTTAGAGGTTATCGAACTAGCCAATGGCGAAACGATTTGGTTTGTCAACTACTTTACCTCCAACGCTACTTCTTACCAAATCTTCAACCAGGTCAATAGTCAACGGACTACGTGACGATGACGCTGAGTCAACCTACGCTAATAGGTCCAGCTTTGCATCAGAATATTCCTCGCGTGAAAATGGTGATGGTGTTCAGATCTTCTTCAAAGAACATAATAGGGCAGGTTCTAAAGGCAGTGCTGCTTCTTTTCTGTCCCGGAAGAAGTCAGCAAAGAATCGGCCGGAAACGAAGGTACAGCGTAAGATTGCTAACGTTTGAACTGGCGCTTATACAATTCACAGGTGTTCTATAGCTCGCCGGCACAGATCGGCCGTCTTATCGAGGACCTCTCTCAAGGAATGGACGCAGGTTCTTTCAATATATTACCCACCAAACCAGTTGGACATTCAACGACATCTTCGGTGTCCGAGGCAAACTGGACTGTAGAGGAAAGGCTGGAACATATGCTCGGTGCTATGGGTGCAAAGTAAATATTTCTCATTTCTGTCGGTAATTTTCACTTTCATTTATGTGGACTCGCTCTGAATCTATTATCCTGGCTGTCATCTGCTGATCGTAAAGTAATTCATACATGATGTCCATTTCCATATTCCGTAATACCCAGCATTTATTTTACATTCCGTGAAGGTCTATCCACCTGTTGAGTGACAACGCCAGTAGTGATTCGACTAAAAGAAGATCGTGGCTAAAGGTATATTGTAGGTACCCGTGTGCAGGCCCCACGGGTGTAGCATGGGACTGCCTTGTATATATGGCAATACGTCTATTGCCAGGAGCATACAACTATGTGAGGGCGATCCGTCAAGGGGCGCAAGGTCGAGATGAAGGTTAACGTACATTGTATGAACTTTGATGAGGTCTCCATTCATATATCTGACCGTCCGCAGAAGTAAAGCAACGCCCACTGCCAAAATCGTAGACTGGAGGTTATCAACAGTATCCATTCAATGATATGACGAACGGAGAATTCACTTGGACATTGGACTTGGAGACACGAGTTGGGTCATCGGCAGCTGTCGGCGACCAATTGACGCGCGACCAAGATGATTGCCAGGGGACCATTCGAACGAAGCGACTAGCTCCTTCTCATTGCGATAGATCTGAAGAGCAGGGGAAATAACTGGGTTGAATGTGATAGAGCCTCGTGCGGCGGTGGCAAATGAGAAACTCGTACCATGGTTCTAGCAGTTGACATGCCACCCATCTCTGGTGTCTCGAAACATAGCAAAACAGGCTTGGTATCCTCACCGATGATGACCCAATGACGGGGGTCATCTCTGCCAGTGAAGAATAGATTGTATGTTGTTGGAGGCATGGTTTCTCTGAGACGCTCATCGGAATAAGAGTTGAAGAGTACTTATAATAATAGATAGTCTTTATCAACCCCTGGCTCGCGTGATTCACGCAGCTGGGAAATTCCCATCGATGGTGGCGCCGGAAAGTAGATATAGAAACGAGGTGGGTTTGTATAAAGATTCTTCTGTGCTTGGATGTGAAAGCGATGCGGTTGAAAGACGCTGCCAGGTGCATCGCACTTAACGAATTCCACTTGCTCCTGTCAAACCACTAAAAGTCTAATTCAGCATGGCTTTACCCGAATCTTGCCCTAATATGGTCACCCATTTTGCCACTGTCGTTACGTCATCCAGTCCAGTCGTATAATGTCCCTCCTCTCTTGAGGTGTGCACAAGTGTCTAGTAATCATAAACTAGCAATGGAATCAGGCGTTCACCTTCCACAGCGGCCTTTTGCGCATTTTTCTAGCCACATGCACAGCACTCCCACCTGTATTTCCCCCTCCGAACGCGAGGACAACCGTTTCTTCAGCTCCGTGGCCTCGTGCAATGCCATGCTTTCTCATCTCAACAGCCTCTTTGGCAAACTCGTACCGAGCTCGGTCAGATCCTAGGCACATCCGGCATCAGTTTTTCATAATCGTCACACAGCTGACCAGGCACAATAATGTAACAAAAAACGGACGAACTCACCTATCTGGAACGTGGGTGATTCAACAGCCGCTTTGAATATTTCAAAGGGCACGCGCGAGAAAATTTGTAAGAGCACCTCACGGCCGCTTGGGCCTTTTGTTGGGGTTGTAGACGTGTTCCGGGCGTCAAGTACTTCAGGAAGAGTAACGACAAGGAAGTGGAAAACATCATCGCGGAGTCGCTCAGCATATGGGCCAAACACTGTAGCTGAAGGAGGTTCAGGTGTTGATGCACCATCTGACGGCGGTGGGAGTGTGCCAATAAACTCTATCCAGTGACCGATATTCTCAACCGAGAGCGAGTGCCGGCACGTTTCGTATGCATACTGACACAAGTCATCCATGCCGCCAAGAAGGCAGCCTGCAGCAAGCACAGCGCGAGCATTATCAGGCCGGATGTTATTCAATGAGATTGGCGAGTAGAGATACCCCAGTGCTATAATCAAGGAAACTATTAAGGGCTAGAAAGATCCAGAAGCCAAAGAAAGTATTCACCAATGGCAAAACCCTGGAGATCGTAAATCTCGGTTGAAACGGAGTAATAGTGGGGATAACAGCATACGTACCTCTTGTGTTATCTCAGGTTCCTGTTCGACATGAACATATATAGTCCGTACACCACCACCTTGCGGTGATGTTGACATCAAATGGGCGAGGTATGGTGATCGAGAAAGAATGATCGCATGAAGGTGGTATATATTTTGGTGGACGTGCTTTGGACCGTTAGTACTTTAAGACTTTCCTCGAAAGGAGCAATGTTCTTACAAGGTGTGTATCAGCATAATTCTGTTCATGACCCCCCGTTAAGACTTCTCCACCATAAAGTTATAAAAAGTTGACTTACACCAGTCTGAAATCCGGAGTGATAGATATGGTTGACTATTTCTTCGAGACGGTTCTGAAAAAGTGGTCTACATCCGGACGTAACAACCGAAGAAGGGATATGGAACGCGCCACAGCAATTCGAGCGTCGAAAAGCAGCTTGTTGTCAGATTGGACATGAATTTATTCAGCAGATGACGCACTGGGAGTTTCCACTAATATACGCTGAAGAGGAAGCCGGGGAACCGTTCAGGCTCGGATAGGTCGCGCTATGTGAGGATGTGCCGTTGGTAACTACGCCATGACCGTTGATAGATCCAAAGAGTGAGGGGGAGGTTGACATGTCGTTTTTTTGGGATGAGAATGTGGAAGCTGAAAGACGGATTGCAAAGGGGATAGCTAGATGTTTTGATGGCGCAAAGGTACAATAGGCGACGAGCAGCAAGGCGTCGGTGTTGGGGTGGAACAAGAATCAGCGTATGGTCACATGCGTTACGCGTTACGCGTTTCCATATAAGCGCCTCGCAATCAATTCCCAAAAAATCTACTACGATGGCTCATTTCTACTCCAAAGAATAAATTCACGAAGAGCAAGCACGTCCCCATAACATTTTTCTGAGATAATCATGGACACGAAACTTTCCATCAAGTTATTGCTAACACCGAGTTCACGAATCATTTCTCCGACGGATGGGGCTTGACATATTCTAGTTCTGCTGGTGCATCTGGACCTTCGGTACTAGTTGGCTGGCGCAGCTGGGTTGCAGGTATGTCGTCATGATGAACGCAGATTGCATCGTTAGGTTCACTGATCACTGGCGAAGTAATCAAGATATTTCTGGGTGGGCACCACTCTGAACAAACTGTTGATAGTGGTTTCAATGGTGATTATCTTTTAGCTTTTACCTTTGGAATTGTGGAGGGACAGTGTTCAAAGTTTGGAAAATATATTCTAAGGGACGACTGGTACGTCAGATACACACACGGCCTGGTGGTTCACCATCAGCAGGACATGGTACTTTTAGCCGTGTGTCGAAATCGTACACCCAGCAATATGTCTGGTTGCACATTCGATGCACAGAAGCATGACGACATGGTAATGCCAGATTCCAGGGTACTTCCAGCTACCTGGACATTAGTCGGTAAGTGGAAAGGATGTACGGTTTTGGATATCGTAGGAACGAGTAAGACAGGTGATATGACGTCATCATAGATTGGGCTAGAACGGCTACAGTACATGGAGGATTTCATATGCTACAGTGACGGTGAGCCGTTTCCTCGCCTTGGTCTTCGATGATGTTCCATCGTGCTGATAACGCCTCGCATCCAACCTCAACGAATGCTTCCGCCAATCAGCAACGTACAATCAATGCATCAAGCACCACCAGCCAGCCACTCACTCGTCAGTTCATGACGTGACTGGAGTGCGTAGCTCCAGCTCAATGTGAATCCGTGCGTGTACCGTTCACACCCTGATATCTCAATAATCGCAATTCTTTATAATAGCAGCTACATAGCTGGCGGATAGATAGTAGTCGAGGCTGCTAAATACTATTTCGAAATCTCCTTCACAAGGATAGTCGACCGTGAGTTGATATAGGGCCTAGTTGCCGATCAGTGCTGCCACGGTACAAGGTCAACAGGTCTGCTCACATGCATGGGTATAGAAATAATAGTCATAATCATCAATCAGCTGTGCAGGTCTCTTAGTACCTGACCCCCGTTTTCTTCTTCAAAACCAAGTCTGGTGATGAAGTCTCCCTTCTGAACGGAACGAAAACTGGTTGGGGAGGGGACGAGGCAACAGGTCGCCGTTGAGGCGTCTGCAAATTAGGTGACCCCCGTGACGATGACGTCGAGGATGCAGGTGATGTAGCTGTCGAGGAAGGATATGGGCGGTGAGGTATCGATGGTATGGGCACTGCATAGCGCGACGGCGACGGCGGCTGGGGTACGACACCCGAGGTGTTTGTAAATGGGTGCGTCGCAAAGGGGTCGAATGAGTCGAGTAGAGAAGATTGTGCCATTGTATTACGGGTAGTGGGTAGCCACAAGTGCTGGTTTGAAAGGATAGAGCAACCTAACCGGTTTATATAGAGCTCGTATGAGACGTGAAAATCGCATCTGGGGAAATTCTCCGATAAGACGCCGTCAGGCTGCAACCCATTTCATTGGCCGGAGGATGGTATACTAACGTTCCACAATTGTCACATGCGATTCCCTCTCAAGATCGAAAACCTAAGATCCGGTCAGTCTGAGTATAGGCACGTGTCAGACACTCAGCGGCCGTGTGCCTCCTCTTGTCAGGTCCTTGTTCGTCGTGCAAGCGTGCAGGCAGTAACCTCGCCTGCTCTTCGTAGGGTCGAAGAGAACGCCAGAAGCTGTCTAACTCATCCGGGCGGACGAATATGTCGGCGAATATTGCTATCACCATGCACAAAAGGTATGGTCATATTAGCCTGTCGCCGTTTCGGATACCTACGTGGGTCGTAACAACGTCACTGCAACATTGTTTCCTTCTGGTTTGTCAGGACAAGCGAACAAGAACGGGCCGTGACGAAAATCCTATCTAAAGACAAGGTGGGCGCACGCGAACAATGTGTACCAGCCGATCGCATCCATAGTTCCCCGTATACCCGTGAGGCTCTACATTTGGCACGGATCCAGAGGCATGGTGGATCAAGCTCAAACCCCGACATAGGCTACTTCAAAAAAGCTCGCAAAGAGGTCAGTTGACGAGTAGCTTGCCGGACCGCCAGTGAAAGTAAGTCCAAGTTGTAGGCACATTAGTCGCTTGATCCTAGCTGGCATGATGAATGACTGAATCTTAAAACTGTATTCGGGAAGGGAGTTGGCGTAAGTGCATAATTATCGAACAGTGAGCGAGAGATTTTTCGTTGATAGGGCTCTGGGCCTAGGAAGACTCTTTTCATCTCCATAAGTCTAGGGCCAGAGTGCCTCGCATGCAGGCGAATAAACCACTCATCACGTCGTTCAACATTGATTATGATAACTCCGTCCAAGGTCGGTTCCCAAAGATCAACCTGCATAAGCCCCGATGGGAGAAATCAGCCAAATCAGTGAGTTGTGATCCAGGGAATGACACCACGCCTTCACTAGTTCGGACATGACAGCGAAAAGGGAAGTATTCACAGAATAAACCAGGGCAAAGAAATGGGGCCGTGAACAGATAGTGTGATGGAAGCCGCGGGACATGGAGTATAAAGTCTGAGTCGGAGTAGCGATCATAGAACACATGACGGGCCCCAAACCGTCTCACTCCAGGATTAAATATATGATAGCAAACAAGCAGCGCTGCCAAGCTGCCTCCGAACGTCGTGAAAGTCTACGTCGTGCGCTAAGTAGTAGGAGAGATTTGAATTGAGTATTTGTATAGTTCAGATACCTATGCTGAATGCTTACAGTCTTCGACTTCTCCCCATCGTTGTATCTGACTATCTACTTCGACTTGGGCTGCCTTGGCCGCTTGTTCTATGTTCAAGCGTTTTTTGACGAGTGCGAGTGCGATTATAAACGATTTGGTTGTGTAAGTCGCGCGTTCCATAGCTTCAACCCGTGAGCTTAAATCAGCTGCCCAACGCTGCGCAGTCTGCTAATAAGATACGAACCAGCCATCTCCCAGGGATTGAGTGCATCCAAGACTTTGCCAAGCTTGTGTTTTGTGTCCTCGGATTGCGCGCTGAAGAGTATAGAGTCGGATGTTCGAATCTCAACGTCAAAGGTTGATCCTGTCCAATCTAGTAAAGGTAACCAGTGTTCCTTCTGTAGTTGTACAAGAGGCGGGGGATCATCTTGGTGGAAACTATGTGAAACTGAATCAGCGTCGGAGAATGGTCGGTCCGAAAGAATCGCGAACCAGATAGTATCAGTATCTAGATAGTTTAACAGGGAGTCGCGAACATCCCTTCGCATCTGATCATCCGACATCGCGTCCAAGGCTCTGGAAGCTATCGAAGTCTTGGTATATTTTAGTAAGTCTAGTATTCCCTGACATGAAGTACAAGACGTCATACCATAGGAAGGGCATGCGGCTTCAGCAGTGTTTCTTGACTGTCCCATTCTCCTGCAATGAGTGTGGCTACAAGCAACTTGTCTCGTGGAAGAAGCAGCTTGTTGCCCGACGGTGTTTTCAAGGGCCGTTTATCCAGAGTCACGGCGAATGAGTCCCCGTGCTTATCAACCCCAACTGTCTTCCAGAATCGCTTCAGTGTCACCTCCGCGCCTAGATATTAAGCCATTGAAGATAAAGTTAGAGGAGGTAGAACACATGGTACTGACGATTTGTTTCAGATACAACAGGCCCATCCTGACGCGTCGAATTTGTCGCTAAAGATGTTTTCCATCGCAAGGGCTGATAGAATAGGGAGAAATGAGGTTCTGCGACTGGTTTAAACGATAACAACAGGCGGGTAGAGGAGTTCGCACATCGTAACATTTTTGTGGCCAGAAGTGTGTCGAAATGGCACGTGCCATCGCGTTCAGTGTTTAAGCGCCCATACATGTAAAAGGAGTCAGCGGGCCTTATGTCGTGGTTCTCGCTCTGTACTACTTGTTCTCGTTGACCTTCTTATGATGTCCGGAAGTCAATCTGGAAATGTGTCTCAAACCAATATCTCAAGATACTTCCCTTCTCCGAGCAAGAAACGAGCCGTAGAAACGGTTGATCTAACCCTGGACAGCGACTCGGACGATTCAGTGACACAAAGTCGCAAACGAGCAAAGACCACGGGGCCTATCGCTGGACCCTCCCGAGTAGACGAGGGAGCGTCTCCAGAGAAGTGGCGCTTTACGCCTTCACCCCAGAAATCCTGTGTTAATTCAGTCTCTCCAGAAGTTCACGATGCTTTTAGGCGCAGACTTCTTCCTGGAGGCACTACTGGACTCAGGTTGGGTGCAGCACGTGCCGATTCCCTAGCTAGTCGAGAGGAGTCCACGACAAGTCCTGTCGGGTCTGGCTCAGATTCCGACCATGCTTTCCAAGAGCTGAGTGCTCTATTCGCCAATAAGTCGAAAGGCAAGCGGAAGGCTCCGCCAACCCGTACCACGAACAAGACGTCTCGGACAAAGAACCATGTATTGGGGCCAAGCGGACAGCCCTATACGCCGCTGGAAGAGCAAGTAAGACCTGCATCCTCAGGTTATCCTCGTCTTATTCTTGTCTCCTCCAGGTTCTCAAGCTGAAAGCTGACAACCCAGGAACAGTCCTTATGTTTGAAGTTGGGTACAAGTACAGGTTCTTTGGCGAAGATGCAGAGGTAGCTCCGCAACAATCATTATCTCACCGTCGCACATTTTTGACATCCTTCCAGATAGCTGCTAAGTTCCTTGGTGTGGTGTGCTATCCAGATAGGAACCTTGTGACAGCTTTCATTCCAGTAGAAAGAAAGAGCGTCCACCTTAAGAAGTATGTTTAAACTTATTTCAACACAACGCTATGCATATCTATGGTGGTTCGCCCTTAGCCTCCTGTCACAAGGTTACAGAGTTGGCGTCGTTAATCAGACCGAAACCGCCGCCCTAAAGAAAGTCGGTGACAACAGAAATGAAATCTTCGAGCGTAAAGTCACTAATCTCTATACGGCCGCAACGTGAGTTGCTCGCTATAATTACCTTCTAACGTCAACCATCCTCTCTGCAGATATATCGATGAGCTGGACTCTGTAGACGATACAGACAAGTATATATCTCCTCCTTTAATGTGCTTGCTCGAGGAACCGAAAGGTACAGACGTCATCATTGCCATGATCACTATCTGTCCGCACACTGGGGACGTTGTCTGGGATGAATTTCAAGGTAAAATTGGAGCACTTTGCACTGAATGGCATACCTACTTATGCCTATATAGACGGTATAATGCGAATAGAACTCGAGGTAGCTCGCATAATGATTTCACAATGCACGTTGATTAATCCTGTTCAAGACTCGTTTGGTCCACACCAGGCCAGCAGAGCTGCTTCTACCCGCACAACTTTCGAAAGCAACGGAAAAGATGTTGTCCCACTTTACTAAGTCAGTAATACGCTGTGGGATAAACCGTCATCGCTCACCGTGCTTAGTTTCTCGTCAACTGGAAAGAAAACTCGGATCGAACGGTTTAAAGGGGTAATGGGTTATAGCAAGGCCTTTGACTCAATATCCAATTTTTATACGGATAAGAACAAGGCCGTCGTAGCTTCCGAAAGTCCTCGCTCTGGTGTTTCCTTTAGCCAATATGCCCAAGAATATTTTACTGACTAGGTTCAGGGCAGCTGTTGGCCGCTATAACTGATTTTCCCAAGCGTGTCGTTATAGCTCTGGCCCATGCAATCAAGTATCTCTCTGCGTTCGGCGTTGCGGATGCGTTCCTGGAAACCAATTTCTTCACTCAATTTACTAACAGAACGCACATGCTATTGGCCGCCAATACGCTCGTTAATCTTGAGGTATACCGCAACGAAACTGACTATACAACGAACGGCTCATTAGTATCGGTTCTTGATCGTACAAAAACGAAATTCGGCGCTAGAATGCTACGCAACTGGGTAGGCCGGCCTTTGATTGACAAAGCGTTAGTCCAACCATCTATCAGCCAGTGTTCGAGTAGACTGTAGGCTCATGTTTATCAGGTCTCTGCAAGCTCGTGTCGACGCTGTTGAAGAGCTGAAGACAACTACGTCCGAGACTGTCCCTATACTGCAGGCAGTGCTTAGTAAACTCCCTGATCTTGCTAAAGGCCTCTCTCGGATACAATATGGCCAGGTAAGAGCCCAGCAATATTTGCGTGCGGTCATTCATTCCCCCCCGCGCAGTGTACGCCTCGTGAGCTATCTACTCTTTTACCTGCGTTTCAAAGAGTCGGGAAGGCTTTCAATGCTATGGCTTCGCCTTCCGAGATAGGGTTCAAGTCTGACCTTCTGAACAACATCTTTTTCTCGCTACCACAACTAAGAAAGCCTATGGAAGAAGTGATAAGCCAGATTATCCTGAAGGAAGCTGCAGAAGGGAGGAGAGAGGCAATGTGGACTGATGATGACAAGTTTCCTGAATTAGAGGGATCTAAGTTGGTATGTACTCTGGCAAATACCGAAGAATTGGGCTGATAGTCCTTAAAGGCCCTACAAGCGAATGAGATCGACCTAATGGATCAGCTGAAAGCTAGTATGTGCCACTGGTTTTGCGGTACTCTCTATCTGCTAAGCATGTGTAGTTCAGAAAACTCTGAAGCGACCCTCGCTCAAATGGACTTCTGTGGCAGGGGAGGAGGTCTGTCTATCATGCTCAAAGTATGACATTCGCGCATAATTGCCTTTCTTGCAGTATCTCATCGAGCTCAAGCGAGGAGAGACTAGTCTAGTTCCATCTGAATGGCATCTCGTGCAGAGGTAAACCCTTTCTTCTGTCCGGTTTATCGCATTCGCTGATATGAGTGTCGCCAGTACGAAATATGTACTTAGATACCACACACCTACAGTCAAGATAAAAACTCAGGAGCGAGCCCAATACACGGAAGCCATGCAGGTCGGCTATAAATAATCTCTTTCAAACCCTGCTTTCACTGATAGACACAGAGAGAGGCTCATCGCGCATACCTGTCCTTTCTAGAGGAGATTTCCCAAAAGCACTATGCTGTCATGAGAGATGCCGTCAATAAGCTAGCAGTTGCAGACTGTTTACTAAGTTTGGCGAAAGTTGCTCTAGAAAATGACTATGTGCGACCTGAATTCACGGACAATACTACCCTGGAAATCGTCGATGGGCGACATCCTATGGTTGAAAAGCTCAGTCCAGACCCTTTCGTAGCAAATAGTATCGACATGGGTGTTCGGAGGCCCAAAAGCAAGATCATCACTGGCCCAAATATGGGAGGGTGCGTTATCTTCCCAACCCAATGAATATTTTCTCATAACCAACTATAGAAAGAGCTGTTGTGTCAGAATGATAGCTCTCATTGTGCTCATGGCACAGATAGGCTCGTATGTCCCAGCATCATCGGTCAAACTCGGCCTCGTCGATGCTATACTCACGAGGATGGGAGGTCAATATTTTGGCCAATAGATCTCACATCTATATTACAACTAATTTGCTATTAAGCTTCTGATGATCTTGCAAGAGGCCGGTCGACCTTTATGGTTGAAATGTCAGAAACAAGCGAGATCCTGCACCTGGCAACCCAGAAGAGCCTTGTTGTGTTGGACGAACTCGGGAGGGGGACCTCTACATTCGATGGGGTAATGCCTTTATATTTATATTCCTTACTGGCACAGTATCTCATTGTGGGCTCCCCCAGATGGCTATTGCAAGCGCTGTGCTTCAGCACCTCATCGAGGTCACCAATTGCAAAACCCTGTTTATCACGCATTATCCATCTATCGCAAAGGAGTTAGAATCCAAATTCCCATTACAATTGCAGAACCTCCACATGGGATACGCTGCTGAGAGCCGCATTGATGGTGTCAAAGACGTTACTTTCCTTTATCAGTTGACACCCGGACTGTCGCAAGGTGCGTTTCGACAGCAGTTGCGTAGCTCACGTCGTTTGATTTGGAGATTGATTAGAGTCGTTTGGTGTGGAGTGTGGTCGACTGGCAGGTCTTCCCGAGAATATTCTTGAGGTTGCCTCATTGCGAGCGCTGATATTGCAAGATGACGTCGAAAGGCGCAGAGTCCAGAACCAGTCAGTCGGTATCTTGCAATCCTTTCTGCGTCTAACTAA
This sequence comes from Pleurotus tuber-regium, assembly GCA_014058305.1. Lineage (NCBI taxonomy): Eukaryota > Fungi > Basidiomycota > Agaricomycetes > Agaricales > Pleurotaceae > Pleurotus > Pleurotus tuber-regium. Next base: position 2,413,818 of record JACFYU010000026.1, on the reverse strand, counting down.
GTCTATCAGATCTCGCAAGGCACTGTGGTTGCTCATGCGGCGTATCTCTAGTCCGGGTCGGGTAGGGAGGGGCGAAATCGAGGAATTGCTGAACTACGTCCAAACAATACATATTTAGGATTTGGATCTATTGACTAACAACCAATGCCACTCTATCTTTTCTTCCTTTTTGCCTTAATGTTTACACCCTCATCCCTGTGGGCTTCTGTCGCTTTTCGTTTCGTAGGAATCCCAGTTTCGTTCTTTTGCTTGAAAGAACTGGATGCTTTAACCATTTGCCCGCACATTTTGATAAGTCCACTAGAACTTTTGTACCGGGGGGATGATGCCAGCTTTGACTGCAGTGTACTCCATGTGTCCGGCAACCATATACTCACGGCTGCGTCCGGTGTGTTCTGTGACGTTTGTCGGACAGCAAGCAGCCCCAACTTCAAGACCTCCTTCATCTGAGGCGTAGAAAGGACAAGTCTATCTTCCGATGCCGCCAACACGGTATCAAATAGATGCTTTCGTAAGGCCGGCATGAAGCTCTCGATTTTGCTTTGTCGGTCTTCCTAGAAGCCTATTAGACATTATGTCATGCGGTAGAAAATACACAAACCATTGTTGGAAACTGAGACAAAAGCACGTAGACAAGGTGATATGCCTGGCATTGTCGGTATACATTGACCGATCGCGAAGATAGATCCAGTAATCTGTCCCCAAGTTTCCAAGCCGAAGAAGCAAAGCGGCGTATAAAATCTTGAAAGAAGTTTGTATTCATCGCGGAAGCCTTCCTAGTTAAGAAGTCTTCAAGCGAATCATTGTATTCTTGGAGCACAGATTCTTCGCATCCTGAACTAATCAGGATTTTTGAAAGGTATAAACTGCATTGGCTAAGCATGCCCAAAACGCTAGAGTAGCGCGGCCTTCTTGACCGACTGTGGAGGTCGCTAAATATTCTGGTGGTTTCGGCCACATCCGGTTCTGATGGCATCTCCTTGCATTTACCGATGCGAGACTGCAGGATGCCTTTCGCTTTGTCGGCCAGCTGTCGCTCGTCCGAGCCGCAACCAGCAATCACGTCGACCAGTGGTAAAATGAAGCGGGGTACTAGATGACTTGACGATTGTTTCTTTACGAAGGTATCAACCAGGTCGAGGACACGGTTTTTGAAATGGGTGGCTTCTCGTTGCGCATTCGCACCTGTTCAAGGTCGGTCGTATTATTAATTTGAGATTTTGTGATAGAACTCTACCTTTCCCTAGTTTCTCGTTCGCCCGAGAGCGGAAGATCTCTGCAAGTTGACCGTCAATGGCCATCATTTCGTCATCGTCCATAAGTTCCTCCTCTTCGTCCTCGCCAGGTGCTGCACCATGAGCGCGCAATGCCTGCTCTATCTTTCTCCGAGTTTCCAGGTCTTCTTCCCCACTGCTGTCATCTCCGCTTTCTTCGTCTTCCGACTCGTCTCCTTCCAGCGAGGGCGATATAGAGTCCTGGCTCCCTTCGAGTTCCGAGCCCTCCAAATTTTCCTCAGCAACGTCATCTTCAACAAAGCCAGGATCTCGACGTTCCAATTGCTATCAATAGCTAAGCCCAATTAGCTGGATACTCGCCGTGCACACTTACCGTGAGGATGAGATCTATCGTCGTTATCTTCACTGCTTCGGACAGTAATCCAAAAGCTTGGTTACCCACAGTTCGCAAGTAATTGGTCGAATGTTCCATAAAACCGATGATAACGTCTACGAGGATGTCGATCGGTTCTGGCTGTGCCTCACCTGACCCGTCGTCGGGTTCATGTGACTTTTTCTTCTTTTTCTCGGGGAACAATCTAGTAATACCCTCCACAGAAGCCTAAGTGCATGCAGTGATTGATATGGGTCGTCCAAGTGATTGAGACTCAACTCACACTAATCGCGGCAGTGTCCTGGGTATCAGTACAATATTGTTGAATTATCGTTGCCGCTAATAGAAGCTCAGCGCCTTTCGCAGTTGGTTGGGTCACAGATTGCTAAGAAATCTCAGAACAGGAAGGCGTGAAAGGTAGAGTGAAGTTTCACCTTTTGAAGCACATTCAGAGTGTCCTTTGCCTTTTCCCATATTTCCTGGTTGTCTTCTTCAGCGCTGCGAATCAATTTAACGTACTTTTTGAGAGCCTCCATTTTGTGAATGGTAGACAAAGTCCGGCAAACCCAAAACCGTCCATCCGATGCGATACCTGGAATCTTAGATAATTTCGATTCATCTGTATTCGTAGCGGTTAGAATGGATAGTAGACGTTCGGAAGCTGGCATGCCTTTGACGACTCCAACCTGGCTCGTGAGCTCTGCAAGACAAGCGAGGAGTCGAGTCCGACAATGCTCACGAAGCTCCTCCGACAAATCTTGTGTTGGCAGAATAGAGCACTTATCTGTGGGTTTTTTGAGGGTGAAAAGGCCATTGACGGTTAACCAATCCAGGATATGCTGAACCCAGTCGTCATTTTTCGGGATGGAACCATTACGGATGAGTGCCGCTGTTTGTTCAATAACCCACAGTCGTCGAGCATCTCGTGCTTGGGCATCCTCCCTGCGCAGGATCAGGTTCATATCAGTTTAATCTTGTAGGAGTGAAACTGACCCTGCTTCCGTAGTGTCCATTTGCTGGAGAAGATATTTAATATAGTCTTGGATACCCTCCACATTCATTGATGTTAGTATGGTTTCAACCATCTTGGTCTTGGTCAGACGATCAAACTGCCGACTTCCATTAACACCCGTCAACTGAAGGACAAGCGCAAAACCAAGCTGAGGATTGTTTTTTACCGTCGCTTGAATAGCAGCCGCCTAGGTGTAGATGAGTAACAATCAAGACTTTGAGTGAGTGTAACTGAATTTTGGCGTACCACTTGTTTCGCGGCCTTGTGCAGGTAGCGGTCTTCGTGAGATATATGATTGATCCATGTTCGCATAAAGTTTTTGGTGAATAACATGGGTAGACTAGCTCCATCCAAGCGGGGTAAGGCTGCTTGGAATACTTGGAACCCCCAGTATTTGCGTTGCGGTGATGAAGTAGAGGTAAAGAGTGACTCTGAAATAACGCGATTCAGTAACCAGCATTAGGCATGATGTAGGGGACCGACATGCCATCGACAACCACCCTAAAGAATTCTTTGAAAGATACTTGTGATGCAGTAGCAGCCTGCGATTCAAGGAGCTGCTCAAGTATGATCTTCCAAACAAAATGAATTTGAGGCTTCCAGCCCCCTGTCACAGGTTTGGGACCGTGAGCCTCATCATCTTCGTAGCTGGCCTCCTAATGAGGACAGACTGTAGTACCGGCATTTTATAAGCAAGGAATGTTGTTAATACCTTCAATATCCGAGCCAAAGGGACTAGATTAGCGTTGCTGAGTAGTTTTGAGTACTTGAATGTCGGGGACAAGACGGTTTTCCAATCGTATTCGGGATGGTAAGCTTGGAACTTCACAGCCAAGGCGACCTTCTCTGGTGACCAGTATGCACTTTCGACTAAAAGCTTGTGAATAGTGGCTTTGACTGCTTCATCCTTCCATGGCAACCTGGAGGCTTCCAGCGCATCAACGGCTAAGCCAATAGTCCACCATGCACTTTCCCGTAACCACGACTTTTTTTCGCCCAATAGGAGTAACTGAGATATCACTTCATTGTAGCTTGCAATATCTGATGGGGCAGATGGGGACGACGCGGAGGTTGGCAGGGGCTTTTCCCTCACCAGTAGGCCAGACTGAATTACGGAGGTTAGGCCAAAGAGCCGAGCAAAAAGCGAATCCCTTTCTTCCTGTCCGGTCGAGGAGCCCGTGGGTTTTGAGCTCTCCAATATCAGTGATACAATTTGGGAGCACGTCACAGTGTCCAATAGGGAAAGTAGCTACATCAAGACTCTTCTTAGTTCAATAATAAGGAGATTACTCGACATAAGTACATACCTCCGTTAAAGCAACAGCAAACCCGAGCCGGCTACTCTCACGAGGACTTGATAGACCTCTTACAAGACGACGGAGTGAATAAACTACATCATGCGCGTTCAGCGCGTCCAGTCCGTCGGATTCCCCCTGGCCCTCATTTTCCGACTCGTCCTCAGAAACGTTTTGAGAGCTCGGCGTAAATTGGGCTTGAAATTGACTCAAGGCTGAGACTAGCTTTACGGACGCATCAATCCGCTCTTGCCTGGAATTTGATGAGAGATGCCAGAAGAGTGGTAGAGTCGTGGACATCAGCTGCCGACGAGAGTAACTTACTACTACCGTAAGCGCCCAAAACTTTTTCGATCCTTGTTTGCAAGTGATTGCTCATGGCCTCCCGATTCATCTCACAATGGTTTAAGTGGGTGAGGTATTGATACATATGTCGGAACAGGGACAAGAGATTCTACAATATTGTCGTATAATAATGAAGAAGGAAGAAAATGCAAGAAGAATATTGGACCGTGGTTTTCTAGAGTATATGCATCCAGTGACCTTTCACCCCCAGTCGACACTTTTCGCAGTCTGCCCGTGGGCCCATGGTTAAACGTTGCTTACGCTTCGGTCCTTCAGGAGACTGAAGAGTGATGGCAGGCTGGGCTGGCTGCATAGAAGTATTTTGGGTCGCAAGGAGCTGTGAAGGGGTTGGAGCAACGGACGTGGAATTTTGCTCTGGAAATCGCGACAGGGAATGTTGGGAGTGAGTGTCTGCTTTAGAAAGCCAAAGAGCGGATGGTTGGTCTTCGTCCATCTGTTTAATTGAGGGCATACTGTCGTCCTACACTGCAAGTCTAGAATATGCACGAGCCACTGGTTAGAGCTCACCATCATGATATCCTCGTCAGAAATTGGGTATCGTTCCACCCTTGTCTGAAAAGCTTCATTGATGTGGTCTGTCAATAACGGGCTGTCTATCCGTAGATCGTTGGCTTGTCGCACCCAATCCTCCGACGGTTGGCGACTTGCGTTTCGTGAACTGCCGCTCAGCGACATTGGAGGGGTATGGTTGAATGGTCGGGCGGCATCAGAATCGGTGGTATTGACGTACAAGCGCTTCTAAGGAATGTTGCTTAGATAGTTCACTGTTAGGGTGATAGTAGCAGACTGACTGTTGGACGGTCTAGAGGAAGCGGACTAGGAGACCGACTTCGCTTATTCGAGAAAGATCTTGCCATGGCAAAGGCAGATGGCGGATGCGACTCGAGTCCCATTTGCATTTGAGTGGCGTGAAAGGCCTCGCGACTTGAGGCTTAGGCTTAAGCTTAAGGCCTGAAGGCCGAAAAATAAGGCGCTTCAAGTTGAGATTTAGACGCGACGCGTTATTAATATCTCGGCGCTATGTGGTCACATTCATGGACGTATTTTTGCAAGACGATATGACAACAGGTATTCGGTGTTCTAGTTATACATTCTACAGATTGGTACGTTCTATTTCTCTTCTACCCCTGCATATTGAGATTTTCACGAGGTAACTTAGTTTCGCCAGGCTGATATGGTTCGCCGCACTGTTCCCTCAAGAGATCTACGGTGGAAGTCCTTGAGTTGCTGTATCGCTGAAAGAAGTTATACAGACATACCATTGATCCAGGCTCCGTGAGGCTTTATCTTCTGGCCACGACTGTACATGACAGCAAGATAGAGCCATGCCGCTGCGTTGCCAACAGTGCCAACCTCGTCCGAAACATGAGTCCGGGCGTAGTTGCTCATCTGGCGGTATAGTCCCTCATCCGTGTAAAGATCGTAGAGATGTTTGGCCACAGCTTCGTTATCGCCGGGAGTCGTAAGGTATCCAGACTTGCCATGTTGAATCTGCAGAGGAATACCACCCGTACGACACGCAACGACGGGTTTGCCGGTGTGAAGTGCCTCGGAAACCTTTACTTCGAATCCTTCACGAGTGGAGAGTTGTAAGGCGATCCTCGAGTTAGCCATCAATGCATTGAGCACTAGACAACGAACCCTTAGTCCCAGCGCACCGAAGAATGGATATTATACTTACGTTGGTCGCTGGGCGGGAGGCGCATGACGACGATATCGTGGGCGTACTCATTGTAAGGAGCAGAGCTGATGATGTGCATGACTTGGTCGTAGATAATGCTAGCGTCTGGATCGTCAACAGCACCATGACCACAGATGAGTAGCTGAGGGTGTTCTTCCTCAGTCAATTCCGGAGACCGGGTCCTTAGTAGTTGACGGAGTTTGTAGTAGGAGTCAATGACGTTGGGGATACCCTTAGAGGGATCGAAGCGGGCGACCTGCACGATATAATCGCGCAGGGGCCATTTGAGTTCGTTCATCTTTTCTTTCGTACACAGATTGCGAAACTCGCCCATGTAGTATTGAGAGTCCCAGGGGTCCAAATCCTTGTTCAAGCCGTCAAGCCTATTAAGAGCGCGCTGAATAACAGCCTCAATAATGTATAATGGAAGTACTGACCAATCAGTAGCAGCACCCAACAGAGCGAGCTTCTCAATCGGCACATCGCTCGGTACGAATTTGCTGACAGGATGACCTAGAGGGCGAGGTATCAGAAATGTTGACTTCAGAGCACAGGCGACACATACTGATGAAGAGATCAGCAAGCTGGATGTTATTCCATAGATACTTCCAGACTTCCTCTTGGGGTGATCCGGCAACGTGGACCAAGTCACTACGGATCTCAATGTGAGACCTATAGACAATCGGTACCTCGGGGCGTATCTTCTTAATCAAGGGGATGAGGCCAGGCATTTGAGGGTCATCTGTTCAACCACATGAGGTTATATAGATAACACAAATTAAGAGCCTACCAATAAAAACAACATCAACGCCACCAGGAGCGAGTGGGCCACCTTCTGCGGTCCAACGCAAACCGTTCTTGAGAATCCAGGCATCAAAGTTGTCTTTCGCTTCCTTTGTGAGGCGTAGATCAGGGGACGCAACCCCCTGAAGGATGTTGTGGTTGTTCTTGGTCGTCCTGAAAACGCTGGGTGATGGGTTCGGAACATACCTATTTTTAAGGTATGTCATATCAGTTTCGTAACAAGTGTACGATAAGAACCAGTGGCGTACCAGGCGACGTCTACGTCCAATGCAGTCAAGAAACGGATGAGCGCATGTCGCATCTACAAAATGGGTAAGGCAGAAGTTGTCATTGCATCCCAGGTCACCTACCAGAGCAACACCACCTACAATGCGGAATCAGGTTGAGTACGATGAATGTTAGACTATGAATGAAAAGGCTGCTTTACCTCCTTGTGGGGTGGAAGAGAAGAAGCCGATCTTGACTTTCTTCTCTCGCAGCTCATCGGCAAGCTTTGTCACAGAGTTCCAGGTACCTTTGCCCACTGTTTTCCGGTATTCTTCCAAATCATCGATCAAATGAATTTTTCCGCCTGCGTCAACAGCTACTTGGTTGCGAGGTCCGATACTCAGACGAGGGTTGTTGTTTGGGCCGAAATACATGAGGCACTTGCGAGCTGCAGAGTCTGACTGCTCATCCAATGTACGGGAGATAGGCAGCTTCTCCGCCGCACTGGGCGACAAGTGATCGGGATCGGCAAGGTGTGCTGCTTCTACATATACGGTGGGCGTTTCAGAACCTGATGGCACGTATGAACCAGTAGTTGAGGAGATCCTATGCTTGATATTTGGGCGAGTGATTGAATCAGTCTGGAATGGCTTGATATTGAATACAATGGGGACAATGTCCATGTCCAACCACAGACGGGTGCAGATGTTAGGAGTCTATATAGGGGTTAATCTACCTCTACCTCTTCAGTGCTCGATCACGCAAACGCACCTCCTTCAACAGGGACAGTGTTACACCTGCTCCTAAGAACTTACAGAGGTGTTCGGCAGAGAATTTTCGAATCAGATTAAGGACGTTGTTCTCAATGTCCTTGCCAGTCTTTTCTTTGTTAGGCGAGAATGGAATGATAACTGAGGCGAAGTCGGTACTGTACACTCCATCATGCACGGTGATGGCGATTTCATATTGCGTATTGTTATTGATAACTGCCCCTGCAATGCCAGCCCACATGGGCTACGTAAATGATATTTGATCAATGACGATCTCGTCAAACAAGGGGATAATTAGGACTCACAGTCAAGCTAGCGAAGGACGTCGTGATATTTGGCTTCTGCTTGTTAGAGACACTGGACGACAGCCTCCGCCTGATGGCGGAGGAGGGTTTGGATTCGAATTGGTGGGCTGTTGACATTGGTATGGAGCAGATGATGGGGGGATAGGAATATCCAAGAAATTGGGGAAGGGTGGATATTATATAGGTGGAACGAGGCGCTGATTAGCCACAAAAGGCATCAGCATGCCAGAAGATGCCTCCACGAGTCCCTGCCGTAGTACCTCAACATTCAACTCATGAGAAGACTCACCTAAACTATACTCAGGGGTCAACCAGCGGCTTTTCTTCTCAGCTTATTGCCGCACTTGTTCTCCTCACGCTCTACTTTATTTCAATCGTCCCACATTTCACCCAAATGCCCGTTAACTGTGGCGAATGCGGGGGCAGCACAGTCTGGGATGACGATGCAGCCTCCTCGATCTGCTTGACATGTGGTACCCTCACAGACCCTTCACAATCGATTCTTACATCCCATATCGATCAGCCAGAGAACACCCGTCAAAGTGGTTTTCTGAATACTAACTCGGCTTCAGCCATCACCCTCAAAAGCTTCCGAACCAGGCAAGGATGGGACTTAGCGGGACAGGGCAAGGAGGCCAGAGACAACCGAAACACCGTAAGTCTAGCCTTTCCGACATGATCGCCCTGTAATGCGCGTATATAAGATCCATCCTTGAATCCCTCACAACTGTCGATTCTTGTTATTGACTAACGTACCCTTCACGTCAATGTAGAACGCCATGCACGACTTCATCCGATCTCTATCTGTTGCCCTATCAGTACCCGGTCTATCTCCACGAGTTATCAATCTATTTACTCAAGCCATGTCCGCTGGTCAGTTTCGCTGGGGCCGAAAGGCTAGGTGTGTGGCAGGTGTCTGTCTTGCAATCGCCCTTCGGGAAACAAACCGTCCAGACTCGATCCGCGACATAGCTTCTATCCTTGAAGAACCCCCTCCTATTCTAACTCGGACATTCATGTCCGTCCTCACCTTGCTCAATATCAGCCTTAGCCTGGCCGACCCATCTATTCATGTACCTAATCTAGAAGCACGCATAAATGCCATTGTTCAAGCACCGGCAACTTCGAACCTTCCGTCGGCCCTCATTAAGAAGTTGAGTATACTTCATATTCCCTCGGTCATGCGAACGGTTCAATCCCTCAGCGATGTGATCTTCCGGCTAGGCGAGAGCTCCGAGGTGACCACTCTTCCAACAGGTCCAACGGCTGCCGCACTTCTTATGCTGGCGCTGGAAGCTGAAATACGATCTTCACTGCCCAAGCTGGGCGAACTGGCACAGAATTTGGCGTCGTTAATCAATGTGAAGGGGCCTGTCGTTATGGCGAGGTATAAAATTATGCAAGACTCACTCGCCGAATGGATCAAAAAACTTCCCTGGACAGATAAATATGATACTGCAGGCGGACGTGCGAAGCTTGCTAAGCGAACGGTGGTCGCTCGCTCTCTGAAGGACCTCGTGCAATTTCATGAAGATATATGGGTTCAACGGCTGGAAGATCTTAAGAAACAACAATTCAACAAGCCAATCACTTGCGAACCGAAGGACGATGACGCAACTGAACCGGAGTCCCCGTCTCCTAGTATCTCCCCCCTCCTATTGGATGAAAAAAACGAACCCCCCCGTAAGAAGCGCAAAGTGAATGGTTCTCTTGACCAGGCGCATCAGTTTATTTTGGACCCTATTACGCATCAGCTTCCCTCTTCCGTATCTCGAACTGTTGAAGGTTCTACGCAACCTTTACCGCGTTCTCGCCCTTCAACACCGCCGCCATTGGGCAATTCACCTGATCGTCCTTCCATGATGACATATATGCTCACTGTATCGCCATCGGTCAGCTCTGGAAGGGCACCCACTCGTCTTCAGCTCTTATCGTCAACGCGTGGTGGCGAGAGTAAAGTCACGGATGAGGAGCTGGTTTCCGACGCTGAGTGGGGACGACTGCTGAGGTCGGAGGAAGAAATGGCGCAATTGCAAACACTTTGGGAACAGAACACGTCTTCGGACAAAGACGATGAAAGCAAGGACAATTTTGACTCGCAAAGGGCGACTATTCATGCCAAAGGCAAGCAAAAGCAACAATCAAAGGAAACTTTGTGTAGTTCTGGACGTGTAAATATGGATGCATACAACAGGTTTATGCATGGTTCTGATATCGAAGGAGATCTTTCCGACGGTATTCATATTGTCGACCCAGCCACAACGGAGGCGCCAGACGAAACAGACGAGAAGGATGAAGATGCACCACTCGTTCGCATGTCGATCGACTATATCGCTTCAAATGCTTTCGCCAGTTACGGCCAGGATGACGGGGAAATTGTGGTTGATGAGTGGCGGCCCCTCTCACCCACGGTAGGTAATATAGACGACCGCTATGAAGGGTACTACGACTTTTAAACTACTTCGGATCTGGATGGATTTGAAGAACCATTGATTAGACGGACAACGCTTTCCTATTCTTTTGCATATCATAACCACCTATCGACTACATAGATCACTATAGACATGGCTATATATAACCTTCGCACTTTTTACCCTCGGATTAATGTGTCGACCTGATCATTGTAATGATCATAGTACAGTCGCAGCTTGGAGTAATACTCATGACCCTTGGATACCTGACGAGTATGATGCATCAAGAACGCAATGGTGAGATCAGACTGGAGTTTCGAACAATTTATATATAGGATCGAGCAAGCTAATGTTACATATCTCAGAGACGGAATGAGCCAAGACGCGATAACTAATCAACGACACAACGACTACGTTGGTACTGACGCCAACGCTGGGCGTATTCCAGGCGCAGAAAAATCGACAACGGGCCACCGCTATACAGCTGTGTTCAATAAGGGTGAGTCAGTCCGTATGGAACCTGCTATTAACGATAGCATATCAACATTCCAATCTCTATCTTTGCTTTCCTTTCACTACCTAGACCCTCAACCCAGAAATCAACCAGCGACTGAGAATTGGGAAACCGTGCAGTCGCGGGACATGCCTACGTCCAGGAATCAAAGATCGGATTTACCTCGCCCTGACAGGGCGGAAGAGCACCTTCCATCCACCGTAGGCAGCGACAGCGGACGCGCTAGAGGCGTACCCCCTGTGGGACAAGACATTAATCGAGTCGTTCCTGGAGGTAAGTGTGTACGATCACATCGCACCGTCAAACAAACGTTCGCGTCCTTTTGATTCAGACCAAGTGGCGGACGACATCCGCAACAACACCAAAAGCCAGTAGGTCATTTGTATGTGGAGTACAGGATAGACACAAGGACGGAAGGAATTAGTTGAGAGTAGTAGATCGCCTTGTAAAGAAACTGTAGCATGTAAAACCGGAGAACACGTATGTTCATACAGCTTGCTATCATTACAGATATCACGTAGAAGCAGTGAATGTTCGTAACTAGATGATGAATTGCTCCGTTGTCAAATTGCGGAATTAAGTGATGTGCCTAGTCATTAAGTCATTATACTGCTTCCGCTTTCCGTCGCCGATCATGCTCAGAGCGTAATGTGGGCGTGCTAGAATCTCGGCCACCCGCTACATCAGTTTCCCAGATCTCTTCCAATGGACCTGGATCAGGTCTTGGCACAGTACCCTCTAAATTAGGTGCGTGGTATTCTGTGCCCTCTCTATTGTCCGAATAACCATAACGTGCAGGTCGGCCCGTGCCAGGAGGCGCAGAGGGAGTTCGGAATGCCAGCTCTGTCGAAACGCTGTCATCTCGTGAATGTCTGTGGACAGGTAATACGTCCTCGTCCTCGCGTTTAATGCGTGGTGAATAAGGCCTGTGAGACAATTCGGACGCCAACGATGGGTAGTACTGCCGATAGGAGAAATAAGCCAGTACTGTGCCAAGGATAGACCCAACAAGGACATCTTGCCAGTGGTCTGAAAATTCATGAGCATGGCTATAGTAAGGCAAGCCTTTACACCTACGGCGGTAATCCATAGTTCGGGATATTGCGACTAATGCTGCGCCGGAGAAAGGCGTCAATGCCAACCACGCTTTACCCTAAGGATAAAGCGAGTATTACGGACCATGACGAAATGGAATTGAATTAGATACATACGGCATGACCCCTTCGATCAAATAGATGCAGCTTCCCAGCAAGATAGAATGATAAGAATCCCAGGCCGGCGAAAGACACTAATGCGTGTTGGGCCAATATACCAAATGTGACTTCGTTAGACTTACTGCTGGAGTGCCCGCTCGGAAAACTTCTGAAACCGTCGCGCAGTATCCCTGCGTCTGTCTGGGTGCATATAGCAACTGTTGACAACTTGTACGTGGGGTCCACAGAGCCAGGGATTGGTTGACACCGGTCAACGACATCTGAAAGCCAAAGAATCAAATGACGAATAAACTAGTGGTAAAATGGAACGTACCTGGTCTCGGACGGCCTACAGTAATTTTGGTGAACTGAGTGATTGATCCAGTAAGACTAAGACCGAGAATCACTGCGAAATGTTTGATTAGCTCGTAAAATAACGAAAAAATAACTATCCTCACGTCCTAAGGTAGCTACCATGACGCAACATAAGTAACCAATCACCGAGCAAACGGCACATAACATACAGTTGTGGAGATCCCACCATGAGTAGATGGTCAACAGGTTGATAATCGGCTGCAAGACCACGGGTGCAACAAAGCATATAAAATACAAAGCAATGTTCTATGAAAACGGAGTCAATGGGGAGATGAAGAAAGTTGAAATATATTGCCTACCGGCACACGTTCATGCTCGGCATAGCTGGATAGTAGTAAGTTTTCAGTGGTTGGATAAATGCACAAGGAAGAAGAGCGCACGTATGTCGGAGGCTGTGAAAATTACGTAGATGGTCATTGTATGGTGGTAAAGGAGCCTAAAAGCCACTGACGAGGTATCCTCAAGAGAAAACTGCCTTTTATAACCTTCGACTTTATCCAGCGAGAAGAACACTGCGCTAAATCCAGGAATTTAACCTAATATCCATGCAGATGGAAGGCACATAGAGGCACATACGCAAGTATGATTGTGATGATCCTATGGTTATAATTGGTCAAAAAGGCATTCGAAATCGTGTGACACAAAACTGACCAATCGGGTGCATAGGACAGCAAGAGTTTTCGCCGTCTGGTCGTAGTAATTGGGGGCTTTCTCACTCCTGCATCGGAGGACCTGAGCCATAGAGATTTCATTGGGATGTATTCACGTATGCGAGGGGGAGGAGGGCCAGGATCTGGGAGCTGCACATAGGACATGTGTCTAAGTTTAGTGTGTGACTCTGTGACGTTTAAGACTTAGTGGGTGCTGCTACTGCGGAAGCTAACGTTAATCTCTTGGCCGTCTTCCATGACTTCAGACAATGGTTGCAGCATCGCCTCAGATTTTGAGTGGGTTCCTGGTCGGTGAAAATTTCACGTTTACGCGTCTCGCATCGCTTATTTCGAATACCAGACTATGACGCCCTGCTTCAACAAATTGCTTCCACAGACGTGGTAGAGTATGTCAACTGTCACTACGATCATACGACCTTGACAGTCATTATGGAGCTTGCAGTTTTGAGTGGTCAAAGCTCCGAGACATCATAAAATTCAAGATTGAGAAGGTGTGCTGCATGCCTCTTCAAAGTGGAAACTAGTAACCAACAACCGCCGCTAGAACATCGCACTCTTCCTATCCGATGAAAATTCAAGCCAGTCCCCTCCTACGCCCAGACCCTTTACTCCTATAAACCTGGCATCGGGAGGTCTGAAGCTAGCACCCTTCCCACCGCGAAAAGTGAACCCAGATGGCACCATGATAGTAGCCCCCATCAATTATATGAACAAAGCACAGGCTGATGAATTGAAGGATTATATCTTCGCACAACTGCACACTTTCCATACGTACGTACGTTTTACTCATCGCTTGGTTGGGTCCATGCTACCATAGGGCTCTAGAAATCCACCCTTCACAGTACAGCGTCTATGCGAACTCGTTGTAAATCCACAGCAACATTACAATTGCATAGGCAAATATCTTCGTGCGGTGGAGAAATCCATTTTGGTCACGTCTACTTGGGATGCCTTTCCCATACCCCCTAACAATAAAACAGAGCCTACACTCCGAAGTGTCCTTTCACCAGGAATCGCATCATCAACCGCCCCAGCGACACCGCTATTTTCTCCAATTCCGTTCTTGCACGAGGACGCGCGCAGATCGAAATCTCGGAGTCCTCCGCCTTCGCCTCTTGTCCTTCCGTCGGGTGGGCTTGTCAGTGGTGCGCCTTCGGAGACACTAGAAACCAAGGCTCTTGGCCTCGTGGATGAGCTCGACAATCCAAGTCCTGGGCATTTAAGCGACCACCCAACTGCACTTAGCGCAGTCACAACCCTTAATTCTGAGCCCAGTGCCAGACCATTATTTGCTACTTTAGAAGATAGATTCGTAAAGTCGGAAAATCTGAAAGACGAATCGAGTACCGAACAGATGCAAACAGACGAGCAGACGTAGAGGAGCGGTCGAAATTCCTGTATATTCACGCATCTGATATGTACTGGATGTGTGTCTAGAACAAATTAATACGCGCACTTTCGATGTCATGCCAGCTCTCTCTTTATCTTCTCCAACATAGCCTCCATACGCAACTTCATGTTGGGCTGTCCACGCCGTGTATGTGTATTAGTCTGCTTCGCAGATTTTCCCCTGGATGCGCCTGATGACGCTGGCCTTATATCGTTTCGCATTACTCTTTCAGGCTTAGCTGAACCCCAATTATCGACTTTACGACGTTTATGTAGCAGCGGAGCAGGATCATTAGCCTTGGTTGTTGCTAGAGGCTGTTCATTCGGCTGTCTTGGCGAAACTGTAATACCTTCTCGTTCCGAAACAGCCTCTTCTTCAACGTCGAGAGACGGTTGAGGGTGTGGATTAGACAACACTGACTTCCGCCGCTCCGCCTTCCACTTGCTTTTAATCTTTGCAGCTTCAACCCAGGATCTCTTCAGAGCCTTTGCTGTTGAACCACCGGCGTCATAAATTAGTAGAACAAACGAATCAGCAGGCAATGGTTCAAACCTCTGTTAGCTGGGAAATGCTGGAACGTAGGCGGCCGTTTTCTCTTTGTGCCGGGCTTTGCTGGGTCCATGGAGGCTGTTGGACGGATAATCTAGAGGTAAAAATAACACCGAAGGCATATCTAGCAAACACTGACAAATATCTAGACACTCCACCGCCCGCAACAGCTATCAGCCTTCCATCTTGTTCGAAGTTTGTGATATAAACCCCCACTCAGTCTTCAGCTTCAGCTTCAGTACTTTTTCTTTATTCTTTTTGTGTATATCATCGCATGAGCGTGCAGAATCTCAACGCTTTCGGTATATCATCCCTTCCGCCTCCGCTTATGATACTGACTCACATTCTTACAGATCCGTTTGCAGACGAGGGTGACCCTCTTGGAACTAGCCAGGACGTTGGATCTCAACAGAATTACATCCACATTCGCATTCAGCAACGCAATGGAAGAAAGACCTTGACCACTTTGCAGGGCTTGCCTAAAGGTGAGATTGGCTCCGATTGGCTCTAGGGTGGGCCTAATCAGGTCCACAGAGTACGATGCGAAGAAGTTGCTAAAGGCCTTCAAGAAGGTACATCTTTGATTTCAATCATCCCATGGTATCGTTCAAACGGGCGTGTTTTGACCATTCACACAGGAATTCGCCTGCAATGGTACCCTTGTTGACGATGAAGAGATGGGTCAAGTCATCCAGCTCCAGGGCGATCAGCGGTTGAAGATATCCAACTTCCTCACTGAGAATGGCATAGACAAGAAGACCATCAAGTTGCACGGTTTCTAGTTGATCTCTTTGTTTAGACGTCTAGCACTATCAGCGGCAGCTCTATCGTACATAATACCGTCCAATCAGCACCGCATGTATACTGTAGCTTTCTAATTTCCTTATTATTGCTTTGCGATCGCTGTATCGGATATTACATTAGGGTTCAAGAGATCGGAAGACTGATATAACCACAAAAGAGAAACTAGGAGTAATATTTGAAAGTCCTTCACTTGATCTTATCGAGGGGCCTGAGTCGGTGTCAATGCCTATTACATGGGTAAAGCAAGGAATGTCTACTGACCTGTTGAACCCTCCGCGCCTACACCAACAAGTTAGCATCTGGGTAACATCAATGTACAACAGCATACCTATTCATGTATTGTCGCCAGGTTCTCGTCTTCTTTATGTTCACTGCACCCTCTTGATTACCCTCAACATGCCTGCCCTACATAATGGGCCTTTGGAACTCTTCCAAACCAATATCGGGAAAAACAACATACCTTGGTTGTTCCAAATCCAGTCAAGCCTATCATAGCCATCATCGCAGCATCGTCATCACCGGCGTCCCCAGCTTCACCCTCCTCAACGCCAGCCATTGGTTCTGCACTAACAATTAGAATAGTCAAAGACACAGCATTGTCTTTAAGACGAACCTGGTGTATTCAATGCGTCGCTCTTCGGCGGTTGGGGTGTTGAGCCAGAGTCTTGTTCATGAGCTATTCCTTCACGACGAGGAAATTGTCTATCATGTTCTTTGCGTGCTACATCCCGTGAGTCACGCTTATCATCTCTTTCTCGATCCCGTCTGCGATAGTCTTCTCTACCATCTCGCGTTCTCTCTTGATCATGGTCCCTATCCCTACCATAGTCACGCCTATCTGAGAGAAGAGGGAAATACGAATTACTAGTGGTTAATCACAAATAACAGATATGGACAAACCAGAATCGTATCTTCTATCCCTATCGCCTCTGCGAGGACTTCGTGAGCGACTACTTCGTCTACGAGGTTCGTCTCGATAATTACCACCTCTCCTTCCTCTCTCACTTCGATGGGAGCGGTCTCTTTCATCCCGCTCCCAGCTTCGGTCGCGTCGACGGTATTCAGTTCGGGAGGACATGAGCGTCAGTGGTATGGTAGTGTGACTGCGTGACTTTATCACGAACGCGTGCAGTGGACACTCTTGCAAAGGATTTTTCCATGGCTGCGCCCATTCGTCGATTAGCCCAAACCGTTAGTAGTCTATCACGCGAGGGTGAGTCAAGGATATTCATCATTTCTGCACTTGACAGACCAATCTTGATTTAGCTTTGGATCAATGTGTACACATTGAGTTACGAAGAGTCCCGAAGACAACGACTCCAGCAGACATACGTCGTGCAATCACGCATGCCCGTGTTCAAGGGGTTTCCGATGGTATATTCTATTCACATCGCGCTTCTCAAGCTTCTTCTCAACCTGTTTACAGTTGCCCTTATATATCGAGGATTTAGACCTACAGATCGCGCACTGCTTACGCTAGTCCACAACAGTTTCCTACGTCCAAACCTCAAAGCCTTGGAAAATTTAACAATTGTCGGCTTGCCTGTACAAGCCGAACCCGTAGTCCCACCGCCAACGGACCTAGATCCTCCACCTCGGCAGAGAGGCGGGAAGGGCCGTGCTGAGGCCGCAGAGAGGGGCATCATCACTGGAGATGGCCCGCACGGTCGAATTCCTAACAACGGGAAGAACGTGGTAGTTTGGGGCCTTCCTGGTAGAATCAATCACGATGTATTTCGGGAACTACTAGCTGGGTTCAAGCTAGCTGAGTTGGATGAAGGCCCTGATGTGCTCAGAATCCCTTTGTGAGGCCTTGTGTTCATTGTATATGTGTGCATCAATATGACGCGGTTTATTCTTTAGGCCAGATGAAGAAAATTCATCGGTGTCAAAATGGTTAATACATATGAAATCTATCTCAGAAGCCCACCGACTCGTTCGACGACTACACTTGAGGCACTTCCAACCAGAGCGCCATGGAACTGATTATACTATGAGGGCTGCCGTAGTGTACTGAAGACTGCCAGTTGTGGTTTCACTATCTTGGGCAATTACGGAGTCGATAGGGACCCGCTATATTTAATATTGGACTACATCCGATCAGCCTCAATGTCCTCGTCCATGCGGGCACGTTGACCCTTTGAAGCCATTCAGTGGGGAGTGGAGGGTGACTCATCACTATTACTCACCATTCTGGTGTCAGCGTCATCGTCCGGCGACCTTGCTCGTTTCTTGCTTTCTGCAGCAACACTATTATCTTTCCAATCACCACCACCCCCAGCCACAGCACCTGCGCCTTCCTGAGCATCAGCATATCTTTCTTCAACTTGTCGTCGCCGCTCAATTTCTTGTTTTTGGGCTTGAGCACCCCAACCACCCCGGCCAGGATCGTAATCTTGTCTGTGCTCGTCTCGGACCTACAATCATCGTTGTCTAAGTACATAGATTTATGCGGCATACAAAATCGAACATTTACCTGGCCGCCACTTTTACCACGTCCAAACTGCCTCCCTTCCTTGTAGCCCAGATCCAAATCGCACCGAATTATACGTTCGTCCAATTTTGAGCCACTGACATAGCGCATACTAGCTAAAGCCTCTGCATGGGTGTAATATTCAACAAAGCAAAAACCACAAGGGGTCCTGGTAGACGTCAGACATGAACGTGAAAATAAACTCAGAGTGCTCACCGCGTATTCCTGTCAAGGCCCATGATGATTCGTTTTATGCCTCCCCCATCTTCAGAACTGGCACATTTTGAGAATAACTCGTAAATCTGCTCTTCTGTCGTGTAGAAACTCAAGTTACCAATCTAAGGCAAGTATGAGAGGACGTGACGAGGAAAGCTCAAGAGAAACATACATATAAAGTAGTGGACTTTGACAAGAGTTCGTTGTGGCGCTGACGGTCTACCTTACTTTGTGAATCCTTATAGTTGGATGGCTGGTCCAATGACTGTACAATGTGCGCCATGGTAGTAACTGTACTCAGTAGAAGACGGGTCTGTGACTGGTCACGCCATATGCTTCCCACGCTCTTGGTTCTGGTCGCGCATTCGATTACGCGTCTTTCCATCACCGCTTGCAACGAGCACACCGACCTCGCCATGGATGAAATTGGGATAGAACTACGGAAGGAGGTGAGTAGCGTCCTTTATATAAATATATGTGCTCAGATATCTGTAGGAGCCAACCTTCGAGTCTGTTGTGACAGAGAAGACCGCTCTTTACCAAGAGCTTCAGGAGGAGGACCTGTATATCAAATACAAGAAACTTGCTCGACACCTGGAAATGCTCGAAATACAGGAAAGCTATATCAAGGACGAGCAAATGAACCTGAAGCGTGAACTCATCCGTGCTCAAGAGGAAGTCAAGCGCATACAGTCCGTCCCCCTCGTTATTGGCCAGTTCTTGGAACCAATAGACCAGCATACGGGCATTGTAGGCTCTACCACCGGCTCAAATTATGTTGTCCGCATTCTGTCCACCCTAGACCACGAACTCCTGAAACCTTCATCCTCCGTCGCCCTCCATAGACATTCAAACGCACTCGTTGACATCCTACCCCCCGAGGCCGATTCATCCATAGCCATGCTGGGGAAAGAAGAAAAACCCGATGTTTCATATCAGGACGTTGGAGGAATGGATTCACAAAAACAAGAAATACGCGAGGCCGTCGAACTGCCACTAACCCACTTCGACTTGTATAAGAAAATTGGCATCGACCCGCCGCGAGGCGTACTCCTGTACGGGCCCCCAGGTTAGTCATACTCTTTCATACAACGCCGTTTTTCATTATTCCTGTAGGAACTGGCAAAACTATGCTGGTCAAAGCTGTAGCACACCATACGACAGCCTCGTTCATACGTGTAGTCGGGAGTGAATTTGTCCAAAAGTATCTTGGTGAAGGTCCTCGAATGGTCCGCGATGTCTTCCGTCTTGCAAGAGAAAATGCACCCGCCATCATTTTTATTGACGAGATCGACGCTATTGCTACCAAGCGATTTGATGCTCAGACTGGTGCAGATCGGGAGGTTCAGCGTATTCTCCTCGAGTTGTTGAACCAAATGGATGGTTTTGATCAAGGTAGCAATGTCAAAGTACGTTTCCAGCCCATTCATCTGCTTAAATCACTGGACAATGACGTTCTATCCTAGGTCATCATGGCTACGAATCGAGCAGACACGCTGGATCCTGCACTACTCCGACCGGGTCGATTAGACCGAAAGATTGAATTCCCTCTTCCTTCGCGTCGAGAAAGACGCCTAATTTTCCAAACAGTTACTAGCAAGATGAACCTTGGTCCTGATGTTGATCTGGAAGATTGTGAGTCAAAAGCCATTGAGTACTACGGAGCGTTATTGATGTAATCCTTACAGATGTATCTAGGCCGGATCGACTATCTTCAGCAGAAATCGCTTCCATTGTGCAAGCTGCTGGTCTTCAAGGTCCGTTCCACTACTTTGCTCTAACTAAACCCTCTCAGCATTGGTTCCTGCAGCTGTACGAAAGAACAGATACGTTATTCTACCAGTGGACTTTGAAGAAGCGTGGAAGGTGTGTTGTTTGGCTTCTGTTTGGCTTTGTCTACTCACGAGATTGAAACTCAATTTTTTTCCTTCACAGCAAACAGTCAAGAGATCAGACGAAACGTTGGAATTCTGTACGTGGAACCGAGCTTTACTTTTGCTGCAAGCTTCTAATCCTTTCTTTGCAGATCGTTGATATCCTTCTCTCTACTAGGTTAGTGTTCGGACCATTTCATGCTGATATTGGCTGACAATCTTTATCTAGTTGCATGTATATTATCCACCTAACTCACTTATACACTTGTGCCCTTAAGTGATTTGAAGAGAAGCTCTTTCACTTTAGCGTCTGTTCGCTCTACCCACGAACTGGCGTTCATTCTTCTGAGCGATACGAAGGATGGCTCCGCTGCGGTCTTCAACTTTAGAGCTGAAGGTTTTAGACACCCCATAGCTGGCCCAACCTATCAGTGGGGAACAATCTTCCAGAATTACGGAGGCAACTTTGTAGACTGTGAGTTCTCGCTTATGATTCCATCCTTGTTTTCGACTAACAGCCCTGCAGACACAAAATAAAATTTTTCACAAACATGTTCATGAGCGAAATACCTGTCTGGAATTCACTCTGCTCTTCAACACTCTGGACAGCGTTGTATACCACACGCCTGTTCTCATTTTATGGGAGCTAGATCAAAGTCGTCGTAGAGTATATCCTAAAGTACCCTCGACCTGTACTTGTCATCATTTGCTCTAATTGAGCAAGAGTTGGCAGGAACTAGCAGGCACATCTTTTGATATAAACTACTACATCGCTACTTTTTCGTTGGCTGCCCTAGCTCACTCGCCCGCTCTGTTGCTATTTGGATACCGCGAGCAATAGTAGAACGTACTCGTCCATCTTCTAAAGCGAGCAATCCAGCGATAGTACAGCCACCCGGTGCTATCAACCAGCTTATAAGTTTCATGAAAATCAGACTCATTAACACCACTGACTGGTGACTGCGTCCTTGATTTGAGCTGGATGCGCTCCGGCTTGAAGTACCATTCGAGCTGCGCCTTGAAGCGCTGGGGATGAAGGGAGTATGAGAGAGTATGCTGAATGAATGGGGGTAGAGGTTACTTTGCGCGGCCAACTCTAAAGCCTCGGCTCTTGGCAAGCCCATCATCACACCACCATCGGCCATAGCTTCAAGAAATATACATGCAAAAGCAGGTCCAGATCCAGATAATGCCGTGCATGCATCAAAATGTTTTTCATCGAGAAATCTACAGCGACCAATGGAAGAAAATATCTTGAGGATCCTTGTGGTATCCCGCTCCGCCTCTGGTGATTCAGGGATTGCTGATACAACCGTCATTCCTTCACGGATCTAGGATATAACCCACGTTATGCATAACAGTCGTGACTACGAAGATTCTGTATATGCCCACCTTGCAAGGCGTATTGGGCATTGCTCGAATAACCTTCGTAGACGGTAGAACCCAACTCTTCAATTGCGAGAGCGTGACACCGGCAAGAATGCTGATCAAGAGTTTGTTATCCAGAGCCTCTTTGATGCCTGGCTCTTGGAGAATTATATGTGCGAGCTGTGGCTTACAACTATGGTCTCATTAGGACTAGACGACGAAGATACAGGAAGGCTTATAGATACCATAGAAGAACAGCATCTGCTTGTTGTACAGCCCAGAGATTGTTTGATACAACTATCTCGACTTGTCGTCCAAGATTAGCGAACGTTGAGCTTAGTCGTTTTCCGCTCTCCTCTCTGCTCACACAAGCGATGAATCGCTCCGGCACTGTTGCATCGGGGGAGCTCACTGGTGTCAAAGTACCAGGTGTATGCGACTCCCACTTGGGAAAGTCGCTTTGGCGGTGGGGCTCCAAGCTAGCCACCACTCCAGATAATATGGCAATACCCATCGTTCCACATCCTGTGCAGTATAAGTATCAGCGAAGCTGCTCAGTTGAGAACACCACAACGAGCCTAGGACACAAAGTGTATACCCCATAATGCTTGAGTGTAACTTGTAGATTTGAGGAATTATCTGCTGATCAAGTAACGTTCATCGTGTCTTCACAGGGTTTACCTTTTTGCATGTTACCCCGAAGTTGATCATGCTCGTGTTTGTAACCGTCGGTTCAACTAAGTTCGATGCCCTTGTTGAAGTAGCCCTTTCGGCCGATGTCCTTCATAATTTACATGCCAGCGGATACACCTCCCTCGTAATACAATGCGGAAACTCCCAGACTGACGTAGCATTACCGGGCGAGGGACAAGCGTCGTTAACTAGGGAGGGAGTGCGTATAGAACTTTGGAGATTCAAACCATCACTCCAGGATGAATACAAGAAGGCGGATCTCATTATAAGCCACGCCGGTACATATATCGAATTAGCCAGAGATTGGTTGATCTCTATACTCTCTTTCAATAGGTTCAGGAACTATTCTGGATGTTTTGCGGATGGGTAAACCATTAATTGTTGTACCAAATCCGACACTTCTGGATAATCATCAACAAGAGCTAGCGCACGCTCTGAGCGAGCAGTCATATCTCCTCCACTCTAGCGTAGAGTGAGTTCCGAGGTTGTCGTCCGTTCGTAGCTAACTCTCCCCTTCTAGTAAACTATCCAAAACCATTAAGGAGCTGAGGCGCGACGAGTTACGGGAGTTTCCCCCCTTCAATGGAAGTCGATTCAGGCGGATAGTTGATGAGGAGATGGGTTTCTTGTGAGAGCAGCAATCTACTTGCCGCCTCACCGATGCTTTCATAGGATCCGTTTCGTACCACCTACATACCGCTTGTTTCACGACCATCATGTCCCCCAGAGTGGAAGCGACTGTTGTTGACCAAGATGCCCAGCATTACGAGAATTTACACGTTCACCGAGTGTATGAGCAGATTGCTAATCACTTTTCGTCTACTAGATACAAGGTGATAGAAAAATCATCCCCTACCATATATGAATGACTCAACGATTCCAGCCTTGGCCAATAATTGCGAGATTCTTGTCCGATCTACCAACTGGATGGGTGGGATTGGATTCGGGGACAGGGAATGGAAAATATTTGCCCCTCCCAGTAGAAAGACCAGGGTGTTTATGGACTATTGGGATGGATCGTAGTTGGAATCTACTACAAGCAGCTAGAACAGCAGGAGAACAAGGAGAAGTGAGAGAGGTGATCCAAGGGGATGTATTGGGGAACCCATGGAGAGCTGGTGCATTCGTAAGCTGTTGCTCTGTTATCAATGAATTAGTGCTTCCACGATTTCAGGACTATTGCATATCCATCGCCACGATTCATCACTTGGCAACGCACGAGCGTCGAAAGCTCGCCGTACAGGTAGCTCGCCCAATTAGCACAAAAATTCAGCAAATAACAAAGCCTTTGCAGAGAACGCTACAATGCGTGTCACCAAAACATGGGCGAATTGTGATTTATGTCTGGGCAGTTGAGCAAGACCAGCTGTCCAAACGCCACATACCGACCGACGAGACAAATGGAAGAAAGGGCCAGGACGTCTTTGTTCCATGGGTTTTATCAAAGCAAGCCAAAATGGCATCACCAAACGATCAAGATTCCAGTCCTCAAGAAGTTTTCAACCGATATTATCATATGTTTACAGAGGGAGAGCTTGCAGAATTGGTCTCTGAGGCCGCACAAGAATTGGGACTCATTGTGGGTCCGCCGTTGCTAGACGAGGAAAGTAATGTCCTCAGGAGAGGTGTCGAAATTGTGCAGGATGGGTGGGAGAGGTCGAATCATTATGTCGAGTTAAGGCTTTGGGAGGCCAGTTGATATATATGAACTCAGTAAACAGGTCTTTCAGAAGATGCAAAAGCAATGTGCAATTTTCAATCGAGGATGACAAGAACAAGCAGATAGGATCATTCACTAGCGGCCATAACTAGAGGTGGATGTGTCAACTCGTCCGAAACGCATTAACAATTGAGTTGACTACGCACTAGCATTAATGAGATCTCCTCCCGAATCTTTCAATGCCCGGACGGCCTTGGCACGCGAACAGTTGACCTGTTGTATCACGAGGTCAATATCTTTTGGATCAATACCCGTCTCGTCAATAGGACCATCATCCTCAGGTGCTGCCTCAAGTTCGGGTATATCATCATCATCATCAGCACCTCCAGCACCAGGACGTTCCAAGCTAGTGACGCCAGCACCGCTTGATGCGAGATGCTGTGCGGCAGAAAGTTGGGTTTGCGAGTTCATATCCTCGATCTACAGTCGTCTATAAGCTGGGTCAAGGGAAGATTACGATTATACTGTACCTTGGCTTCGCCAAAGACAATATAACAGTCACTATTGGGCGACTTATATACATCAGGAGAGGCGAGCACGAAGAGAACCTATGCGATAGCGGTTGATACAAATCCAAATATCTGGAGAACAATGTATCTTACATTTTTTGGTCTCCGTAGGGTAACTCGGGTGATACTAGGGACTTTTTTCAATCCGAGGCTGAGGAGCGCTTTTCGTGCCTTTCGCTCTGAACGGGACTGGATCTTTTCGAGAGCGGCGGCAGAAGTGGGATCCTCCTCCTGTTCATGTTCATGATCAGAGTGGTCCGAATGCACTTCTTCGATGTGGGACATCTATGACAAAAGTTATTTGGAATCAGCCGAACATTCGACTTTGCATCCACCGAAGCCATCGTGAACAGAGTCACGAGCATAAAAGAGGTAGCTCAGATTCAGCCGAATAAAGCCTTACCTTCAACAGGCACGACTCACGAGGTCCTTTTGCTCAATGCTGGCAACGATGACCTGCTACAGAAGCCTTGTTTGGCTTTGCTTGGCAGTCGCTTCAGAATTCAACTTTCATGGAGAGGGACCAAATAGATGATCCCCTGAATTACAATGAGCAATGCATTCATGTCCAACAATGATACTATCCTAGTACACTACGTCTCGCCTTTTGTAATGTCTTCTTAGTGTCTCCTAGAGAGTTCATTGTCTATTGGAATCTTGCAACCCGCATCCATATATGGATCTTAAAGCAAGGCACCATCGTATCACTCGACGGCTTACAACGCATATCAAAGCTATCCACCAGCATCTTTGTGCCTTTCATGTTTATGGGTATGTATATTATTCAGAACTCCTCTTTTCAACTATAAGGTAGTGACGATCGCGCCCGCCATATTGAAGCTCAACACTATTGTACACTGTGTAATTTACGATTTCGAGGGGTCTGGTGCAAGACTTATTGGGATTGAATACATCGTTAGCGAAAAAGTAAGCCCCGATGATATATATATATATATATATGCGTTGCCCGTAATTGTTAGGTTTTCTCTTCGCTTGTCGAGGAAGAGAGGAAGTACTGGCATTCTCATAAGTATGAGGTATCACAGCCTGATTTCCATTTTCCTCAGACGTCGAACTGCAATATACTATGTTGAAAGTGGATTGCTTCAATTGTAGGCATTGTGCACCCACCTGATTTTGTCCACCTCGCTGAATAAGCCTTCTTGCTAGACTAAAGAGCTTTTACCGGGTAATCAATATATACAAGTTTCCTAGTGCCTTTTCAGCAGAGAATATCTACGGATATTGAACGATGCAGCTGAGGAGCCCGCTCCGCTGGAGCTTCAAAAGATATACGGAAAGACGCATCCAGACACCGCCCGACCTTCCCTTACGCCCGCCCGATCCAATGATATCATATACAGCGGACGGTCAGGCGGATGAATCATTCGTAAAAGCAAGAGATTGTCGTGCTCACCTGAGCAGAAAGTGGACTTATGCGCATCGTATCTCCCTACTTCCCAAGTCGTGAGCGGAGCAGATGGTTGGGAACAATCTGGGAAAGGCACTCATTTCAATCCAGTTGAAATTGCACTCGCATTTCGCCCTTAAAAGTGACAGTAATTTACTTTGTAAATCATGATGAATCAATGGCGCAGTGGAGATGAATAAATGGTATTTACCTAAAAAGAGCTATGTATATAGGAGTTAGCAACACCGGCAGTGCACTTCTGCCCAGTCACCGTCAAACCATCTATGTCGCTGCCTTTGTTAGGGCGACTAATACGCGCCGTATTGGAGAAGCAGACAGATGCCGTTCCTTTGCCTCAACTACTAACCACGGTGGACGATTTAGTACTGACAATCTCGTCTGACGCACAGCATTCAAAGACTCTACTTGACGATCTCGACGATGAACTTCATACTATCCATGACGACTGCGCGGACCTCTCTCCGTTACATCTAGAGATATTCCTAGCCATTCTCTTTCACCTATGTCCCATCACTTCCCCCATATCAATCATCTCGTCTTGGTTCGACCTCGTCCTTCGACCTGCTCTACGCGAACCTAAGCTACCAACAGCAGCCGTCAACCATGCAAAGGAGCTGATAATACTCGCCTTGCAAGAGCCCGACAACGTACCCCCTGATGCTCCGCGAGCGAACAAGAAAGCCCTGCCTAGCGAGCTACGACGACGACTGATGGACCTATACCTGCTAGACGCGTTCAACGAGGGGTCAGGAGGCGATATTCTTGAATGGGCAGAGTTAGCCCAGGAAGAGAAGGATGTACGAGCTTGCTGGAAAACCAACTTGGAGGATATTCTACTCAGATATGGATCCGAACATCCCCAAGTAAGTGTTCTGATTCATTATATATCAGACTCATCGACATTAGCCAGGACCTTATGACAGAAGTGTATATGCATTTCTCTACACCTTCAGCACGGCTGCAATTACTTATGTTTCTCAATCTATACACGTCTGAAGTGTCGTTCCAATCTTCCGTTGCGATGCTGGCTAGACATCCTTTGATGTCTAGTCTACTGTCTTCCCTGCTTCTGGATAAATCCTCGACTGTTTGCAACATTGCCCTTACGCTTTTGGTTAAAATCCTTCCGGGCCTTGCGTTGTATACGAACGATGAACTGAAACGCATACTCCCTAGCCTTCTTGCTATATTGGCCAGAATGATGTGTTGGAAAGAGCGGATGCCTTCCCTGGCTCAGGGTGACCTTGGTGATGAACCGAATATGGATCTAAAGAAAGAACTGGAACTGGAGACAGAAGGGGAGATCCCATTACAGCTTCGAGCAGACCGTACATGGCAACGACTGGAGCTGTCCTTTGAATCGACCTCTTCTCCCTCACCATCCCCTCGGCAGTTCTTCACTCTACTATATTATCTCTTTCCTTGCAATGTCCTTTCGTTCATCAAGGAGCCTGTGGCACATCTTACGGCCAACAACTTCGTTAGTCCATATACAGTGGAGTGGGAAGACGTTCTCGATGAGAACAAGATAAGAAGTAAAAGCGAGGTAGTTATTCAAGACAGCCAGCTCGTTGGAGAAATTATCTCAAAGTATTATAGAGCCTCCTCCGCACACACACGTGCCATCCGTTTCTTGTTTGGCGTGATGCCGCCACCGAGATTGCCGAACCTGGCTTTTGGTCCCAGTATGACGTTGCGCGTATAACCAGCGAGGCCACTTTGCTAGACTTACGGAATGCTACTCTTAGCCTGCGTGCTGGCAACCTCGCCTCCTACGAACCTGTTGCTGCTTCACATCAATCAGAAGCCTCAGAGGAAGGCGTGTCTGACGACTTTCATATGGCTAGACATTCCGGCAAAAGGATAATAATTTCATTGGAAGAAATGATTTCAACGTCTGTGGCTCTCAGATTTGATGCTAATGTCGAAATTCTGCCTCCTACGTCTCAATGGTCCAGAAGACTTTTTCCTCACACAACTTCATCCCGCCAGGATGGAGAACCTCCGCCACATTTAGCCTCGGAGGAGAAATCCTCACACGTTCCTGAGGCGATCTCTGCCTTGCAGAGAGAAGTACTCTTAATTCGGAATGAACTGAACTTTGAACAATGGTTATCAAGAGAGAACGCGAAACATATCGGGAGGTTGTACCATGATCGTGTTCTTTCGAAGAATGCAGAAGCAGAACGTCAGGGTCTGGTGAGTATATAGCTGGTGTGGCGCGACAGACACTTACGTGGTGCTATAGTTCAATAAGCTTCGAAAATACAGGGCCCAAGTTGTTCGACTAGAAGCTGAGCTCAGAGAACATAAAGAACAGGCATCTTCAGCAAAAAACAAATACGCTGACTGGAATACAGAGCTTCAGAAAAAGCTTCGAGAGCTCAGAGAGGAGAAGAAGTCCTGGATTTCCGACACGGCAGCTCTACGGACTGCGGAAAAAGAAGCCAAAGTACGTTCCGGCTGTATGTTACCTACCACCCGCACTTAGTTACCTTGCTCGACAGGCAATGTTTGAAGCTCAAGGAAATCTTCTTAGTGATGCCATTCAGCAGGTTTTTAGTTTGCGAACGCAAATAACTGAAAATCAGCACAAAATTGATCGCCTTAGGGATTACGAACGGCAAATTGACCAGCATATCAGAATGCAACGGCTCTGGCAAGCACTGACAATTGTTTTCCTTGCGTACGATTGACCACGGAACACAGGGAGGGAGACTTCCAGAAGTTTAATGAACGTGGTGAACAAATCGAAATAATGAGAAGCGGATGGAAACAAATGGAATTGCGTCTAGAAAGTTACGAACAGGCGCAGTCTCAGCTCGAAGAAACCGTCAAGTGAATGGCTTTCCTTCATGGTGAAAGTATCAGACTGATCTACCGCTCTTAAGATCACAGCGTCGGCATATTCAAACTTTGGAAGCACAGATAGCTCAAACTAGCCAACCGGCGGCACGACCAAACTTGGCCGAGCAGCAGATGAAGGCATTTCGCGAGGAGAAGCATCGTTTAACTTTGTCGAACTCCAGATTGAAAGCTGAAAACTCGGAGCTAAGGGAAGAAGTTGAAGAACTTCGCGCGATGGTAGAAGTTTTGAAGGGTCAGGTTACCGGTAAAAGGGGGCTGGTGTCTGAACCAAGGGCGAGTCCAGTACTATACGTTTGAATAAACACAGTATCTCGAAGACAGATCGATGAAGAGAGCATATTTTTGCAAATTTCTGGATGTGTCGCCACGAATGTACAACTTGTAGGCATCAGGGTTGCTTGAGCGCTGGATCGGCGCCTGTTTATTTCGCACTGCCCGATTGAGGAATTGTTCTCTGCTTTGATCCTTCTAGCACTTTCCACGAACATGGTCGCCGAATTTTCCAGAACGATACAGCTCGAGTTTATAAAAACGCGCGCAATTTCGATAGCATCTGCAAGTTCTTTCATCTTCACTATCTCCACCATCTCATTTACTCATCGCTTTATTCGTGAGTTTCATCGTCTTCAAGTCGTACTTAGTACCGAACCCCACCCTTTCATAGCACGATGGCCACTGAAAGCTTTGGATTCCAAGCTGAGATCAGTCAACTTTTGGACTTGATCATCAGTACGCGTTTTTCTTTGTCAGTAAATTTGCTACGCTAACTCCCCTGCCCAGATACCTTCTACTCCAATAAGGAGATCTTCCTTCGGGAGTTGATCTCAAATTGTTCTGATGCCCTCGACAAAATCCGCTACGCGTCGCTTACCGATCCTTCTGTTCTTGACACGGAGAAGGAGCTCTTCATTCGCATAGTTCCCGACAAAGAGAACAAGGTTCTGTCCATCCGTGACACCGGTATTGGTATGACCAAGGCCGACTTGGTCAATAACTTGGGTACCATTGCTAAGTCTGGTACAAAAGTAAGCCAATAACTCATCCACCCTGGCTCGATGAATATGGCTAACGTGTCAACACCAGGGCTTCATGGAGGCTCTTAGCTCCGGCGCCGACATCTCTATGATTGGTCAATTCGGTGTCGGTTTTTATTCTGCTTACCTCGTTGCCGAAAGAGTTCAAGTCATCACAAAACACAACGACGATGAGCAGTATATCTGGGAATCTGCCGCCGGTGGTACCTTTACAATTACTCCCGATACCGTGAACCCTCCTCTCGGTCGCGGTACCGAAATCCGTCTGTTCCTTAAGGAGGACCAAACTGAGTACCTTGAGGAGAAGAAGATCAAGGACATCGTCAAGAAGCATTCAGAATTTATCTCATACCCTATCCAACTTGCTGTAACCAAGGAAGTCGAAAAGGTTAGTGTAATCAATGTCTTGATTTTCACCGGTATGCTCATATAATGAGTCAGGAAGTCGAGGATGACGAGGAGGTTGCCGAGGAGAAGGAGGGCGAGGAAAAGCCAAAGATAGAAGAGGTCGAAGATGACGAGGACAAACCAAAAGAGAAGAAGACCAAGAAGATCAAGGAGAAGGAGACTACCAACGAGGAGCTGAACAAGACTAAACCCATCTGGACGCGCAACCCGCAGGACATTACGAACGAGGAGTATGCTTCCTTCTACAAGAGCTTGACTAACGACTGGGAGGATCACCTTGCTGTGAAGCACTTCTCCGTTGAAGGTCAGCTCGAATTCAAGGCTATCCTTTTCGTCCCTAAGCGGTAAGATCTCTATATTCCCTCATATTCCCATGTATTCATCTTACGTTACAGGGCACCTTTCGATCTCTTCGAGTCGAAGAAGAAGCGGAACAACATCAAGCTTTATGTTCGACGCGTTTTCATCATGGACGATTGCGAAGATCTCATTCCGGAGTACCTCAACTTCGTGAAGGGCATTGTTGATTCTGAGGATCTCCCTCTCAACATCTCCCGTGAGACGCTTCAGCAGAACAAGATCCTCAAGGTCATTCGCAAGAACATCGTCAAGAAGTGCATGGATCTGTTCAGCGAAATCGCTGAGGACAAAGACAACTTCAAGAAGTTCTATGAGGCATTCGGCAAAAATATCAAACTTGGTATCCACGAGGACGCTCAGAACCGAAGCAAGCTCGCCGAATTCCTTCGTTTCTATTCGACCAAGTCTACCGATGAGCAGATCTCGTTGAAAGGTACGTGTATATGCGACGCTTAATATTCTTTGTACTGAACAATGTATGCGATTGTAGACTACATCACGCGTATGCCTGAGGTGCAGAAGACCATCTACTACCTCACTGGCGAATCCCTGGCTGCTGTTCGCGATTCGCCCTTCCTCGAGGTTCTCAAGAAGAAAGGATTCGAAGTCCTTCTCCTTGTTGACCCCATTGATGAATACGCCATCACCCAATTGAAGGAATTCGAGGGCAAGAAGCTCGTCTGTGTATCTAAGGAGGGCTTGGAACTCGAAGAGACTGAGGAGGAGAAGAAGGCTCGGGAGGCTGAAGTCGCAGCCTTTGCCGACCTCTGCACCGCTGTCAAGGATGCCCTTGGTGACAAAGTTGAGAAGGTTGTCGTTTCTAATCGTATCACGGATTCGCCTTGTGTCCTCGTAACGGGTCAGTTTGGTTGGTCATCGAACATGGTACGTGGTTTAGCGTATTTATTCGTGCTCTGTTGTTAAACCTTTGTGCAGGAGCGAATCATGAAGGCGCAAGCCTTGCGCGACTCGTCGATGTCGTCATATATGGCATCCAAGAAGACTCTTGAGCTCAACCCCAAGAACCCCATTATCAAAGAGTTGAAGCGCAAGGTTGCTGAAGATAAGGCGGACAAGTCCGTTCGCGACTTGACGTATCTGCTTTTCGAGACTGCTCTGCTTACCTCAGGGTTCTCGTTGGAAGATCCCACGTCGTTCGCCAAGCGCATCAACCGTATGATATCGTGAGTGTTTGTTGTGGCTTGGTAGCACTCCATTTCTCATCGAGCTTTTTCTA
The DNA here is from genome assembly GCA_014058305.1 of Pleurotus tuber-regium. Classification (NCBI taxonomy): domain Eukaryota; kingdom Fungi; phylum Basidiomycota; class Agaricomycetes; order Agaricales; family Pleurotaceae; genus Pleurotus; species Pleurotus tuber-regium. Next base: position 2,381,671 of record JACFYU010000026.1, on the reverse strand, counting down.
GGCTGGGTCTTGATGTCGACGAGGAGGAGTCGGAGCCAGCTCCTGCGGCCGCCGATACCCCTGCTCCATCGGAAGCTGCAGCGACGTCGGCCATGGAGGAGATTGATTAAAGTGTGGTATGATAGACATCGATGCATTTCCTTCCTTTCGCTATCATCTGGTTCATCACGCATATACACATAGCATTGAGTACTGTACAATACAACACCTAAAATAAAATTCTGGCTACGTATATATCGGTGGGATTTTTTGAGCTGTCCCAAGTCCGACGTGACTCAGGAAGGCGTGCGAACGTTACTGCCCATATATGAAAGTGTAAGGTAGCGAAGGGCAGACTGATATTCACGATATCCTCATTGTTCCCCCTAATCCTTTCCGCGTCCAGTAATCACTGGAACAATGGTAGTCCTTCCTTAGCTCACCATTCATACACCCCTGTTCCTCATATCATAGTCTATATCCACCTTTATTGATTCTCCAATCCAAGCAACGACTTCTCCGACAATGCCCACCATTATTTCCCCTCAGCCTTCGCGCCCTGTGACTCTAGCACGTTCACCCATTCTATCTCCCGTATCATCAGCTTTGTCCTTAGTGAGTCCCGATTGCTTAGCTATTCACGATCGTACTCAATTGTTTGCTGCACTGTCTTCAAGGCATCATCATCACCTCCTAAACTAGGGTCGCCAATCGAGCTAACTAGTGTAGAGTCTTCAAACCCTCGAGCTTCGTGGGTGGGTATCATTATGGTTTGTATTAATATTGTTCGCTCATCTGTCCTTTTAAGAGTCTGAAAGGTCACTGCGACGCGCCTTCGCGTCGGCGGGGTGCTCGGCGGCAGCTTTACTCACCTTGCAATCGGTCTCACTGTCGCAACGTCGACTGTCCTATCAGTTCCCCTTCCGATTGGCCGCCGAAGTTACAGTTAAACATGTCAGATGGGTGCACTCTCCACGAGCAAATTTCCCCTCCGATCACCCAGGACGTACTTCCCTCTTCAGGTCCCGGGCCTATACGCCGTCGCAAAGCAATCTTACGTTTGAACCCGCTGGATTCCTATAAAAACCCTTTCATAACCCCGTTGCTCGATCTTACTTCGTCTCGCAATACACGTCCTGTGACGCCAACGCGTACCTTAGCCCCTAATCATCAAATCCAGTTTCGCAATCTCATGCCTGTATCAGTATCCGACTCTATTCGCGACGAGTTGACAACGACGCTTCCCGCTTTGCATTGACGATCTCATCCAATCATTTATCAATTTATTGTTCACCACCCCTTGAACTCGAATCGCAATCTTCCCGAAAATGCATGATCTAACGTTATTGCGCCTCCATAATAAAGCCAATTAACACTTCTGGCGCCAAACCCCTGTTGTATTCCATCGCTACACTTATTATCCCATATGTAATGGACGTTTATGTCTGTTCAATAACTTGCAACGTTTACTTCGTGCTTGCCTAACGTATTTGCTCCCTCCGTTTACGTGCGCTTCATCTCTGCAACCGTATCTTTATTATTTAGTAGCTCCTCGCTGCTTCCATAATCTCCAAGTATAGCTATGAGCCTCACAATATATGCAGTCGTTTCGAATTCGTCATGTAGGACACTTATATACCGCCATATTTTTACTCCCGGTGTGGTACCCGGTGGAGTCACCCCGGCACGCACCGTTATAAGCACGAAACTCATTACCATCTGCATACTGTCATGACCAGAGTCATTAACTTTGGTGCCGGTCCATCTGCGCTCCCTCAGTCAGTTCTTGAAGAAGCCGCCAAAGGCTTGCTAAACTTCAATGGAACTGGTATTGGGATTGCCGAGGTCTCACATCGTTCCAGAGAGTTTACAGGTTTTCTGAGCAACCTTGAGGCGCTCATTCGTACCCAACTCAATGTACCGTCTACACATTCCATTTTATTCACTCAAGGAGGCGGTTGTGGTCAATTCTCTGCTGTTGTGTTGAATCTATTGGCCAGACACCGTCTCCTTCATCCCGATCTCCCCGATGATCAGCGTAACCTGGACTATGTGATTACGGGGTCCTGGAGTAAGAAAGCTGCAGAAGAAGCGAGGCGGCTGGGCGGTGGAAAAGTCAATATCGCTGTGGATGCTCGTCCTTACTCGAAAGACGGGAAGTCCTTCGATAACATCCCCACCCACGACCGTTACTCTTTTTCAACCGATCCAGCGTTGATCTACTATTGCGAGAACGAAACAGTGGACGGTGTTCAATTCTCCCATGAAGTCGGCTTAGCGACTTCGTTCCCGTTCGAGCTGCTACCTCAAAATACCTTATTGCCGCTAGTAGCAGATTACTCGTCCTCCTTCATGTCTCGGCCCATCCCTCGGTTATCAGATCATGCGGTTATCTACGCTGGTGCTCAGAAAAACATCGGACCCGCTGGTCTTACCATCCTGATCGTCCGCCAGGACTGCATCGTTGACGTTGATGCTGCGGCCAAACTAGGCGCCGTTCCGGTCCCGATTACCATGTCGTACAAGACATTGGCTGATGCCAAAAGTCTCTATAACACGCCGTCCGTACTGCCAATATACATAGCTGGGTTAGTACTCGAGAGTATGAAAGAAAATGGAGGAATGCCCCATTACGAGGAGGTCAACAAGAGGAAGGCGGAGAAGGTTTACGCTGCCTTGAAAAGAGGAGAAGAGAAAGGTGTCTTCCAATCCAAAGTCAAGGAAGGAGCTGGTCGTAGTTGGATGAATGTCGTATTTGACGTTGTAGGTGGTGATGCAGCGCTCAACAAATTCATAGCCGGAGCAGAAGAGAAGGGCCTGCATGCGCTGAGAGGTCATCGGTCCGTTGGAGGTTCGTCTAATTAACTTTGCTTGAATCTACCTTTCCATGTTGCTCATTGTTATCTTATAAGGTGTACGTGCATCGCTATATAACGCCGTAACCGAAGTTCAAGTAGACCAACTTGTGGCCTATCTCAATGAATATGTGATCGCGAACTCAGAGAGCTCTTAGTTGAATCTGTATTCGCTTAGTTGCAACAAAACTAAAGGATAGATAATGAGGGGAGCTTGTAGTTTTAGAGATGCTTGCTGATGCCTGAAACAAGCAGTAGAAGTCACTTTGCCGGAGTGGTTAACGGGATCGCCTGCTATTAACGGCATGACAGCGGTTGGGCTTTGCCCGCGTGTGTTCGAATCGCACAGGTGACGGTCTTTTTGTGTTTTTCCTGAGCCGACGGCTAGATAGGGTGCACAGATTGTTAAAATAAGCAAGCGCTAGTTGCGAGGATGACCACGAATTGAGTAAACATCGTTAACTTCATCCAACCCGTATCATGTATTCATCAAAGACGGCCTTTCCACACTCGCCACAGGAGGAGTGTCGTAACAAGTGAGGCCAAGAGGGCACCGGTACTAATCCAGAAGGTAGAAATCCAGCAAGTGGCACCATAGCATATCCCACCATCACTACTATGTCGAGCCGATGTAAAAGCATATAAATAAGAAAAAAGTGGGGTGCCAATGAAGGGAGCGTAGGTGAGAACACCGAAATTGCGACCAAGATTGGTTACTCCCCAAATAGAAGATACTATGCTCGGTCTGTAACATATTAGATGGGTCCATCTTGCAACTGCGGAGGCTTACAAGAGAGTAAAGATAGCCCCATAGGCTATGCCCGAACCACAACTGGAGTTGATAGTCAAGCGCTGAGCCCATTAGCCACAGGTAAATCTTCACCTTAATAACCAGATCATGTTTGGTTCCCTTATACAGAGCGTCATCAATAAGGCCGTAAAAACCAGCAGAGTCGTTGACACTGATAAGAAAGCAACCCGGCTGATAAAATGATGACTAGGTAGAGATCGGATGCCTGATGGTAGGTTAGACGCGACAGGCGATATAAAGTCCGCCAGAGGCCCAACCACTATCCGTGATATAGTGTTCGATACCGAAAGTAAGCGGACTTGCTGAGAGGCTAACATCTCTATCGAATCCTTCTTCTGCGCGGTGGAGTTTGACATGGAAAGGACAATTGTACCGATATTTGATATGATCATCTCACACTGCTGAGGATTAACTGAAAGGCTACAAGGGATTCTTTACATATGCTCACAAAGCCTAGAGTTATCATGCAGGCTAGAAATAATAACCAGAAGAATGGATCCGAAAGTAGGTCAAGGAGGCTGCCATCGCATGAATGTATTCGGCGCGCCGGTTGGGATGTAGTATGTGGGAGTAATGAAGTTCTTTCATTGGGGTCAGGCGTCGCTTGGGTCTCAGGAGTTGAATCGACGTTTCGATCAACATTGAGGGTTGCGAAACCACATAAGTGCACCACACCAGCACAGGTGGCTAAGAATCGGAGATATGGGCCAACCTGTAGGCCGTCGGACGTGGTGAAACAGGTCGAACCAAGGAGCGATAGGAACAGGGGAGAGAGTCCAAATACCGATGTGCTCAAGCCTGAGGCAATTCCTGGGTGATTCGGAAAACAATGCGATGCAGCAAATAGCAGAGAAAAGTAACTTAGATACCACTCTGTCAGTCTGGATACAGTGTAGCAAATTTCTTACTAACGAGAACACGGTCCCTAAGCCAGCTATGAAGAAAAATAGCGCGAGTTTGTAGAAGGTTGCTGGGGATGCGGTGACGAGATTATCCGGTGCCGTGGAAATTTCATAAGAGAAGCAACCAAACGAGGTGGAAAACATTATAGAGGCGACCAAAGAGCAGACAGCAGGTCCGTAATAATCAATGACATAGCCAACGAGGACCGAGAAGGGGTATTGTCCAACCATGCCACTGTATTGAAATTCAGATGATAGCTGAGCCAATACGTCCTAACTTACGCCAATACGATGGTTGTCAATTGTGGCTGCGTTAGCTTGAGGTGGGATACTAGAGATGGTGAGATAATGGGAAATATGAATATCCCGCCCGCAAAAAGCCTAAGGTATATTGAACTTGGCTAGAGCAAAGAATTGACACTGGAGCTCACGCGTTCGCGACGATAGAACAACATGCGACTGCCTTCTGAACATGATGGAGTAGCTGGCGGTTCATGATACTACGGTACTTGATCAACCGAATTGGGAAATAATAAAAGATGTTGCGTTGCAAAGCAAATAGAAGTAAACACGCCTCCATGAATGAACAATAGGCCTCGACTTCCAAGAACAAAGGACTCAGAGATTTGCTTCGTTACCTTACAATGGTTCTCAGGCTTCCGGCTTCTGCTTCAGTCCCTATTTCAACCTTTGAGGGGTTGTGGTACGCAGGCTCTCCGTCTATCGCTGGAAGATAGGCAGGAAATCTTTCAACCTTTTCTTTCGCGTCGCCTCCTTCCTAGATGAACCTGGTCATGGGCGCAATCTCTCCACTGTTTTTGAAATCTAGGATGCTTGTATTCTGTACGTCCTACGCGTGCAATCAGATTTTGTTGCTCAATAGGATGCACAGCTTGTATAACATTCATTAGTTTCCTCTGGATAATATTGCTGTCTCTTGAAATATTTTCGCAATGGGATATTTCAAGCAAAACTGAGAGTACGTGTCCTATACCTGTGATATCCTCTATAGTATTCCTGCTCAAAACCGATCTAGGATCGTTCCTCATTGTATTTCTCTTTGTTAATGCAATTACTATAATCATATTGCCAATCCTGCATGTACCATTCACTCTTGGCATCTTACGTCTCAACGCTCATAGTGGAAATATCCTACAGGTTAATACGTCCGTTCCGATCGTGGCTTGATGCAGCAAGGTTTCTGTTTCTCTCTATCTGCCACATAGGTGAGCTATTCCCGTGTAGTAAAGCCCCAGGTATATCATTGCCGAAACTAGGATCTGCGTCTACGTTTGCTTTTTGGAACCCAAGGATTCAGTGTCCAGAACGTAGTATGCTGTGATTGCTTCAAATATGTGCGCTTCATTAACGTATGAATGCAGCTCCGGATCAAGAAGGCGTGTGTAGGCTTTTGAACTTATACCTGCTCTTGGCTAGCTGGGTGATCCCAATATTGCGTATGTTTGCTGTTGCATGATTATGAACCAGACCCAACCTTTCTTTCAGTGGTGGGATACATGTGTGCTCTTGGATTTGTCATGTTACGAAGCCGCCGCTCTACTGCCAGCCAAGATGAAGCCAATGAAATATCCTGTCGTAAAACAGATCCACATCGGGAAGACAAATTTGTCCCTCTTCCCGCTATTTCTCCACCTCCTCTTGCCCTGCAAAGGAATTCTATGCAGACGTCGTCTCTCTTTGGATCGGATGTTGAGCTTGGAAAGGCTGAGAAATCGAGATTCAGCTCCAGTACTCGGAGTGTGGGGAGGTTGTCAAAACGGTTGCCTGATTTCTATTTCTCTTAAGTAGTAATATCTCCAATGTAGCCATTATATTTCTGTTATATCAATACATTGATTGGACCGACTACGGTGTATGGTCATCCCTCACGAATTCAAGATGCAGTGCCTTATAAATAAATCCCCTGCGAACACGTGGGTCAATATAATGTCATGACTATCCTGCCTGAAACTTTGTCGACCAACGCCGTGAATCAACGCTTCTTACCAGCGAGTGGGATTTTCTCCATCCACTCTAACTTCTTAGCGTATCCATACACCATAGTACTTCCCCTTCAACAGTCTTATGGCAACGGCCGATACTTGGGATACTCCCAGTGTTAAAGTTGGTTGCAGTATTTGCGGTTCAATACTCATTAACATCTATACCTTTAGGGTCTTCTGCGTCTTACTAGCCAAAAGCTGGGTCAACTACAAGAACGAAAGGACGCTCAAGGTCAAATTACCAGGCGCGATATAGCTACTTTACTCCAGCAGGGAAATATTGGGCTTGCCCGGGCTAAAGCACAAAACCTGATTAAAGAAGATGCTTCAGGTGATCTGCTGGAAATCCTTGAAATGTATGTTGGAATGCTGCTGGAGCATATTGGCCAGTTGGAGCAGAGGTGCGTCGTATCGCTTTGAACTCAGTGGTTATTGACACATTCGCAAGCTCGCCAAGTCCTATCGTGTCAGAAGCTGCCTCCTCCATCATATTTGCTGCTTCACAGACTGAATCCAAAGGTACTTGGCTTATTATTCGCTCACTTGTCCGGCTATTTCAATCCCCATGTAGAGCTCAATGTGGTTAGGGATATGCTTGTTCAAAGACTTGGATCCGACTTTGCACTCTCTGCAATTAGCAATCGCGATAATTACGTCTCGCCGCGGGTATGATCGCTTCGAGCTTTTAAAGGCTTTTTTTGTGTAATGGCTTTACCAGGTTATCTCTGCGTTGTCTGCACCACCGCCATCCGCTGCTAAGCTGAATGACTATTTATCAAGCTTAGCGAAGGCATATAATGTGAAATGGGAACCAGAATTGCGTCGACAAGACATGTATATATTTGAATCTAGTTTGTCAATTCTCCTTTTAACCCATTCTCCAGCGTCAATCCCTTGTCCGAAATGCTGGACCCGGGAATGACACCCGTTGTCGACCTTCCCAAACTGCGTAAGCTATGTTCAAATGGTAAGCATGTTCCTTGTGGCCATTACGGTTGAATTGTCATATACATCTTATGTAGGACTCCCCGATGAGCCTGTCTGGCTTCGTCCTCGACTTTGGAAGTAAGTAGAGTACACTCCTCTTCAGCCATCAGCTGATATGCGATAGGATTCTTCTTGGCTTTTTGCCCGTAGTTAAATCATCGTGGGCGACTGAACACCGTAAACATAGAGAAAGTTATTATGTATGCTTCTTGACTTCTACTGTTACTCAGGCTAATCCAGCAAGGTTGACAGGACCTAATCCGCAGAGTATTTCCTAAATTAGCAAATTTGCCTCCTCCTACAAAACCACTGGTCACCCCCGACTCCTTAGTGCTCACCTCGCACAAGCAACTTGTTAATGTTGTGCCAGGATTATTCATGGGACTTGAGAATGGTCCTGAAAACCCAGAACGATGCCCCCTAGACCCCTCCGCCCCAGATGATATTAGAGTCAACTGTGCTGCGGCTTTGGATGAGCGACTAGGTGTACTCCTCAAACCACGTGTGGGCATTTCGGCTACGCCTGAAGTACGACTGGAACCCGTTGTTGGTGAAGAGGCCTCAGCCATCGTGCAAGACACTCTCGAGCTTCACAAGAACGGGACCACCTTGTTGGAGTCCAAACCATTTGGGATGGGCAATGTCCACCCTAAGCATTCCTCCGCCCTTCTCCGTCTCCTTTATCTCCATTGCAGTATCAATCCTGGCACACGTTCGCCATACGTGCCCTCGCTTCTTGTACCCATGTATTCAATTATGTGCCTTGAAGTCGAACCCCAAGATCAGCCTCATGTTGAAGCTGACACTTTTTGGCTATTTGAAATAATGTTAGGCGAGTTTTCGGAACTTGAAGACGAAGGTGGCCAGATATGGACGAAGAAACTGAGTGAACGACTTGCATGGGCTGACCAAGACCTGTCGGACAGTTTGGTACGCGGTGGCAGAACCCCTAGAACTGTCTCGACTGACGCCAATACAGCGTGCTAAAGGATTGGACCCGGCACTACCACATTATTCTTAGTACGTTGTATTTCAGTACTTTGCCCCAGTAACTGATACTCTGTATAGTCGTTGGCTTGCCCCAATTTTGACACAAACATTGCCATTCCCGTCTTTTATCCTTGTCTGGGATGCCCTCTTCGCTTGTTCTATGAGAAATAAACAAGCTAATCCGAAGATTGACTACCTCCTGGATATATGTGCCGCGATGCTCATCAGAGCACGAAATACACTCTTTCGGTATGCCTCCTGGTTCCTGTTGCAACGTCTTGGTAATGGTGATTTTAAACAGTCTTGGTAAAGGCAGCCACCGATCTCCCGGGTTGTGGACAGACGAAAATGACAACGTTTTGCCACCGCCACCTCCAAGGGCATGGGAATTTGAGGACGCCTTCTTGGAAGGAATATCATTTTTACAACGCTACCCTGTTGAAGCTGCTGGTGGCATAGAGAGAATATTACAAACCGCTGTTGACCTGTCGAGGAGGCGGAGTGAAGAAGCGAAAGCGTCAAGATCCGGAAGCCTTAGCCTTGGAGAACGCTTAAAAGTCACCATGTGGAAAGGCTTTACCAATCAAGTATCATCACCAAACGAGTCTCCTGAAAGGTCGCCCTCACCGGATGAGTTTGAGGATACTTCAGCTGACGAGAACTCAGACGACGGAAACGATACGGAGAAGGCCCCCCAAGAAAATGCGCCTCGTGCTTCGGGCCTCACATCTCGGTTGGCTACGACAGTATGGCGAGGTATCACCAATCAAACGTCCATGGAACCTCCGCCCTCTCCACTTCCACCACCCTCCCCCTCTGATGCACCTATACATTCTCCTTCGATACCAAGTACAGAAAATATAGATTCGACACCGAGTTCTGGTAGCGGTCTTCTGGGCTCCTCAGGCTTTTGGCGGTACGCCGAAAAGCTTAAGGACTCTGATACGGCAGCGACAATTTCGAAGGTCAGCAGCAATTGGAAGGCAAGGGGCATACTGGCTTCCTGGGGTTCAAGGAGTACACCCAATAGCCCTATGATATCGTTCAGCCCTGCGCTGAGTGGCAGAGCCCCAAGCGAACCTAACGTTGAACCAAATCATAACGTCGATGAACGTGTGAGGCGAGGCTCATTGCCGCCAACGGCTTCTGTCTATTCCCCTCCTCCCCGCCCAGCTTTTTTCAGGCCGCCGCGAGACAGCATGTTACCACATCCCCGCAAAGGCCCAATGTTCTCTCTGCCAAACAGCCCAGAAATAACTGACTCAGAGGGTGGACTGATCAGCAAGGCTCAGAGCTTACAAGCATCCCTCATGGCATTGACAAGCAGTTCCGCCGCCCCAGCACCCCACAAGTCAGGTCCACGGCCATTATTACTCAATTCATCCTCTCTGATGACCACTTCTCCTCGTCTGACGCGATCCGCAACGAACACGCCCGCTCCGGAGTTCAGAGAAGGACCTGAAGGTGCTCGCCATCTACATCGAGATTCCCAGTCTTCCATCTCCTCCCTGTCATTATCACCGAACGATTTTGGACGTCCACTAGGATTCGATCGTGTTAGCGGTTGGGACTCCGACAGTTTGAGTCGCGTTGTACCTCTGAACCGAAAATCATTGTCACCAATGGCTCCTGGCTCTCGGCTTGCTAACTTACGCTTTAATCGACGCCCAGCTTCCGGGTCATCTACGACATCCTCAGACAGGGGCCTCACAAGCCCAGCTCCGGTTATGAGTCTGCCGTCCGCAGAAGTCCGCGGTTGGGGACAAGTAGACTCACCAACTGCAGCGTCCCCTTCTGCCCCTAAAACGCCTGCGTCCGTTTCTGCGGATGCTGCGATGGTTTCCGTGGTTGAAGATCCTTATTCTAATTCTGTACGCTTAAGTGGCCAAAATATCTCACTTGATCAGCCTTCCAGAAAAATTATACGAAAGAAAACTCCACCCCCGTCTCATTATCATGTTGATGATAATTCAGATTCATCGTCGGCTCTTGCGCTCCCGAGAAGTGCGCGTACCAAGAACAAACGTTTAGCGCGGCCAGGAAACCTACATTTACGAGACCCTTCAAAGATCAATGAACAAAAAGGACTGAGCCCTAATTCCCTTGCTGTGGAATGGCCGGGTGAATATGACTGGGCCACTACACCTAGAGCTTCGAGCTTTGACGTCGATGGGCGAAGGTCCACATCGCCCGTATCCCCTCGCTCACCGAGACGCATACGAAAAGTTTCTGGCGATATTATCGAGTTACGTCCACGCAAACTTTCGGCTGAGACTCCCGATCCTCGTACTCGCAAAATCTCCACCGGTTCCCGAAGTCGAAAGACATCAACAGACAAAGATGGAACCCGTAAGGAAAGGGATAGTGCAGCAGAAGAGGGGGATGACGAAGGTTATGATGATCTGCTGAGTGCATATGAGAGCGAGGAGGGCCCTTCTATACCAACCCAGCACTAACTGGCATGTCATATATGTGATTGCATAGGTATGATGTATGTGTATTGATATGTAAGGTATCCGTCACTCTATCGAAATCTATCCTTGATTGATTGGGAGCAAGAGAGTTTTTTGAATACCATGGTATACATAGAGGAGAACGGGAAAATAAGGTAGACTATGCTAATTGCCATTAAGAACAAGTTCCTATAATGTAACATGAACGAGACTCACTGGAAAACAGACTTCAAGGGTGAATTTCCCACTATCAGGCCTCCGTAGCAGGGCAAGGTAGAAGTGGACATCCCATCTTCTCAAGCCTTCATGGATGATGGTGTCTTGTAGGGTTGCCAATGGTATGAGACGCCGAGACACGGCAAGCCGAAGCGGGGGAAGGCCTCGATGCGTTTCCAATTGCACGCCATGTGAAGGTATGATTATAACGGACTCTAGGGCAAAGAGACGCAGAAATCAAACATTGTCAGTAGATAGAGATAGACGGAATTAGCCACCATAGAGAACTTGAGTGCATTTGCTGTGTATGTGCCACATATAATACAGGATGATAAGCACAGCCGTTATAGTACTGCCCGAAGCCTGAGGAAATGAGAGTTCTGGCTAGACACCAAAGAGGTTGAACGAACCTTTGGCCAGATATATGTGAGGACAAACGCATGACAAGCCTCTTTCCACGTTAAACCCGAGGTAGCATGAATCACTCGCCCACTACCATCCCGCGACAAATGCCAATTTTCAATCCTGTATTCCTTGAACCCGGGGAATTCCAAGACTAAAAACTGAGGGTAGGTATTCGCCAGTGGTCTGTAAACGTTCATAAGGCGCGCCCCATTACGTAAGAGTCTCGTGAATTCGTCTCATATTTAATCTCCATCTCTCCGCGTAAGTAGCTTGTCCTCTTACTTACTTCCAAGTACACTCAAGTACACTCACCCGCCTAATCAAATACTATTCTTGGGCAACTACACACACACTTATAACAATCTTCTGTATGGTATCAGCCGCTGGATTCTCTGCCCTTCTATCTCTGCTGGGGCTCGTTCCCGCCTCTCAGAAGCCGCCACCCGCGCCTAGGATGCCCGTATCACCCTCCCATCGAATGCAACGATTTGATTCCTCCTCTGAGGCTCTGTCTCCTCCGGAAAATGTTACTTATGTACCTGCATTGGCAATGACCTCTCGTGCTGCCTCGGAATCCTCAGATCCTTGTTTTGTCGGGGCGTACATCCCACCGGGTCCAGACTATGCATTTGAGCCGTTCGACCGAATAAAGGCAAATGTATATAGGTATAGGCGGCAGCATGCGGTCAACCTGGGCTCCTGGTCAGTCCCTGCGATCTGGTAAAGCTGATAATGCACTCTCAAGCTATGCTAGGTTCGTGCACGAAAACTGGATGACTCCTTCACTCTTCAAATGTGCATCTGGAGAGCGACTCTCTGAAATTGATATTGCCTCTGGGTGGAACTCTACAACAAATGCTCGTGCCATGCTGGAAAAACATTGGGATACCTTTATCACTCAATCCGATTTTGACTATCTCGCGAGCATTGGTATAAACACTGTACGCCTACCAATAGGGTACTGGAGCCTGGGCCCAGAATATTGTCGAAATACCCCTTTTGATACCGTGTCGGACGTGTACCTCAACTCGTGGGGCAGGGTTCTTCAAGTTATTCACAGAGCTGCGAGCGTAAGGTAATCATTCGATTTCTGGGTGATTATTCAAAACATGCACCGTAGGTTGGCATTGGCGTACTTGTAGATCTCCATGGTGCAGTAGGCAGTCAAAACGGCCAACCACACTCGGGTATCTCGGACGGGAAGTCTGGACTATTCGATTCAGAGGATAACATGACAAAAACTATCGACGTTTTAACCGACTTAGCCAGAAGACTAAGTTCAATCACCAACATTGTCGGCATACAAGTTTTGAACGAACCCATAAATCATCCTAATCTTTATGATTTCTGTGCGTCGGCCATTCTATTTTGATCTCGGAAGTGCTTATTTTCAATAGATTCTCGCGCCATAGACGCTATCAGACGAGTAGATCCTTCCGTTCCCCTCTATTTGCACAACGCCTTCGATATGGACCGCTGTTCTAAGTTTAACGCCCTTCGTAAAGATTTTGTTGTTCAAGATCATCACTCATATTTCGTGTTCACGCCCCAGGACAACAAGGAATCGGCTTTCCAACACACTCAAGATATCTCGACTTCCATCGCCAAAAAGCTCGCTACCTCTGCAGCACAACAACAAGGGAACCTCATAATTGGCGAATGGTCTTGTGCCCTGACCCCTGAAAGTCTCAAGAATGAAAAAGATAGCCTGACATCACAAAGGAACTTCTGCACTAGCCAGTTAGAGGTATATACCAGTACAACTGGAGGATCGATTTTTTGGTGTATGTTGATCTGCCACTTTCAACTCATCTACTCACATTCAAGTTTGCCTAGCGTACTTAAAGGAAGACTGCGACGACGATATCGGGTGGTGCTTCAAATCTGCGATCGGAACGGTTCTACCCTCAACCTTCCACTCGTATGCAGGTCTTGGCGGCATGAGTTCAGCCCAGGCTCAAGCACTGATTCAATCTCTTACCCCCGTTGTCAATAATACCTCGTTTCCCATGCAAGGACTTAAAAGAGCTGCGCCCGACCCTCGACCGTTGATCCCTCGCTCGTTGGTCCCTGGGATCAAGCACGATACTAAGCTATATCGTCACCGCCAAGCATCAATCCATTATCGTCAACGCGAATTATCGGATGCTTCTCGACTCAGCTCAGAGGGATACAGATTTGGATACGAAACTGCTATATTGTTCGCTTTAAGCAAGTCAAAACTGGGTTTCGGCGAGCAATATCTAATGGACAACCGGGGTCAATCGACAGGATCGCAAGCTGATTACCTGAATTCTTTTTTCGAGGGAGTCAGAGACGGAGAACATCGGGTGCAGGATGCATCGAAACTTAGCGGCTTGTAGTAGTGACATTATGATATGTATTCTATCATACCATATTTCCCCTGAGTGACGGCAACAATAATTCGTGAAATAAGCGCTAGACTTGAGTTGATCAAGAGTTGACGGATTCCCACCAGTTTCGCCTATAATCTCTTGGGCCTGTGTTGTCGATGACCAGCGAGTGTGTACTCGTATCCTATGCGGCCTCTCCTACGCTCTTGACTTCAGATCATTGGAGACAAATACGTACTGCTTTGCTTTTGCAACTTCCGCTTCGAAATATCCACTGGAAATCCCCTTCGCGACCTTCAATCAAAACAATTCAAGAGCTCGATGTAAACCTCGTCGAATTGGATTCATTACACGATGAACATACTTCTCAAGTACCAACTACCCTACTAGAGAAACCGCTTCTGAATATTTACATTGTAACATGTGAGGTCTGTGAACCAGAGAAGGCCATATCTGTCTCGTCAATTAACTGTTGCAAAGGACACGGACTTCGAATCATACAAGAGTACAATTAAAAAGCAGATCAAGGATTGGCACAGTGTGGTAACATCAAGGCGGCACCAGGAATGGATTATCCTGCATGTGGTACGACCAGATGCAAGGACGCCTACCGGCAATTTCTTCCAAATGAAGTACTCCGTGTTTGAAAGGATTAAGACAGACTTCAATGCAGAAAGGAGGGACAGGTTGGACGTGCTTGCAGTCCCTTTTGGCACGCTGACCGATATTCACTCAGATGCGTCCAACTTTCTTGGTCTAATCTATACGACAACCCTGCAGCATGGGCAGACCTGATAAACAAGATGAAAGATGGGCTTTTAATGGCATTTGACAGTGCTGTATCTCAGCGAGAGGAAGAGGTTAGACGATCTGAAAGTCAGCGGCAAATGCCTGGATGGAATTTCTGCACTTTCTTCATACTCAAGGTACGATTCAAGGAATTGTTTTGCGAACACCTCTCCTAATATCGATGTTAGGAAAGCCTAGCGAGCTCATTTGAAGGCTTAAACCTTTGCGAAGATGCATTCGCGCAGTATGGGGAGCTAGACAATTCCTTTCAGCAAGTGCTGAAGGAGAAAAACTCCTCCTGGTTTGGCACTCTGATACAACCCGGACCAAAAGATGATTCCTTACCTTTGTTATCAACGGATAAGAAGCCGTACCGTGATCTAATACTTGCAAACACCATATCTGTGTTCGATCTTCGTTCGTACATGCTCGCCCGTCAGTGCGCCCTCCTGTGGAAGTTGGGACGTATCAATGAGGTTGGGAAAAAAGTAGTATCTTTTTTGAGCACATTTGGGAGAAATATACGTGAAGTCAAGGTCTGTTGGTCTACACCCTATCCAACATCACAAAGCGCTTATCATTTTGTAGGGCACTCTGCCGAGGTTCTTCGTAGAGTCTTGGATATATTCGTCCTGTCTGAGCGTCGTTGAACAGTGCGACTTCTGGACGAAAGACCAGAAGCTGGAGGGTCCTAACTTAGCTGCATACAATGCTAGCAAGGGCGAACTACTTGAACTTGCTCTAAACCAGGTGAGCATGTCAATGAGAACCGCCGAGAAGTGAAGTTGACTGCGATATAAGCTTCATGTTATTGGTGTCGCAGCTGGACACCTTCCTTCTGAACCCCCTTTTGCCGCTGAGAACCACTCTCCAACCAATACAACTAGCAGTTCTGACACCTCTAACACCTTTATCAGCAATACGGAACTCCTGTCAGCGATAAATAATCGAGAGCAGTTCGACAAACGCTATGTAGATATCACCAATCGTGCTATAGATATGTACGCCAAAGCGGGTCGCCGTAAATTTGCTTTAAAATTGCACGGCTACCTTGCAGCAATCGATCTGTGCGCTCGCCCCAACCACACCCTTTACCCCCGACTAATGCAACCCATCATAGGTACCGCGGTAGGCTCGATGCCGCACGCAGCACTTTCACTTCACTACCATCACATTATGCACCTCATATGTGGACATCGCTTGAGGCATACATGCTCTGCCGTGCTCTGCAGGCTCATACTCAAGGCTCGACCTCCAATACCCGGGAGTGGGTCAGTTTGGTACTTTCATTCCTTAAGCTATGTGTCGATAAGTCCGGAACGGCGTTGGTCGCATACAAAGGAGATGCATGCGATCAGATTTCTGATTTCATGAAGACTCTCGGCGAGGCAGCTTCTCATCTTGATCCTGGTATGCAAGACCTTCGACCTTCCTGGTGGCCTCGCTAATTATGAATTGCTAGAACTGATTTATCCTGATCATCCTGGAATACAAATTGAAGTGGCCAGTGATGCAAGGCTTGTGGGGTCTAAAGATGGTGCTTTCCTTGACGTCACGATACACAACAAGTTACCTTGTGTAAGTACTGTAACCCACTAAACATCAAATACTGACTAGGGCCTCAGAGCATGCCCATTAGTGAAATAGTCGCCGTCATAACAGGGCGTGATGGAGATAGCTATCGATTCACCACACAGGCAAGCTGTATTCAGCCCGGTAAAACTACCTTAGAATTATTTTCACCGGTACGTACTGCTTCTGCTGAGGCTATATCTTGTTTTCACAATCTGTAGAGTGCATCGGCAGGCACGTATCTGCTGGACTTCACAGAACTTCGATTATCAGGACTGATACTTCAGTGGCTGAACAAGAAGGCCACGAAGTCTCCAAAAGCACTCGTCCATGATCAATCCAATCTAGTCCCTGTCCGCATACCTCTTGACCATCTAGCCCTGAATGTCCACCTTGCTCAGCCTAAATATGGTAGACCAGACTCTACTAGCATATGCTTGCTTACTCATGACAGAATAGTGCGACTAGGTGAATTACCTAAAGCGCAAATAACCCTTTCGAGTGGCCGGAACGAAATCCAGCAAGTGACCCTTAAATTAGGTGGCCTTGGAGGTGTTACTTTGCATTGCCGGGAGACCACTGTACCACCTTCCGGTGTGTTGCTTGTCGGGGATAATTCGAGTGCATGCCTAAGCTGTCGTTTTCAGCCTTTGCCCCAAGGCTACAGATCTCTGGCGATAGGGTAGTTGCCACTGGTATTCCCAGAGATAGTGTAGTCGAATTCCTCGTTCCATATTCAACGACGGCCTCAGACTCCATAGTACTTGGTTTTCACTTGCCCTTCCTATCTATCGCTGATCGTCATAGAGGGTCGTTATTGGCGCCGACTATGTTACCACATCGGAACCGACTGTTACTCGAACACTGCAAGTAACCAGGGCACTGGTTACCTCGCTGCCTCTGGTCATCAATGTTGAAGACTTTTTCCGCGAAGCTAGGTGTGCTGCTCACAACCGTCTCTGCTGACGCGATGCACTCATGGCCATTCGAGATTATTCTCTAAATTCACCATCTCAGCAACTACCATTCAAAGCATTAGAGTTCATTCTGTCGACCTTAAGGTCTCGAAAGCTGATTCGGATATGGCGTCCATTGTTAAGGCTTCATCCTCAAGCAGTGAAATCGTGGTGAGTGAAGAGGCTTTCTTGGTCGTGGTTACTACTTCACGGATCTCTAAGACTATCACACCAAATCAACCTGCTAGTTACCTATTCCACCTTGATTCCAATAGTGGTCCTGGTAAGCTATTTGAAGAAATCTATCACCCCACTAAATACCAACAGTACCAGAAACGCTGGAACTTATTATCAAATATAGGCTATTGCGTGAAGGTACGCTAGTTCAGTGGAAGGTAACGTTTGATAGGGAACCATCGTCATATTTTGTTAGAAGTGGAATCCCTGGTCGATCAAGCTATTGACACCGTCGTTGTGGATTACCATTCCCTCGACATAACTGAGCCCCATCGCCCCATTATCAAGTGTCAATTGATAGAATCATTGGGGCACAATTCATCATGGGTCGAAAGATACTGTATTACGGGACAACTCCTAGTGCCTTCACGCGAACATGGGGATTTGAGCGAAGCATACTACCGAGTTGTTGAGGTACGCTCATGAAAATCAGTAAAACCGTCAATTTAGCGTTGAAGGCTGGTATCGTTAGCTGCTATCATCCCATCCTTTCGAACTTCCTTCTTTGGACAATTGGCGGATATTGACAATTCCCGTGGACGTGCCAAACAAGAATGTGAGTCGCATATACACCGCCTAAAATAGCAATAGCAGATTATTGTATAGATTGTGGCAGCGGTAGAGTTAAGCCTCACCAGCCCAGGATCAAACAAACCTCACAACCCTCCACCTGTCTATGCTGGTCAGCCTATATCGGCATTTATGACTATCAAAACGTCATTACACTGGAGTTCTGATGACGCCGTACCAAGTAACTACGCCTTACATTATGACATAGCGGAGATGGTTCATGACTGGTTACTCAGTGGCCAGAAGCGAGGGGAATTCAGACCGGAGGTTAGAGCCATTATATTCTCATCCAAAATGTTTGCTGACTCCCGCCAAGCATCGCTCTTCATTCACAGTACCGATCACTCTTATTGCACTGCATCACGGCGAACTTGAACTTCCAAAAGTGTCCATCCAGGTTCTGCCTTTGTCAGCTGGCGGACCCCAAGGTACGATGCCTAGCATGGACGTACATCAAGTTCATGGGGCCGAAAGGGTGCTTGTACTGCCCAGAAGTGGGAGAAGTACTTTCGTGGTTGAGATGGGGTCGAGCTAAGTTGTCAGCGTGGGGCATATGTGGTCCAGCCCTTATCTAGTGTGTAACTTGCCTCTCCACCAATATTTAGATGTCAAGGTTCAACTCAAGTACTGAAAGAAATCATTAAAATTAATCCTTGAACATAAGATCGGAACGTAGGATATATTTATTACCCTTGCGAACTGGTGACCCTTCGTGAAGGAGACACTCGTTACCATGTCTAGGCGATAAAGAGAGATAGATGAAGATATGTGTATTACAGCAGCTGGATCTCACCTGTGAAGAAGGGCCGTGCCACGAATCAAGGGTGCAATTACAGACTCCTTCTCTTTCCCTTTTTGGTCCTTATAGAAAATTGTCTAAGAAGTCGGCCGTTGAGTATATCATTGGAAATCAGGTATCCAATATTGAATACCTCTCCACCTTCGACGCCGTCCTCAGCGCCCGTTAAGTAGATTAGAACAGTCCACTCCGACTTTGTTCCTGTTGCCGGATCTTTAACGGAATCGTCATAATGAGGCCTACCTTCGTATATCAGCTCCCTCATATTTAGTCGTGGATTGGAAAGATCCACCCAAAGTGCTGACCAGGTATGTATTTGTACAACCTGATATTGGAGTTGCAAGAGACTGGTGAATGATGAGAGTCCCGAGTGCGCGATGTCATAGAAGTAGGCAACGATGGAATATGAGACTGAAACAATGAGTGTAGTTGTTGGGCAAATTCAGCAGATTGGATGGAGAAGCGATCTAATAAATGTATAATCATGAGCCCATCTGGATACTTGAAAAGCTCGAACGCTGCTAGTACAGGCTAGTACTCACAGTTGACTCGTTCAGCTTCTCCGCGCTTCTTGGGTGGGGTGAGCTCGAGGGGTAGACTATCGATGAATTCTACATATTTTCGACATTCTGCGGCCGTTAAGAAATTCTGTAGACCGTAAAGGTGAAGCTATCAGAACGCAGGATTGCATGGGACTAACTTGAATTAACAGGATCTGGTCATGGAGTAAAGTGAGACATTCGAGGCGGTCTTTTGGGGTAAGCTTAGGAAATGTATATATCTGGTTGCTGAGTTGACCCTGCGTTGCGTCGATCCTAGGTCGGGCATTGGGCTTAGCTCGATTCTTGCCCTTTGTCATTGAACGTTCAGAATAGGTTTACTCTAATAAAGTGGTTACGTAAGATGCAAACTTTGTCCCACTACAACATCCCAACAAGCAGCAAAGTATGAGCCATCAATAGAACACTAGAAGAAAGAGACGTCGATGGATATACATTCCATGCATATTCTGTCCCTGCGAGTATTGCAAGTCTGTCGACGGTGTCAGCATCTAGCAACAGACCATGTCAAGTGACAGACTTTACGGGTACCGAATAGCGACTTTTGTAGGTTAAGAAAGGCAGTTGCTGGGCATACCAAGAGTAAAACTGATAATGGAGTGAACGCGCAAACAATATGCCAATCAAATTCGACGTGAATAGGACCGTAGCGACATCTATCTAGGATGTCAGGCGATTGACCTAGGATGAAAGGATACTCTCACTCACAATCAGCAGTAACGGGGACTATCCCGGCGGGTGATGTAGGCCGAGCAAGTCCCCGTTGTATGACAGTCCAGGCACCGCCATCTGCACGACACCAGGAAACCCCAAAAGCCACGAGCACCGTGGCATGGCCCATTAGTAGCCCAATAGCCCACCGTGGACTCAGAAATAGTTCTTCCCCGAGCATCCTCCAATTCACAGTCCATTTGAAAAGGAATACACGGGAAAGATCAAAAGCGCCACTGAGGTATGCCTTGGGCTCAGCTTGGAGAAAAGAGCGAGCAACGATGGCCTGATACGATGCTATCATGAACGTGTGCCGTAGCGCAGCCAATAGACCCCGGCGTTTATATATTATAACCATAAGGCCAGGCAAATACAACAGGACTGACATTTTGACGGCTATAGCTGCGCTAGAGACCTTCGATTAGCAGGTGCCACTGGGGGAGGAACCGCTTACCTCAGAAATAGAGTGCCCATATCGTCCATACCGGATTGATAGGCTAGAATAGCTGCTTGAGCAGCAACCACTGACCAGCAGTCATTGAAAAGTCGCAAGGCATAGATCGAATGAAGCCTTTTGCTCAATGGAAGTATGAAGAGCATCCAGTTCGGTGCACCAGCTTTATGATAGATCCCACAGGTTAATACCAAGGACGTTATGTACAATGCGCCATATACTTGCTGTGCCAAAGGTACGTTTCTGCCACCCGTTGTTATTTCGTACAACAAGCGATGGATGTAAACGTGGCCAGCAGGATAGCTAATATAACTTCAACAACGGATAAGTGAAGAGAATGAGTTCAAGTCTTACACCAGAGGTCCTGTGGGACCTGCCACCATAGAGTAGTTTCTTTCTCCTTTCATGATGATCTCGACTTGAGCCATATAGGTTTCCCAGTCGATCTCTGTATCTGCGCGTCTTCCGTCAGTAACATGCTAGCTCGGGGTGCAGAACTCTAACATGGGACAAAACGGATGATGAGCTGTGTGAGAACAGCATCGAACACGATTACGAGGGTAGCAACGGTCCAAAAATGTCGAGGATTGGTGAAGAGATTATGTGCGGTTCGAAACGCACTTTGTAGATGAGCGTGAATCATGGGAAGGAATGAAGTTAACAGCCTTGCACTCGATGTCTCAATTCTACATCATCGCGAATCTCAAAGCACAGGATTTTCTATGGCAGCAAAATACAGCTAAAAGCCTCTGGCCGTGACGGAGTTCTGAGTCACATCTTTGCGCTCAGTTCAACTATTGCTACATTTCCCCTTCGCTGCTTGAAGCCATGACGGACCAACCCACGAAACAGAAACTATGGGGAGGCAGATTTACTGGAAAAACGGATCCTCTGTAGGTTGACCACGTTCATAGCATTCCTCTAGCTCAAAGATTGAAATAGCATGCATGAGTTCAATCAATCGCTGAAGTACGATCAGCGAATGCATGCAGCAGATATCAAAGGCTCGATCGCTTATGCCAAAGCTTTGTGTCTTGTTGGAATACTAACTAACGACGAACGGGATAAGATTGTTGATGGACTGAAACGCGTAGGCAAGGAATGGGAAGATGGAATTGTCAGTGCTTTTCGTCTATGGTCGGACACGGTGACTGACAGTTAAGTATTGAACAGTTCAAACCACAACCGGATGATGAGGACATCCACACCGCGAATGAGCGTAGATTAAGCGAGCTTATCGGCCCTCTCGGCGGCAAGTTGCATACCGGACGATCTCGCAATGATCAAGTCGCGACAGATATGCGTATTTGGCTTTTGGATGAAGTCAATGGCATCGAAGAGGCTCTGAAAGGACTAATTCGTGTCATGGTTGAACGTGCTGATAGGGAGAAGGACGTTTTACTCCCAGGATATACACACCTTCAGGTGCGAGACTATTGGTCATTCAGATGCAGAAAGTATGACACTTGTTGTCTGCAATCTAGCGCGGTCAGCCCATTCGATGGTCACATCTCCTGTTGTCCCATGCATTCTCATTTCGATCTGATCTACAACGCCTGCAGCAACAAATACCTCGCATCTCTGTTCTCCCGTTAGGTTGTGGTGCTCTAGCAGGGAACCCTTTCGTAGTCGATAGAGAATTCTTGTGCGAGGAGCTTGGCTTCCAATCCCTCGCAGAGAACAGTCTTTGGGGTGTAGGCGACCGTGACTTCATCGTTGAATTTTTGATGTGGGCAAGTTTGACGATGGCCCATATCAGTCGTATGGCTGAAGACTTGATTGTCTATTCGACAGCAGAGTTCGGCTTTGTGTCTCTGAGTGATGCCTATAGGTCAATATCGCTTCCCTGCGGTCTATGTCTATAACGTTGATGAGGTATCACTAGCACCGGTTCGAGCATAATGCCGCAAAAAAAGAACCCAGACTCGCTCGAGCTTTTGCGAGGCAAGTCAGGCCGTATATTTGGGAATGTACGCCGTAACTATCTATTTCCGTCTTATTACACGTTGCTTACTACTTTAGCACAGATGGCTGGATTTTTGATGACATTGAAGGGCCTTCCTTCTACCTACAATAAGGATTTGCAAGAGGATAAAGAACCACTATTCGACGCTATTGACAATGTTTCAGCATCTCTCAAGATCACCGAGGGTGTGATAGCAACGCTCGAGGTAACGCAATTGCCGTGTGTATCGTCTGATACTCACACTTGAGACAGGTCCATGCAGATAAAATGCGTCAGGCGTTGACTATGGACGTACTGGCCACGGATCTTGCTGATTATCTTGTCCGGAAAGGCGTAAGCGGCCTGCTTGTAAACACTGCTATTCGGTTATATCTGAGGAACGTTATAGATTCCTTTCCGAGAAACGCATCATATTTCAGGGCGAGCCGTAGCACTTGCCGAATCTCGAAAATGCCAGCTTAACGAGCTCACGCTGGACGACTATAAGAAACTAAGCGATAAGTTTGACGACGACGTCCTCGCGGTATTTGATTTTGAAGCAAGTGTTGAAAGGAGGGAGTCCATTGGGGGAACGAGCAAGAAAATGGTAGACCGACAAGTCTCGGTATTAAGAGCTGCTCTTGCCAATTAGACATATGTAGCACGATCCTCTCACAGAGGAGAAATTGACCCATAGAACATACACTGAATCACTGCGCTGGGCTGCGGCCGCACGGAAGATGGAATGTTTGTCTTAGCTTGTCACGAGGCGGAGCTGTCAACCGCTGTCTGAAACACCAAGAAAGGAAGCGAGTGTGGTTTCTACACAGCTTCATCCCTCCTTCATAGTCTGCGGTCTCGCTTCAACTTCGACTTCGCTTTTTCAGTTACGACCAGCACAACTTTCTTCTTCTATTCAAAGGAGTTTTGAAGGATAGTAGGAGCGTGAACGATAGTCGGAATACAAAACAGTCACACCTCGCTCACACTCCCATCAACCACTAAATTGCAATGGCTAGAGACAGACTGGCGGCAATGCGGGTGAGATTTATCCCTTCCTCCTATGTTTCATATTCTGTTAAAATACTCACTCTAACCTTTCTCATAGGCTCAGCAGCAAGCTGGAGGAAACAACTACTCGTACGTTTATAAGTACTTGCACTCCGCGTAATTCTACTGACCCCCTTATTAGTAACAACTCCTACCCAACGCAGGCGTCGGGTGGAGGGGGAGGATATGGTCGTAGAACGAATCCTTACGCGCAGCAGGACGATACATCATACGAAATGTCGGACGTCAAGGACAGCCAAATACACCTAACGGCGGCTGCCGACTTTGGTGGAGGGGATAGCATGTCCGCCTTTTATTCAGAGGTATGTCCCTATTGTGAGCAGGGTTGACGGGACTGACTGATACACTGGACGCTGGATAGATTTCCTCTCTCCAAGACAGTATTCGAACCTTCAACGACAATGTCTCGCGCATTGGGGATCTGCATTCGCGCTCGTTGAATAACACAGACGATCAAGCGGCTCAGCGCGTCGCTGCGCAACTTGAAGAACTAGTAGAAGATACTAGTGCTTTGAGTGCCACATTAAAGCGACGAATCAAGGCTCTTGAACGATCACCTGGTACCGGTCGTGATGGACAGATTCGTAAACAACAGGTAGCTTATTTTTGGCTGTATCTTGTAAGAACGCAACCAACGATGCTAAATCAAACAGACGGCACTTGTAAAATCAAAATTCGTAGAGGCCATCCAAAATTACCAGACAGTGGAGCAACAGTATCGAACCAAATACAAGCAGCGCATGGAACGTCAATTTAAGATTGGTATGTTTCTGTATAGTACAATTATGCAGATATTCTGAACATCCTTCCAGTCAAACCTGATGCGACACCTGAAGAAGTTAGAGCTGTGGTCAACGATGAACAAGGCGGCCAAATATTCAGCCAAGCGGTCAGTTTCAAGCGTGAATATATTTCCGTACAGCTTCTGATTCAAGCCAACGTAGTTGATGAATTCAAATCGATATGGCGAATCCCGTGCTGCATACCGGGAGGTCCAAGAGCGACATGAGGACATCAAAAGGATAGAAAAAACGCTTGGAGAATTGGCGCAATTATTCAACGATGTACGTGTCAGCAATGATTGATATTGCTGCTTCCCTTCTCACCTTCAGTAGATGAGTGTACTTGTTGAGCAACAAGACGAGACGATTAATGTCATTGAAACAGCTGCGGCCGGCGTTGAGAAGGATACCGAAGTCGGGTAAGTGGGATGCTTCTGCCCAGGATGGAAATCTAATAATGTCCTCCACAGCCTTGGATATACGGAAAAGGCTGTCGATTCTGCTCGGGCAGCTCGGAAGAAACGCTGGATCTGTTTCTTCATCTGCTTGATTGTCCTTATTGTCATTGGCATTATACTCGCTATCGTCATAACACAGCAGGTGAATAAAAGTAAGTGACGGCAATGGACGTACCTCCATGTAACGTTTGATGTTCTCTGGGCTTATTCGGACTATACCATTTAATACATGCACGACCATTCTTTTGCACTCCCCCCTTCATCCATGTTTGGATAATACCATCGTAACTTTCGTAACCTATCGTTTGCTCTAATGAAGATCATGCCATAGTTTCTTGCATATGGAGCTGAGCTGTCTCTGAGGATGGAGGCGGGTTGGTAAGCACATAATCAGATGGGTAACAGAGCTTGTTCATGCAGCCGTAGGTTATCATGTCGCTTTCGAAGCCGTAACCGATTCCGAAGCTTGGGGACCATCTGACTGTTGTAGCTTAGCGGGATCGGCTTAAATCGGACAGTGCAGTCCGTGATGGTCGAATGCGCTAGATGTGTATCGCAGACTGCAGGCCATGACTCGGTTAGGAGCCAATAGCGAGAAGACAACAAATTGAAAGATATGACAGAAAAACAAGACAGTTCACGGAATATGGATAGGATCGGTGCCGGATTAGATATGTGTCAGCACGTGGCGGACCTCCTCGTTGCTTACGCGTCGCAGCCTGTGGCAGTGAGTGGGCCCTATAAAACCCCTTCACCACTTGCCTCGCTTGTCTTATACTCTTTCCCCGACAACCCACCTCACTTCTCCGTATCCTCACGCAGTAAGCCAGCCCTGCACTTCTTCATACCAGACAGCCTCTGATTCATCCATATAATTCACAGCTTTTCAGCAGTCCTCCGCTGCTTCATTATCATCGTTGTACCACCAGTAACACACCCTCCTCTTTAACAACCAGTCATGCCCGGCAAGAAGCGCTGCCAATTGCAAGCTGAGACTCCATGCAACTCTGCTGTCTTGCGCATTGTCGGGGAATGCCCCCATTGCAGACACCAGTTCTGTGGCGAGGTGAGTGTATAACCCCTTTCCCCTTCAAAACCCTTTTTCTGATTGTTTCCTCTAACGTTACTAGCATCGTCTCCCAGAACACCATAATTGTAACCAGTTGGAGGACTGCCGGAAGCAGGCATATGAGCGCAACAAGGCCAAGCTTGAGAGTGAACGGACGGTTGCCTCAAAGATGGCCACTGCGTAGCTATTCCCTTCATGATCACGACTTCCCCCCTCCCCATCGCATCTTGCATTGTCATTTTTTTTGTTACACGCATCATCCATTGTGATTCTATCTGTCTTGATCATATGAGCCTGCTCGATGCCATTTTCTTCCATCGTCGGGACTTCTCTATTACTGCGACGCTTACACACTGTCCCTTTGTGTTCAACGCCCGCCCTCTAATTTACTCTATATAGTCGTACTCTTTTGCGCTTCTCTGCTCCATGGATTTACCTTGTACGGTTGGATGATACCTTCGTATCTAATTTTCGACATTGTATCATGTTTGTGTGCTAAGACTCTGCCGTACCGCGATATACATGACAGCCACACTGCGTCATCGACGTTTTGCAGGGGCCCTCCACAACCCTCACCGAAGCAACCGTGTCTAGAACATGTCACATTCACCAAGCGGCGGGGAAGCTGGGGTAAGGCCTGGTAAGTTGAGCTGGTTTGGAGTAGGTAAAGCGGGATCGTGGGCTGACAGAACGGATGTTGAGCGGCGGAGACTTGGTGTCTCGACTTTTGCAACCATTGGGTGCGGAGGCTCACGGAGTGCATGCCTGCTCGCGCCGAAGGAGGTTTATATTCGTTTGATTCAGCGGTGATTGTTGTTGTGCCAAAATCGCCTGGTCTTCATCGATAAAAACCCTGTATAGATCCAAAACCGTTTCTTCTGCATCTGATCTTATTAGACTTTGCTCTCTCCATAACCCGGTGAGTGTCCGATTCGTTCTGTATCATGAACGAGGTTGTTAGTGTTGGGCAGAGCGCTGATGGTGGCTTGTTGTTGAGTCAATATCACATGGGCAAGCGGCTGGGGAACACTTGATTTGATCTGCAGGATACGGCGAGCAAGGTCGCCTGTATGCACCGTTGGACAACGTAGTCGTCCTCAATTGGGTACTAGTTACTCGTTATACGGGGCTATATACTCTCCCCGCATCTCTCCGCCTCCGCAATCCCCCTTGACTTGCTCCCCCTATCCTCTTCTACCTTCATATCATTTATTCCAAAATCTGTTGCCATGGCTGACAGACTGAAGCAGCTCCTTAGTCACGTCTCGCCTAGAAACGATATGTCCGCAGGTTCGTCACACCATGACAGAGTCGCATCCTGGTCGCTCATGTGGTTATAGAAATTTGGCAGAACGTCCCTCTTGCACCTCCCGACAGGTCTGCATCATGCATGCTGAGGGGTGACATGGCTGACTGCGAGAACGTCTAGTATTTTCAAGCTTACGGCTGCATACAAGGCCGATACCTTCCCACACAAGGTCAACCTTGGTGTAGGAGCCTACCGAGACGATGACAATAAGCCTTGGGTTCTGCCAGTTATTAAGAAGGTCAGTGCGCATTGAATTCCATTGAATACGTCCCTAATTTCGTGTCTACAGGCTACGCAGATTTTATTGAACGACGAGAAGCTTGACCATGAGTACCTCCCCATCACGGGGTTACCAGAGTTCACTTCGGCTGCGGCTAAACTCATCCTCGGGGCCGACTCGCCCGCGATCAAGGAGGGGAGGGTAACCAGCGTTCAAACTATTTCCGGCACTGGCGCCAACCATCTTGGTGCCCTCTTTTTGAGTAGGTTTTACGGATGGAATGGGGCTGAGAAAAAGGTCCACCTGAGTAATCCAACATGGGGTGGGTAGCCAAAGCCTATTTGCGGTCAAATGGCTGATACGTGTGCGCATCATGGATAGCCAACCACCAGGCTATCTTTAGAAATGTGGGGATTGAGCCTGTCGATTATCCTTACTATGATCCGGCCACTATCGGACTGGATTACAAGGGATTTTTGAATGCATTGGAAAATGCGCCGCCCCGGTCTGTTTTCCTCCTCCACGCATGCGCGCACAATCCCACCGGAGTAGATCCTACACAAGAACAGTGGAAATCCATTGCAGATGTGATGCTTGCTAAGCACCACTATGCGTTCTTCGACTGTGCTTATCAAGGGTTTGCAAGTGGAGATTTGGACAATGACGCCTGGGCGGTGAGGCATTTCGTTGAGCGTGGGGTTTCTATGCTTGTCTGTCAGGTGTGTCAATACAACCCTTTGATATGAAGCATATTAAATGAGAAACAGAGCTTTGCCAAAAATGCTGGGTTATATGGGGAGCGTGTAGGCGCTCTGCACGTTGTGGCACCTGCGAAGGAAGCTGCGGACAGGGTGAAGAGTCAGCTGTCGGTGTTACAGCGGAGTGAAATTTCCAATCCTCCCTCGCACGGGGCTCGCCTTGTGAGTGAAGATTTACTTATGATCTGTAGGAGCTCAATGCATGGTGTATGTTAGGTGGCACTCGTGCTGAACGACGCGGGGCTCTTTGAGGAGTGGAAGCGGGACATTCGGACGATGGCCGGGCGTATTATCGAGATGCGGAAGGAGCTATACCGGCTGTTGAAGGAAGAACTGAAGAATCCGCTAAACTGGGAGCATATTCTGAACCAAATCGGGATGTTCAGGTGAGAAACATGTTGAGACGGAATGGACAGTGATTGATGTGGTGATAATTGATATAGTTTCACGGGGATTTCACCCGAGCAGAGCAAGGCATTGACGGACAAGGCTCACATATACTTGACTGTGAACGGGCGGATTTCCATGGCTGGGTTGAATTCCCACAATATTTTGTATTTCGCCCAAAATCTGGACAAAGTCACTCGGGGGGAACTCTAGATTAGCCACAATAGTGATGTCATTTGTGTACCCGTGTTTAGAATACGTCATGATTTGTGATCGAGGATGATTGTGTGCAAACGTTTTGAGGTTTTCTTCTCGACCTCCAACCACTCAATATTATATCTTCAATGTCCGACTGATCAATGTTGTCTCAGTCCTCCTCATCGTCTGACACAGCGACCTCACACCCCTCCTCATCGTCTGACACGACTTCCACCATCCCCCCCAATTATATCCAACTGCCTCCTCCGCCATGCTTCTCCGCGTTCTCCTTCTCCTTCTCCCCTTCCCATCCTTCCCCCGACCCTTTCGACCGGACACCAACTTCTCCAAACATCTACTACACTGCTCCCTCCTCTCCCTACTCTGAATCACCCGCAAACTCAGCTCCGTCTTCCCCTCTTAAATCCCCGGGCTCTCCCCCTCCTTTGCCTGCGTTGCACATCACCATCCCAACCGGTCCTCTGCCTCAGAGTCCAAACAAAGACTCGTCGCACGACGAAGCATTTCCTCCCACTGAGATGGCAATCGACCTGGCTATGGACGATGAGGGTCTCAGCCCTTTGGAAAGGATCTACTTGTTCTCAACGAGTAAAGACCCCTTCCATCGTGTTTTCATCGTTCATGCCATGCCCTCTTTCTTGGAGCAGGTTACTCCACTCGAGGCTGACGAATATGTCTTACCCCTTCTGCGTGGCTTAGCCATGGACGATGGTGAGTCTCTCTGCCGTTATTTTGTCCGGTCATGACGGCCCCAACTCAGCCACCGTAAACCAATAGATGAAACGGTCAAGGAAGCTCTGGCCGCGGAACTCGTTCCCATAATCTGGTGGTTTTTCACCGTATGTCATTTACGCTTCAGTTGATTCCTGGCATCCATTGACATCGAAATGAATCTCCCTTTTCTCACAGCATTGCCAAATCGTTCCGGATGATGTAAAGGTGCACGAGTATGGCCAGCCTTCGTCATCCTTGACCACTACCATATGCGTCCAGGCGTTTACACCGATTCTTGGAACGCTACTCCTCAGTCCAAATCCAATGGTTGGTGGACCAGCCAGACGTGCTGTTGTGGAAATATTGTCCAAGATGCGCAAGGCCGATATTCAAGATGGACTCGTCCCGGCCAGCCCGCAGCCCATCAACACACCGTTAACCGATCAGCTAGAATTCGACTCATCATCTGACGAGGAGGAGGATTTGGTGATCGGCTTGTTCGGCAAGGTGGAGCGTGAAATGTTCGAACAAGAGCTTCTGCAACAGGTCGTCATAGGCATGGGTCGACTTGACATGAAGACAGAGGATTCCAAAGGCGTTTATTCCTATGATTACCTATATGATGAGTGGGATCATCCCGGCCACACTCACCAGCCGAAGGACGTGAATATCAAGCCCGAGGATTGTCCATCCAGAGATATAGCTATATCGTCCAATGCAATGGATATTGATCAAGTCCCGCAAAAAACGCCTATGGTAGAAGACCCCGTCAATCCGTATTTCCCGCACCATATCCCAGCGTCTTCACCTTCGAATTCTTCATCCTCTGAGTCTACACCCTCCACAGGGACTACTTCATCCACAGCTGTATCATCTCCTTCGTCGGCAATTGAGTGCATAGATGCACAGGAAAACGGATCGAGCGACAATGGTTCAACTGCCTCCCCATCCTATGATGGTATAACGATAGAATCAACGATTCCCCCCGGAGCTATTTGGATTGACTCTGACATGTTGGATGAGGACAAGTTTTACGATGCTGAATACTTCCTTCCCAATGAGGTATCCGCTCTAGATCATCAGTCTAGCCGTCATTATGCTCAATCATCACCCTTGTTATTTACGTATTATCCCCAGGTGTCCTCGTCTCCTTCAAATTCAAGCTCGGCATCCTCTCCAGGATCAGGTAGCATATCGCTTCAGTACGAAGCCTTTGAGTACCCGCCAAATGCAGCAGTAGACATAGATGATTATGGAGACGACTTGGATGTCGATGCAGAACAAGCTGCGGTCGGAAGAGTTTCGAGCATGAGCCTCATGGCTGCTACAGCAGCGAGCGGTGAGCCTCCATGTACATGAATGTATGGTCAGATATTGACAGATCACCGATTAAGGCACCTTGCGTGAGGAGGCAAAGTTTGCTTTTGTGAAAGAAGTCGAACGCGTTGGTCACGATTCCGTTCATTGGGTAAGGCGAGAGGCTTCATTCGCTGTAGGTGCCCTGGCCAAAGTTGTGCCTCAAGAGCTCGTGGTATATTCACTTGTAAGTCTCAATTTGGTTTGGTTACATCGATTCAACATATATTCAACATTGTCGACATCGCCCAGTTACCTTTATTTGAATCTCTTCGTCGAGACCCGGTGTGGCACGTTCGCCAATCAGCACTCTTTGCCCTTCCTGCCGTCTTGTCCCGATTGTCACCAAAACGCCGCCGTTCATTGGCATTAGAGACTATCCTCCCCCTATCAAAGGATGACTCTACACATGTACGGTCTGGTGTGCTTGAGGCGCTTGGCGAGGTGATATATACCTTCCACAAGGATAAACGTGGTCCGCCGGAACAACTCCTCCATCTGTTCTTGGGAAGAAGAGAGGATAAGAGGTTGAGAGATGTACAACAAGAAATTGGCGATCTTGAGAGTAGAGCGAAACAATGCATCTTGGAATCGGTCTTGGGGTCTCCGACCAGATTGATGACACCAATCTCACATGCCTCCAGAAGCAGTAGTCTCAATGGCGTCGTCGACCCATTAGACGCTTTCTTTCTGGACCCAGAAAGACCAATGATCTGTGCTTTCAATTTCCCGGCCGTCGTAGCCACGCTGGGGAAGGATAGATGGGGTGAACTCCGAGAAGTTTATCTACAATTAGCCGAGAACCGCGCTCCCAGAGTCCGGCGAACACTGGCAGCCAGCTTGGGCGCGATAGCGAAGATAATTGGTGAAGAAAACGCCGCAGTGGACCTGATGACCGTGTGGTGGGATGCGATAAGATGCGAAGAGGACGAAGTTAGGACAAAGGCCGTGGAGTGCGTAGGGGAGTTTGTCGCTGCTCTGGGGGAAAATGGGAGGTTAGACGTTATACGGGGCGTGCTCAAGCTTTGGATGGAGGGCTTATTCAGGAATTGGCGAGAACGAGAGAGTATCGCGAAAATACTGGGCGATCTTACTAGACTAACTGGTGTGAAGGATGCCGTCACACTGCGAGGCCTCTTGATGGTTGCATTACAAGACGGCGTAGCTGCCATCAGAGATGCAGCCGTGTCAGCCGTGTGTATCCTTCTCTATACAACAGCTTCGATCACTGATACAATGTATTATAGCTTCCTGCGGTTTGGCGGACTTTTCTAGTTGATCTACTTGCCCTCAAAGATTTGCATGACGATATTACCAGCCTTTCCCGATCATCAAATTATCGTTGGAGAATGACGTTCGTTGGGTTTTGCTTCATTCATTTCACACTTGATGATTTGATTCTCACAACAGATTCGTTGCCTGCCAGTACGTCTTGATCGCACCAGTCGGCGGTCAGGCTGCCGTATTGGTTGCCGATGATGATTACTGGCTCAGCCTACTACCACTAGCACGAGACATAATAATCGGCGTCAGGATTGGTGTTGCGCGCCTCGTAGGCGTCTATCTAAGTGATTTGTTCTTGTTGCATTTTCTGTTTTTGAGGGCTCATTCGTAATGTTTAGATGAATTTCACCGAGATTCTCACCAAGTCTCCAGTGGCACATTGCTGGACATTGTCAACACTCTGAGGGCTGATTCCTCTCACGAAGTTCGGTCATATTTCCCAGGCTGGTGGCAACTTAGCGGTCCTCGTGTTGATACCGGGGTTACGGAACAGACTTTCCGGCTCCAGGATGGCAAGTCGTCTATATTTTCGAAACCCCCTCCGCTGCCGATGAAGCCTTCCTCGGTTGAGCCTCGTCGCAAAGCGCTAGCCGCTACTGAGCAGACATCGCTACAAGTGGAGGATATAGGGACGGTTCTGTTGAACAAACTCCAGCAACTTGGGGAAAGAATTTCCCCAGAAGCTGACCTCACAACTTATGCAACAAGTGGCATCTTCTCTAATGCAAATACTGAACTCGCTGCCCAAGCCATAGTTCCCTCGTAGGAGTGAAATTATTCCGGAGTGTCTTGGTCACACTGACGATGGTGATGATTCCGGATGAAGGTTGAGTGGATCAGGCGTTGGATACTAGCATTCTAACCTGCATGGAACGATTTTGTTCTGCTGTACTGATATAACATGTATACCTTATAGATCCATCATTACTCCATACCAATGTACTCACATCATCAATCAGAAACGCAGCATTTGAGCGTTCATGGGTGTTCGGAGTTGCAACGTTGCGGCGAGACCCGATTTGGTCGCTTCTATCTATAGTGATGTGAAGATTTGAAAACTCATTCTTACCTGCCACCTATAATTACTGACGACGAGCTGGCCTTCCCTCCCCGTTCTTTGCTCATTGTCCCGTCACCGTCGACCGGTCCCGCTCCACACGCTCCCTTCCACCACTTCTTATCTACTAAACAAATATGATGGACAGGGTTATGAGGATATTGCGATGTGTACTTTTTGGTTGGTTCACCGTGTTCGTTTCATTCCATGTTTTCTCATATCCTTATAACATAGCTCTGTTCATCATCTGTAATGCTATTATATGTAGTGGGGCTGTCTGGAATCTAAGTCTGGTTCAACCCTTGGGATGGCAGAGTCAGTGTTTCATTCCAGTATTCCCGTAACCACAGGCAATTCATTCATCACAACAGTGCAAGTCAATATCTACCTGATATTTGTGGGCGCTCTTGCAATTGCATTCAGCTTCATCCTGTCCGTATCGTATTTCTTTTCTTCGCTATGCGATTTGTCGCTAATTCCCGGGAATAGTATGTTCATGGAGCTTCTTCGCCCGAACGGATTCGCGAGCCTGGTGTGGTTTGAGTGTGCATGGGTAGGATTTTTCATGATTCTAGAACTAGGTACGTTCTAATGTTATGTCTCCCTGGTTGCATTATTCGCTGAAGTGCCATGATAAGCTGGTGCCTCTGCTTTCCTTGCTATTGTACCTAGTCTTGTCTGTGATCCTGCAGGAGTTCCGATGCGATTGTCTAATGGTCGGCGGTCTCGAGGTATGGTGATCCCCGCACGAACTG
Organism: Pleurotus tuber-regium; assembly: GCA_014058305.1. Classification (NCBI taxonomy): domain Eukaryota; kingdom Fungi; phylum Basidiomycota; class Agaricomycetes; order Agaricales; family Pleurotaceae; genus Pleurotus; species Pleurotus tuber-regium. Next base: position 2,347,684 of record JACFYU010000026.1, on the reverse strand, counting down.
TCTTTCATTGACCCATACCTTTGCCGTTCTAGCATTGGTAAATGTACCAGGAGCTTGCGTCTCAACGCAACTTGTACTTGCATTCACTTGGACTTGTTCTATCTCGCGTGCGTGATAACTCTGCTCATCATCACCGGATATTGCGTTTATATGCCTCCTTTAGTCCTGATTTACTTTTGTTTCTTGGTCATCTCAGCCATTGTTCAATCGCGAGATGATCCTAAGATCTGGATGAGTTCAATCCGTCATCTTCGATGGTCCGAGGCTCGTAGCCAGTTGGCTAGTGCCCCCCCTTCTCCTAATCAGCCCCGCTTTGTCAAAAAAGCACCCACCATCGTTGCTCCAAGACCACGTCGAGTTATCCAGCCCAATATCTATGCTTATCGTTCGGGTCTCAGCGACGAGTACCAGATAGAGCACTATCGGCCACAGAATGATGAACTTTCGCATCCTGCCTCTCCAGAGCCGGTGCTTACGCGAAGCAACTCACAGCGACCTGCGCCAGGTAGTGCCTATCCAGCGGCTACCTTCTATCCTCAGTATATGCAATCATCCATACCTCAGCTATTACATCAACAACCTATGCAGCCCCAACAAGTTTCGTCGTCTTCTCCGCCGCCACTAGGTGACTGGCCCCGAAGAGATGTTCTTTCCCAGCCAGTGCGGTCAAAACGGAGGCCACCGCCGCAGCTGGATCCTGAATTGGCGGCGGCGGCGGCATATTCTACCACGCCGTCGTCTTCGCAGCCTAGCAGACCTACCGGTCCACGAACCAGATCATCTTCAAACGGAACGAATCGGCCACCACCATTAGATTTGTCTAATATCAGCACTCATCACGGCACTGGGCGATGACATTTACTTGGGATTAAACTTGGGGACTATTGGTGCAGGGCGCCACTGGGTGTTGTAGATGTACGCTTATGACTGTATTTTATTGGGATGTATTAGCATTATTGGTCGTTTTTATATGTGTTGCCAGTTAAGGAAGGTACCATTTTCAGAAGTCGACCAACATCATTTCCTTTACCTTTGGCGACCGAACATTGAATACTTGGATGTTTGAACACTCTGGATTGGTCAACATCCCAGGTTCATACACAGCCTAGAATGTTTAGGCGATTGTTCTCCTCAATAGTGGATCACAGGGACAAGAAGCTTCCATTGTCTTTGTTCTCGTCAAATTGCTATTGTTTTCAACAATGCGCTGTGGCTTGACTGAATAAGGCATTATATAGAGGGGAACGGAAGCAAAACCACACCACCCTCTGTATTTTCTTTTTCGTGAGGGATTCCGCAGAGCGAGCCGTATCCCATTGCTTTCCTTTGCTTCGCTCACTCCCATAGACTTTGTTCTCTCGAAGGCATCTTTTACGACATGACCCCTGTCAAATCCTCCTCTTCTAACGACGCAAGAGAGTACAGGATACCGAGCCCATTCCTTGTAGTGCGCTTTGCGGTGTTCGGTGCGTACAATGTCCTTTAACTTCATATAAATGAATGAAATATTGACCTGATCAACACATAGCTCTGCTTGTATTTCTGAATTTCCAAATACTCGTATTTTCTGCTTGGAACATCAATGCTGCTATTTCATCGTCTTACCCCGGTATGTCTCGCTTTGGTGACAATTTCCACACCTTCCGACTCAATATGACATAGTACCCGGTGTCATGATCTTCTTCATCTTCGATTGCTGTCTACTTTACTTCTTCCTTGTGGTGTAAGTTTTAAGCGCATCCCGTCTATTCAACTAGGCTGAAGTACGCGCTGGAACAGTGCGATGATAGAGTATATTCGCCCACATACGAATACAGGCCAAATCAAGTTTGAAATTGCTTGGTCAGGGGCTCTCAGTCTGCTCTATGCTGGTGTGTATCAGCCACTGGCGCCCTTCATATTACCAGATATTGACTCGAGCCCAAGGGGTAACAATCGCATTCACTATCAACGGACCTGTATTAGCGTGCCAAGCGTCTAGTATGTATACATATTTACCAACCTCTTGTTAACATGTTTGATTCTTTTGTAGTTGATTGGAGTGTTTGCGCATCCTCGTCTCTATTACTTCCTGTCACTTGGGCGTGTACCTTGATGCGTACGTTATAATTTTATTCTTTTACTTCAAACACCAGGTTAAAGTATTTCGTCAGTTCTAGGTTATTTCTTCGGCTTGGTCATCCTCAGCGTCGTCCATATGCACACCTATCCGAGGATCTGGGACTACACTGTATACAACTTTCCCTGGTTCCGGCGTCCCGATACTAACCAAGACGATCCCTACGTCTCTGGTCCCCATCGAGATGGTGGTGAGAGCCTGGCGAACTTCGATACAGCGAGCCGGTCCAGCAAGCTCCGAGTGACACTTGATCCTCCTTCGTGGGCAAAAGCACTACAAGTGAGAAGAGGCAAAGACGATCCGTTTGCGCTCGGCAATAAACATCGCTTTAAACCATCCGTCAGTGATTCTTCGGTAACGCTTGCCCATTCCATCGTCTCGCATCCAGAGACGGCCTATGTGATCGAGACCGCCGCAGGATCCAAATACGCAAAAGAACCCCGAACTCCCTCTCATGACAATTCGCCCTTCCCAGCCGCCGTTGAAAATCAAGATGCCCCAATTCCTCTTCCACGACTGTCGTACTGGTTACGCGCCGATGCCACTAATGGTGTCAACGTCCATACCGTGCCGATCCCCTCTCCGTGACACTCGGTGATACGACCTTAATGAATGATGCCTGACTAACGAGTAGAAATGATGGACCTTGGCTGGCCGTGGACCGTAGTATAGCATATTTGTGCATTAATCACTGACAATGTACCTGTATTTTATAATTACTATACAATGTTGTGTAACCTTAAACCTAGATGAAGCAAGATGATAGGTAATCATTGGGGTCCTTCGTACATCCGTAATTGTCTCCTTAATTCTCTCATCTCTTCGTTGGCGGCGGCCAGCTCGGAACGTACACTCTCCAATTCCTGTTTCGTCTGTTCTAGCTCCTTAGCGTCTTCCTCGCTGATTTCTCCGGCGCCGACAGTTATCCCTATGTTTAGAATAATCTTTCAATGCCATCTACAATCACACACGTAGATTAGTCGCACTCACCTCCAACTAGCTTCACCAGTCTCCAAAGGCGGAGTACTACGAGGAGTGAAGCCAGCTCGCGCTCTCTCCCCTTGAGTACCACTTCCAGCAAAAATGTGGTAACGATGATAAGTGCATCAAAGAAGTGCAATTTTGAATGTACCACAGGGCTCAAAGGGTTGTAGTACTGGAAACCAAACACCCACAAGCTCAGCGGTATTTCGACCAAGAATAGGGTGGTGATTGTCAGAGATATATTAGCAAGAAATTCTAGCCAGAAAGGAAGCTCTGGAATCCCAGGATCGCAGCCATCCGACAGAAAGGTGTACGACAAGTCGGCAAGCACACAGGCCGCGTCGATAGTAATCTAAGGGGGTCAGCTATTGTATGATTAACTGAACAGCTCTCAATGCTCACCAGCGCGATCACGGCTTTATGGAAAAGCGAGGATTCCAATACGGAACGTGCGCTAACCCTCGATCCGCTTAACCTTCCCGAAGAGGTCGAATTACTGCCGTATTCGAAATCGATTTCAGTTGGAAGGAGCGATTGCTGCTCGGACATCTCGTTGTGACTTACCAACGGCAGGCGATTGTTACGTGCAGTGGCGACGAGGTGGCGGTGCGCACATCAGGACCTAAAAATACCATAAAAGTCACACGTTCAGTGTTTATCGCGTTTACTTCTTCAGTTGAAACGATTCGCCCACTCATCATATTACGTTGCGTCTACTACACAGACGTTGTGCGACTAGATGACAGTCGCCATTGGCTTATCGAGCATAATTGATACCTCTTTTCCGATGTACGGAAATTTTGGAAACCTGCCTTCAACCGACGAGCAGCGCCCAGTGTGATGGCCTCAGTGAATTTGGCAGCTGTCGTATGGCTATCAAATGCCCGTTTGATGCCGAGTTATCATAGCGCAGCCTTCACTACCTTTAATACCTAGTATGTGGTATGTTCTATCCAGGCCCGCTCTTCCTACTTTCTTATTCCCACTGACTGGGTCAGTCTTTCTTTCATCCAGACCACCCTTTCAGTTTCCTCAGGCGGTTCTGTTGTATTTTTCTTTATTCGCTCTTTACTATTCTATCACGCTTCGCAAATGAATTCTACCAAGTTGTGGTCTTTCTTCAGAAAATTCCGAGTTTTTATTTTTGGTGAGAGTGATTTAGTACAAGTTTGCTTTTAACTCCTTGCTGATTGCCATCTCAACGAATGCAAAGCTTTGAACGCATTTTTGAGCCTAGGATGGACTATATTTTTGTCTTTATTCCTTTCCCGGGAATGGGCAGAATACAACATTACCCAGCGTACGCAACAGTGGGTTTGAGTAAGCTGCCGCTGACCCGACTAACGTGATCCATCTGATTCAGGAGCTGTCGTGATTGGACTGATATCATACCATGGTCTTGCAACGATACTCTTGTATCTTATGTACGTTGCCGTCTTCCATGAAGACAAGTGCTGATGCAATTTATCACTACAGGATTGTTGTCCAGTTCAGAATATGGCTTGATGCTGCTCGAGTTGCCTTCCTATTGTTGTTTGAGACTGGGACGATCGCCGTTTTCAGTTTGCTTAGTCCTGACTTTCCCTGCAAACAGTTTGGTGCGCAAATTATGCAAGCTACTGTAAGCGGAAGGCTAACGTGGGTTTATTCTAGTGTCTCCATCGATGTGTAAAACGACTATTCTGATCATTATTGTTGGTATCTGGACTCAGTCCGGCCTTCGTACGTCGTTAAATTAAATTATCACTATTATTTCTCTAGACTTATACTTTACTTCAGTCTTTCTGTACACGGCATCCCTAGCTATAATGACATGCGTTCCTCAGCCGAAAGGAGTACCTCAGGAGGGCGGGCGTATCACTCCGTATGATGTAACAGCGTCTTCTTCTCGGCGGTCGTCCACATCCTCCGTAGACTCGAACACGCGGCTTCTACGGTCAAACAGCGCAAGGAGCGCTGGCTCGGGCCATTCGCATACATCCAACACTAGCCGCCCTACCAACTCTCTTTCTCCTATACGTTCTCTTACCCCAACGGGTCATTCCACGCTACTCTTGCAACATACCGCGAGACTAGGTTATCCCAAAGCGTATAGACCTAATTCTCCTGGTTCTGTGTACTCTTCCCGAAGCGCAAGTGCCCCATCTTACACAGCCTATGGTGTTGGACGGCTCTCCGACGTGGGAAATCAACGAAGCCTATCACGCTCCCCCCAAAGGTCACAAAGGCCGTTCCCCACTCTGCCACTCCCCAACCCCTTTGCAGACCCCTTCGTTCGCTCGCCTTCTTCTTTGTCTAATTCTTCATATGGGTCATCGGTTAGCGAGGGACGTCGATATATCCCCCAGATGAGATACGATTATGGGACCATGTCCAGTGTTAGGCCGTTAGAAGCACAGTACCGTCTCGGACAGGCTCAAAAGAGTCCTTTCTACCTCCCCGTTACCTCGTACAACGTCGACGATCGTTATGTGAACACTAGTTCGCCGTTCCTTCAGGTGCCGACCACTCCTTTCACGGTGCAGCCTCAGGTGCACAGCCAAATACCTTCACGCGTATTAGCAGCCACCCCAGGTGCCCATTCCATCCATTCACTTGCCGCTAGTATTCATGCTCTTGATCGCTATGGCGCCGCATCTGTTCCACCGCTACCTCTGTCTGCGCCTATGTATTCATCGAGTGCTATATCACCGCCGCCGTCAGCGCTGCTTCCCTTTCCCTCGGGTATGCATCCGTATGGTGACGGTGTATCAAATAAACTCATGATGCACCCCGGATACCGTACTGTTGGAACTCGAGGGCGCTCTCCTCTTGATAGCCCACGTCGGACGCCCATAGATTTTCCGATTGATGGCGCTATAGATATGAGGCAGTGGCAGCGGGACGTACTTGGTGCTGCAGTGGGTTAAGATTCTACTTCTTTGTGTTCTATTTTATAGTCCGTCCTCTACACCGCCTGTACGATAACGGCATTTCTCATCGGTAGACATTGTTTGGTGGACACCTATCTGGTTATAAATTAAGTTGTAGTATTGATAACATATTATAAGTACAAATCGTATTATTAGGTCACTAGCCGTGACCCGTGCTTTGCACGGTAGTATCATTATGTCACGTAGAAACTGAGATACCTACGGAAATTGCAAAAACACTCTAGTGCACCTCATCGCCCAACCTTCGGTTGGGCTCATTCGGTGCCACGTTGTTCTAGCTATCGCTCATACTATAAGAGACATATCACCCGTAAGCTCTATCATTTTACAAAGGTGTACGGACCCATAGAGCTATAAGCAAGCCCCAAACCCGTGGAAATTTTAGTTACTACTTGCTGTAAGGCTTCCACTATCACTGCCTTCCTTACACCATGTTTTATGATATAGATATATACCCTCAGAGCTTTTAAGGTTGTGACGGGCGCTAAAGTCTGCTCTTACTTAGACGTCATCGGTTCCATTTCCGCTTCCAACTCTCCTTAATGGCGTTCTTTACAAGCATACTTGCCAGGCGATTATCTCATGCTCGGACTCTCTCTTTGCGGTCAGGTTTTCATCAGCCACATTCAGGCATCCTTCCCAGGTCTCGGGGCATGCACTTGGCAGCCAATCCATACTATGGGTACAAGCGGGTATCAAGCTCATTCTACAAGGCCTTTGGCGTAGCAGGCGTTGGCCTGGGACTGGCCATGATTTCAATGCCTACGATACACTGTGATGGTAGTTATTCATTGGAAGTTTAGGAATTGACCCTAAATATATTTCGTACTGTAGTTTCTGGCAAGGAAAATGCAGTTAGTCAAAAAGAAACCCAATCTCGTACAGTTACTCCATCACCTCCATCACCTCCACTCCAACCAACACCACCTCCGTCTTCCGAAATAAACATATATGAACTCACCTTCGGGTCAGTCTGTGGCATTTGTGCTGGAGTATTCATCAAAAAGGGCGCAAGGGCTGTTGCTTTTATCCTCGGTGGTTCTTTCGTGCTCCTGCAGGTGAGAATTTCCAACATCCAAAACGAAGATAAATATCGTAAACGCCTCTCTTCCAGTACCTGGCCTCAATTTCAGGCGTCCGCGTTGATTGGGCGAGAATGAGCTCACGCTTCGAGAACTTTTTCTATACAACGGATGTTACTGGCATCCGAAGGCCCCCAACCTTTACTTCATTGTGGAATTGGCTCGTGGATTTCTTGACTGCAGATTTTCAGTCAAGAGCATCTTTTGTTGCGGGCCTCGCTCTAGGCTTGAGGATCGGGTGAAGGGACGGATCAGACATCGGAGGATGTTGACTTCTGAACCAAATATGTACACATAGAGAGCGATTGAAAGTTTTTCGATTTTGCCAGATTCCTGTTCTGAACAACATTATTACTAACTATAACTATGGGACGTCGAGCAAAGAATAAACAAGCGGCACCTGAGGCCTTGGACTTACCCTCCCCAGCGATATCGAAGAAAAACGGAAAGCGAAAAGCTGATGAAGGAGACTACGATATTATCAGGCCTTCTAAGAAAGCCAAGGATGAACAGAAGGCAAGGAGTAGTAAAGCCAAAACAAGACTTGATGAGGTCGCATCTAAATCCTCCAAGAGAGCCTCTCAGAAGAAGCGGGTCGGCGGGTCAGGGGAGCAATCTAGCGATGGCTGGGAGGATGTTGAAGACAGTGATGATGTACAGGCTGAGAAAAAGTAAGTGCGTGTGCGATGAATCGTGCTTGTACTGAGTCCTGCTAGGTCGCTTTTCGACGACGATGATGGTCAGGACTGGAAAGCCTTTTCTGGGGACTTGAATGGGTTGGAACTCCATGATGATGATGAGTGAGAAGCCGCATCCACTAGCTACTACTTGGTTTAATAACTAACGCTTTGGTAGTGACATGCTTGGAGGCACCGTGCAGGAGCTTGATTTAGGCTCTGAAAATGATGAACCTATGGTAATGCAGAGGACCACGGGACGCAAGTCGAAGCAGAGCGAGCGTCCGAAGAAAATCATTGCAAATACTTTCGATAATTCCTCCGGTACCGACTCATCTGACGACGACGACGAACGCATAACCATGGCCAACATGGAAGCTCGCTCACGAGCGCTGGATGCGCAAGCTGCGGCCGACGCTGAACTCGATGCAGAGGAGATGCAGAGAGCTGTATACGACGAGGACGGTGATGACCTTGGGGATGTAGATGACGATATGGACGATGATCCAGGTGAAGAACCATTCCACTTGCCCACTGCAGAGGAGCGAGAAGAAGAGAAGAAAGCTGGCGTGCCGGATGTTCACATTGTTCAGAGACGGATGAAGGAGTGTGTAAGAGTCCTTAATAATTTCAAGAAGAGGGGAGAAAAGGGAAGGTAGGTACCATCGTTACTTCCAGATGCATGGATTGACTAACATGGAACAGGGCACGGTCAGAGTACATAGAACAGTTAATAGCTGATATCGCGAGTTATTATGGGTACAATGGATTTCTTGCCGAGAAACTCTTCCTTCTCTTCCCCGTTGCTGAGGTAGGCTTTGTCCTTCCAGCTCATGCCATAGCCATAACTGGTCTCTAGGCCATCGAGTTTTTTGAAGCAAATGAAGTTCCGAGGCCAGTGACAATACGGACGAATACCCTACGGACAAGGCGACGTGACCTTGCCCAAGCCTTGGTGAATCGAGGCGTCAATCTTGAGCCGATAGGAAAATGGACGAATGTTGGTTTACAAGTATTCGAGAGCAGTGTTCCCATCGGTATTGTCTGTCTCCCAGCTTTGGCGCACCATAGCTGACTTTGTTCATCTAGGTGCAACCCCAGAGTACCTTGCTGGCCATTACATGCTGCAAGCAGCTTCGTCATTCTTACCTGTAATCGCGTTAGCCCCTCAACCTAATGAGCGTATTCTTGACATGGCTTCAGCGCCTGGCGGCAAAACGACCCATATTGCCGCCCTTTTGCAAAACACCGGCGTTGTTTTCGCCAATGATGCTAACAAGGCAAGAACCAAGAGTTTGACGGCCAATGTCCATAGGTTGGGGTGCAAGAACGTCGTCGTATGTTCCTATGACGGACGCGAATTCCCGAAAGTCATGGGGGGCTTCGATAGGGTTTTGCTGGACGCCCCCTGTAGTGGAACAGGGGTGATCAGCAAGGACTCGAGTGTTAAGATCAACAAGGTACGATATTCATTCTAAAGTGGTTGCCCAGAACTGATCGCTCGGTGAAGTCCGATCGCGATTTCACTCTTCTAGCCCATCTTCAGAAACAACTAATTTTGTGCGCCATCGATAGTGTCAGCCCCGAGTCAAAAACTGGCGGATATATCGTTTACTCAACCTGTTCGGTGACTGTCGATGAAAATGAAGCCGTGGTTGATTATGCCCTTCGGAAACGACCGAACGTGAAACTTGTCGAAACTGGCCTGGAATTCGGCCGAGAAGGATACACTCAGTATCGAGGGAAGACGTTCAACCCTACTCTCAAGTTAACACGACGTTTCTATCCTCATGTGCACAACATGGATGGATTCTACGTAGCAAAGTTCAAGGTGGAGCGTAGGATGAAATTAATCGCTAAAACGGCGGGAGGAGCTGAAGATGAGGTGAAGATCGTCTCCCAAGACATGTCATTGGAGGATGTAGCGTTTGATTCCGAAGAAGACCGGCCATATCTCGAAGGTTTGTCGTTCATTAATTTATCCCATGCATATTGATGATCTGGACCATCATGTAAAGATAACAAACGGAGATGGATGAAATCCAAGGGCTTGCGCCCTCCGCCACGGAAAGCCCCAATAGTTGTCACGACCAAGGCTTGAACATTGAATCTTCGATAGCCTCGGCGTCTGAGAACCCTTTACCGTGGGCTTGGAGTTCAGCCTCTGAAAAGAGGAGTAATTATATTCCAGTGTATTGGTGTAATTGGTTCACATGGCTCGATAATTGCATCATATGTGCACTTGTGATTGGGCTACAGGTAAATCGATTATCGAGTGATGTATCAGTAGTAAGCACTGAGGCCAAAGGATGCCAGAGTAGGTATTATTGACAGCCAGGGGCTATCTGAGGTAAGGCCATTAGAGATTGTCAGTGATAGAGCGACGTAGTCGATACACAAAGGGGGATAAAGCATTGTAAACGTTCCAGATCATGCAAGAAGGTCGGCTAAATGTGGGTATCATTGGTGTGAGCACGACAAAGCACTCGGGGATCACTTTGACTAGGAACTTGGTCACTATGATTCAGCAGGTTGGCTTTTGCGGAACCTATGAGAACGAAGAAGTTAGGAGGTTTGATGAAAAATACGCGACGTGAATGAATATTCCTACCTTCTGCTTCCTCCACATGAGAAGATCCCACAACAAGCGCCTATCATCGCAATCCATATTAGGATGGTAGCCACCATTGTCATCCAGACCTGCGTAGATACCAACCAGGGTTGAGTACATAGTGATGCCGAGCCGTCTAGGTTTACTGGGGAACCTGACTTACCCCATTGCCATAATCTACGTATAGTGTGCGGTTGCTGAGATCCTCAATGCGATCGCGGACAACAGCCACAAAGATGACATCCATTAAGAAGCAGATGGTTGAGAAAAGGCCTGCAAGGATGCCGACGATCAAAGTGCAGAGAGATGGAAAGCGAGCAGTCCCATTTGAGCCACGCTTGATGACCATAAAGACGGAGACGACCATGGTGATAAACACCAGTATCGTAGCTAATTTAGTTGAATTAGAGTGGCGTCAAAGCGACTTGAAGCAAATTTAGAACCACCTAGTACGTGCATGACCAAAGCGCTGGTGACCGAATGCGAGATGGTGTACTCAAAGTAGAACGGATTGACTCGTCTGATGGAGATATCATTAGCAGGCAATAGGAGACATAAAGCGTGTTTCGTACAGAGCATTGGCTACCCATTGATCAAAGTGGTACCCGACGCGTGCAGGAGAGCAATCGTCATACAAACGTTGATTAAAACCACCAAACCTGCTTTCAGTCAATACCATGGCTACGTGGAATAAGGTAAACGCTCACCGCATGTCCATTCGGTCGATGCAGTATCCCCACACACCAAAGGAAACGTAACCCGTAGCACCAGAATTAAAGAACCTGCCACCCATATCCACGCCGATGCCAAAGAGGTTAATGGTGTCGACGACCGGTGCTGATACTGAGACCAGCAGCAAGAGGATGAAGGCTATGAACAGGAAGACTGGGGCGATGAACGCTAAGACCATATTGACGGGTCAGGTATGCTACTGTGGAAAAGTTGCGTTCTCAACCTCGCTGTTGGTGCTCTTGATGGGCAATGGGTGGGGGAGAAGAGCGTCAAATGCATACTAAAATTTTGGCTTTATTAAAGGAAGAGAGGTGTGACGAGGAAGGTAGACACTAGCGCGTTGAAGATGATTGGACCAAGTCATGGTTGCATCGTGCATGGTGTACAGCGGCGGGGAAGCATGACAGCAAGCGGGACTAGGCGATATCTGGACATGGTATAGGTGGTGAGGGTGAGAAGATGGTTGTCTGGGCAGAGATCAAGGAACATTACAGTTGTCGGCGTTGAGATCAATAAGATAGTGAAGATTGCATATGTTGTTGCCAATAAACATTTGCATCTTCCAACTGACGTGATTTGCGGTAGTTCAATTTTTCTGATCCCTGATATCAACAGCTCTTTTACCAGTTCCCTACTGATGCCCTTCTCCCCCCTCTGAGGACAGAGAATGGGATGAGCGTTGGATGTGTGAACATGTGAAAGCAGAAAAGGAATAAAAAAAACTATCAGGAAAGAAATGGAGTTGAGAAAAGAAGGGACGGCCCTGAGGCTAGCGAGTAAATAGGGTTGGCCCTTTGTTTGTACACGCCCGGACCACATAAAAAGCCCGCCTGACCGCCGTTTGTTTCATCCTCTTCCTCTTTCTTCTCTACTCTCAACTACCCCAGTGGGTTATAGGCTGCGTAGCACGCACGGATCCCTCTTTGTCTCACTTAATCCCTTTTTACACGTATGTCTCTTTCTCCCCTTCCCTTCTTCTCACTTTTTTTTTTTCATATCTGACTCATTTCCTTCAACATAGCTCACGTTCAACTTTTTGCAATAATGTCCGCCCCAGAGACCGCTGCTACCCCCGTCGTCGTTCCTGCTGAGGAACAGAAGCCTGAGCCCACTCCCGCTCCAGAAGCTGCCCCCGTTGATGCACCAAAGGTAGAAGAGTCTGCTCCCGTATGTTTTTGCTTTCTCTCTGTAGTCCTTTGACTGTCGCTCACCTCTTTCTCAAGGAGTCAGCTAAGGCTGACGAGCCAAAGGCCGAGGTGCGTTAGCCTTTGGGTCTTGTGACCTTTCTTTTCTCATGAGCTCCCTCTTATCAGGAAACCCCCGCCGCCGAGCCTGCACCCGCCGCAGAAGCATCTGCTACTGAGCCTGCTGCCGAGCCTGCAAAGGACGAGACCAAACCGGTAAAGTTTCTAGATCCTTCGGTTTCTCTCAGTCACGAGACCTGATTCTTTATCCAGGCTGAAGCCGAGGCTAAGAAGGAGGAGCGCCCCAAGAGCCCTAGCTTGCTCGCCAAGCTCCTTGCCCCCTTCAAAGGCGATAAGAAGGTGAAGGCTCCCAAGAGCCCCAAGAAGGAGAAGAAAAAGGAGGAAGCTGAGGTCAATATTCATTTGCGTGTTCTGTGACGAATATTCAACAGTGTACAGGCTGCTGTACCCGCTACTGAGGAAGCCGCCAAGGCTGACGCACCTGCCGAGGCCCCTGCTGCTGAGACAACTGAAGCGGCTAAGACTGAAGACGCTCCGGCTGCTGAACCAGTTAAGGAGACGTTAGTGGTTCCTCATACAAATTCAGATTGCACGAAACTGATCGTGTTCGTGATAGTGAGACCGCTGAAGCCCCCGCGACCACAGAATCCGCGGCCGAGGAAGCCAAGGAAGAGAAGGTAAATTTAACTCAAATTCATCACAAATGCTGTCGTTGACTCTTGATAAAGAAGGAGGAGAAGAAAGAGGAGAAGAAGCCCTCTAAGGTCGGCAGACGTCTCTCTGCTCGTGTAACCGATCTCTTCAAATCGAGCAAAAAGCACGAGGTCTCGACACCGGCCAAGGTTGATGAGAACCCTCCCAAGATCGATGAGCCCGCTCCTGTCGCGCCGTTGGAAAACCCTGCCTCCGAGTCTGCTGAAGCTGCTGCGCCTACTGAAGCAGCTGCCCCCGCCTCTGAGGAACCCTCGAAGCCCGTCGAGTCTGCACCTCCTGCAGCCCCAGTTGTTGCAGCTGCAGCATAATTTGTGCATGACGTTTACGCAGGGATGACCTCATTTTTTAATGAACGAACCGTTACGAGCTATATTTTCAATCTGAGTTATCATCTTGGCCCGCTCCTCTTTTTCTTCTAGTCCCCATGACACCCTATCATCATGGAGTACACATCTTTCACCCTTCGTCTATGTCTGTTGGTTATCCTTTTACCATAGGCTTCGGATCTGGTTGTTTTCTTACGATTTACTACACATCATCACTTGCCGGATCCATTCTTTATCCTCTTAATCCCGGTCCTATTGATCTGATTTCATACCCATATTCCCCATCGGATCGTGCTTCATGTCCTTAGGTTCACCTGTAATCAATTCGTTACATTCATTCTTGCACAATCATTTGAGCGTTTGATTCATGCTATTCGTCTGATTGAGTCGAGTCATAATTTTCCAGCCCCTTCGTCGGCAGTTGAGATTTTGCACATGCTTCGTACGAACTACCAAATCGTCAAACCACAAAATGCCTCCCAAGTCATCGAACCCTAAGGATACCTTGATAAACGATGACGATGAAGTGCTGCAAGCCGTTGTCCTTGCTGACAGCTTCAACAAGCGATTCAGGCCGCTTACCAGACGTAAGCCCCGTGTAAGAGTAGCAACGATACGCTCAGAACGACATGGAACTTGACACATTCACTACGTAGTGTCTACTTCCGATCTGCAACGCCCCGTTACTGGATTGGACCTTTGAGAGCCTTGCACTCGCTGGTGTGCAAGAGATCTTTGTGATCTGTCGATCTCATGCAGAACAAGTCAAGGCTGCCATCAAGTACGCTTCACAGTTTTCTCTTATTGTATACAATTTATGTATTGGTCCCTTCTAGTGATTCAAAATGGTCAAAACCCGGCTCTGGAATCAAGATTGTTCCTATTATGACAGCGAAAGAGACCTTCTCGCCAGGTGATGCTATGCGGGATATCTACACCCGCGGGCTAGTAACAAGTGACTTTGTCCTTGTCATGGGGGATCTGGTGAGCAATGTACGCATCGACGAGGTAGTACGAGTGCACAAGGAGCGACGCAAGACGAATAAGGATGCCATTATGACTATGGTGGTGAAGGAGAGTGGGCCTAATCATCGCACAAGGTGGGTAGCTGTTAACGCATGACTCCTTTGGTCCTAGTCCTCAAACATTTGAGCGTCTCAAAAGATCAAAAGGAGAATCCTCTGTCTTTGTTCTCGATCCCGATACCTCAGAATGCTTGCATTACGAGCCTGTCATGGGCTATCCACGGACATCAGCTGCACGCATTCCTCGAGAGATCATCGCGTCACATCCAAAAATCGAAATACGGAACGATTTGATTGATTGTTCGATCGACGTCTGTTCTCTCGAGGTGTGTTACATTTGATTGCACTGTCATGAGGAGGTGTTCATGAGAGAATTATTCTAGGTTCCCTCGCTCTTTCAGGATAATTTCGATTACCTAGATATACGGAGGGACTTCGTCCATGGAGTTCTCACCTCCGATCTGCTCATGAAAAATATTCATTGTTATATAGCTACAGAAGGATATGCAGCTCGTGTCCAGGACACGAAGAGCTACGATTCCGTTAGGTGGGGTCACCAGAAAAACTACGCTCTTGACTTCGTTCCTCATCAGTGGTTCTTTCGTCAGCAAAGACATATTGTCCCGGTGGACGTTTCCCATGGTCCCAGATAATAACCACCCAGGTGATCATATTTATGAACATATTCGTGGCAACAAATACATCCCGAAAGACAATAGTGTCGTCTTGGCAAGGTATCTCCTTCTAATATGTATTCCAACAATATAATAAAATCCTTCTCACCAGAACGTGCAAGATCGGGAATAACACTCTCATCGGGGCTTCCAGCCATATCTCGGAAGATGCCCAAGTAGATGCATCTGTAATCGGTCAGAATTGTATTATAGGACCTCGAAGCATCATTAGTCACGCTTATCTCTTCGATGGGACTGTCATCGGTGCGGACTGTCGCGTCGAACGCAGCATCATCGGTGCCGGGGTGCAAGTTAGAGAAAAAAGTCGAATTCAAAGAGGCTGCCTGATTGATGACGGCGTTATAATTGGGCCAAATGCGATATTGGAGCCTTTCGAACGATTGTCTAAGAGGCCAGAAAACGACGATTATGACGAGGAGGAAGAAGATTCAGACGCAGAAGATTTGGAAGATAGTACGTCTTTATATATGAACGCGCTATTGATTATCTCGTCTGACGCATCAAGTTCAGATCAGGACAACATCATTAGTACATTGGGCAAGGATTCCAATGCTTTGGTCTGGCCCAGGGACGCGCCAGAAGACGACGAAGATGAAGAGGGCGTTGAAAACTTCAACAACCTGAGATTCATGCGTCTGGGTAGGTCGGATTTGTCCAACGGCTTTATCGCATATGTAACCATGATAATACGCCAGGCGACGACCCTTCTGACCTCGGTGGCTCTGACGGCGACTCAGCTTCTTCAGACAGCGACAGTGACGAATACGACAGCGACGAGGATTCCCGTGCGGATGCGGAATCTGTAGCAACATCGACCGACATCATGCCCAACACGCCCACTATTGCCGTTCCTTCTATCGCGGCAGTTGTAGAGTCCGAGTTTCGCAAAGAAGCCAAGCAGTCACTCGAAAGGGCATTCGCAGAAGGCCATTCAGTGGATAATGCTGCTGTGGAGCTTAAAACGCTACGTATGGCGAGTAACGTACCGCTCAGTCGTGTGCGAGAGGCCGTCGTGGCTGCTATTGTGGAGCGTATCAAGATCGTCGACGGCGGTGGCGCGGCGCAGCGACAGGAGATAGCAAGTGTCGTCAGTAGATGGGGAGAACTGATCAACAAAATTGGAGGGATTGACCCAGTGGAGACAATTACCGCCTTACAGGTGAGGCAAAAAAACATGTCATCATGACACAGACACGGAAAATAATGACCTATTCTGGCTCAGAAACACTGCATCGGTTCGGACAGACTCCCCCTTTTCGGTCAAATTCTCGCAGCCTTGTACCAGGAAGATATTGTGGAGGAAGACGACATACGAGCGTGGCACGCACTTCCAGCTTCAAAAGCAGTAGACTCCCCGCCTGGCGTGGAAGCGGATAATATCAGAAAGTGCTGGGCAGTCGGAGCACGAATGATCCAGCAGTTTGACGAACAGGATAGTGAAGACGAGGACGATGATGACGAAGCCGAAGACAGCGATGAACAGAGTGAATGATCATGAAATCATGGTGTCATGCTTCATTAGACTAAGATACAACAGCGGTATACTAGAGTGAGCAAGAATACATAATTGACAGGTAAAGCGATCATAGTCCAATGCGCGCTTGCTTAAGTCCGCGACTAGTACTTCAATATGATGTACAAGGCTGCAAATTGACGTGGTGAATGAATGCTACGTTGGAGGGAACCAGGGTAGCAACTCACCATGAATGACTCCTGGCCTGCGTATCAAGGGCGTTCAGTACTCGGAGAAGCAACGGATAAGGGTTTACATACAGCCAACCAAGAATAGTCAGCAAAATATTGATCAACTAGGGAGATAGAGGTCAGGATAATGTGGGTTTTGTCAATGAGGGCACGTACGAAATCGGCATTACAGCCACGCTCTAGAAATACACCGAGAGGAGGCAAAAAGATGGCGAATCTACAAGGTGAAATTGACATGAGAGCAGCTTACGACTAGGAGAGATGGGGACACGGACAGAATCTAGCAAAAGATTAGTTGGCAACGAAGGAGATGAAATATGAAGCATACTTTGCAAATATCAGAGGCGGTGAAGGGCATGGTGGTGATCAAGGTGAAGAGATGCACGTTGGGTCCCGATTATATACGGGTGGGGGGCATGTTGATGACGTCAGTGCGTGACGAATGACCAAGCAGCGCAGTCACTGTTACTATTAGACTACGATCATGGTCATTGCGGAATTTCTCAATATCTCTTACTCACCTTCTCACCCAGACGACCCTTTTCGTCAGTTCGACATTTACTTGCAGGCGGACACAGCCCCCGCAGCTTCTACCACTGCACCTCCTTTGATATGTTTTGTCCATGGAGGCGCATGGCGATCGTATGTTATCTCCGTAGCTCTGGACGATAAATATTAAGCTTCTTAACACAACAGTGAAGACAAGGCCCATCATGCCGGCTTGGCTCGCAAGCTGTCCTCCTTTACTCAGTACCCAGTCGCAGTCCCAAACTACAGACTGACTCAGAGTGAACCCAGGAAAGACGAACAAGTCTTTCGTCACCCTGGTCATGCAGAGGATATCCTTCAGTTTCTGAATTTCATCCTTGCATGGACTGGCCTGCCTAACCTCGGACGCGTGTTTGACCCACAAAAGATATACTTGGTTGGTCATAGTTGCAGCGCGCACATGCTTGCTTCTACATTTTTGGACTCTTCCTCTGTGACGCCTTCGCTTACCCCATCCACGTCGTTGATCGAGGCAGTCCGAGCCATCGTCATGTCCGAGGGTATATACGACCTTCCCCTCTTCCTCTCCAGCTTTCCTCGTTACTTGGACTGGTTCATAAGGAATACCTTTGGTCCGTTAGACTCGTACGAATCCTTTTCGACCACCCGATTTCCTCTGCGCAGTACGAATATACGCTGGCACGTAATTCATTCGCGAGGAGATACGCTTGTCGACGTCCCCCAAAGTCAAACAATGTATGACCATCTTTGTACATTGTTCGGAAGTTTGTCCACCGCACGAGTTTCAAAAAATTTTGATGAGCTAGACGGCGAACACAACGATATCTTGAAAGGAGACGAATATGTCAAAATAGTGGGAAATTATATTATCCAAGGTACTTAATTTGCGCTGGCAATAAACAATGATCAATGGTAGTGTTGCGGTAATTAAATGTAGCAGTCTAAGCATGATCTAGTCCGTCAAAGGCTTTATTGAGGTAGAGAGCCCCAGATTCGCAGTCCTTCAGGGTACTATACAAGGGCGCAGCCATAAACCTGATAACGTCAGGTTCTCTTTTGTCCCCAATCACTCCGTAGCTATTGAGAGACTCGAAGACTTTGCGCATTACTTCTGATCCTTGCGGCAGGAAAAGTAAAGACAACTGCGCGCCCCTGGCTTCAGGATCGCTTGGCGTAATTATCGTGAACCCTGGTGGGCTTTGGGGTGAATATTTCACCGCATCTTCTACAGAGACGAAGTATTTCGATTGCTTCAGAAGCTTCTCAAGAGCACCTGTAAGCTTAATCGAACGCTGTCGAACGGGCTCTAGCATGCCAACTTTCTTGAATATTTGAAGGGACCCCAGAAGTGACGCGATGGTCAGGGCTGACGGGTTGGACTGCTGGAAGCCTTGCGCACCAGGGATGGGGCTGAAGGTTCGGGGCATGGCAAATCGAGTGGATAGCTCGTGACCCCACCAGCCTGCTTGTCTGAGAGAAATTTGGGGTCAATTACAAGATAATACACGGTGTATATGTGTGCGCACTTTGGGGTCTGTTTATCGTTCCATTTCTCGTGCATGAACAGCCCGGCAATGCCACCAGGGCCAGAGTTTAGATATTTGTATGTGCACCAAACGGCAAAGTCGACGTCCCAGTCGTGTAATGATAAGGGCACGTTTCCTACCGCGTGCGCTAAATCCCAACCGCATATACAACCCTAATGCAAGGGAAATTAGCGATATGGTCTTACGAGAATAAAAGAGTTTCGCCCCAGAAGCAACGATAACCAGCCGAAATAGGGATGGCGAAAGACGGACAAGGATGTAAATGCAGAAATGGAAGTAAAGGTGCTTCCTGAAATTACTTACTTGCTCCTTAGCCTTGCGGGTTATGGTCTCCATTGGGAACAATTGGCCAGTATAGTACTGGACTCCGCTAAATAGAACGAGGGCTATTGACGGTCCTTCTCTCTCTAATACGTTTAGGATATCTTCTTCTCGGAGAGCAAACTCTCCCTCGCGGGGAGAAACCTCAATGATGGCCGTATCGGGGTCCAATCCATGAAGTAAGACTTGTGATGCAAACGCATACTATGATCTTGTCGTTAAAACTCTCCGTGTGTCATATATGGAGTCTGTGTAAACAACTCACCTGATCCGAAGGGAAAGCCTTGGCTTCGCATAGAATCTTGAACTTTTCTGGCGTGGGCTTGTAGAAGCTAGTCATCATGAGGTGTAAATTTGTGGTCAATGTGCCCATGCATGCTACTTCTTTTTCTTTCGCCCCTAATGATATGGAAGGCGTAAGTTGACTGCAAGTTCCGGCCGATTAACGGCTAGGTTACAGAGGCGAAATTGCCTCCTTCAGCGCCGCCATTGACTTACCTACTACTTCCGCCAGCAATGGGTGGACATGATCTGTGATCTTCGTCCATGGCCTATTGTATGGATGGAAAAAATGACCCTCGACAGCGCTAGTAAAATGGCCGATGAGAAAAGCAGAATCCATAGTGTACGTGAAGCTTACCGATGGCGCCACGCGTCAAGCTCTTCGTGGACTAGCCTTTCTGAGGACTTGGACAGTGGCCCTAGGGAATTACCGCAGAGATAAGTGCAAGGAGCATCTGGCGCGAAGTCGTTCATTCAAGCTCGAATTCCCGAAATGAAATCAGGCAAGAGCGTACCAGGATCTTCGTGGTTTGTTCCACCAACGTCCTTATTTGAAGGTAAGATGAATTCGTCGCTGAGAGGGTTGTGGAGGTCGCGGTGATTGTTGGAAATGGCAGACATGGTTGTCGTCGAGAAGAGAGATGACTTTGTCGGCGTTTAAGTAGGACATGGAAGGCGACGCAGGCTATGGTATGATATCCGCACTCATTAGATCCGTGGCAATCGTGATTTGGGGGAATAGGGGTCGTAATCTCGCATCTCCAAATTCGGCCAGACGCGGTTGCAACCTCCATGCATCTGCCAATTACTAAGGTATGTGACGAGGCATCGATAACCTCTTACAACTCACCATAATGTCCACAGCTCCCCCAAGTCAGCGCAAGGCTATCGTAGTCGGTGCCGGTCCAGTTGGCTGCCTCGCTGCAATTGCTCTCGCCCGTCGAGGATGGCTGGTAGATCTCTACGAAGGCCGTCCAGGTACGTCTAAGATCCATTGCCAGGTTACGTCTTTGTTGGCTCCGAATAACCAGGGTCTCCCCAGACATGCGCCTCCCGACCTCCAAAACGGCTACTCAACAAAGATCGATCAACCTGGCAATATCCTCCCGTGGGATCTTGGCTCTGCAGGCCATAAGCCCTTTGGCGGCTCAACGTCTCTTGCAGGCTGTCATTCCCATGAGAGGTCGGATGATTCATCACATGAATTGTAAGCAGGAGAGCCAATTGTATGACAAGGATGGACAAGTTGGTCGATTCGCAGCCTAATATAAACCGGCGACATGATCTGATCACATTTCTCGTCTTGGCCGTGTGCCTTTCGACAGTGCATTAACTCTATAGATCGTGCCTTGCTCAACGAAGGCCTATTGGAAGAAGCTGCCAACACGAGAAACATCCATATCTTTTTTGAGCATAAGGTCCAGAGCATCGACTTTCACAAGAAGATCATCGGCGTTCGCAATGTACCAACTAACCAGGACACCAGTGCTACGTTCGACTTCCTCGTCGGCGCTGATGGTAGCTACTCTGTTGTACGAAGGCAGATGATGAGAGTTGTACGGTATGGCAATTTTTTTTTTTGCATTCGGCGTGATGCGGCTAAGCAATGATCTTCCTCGTGTCTTCTCGTAACAGGATGAATTACCAGCAAGAGTACATACGTGACGAATATAAGGAGCTGAAGATGCCTCCAGGTCAGGATGAGCATGGCAACTCCACTTTCCTCATAGATCCCAATCACCTTCACATATGGCCACGCCATTCCTTCATGCTCATCGCGCTTCCTAACCAGGTTCGGTGTAATTTTAAATTGCTTCTTGCCTCTCGTTGGATTGATTGTCTTTGCTCTAAAGGACAAAACATTTACTTGTACGCTTTTTGCCCCCAGCTCCGAATTTGACCGCCTGCAAACGCCTGAGACAATTTTGGCTTGGTTCAAATTAAATTTTCCTGATGCCCTCACATTAATTGGCCAAGAAACTCTCATAAAGGATTTCCAGAGGAATCCCCGGAGTCCTCTTATTTGCACAAAGGTGAGATTACGCCATGATTGGTTCCTGACCTATTTAACGCCATTTCCATATGAATAGTCGAGACCATACCACTATAAAGACTGCGCGATTCTCCTAGGAGATGCGGCTCATTCCATGGTTCCATTTTACGGCCAAGGGCTTAATTGTGGGCTTGAGGACGTTAGGGTTCTTGACGCCCTCTTCCATGAGGAGGGTGTGGTGTCGACAGTATCGCCCACGCAATCCTTATTGACGGATGACACGGACGAAAATTTACAACGTGTACTGGATCGCTATTCTGAGAACAGGCACGAAGATCTCATTGCCATTTGCGACCTTGCCATGGACAACTAGTAAGGCTTTTGTTTCCCACCTTTAGTCTGCTTGGATTAAACTCAAAATGGGTCCCTAGTGCTGAAATGCGCCATTCGGTAGTTACTCCGATGTATATCGTCAAGAAGACGATGGACACAGCTATGTATTCTCTCAGCTCGCGTCGGCCCATTTCTCTGGCTTCTCTAGGCCCTCGCTTGTCACGTACACCTTTCCCTCCTGGTGAACCAGCTGGCTGGATACCGCTGTACACCATGGTTACGTTCCGACCCGACATTAGCTACGCCACGGCTAGGAGAAAGGCTATGAAACAGTCCCGCATTCTGACTTACATCGGGTGGCTGGGAATAACAATATTCTCCCTTGGAGGGACGTACGTCGCGAAGCTGTTGTTGGAGATATTGCGTTACGGTTGGCGATAATTCGCAAGCCTTGCTGGCTGGCTAGGTGTAGATCGTTTTCCCGTTGGCCTAGGTTGTTATTACGCACTGTATCCTTATATGCATTTTATAGACGTTGTACGCTAAGAGTATAGCATATTGTATTTCATTTATTCAACTACTACGGAGCATTCCACAATGATACATAATCGCAATTGGTCTAGTAGCGGCGACATGTTCATATGTACATGACAAATAAGTACGAGATAACATGAGCAAAGGTATCCTAAAGCCTACAGTATAGTTCGTTGCGAGGGGGTAACAGGAAGGACAAGTAAGAGAACTGAAATCGAATCGTGGCGGTCGTGAATCCTGAATTATACATTGAAAGCATAGGAAAAATCAAAAATGGAGGACCAAAGATGGGCAGATGATATATGAAGGGGAAGGTTGCAGAGACGGACAGGGTGCGGGGTATATCGCACACCATCGTTCATGCTTTCTTCGGAGGCCTGCCCCGCTTCTTCTTCGGGGGTTCCGAACCATCTCCGTTAGACGCTTCACCACTGGTGGCCGCGTCTGGCTTTGGGTTCTTGGGTGGGCGTCCCCGCTTTCGTTTTGGCACAGGTTCATCTCCGGATTCCTCTGGTTTCTCCTACATGGTATAGGACACAACTGAGATGACGCGACAGGGGGTATGACATATTGGTAAGATCGGCGCACCTTGCGTGGTCTACCACGTTTCCTCTTGGTAGTAGAGGTTGACGTAGTTGCCCCACCCGCTGCAGCCGCTGCCAGGGTCTTCTTGTTCTTACTGCCCTTGGGCCGACCAGGTCCCCGCTTTACGGGAGTCTGGGCTTCTGAAGCAGGGGCACCTGAAATTGGAGATCACATCAACCATCTGAGAGGGGACGCCGTCCGCGCTGCTCGATCGCTTGAGGGGCGGATAGGCAATATTCGCGATCACTCACCTCCTTCGGTTTCCTCTCCTCCTGTCTGAGGATCCAGCTCGTCCTTGGTGTCCGCTGCATCGTCCTGGGGTTCATTGGGGGACGCAGACATTTATGAGGTGGAATTGGATGGGACGCGGGGGGACAGGTAGAAGCAGGGGGAGGGCGCGTTGAATAGCAGGAGGATGAAGGAAGAGGGGGAAAGTGAGGGAAAAGGATCGTGGGCGGGCTTTATTGAACAATTTCACTGCCGGATATAGAAGAGAATTCTATATTCCCTCGCGTGCATTTCGACCAAAAGCAGGGCTTATTATTATTATCATTGTGCAATCTTCCTGTTCGTAGACTTTTACCCCTGATATTTGGGGGAGCTGTGTACGTAATAAAGGATATTGGTTTAATTCGAGAAATCCAGATTTGGTGGGGGAGACTCACGACGTATTTTCAAGTTGAATGTGTCACATTTATTTATTTAAAAAGGATTTAAATTTCCCGCCGCCGATCAGCTCTTCCAGGTGGTCTGTCTAGAATTACTTTCTACATATACTTTCGACTCTTTGGGAAATACCCACCCTTGCCGCGGGGATTCGATCGGCAACCAAACAAATATTAATCTTGAACTCCTCCGCTAGACGTGGTCATTATCCACCGACCACCATGCTACCTCTCTATATCCTTGCTGCAATATCTGCTTTCCAACTTGCTGCTCCTCGTATCCTCCATTCCCTGCCAGAGGACCCCTATGCTTTCCCAAAATACAGGGTAGTCTTTATGAACGCTCTACCCGTGTTGAATGAAACCGCAGAGAAATGGCTCAGAGACGGCCTGCGTGGCGGTGAATTAGAGTTCTTGGATAGCAAATGGAGCGAGGAGGACATATGGGATCTGCCCACCAATCCAAAGGAAATCGGCAGCGGTGAAAGTCAAGAGGTATTCACCACTTCTCCAGTTTGTACAAGTCCTACCCAAGTCCTCGGTGCATCTTTTTAATTCTCTCGACAGCGAGAACCCAGCTTTCTGCCTTCTTATTCTCTCGAGCACATGAAAATCGGCCCGCGAGACTCCTACCTCTGCTTCATACCGAAACCTTTGGACACACCACCTTCGTCAGTAGAAGATGAGGTTGATGCTGATGTGACTACCGTGCGCAGCTGGAGCCTCTTACAGCCTTTGGTTGGAACGTGCCTCTATGTAGGTGCTACATCTTTGCCAGCTTTCTCCGTGCTAATAAAAGTGTATCCGATAGCATAGACAAGGGTGGTTCACATATTCTTATTGTCACAATAAAGAAATTCGCCAATTCAAGGAGCTCATACAAGCCCAACCTCATGTGCCAGGTAACTATCGTCGTCCCGATTGGCTATTCGATTTTCTCCGACCTAGATTTGGATTTTATTCACTTTACCCTTGACACGACACGCTTTCTCACATCATCTTCTCTCAAACGCCCTTTCCAACCTCCATTATAGTTCGCTTTACACATTCCCAGGATCAAATAGTCATATGTCTTCCTCGGGCTCATTTCTTTTCATTCTTCCCTTTTAAACGTACTTTTACGTTCCTTCTCCGACCGGTTTCTATCCGTTTGGACACTAAAACACTTCATCTCTTCCATCTGTTGTTTCCTCCTTTGATTATTGGTTTGTTTTCGCTGATGCAACGTTGGCATCATCTCTAGGTAATTACAAACCAGAGGAGGACCCCGAAGTAAGCTTAAAAATGATTTATCGCTCAAAGAAATGGCTTCTGACGGTGAACCCCTCAGTGGGAATCATACACGCTGGGAAGGGCGCCCGCCACCCCAGAACCTGGCGCTGATCTGACCGTTGCAGAGCAAAATGCAATTGCAGCAAATCTTGAGCTCGCAAAGGGCGCTGGTTCACGCTACCTTGTGCAGAAGTGGGGTGACGGGACAGTTTGCGACAAGACGGGTAAGAAAAGAGAGGTTGAAGTACAGGTTAGCGACTATCTATCAAAGCCGTTCATTGTAGATAACGGTGCTCCCGTAGTTCCACTGCTCGATGACTATGACGGATACCATATTATTTGTCAAAGAGACAAAAACCTGCTCATACGTCCTTGTAATCAATACCCCGCGCCTATGCGGGGAGCCAGGCTTCAGGTCACCTCGCGACTCGCGAGCGGAGGCACTTATCCGCTGTCGGGCAGTTGTCGACTCTATCCACGACCTTCCTGTCCTCGAAAATAGGCTGGCTGAAAGCGATCACCCCTTCAAGCTTCCCCGACTGAAGCCGGTTCTCACCACCACCACCCCTTCAATGCTTACAGGCTCCAACAACAATGCCAAAGATAAGTCAAAGCTCACCAGCGAGAAAGTGGATGAATTGATCCGTAAGGCCCTGGATTCCTTGGCCGGTAGCAAGGCAGCAGGAAAAGATACGAACGACCAAGAACCTAAAGTGCACATCGAACATATCGATGAAGATGGTGGCTTTGTTGTCGAATTTTTGGACGAAATTCCTTTGGATAATATCGATGAGGCTAGCGGCCATATCGATAGAATTGTGGACGTCTTGCGGGCAGCTGGTTTTGATATAAAAGATACTCAAATCACTCCAAAACAAACTGATGGTCCTCGCGGTGGGGGTAAAGGCAAGAGTAAAAAGAAGGTCGATGATGATGGAGAATCTGAACCCTATCGAGATGAACTATAGGTCCGTACCGTCTCGTGCTTCAGCTCGCTGAGACTCACATTATGCAAAGTTTAGAAGTCGGCTTACCTATCCAGAATTTGTATCTTAAGCAGATTAATGATCCATGCTTTCTTTATTGGTTAGTCACTACGGGCCTGGCTCGCCGAAGACCTGGCTTGATTAATGCTTTCATTTATATTCGCTTAATTTTCGCAGCGGACTACGAGGTATAGTGAATTTCTGCATTATCCCCAGCACCCCTATGCCAATAGTCAGAGCGGTCCATCTGGTGGACTCCAACATTACTGCTCCCATTATTTTCTGCCTCATGGCCAATGCGACATCTTAGCCAACCAAACACATTCCTTAATTCCGAGGTGTTCCATAGGTGATTTCTCCTTGTGCTGGAATTTTGGCCGCGAATTGATTGTCACAAGCGAGGCAGTTTGTTCGGACCACGTGTGAACTTTGGTTAAATTATAGCTAAGGATATCTATGTTCCATCGCCCCTACTGCTTGAAGGTTTGTCGAGCATTCTTTTCATGCGAAAACCCTCGTGAGGAAAGCACAATTGAGGCACCCACTTGAAGCTTCCATCGATGGCTTCCGATTCCCTCCAGCAGCTATCAGGCTTGACGTTTTCTCTCACAGAGGGCATTCTTGGTGCGCCTTGTTCCTCGCTCAACTGGACACGGGTGTGCGTACACCGCCGACCCCGATGCTGCGTTTATAGATCCTTGAATGTCTCTGGGAAAGCATGTGTCTCGTCGATTATCCCCATCCTACTCAGGCCTTGCGTTTGACGCATGCATTATGGCTCATCAAGCCTGAGGAATGCCTCGGGTTCCCGCAGACTACGACCGTCAACTATCTCACATGGAATTATATCCGGGTTCTGTAAGGGTATATTCACAATTTCGACCCTTAGACGCTACAACCTTAACTCGCCATCAAGAATTATTTTGTTCGCTTCATCGTCCTACCCAACCTCCTGTAACACCTCTGATATATGCACGCGGTAAGCCCATCGATAAATCATGATCAGGCCTGTGCCCCGTCTCAGAACTATTTCCCAGAAGTATACCAAACCACGGCGGAACCTAGGTCGTTCGTATCTCTTCGAAGATCCGCTGCCCCATGCTCGAATCCTCGCGCATACGGCGTGTACCGCCGTTTTCCGTCCAGATTCACATACAAGCCTCCGAATATCATATTTAACACTATCGCTCCGCCGAGAGGGCTATTTTACTATGCGCTCGCTAAGAACTGGAACAACATACTCCCTCGATCGTATCTACGATCAAGCCTGCGGGCTTTCTACCCGGATATTAGCAGACGGAAGCCTCCTCCTCCATACGGCCTGCATATGGCTGCTTGCTTGACGTTTGAGCCCACTGAATTAATCTGATACTTCCAAGTAAGAGGGCTCGGTTATTTGGACCAAATCGATTGCAGCTTTTTTTAGTGCCCGCCCCGGCGGTTAACTTCGTCGACCATCTCACCCTGTGCCCTCATCGCCAAAATACACATCCGCATCTTCTATATGTTCCCAGAATTGTGAAGGCAAAGATTATGAATGCACCACGCTTAGTTCATCGATAGACAGATCATCTATCCCCTCTGGCGAGTCCTGGTGGAATTCCTCTTTCCGACACCACCCGCTACCAGTTCATAGTCCTGGGCCATGCATAGTCGTCAGTAAAATTTCAATGGAACGTGTGCATATGATAAACGGCTCCTATTCTTCGCTAGGCCATGCGTCGCACTTCACTGACTAAAACCTCGGCGACCTGCAGCCTGTTACTCTATCCAGGATTATCATCGGGCGCCAGAACACACGCTTACAGCAACCGCATCGCCACACAACTCGACCGATTTGGGATCTACCAACCAACGTGTCATTGTTCTGGATGACCAAGCTGAGCGCCACCGACTCGTCCAAGTTACTTCCTACTACCAAGCGACCATCTGATTCCGGTATTACCAACTCAATTGGACTTCGTTATGTCCGTTCACTCGCTTTCCATGCCGAGTAAGGTGTTTTGAGTATTTAGATATATTCGGTGAGAGAAAATGATAATAAATCCTCCGCATTTACATGTAAATATCAGTTTAGCTATATGGAATTATGTTAATATACAAGAGAAAAAAGGATGCTGTATCTATGTAAACATCAATCATGGCTATATCAGTCACTCATGATGGGACGTACAATGCATATATACTCGAAGGGGGCGAAATGAGGCACAAAACTATAAACAGGGGAATTGAATGAACAGGTGGACAGGTCAGGTGTATGGGAAAAATATCAAAAAGTGTAAATACTGAAAATGTCACAAAGGATAGAGAGTTCTGAAACGAGAACAATAGAAAAGCAGGTGTATGCACATATACAAGTATTTTAATATGCTAGAGTCCTGTCGATGCCTAGATGCGTATAGAGGGGAATGATGTACATAGTGAAGGTGCGAAAGAAGTCATATCCATGTCAATGGTTATGCCATAATCAGGGGGCGGAAGGGGGTTGGGATCAAAATCCATACATGCACTAAAGCGCCGGCCCACAAACATGGGAATGGTGAAAAAAGTAGAAGTAGAATGCACAATTGGAAATGAATCAATTGTACTTCGTTGCATATATGTCAGGGGAGGGAAAACATAAGCAAGGAGTGCCCACATCCAGGACGATCTTAACATGAAAGCCATCCCATAACGTCGTGGCCTAGCTGCGCAACTACTCAAAGCCATAACCAATGCTTTTGTTCTCCCGCTTCGCTAGGGCTAGAAGAACCTCCTCTTTGACGACTTTTGTTCCACCTGCACCTTAATATGTACATGGTTAGGCTGAACTCCGGGCCTAGAGCAAGGTACAATGCTCTTTAGCCACTCATCCCCATCATCTTCTTCTTCTGGGTCGCAGTCGTGGTCCTCGCAGTGACCTCCGGGTGGGGTCTCTATTCCGCTACCTCCACCGCCAGTCTTATGATTCCGGCAGCCACAAAGCAAGAAACTTGTCTTTCCCTTACCCTTCAGTAGATCGGTCAACGTACACCGCGCACTAGGCTCGACGTACAGCATACGGCGAAGAGCAGGTCGTGTCTCTCGTGGGAGCAAGCGGAAGATCGATTCAGCGCCGCCACCGTTGAACGTCGCAACGCTGTCTGTACGCTGCCGCTTGCGTGGTGTCGCTTTGGGCTTTTGCTCAAGTTGTGGCTCGGGCGCCGGAGCCGCTGCTTGCGGCGTAGGCGTGGGTGGCTCGGCTGATATAGGAGATGTCGGTTTGGCGTCTACCTCTGCTTCTTGCTTCCTTTCCTCCGCTGGGACGACGCCCGCGGCAGGAAGATTGTCTGGCAGTGATACTGCCGAGGCTACTGCGACAGTAGCGACAGTAACACGCGGGGTCGGCAAATCCTCGAGGTTGTCGCTGGTGGCACTATTTTCGCCTGTGGATAGACTAGACTCTGACGTCACGCGCACGATAGGATATACTCGGGATATACGATGACCGTCTACGAGAGGAGACGTCGTCGTCGAGGAGAGAGGGAGAGATTCCGTCGAGTTACCGGGACGGGCAAACTTGAGCACGGAAGGGTCCATTTCAGTGGGGCTTTCGGAGATGTGGAGGGTGGGGACATTGGCATCGTTGATACTGCTGCCCAAGATAGGCAGGGTAGCGGTACTTTGAGTGGGACGGGCAGCCTGAAGAGATTCACGAACTTTTTGCCTGCGCAGCTCTTCCGGAGAAAGAGGCTTCTGCGGAGTGGAGTGTGATCGTGAAGGTGGGTCGGTGATGGCTGTAGATGCAGTTTCGCGACCTGATGAGGATGAAGTGAGGATGGAGGTTGTTTCAGAGGACGTGCTGTTGTCCGTACTCGAAGCCTCTGTATCCTCTATACCAGGAACGACTTGAGGAATCGTCAATGGTGGCAGCTGCGCCGGAGCTGGTTGCTGTTCTTGTGGCTGAGGCGGCGCTGGGGGTTTATCTCGCTTGCGAGGCGGAGGCTTGACAGACAAATCTGGATGAGCATTAACAAACGCACGGAAGCTAGGATCGGCCTTAGGATCAGGTATCTTCCACGGGAAGCGACGGAGGGTCATGCACAAGAAAATGATTGCGACACTCCAGACATCCGTCTTCCTTGGATCGTACGAATCTTGGGAGAGGACTTCTGGGGCAAGATAAGGATCGCTGCCGACTATGCCGGTCGCGGGCTGTTGGGCCTTGCCGGGATAGTGGAAAACGGTGGCTGTGCCGAAATCTATAAGCTTGACAACGTTGTCGGAGGTCATGACGCAGTTGTCGAGCTTGAGGTCGCGATGGGCAAGGCCCATCTCATGGAGATACTCCACACCATCGCAAATTTGGCGAAACACGCAGTAGATCTCCGGCCTACACATTTTGCCTGACATAACGACACTAAATAGGTCGTAAGGCGCATACTCCATGACCTAAGTGACAGATTAGCGAGAAAGATTGAGGGAAGTGATTCGCGACCAGACCTCATAATAGTGGCCATGATCTGAAACGATGTCGACTGTCTCTATGATGTTTGGGTGTTTGAGAGTGGAGCCAACGCAGAATTCAGCGGTGACCTTTTTCTGGTAATCCTTTTCGCTCTCGTTTGCACGCTTTGGTCTAAACTCTTTGACGGCGAAGATAGATCCACCATTTTTGGTACTAGCCTGGATAAGGCGAACGGTTCCGCCAGCCCCACTGCCGAGGACCCGGCCCCACTTGCCATACTTTTTGGAGAGATGGGCCTGAGTAGCGTCCTGAAGAGAGTAAATGGGATGCGAAGGCGTATTGACACCGGTTGAGCGTATTGAACGTTTGCGGTGGCTGGTAATAGTGCCATGGGTGCTATCTGGTGGGGCAGTGGTAGTGGTGGTTGGAGAGTGGGCAGTGGGTGAGCGAGACGATGATGACGAAGGGGTGTGTGGCTTATCCTGCGGAGGAGCAGGAGACTTGCTTCTCTTGTCCTTGTTGGTGCGGCGACCGAAAGAAAGTTTCCTCTCCCTCAAAGATGGATTGGGGGGAGAAGAATCAGCGTCTGTGGGAAATGGGACGTACTGGTCCTGGGCTGACGGTGAGGCTGGCTGGGTGGGTCTGGCGGAGGCGGTGCGAGGAGAGGGATTGCGTGAGGAGGATGGTGGATTATGGTGCTGGATGTGATTATTGAGGAAGCGCTTGAGATCGTGCAAAGGCCCATTTTTAGGATGGGGAGGTAGCGGGGGATGTAGGGTGGTGTGAGGCATTTGCAGCTGAATAGGTGGTGGTAGGGGTAGTGGGGGAGATGATGGTGGTAGAGGAGGAAGAGGAGAGTTTCTGCGGTGGATTGAATAAGGAGATGGTGGTAGACGAGGAACACGGAAAGAGGGAGATGCTGGGGGAAAGATATTAATAGAACAGAGGTCCTTTGGCGGGGGAGTGGGAGGGGGACTGGTGCTGTTGGTCGTTGGTGATGTACTCAGCGCTGACATTGCGATCATCACCATATTATTATTATTATCATTTCGGCAATATATATCCCTTTTCACACTCAGCTAAATCCCTTTTCTGGCTCTTTCTCACGCTCTCCCCAGTCACTTGGCAGCTCAATCCATGCGTCTTCTAGTCTACTTGGCTATTAATCCCACCAATCATCACAAACGGAGCATCGGGCACCCTCACTCGGCATTCCTTCCAAACCATTCATTCTCAAAGATCAATCCTCAAACCTTCATTGCTTCTTTATTTCTTGGCCATACTGCTTCTCTCGTGCATACAGTAAAAGTCAAGTGGCGCTTGATGCTGTTCATACTGGCAAGCGGTCTTTGTACGGCCGAACCAAACTTAGTGCAACCATCATCTGCGTGAATTCAATTCACTGTCCTCTCCGGGACTACGATCAACATCATAACTCGCACGCCCAGTTTTTTGCAATAGTGTACATAAAGTCAGCGATCGTACAACGTTCAGCCACTGCTCGCAGTCTCCCTGCTGGGGGTAGCCGCTCATCTACGCAGAATGCTGAGCAACTAACCTCGAGAAGTAATTGCAAGCTCGGCTAAGATAACATATACAATATAAGTAAGTACATATACTATTACGGGAAATCTATGGTGGCGGTGAACAAAGTCCCTGTACGAAAACATATCGCGTTCCTGAGGTCCGTCGGCTCGTACCTTTTTACCTCAACGTTCTTTCTAATATCGAACCCCTATCGGTATGTTTGTCCGATTCGAAAAGAGCCGCTCTTTACTGGCGGATCGTTTCACCGATATGCATCACCCAAATTCAAAAAGAATAAACCCAATTGTCTCAACCCGGCTGGAGCACCATATATCCCTTGGTGTGACACAAGAGCCAAAATGGAGAATTTGCAGGATAACCAAGAAAAGTATAGCCAGTCACTGGCTCCAAATGCACAGTACTAACGTTTTACTAGCAGAGTCGGCTTTCGCATCCAAAATCATGTCATCTCAAGTAATACGTTTAACACATCTCCCTGGGAATAGCCCCCAAAGGAAACCCGCTATTGCAAAGTGAGGAGTAACGAGGAAGAACTTTAGGAGGAGTGGGTCAACAGTGCCGGTTAGCTTACAAGGTTGGCAGTCGGTATCTCAGGTGGGTTAGTAATCAAGTTATCATTCTGTACGCATCATTGCCTAATGGTCATGACCATCGGCTACTTCAGCCGTAAATTAGGGGTTTCGCGTTCACATTTTGCCAAAAGAATATAGAACATGTTGCAGGCCAAAGATCCCATGCCCATCGGACAGAAGAGCGACCTCACCCGAGCTCACAAGAAGCACTAGTGGGCCTAAACACAGCTATAACTTATAAGGCGTCAAAGCTGCTAGAAGTATAAACCGCCTGCTATATAAAACGGATAGCACCGACGTCCAACCTCCGTTAAGCCGCCCGAGTCCATCGTGCACCACCTGTGCCTCCCAGGCTGCCACTCCCAATCTTCATCCATAATACCCATTTGTCAAAGCGAGAAAACATCCGTATCCGTCTTATACCGGGTAAATTCAAGTTCAATCTCTTCCGTTACAACGGCATTCCCTTTGCCGTTCATCGGCACAGTCGGCAAAAACAACACTTTTTTAATTCTGATTTTCCCTTCAGAAAATCAATCACAACTATCTCCGCGCCAAAACAAAACGTCTCAAGACATGCATCGGCATGTCGACCTCAACGTCCCTTGCAAATTAGGCAAATTCGGGCCGGAAGGTAAGTGAACTTTGCCGTATCAATGCGATCGGATAGCGGGATCTGTGGGGCAACGCGCGCTAGTGACAAAACCCCCCATGTGTATTTCTCTCGCCAATTCTCTGTGAATTTTTGTTTCAGCTGGTGAATGAAATCTCTCGTAGTATGGACACGGGGTGTACAGGTTGTAGTAAAGACGAGTATCATCACCACGATGAGTATCTTACTCGTACGTATACATTATTTGGTTTCTAAACGTAGATAAGGACTTTTGATATATGTCCAAGGTGTCCTCCTGACCACTTGTATCCATGGACAGCTGAGTATCTCCTAGTTGCAGGCTCGGTGCAGCCACTCGCCCAGCCCTGCTCTCCATCCTCTAGCTTACTCTTGGTCTTCAGCATCACGCTTGCGCTTCATCTCTCTCGAGACTTTGTGCTGCGCGGCTTCATGCTTGGCCAACTCCACAGGTACCTTTGACACGGGGCTTTTCGATATCTCTGTAAAATGAGGATTAAAGGAATATCAGTAGAACACTTTGGAATAGACGAAGTTATTCCTTCAGGAACATACCTTGCTTCAAGTCGTACCTGATCAGAAGGAAGCCATATGAGCCACCTGATAAGAAAGATAACATGGGATTACATACATGACCTCATCGTCGTCATTAGTCAAGAAGGTGATCGCAGTTCCCATTTTACCAGCACGACCAGTACGACCTGAAGGAGAAACGATGGTGAAATCAGAGACGAACGTTGGACCCCAGAAAACCGAATCTTCAACGGACCAATACGGTGAACGTAGGCTTCAATCGTGCTTGCCATTTGAAAGTTGATGACAAGACTGACGTCTTGCACATCGATACCACGTCCAGCAAGATCCGTGGCAACCAGCACATCGGACTCGCCACTTCGCAGCGATTGTAACGAAGCTTCACGTTGCTCTTGATTTTTACCAGAGTGCAGTGTAGCCGCACTCCACTGGTGCAACGTGTCTAGTCAGTAATCACATTGCATCAATCAGAGAACAGAACATACGCCTGCACGGGAAAGATCTTTGGCAACCATATCGGCAGTCTTCTTTTGATTGACGAAGACGATGATGGGTGCCGCGAACTGGCCACTGTTGAGGATTTCCAGAAGTCTTTGCCTGTTTCAAGCCTAATGAGCTTAAATGCACCATGCAACGAGAAGCTAAAGAGTACTTCTTCTTTTCGTCGCCATTGACAAATTCTACGCGTTGCTCAACGGTATCGACTGCACGCCCAGCCTCGCCTATGGTAATCACGGCGGGTCTCTTGAGGTACTTACGTGCTAAGCGCTCGACAGCGGGAGGCATAGTCGCAGAGAATAACGTTGTTACTCGAGTGCGACCTTTTTTCACCATGGTCTCCCCATCAACATCCATTTGCTCGCCCGTATCTTCCCCTTGCATAGTTTCTGAAGGCAAGGCGTCCAAGATGAAAGTGAGATCTGCCTCGAATCCTAGATGGACCATTCGATCGGCTTCGTCCATAACGACATATCGACATTGGGACAGTACGAGGACGTGTCTCTCTATGACATCTTTCAAACGACCAGGTGTAGCAATAATAATTTCTGCGCCTTCTCGTAGATTGAATTGTTGTTCTTCAACCGCGCGCTAAGGCTATTATCAGAAAGAAAATGATCAAACACCATGCTTTTGACTTACCCCACCAACGATGGAAACACAGCGATAGCCAAGCGGCGTGGCAAACTTCTTGGTTTCGCTTTCTATCTGCTGGGCGAGCTCGCGAGTAGGTGCCAAGATCAGTGAATACGGGCCCAAGTGTCGGTTATCGTCCGTGAAAGGCGGTAGATTGGAAATGAATGTCAACATGGGGATAACAAAGGCTGCAGTCTTTCCGGACCCTACGGACACTCAGCATGCGCGGGTGATAGATGAAGAGAATTAGTATCATACCAGTTTCTGCAATACCAATGATGTCCCGATTCTGCAACCCAATGGGTATGGCTTGTCGTTGGATAGGCGAAGGCTCCTTGTAACCAATCTTCTCTATGCATTCTAAAATTGCAGGAGGGATAGAAGATTCGGCCCAAGAACGGAGCGGATGCGGTATTTGACCACCTATGCCAGGGAGATTAATACTGAGTCGACGCAAAGGAGAACCAACAATACCTCTTGCAGAAATACTAAAATCTTCCCTGAAAATACGCCAGTCACGTTCCTTCATTTCTTCCAGTGGCTTCTCAGTCCAATGACGTTCGTCCAAGCCAGCTTTGGCCGCCTTTCTACGCTCCATGGCATCAGCAAGGTGGACAGTATTCACATCACTTTTCCTCGGCACCGTACCCCCACCATCATCCATACCAGCAAGATGCCCACGACCGAACATCACCTGTGCTCCCTGCCTGTTACTCCCAACAGCAAGAAGGGAGTCCTCAGCCAGAGTATCATCCTGTGTATCCCAATCAAAGACAAACTTTCGATCATTCATCTTACGAATTTTTCGTTTCTTCTTGTCGACGCCCAGGTATCGAGACCGAATAGCAGAAAGGTCATTTTCTGTCATTGGAGGAACATAGGAGGTAGAGGAATCAGGAAGTACAGCCTGTGGGGGTGCGGAAGGCGGCGGCGGCGGCGGCATAGACGACGGCGTGCTGGGTGCCGGGGAAGCTGTTGACGACGACGGACCTGCCGGAGGTTGCTTATTTCTATCCGCCCTCGGGCCCGTGGGTACGTTTTGGAAACCATCTCTGTCTCGGGGTGTATTAGCACCACTAGATGGACGACTATCTCGACTCTCTCTAGTATCTCTGCGGCTGTGTCGACTTCCCCTGCTATCTCGGTCGGGATGCCCATAGCGATCATCATCTGTTAAATAATATAGAAACTAGTCATGAAAGTTGGGCAGAGCTGGTTAGAGAGATTGACTGACATCGACCACCTCCATACCTGCCGTTGGAAGAATTCATCTCTTTGCGCCTGAGCTCATTTGCTTCCTTCTCTAAAGCTTCACGATCTCTGCGTGAAGCTTCCTCCTTTTCTTTCTGTTCCTTTATTTCTTGCGCACGCTTTGCTATCGCAAGTTTAGCCCGTTCCTCCTTCGACAGAAACTTGGGCTGGAAAGGAAATATGAATCTACTGTGAGGACTATGAAAGATGGAAGAACATACTTTAGCTGCAGCTTCCTTCTCTTCTCTCTGCTTCCTCAGTAGGCTCTCTATCGATAGTGGTTCGGCTCGCGTCGCCATCTCCTCAACTTCAAGTGCAGACGTGAAGAGCGGGTAAAATAAGCGCTCAACTTCGTCAGTAACACGTGAGGCATTGCTTAATGAGGATATTCCGATTCGTGTTTTGACTTACCTCCAGCTACATCGATACAACCAAAAAATTGCAAATGAGCCTTGGTATGATATCGAACCACCAATCAAGGTTATGAGCTTATCCATAATAAGAGGATGAAAACCCCAGCACCCGACTTCTGGACGATGATGGCGAAATAACTGAGCAGGTATGGCTGGCTTGAGCGTGAAGACTGCCGATACATCTAAAACGGTTTGCGTTCTCTTAGCTAGAAAAATGTCTTAAGCATATTTTCGCGAAATACTGCACACCATCTCCTGAAGATAAATCGGCGCAAGAGCTATGCACCCCTCCAGAGGGTGCACACCTTTCTGACGATGGACTAGATGCATGGGCACGCGACACGAACGGTGCACCGTTCTCAGAAGAACAGAAAGAAGAATTACAGATGTTGGATATCGATGAAGGTGGTCATTTAACGTGAGTCGTCTGTTTACCGCAGCCTCTTTTAGTATAGAACTCCGCATCCAGCTTTCAGGGATTTCTGCAAATATATCAACTACAGGCAGGAAACGATGAAGAGGAGACGTGGAGAGATTTGGTTTGTTTCTACAGTATCACCTATGAATAGCCTGGCCAGAAGTTACTTACTTCAGTCGACTCTGTCTAGGCTGTCCATGGATTCAATCGAAAACTACAGTTGATAACGGATTGTCAAAAAGATACAAAACGCGACGGCTGCGATGAGCCCAAAGATCCCACAGCTGTACGCGAACACCTCTTCTAAACGATCCAGAGTTTGATTGTGTCCTATGACAGTGAAATCTCATCCAATATGATGGTCGAGCCGATTGTGTTACCTTCCAAGGTCTCGCATTTTACGACAAGAGGTACCTACAGCATCTGAAGGTGAGAAATTGAAATCTTTGGAAGAGACTAGGCAGTTTAAGCGTAGTTGTCGAAGATAATATTACATACAAAGATATGCACATCTGGTCAGGCGGTTGAGTTTAAACCGTCTACCTGATGGTCCCATGTCAACTTCCATATCTCAATATCTTCCCAATCATCTCTTTGCCACTTCAAGCCGCCCTTCTCCATGGCCTTAAGCACCTTTTTACGAGGAACTTGTTCTACATTGAAATGCCAAACGTCCTTAGCATCTACAAAGAAGCGATCGACTAAGGTAGGATCACGGCGTTCAAGACAGATGAATATCGACGGGGAACGCGAAGGCCCTGTACTACCTGCATGAGATAGAACGCTCAACGAATGCAAGGTGCGAAGCAGAGGTTCTGTCAGCTCTGGAATGTAAATGGTGTCCGCGGTGACTACGAGATCAAATGGAGGCTTTATAGAATCTTCCGCTTCTGACGAAATAGACGGGCTACCCGAGGTTATACTATGGGGATCGGCCCAACACCATTCGTCGGGAGGCAGTTGAGAAGTCCAGTCCAATTCACGTATCTTAATTGAGCCAGCGTCATCTGGGAGGTTGTATAGATTCCGAGAGATATTTGGGGCCAAAACGGAGGATATGATGTGTGGGAGATCAGTTGCTAAGACGTCCCATCCAAGAGAGCTCATCGTAAGCCTGCGACAATCATAGTCTATTGGATGGCTAGAAAAGAGAAAAGCATACGCAGTTAATCCGATACCGCTGCCCAGTTCTAAGACTTTTAGGCGTTGGTTCGCTTGTGATGGCCGCTTGTTGTGATATGTTTCCGCCAAATAGACAGAAAGACATTGAGCACCAAGCCATAGGGCGGTGCCATTTGAGGTGCCATCGTTGAGCTGAGATAAATAGAAGGTGTGTTGGCGGAACGGGTACTGTAGGGGGGATAAATGCTTTGTGAGATATGCTGGCAACGGGGAATAAGATGAGAGCATTTTGTTGTTGTTGTTTATGATCGTGCACATCTTGGCTTGTTAGCTACCGCCCAAGTTACTTCACTTCTGCACGCACCCTTCCTGGTGGTTCAGCACTGCCTCTGACTCTCAGTTTCTGCTGCTCCCAACCAGGTGGATTGGCCAATGAAGGCTTTTTTCCACCGACTGCACATTGGTGGGGGAACAAAGGACAAGGACAGGGATTCTCCAGCAGCACAGAAGGAAAAGTTTCCTCCCTTGCGCTCATGGCCTCCAGAGGAACCTCAACGAGCCACCTCTACTCCCAGCTCATACGCTTCATTCAAACCTCTCCCTGAACTTGTTCCCTCTCAACTTGCCGACCAATTCTCTCCACGACTTTTACCGATCGACGAGCCTACTACAAATTCTGTGAACACTACACCCATATCGACGCCAACGCCAACGCCTCCTTACACATCCCCTCAGACGACGCTGCGGCATGATGAAGTCACTGCCGATGTACCCGGTCGTGCCGCATCACCTCGTCAGGAGTCAGAGTCGGTACCAGGAAGAATTTCACGAAAAACTACATCTGGTACTGTGAGTACCTTACCTGCCAACGACGGGCAGAAGAAGGTCGCTTTCATCTCTCCTCCTCCAACACCGACTCCAGTCGACTTCGATCGCTCGTTGCCTGATGCGCCGACCAATGGCCAGACGCCCGCAGCACCTCTCAAAACCACGTTGACGCGTTTTCAAGCAATGCATGGTAAGGAGCCTCGAGGCTCTACATCTACTGCAGGCGCTTCCTCCTCGAAAACCGACCTCACGTCTGGTGTTAATACTAATAGCGCTGTAAAAGCGACCTCAACTCGAGCTACTTCGCCTAGTCTTCACAAGTCACCCGGAGACGGTGTTTCCATGCAGTCTCTTCGTTCAGGCACGCCTTATTCTCAGATGTCCCAAAGCAGTGGGAGTCGCATCCTTGCAGCGACATCATGGAGTGAAGTGATTGAAGAAGATCTTGTATCTAATATTGGTTCTCGAGAGCGTACGAGACAGGAAGTATTGTTTGAAATCATATCTAGTGAAGAAAGGTCATATCTTTCCACTATCGAG
This sequence comes from Pleurotus tuber-regium, assembly GCA_014058305.1. Lineage (NCBI taxonomy): Eukaryota > Fungi > Basidiomycota > Agaricomycetes > Agaricales > Pleurotaceae > Pleurotus > Pleurotus tuber-regium. The sequence goes on along the minus strand of JACFYU010000026.1, from coordinate 2,308,432 downwards.
TTCGCTGATCAATAAACTAACGACCTGCCGGCAGATATGTTCAGGAGCTAATCAAAATGAAGGAAACTTTCATCGATCCACTTCTTCATCCATTCTCAACATCAACTGCATCACCACTCTCTGCTTCAACACCCAATCTTGATTATGACTACTACCGCTCAGAATCACCTCTCGAATCGACCGACAATCTACCCCCAATTGCGGCTCGATTCATGTCTCCAACACCTACTGCCATCCATGCGCCCGGATCGGGACCATCATCTATACGCAATAAAGATACTCCGAATATTGATGGTGAATCATTGGATACGGATGAGGAGGCTGAAGGCGATGATCGAGTTGGCAAAGCTTATTCCTCTCGCAGATCAGAGGCTTCAAAGCACAATCACCCTCGATCTCCATATCGTACTACGGCCAAGGCAAATGCACGGACGGGTGGCACGTTACCATTCCCAACGCGCTCACATCAGTCCCTTCCACCTCCTCCGCGGGCAAATCCAATGTCAGCATCAACTCACTCCCTCGGCCGACAATCTACTAACGTCGAGCGAGAGCGAGAACGTAATTATAGTCAGGGGCAATCATCTTCCAAGGCTCCCTCCAGTCAGAAAACTGGTATGCTGAAGAAATTCAAGAGGAACCAAAACTCAGTGGAGGATGTCTTTGGTGGCTCTATTGCTCCGCACCAGCTACCTGAAGATTTGCGTATATGCTTGGAAGTCGTTGATAATGGTGTATTGGAGGGCCATAAACGTTTGTCTGAAGCGCTCAAGAAAAGGTATGACGATCAGTTCCCTTTAGTGCGCTCACTTGCGGACGTTTTCGTTGCCAATGTAAGCCTTCTCACCGCAATTCATCCAAGGCTCATATTAACTGATACTCGAAATATAAGTCCGACATATTTGGCGGTTATGCTAAATATGTGCTTCATTTGGAGCGTGCGCTCGAGCAAGTAGATAGTGCACTTTCCAATGTCTCGACAAAGAAGCCGAAAAAACAAGACGCAGGTGAATGGCAGAAAGTCTGTCACTTCCTCCAAAAATTGGAAGAAAGCGCAGCCGAGAAAGGCGAAACGGGCCTAGCTATCACACTATCCAAGCCATTCCAGAGACTCCTTAAATATCCTCTACTCTTTCAGAACCTGCTCTTTCACACAGACCCCAGTACCTACGAGTACGAGAGTACGTTACAGATGGTAGCAGAAGTGGAGACAATCGTTCGTAGTATTGAAGATGAGAAGATACAAAAGGAGGAACGAGACAAGACGCGCGACGTGTTTGCTCGCATCGAAGGCTTGGACAAGGTGAAACAACTTGCCATGCCCAAGCCTTCGCGAGTACTTGTCGAAGAGCGGCAGTGTTTCCCTGCACCAACCCAAGCCAGCCTTACCGCGAAGTCATCATCACCCCCTCCTGTCAGTGCAGCGAAAGGAGTCCGTGGCAAATCGTCTTTCAAACGTCTTAGCGATGTACTTTCGAATAACAGCAACGGCGTCGGCGGAAAGAAAGATCTGTGGTTGGTTGTCTTTAACGACGTAGTTCTTCAGTGTCAACGAACTGGAACCACGTCTTTGCCTCTTGTTTCGGGGTCGACTTCGAGAACTACTTCAATGCCAGAGCTACAAGGCAGCAAGACCAAATATGCAACGACTGGCCGAAGAAACTCTCATACGAAACCTCGCAATTTGTACAAGTTTATCAAGGTTCGTTTGCTCCCCTCCATATTTCACATCGCGACTGACATGATGACCTTCTAGATCGAGACGTGGACTATTGGAGACGGCGTTAGAGAAGGTGTTGTCTCGATGGAGGAGTCAGTCAATTCAGGTTCTCCGCATCCAAACTTATTAACTCCGTTCATAGTGTTGTTCGTTCCCGAGCTCAAGCGCACACGAATCAGCCACGAATTGTTCCGCTACCGGATGAAAACGAAGACGACGGTGGAGACTCGGATGATTCTGATAAGAAGAGCAAGATGAGTTTTTCATACTGGGGTGCGGACAGAGTCACTGTCCAGAAGCCTGTCGTCAAAGGAAGGACTACTGTGGGTACTGGAAGGCGTGGAGCTGGAAATTCTCCATCCTATGGCCGGGAATCTTCTGCTAATGCCAAGTTTGGCACACGATTGGTATCCGACACTTCCCCTACCGTGCGTGCAACTAACCGTCGTGCTACCACAACACCGACGTCGCGGCGGCCCACGATTGATGATAATGTGAATTACGCAAAGGCTACAGTCACTAGGCCAGCTTGGGACGCAAGCACGCGCTCCGCATTGTCGACGACGCCAGTGCCGAAACGCGCTCGCAATACTTCGCAGACCAGTTCGACCCCAAAACTTGCCGTCGTCAATAAACCTATGTCATCACCTGCTCCATCGGAGGACTCTGGGGTAGGCCTATATCGCCAGATGATTGCCAATGATGGTCTTAATCGAATCTGAAGTCCTAGACTATTTCTTATGGTGTTGTTACGATCAACTGCTCATGAAAGCTATTACAGTATCAACTTCAGGGGGTGTTTCCTCTTTATTCTACTTAGTCTCACTTCTATACTCTGGTTCATGACTGTTTCCATATTTTGCTCAAACGTTGCTCTGTTATTTGCCTCTGAATCATTCAGCACTGCATATTTTGACACTCGCTTCAAACCTTATACCCTCATCACATTCAAGCTGATTAACGTCAGAAATAAACGCTCATTCATTCCCAGCTATTTACTATCGTTCATCTATTAGAATCCTGTGTATCCCTGACTTTGCTACTTAGCGGATTTCAAATCAACTGTCTGATAGGCTGCGTTGTGTATGCTGACGCTTCTCCCGCTAGGATCTGAAGAGCAACCCCAATCGCCGCGAGGTATCCAGCTATAAGGTAATGCTAAGGTATTGCCCAGTAGGTAAAGAATCAAGGATACATACCGAACGGCAGTTTGGGCCGCAGTCCTCGATGGGAACAAATCTTGGGGAGCTATGAGTTAGGGCAACAACGAATAAGGAATGTAAGTGCTTACTGTCAAACACTTCCCGCAAGTAATAGGCCTCCTTTGTATCGGGAGTTTCTTCTGGCCAGCGTTTGCTCGCTTGTGCGAACGCTTCATCAGAAACGACAGAGGCCGCATAATCTTTCAGGCTGTAAAGGCATTGGAGGCTAGGTAGGTTTCGTGTACAAATCTGATGCGACCTACCCGTCTATCCAGGAATACCCAACTCCGTCAGAAAATTGTTCCTTTTGCCGCCAGAGGATAGAACGGGGTAGATAAGCCTGAACGTCTTCAATAAAGCTCCCAGAGAGGAGATGGAGAAAATACCTTTCCTCCGGGTGAACAATCAAAAGCCTTGCGTAAAATATACTAAAAGATAAAAATCAGAGAATGTAAGGTTAACAAGAGTAGCTACACTACCTTCTCCATCCGAGGACAATCGTCTTCGTCGACTTCCTGTGCTGCTCCTTTGTTGAACATCTTCTCCTTTGGGTCGATATTCATGGCAACCTCTAAGAACGCTTTATCGAGGAAGGGCACCCTAGCCTCAAGTCCCCAGGCCATCGTTGATCTATTCCAGCATGAGTTTCCAGAGAAGGAAGGTGGAAATATTAGCGTACTTATTAGCCCGAAGACAGTCAGAGGTATGAAGATTTTTGACCCGCCGTACACACTCTTGATGGAACGACTTGCTGTCCGGTGCAGCGTGGAAATAGAGATATCCTGGAAGGTATAAAATTAGTTATGATAGATGATTTGGAGTACGAGGACTATACCGCCAAAAATCTCGTCACTCCCTTCTCCACTGAGTACCATTTTGACACCCATAGCCTTGATTTTCCTACTTAGAAGATACATGGGTGTGCTAGCACGAACAGTCGTAACATCGTATGTTTCAAGATGGTATATCACATCAGGAATAGCATCCAAACCCTCTTGAACGGTGAAAACATATTCGTGATGAACGGTACCCAAATAGTGGGCGACTTTTCGTGCCGCTAGGAGGTCAGGTGAATTCTCCAGGCCGATTGAAAACGAATGGAGTTGGGGCCATGCGGCGAGCGTAGCTGACGGATACATCAGTCGAAAAAAAAAGTATGCACTATCACAGAACACTGACCTTCCTCCGTGACCAATCCAGGATCAGGAGTCGGAGGACCACTTTGAGCCTCCTGCAATTTTCGTTTTCTAGCTTCGTATTGCGCTTGTGCAACCTTCTCAGTTTCCCTCGAAGCGATGGCTGCTATTAAGCTGCTGTCCAAGCCACCGCTGAGAAGCACGCCATATGGCACTTCGGACATCAACCTCTTTCGGACGGCAGCTTCTAGTGTTTCTCGTAAAACATCGTAATTAGCAGGGTTAGTGGGTATCGTTGGTTTGTCTTGAGCATCACCGTCCCACCAGGAAGGTTTGAAGTATCGAGTGATGGTCCCATCTTTGCTATCATAAACGTGACCCGGAGGGAAAGAAATGATCTTGTCGCATTCATCAACTAAAGCTTTGAGCTCTGAAGCGAAATAAACAACTCCAGGACGTTTCCAGCTCCATCCTTGGTAGAGTGTCGTGATACCAATGGGATCGCGTGCCGCAATAATTCTAGGAGGGTCTCGGGATTCATCAAGCAAAACGAAGGAGAACATTCCATCTAAGAGGTTACAAAGGCCCTTATCATATTTTCTATACTAGAACGGACTTGAGTTTACGTATAGGACATCGAGGTAGAGGGTAACTTACTAGAGGAATAATGACCTCGCAATCGGAGTGGGTTTTGAATTTCACTCCAGGGTCTACAGATGCGCGTAACTTGACGTGGTTATATATCTCTCCATTGACAGCAAGGATTGTCTTGCCGTCTTCGCTTACCAATGGCTGGGCCCCGGTATCTTATTGAATTGAATAACAACTGGAAATGTGATGTGAAGGTAGACTCACCAACTCCAACGATTGCTAGACGTTCATGAACAAGAGTACAATTCTTGCCAACAAAACATCCTGACCAGTCTGGGCCACGATGCCGAAGTCTCTTGGACATTGCGATGAATCGAGCTCGATCACTGGCCGATGGTTTTTCGAGACCATGGACCGCAAAAATACCGCACATGGTGTGAAAGGCGCAGAACTACAGGTATCTCTGGTGATGGGGAGAAAAAGAAAAAGGAGAGAAAGCCCCTGGCGATCGCATTATCATTGATTCTACCAGTGAGTCACAATTCGCAGCGTTGATTAGATTGCCAGCAAATTCACCGATAAGATAACGCGCGGTGTTACAAGGTCACATCTCACGTGAGAGACTAGTTAAGTGACGTCACGTCCTCAACCCGCACTTTTCCCACGTGGTTCAACGGCGGCGAACCTCTTGCGGGCTTCGGAGGATCACCGCCTTCCATTCACCCTTTCTTGCACTCACCAACATGGATAGACTGGCAGCTGCAAGGGTTAGTCTCATGAACCAAGGCTGGATGTCAGTTGCTAAGCTATTCGGGGTATAGGCTCAACGAAGACAGTATAATGATACACATAACGAACCGGCCCACGAACTGAGTAGTCGGCAGAATGACCAGTATACAAATGGCTCTCCTAGCGACGCTACAGCAGGGTTCCTGTCAGAGGTAAGCACATAGTGGCATATCTATATCTTCGACCCCTCTGATCTTTTCCTAGGTGGCTGACATTCAGGACAATATTGATCGCTTGCATGCCAACATCAATAGAATTGCGGAATTGCATGCTCGGTCAATTAACGTCGTGGACGGCGACTCTCATCAAGATGCTGCTGAACTCGAATCTCTCACTGCCGAGACGAGAAGTCTTAGTAATACTATCAAGGACCGCATAAAACGCTTGGAATCTATGCCAGCATCTGGGCGGGATGTACAAATACGAAAAAACAGGGTGGGCTTTTGTGTCTATGAAACTGCACAATCATACCTTAGTTACTTCTCTCAGACTGCATTAGTCAGGCAGAACTTTTTGGAAGCCTTGCAACGCTACCAGCAGGTTGAACAGGAGTCTCGAGCAAAGGCGAGGGGTCGTGTCGAGCGACAATTCCGAATTGGTAGTACCTCAATTCGTGTCAATGAATTACTGTTTACCTCGTTTCGTTAGTCAAACCCGACGCGACGCCAGAGGAAATCGCTGCTGTAGTCAATAACACATCAGGTCAGGGTGACCAAATTTTTGCAAACGCGGTATGTTTGAATCTTGCATACATGGAGCTGCGGTCTCTAACCTATACTGTGTAGCTTACTTCGTCAACTCGTTATGGTGATTCTCGTGTTGCCTATCGCGAAGTTCAAGAGAGGCATCAAGAAATTGTTCGCATGGAGCAAACGCTAGCGGAACTTGCACAGCTATTCAATGACGTAGGTGTATTCCTTTGGTGGTAGCCAGAGTGCCAACTAATATACTATGAATACTGATCCGTGCTCAATCTGATTTGCTAGATGGCTACATTGGTTGAACAACAAGATGCAACAATAAACGTTGTGGAACAAACTGCGGCAAAAGTTGAGCAAGACGCAGAGGCTGGGTAAGTCGGCTTATCCGTGCATTCCGCACTGCTGACGCCATTTATCCAGTGATCAGCATGTCAAGACCGCTGTGAAGGTAGATCCACTACATTATTCCTACCTTACGTAGAACTTACTCCTGGCATAGCACGCTCGCAATGCAAGGCGAAAACGGTGGATATGCTTCTTTATCTGTCTCTTCGTTGTCGTCGTTCTAGGGCTGGTATTGGGCCTCAAGTTTGGCCTTGATGCGGCTAACAATCACAAAAATAATAACTCGCAGTAAAGATACCCTACTTTATGACTTTGTATATTATCCGTACCTGGCTTGATCTACGGTATTAGTGCTGATGACATGATATAAATTGCGTAAGCTTTCGTCACGCGTTCACAGAACAGCCGCGTTTGGACACATTAACCTTCCACCGTTTTGTGCGCTCCGTGCCACTGACCGTGTCCTATAAACTCTACCCTCCATGCCGTCTGAACCAACTCATCGGAGACGCAGGGCATCCATCGAGGTTGTCGACGCTAACGTAGCGCTCGACCTCGCAACTGCGCAAACGTACTCTGAAAATGTATTTCTTTTTGTGCCAAATCTGATAGGTTAGTTCGTTCAACCTACCATGGAGCATGATACAAGTAAATTTATACGTACGCAGGTTACACGCGCATTATACTTGCTGGTCTATCGCTTCATTTCATGAGTTATCATCCAAAATACTGCACTCTGGCATACGTGGTCTCGTGCCTCCTAGATGCGGTGGATGGCCAAGCCGCGCGAGCGTTGGGGCAGACATCAAAGTTTGGGGCAGTTCTAGACATGGTGACGGATCGGTGTGTTGTCTTTTCCAATCTCCCTATGGTCTTTTTCGTTTAACCAGTGTACTCGAGCACAGATGCACGACGTCCTGTTTGCTTTGCTATCTTTCATCAGCTTATCCCGACTGGGCTATTCTGTTCCAGTTTTTGATTGCACTTGACTTCAGTAGCCATTACATGCACATGTATAGGTAATTAGCTTCCTTTTATCCCGTTCGAGGGCATGTCTCATTTGTGCTCAGTTCGTTGGTAACTGGGTCCCGGAGTCATAAATCCGTGCAAAGCGATGTTAGTCGTATCTTACGATGGTATTATAATAATTCCGTAAGTGTGGTCTGATACAGATTATGATGTCAAAATTAAAAATCTCTACATCCAGACAACGCTATTCCTGGTCTGCGCGGGCAATGAACTTTTCTTCGTGGCGTTATACCTCATGAAGTGGACACACGCTCCCATCGGCTTGCATTATTTCGATAATTTACCGCAAGCAGTGGTAAATTTGACATGGGCACAGGCCTTGGCAGCTATTAGCTTTCCCATATTCGTAGTCAAAAACTTTCTCCTAAACACGGTACAACTTTGGAAAGCATCGAAGATATTAGTTGGTGTGGACTTGGCGGAACGGGCGAAAGCGAGGGAGGAAGCCTTGGCTCGGAATCAATGAATTGGATGGTGGCACACATGTTATGCAGTACTTGATAGCTTGATAGATAGTCCGTATATATTTATGTTTTTCCTGTAACTGAGCGCCTATTGAAAGACGCGCGGTTGGCACGTGGATAATTAGTTCACTGAGTGCAGAGTTACCACTGAGCAAGAACTTTCCTTCCAAGGTTGTATGCGCTCCTCTCAGGTTCTATTCCGTAGGTCGCGTTCGTTGCTGCAGTACTCCGCAGCACGCAAGCCCCCGCATTATCCTGGAAGTAACCCTGCTCGTCGAAGGGAATTTTTACTTCGACCAGTCCCTGGAGCACGTCTCTCGTCCTCAACTACACCTCCCTTGATCAACGAACTTGTAGACGATACCTCTAGTTCAGCCCCTGATCCAACGCCAGAACCATCAGATCCTGAAGGCCCCCCTTCCGAAGAGCCTGAGAAACCGAGGACGCGACGGACTAGAATCTCTGTTTCTACTTCCAAGGAAATAGAAGTGTCACAGTTGCCAGAGGGCTTGGACATCCTATGGACACCAGAACTCGACCAACCGGAGAGTGCATCTTTTGATTCTGTGGCGCTGCCACCAGGTCATATTCTCGACGAGGCTCTGCACAACTTGCACATCGCTCTACATCCGCAGACTCAACATAAAGCCACCTATGCGCATGGATCCTCTGCCGTTGAGCCCACCCTTGCACTGTACTGTCCAATTGAAGGTGGCGACTATATTATCGACGCAACTGTACGCGAATTAGGTCGTCGAACTGGTGCTGAGGTCATCGAATTGGATGCAGTTCAGCTTGCTGCTGGAGAATGGGGTCATTTTGGCAAAGGTAAATATAACGCAGACCAGTACATTTCTCTGTATAGTCAATGGCTGATTCCTTTGGATTAGCTGGCTCCGCCCTTCAATTACCTCAGAACCCGTTGCATTTCCCTTCATCACCCACTGTTTATGCCTCACCTTCCCGTTCGCATCCAAGCGATGAGGATGAGGAGTCAGACACACCCCCTCAGATTTTCTCTTCTCCCCAGCAAATGACTTTGACTCTCATGACAACGCCGTCTTCAGGTGGCCGGACCGTGATATCGGCACCCTCTCGACGTAGTTCAGCCCCAAGCAGAGTCAAGGTCTTCTTCGATGCCCTCGTCAATATGCCCTCAAAACAGAATGCTGATGCCGAACTGCCATATAACTCGTCTTCCGTGCGCCGACCACGTTTGATCTACGTTCGGGATTTCCAAACTTTATCGTCCACATCTTCAACCTGGTATCCGCCATTGCTTTCTGCAGTGCGGCAACGACGGAGGGGGCCAATATCTCGACCATCCTCCCCTGTAACTAACCCAATGGTAATAATATTTGGCATTACCCCCTCATTAACACCCCCACCCTCGCCATTTTCCCAACCAGGTTCTAATGGATTTCTGAACCTGCTCATGAATCGACATTCCCCCTCTACACCAGCTCTACCCCACCCCCGACCTGGCAAATCAGATTGGTCCGAAGATGCAGCGGCCGAGAAAGCTAGAGAACGAAGGTTGCGTGAACGCATGAGGAAGTGGGAACAAGGTGATCTCGCCTTACAGGATGAAATCCCGAGACTGGCTTCTGGTGCTGCAGAGTCTGACGGAAATCAAAAACCCGACGTTGTCATCATCGGGGGCTCTCGAAACGTATCAAATATTCCATTTCTTCCACCCTTTCTCAGGGGTTCATCACCAATAGGAACTGACGGCAGTGACAACGATGATGGCGACAGTGCATTCTTCCGAACGTCTATCCTTGTTCCCAACACTCGCTCCCCTTCTGATGAGCGCGACTGTCGCGTAGCTCGGAGGCGAGAAATCAACGAACTAACTATGAGAATGGGGGTGGGCGCAATCGGTGGGGTGCTGGAAAGAGATCTTCCCTTCGCTAATTCGGAGGCTGATGCTTCTGGGAGCTCGGCTTCCACTTCAGAGTCTAACCACCCACAGATATGGGATGATTGGGGTCAAAGGATAGAAACATGGTCCAATGTTCGCCAGATCGCCGACCGTGCAGTTGGGAGCACAATCGGTCTTAGCCAAATTAGTGATAAACCAACGTTGGATCCAACGCTTGTTTCTTGGGATGCTGTCCAAGATGCTTGGATAAACTACTATTCAGATCGAAAGTTGCGTAAGACTTGGGTGAAGGAGTTAACATCCGTATCTAGACTGCAACGCGATGCTGAAGACGATCGAGATGAAGAGGGCGACAAAACTGACTCTGGAGTCGATGAAGTCGTTGAGCGAGTAAAGGCTGATCCTGACCTTGATCCCCACGAGCAGCGATTGTTGCCATCCATTGTCGACCCAGGTACCCCTTCTTTCCCTTTGCAATATACGATACATAATCTGAGATTAGTGGTTTCCAGCGTCGATGCCCACCTCATTCAGTCAGGTTCATTTGCCAGCACATACGATAGATTCAGTTCGAACTATCGTGTCTCTTCCTTTACTGTATCCTTCGGCATTCCAACAGGGTATTCTCAAGGATCACGCAATGGCTGGTTGTTTATTGTTTGGGCCCCCTGGAACGGGGAAAACGCTAGTTGTGCGTGCCCTAGCAAAGGAAGCTGGATGCCGTATGATGGTTATTTCACCCTCGGATGTGATGGACATGGTGTGTTATTTATGCCACCTTCTCGATAAGTACACTAACAGATTTCACGAAATAGTATGTTGGCGAAGGCGAAAAGCTTGTGAAGGCCGTGTTCTCTCTTGCTCGAAGGTTGTCCCCCTGCGTTGTCTTCCTTGATGAAATCGATGCATTATTTGGTGCCCGGATGTCCGCCAGGGAAAGCGGCGGTGCCTTCGCTCATCGTGGAGTAATAACGGAATTCATGCAAGAGATGGATGGTCTCAAGTCGTCTAAGGAAGACAATGTCATTATTATTGGCGCTACCAACCGACCGTTCGATTTAGACGACGCAATCCTGAGAAGGCTCCCTCGTCGACTGCTGGTTGATCTACCCGGTGAAAAGGAGCGAGAAGGTATGCAATCATTCCCACCTCTATTTCTGGGTTCAATATCATATCGCTGACGCTTAAACCCAGAAATTCTCAAAATTCTTCTACGCGATGAGACCTTGGCGGAAGATGTCGACCCCATAATATTGGCTAAGCGAACGGATAGCTTCTCTGGCTCCGATCTAAAGCGTACGTTTGGATTTGGCAATTGTTTGTTGTCGCTCACCACGCGCTTTTAGACTTGTGTGTTTCTGCTGCGTTGGATGCAGTCAAAGAGGGCGTTGACGTACCTTGGGCTGCAAAACCAGTGTCTGATGCTCCGCCAACTCAGTCCGAGTCTATATCTTTTGCTCTCTCTGCCTCAGAAGAAAGTTCGTTACCGCCACTTACCACTGCCAGCCAGAAATTAGACACGGTCAGCTCACCAGATGTCAAAAATGTCCAAAACGTCGATGGGGACGCCCCTGCTCCGACCCGCCGCGTGCTTCGCCTCCGCAACTTTGAAAAGGCATTGAAGGAAATTACTCCGTCGTCTTCTGAATCGCTCGGTACACTCTCTGACCTTCGGAAATGGAATGAAGAATTCGGGGAGGGACGTAAAGATCGCAAACGGATACACGTTTGGGGGAAAGGGCGCTTTGGCTTTACAGATCGAGATTCGATTGGGGAAGAAGGGAGGGTCTCAGCCCCCGCTGCAACCGCAGCATTATATACACATAATTTAGACACGCAAGGTAAAGAACATCGATAGATGCGGTTCAAGGGTACAGTATACTATGTCATAATATACAGCTAGCCAAGCGGACTGTGTAGCATAATCCATTTATCGCCGCCTTCCACCAGCGCGTCGTCGGCCATTGGCTTGTGACCTTGTAGGAAGCTCATCTTCACCTTCAATCTGATCTACTTCCATACTACTTTCAGCAGCTTTAGCCTTCCTACTGGATCGTTGACTTCTTGCCGGTTGGGACTGGCTAGCCTGTGTCGACTGATCTGCTTGCGAGGCTCGCGAATCTTCATCAAATTCTTCATCCTTATCACTACTTTCTTCACCATTTCCCCTTTGGCGCACTCGCCGCTTTACATCATCTGAATTCCTTGCAGCGCCTTCCCCCACAGGCAGCAACGGGTCGTCGGTTACTCTTTGATGCCAGTCCTTTGAACAGGTGGGACAAGCACTATTGCGCCGACGATACGCATTGAAGCAGTGGAAATGCAACCGAGTCTTACAATTGGCGGTGTAGCAGGCCACCCCACGCGTAATAATCTAGGTTTGTCCATTAGAGCTTGACAAACTAATGGACATTAGTTCCTACCTCCATACAAATAGTACATTCGATGATTTCGTTCGGATACGTCGACTTCAAGTAAGGAAGAAGTTCTAACAGCGAACGAGTAGATAGAGTGTATCGTCCACGCCTGCTGACGATGTGAGATCAAGATATATATACTAAATTCATACGTACTTGCTCTTGTGTAGCCATCCATTAGCTACAAAGCTTCCTAGTACAATTTCCGCCTGAGCCTTGCTCATGTTAGTCTTCAGAGAATTAACTTCGCGCAGTGCAGCCATCGAGGATACACAGAATGATTCGTTAGGGGCCAACATTATTTGTTCTACCTTTTCTCATCTGTCGCCGTGGAGTTAATATGTACAATGGTTGACAGGACGCACAATAGCTCGGAAGTATGCTATCTCTGCTGGACTGTAGTCTGTAGCCATTTGAGCAATTTCGTCGCCTTTCCGGTTGACCTGGACGGGAGATTCGTTGGCAGATAATCCAAGAAGGTAGTCTATGATTCCTCACCAAGGCATACATTTCGCGACCAGTGTTTTCATCGTGAAGATGCCGAAATTCTAGATCTAGACTATCCAAGGATGTATTTATTTCGGCTACAAAGGCATCCCATGAATTATGTTGCCCAGAGTGAGGAATTTCCAACGAATCGTCGGCAGCTGTGTTGAGCGTTCACTAAAGAGTGCTATTTCGCCAAAATCAAAATCTCGTATTACCTGTTACTGCATCAATACATTTGGCCCATAGTTTTTGAGCAAGTGTGGTTGATAAAACACCGCGAGAAAGGACGGCTTGAAGAAAGAGGCGTCGTACATCATTGGAATTGACCATTTTATGACAAAGACGCGTAAAGAAACGCGTCGCATAATTTAGTAGCACGCAGCCTTGTTGATGTTTGTTTGCAAATGGCAGGCACACGACCCGTACATCTATGCATTTGACATGTCCCAAGATTTCTGCACATACATGCATCCATTAAAGCTTTGGCACCTTCAGCGTCTTGCTGACCATAGCTGCTGCCCACAAGCCGAATACGATGCTAACCAGATGAAGTTCTCCGCGTCCACCTTTTTCTCCCCACAATGTGATAGTTCCCCATGGAATACCGAGTTTACCCTCTATCCAATCATTCTTCGCCCAATAAGATAATATTGTAACAAGCACAAGGGAAGATGGAATGGGTAGACCCTCGAAATATTTAGCTTTTCCTGCTTCATCCTTGGGAACCAAGGCAACAGTCGCGTTAAAGCGCGCGAGACGAGCGAGTCCGCAGCATATAAATCCCGTTAAGCAGATGGTGTCAAGGTAAGTCCGAAGACCGATGACGAAAGCAAGTAGAGCTGGAGCGACTCCGAAAGATATCTAAGCGAGAATAAGTTGAGGATAGTTGCCAGGGGATGGAAAGAAACATACTAGATCGGCTAGACTATCGAGTTCTTGTCCAAGCAAGCTGCTAGACTTCCTCCATCTTGCAACTTTACCATCCAAAAAGTCAAACATAAGACCAGCAAGGGGGAAGCTCAAAGCAGACCAGAGATAGTCTGGGTCGTTTGTGGAGAGATATCGAGCGGAAGCAAAAATGGAGAAGGAGCCACAAACGCCGTTCATAATGGTGACCAAATCTGCAAGACGAAAATTCCTGCATAGACGTTACGGATGAACAAGATAAAAGAAAATGACTTTGCAGAATATATACGAACCTAACTAAGGAAAAGTGGCCACTGGTGTCCTCATACTGCTGCAGAGCATCAGGTCTGGATTGAGTCATTTGTGAAGTGTCGTTACTAGCTGAATTTGATTTTCGGTGGTTCGAAGTCATGAATTAAGTCGTAGAGGAAAGAGTAGTGGTGGCTGCTCAACACCGTCAATCCGGCCGATATGGAACCGATGACATAACAACACGTGAACTTTGCATAAACTCAGAACATAATGATATGTTATTACACAGAAAATCATTGATCAACAGCCATCCCAGTCGATGTCTTCTCTAGTTCTATGCTCACCGCCGCATACTGGTTCGGATGTGTGACACTCTCACCCATACCTATCCCATCTCCTTTCTTGGTCCCCTGAGCTGCATGTGTAATCTCAAACACTCGTGTGCACGCGACATGAGGGTGCCCTGCCTTGACCGTCGCCATGACCTCCGCAAGGTCTGACGAAGTCAACCCACGCGACGTATAGCTTGAGAGAAGGGAAGTCTGCAAATTTTCGGGAGAGAAGTGTTTATATGGGCAAACAAAGTTTGCTTCTTTGCTTGAGGGAATAAGAATTTGAGAGCAGCTACAATTTCATCAGTTTGCGCTGTATGGCAGCAGGGAGGCCGATCATACCTCATGGCGGGATAGTTGGCCTTCCTTCCTTCCAAGCCGTACGAGTGGCGAATATTATACTTGTACTTCTTATTGAATTCATCGTCGGTTATTCTACTGAAGGATTTCCTCCAGAAGATTATCGCTTCCTCTATGGGTAGCCCCAGAACCTGTACCATCTTTGAGCCCACTTATCTGGGCCACTCGATGGAATCCACACCTTTAAAAACAATCCATACTGCAATCGACCGAAGTGCATGAGATGTCGATCTTTCATGAGTTTCTGGTGAAGATGCTGCATGCACAGCGGAAAGTGTTTCCTGGCAAGTCCATCAACCATGTCTGCAGTAATGTTTTCCCTTTCAGAGCCGTCATCGTTCCATTCTGAAGCAACTCCCGCAAGGAAGCCTTTGGATAGGTTAGCCAAAATGGGCTCAAGGCGAGTATCTTCATCTAATCGTGGTAGTGATTTCGCTGTCAGCTGTGGGTGCCGCGAGAGTGTCAATAGAGCGCAAGGTCGTGTAAGGATGAGGTCCTACCAATAAGGCCTGTTCAAGATTGGATTCGAATTCTTGATAAACGATGCTTGATTGTTCGCGAGACGGAACATAGGCCCATCCACCTTTGAGAAATACCCGACGACTCGCTACAAGGTCAGGGACTCGAGTCCATCTGACCTAACGACATAGATGGATTAACGAACCAAAACTGATAAATCCATATCAACCCACTTTGTAGTACGTCTCCTTATCGAAATTTTCCACCCTCTGTACTCTCAGAGGGTAAACAGATAGTAGTTCGGTCCTATACTTCCCTTTCTCTTGTGGGTTTACCTGGAAATGATAATTCTTTCAGCATTGCCATAACAAATGGAATCAGCCTGACCATGAACCAATTGAAATTGCGAGATTTCAAGAAGGACTCTCGTTCTGCACGATCATAGTCTTCATATCGTACTTTGAACAATGTTAGCTCAGCTTTGAGAAAGCGGCGCCTCAGTTCCTCTCTTCACCACGCCGAGTTAACACTTCGTTGGAATATAACCGGCCAACACTCACGATCTCGAAAAGGCAAGCCTAAGGACAAAGTGGCCAAGTATATCCTTCCTACGTTCCGCATCGCGATCGTAATGCCTAGCACTGGATGAATGAAGGGGTATATACTTGTCGCAATGTGCCCTAGTCACAGCCTTGGTATCCTCCCATGATCTATTCCGCACGGCAGATGATTCGATTTCAGCTAGAACGCGCAGACGATCTAGCGCAGCTGTTTCGAATTCTTCTAGTGTCACGTCGAATACCGGCGGTAGATCATAGCTGTGGTTGCCTGCAGTCAGGGAACGCGGTCTGATGAACAAAGGGAAAGGTACAACAAGCTGAGTCTATGGGGGTATTGTAAGCCATATGGGTTATCATCTTGAGTGACCTTCTCATCATGGTTTGCATGCTTTCGTACAGAGCTAGCTTTAAGCATTTCCTTCTGTTAAGCCTCTAGACGCGGTAAGAGTAGTAGATTGAACACGACCTGTCACGCGTGACAAAGCGCGTCATTTATAAATTAAATTTTAATTACCCGTATACTTACTAGAAACAGGCTCTCGAAGATGATATATATCGCTACCTGCATGATCACCTACGACCACCCACAAAGCAGAAATTACCAGAAATAATCACTGATGATATTTTATGCGTTCAGAGAGATATAAATACAACGAGCAGCATAGAAGGGCTTGGACAGATACACGCTACGACCAAAAAAAAAGGCGATAAGTAGAGATACACTATATGGTCATCATATTAATAGAGGGTATCTGATTAATAAGTTGGTCATTCGTGAACTGTTTGTTCCGTGGAGGGACGTCGCCCCGTTCCTCGTCGAACAAGTCTTTGACGGGGTGCGTCTTCAAAGGACTCGTCGCCCACATCAAAGACTACCCCTGGTCGACCCCCTTTGGTAGTTTGGGCCCACGTCTGCGTTGCAACATACACATCTCTTTGTGGAGGGGGTTGAATAGGAGGTGCTCCGCTATGCATCGATACAGTAGGAGACGCGACCACGGTATTTGGCTGAAAGGTTAATTTAGTATAGCCAACGACAGTGAGGGTCGTAACAAGACTCACAGCCGTCCCATCCATAGCTTCCAATGATGCTGCCGACACAGTTCGATTCCTTTTTGAAGTTAGATACCGGAAAGGAGTGAATATTTTAGAGGCACTAGGGACGCCGTGTGTCGCGTTCGAAGAGCTCGCTTGTGGCGCCGCCCTAACCTTTGGTGCCCTGGCATGATCATGCGATGTAGTATTCGCAGGCGGTGGCTGAGCTTGGGTCTTTGACTTCTCAGAATGATCAAGAGACGGTCGTGAGTACATAGGTTCCCTGTCTTGGGCTTTAGGTCGCTTGAAGATGCCCAACAGGCTGCCCTTCTTGTTACGATCCTGTTGCGACGAGACTGAGTTAGGTATAGAGGAACGTGAAACAGTGGGTTTCAAAATAGATGGTGCTAGCGATGAAGGTGTTTTCAACATGGATTCTTCAGATAGCTTGCGAGATATAGCCTGAGCAGAGGCATTGGTCGTGTTGATATGTCCGTTGCTCGACGACTTGGATGTCCCTCCAGGTTGCGAGATTGGTTGCGGATAGGACGGGTACCCACGCGACATCTGAGGACGGGATGAATGTTCCTCGGAATGTGATGGTATTGTAGGAAGGGAGGAAGAATGATAGTGTTGGGGGCGAGCGTTTGTCGGTAATGGTGCTGTTGAAGTATACGCCACTGATGATCGTGAACGATGGTGGGTGGAGGCAATTTGTCTGTTGCCTGAGAGCTCTGGATTCAACGTTTGGTCGGTGGCTCGATTGCTATTGAATACCTGAGACTGCAGACCCGAGTATGGCTGCGAAGAGGCGGAATTTGCGCCAAAAAAGTGTCTTGAAGAAGGATTTTGGATATCGTTCGACTGGGAAGGGGGATATGCTTTATCATGCGGTCTCAGACTGTTCGAGTTGTGAGAGGCTTCAATGAAGCGTGATTGAGAGCCGGTATAAGTGGGTTCTGGGTATGCATCCCGTGAACGTGAACTCGCATAGCGGCTAGTAGTAGACGGCTGAGCATTAACTGGTCCAGCCGGAGGTATGGTAGCCGGAGTCTGGGGGAGGGTAGACCTAGGATCGGGGTAACTTGGAGCATTTTGGGGCTGAAGGTCACGGGCATCTATGCGGGGAGGCGAAGTCCGAGGCTTAGCATTCATAATAGTTTGCAAGCCATCAGCCGCAAGGGCGCTCGATGCAGAGCTGGACCACTGGGATTGCACTTTTGTTGCATGCGAACTCGTGGGTTGGTAAGTTTGCGATGTAGAGTGTGGCATATCACTCTGCGCCAGAGCCATCGTCTGAGAAACGCTTCCTACCGTGGTTGATCCTGGAATAACTGCAGATGTAGAGGACAACTTGTAGGCACTAGGGCGGCGGCGTAAGGGGTCTACCTGAACATTGCGGGGATGACTTCCACGACTCAGTGCCACGGAATCTTGCTGAGAAGGCGCCACATGCACTGAAGGCTGTACAGTTGCAGAACGCGTCGGCTCATACCTAGTATCCGGAGCCGATGAGGCTTGATGTACAGAGCGCATGTTCGAACCCTCGGCATCCCTAGGGGTAGCTTTCCATGACTCAATAGGTGTGGGTGATGACAACAATTCGGCAAGGCGAGGATTCTTGATGGAACTGGTTGGTACTGAAGAACTCTGACGTGGATCTTGCTGGGGGTAATGCAAGAATTCTTTTGACATCGTCTAGCTCTGAATTAGATATACTACTGCTTCAAAGGAAATCAGAACACACCTCTACTCCCTCGGCTTGGGTGTGATTGACTTGAGCAGTCGTATACTCTGAGGTAGCCCTCGAAACAGAGTTATGGACGGGCTGATCCGACGGCAAAGTCGGTTCCTTACGTTGAGGATCAGCGGTCTGATGCGAGGTGAGCGATGTTCTAGTTTGTGGAGATATAAAGCCACGCACGCTGGTAACCAGAAAGCCGGGTATGTGCTTGCTTTGTGAATCTGGGGGGAAATCAGTCCCGAGTCGATGGCGGCTGCGATGCGTTGATTCGCGGGTGGCACCAGGAGGAGTGATATCTGGTCGTAGAACAGGAACCGATGCATTGGATTCAACTCCCAGTTGAACGGGGATTCTGTGGTTTACCACAATAGCTTGCCCATTCGAGTGGCCGTTTGCACTTGTAACGACTCCTTGAGGTGGACCGGAGAATTTCAGAGAAGGATTAAGAAGTTGTTCGGGGGCATTCTGAGTGCCCCCCTCAGGGTGTCCATTGGAAACAACTGCCGGGTGATCTGGGGGTTCCTTCTCTTTCAAACGGTCTGGCCTACTATCAGAGGGTGGGGGCCCGTCACTTGAGCGATAGCTAGGAGTGGGTAAGGCCCTTGAATCTCGGTTCCATTGAGGAGGTTGGGCAGACGGTACACTAGAAACATGGTTGGGAGGGTCTGCAAATATCGCTGCACGAGTTGTGTTTGGACGGATGCTGGAGGTCGCGGCTAGCTGTGAGGAATGTTGTTGAACAGCCTGTACGTTAGGAGAACCGTGCCCTCTTATCGATATAGCTGTCTGAGGCCTTGAAACTAAGGCCAGAGGATGGCTTTGAACATTAGTTGCAATGGGGTTAGCAACTTGCCCAACGTCAGGCGAGCGACGACTAGGGGCCTCAGGATGGGGATCGGGTGGAAGAGGGACACGAAGCAGAAATGGGAGAATCTGCTCTGGAGATCCTCCATTGTTGTTTGCTGGCTCAGAAGGTGTGACCGTTGTATCCAAAGCAGGAGATTGTTTCTGTGCAAATCAACTTGATTGCAAGCATTGGTATGTTGCAGGTTTACTCACCTGCTGAACTGGTGAGTCCTTAGGGGTTCTAGGCATGCTTTGCAGAGTCGCATCCTGTGGTTTATTCTTGGCCGAATTCATGGATGTGGTCCGTACTCGCTGAGCGGCACTGGATGGGTGTAGAAACTGCCCATATTGTGAGTTGTTGCTTTGACCAGGCGAATCATTCGGCATAGCAGGAACTATTGGAGCCGAAGATGAGGGTGGTACACGATGGGACGGTGCTGGCGACATCTGGGGAGCAGAGCTATGCCCATTGAGTGTTTGCATCGTGCCTTGTGGTGTGGAATATTGAGTAACTGGAGTGGGTGGATGCCATAACTGATAAGACTGGTTGACGCTTCGCTTGGTCGTATCATTACTCTTAGAGACATCGTGTTTCGGCATGGTAAACGAGTTATCGGCGCTTCCATCTCCATGATGGTTAACAATTGGAGATGGGGGAACGGAGCGAGGTAGGTCAGTTGAATGAGACGGAGTACCTGCCATCGGTGCTGCGGCCGTCGGGGACTCGTTGAGTTTATTCAACGACGGGGTCCGGGAAGGCGTTCGTGAGGGCGGTTGATATGGGTAGGAGCGCTTATTCAATGAAATGTCCTTTCCGATCGCATGCCCATAACTATTCGGACTGTCTCCTGTGGGCTTGTTAGGGACTTGAGGGGAGTGGCGCGCCTGTGAAATGTTAGCAGTGGAAAGTCTTAACTAGCGCGACCACTAACAGTTTGAGAAGCACTACTTCCCGTTCGTGTCCGCTCGGCGGGCAACTCGACCGAAGGTTTGTGAGAACTTGCGTCGATGGCTCGCGGCTTAATGGTGGGTTAGATTACAGCACTTTGATTCGATATATTGAAATACCTCTCTGGAGCGGTCTTCAGTACGATGGCTACGCTCTCTTTGGTCGTCATTTTGCGAAGCTATATTATATTCAACATTAATAGACCGAGCTTCTGGCCGCATATCGCGGCTGACCGCGTTATTATGAGAACGGCTGTACTTCTGAATGCAAGTCAAACAAGTTAGGTATGGGAAAAGGTTACTTGAATATCCGAACCTTGGTCCGTTCTCGCTCGTTCTCGCTGCCCGATGCAGCACCAGTGTTGTCTATGACGAGATCCATTCTACCATGCCGCAGCTTAGAATCACTCGTATTCGGCTCCTTGCCAGGAAGATGCACCGTCATAGAATTGGACAGACCATATTTTGATGGATATATAGAGACAGGCTGCTGTGAGTTGTTTGCGCCCGAGGAGGGAGGAGGCATATATGTTGGATCGCGCTGCTTTCGACTCTGGATTGGTTAGTACAGCAGCACAGGAGTCATGCTTTCCACTCACAGACGTAGCATCGTCTGCCGTCCGATGACGATGACGAGATGATATGGGGGGCTGGCGCCTTGAACTATCTGAGCTATCGCCCTCTTCTGGTCTACTGTCCTGGAAATCCTTGGTAGGGCGGCTTCGAGACCTATGCCTACTCTGATGAGAGTCGACTCCTTTGTATGACTCTTTGGCCCTTCTCTCTCTATCTAAAAGCTCTTGCGCTCTCGCTCGGTATCTCTCCTCTTCCTTTAAGCGTTCATGTTTATCATACTCTCTAGCCTCGTACCTCTCCCTCGTCCTCCCACTTTCCCTCTCTCTTGTCTGGTCTCCATTCCGAACTCTCGCTTTATCCCTCTCATCCGCCCCATTGCTACTATACGTCCTTTGTCTTTCCCTCTCTCTTTCTCTTTCCCTGTCCACATCTCGACTTCTTCCATTATCCCTCTCAGTATTGGTAACGTCTCTCGTTCTGTACCCTTCATCCCTCTTGTTTTCCTTCTCCCGCTTCCTATCCCTCTCCTTTTCCCTCTCTCTAGCTCGATCTCTTTCTCGTTCTTTCTCTCTGTATTCCCCTCTTCCGCGTTCATGTCTGCTCTCCTTGTGCCTATCGCGAGGCAACGCTTGGTTGTTCATCTCAGGAACTCGACCTCTATCTTGGGATGGCCGAGATGAAGCATGGTGGGAAGATGGCACCGAGGACGGCGGAATCCATATCTCAGGAGCTGGATCTGCGCCAGTCGGACTAGGTTCCTGACCACCGCGTTGTCGAGAAGATCGAGCTGCTTTGGAGGACTCGTCGAGAACAGTGACTTGTTCCGAGGAGGATAGTGGTGTAGGCGTTTTGGCAGATCTTTTGGTTCTTGCGTCATGGCCGTCACTCGGGCCGTTCCAAGGAGACTGCGAAGTGGAACGAAGCGCCGTAGATGCGATGTCCTGGTGCTGTTTGCTTGCCAGGTTCTTAGGAAGTACTTGTCCGGACGATACGTTGGTAGAAGCTCCTGGCACAGGCGCGTGAGCGCGACTTGAGGCATGAAGCTTCTCTTCGCTACGATATTTCTCAGACGGAGCGCTAGAGACTGGAGCAACTGCACGAGCTGTGTCAACTGATCCCCTTAACTTGTGACTTGGCTTGGAAGACGATTTTGACGGGCCAGCTGGGCGGCTTTCAGTATATCGCTGAAAGAAACTCCTCATTCAGAGATGAAGAGGGGAGTTCTTACCATCACTCCGGGCGCTTTCGACCTCTTATTTTGGGGCATAACGAGCCGAATTACCATCAGGTGAGAAATAGTCGCGCTGAAAACATGAGGCAGACTCGCGAAGCAACCCTATTGAGGAAACAGGCAAAGGTGGTGGCTAGTTCAAATTCAAGCACATTTATTTTACGATACATAATGTGGCCCCATAATGGCTATAGCCAGCACTTGTGAACTGCAAGTAAATGCTGATAGCAATACACTAAAAGGCAATCTCGGAGAACCAGAGAACTGTCTAGCTACAAAACGAAGACAAGACAGTGTTGGTCGACCAAGAGTTGATCTTACACGACTTTGACTCATTAACGACAGTGAAACAGCGGAAAAGCTGGCGATGACGCTCATAGAGCAGCATCCTGTCGAAAGAATTTAAGGATCGTGTAGAATAATTTTAAAAAAGGAGTGCTTTAAAGGACGCGTAAGCTCAATATGCATTGAATCGAAATGCGAGGGAGAGAGGAAATATTTTGACTCGGTTGCTTATAACCGCCCTTTATTTGGTCGTGTTATCCTAGTAGCCCAGATCCCGGCGACGTTTGTCATTTGTCAGTCTGTGTTTCGTTCACCTCGCCAACTGATATACCGCAAGACTCCTCAATCCTGCCTGTCTGTGCGGCTGCGCTTCATCTCAGTACTCTAATACTGCAGCCTCAGTCTTGATATGGTGTGTTATTCTTGGTGCCTGTCCTGTCGATTACCGCGTTAGACGCTCAAGATAATGAGTAGACTGATATAATGGACACATTGGACGAGAAGCATGCTTCCATGGAAATTGACGATGTTGTATCCGTGCAAGATCGTGAGTTAGCATTGTACTTCGCTGCTCTGAAGTTCTCCTCAATGAATGTCGTTCTTTGTAGATGAGGCTTTCGCGGCCAAGCATATGCCCGATCTAGGACATGAAGTCAAAGACTTCAAGGTATATACATGGCGACTAACAAACTGGAAGAAGCTGGATAAGAAAATTACCAGTCCAGAATTTGAATGTGGAGGTCATAAGTGGTGGGTGGCACCTACAGGTCGATGCATGCCATTCTCAGAATGTATCTTGAAGGCGTATTCTTCTATTCCCATTCGGTAACTCGAACGCTCCACCTAACGATACTGTATCCGTCTACCTCGACTATGCGGAGCCCAAGAAGGCACCGGATGGCTGGCATGCATGTGCTCAGTTTGCTCTGGTAATATCAAACATTCACGATCCTACCATATATACCGTGAGCCGTATGTTGAAAAATAGCTTGAGACCTTGTGGAGAAAATTTGACATATTTCAACGTAGATGCTCACCACCGCTTCATTGCTGAAGAATGCGACTGGGGATTCACCCGCTTCAGCGAGCTGCGAAAGCTCTTCAATGTTGCAGAGGGTCATACTCGTCCAACCATTGAAGATGAATCTGCCGATATAACAGTGTACGTACGTGTGCTGGAGGATCCCACAGGCGTGCTTTGGCATAATTTTGTGAAGTACGTTTCTTGTTCATTATCCACTGTATTGGGGCACCGACGTTTTGCGCAGCTATGACTCTAAGAAGGAAACAGGTTACGTAGGACTGAAGAACCAGGGAGCCACGTGTTACATGAATTCCCTCCTCCAAAGTCTTTTCTGTACCCGTTACTTCCGACGTGTAAGCCTTACGTTTTGGAAATGGGCATTGCTAATATTTGGTGCATAAGGCCGTCTATCAAATACCCACAGAAGACGATCATCCAACTGAGAGTGTACCTCTGGCGCTGCAACGAGTGTTCTATCACTTGCAAACATCGGATCAACCCGTTGGTAAGTTGCGAAGGCTATGCAACATTAACAGTTCTTGATTTATGTATAGGTACCACCGAGCTGACGAAATCGTTTGGCTGGAAGTCTCTGGACTCGTTTCTGCAACATGATGTGCAAGAATTCAACCGTGTCCTGCAGGATAAACTGGAATCCAAAATGAAGGTAAATGACCTTGTCCTCGCTACGCGGCAAGTTGCACGTTAACCACTTCCGCTAGGGAACGAAAGCAGAAGGTGCTATAGCCAAGCTTTTTGTGGGTAAGATGAAGAGCTTCATTAAATGTGTAAACGTCGATTACGAGTCTTCAAGGATTGAGGAGTTCAACGGTATGTGATTCGGATCACACGCTTTGCATCAGCTGATAAGCTCGCGAAGATATTCAGTTGAATGTGAAGGGGATGAAGAATCTCTACGAATCTTTCAAAGACTACGTTGCCGTCGAGATGCTTGAAGGAGAGAATAAATATCAAGCGGAAGGATTCGGCCTTCAAGATGCTAAGAAGGGCATCATATTTCAATCGTTCCCCCCTGTCCTCCATCTTCAACTCAAACGATTTGAGTACGACATTCAGCGAGATGCTATGGTCAAGGTAAGCCTTGACCCTCCTGCGAAAACTGGAGGGGATTTTACATATTTTATGTTCAGATTAATGATCGTCATGAGTTTCCTTTCGAAATCGATTTGGGAGAGTTTTTAGACTCATCCGCGGATCGTTCAAAGCCTTGGGTCTATAAACTTCACGGCGTACTAGTACACTCCGGTGATTTGCATGGTGGCCATTACTTTGCTTTGATAAAGCCTGACCGCGAGACGCGATGGCTGAAGTTTGATGACGATCGTGTTACTCCTGTGACCGACCGGGAAGTTCTCGAAGAAAACTATGGAGGCGAACCGCTCAACGGCATACCAGCGGCGTTGCAGCGAAATCAGGTGAGGGCGATGAAAAGGTTCACCAACGCATACATGTTGGTATACATCCGAGAATCTGCCATCGACGAAATTCTGGCACCTTTCACAGAAGAAGATACACCGGCCCATCTGAGTGAGTGCTCATTCATGATCCCACCATCAGGTTTCTCAATTAGCCTCAGAACGTAGGCTAGATGAGGAACGACTTCAGCTTGAAGCTAAGAAGCGAGAACGTGAAGAGCAGCATCTTTTCCTAACCGCGAAGGTGGCCAATCAGGCCCATGACTACATATTTCAAACTAATTTCTCTTGTAGGTCATCACTGACGAAACCTTCAGTCGCCACGAAGGCTTCGATCTAGCATCGTTTGATGAAAAGAACTGGCCGGCGTCTGACCTTCCAAGTTTCCGTGTCCTAAAGCAGGAAACGTATAGCGTGTTCAAGAGCCGTGTAGCGCAACACTTCAACTATCCAGAGAATCAAATACGATTATGGGTACTGGTAAACCGACAGAACAAGACCGTCAGGCCCGATACTCACATTCCCGAGAATGAGCCTACTCTGAGTGCGTTTGCTGAATCTTAAATGCAAATCGCAACTTATATAGCGTTCATAGCTGTCGAGGTTATTCGCAACAATATGGCAGCTAGGCAGAATGATCTACGCCTGTATCTCGATTTCATTCCCGATCCTTCTAAAGTAGGTCAGCTTCCAGTTCATCTTCAGACATAACCAACCACCCGATGAATAGCCCGACCCCCCTCCACAATCCATCATGATATTCCTGAAGCACTTTGATACATCGAAACAGAGTCTGTTCGGCGTTGGAAAAACGTACATGCCGAAGAATAGCAAAGTGGGCGATCTGATTCCCATAATCAATGAGCGCATGCGCTGGACACCAGGAACCCCTCTCAAGCTCTTTGAGGTTTGTATTTGATACATTCATTACGTTGACGATATCCTTACGCCTATTTCAGGAAATTAAGCCGGGGATGATTGAACTAATGAAACCTAAGCTCTCCTTTGCTCAAAGCGAAATTCAGGATGGAGACGTCATCTGCTTCCAGGTTGATCTTCCGGACAAAGAGTAAGTGGTATCAAATAGATCGACTTAATCATACTCATACAGCTTACAAGGATACATGATTTGGAAGCTCAAGGACTTTATTCAAATCCCGTCCAATATTACGACTTTCTACAAAACCGCGTGATGATCATCTTCCGACCTAAATTCGATGAACCAGATGACGATCATCCTGAATTCAGCCTGGTCCTTAGCAAGAAGCAAAATTACGATGTGGTGAGTAGACAGATCTCTTTCCAGACTCGTTTTTGTGACTTAGGATTAAAAACACCTCTACGTAGATGTCTCAAAAAGCAAGCGAGTATTTACAACACGACCCAATTAAGCTGCGGTTCACTACGACACATGCAACCAACGGTAGTCCAAAGGCCGTTCTCAAGCGTTCTCTGAATCAAAGTATACAAGAAATTATGACTCCTAATTACATGAATCCAACGACCACTGTCATACTATACGAGAAGCTTGACGTCAGCATCGTCGAGCTCGAGACGAAGCGAAGTTTGAAGGTCATATGGACGGGGATTCATAATAAGGAGGAAGGTACACATCCCTTCTTGCTCCCAAAGACGAGTATGGTGCACGATTTGGCCGAGCACCTTGCCAAGCAGGTCACCTTATCGCCCGGAGGGACAGGAAAGATCCGCATCTTCGAGATATCTAAAGACGGCAAGATGCAGAAGGAATTTACCGGCTCAGAAATGATTGGCAATATTCCTGACCCAGTAGAACTATATGCCGAGGTAACATCTCATCTCCTTTGCAACCATTTCTGTCCTCAGGACTTATTTTAGGAAATACCGCGTGAGGAACTGGAGGCAGACGATTCGGATAAGGTCATCGGTGTATTCCACTTCTCTAAAGAATTGTCGCGGACGCACGGAGTGCCATTCAAATTTGTAGTCAAACGAGTTCGTTCCTTTTGCTTGACTATGTCTAGCAATGGCTGAATGGCATCTGTAGGGGGAGAAATTTTCGGACACCAAAAAACGCCTTCAAGCACGAATAGGTGTCTCGGATAAGGAACTGGCGAAGTATCGTTTTGCCTTGATACAGGCTTCAACTTTCAAACAACCCTCGTACATAGAAGATGGTATGTTGCTACATGCTCATCCACCTTAACCATATACTCATAGCAAATCGTAGATGACACCATCTATGAACATCAATTCGCTCCGGAGGATGTTCTTGGTCTAGACCACGTCGACAAGTCTGGTAAAACGCGTTCCGGAACTGGGGAGAAAGCAATTGTGATCAGAGGATAATAATTATACAACTTACGACCATGTTTTATGTCTGACATACTATATCTCAATTTGTTCCATTATTATCACTATATCTGATGTATGCACTAGCCAATAAGCCAAGGAAGTGAGTGTTTTTATCATATAGGGCTGACAAATCCAAGTGAGGACAGCGTAAAAAAAACAATGCTATCACTAGCTATTACTTCCGTTTTTTGCTCTTTTTGCCCTGTATTTGAGGTTGAATAATGATTATCGAAGTCAGCTGTCGATACGTACGGATTTACGAGACATGCTGGGGGAATCTGGGGTTTCACCGTCGCTAGACGCCACGCTTTCAGCACCAGCGCTGGGCGGGGGCGTAAGGCCATTGGTAGATTTGGCAGGTTGGGCGAGGGTGGAGGAAGATGGGCTCGGTGGCACGGGTGATGAAGATTGACTTGAAGGTATAGGTTGGGACTTTACGCCGTACTTGGTTTCTAACGAGCGGTTGAGTCAACAATCTATGGGCTGATTAGTAGCAACCGACCTTTCGCTGCACGTGTCTCACTTGTCGCTTCGAAGAGCTGACGCATTCTTTCGTTGGCGATCATCTCGTTGGCTGTCGGAAAGATGACCTGACCCCATCCTTCAACGTAAGCGTTGGCTTCCTGGACAACCTCCATGATCTCTGCCTCCAACTCCTTCTCGGCGGCAAGAAGGCTATTCCACAAGTCATCCCCTATCGATCCCTTTTGCAGCAAGTTTTGGAGAGCGGGTTTGTCTTCCCGAAGTCGAATAACACGATGAACGTCAGCCATGGCGCGCCGAACAAGTGCGGCTTTTAGTAGAGCATCAGAAGCAGGTGGGTCCGTCTTTCCAAGGAGTGTAACATAGACATTGCGTTCATGGTGTGGGGGGAAATATGGCTCAACATATTTCGCTATGAATAGTGACGTGTTTTATTATTTTTGAATGGTCAGACTGGATGAAACGACAATGCTTACACGCCGAGTATTTCCTATAGAAATGACTGAATACGTAGAGGCCACCAAATACAATAATCACGTATGCAATGGGGACCAGAATGGAGGCCATCGGAGGCAGCAAGTGAAGTGGAAGTTTACTTTCAGTGACTTGGATGTGCTGGCCTCATCCTGTATTTGCATCTGTCTCGCAACATCATGTGCACGTGACCGGTAACAACCGGAACTATTCCGCTCCTATATAAATGCACGTTTAATTCCGCTCCGTCCTCCGTCTAGTAAATCCTTGTTCGAAGTGACTTGTACGCGTTATGATATTGACTCGCGGTATCTTCTCAAGCTCCCTAGCGGGGAAGTCTCGTAGCTTCATCCCCTCGTCGCGACGATTTGCTTCTTCGAAGGTATGGTATTATGTCTTCTCCTGACCATCCTGACATATTTTGGTTAGTCGCTCAGGGAAACACTTCAAGAAGTCATTCCGGCTAAGCAGGAACAGCTGAAGAAACTAGTACGCTCCAATTTGTCACCATCTTTCTCTCTAACTAACTGTACTTATGAGAAAATTGAATATGCGCACACAGTTGTCGGCGAGGTTAAGGTTCGTTGTATATAAGAGTCTACTGGCAATTCTATCACTCAAGCCAATGTTCAGGTCGAGAATATCATTGGTGGTATGAGGGGTCTCAAGTCCATGCTTTGGGAAGCCTCTGTTCTGGATCCTAACGAGGTATGTTGCGCAATACACATGCAAGCCCTTCCCAATAACTAATATATAGCCAGGGCATCAGATTCCATGGACTCACCATCCCAGACTGCCAAAGAGTGCTTCCTCCCGCCCCCGGCGGCAAGGAAATCATCGCGGAGAGTATGCTATGGCTTTTAATGACGGGGCAAGTACCAACACCGGAGCAGACCCGCCAGCTCTCAAAAGAACTAGCTGAAAAAGCGCAGCTTCCTTCATTTGTCGAGCAACTCATTGACTCGTAAGTATATGGAGATTCTAACGCAAATACATCTAATACCTGCATTTTTTTCAATCAGTTTGCCTCAGACCCTCCACCCTATGACCCAACTAGGCATTGGCGTTGCAGCACTGAACCATGATAGCAGTTTCCAAGCAGCGTATGAGAAGGGTATGAAAAAATCGGAGTACTGGACACATACATTAGAAGATTGTATTTATCTCCTTGCCCGATTACCTGTCCTTGCGGCCAGGATCTACCGTAATGTATATCGTCCTGGCATGCAAGTACCTCCTATCGACAAGGACCTGGATCTTGTTGGTAAGTAATCATTAAATGTTTATCCTTCCAATTCCGAGGTATCTCAATTGTACAGGTAATTATACCAAACTCCTTGGGTTTGGTGCCAATCAGGACTTGACGGAATACCTCCGATTATACATCGCTCTTCATGGTGACCACGAAGGTGGAAATGCCTCCGCACATACCTCGCGTATGCTCTTACTGCCTCTAGCTGACCATATCATGAACTGAGTAATACATCAACAGATTTGGTTGGTTCAACACTAGCCGACCCGTACCTTGCGTATTCGGCCGCTTTGTACGCACTCGCGGGTCCTTTACACGGGTACATTGGCCACAATATCCTTCTTTGCTTATCTCAGCTAATGTAAAACATTCAGGCTTGCCAATCAAGAAGTATTGCGATGGCAGCAGGCAATGCAGAAGGAATTGGGTGACAACGTCTCTCACGAGCAAATTAAAGATTATCTCTGGAAGACTCTGAGGGGTGGACAGGTAGTACCTGGGTAAGCGCGTCTCAGGCATCCTTCAGATATCGTACTGAACAGGGTCTGGCTATTGTAGATACGGGCACGGTGTTCTACGCCAAGCTGACCCCCGATTCATTGCTTTACAACAATTCTGCGAGAGTCGTCCGGAACTATTGCAAAGTCCAACTATACAACTTGTCAAGAAGGTAAGGTTTGGTATCAGTTACCTCTTTGCCATAGTCACACGATGTCTCTTTGTTCGAATAGACCTTTGAAGTTGCGCCTGACGTTCTAAAGGAACATGGAAAAGTAAGTCTTGATGCTACAAGACTTCTCGCTACCCACTCACTTTTACTATTACTCCAGACCAAAAACCCATACCCCAACGTCGATGCCACCTCTGGTAATCGCCCTAGCGCTGCATCTCTTTGGATTCTTCTGATCAGGACAAATCTACCTCCAGGTTGTGTGCTCTATCATTACGGATTCAAGGAATACAAGGTAGAGTACAGTGTCCTATCCATTAACCAGCTCCTTTAACTCCAAACATGCAGTACTATACTGTAATTTTCGGTGTTTCGCGAGGTGTGTAGTCGAAATTGCTTCCTCATAAACTTGTAGTTGAAAAGTACGACAGCGTTGGGCGCGATCACACAGCTTGTATGGGCACGAGGTAAGGCAGTTTACCTCCAACAGATAAACCTTTTTTGTTCATGGATTGCATTTCAGCGCTTGGACTTCCACTAGAGAGGCCAAAATGTACGCTCCTAGTTTCCTACTATGATCTACACGAGCTAATTTGATTCCAATTCGCAGCTCTCTCAATGGACGCCCTTGAGAAGTTGATCAAACCACAGTAAGATATCGCGACTCTGTCAAGCAAGGAATTATTAGTTCCAATGATTGGCAAAATATGGGGTATATCATAGGTATTTTAATACTAATAACTACAAACGTGCATGCCCGTTCAAGGAAATCAACTACATACAACCTTGGAAATGAAATGGAATGAATGTCGATGGTAATCGATACCAGGTCCAACAAACTGAGAGAAAATATATTACACTGTCAGAGGAGTCTCAGAATCGACGAGGCTGTCCTTGCGAGGTTGCCTGCTGAGTTGGAGGCGCACCACGCATGAATCCGCTGGGGGGCATATGACCAGGACCGGGCGGTGGCATACCCCCGCGAGGCGGCGGTGGCCCACCGCGACCGGGGCCGTATCCTGGTTGGGGAGGGAATCCCGCAGGCGGCCCGCCTTGTGGACCTGGACCAACCGGAAAGCCACGGCCTGCAGAATATCCGGGGGAAGGGCGCCCACCGGGGAGTGGTATAGATTGAGAATGCTGTGGAGGAGTAGGCCGGGCTTGTGCTTGCTGTGGAGGCGGGGGGCCGCGAGGGATCGGATTTCCAGAAGTTGAACCTGGATCCCGAAGCTGAACTGGTGCTGGTCGACTGGCGTTGGAGGGCGCTGGAGAAGGGTTCTTTTCCGCAGCCTTCATGATTTCATCACTAAAACGAATCAGCATCGGCTGGTTCAAAATACGATGACACACAGCTCACTCTAATAAGTTCAGAGCAGCACAAAGCACGACCCACTCTACGCAATCTTCGTTCCCCTCGCCTAAGGTTTGCCAGACGGCCTTTTCTTCAGGGGTCTTCCCTGTAATACTGATCCTAGTTCCGCCTCCATTGGGACCAGGCGGATTCTTCTGAATCTTTCCAAATTCGATGCGCTTTGGAGGTATATTGTGTCCGGCATACGCAAAATAGAACATACTCCAGAAGGCGGCGTTAGGATTTGGTTTGGATATTTGGAAAAGCGGAAGGTCTGGTGAGTCAGGAGAGGGCAACGAAAGTTTGTAGATTGGTGAAAGGACACCAGCATTGGTAATGGTCCATTTAAGATTGCGGGATGCCTCGCACCGAACGACGCGAGAGCTGGCAGACGACCCGTGGCCAGGATCGGAGGCAGAACCTTTGCCGGGTTCTTTCGGGCGAGGCGGGAATAGCTTCGCAACACATAGATCGCCTTGAGGTGACGGAGTTAAAAGGTAATTCTCTGTATTCTGACCTCGAATTAAGCATGCATATGTATCGAGGTGAATAGAAGCGCCCACGACGTACGAAGTTGGTATGTAGATAGGAGTATAGAATATTAGAGGGTTGACCTGTATGAAGGTAGATCAGCCACATTGCTAGCAAGATCTAGGCTGTGAGGTAACCTACCGTGAGGTGTCACAATGAGCGTCGGAAGGTGATTTGGCAGCGGAGGATGGGTTGGGGAGGTATACACTGCATAGATCGCTGTAGAGATTGTGAGGATAGATATAATCGAACACAGCAGAGATCGCGCTTACCCGCCATAGATGAGAGTAAAGGAGATGAACGCAATAATCAGCTCTCAGCTCAGTGCTTGCACCTTGAACTAAGCTGAAGAAGGTCTCTTGTAACCACGAAACGGCGGTTATGTGGTTTTATTTGGATCAGTGACCGAAGGACTGAATCGCAATCAAGTTCGCTTCATGCTTCGCTTATGCATACGCTTAGATATGAGGATTTGGGCTGCTTAGACCGTCTCAGACGAAATAAGACTGGATTCGCTATAAGTTATCTATACGTAGCAAGATTTATCATTGCACCTTTGATGCTCTCATCATCACCTGCTAAGCACTTATTACAAGAGTCAGTACTACAGATCTTTGTGAGTGCAGGTAATCGTCGGCGATGTACGTACTACATAGTATATATTATATAGCAGATAACGTATCCTGGCATATGCCCTGTAAGAAGTCTCACACCGGGCAGTAGTTTACTTGACTGTTAAATGCAATGGAGCATGTTACTGTAAGATGTGTTGTCACACGTCCGTCACACTTGGTTCGCGACTTCCTTGTCGAAACCATCAGATACCCAGAAACGCAACGACACAATCATATTTCGCTTTGGACACCAATCTGGCATCCCTCAATTTCTGCCTTGTCAATACTTAGGTCTTTCGATCTATCTCATCGACTAGACCATCGTTATGAAGGGCCTCAAGAAAACTTTGGTTAGTTTTGCAACTATTCTCTCCATCAGTCCGTTCATATGAATTCCTCGACTTATATGTCCATCCATGTAGCTCAGCCGGAAGAGCTCACAAGATTCCAACTCGTCAAAACACAAAGAATCCAAATCTAATAGTGCAGCGGCAGCGGCGGCGGCGGCAGCAGCAGCAGCAGCAGCCCCTCCTCCGCCTCTCAATACCGCCAAACCCCTGCCTCAGCCAACTTCCTCCATAGCAAATACTCACTCCAACAACAACCATTATTCTTTGTCCCAGCTACCCTCTTCTTCAGGTCGCTCATCCGCCCCCGTCAACGCTCACAATGCTTCCGATCGGAACAGATATTCCTCTGATAATGCTTCACCTGCCCCAACCATAGTAGTCAGCTCCGATGCCGCTACAGACATGCGTCGCGGAGGGCAGTATAATGGCTCACCGGAACGATCTAACCTTAGTGCTGACAGTGCTGCTAATGCCGCTGCTACTCCGCCGCGAACGACCTTGAGTCGTCTGAGAGCTGGTCCAAAGGACACTATCCCCATTGT
Source organism: Pleurotus tuber-regium (assembly GCA_014058305.1). Taxonomy (NCBI): domain Eukaryota; kingdom Fungi; phylum Basidiomycota; class Agaricomycetes; order Agaricales; family Pleurotaceae; genus Pleurotus; species Pleurotus tuber-regium. The sequence continues at coordinate 2,275,069 of JACFYU010000026.1, read as the reverse complement.
TGGCAAGCCTCCACGCAAACAAAGGAGTAGTCGGTTCGTTGTAACGGAGAAAGCTGAGATAGAGAAACTGCCTTCATTCATGGGTACGTACTTAGTCTCATCTTGGTGTCCACTCACGGTAGTTTACATGTACGTCAACCAGAAATACCCCCTAGCGAACGACCTCAGTTATTCATCCGCAAGCTGCACCAATGTCGCGTCTTGTTCGACTTCAATGACGCTAGTTCTGATTTAAGGGGCAAACAAATAAAAGCCCAGACACTTCATGACCTCCTCGAGTATGTTACCACTCAGCGCGGAGTGATTACCGATAATGTCTATCCTGAGGTGGTCAATATGGTGAGCGCAGATTACCGACGATCTCAACGGCTAATTAATGGGTTCTAGTTCGCTGTCAATCTCTTTCGTTCCATTCCACCCCCTGTAAACCCAATAGGAGACGCGTTTGACCCAGAAGAAGACGAACCCGTACTCGAACTGGCGTGGCCGCATCTCCAAATCGTGTATGAATTTTTCCTGCGTTTCGTCGAGAGCCCTGATTTCAACACCAACCTTGCAAAACGTTATATTGATCAAAGCTTTGTCCTTAATCTTCTGGAACTTTTCGATTCTGAAGATCCAAGGGAGCGTGACTTTTTGAAAACGACTCTCCACCGAATCTACGGCAAATTCCTTAATCTTCGCGCCTTTATTCGTCGATCAATCAACAATGTCTTTTTCCACTTCGTCTACGAGACGGAACGTCACAATGGCATTGCGGAGTTGTTGGAAATTTTGGGTTCAATCATTAATGGCTTCGCATTGCCACTCAAGGACGAACATAAAACGTTCCTGACCCGCGTCCTGCTCCCTCTCCACAAAGCCAAGAGCCTATCGTTGTACCACCCGCAACTCGCATATTGTGTCGTCCAATTCCTTGAAAAGGACCCGATACTGGCTGAGGATGTTATGCTGGGACTTTTGAAGTACTGGCCAAAAGTTAATTCTCCAAAGGAAGTTATGTTCCTCAACGAAGTGGAGGAAGTCCTCGACGTGATTGACGCAGTCGAATTCCAGAAGATCCAGGTTCCCTTATTCCAGCAACTAGCTCGGTGTATCAATAGCCAGCATTTCCAGGTGGCAGAACGCGCATTGCTATACTGGAATAACGAATATGTTGTCAGTCTTATGAGCAATAACTTGCACATTATTCTTCCTATTGTCTTTCCTGCCTTATACGCAAACTCCAAGTCACATTGGAATAGGTGAGCAGTCGCCTTATCTATCTATCTAAACCTCATCAATCAGTGATTTCCAGAACGATACATGGCATGGTGTATAACGCATTGAAGCTGTTCATGGAGATCAACCCAGATCTTTTTGATGAGGCAATGCAGCATTATCGTCAACAAAGGATCGAGTACGCATCAGCTTCTCATCTGAATCGCTGAATCATACTTACTGCGTTCAGGGAGCAACAACGTGCAGTGCATCGATATGATGCATGGCAGAAACTTCGTGAAGTAGCCATGCAAAAGGCACCTGAAGGGCGTCTACCTGAAGGATACGTTGAAATTCCGCACCCGCCTCCTCCACCACCTCCCCCTGTCGATGATATTGATATCATAGATCTTTCTATGGAACTGAATGCCGCCTCTATTGACGACATGGGTCTGGACGAGCAAGGAATTGAGAGAGTCCCTACCGCTGATCCCGGCCTTGATGTAAGGTCCATCTTTTGTGTCCTGATCCTTTCGTTCATATATCATCCCTTATCAGAGCCCGGTACCCGATGTGGGCACGCCAATTGATCATTCACCAACGCAGGCTCCTCACGTCCGTCGAAAGAGCGTTCTACCAGGTCAGCACGATTGGCAATCACTTCAGTCTGGTCTTGCATGGTTTACATCTTCTGCGTAGTGGATCCAACTGTGTTGCGGGATTTGCAAGCACATAGAAGTTTGGACGACACCGTTGCACCCAACCCCCATGTACTGCTCTGAAGGTCACAAGTGTCCTTCATGCTTAACACTCTATCTCATATACCCCTTTTGATAGCATGATTACTGTACACCTCGCGTACGCATTCTTTTATTCGTATACAGATCTGTCAATCGTGTTCTATAACAGCTGAACTGTTGTCTCCATTTGATTTCATACTACTACAATGTTTTATCGTTGTCCAACACTCGAGAATGGATCATTACAAGCCTGTTTATGGCCACGTTCTTTGATGAAACCAACCATTCAAATTCAAAAAATAATGATTTCTCCTAACCGCTAGAATGTGCCTAGAACGCTGTGGAAGTGGGCAACTGGGCTGGAAAACACCAGAGGCGATGACTAAGCGCCGACATATCGAGATGCGATCTCACGTGATGCCACAGAGAACTTTCTGGCAAGTGGTCGATCTTTCGGGATTAAGTATACCAATGTGTATAAAAACCGCTCGTTCGAAAATGCATCTGCAGTTTATCTTCAATCTTCAACATCGATATCAACTTATAGAGGTCAACGACCTTCCGCGCTATTTTACCTCAACTTTACTGAACTCTCTCTGGACTCCCCCCTAATTCACCATGTCTTCATCAAAAGCTATTGGTATTGACTTGGGCACCACTTACTCGTAAGTCCTTTTGTTAATCTTATCAACGATACAAATAGTAATCCTTTTTTCTGCAGTTGTGTCGGTGTCTGGCAAAATGATCGTGTCGAGATCATCGCTAACGATCAAGGTAACCGAACGACACCTTCGTATGTCTCCTTCTCGGATACCGAACGTCTAATCGGTGATGCCGCGAAGAATCAAGTCGCCATGAATCCCCATAACACGTAAGTCAGAGTTTATTCTGCACGTATGCGATGTAGTTCTCATGATGATTCGCGATCTAGAGTCTTCGATGCTAAGCGTCTCATTGGACGAAAGTTCGATGATGCCGAAGTGCAAGCCGATATCAAGCACTTCCCCTTCAAAGTCTTCAGCAAGGCTGGCAAGCCTTATATCAAAGTCCAATACAGGGGCGAGGAGAAAGAATTTGTAAGCTTCCAGTGTTTGTGATTTAGAGTATGTTATTGATTGCCCTCGATATAGTCTCCCGAAGAAATTTCATCCATGGTCCTCACCAAGATGAAGGAAACCGCTGAAGCCTACTTGGGGACCACCGTTACAAACGCCGTAGTCACCGTTCCCGCCTACTTCAACGATTCACAACGTCAAGCCACCAAGGACGCTGGCACTATTGCAGGTCTTAACGTCCTACGTATCATCAATGAGCCCACGGCTGCAGCCATCGCCTATGGCCTTGATAAGAAAGTTACTGGCGAACGCAACGTTCTCATCTTCGATCTTGGTGGAGGAACTTTCGATGTTTCCCTGTTGACGATTGAAGAAGGTATCTTCGAGGTCAAGGCCACTGCTGGTGATACCCATCTTGGAGGAGAAGACTTTGATAATCGTCTCGTCAATCACTTCGTCCAAGAATTCAAGCGCAAGCACAAGAAAGGTAATTGGTAAATTACTTGACTCTTCAAAGCCGTGATGCTGATGTACTTTTCCAGACCTCTCGACTAATCCTCGTGCCCTCCGTCGCCTACGTACCGCTTGCGAACGTGCCAAGCGTACACTCTCTTCTGCTACTCAAACCTCCATTGAAATTGACTCTCTCTTCGAGGGCATCGACTTCTACACTTCTCTCACCCGTGCTCGATTTGAGGAACTTTGCCAAGACCTCTTCCGCAGCACTCTTGAACCTGTTGAGAAGGTTTTGCGCGACTCGAAGATCGATAAGGCCAATGTCCATGAAATCGTCTTGGTTGGAGGATCAACTCGTATCCCCCGTATCGTGAAGCTTGTTTCCGACTTCTTCAACGGCAAGGAGCCTAACAAGAGCATCAACCCCGACGAGGCTGTTGCTTATGGTGCTGCCGTCCAGGCTGCCATCCTCTCTGGTGATACTTCAGAGAAGACGCAAGACCTCCTCCTCCTTGATGTTGCCCCTCTGTCTCTAGGGTAAGCTCTCTACTTTTCCCCTCATAGTATCCTGTTTACTCATGCTATTCGTCAGTATTGAGACCGCTGGCGGTGTTATGACTGCCCTCATCAAGCGAAACACCACCGTCCCTACGAAGAAGTCAGAAGTCTTCTCAACCTACTCTGACAACCAGCCTGGCGTTCTTATTCAGGTGTATGAGGGTGAGCGTGCCCGAACGAAGGATAATAACCTTCTCGGCAAGTTCGAGCTTAGCGGTATTCCTCCTGCACCTCGTGGTGTTCCTCAAATCGAGGTCACTTTCGACATTGATGCCAACGGTATCTTGAACGTCTCTGCTTCTGACAAGACCACTGGCAAGTCGAACCGCATCACCATCACCAACGATAAGGGTCGTCTGTCGAAGGAAGAGATCGAGCGCATGGTTAACGAGGCAGAGAAATACAAGGGTAAGTTGGCTTTACAACTTAGATCGTAAGTAATAGTACTGATTGATCCCTTAGCTGAGGATGAGGCTGCTGCTGCTCGTATTTCTGCCAAGAATGGCCTTGAATCATACGCATACAACCTCCGTAACTCTCTCACTGACGAGAAATTGGCTGGCAAGTTCGAACCCGCTGACAAATCGAAACTCGAGGCCGCTGTCAACGAGGCGATTTCATGGCTTGATGCTTCACAAGAAGCTTCGAAAGAGGAATATGAAGATAAGCAGAAGGAGTTGGAGGGCATCGCCAACCCCATTATGCAGAAGCTATACGGTGCAGCAGGCGGTGCCCCAGGCGGCTTCCCCGGTGGTGCTGGTGGTTTCCCTGGTGGTGCACCGGGTGGCTTCCCTGGTGCTGGAGCAGGTGGTGAGGATGGACCAAGTGTGGAAGAGGTCGACTAAGCCACTCATCTCTTCGTCCCTCGACATGACCGCGACGACATCCTTACTAAAATACTTGCATCTCACATCGTATTCACTCGCATAATGTAGATCTCCAAAATCAACCATTGTAATATAGCATTTTTCTTTCGTCTTCAAAGTTCCCAATATGAGTAACACAATCCATGCTCTCTACCTATGCAAGTAAGACAATTGTGGAATACGCTGGTTAATGCGACTTCAGCGCCCCTGCGTTCACCTTTCCTCCAGCGACAGGCCGCTTCAGTTTATTGGCACCTAGCATCGTCCACTGTTTAACATGCGGTGGAAATTAAAAAAATCATTCAGATCCCACCGTTTTCAACAACGAAAGTTGCGGTGACGCTACCATCCAGATTGGCAAAACCTAGGAGGGTGTATTTAGCCAGGCTTCATCCAAACTTTCAGTTTTATAGTACTACTCACTAATATTCCGCATTGCGATGAAATTCGCCGTGACCTTGGCAGAATCAATAGTCAAAGTGAAAAATCCTCTGAAGAAGCCTTCGCTCCATTGTAAGTCCGGGTTGAGGGCAACCAGAGAACGCGAGAGCTCGTCTGCTGTACTTTGGTTGACTGATCCGAATGTTGATGTAGAGGTGACAGCAGTTCCCGCAAACTCCACACCCATCGCACCGTTGCCAGTGATGGGATTGTACCTTGAGCGGTAACACTCAGGGAAGAGAAAATACATACGATTGTCGAAATCGTACCTTGTGGTATCGTTGGGATCTGGGCCCGAACGCGGTGAGAATATTGGAGCACTTCCAAGCCAATAATAATACTGACGAGCGAGATCGGAAACCCAGTTGGCATGGCTATCGCCAGCTAGGACGATCGTGTTGTCTATTTTCTCGCCAAAGAGGTGATCCAAGATACGATTGCGGTTAGCCCTGTACCCATCCCAGGCATCCTATGGTTAGGCAATTGTTGGTTATTCCACCATACGAATTAGCTCGGAGACTTACAACATTGACTGAGAAAACCAGGTTGTCAACTGACGGAATACAGGGTCAAGTATATGTCAAACGTACAGAATGTGCCGAAGTTTAGCTGGCTAAACACGATCTGTTGGCTAAATGTCGAGCAGTTGGTCAGATAGAGATATCCAACATCAAAAATTCTACACACCCAACGATGCGCCAGACCGCACCGCGTGCTTTCGACTTTGAAAGTGTATCAAAGAACCCTGTTGTTGTGATCAATATCATCGGGTTTTCCGGTCTCATGACGCATACATTGCTCTTGATCAAATCCCATTAACGAGCGATTCTTGAAGTCCGCGATGGAGTTGATAACTATAGGGTGGAATTAATTTCTCCTGAACGCGTCAAATGGTGGTGACGACTCACAATCTGAGCATATGGTAGAGTCGAGCCAGTGTTCGTTACCAAGGATATGAGGGGTATATCATATACTAACCAGTGTTATAGTATAACTAAAGGGCGACTGCCGTGTCAAAAACAGAGACATCTGAATAGGTTGCTCTGACTCACGTCGGTGATGTCTCGATTATATTGACCTGTGCAGCAATACCGCCTGGACTCGGTCTACTGAGCTAGACGGACGTATGTCACTTACGAGTATCCAACATGGTTAGGTCCTAGCCATGTGCACAGTAAGGAAAAATCAGAGAAATCTCCTGTGAACATATACGCTAGGTACCAACAAGTAACTTTCCGATCTGGAAGTTCCTCCATATTCTGAGTTTATTATCGGGATCAACTTGTCTAATGGGCATCCACTCATGATACGCCCTAACTGCAGCTAATTTGCGATCGGTAAAGCAAGCACCGGAGGGGGAGAAAGAGCAGCCGATACTCGTGTCATTGGAGTTGGCTGTCCCAGCTTTCCAGGCTTGATCTGCAACCTTGTGTGGAACTGGTGAGGGGAAGGACGAGAATGTGAAAATATTTTCTTACCTCGTGATCATCCTAAGGAGGAGAGATGATTATTGTGAAAGAGAGGAGGTCAATAGACGAGGTTTGATCAACGTACCCTATCGACAATTCCAGCGTCGTCGCGACTTCTGAACCACATTGCTTTAGCAAGGAAATAGGACTCACCACACTGTGATCCAAGGGGCGTGTTGATGGGCAAAGGAGAGGCTCACATCCGTTCTATATTGATTCAAACGTTGACGGTAATCATGAATAGTGGCTGTTTCTCGACCAAGGGTTCCACGGCCAATAGGTGCACTGTTGGACGCGTTAGGACGAATCTGAGTAAAAGTAACTATGACGATTTACCCATCTCCTAGAGATTCATAGATCTACGCTATGATTAGGACTTCTCAAAGCACAAGTAGACCATATTAGGAAGCTCACATAGTCACCAAGATGAACGAACAAGTCAGCGCTGGTATTGTGAGCGGCGAAGCCGTAGGCATTGAAGTAGCCTGTGTAGATAGCATGTATTTCAAATTCGTGCATTTCTCCCATATGTATGACCAACCATCTTGATACCGCGAACACGAGAACACTGCGAGTGTTAGAGGCTTTCCACCGTTTACACTGCGAGCAGGCGCTGTTCGTCCGATAAGAGACGCGCCGCGATACGTAAGATAATCAGAGCTTACTATTTGGATTCGGGAGCGTCCGTGTAGTGCCAATGGGGCTGACACTGCGCGTGTTCGTACAGTCCGAAAACTGGAAGAAGTACTTTGTATCAGGCTGTAATCCGGTTGCCTCGATCTTGACTGTGAAGTCAACATCATATGATGTGAGGGCCTCTCCGGAGTCGATCGGACGCCCTTCTAGGTCGGACGATCTAGAAATTTTGTATGACACACAAACCGGCACACTTTGATCTGGCTGATTGGGGGAGGACGATAGAGGAACTGCCCTAGTCCACAGAAGCACAGAAGTGCCAAGTGGATCACCCTAGTCATCTTTCAGTTTCTGATGCAAGTGTAGAACGGGGCAAAACTAACACTAGCGACTGAAAAACAAGACGTTTCGATATTAGAACGGAGCTGAAGAATGTGGTTTTCACACCTGCATGAGTGAAATTTATGCCTCCATTCCATAGAAAAGGACTCTGGAGCGAAGGTCAGTCATGCGCGAAACCCCAGGGCATGAGTAAAGTATTAACATTGCTGAAGTCTGCTCCATAAAATATAGGGTAGTGCTCATCGACAAAAGGAGATGCATCCTCCATCTGACGACGAACATTCTTTATGTGACGAGCTTGGATTGCCTGGGTATCATGGGAGAGCTAGAAGAGTTGATATTAGGCGAGTTCAGTCTATTCGTTCGATTACTGGACTTGCTTGTGGGTGGTTCGCGAAAGGTGAATGATAAGCAAGATTCCTGTCTAAGTGTGTGGTGCTATGACCGCCAATCGCGATAAAGACCAAGGTAGCAAATATGCAGACATTGGGTTGACTCGTCACAAGAGACGAATAGTACGCCCAAGTCATGAAGTATATCTTAATAACCTTCAGAACGCACGTTCGTAGCCTCTGAAGCTGGGCGGCGTCGAAGACGAAGCTTGGACCATGCGAGACGATGAGTAAGTTTACAATGCGTGAGAGCCAAGGCCTATCTTGAGGTTATGTCTCCTTTCAGCTGACCTCGCGACGTCTTCGTAATAGCAATGCTGGAGTAATAGCATGGGCACGACTTTGATGCCTTGGATGCCAGAAATAGCGGTTCAGATTTATTGTTCTCAGTTATGCCTCATACAAGGTCGTATGACATGAGTGTAATTGCGATCAGGAAACATGGTACGCTGCAATTGGTTGTCATAACTTGTAGAACTAGGCAGAACTGTGTGCCCATGACGGGAGATAACGGAGCCGTTTCCGCCTCATGTTGCCTCGAATGCCCAGCTTCGTCGATTGTGGCTTGATGTAGATGGTTGTTGACTCCGTACAACCACCGAGTCTCCGAAACACTGTTGCTAGTGTACCATCCCTCCGAGGCCTGCTGGTCCGTGTCGATACGGGCAAGCACGATTGGCTGAGACCTAGGAATGTACCAGCAGCCCTAATCCCTGTTCTTGGTTTTCCGCCGATCTACGAGTACTTGGTCGCCGATTGGTTCTTGCATGCATCAGCCACACAACATCCTTGGCTGAAAGATTTTCCTGATACCTCACCTTTGTAATGCTAAGTATGAGCAAGTTCGCTCTTACCGAAAGCCGGGTAGTTCGTTCCTGTGATATGTTTATTAATAGTCATCTCACGGCTTCCCCACAGACTGTTTGATCACACTTGGACTATTCCCAACCTGGACAGTGATCTGTTTGTAGTTTCTCACTTCGTTTCCAAAGCGTTTCAGCCCAGTATCAAGATGTCCGTAAATCCCAGAACAAACGTTGGCAACATAGGTTTATTTCTCAGCCTCGATCATGTCCTGACTATCCTCACCAGTAGTACCAGGGGACATCGAGCGCTGATCGACATTTCTACTACCTCCATCGGCATCTCGGGGTGAACGCCATTAGTTTTCCGCTCTCTTCGGCAAGTGGTAAGCCACAAGTCCTAAGCACGCGTTGCCATTACTTCGAGGTTTCGGAATATATGGATACGTTATGACCGCAATCCAGGTTCTGATGTATAAAAGAACGACCGCAGCTGCCCAGGTCCATCACTTACTCATCGTCCTTTCATCGCCCATCTATCTCGTCATACTCCTATAGGATAGACACGTGGAATACGACCAGCGGAGGCTTTTGGTGCGTTGTTTCCAAATAGTATGCCGTTCCGGCGTCTGATGCTGTCCGGCGTTTTATACCGGTCAACTCTGCTTCTTGGATCGTAATGGGAACCTTGCCATGATTTGCGAAAACTCGATATCTATAGACACGAAGCTAGAAGCCTCCACTGATTCAAGTTCTTCCTTCGTCTCATCAAGTCCTTCAATCATGCCCGCCTCTGTTCAGAGCTCTTCATTCTTCCACATCACTGCCAACCACGATGCCAGTGATAATGAATCGAATCACCGCCAGAATGGCACTGAATCGAGCTATGGTTCTCGAGTCGCTCTGAGGTCGTATGTATCTGAATCCCTTTATCGACTGCGTGCCTAATATATCTAGTCGCTGTGATAGAACTGGCGCCTGTGTCCATTGCAAATCCTTAAAGGTAAAAAGGCTTAAGCTCGCTTGGTTACGAAGACTGATTTACACTTCAACTAGGTCAGATGTGAGTTCAATCCAGGTGAAAGTGCATGTCAGCGATGCCAGGCAGGGGGTTATCAATGCCTGGCAAGGACACGCAAGAAGCGCAAGCCTGCGCCGTTAGTTTTTCCTTATGTGCTTTCTATAAAACGGAAAATGACTCTGACATAGTACCCACGAGGACTTGCAAGAAAGGTCAATAAATCAGGACTTACAAATCAAATCACTCCTACTTGAGTTTGACAAAATCAAAACGGAAACAAAGATAAGGGACTGGATGGCAAAGGCCCAATCTGATTCTGCGTCGGATGCGTCTGGTTCGTGATATTTTGATATTGCTAAGCTCTATCACTGCATTGACTCATCCATAACGCAGACTCTAATTGGAGGATGTATGATCATGGTATCGAACGTGGACGGTTGAATCATAACATGTCCGCAGTTGATATGGCTATAACTACTTTTTTCCCCCAAGGTATATGGTTAACCACCCTTAACCCGTACCTTCACTGACTTCACGTAATAGGGAGAGGTCTCCGTGCAGTAGCGCCTCCTGAAATAGTAAAATACTGCGGCCTTTATCCTTCAGAGATTGTCAATTTATTCCACATGTGAGTCCGCCGCTACCTCTTATCATAATGTGTAAATGGATTATCACGTAACAGTTTCTTCCAACGAATCAACGTGAGCCGTTTTGAACCATATCGAAGGACTATTTGCTCATCTTCTTGATCATCCAGGCTTTCTTCTCTATTCTTGACCCTGAGCTTCACACCCCGGAAAGACTGATATGGACGTCTCCATTTTTGTTCACTGTTAGTAAGTACACGATACCCGTACCTCCGTGCTTCCTTACGAACTTGATACAAGTTTGTGCTACTGCATCTCGGTATTACACGGAACGGCCGAATCTTTACCATCTTGCCAAAGATTTCGCGAGAGATGCCGCGGGAAAAGCACTAATCGACGGGTCGAAGAGCGTCGATGTTTGTCAGGCCTACCTCTTACTAGCAGTGTATCCAGTTCCGAAGAAGAGATGGGCAGAAGATAGAAGCTGGCTTCTCATGGGGGTGGCCATTCGGTAAATGCTCGTTTAGTCGGCATCTCCTCTCCGTTCTCATATACCTTAGTATGGCCCTAGAGCTAGAACTCAACCAACCTCCGCCCCCTCACCTCGACGAAAGGGAAGCCCTGAACAGAACCAGGACGTGGTTGAACTGTTTCTGTGTTGACGGCTCGCATGCAATACAGTTCGGAAAGATGCCTATGCTACGTTTGGACGATTATATGGCCAGACATTCACAAAACTGGTACAAATCGTCGATGAACATCGATTTTGACATACATCTTTGTGCTTACGTTGAACTCATCATTCTCATGGCACAATGGCGTAACACGATCGCTGAAGGGAATATGAAATTAAAGCGCGGAGAAGTACGTTTTATCCATTGTTAATTCGAACAAGGGGTTCACCGGAGTAACAGACGTTCGACCTTGTTCGTGTTTGTGTCGACTTTGATGGGCAACTGACCTCTGGCATGGATAAATGGATACAACGCTACGCTGAGGACTCTGATTGTCTGTATTCATCTTACTCTCTCTCATGCTCCGTGGTCACTAAGTCATTGGCTTCTAATTAGCTACTCCAATCTGCATTTATCGGGGTAAAACCACACAGATGTGAGTGATGACTTCTAAATCGAGTCATTTTGCTGACCGAGGTAAAGGATCGCTGCCTACCTCCGTTTGGTTGTGTTATCTATGGCTTTCCAGCACCAAATGAAGACGGGCCTGAATCGTGGCTCCTATGTTGTCCAGAAAGTAGGCTGCACAACGTCTATTATTATTACTCTATCCCTGATAGTGGATAGTCAATTAGCGCAGCTCGGAGCGTGATACGAATCATGATCGAACAGCTATACCCTACCGGTACTCTCCGCTATGCTATGGAGGTTAGTAGGTCTAGGCACACCCGGATATGAAGGCTTACATTCTTTCATAGGCACACTTCCTATACGTATCGTTCGCGGCAGCGTTCCTCCTTAATGTACGTAGTTATGCGGAAATATCATGGTTCACGCGTTAACCGTGCCTGTCCCCAGTTCCTACGGCCCAAGCTTCTGCCTTTGCTTGACGAGGTCCAATATCAAGACATTGTGTCTATTGTCCGCCAATTAATTAACGTCCTGGGTTCCAGTGCAGTGGCTTTGGACGGGCGCCATACACCAGCCCTATACTCTCGATTTCTATCGTCACTTCTATCTAGACATCAACCAAGCTATGCAGAGGGAAACACAGATTCCGCCTCCCCAACTGATGACCTGAAGATATATCCACAATATCATCCAGAGCGGCAACAAACACCACCTCATCAGTACAATTGGCCCGACACCACAGATTACAGGGGCGATGCTTCACCACCATCCCAAAGTGACCTACCAGCGGGCACTATCTACCAACAGTCTGGTGAGGCAGACATGGACTTCAGTCTCACTTATTTTATGCGGAGCGTGTCCCAAGATCAGACATACGTGGGTGACGACCAAAATGTACGCCCAGATAATTCAGGGGTGGGGTCGCATTGGGAGCAGCGCGAAGAGGACTTGAGTAATCTCTATAATGCTAATATATTATCCAACTCGACGGCTGACTGGCATCCACTACAATTTCAAAGTATGTGGTCAAGCCACGCTGACTGATGATTCACTATATAGGTTCGCTATTTTAGAGTGTAGCATAACTGTCTTTTACCTGTATTTTTATACGTAATAGTTCAAAACCGTTGATCTTATTAACTCGACGATCTCGATATTCATCCGCATCTCCGAGCATGGTTGCTACCCGTAAGTTTGCATCGGAGGATGTTGCACAACAATTCAGTTGTGGGCGCTAATATGCTTCCGCACCACTGCCAGTGTTCATCTCTTTCGATACCCTTTGGCAAAGACCTTCGTCTCGTTGATGCCCGAATCAAATAAGACTCGCGTGGAGGTCATAAAGTCGGCATTATGGCCCTAATTTTGTAGCTTTCCGTGCTCAATCATGTCTGTCGTAGGAATGCATATCATCATCTCTTTACGTCCGGTCGCACTCTTTCAAAACTCAGAGACGATGCATTAGCAGATAGACTCCTTGCTGACCCGGCTGACGAGTTTTGTGTGGCTGGTAGGAGCATCGCTTGGAAAGTGAGCGTGTAGACAAGCCACCCACACTTAATCTCATCTGACGCCTTAGAAAGCTGTTCTTCGTAGAGACCTATGATGGGCCTCTCCTGTCGTCAAGTTCTGGGGTATCACCTACCCATATACGCGACTCACTACAGGCGGCTCGGAAAGGATACGTTGAGATGTTCCTAAAGTTCATGAAAGCACCTGATGGTAGCTACGAGGCTGGACTCCATCTTCCTGGGCAGTCACTTCCTCGGCAAAAATCAGGTCGAACGGTTGGTAACCTGAATCAGAATAATCCCCTTAGCTTGCATAATGATGTGTGTGTGTGTGCAACGTACCCGATATACTCATATTCAATACAGGCACATTCATAGAACCCATGGACAGAGTGGTTTGCATCGGTGGAATTAAGGAAGACCATCCGACAAGATGTAGAGCGAACGTACGTATGGCATAACTCAAACCATAAGCTACTTAGAGAACCTCTCATCATAGCTTCCCCGAAATGGATTATTTTCGTGATCCTGACGTACAAGTTCAACTCACAAACATCCTCTACTTGTATGCTTCTGCCAATTCATCGATAGGTTATCGTCAAGGAATGCATGAACTCTTGGCTCCCCTTTACAATGCGGTAGATTTCGACTCGGTTCCAGAGCAAATCAAGTCTCAAGGCGACTATCAGCTTCTAGGCGACATATGCGATCGTTCTTGGGTTGCAGCGGACGCATGGACTCTTTTCACCGCACTTATGAAGGGAGCATCCCAATGGTACGAATGGCGTGAAGCGCCTTCAGGATCCGGTGGTCAGTTGTCTCCACTGTCTACCCATGTCGACATCAATGTTAGCGACGGGCCAATTGCGGCCAACTACGTTGCGCCTATCGTTAAGGCGTGTAGCAATATCCAGTCGAATCTTCTGAGGAGCGTAGACCCGGTCCTCTATCAACATATGCAAACTGCAGGAATTGAACCCCAGATTTACGGCATGTGAGTGCATTGCAAAATTCTGTTCATGCTAATCTGAATATGTATAGACGATGGCTTCGGCTGCTTTTCACCCGAGAGTTCACCCTCCGTGACTCTATGTTACTGTGGGATGGTCTCTTCGCTGTTGATCCGACATTAGAGCTTGCCCAATGGATTTGTGTAGCCATGCTAGTCCGGATAAGAAACCAACGTCTGTACAAAATTTGTTCTATGATTTTGATTTAGTTCTGATGCCATGATTCTAGTACTTGAATCAGATTATAGCGGCCAATTGACTGTACTTCTGCGTTATCCAGCACTTCCCTCGGCAGCAGACGCGCCGTTGGATGGTATGCCACACCACACTTCTCTCCTTCTAAGGCAAGCATTAGCTTTCCAGATGTCACCTACGCCACACACCGGCGTTTCTGTGGTTTTGGAGAATAGAAACCTACTCAATATCCCCCTGGAGTTCGCTGAACCCCCTTCTCCCTTCATTCCTCGTCGTCCTGGTCATGCGTTGCGAGAAAAGTCAGCGTCTACTTCTGACGTTAGTCATGATCGCGTGGCTCTTCCTCGTTCACCGCCTTCACAGTCATTTGGTTTTCCTGAAGCGATAGCACGAGGCTTGCTCGAACGCGGAGAAAGTCTTGGGATCAACAAATCATTCATGAACGCTGTAACAGAATTCAGGGTACGCCAATGCATGGATCCATAATTCTTCTTCAATAATGCTGCGTGTAGAAAAATATCCCCGACTTAGCTGCCTCTCTGGTTCGATCCCCTAACGCCGCCTCGCACTCATCGTACCCTCTGACCGATGAAAGGTCTCCTGAGGAACGGCCTCCGTGGGAACCGCGAACGAGATTTGAGATGGAACGTGAGATCGCTCATCTACGTCTGAACAACAAGAAGCTTGCCGACTCAGTCAGCTGGATTGTCGACGCATTGTTGCAGGACGAATCTGATGTGGCTGAACCGGAGAGACTGAAAAACATACAAAATAAGAAGCGCGACGCATTAGAATCTCTTGCCTATGTTCGCGACGTACTTAGAGGTACTATCGATAGCATCGATGAAGAACGTCTTTATAGCGAGGAGGAGTTCCGCAGGCGGAATAATGCCGCTCAAAGTGCATCCTCTCGCCAAAGTAGCACTCTATCTCAAGAAGATATTCCAAGACCTGTTGCTCCTGCACCGGCCTCAGTCGTTGACACGCGACCAAAGATGGCAAGTTCTCGCAGCTCTCAGTTGCCGCCCAGTAGCTTACGGTCGCCTGTGGCGTCTACTTATAAACCAACTGCCCGCCTTTCGTCCACTTCCTCCATGTCAATCCCTCGGCCGCCTCCAAGGGATAACATGACCACACTGGCACCTTGGAACCACACAAGGTCCAATTTCTCTGAACCTACGGCACTCCCAACTACCGTTCTTCCTCGGCTCCCTCCGCCAACGTCAACCAGTCTTCTACCGCCGCCGACTGTAGAGATTGACAAGGCAAACAGCGATCAAACTCCGCGACAGAGAGAGAGAGCAGCTCATGCTGACCCACTTGGCGTGCTCAAATGAATGGATTTTCTACATTGTAACCATTTAGAATGTACTGATATGCAGCCATACCAAGTTATATATTGTATTTGGTCTGCTTCTGTACATAAGCCAGAGTATTATGAGACAGGGGTTGCAGAACCGGAAGGCCAGTAGGAAGCCTAGAACTATTTGAGCCGGGAAATCACGCGCTTTTGATTGGTTGCTGCTCGGAAGATAACGTTTGGTGAGGGCACATCGGAGCGGATTGTTTCCCTTCAATTTCATTTCACTGCTGCTGTCGTCGTCGTCTGCAACCATGTTCAAAAGGTCCCTTCAAAGGACAGTTGTTCGTCCTCGACGCGCTTTCCATTCTTCTGCACCTGCTAGGAAGGTTGTAGCGACAAACCCAGTTAAGGCGGAGGAGGTTAAAGTACGTTGAATATGACCCGCAATTCTGTATTGCTCACGTTATATCCCTTCCAGTCCTGGTCTTCTGGCAAGTATCCTTTAATAGAGCACGAGTACGACGCGATAGTAGTGTAAGTTCCGGTTTGTTGCACTCGTCTGCACACCGTGTCTGATGCTGTGAACAGTGGTGCTGGTGGTGCTGGCCTTCGCGCAGCATTTGGTCTCGCTGAAGCCGGCTTCAAGACGGCATGCATCACTAAACTCTTCCCTACCCGAAGCCATACCGTAGCTGCACAGGTGTGTAGTGTGCGTTCGCTGATGGTCGTTTAGCTTACGTTTCATAGGGAGGGATTAATGCTGCACTAGGAGTAAGTTGCAACCTACCGGAGGATATCCTTGGAAACTTGACAACATCTCATAGAATATGACGGAAGATGATTGGCGATGGCACATGTATGATACGGTGAGATTTATTATTGATGACTTGAGCATAAAGACTGAGGCCTCTCAAGGTAAAAGGTTCAGACTGGTTGGGGGATCAAGATGCTATTCATTATATGTGCCGTGAGGCACCTAATACAGTTATCGAGGTATGTTTAGCCCAATGTCATTTCGGAAATATTCTCAGCCTGGCGCATAGCTTGAGCATTTCGGCGTCCCATTCTCCCGAACTAAGGAGGGCAAGATCTACCAACGAGCGTTCGGTGGTCAGTCTCTCAAATTCGGTAAAGGTGGACAAGCCTATCGCTGCGCCGCCGCCGCCGACCGAACTGGCCATGCAATCCTCCACACGCTTTACGGACAATCCCTTCGGCACAATACGAATTTCTTCATTGAGTATTTTGCACTTGACCTAATAATGCAAGATGGTGAATGCGTCGGCGTTATGGCTTTGAACATGGAAGATGGTACATTACACCGCTTCAGGGCGCACAAGACTGTCCTCGCTACTGGTGGCTATGGAAGGGCTTACTTCAGCTGTACAAGTGCACACACTTGCTCCGGTGATGGTAACGCGATGGTTGCCCGTGCTGGGTTACCCCTTCAGGACTTGGAATTTGTTCAATTTCACCCCACCGGTATTTACGGTGCAGGCTGTCTGATCACAGAGGGTGCGTGATTGCTATGGCGTACAAGCATACATGCACTCACAGTGCATGCTACAGGTTCCCGTGGTGAAGGAGGATATCTTCTCAACTCTGAGGGAGAGCGATTCATGGAACGTTACGCACCGACGGCCAAGGATCTCGCGTCGCGCGACGTTGTATCTCGCAGTATGACTATTGAAATCCGCGAAGGACGTGGCGTCGGCCCAGAGAAGGACCACATCTATCTCCAATTAAGCCATCTACCTGCAGAAGTCCTTCATGAACGTCTCCCAGGTATTTCTGAGACTGCTGCCATCTTCTCTGGTGTCGACGTCACGAAGGAGCCCATACCCGTTCTGCCGACTGTGCACTATAATAGTACGTCCTTTTACATATTGACTCGTGCCGTCTAACTTTGAAATAGTGGGTGGTATCCCGACCAAATACACCGGAGAAGTTCTTACTGTCGATGCACAAGGCAAAGACAAAATTGTACCCGGTCTCTACGCTGCTGGTGAAGCTGCTTGTGTCTCGGTTCATGGTGCCAACCGCCTCGGTGCCAACTCGCTCCTTGATATCGTTGTCTTTGGTCGTGCTTGTGCACACCATATTAAGGAAACCCTTACTCCTGGCAAGCCCCACAAGTCCATCCCTGAAGAAGCCGGTCTCGAAAGCGTTGAATACCTCGACCAGATTAGGTATCGAACCCATTCTTAAGTGTGAAGACATCTCTTATTTTTCTTTGCGTTCTCGTAGAAACGCAAACGGTCCTGAGCCCACGGCAAAGATAAGATTGGATATGCAAAAGGCCATGCAGTCCGATGCTGCCGTCTTTAGGTATTTGGACCCTGATCCATCCCTATCCCGTTTCTTACTTGCATCCTAATAGAACCCAACAAACGCTAGATGAAGGAGTTGTTAAAGTTAGGGACATCTACAAGAACTTCGTCAGCAATGTTGGTATCAAGGACCGAAGCATGATCTGGAATTCGTGAGTTTTTCATCTTACTAAGTTTGGGTTCTTTCATCAATCTGCGTTCTTAGTGACCTTGTTGAAACCCTCGAGCTTCGCAATATCCTCCAGTGCGCTATCCAAACCATTACTGCCGCAGCCGCTCGCACGGAATCTCGTGGTGCTCATGCTCGTGAAGACTACCCCGAGGTACGCTTAACTTCCCACTTTAATTCGATAATCATTTAACCGTGTATTCAGCGCGACGATGAGAAGTGGATGAAACATACGCTGTCCTTCCAGCACGATGCCGATAAACCTGACGTTGAACTCAAATACCGGGGCGTCATCAACACAACGCTGGACGAAAATGAATGCAAGTCAGTTCCGCCATTCAAGCGAGTGTACTAGACTCTTCGACTAGGCAAAAAACGATTACATACTTCAATTCATCATGTATATAGGCACTGTTTTATTATGGTATCATCAAAAGATACAAAACATAGAGGCCGAGAATTATTACTGAAACGCTCAAGCCAAGGGGACATCAAATTCAAAACGTCCAAAAAGATTCTCTGGGAAATATCTTGCACGCACGGAGCGTCCACCAAAGTAGCGGCCGTCCAGCTCGCGGACTGTTTTCCATGCACCAGCAGGTCCGGCGAAGACAACGAAGATGCGCACAGCATCTCCGGGGTTTGAGGGAGGGGGATTAACCAAGTGCACAAGCACTCGCTCAACCGTGCCGTTCTTTGAACATTCATCCCCTACGGCACGCATCAGGGATTATATTCAGCTTGAGAGTCAGTGAGACACACCTATTTCTTCCCGTAAGTCCTCATCATCAACATCTTCGGGTCCAACCATATTCGTTAATACCACCACACGACTTGGCTCGCCAAATCGCTGCCTATCTTCCCGTGTCTTTGCATCCTCATTATTATTGATGATCTTGCCCATTTTCGATCCAACTCCTTTCGCACCGGCTGCGCCTTTTCCACTTTTGACTTGTTCGACGGTCAGCGCGTTGACGATGCCAGAACCGTCCGCTCCTAGTCCTTGTCCTTCCTTGTGACCCCATTTCGCCATAAGACGAGCAGCAAAACCATGCGGATCTGGCCTGTTGAAGCAAAGTATCAGTAAAGGCTAATAAAATTGAATAAAGGGTAGCCTATCGACTTTTTGGGAGCAGAGTCTTCCAACACAACAGGGCCCGATCCGGTTGGCGCAGGTGAGTTGGATCCTGATCCATGCTCAGACGTATTTCCGGCGGGTGCCGAGGCAGCTAATGCTCCCAACTTTGCAGCAATGGCAGCTGCTGCTTTGACTTTATCCTCAAATCCGGCAGGGATTGCTCCGGGTCCACCAGGTGGTGGTGGCGGAACTGTGGCAGGTGGTGCGAACGGGTTGTACGCCAGCTCAGGAGGTGAAGGAGCTCGTGGAGGAGCCGCAGGCCGTTGACCTTGGGACATGGCGACTCTACGAAGGTAGGCTTCATCACCGCTCATAGCTTGTGGCGGAGGAGCTGGTGATGCTGAGTGAGCACCTAAACCAAGGATGGTACCTTCATCAAGGCCTGCCGGAGGGGAAGGAGGTCGGATCTGGGGAGGAGACGAAGGTCGCATACCAGAGAGAGCTAGACGTCGTTGATACGCTTCATCGCCTGTCATGTTGAGATCAACCGATGCGGGAGGCGGAGGAGGTTGGTAGCTAGGGCGGTCATCGTGTTGATCGTCAGAATGATCATCGAACCGTCCTGTTAATCGAGTTGAACGTGAGACCAAACGCAATGTTTGCTGACACTAACCTGCTTTTCGAGGAGGTCGTTCATCCTCGTCCCCTGTGTATTCGCTGTCCGAATAGCTACCGTCGCGTCTGTACCTCTTGCGGTCTTCGTTACGCCGTTGCTCCGCGAGTCGCTCTCTTCTTTGGATGCGCTCTCTTTGTTTCCACATCTTGTACTCATTGTAATCGTTGGGACGAAGGGGATCATATTGCTCCATAGGATCCCAAACAGCGACAACGGGGGCATTCTTGTTCTAAAGGGAATCCAATTGTGTCAATTGATACTACAAAGATCAACTAACGACGCACCTTCTTCCCTTTACCCTTGCCACCTTTCTTCTTACCTCCCCCTCCGCCACGATTGGACTTGAAGCCGTTGACATCTTCATCGAGTACCATCGAGGGTGGCTTCACCTTCTTGCCCCAGCCTTGGGTTGTCGAACTGGCCGTTTCCTGTGCCGAAGTAGGCGCATCAGATTCGGTAGCCTCGACAAGCGCTGGTGGTGCAAATATGACGGCGGTCGAAGAAACGGTCGCTGTGGCGGATATTGTACTTGCGCTAGTTGCAGTAGTAGCGACCGAAGCTCCTACTGGAAGTCTATTGGCAGCAGGTTTCGCCTTCTGCGCTGGGTTTCGACGAACAGGTGCAAATGCGAGTGCAGCCGACCAAGCTATTGCGTAATTCGGGTGGGTTACAGAGACGTCACGAGCAGATGTATTGTGAAGGCATCAATAAACAAGCTCTACTAGTGCGCAAGGCAGGTAGAGAAAGATGGAGATACCAGCTGTAGGTTTTCCTGCTCCTGCTTGAGGTTGAGCTGCAGGAGGTTCAGTGGCATTCTTGGGTTGATTTGAAGACGTAGCAGTATCTTGAGATGTTGGTGGGGGAGGAGCTGAAAGAGGAGGTTGAGTAACAGAAGGAGTGAAGTTTGTTGAGCTTGAGAATTGGATTCCTCCGTAGAGGCCTCCAGCTCGACTCGACATTATTGTAAGAGATCAAGCGAGAGAAAAGCAAACAGTCCCACGATCACAGATTTGACATTATTACTACTAATTACAATGCTCTACTTGGAACCCCAAATAGCTTCTTTGCCCGCTTCTTTCGAGGCTTCATCACCCATTGCGGTGCCGTAAGCAAGTTTAGCTGCACCAGAGGCCATGATTGCAGCGGCGTTGGCGGCATTGGCAGCCATGCCTGTAGCAGATTGAGTAGTGGAGCGCGTTTGGGGCACATTGGCCCAACCATCATCTAGCAAAGTTGGTTAGAAATTTGGTATGGTATAAAGTATGGTTACCTTTATTCGAGTTTTCGTTCAACGGGTCAATGTTGGAAGACTCGATGATGCCTGGGTAGCCTTCCACCACGCCGGAAGAATTGCGCGCAGCTTGCTTGTGCCCGTCGAAATTGGGCCCAGCACCAGCACCGCGAACTTGGGAGGTGGGGTCATCGACCTTGGATTGCAAAGTGTAAGTTGTAAAGGAGAAGGATACCAAGACAACATACAAAGTTAGCAGAGATGGGGTTGTCGTTGTTAGAGGAAGGGATTGGGTTGGCTACACCTGGGTACACATTGGCACCCTTGTTGCCGGCAAGGTGGGTAGATTTATCGTTCAAAGCCATGGTTGTGTGGATTAGTGAATTGTCCATTATATATATACACAGAGAGGAGATGACGATATACGTGGAGTGGGATCACCACTGGTCTCCCCGACCGACGAAATAGCGCTCCCTCGTCTGTCTGCTCAACACGTGCACGGCAAAGTCTCCAGCATCCACGATAGCCCAGCCATTGTGCATCCGTTTCTTGGTGTTGGGCCCTAGTGCCAATGGAGGTGTCATCCCAAGTAACTAGATCCACCACTGTCACTAAATACAAAGCTTTCAATAAACTCACTGCTTACTGTTTTCCTGACAAGTCGAACCACTGATTCGATTCCACCTTTGTTTTCTGTACCCTCCTTGACCTGTGCCATCACTACCCAGTTCCATACTCCACCGGGTATATCATACGCTGATTCGCCAGCATACGTTCCTCCCCTTTTCCGTCTCCCTTGTGGTTTCCTCAACGGCAGCGGTGGTCCCATCTCAAGTTCCAACGACTGACTCACAACCAGCGTCGAAACTTCCAAGTGAGGAGACGCCTCCAGTTGCTTGTAAAGTTCTCCAATCGCATTGGGTACTCCTTGTGGAAGTGGTGGAGCTTTGTTCGCCAATGGGTTTTCGCGCAAATGGGGAGGTGGCGGACGATGAAAGTGGGGATCTGGGTCAACGAACCACGGCACTGTCGATAACGTCCTGTGCGTTGGCCGGCATATTCTCCTCAAGGCTTGCATTCTCCAACTAAGATGCCAAATGACAGAGGACTGAAAAGTTGTGTATATCACGTGATGTTACTCAATATCACAAGCGAATACCCCGATCGATCTTGGTCTGTCTGGCTGTTCAAGTTGCTCACTTACCACCACCATGGGCGTACGAGCTGGTGTCGTCGTATGTACCACCAGTTTCCTCCTTGGTATGTATCTCCTACTCCTTTTACACGCACTCGGTTAAATGCTACGCTCACAGGCGCCCTCTTCACTCACTGGATCGCAGATTCAGTCACGCTATGGAAATCCCCAATCACTGACGAACATCTATGGACGGCCGCGTCCTACTACTCTATCCTAGCAAAAGCACCATCAGAGCTCTTGTACTTTTTGGCCTCTATCGCCATCCTCGGCGGTGCTACCATTCTATGGAGCTTTAGAGATGGGGAAGCTGGTAATCTCATGTTCGATGGGGGCAGTATATGTGCGCTCAGTCTACGTTCAACATATTTCATTATCACTCACTGTTAATATCCTAGTCCTCTTCTCGACGACAATGGGCGTATATCTCTACTCGGTCATGCCCAGTAGGTTTCGCAGTCACTCCTTCACTTGCATCCTTTTAAACCCCAATCCTAGGCATCTTTGCGAAATTCGCTTCCCTCCCAATACATCAGCTCAAGGACCCCATCCCTCGTAATCTACGAGTAGCTGCTCTCGATCTCGCTTCAAGCAATTTGATCTGCAGCGTCGCCCTCACCGGCGTTCTGGCTCTCCAAGCAGGTCGTTTCTGGGCAGAAAAGTCTGAAGACGAAGATGACTTGCCCGGTGTCATACAACCAGACCCACCTTCCAACAAAACCGCAGCTGACAGCAGTGAGAACTGACGTGTACGACGCGTCAGTGATCAACTTGGTTTCTTATTCGGAACAATATTGATGACTCATGAACGGATATTACGGTTTCGTCTTGGTGTACCATATAATGCATAATTATTGCTTCAGTCACTGCTGCGCAGTTCGATAGAGCGGTATTGCAATTAATGAGGTGTCTCTGATAAGTGTCTAATTTCTATCGATTATATTACTCCTGCACAATATCTTCCTTGCGCGGCGCCTTTGCGTTCTTAAGCTCTGTGCCTTGTCCTATGATGGACTGTGCATCATCGTCCAGCACGAAACCTATCAAATCCTCGTCAATACCAACGTATCCGCAAACGAGTAAACATACCTAATCCTTCCTCACGAACCAACCCCAAGACGTGCTCGAGCTCGACGTAACCATCCTTGTCCACGTCAAGCTTCTCTATCACTGCCCGCCCGACTTCATCGTCAGGCTTGTGCTTGATCACAGCAAGTGCCTTCTCGAGGTCTTGAACGGATATACGACCTTGCGGATCAGCCGAAATCATCTGCAGTGAATTGCCTACGCGAGCATCGTATTCCTGGAGTTGCTGATCAATTTTAGTGAGCATAGACCGGATACGCTTGGTCAGAGCGCCAGAAGGCGATTTGGGATCCTACAACCGGGTGGTAAGTAAGTTGTACAAAGGAAAATTATAATCGTACCTCTTCCGCTTGAAGGTTCTCCTCCATGAGCGCACGAAGTTCGTCACGCTCTTTGAGTACGCTGGATTTCGCAGAAAGGATCGACAAGGCTTCACTAAGCTCCTTCAATTGCTCGGTCGTCATTCTGGCATTGTCATCTTCGAGTTCTTCCGGTAGTAGCTGGGGTGATTGATCCTCAGTATTTATATGCCACAAGCAATGGTTGATAATAATTACCTCAGAGTCGGGCAAAAGGGCTCGAGCAGTGCGTGCTTCCAGTTCAGCAGCTTCTCTGGCAGCACGTCGAGCATCTTCCTCTTTCTGCTCTTGTTCCTCTTCGTCCTCAATAAGTTCTTCTTGCTGTTGCAGGACCTCGAGTTTCTTCTTGTAACTTGCTTTCTCCGAGTCGACTTCGAGCTCGGCTTCATTAAGCTACGTTGCTAGTCAGTACTAGTCTTTCGAATCAAAGGAGACGCAGATATATTACCAAATTATCTGGAAGGCCGCTCAAGACGCTCTCGATGCTTCTAATGACGGCAGTCTTGCCGTCCTCTTCATCTCCCGGTTTCCTGTCAAAGTTGAAAGCACGACCAAGAATGAGAAGCACTCCAGAAACACGGTTATGAAGGTGAAGCTGTATCCAAGTCGTTAATTCATCACGCAAACGCGCAGGCGACACGCCACCAGTCCTAATACCACGAGATTGACATGCAGCGATAAGTTCAGCAATAGAGAGTTCATCCACTCCTTCGGCGTTGATGAGTTGATCGTCTCTACGAAGTTCGAGAAGCCTAGCGCGAATAGCACCACGGAGGAAGTTGTCTGTGCCAAAAGCGTTGAGCCCCATATACCGACACATAGAGACTAGCTGTGGCCGCGAAAGGTTGTCGAGGGTAAGGTCATCGTCAAAGAGCTTGGCAACGTTGATGATGTCTTGTGCAGAGGGTGATTCACCAGTAGAACGAACTTTACGAAAGAATTCTTTGAATGCATCGCTGCCGACAATATGGGCATTAGCTTTAAGCCCAGACTCTCGGAGCGTTTCTTGGAGGAACTTGGCCATTTCGAGTCGAGAGCGGAGGAGTTTGCGTTGTTTCTCTTCCTATATCATCGATATTATGGTAAGGACGAAGACATAAATGCGATGTAGACGCTTACGGCTGCAAACTTGTCTTCAAAGGTAGAAGGTAACATGTTTGGGAACAATTTCAGTGCAACGGGGAGTAGCAGTTCCATGAAAGGAACTATGATGAAGACAGCAAACGGTACAAGTCGGAGAAGGTCTTGTGTGGTTCTCTTGAGCTAGAGGTGAATAAGAATAAGGCTTTCTGAGGCTTTATTATTGAAATAAGTACGAACTTGTCTTCGCTCTCGTCGCGTCAAGGCTTCGCCATGCAAGATTTTCCATTGTAGTCTTGCTGAAATGCGAACTTCCGACACTAAAAGCTTTGTACCGTGCCAATAATGCTGCGCTTCATGCTTGACCTTCTTCCATACCCGAGTCACTAACGGTCCTTTAGGTTCCTCTTTATTCGCTGGCGGGGAGGGTTTGACCTCTGAAGATGTTGCCGGGTCTGAGGGCACTGAGGAGGCATGGTTGGAAGCGGGCGACGAATGCGAAGAGGTGGACGCCTGCGTGGGCGCAGTTTTGGTGCTTTGGAAGCGATGGAAGGCAATTACATGAGATGAAGGCGTTGAGTCTAAGTAGTTGCGAGGGACAGAGATTAGTTGGGTATAGGAAAGTCTAGTAAGGTGATGAGGCCTGCTATAGGAACGGGCGAGAAAGGACGGTGGAGGGCGGGGGAGCCATAAAGACATGAAGAGTCGAGTCGAAGCTCACGTCAAATGCAAAATATCCTGTTTATCGTTATTTCCACTAAAAGACAATGCCTTCCACCATCGAACTACACGATCCAACTACTAAAGCTTACAAGAAAGCAAGACGCCAATACTATAAAGCTACAAAGAACAGAAGTAATGATATACAATCAGAGTGGTCGCCTTTCCGTGCAGCGGAGAAGCGCTACAAGGCTCGCTTTCCTCCCCCTGACTTGAATGATGTATTGGATCTCGCGACTTTGGATCCCCATCGTGTAGATGAGGTCAAGCTTGGAGGCTGGACTGGCAGACCAGACACAGTGGAATATAGGGACGTGTCTCTAGATAAGAATGCAACCGCAAGAGCTTTCACCATTCCTCGCATTCCCGGTACGTCACAACCCCCCTAACTTCAGCTCTTCTAACTCGTTCCTTTCAGGTTTGGTTATCATACCAGGCTTTCTGTCCCCAGACAAACAGCGGGATCTTGTTCGTTGGTCTCTATCAGACCATGCAAAGTACCCAAATGATACCAACCTTGATGCTCATTATCTCGTTCCTCGAGATGGTATCTGGAACATGTACATCAAATCCCTGAAGGATCCGGCTCAGGAAGAGCTTATACATCCTCGGGTATTAGCCACTCCTGATGAGGCGTCCACCATCCATTACGAGCCTGCTGGTCCACGGCAGCTTATCAACAATACTCCAGCTACTCCAGAGACCTTCACGTCTATTTCATCGACGCCCAAGCCTCCACCTACTCCTTCTCCCAATGCGCAACCTTCTAAGGCATCTGATCTTCTCCCAAAAATGCGCTGGGCGAATATAGGTTGGTTTTATCATTGGGGAGTCAAGCAATATGATTTCAGCAAAGGGAAAGTCGAAGTGGATGCGAAGCTGCATGACGTGTGTAAAAGTGCAGTTGGTTGTGTGGATTGGGATTCTTTGTATGCGGGATCGGAAGCATTGTGGGGCGATGAAGGTCCAGCTTGGAAGACGTGGACCGAAACCTATGGTATTAATTCTAGCCTGTGCCTCAGGATCTACAAGATATTAACGTGCCGTCGATAGAACCTGATGCTGGTATCGTCAATTTCTATCAAACCAAGGTATGAGTTTGGCGACCGTGTACGAATTACACCAACGATTCTGTAAGGATACCCTAATGGCACACGTCGATCGATCAGAAGTCTGTGCTACTTCACCTCTTGTATCCATTTCGTTCGTATCCTGTTCATCCCCATCAACCATATGTACTGATAACATATCCACTAGCCTCGGTAACGCGGCTGTCTTCCTCATAGGAGGGCTCACGAGAGACATTGAGCCCATCCCAATTCTCCTGCGTTCAGGCGATGTGGTAATCATGTCTGGACCTGCCTGTCGGCGTGCATATCATGGTAAAATCAGCGTTATAGCTGTATTATGTGTTGCTTATTGAAGGTTTTTCTAGGTGTTCCAAGGATACTTGAAGATACGCTTCCTAAACACTTGAATAATGGAATAGACGAGGACTGGGATCCTTATGCGAAATACATGACAACAACACGAATAAATATAAATGTACGGCAGGTATTCCCAAAGGGATTTAGACCTGATAGCAGTGTACAATCTAATGTAGAGGGTTGAATCTCGAATATTTCATACTCGCTCCTATATTATGCTTGGATTCAAGGGAACAGCCAAACATCATCATCACTCAACTGTATAGTTTCTCCAATTTTTTCTCACGGCAACCCCTTACTCGCACCTGCAAGCTCACCAAAAAACTAGATACAGTCCGCAATCATGGAAAACGACCAGGTATGCTACTTTCTGATATATCCAAGGTGCTAAGGCTCACCCAATACTTAGGGTGTTCTCGTCGATCTCTACGTCCCCCGCAAATGCTCCGCCACTAGTCCGTTTCCTACCCACAACTCATCCTGCGATACATTTGACTGAAGTTAATGTTGTTATAATAGACCGCCTCATCACCTCAAAAGACCACGCCTCGGTCCAAATCAACGTCGCCGATGTCGATGCCAACGGCCGTGCTTTGGGCACGTCGACCACCTTTGCACTCTGCGGACAGGTGCGATCACAAGGAGAGAGTGATGATTCGCTGAACAGACTGGCTACTAAAGCTGGACGTGAGTAGTTTCATACTTGGAGGTGAAGTGATGTGCTGAATGATGAAATTACTCGATCGCTTGGATTATAGTCCTCCGTAATGTCTGGTCGTACCAGAAATAATGTACTGTACCAGTATTCTTGTCACGCTTGAATCTTATCCACTGCAAACTCTCATGGTGGTGCTGAGTGTCTGGAAAGTTGACAGTGTGGGTGCTTAGTGCTCCCTCCACTGGCTTGAGCATTCATTGTAACTGCTGTGTATCTGAGGAATAGTCAAAATGAGTTTAGTTACGTATCACGTGGTTAGACGAGATTGGGTGGTGCCGTTGCGCAGCTGAACTCTGGCGCAGTCGGTGACATTCAGGTATGAATACCACTGACTCCGTCTCTCCCCCTTCTTCCTTTGACGGTTCCTTATCCACCATCTCCGTGTGTCTCTGTCCACCCCTTCTTCTGCTTCCGTCCTAATCTCAAGCATTGTTAATAGTTCGACTCTATGGTTGAGATCAAGCGGTCTGATGTCACTAATTCTCCCCAACTTACACCAACAAGTCCAAATTCTGAAGACGACAAGTATCGGCTGCTGTATACAAGATCAAAGGTTTATATCCACCCGACAGCCTATGCAAGAGACAATATTCCTGGGTTTGTGGCTCTTGTGAAGCGGGTGCGTCAGACGCCCCTAAATTTAGTTACAGCTTTGCCGATATCGTGTTCTAGGAAGCTACGAACCCAACATACCTTTTAGCGTGGATACCAGAGAATCTACTAGATGAGAAAGGAGAGAATGAGTGGAAAAAATTTGTTAAGATCGAGGAACAGGCGACTCTGGATGAGGAGGATGAAGGTGAATTATCTTGCTACACATCAGCGTGGTCTGCTAATCTAATCAAAACATAGATGTCGTTTTCATTGACCTGCCTAATCACAGGCCGGAGTCCTACGCGTTCTCCGTTCCAGTGACGTCCATATACTCCCTCATCATTCATCCACCATCTTTGTCTTCATGGTGTAAGTACAGAAACCATCTGCTCATCGCTACGTCTCGCAGCTGACACTGCCTTACATTGTTTAGATGGATCCATAGCTGTAAATCTGATCAACGGCGAAACGCTTCCTACCCTTCATTTTCACGACGACGAGTCCCGATCATTCGCTGCACCAACCCCAAAGTCTCCGCAAACTAGCAAGGTCGGACTTACTTCATACCCTCCTCCTCCCTCCTCACCTTCGCCCCCTCCGAAATCGAATGGCTCGTGGGGAGGAGAAGACTTTCTCAACAAGCTGCGATCTTACGCTCATGTCCTCCGTTCTACCTTGCAACCGTCCCTCTACCTGATCGATCCTTCAAAGGCTGACATGGAAACACATACAACCCAAATATTTGATGACGATGCCGTAGATGACATACTCGCCCAGTCGTCATACGCAAATTCTCATTCCCCCGTTCCAGCCCACCGAAGACCCCGACCGCTCTCTTCCTTGTCTCCAAATCCATATTCACAACGATCCTCCGTCCTACATCGCTCCCTTGGCTCACCTACCAGCTCGTCACCGCCTACTCAAGCACGCATGGCTTTACTCCAGTCATTTTCGAACATCACCCGAGCCACTCGTCATGCTGCTCAGAACATCCTTTCGCACCCTTTAGCCAAACCCATTGTTCCCCACTTACCTGACCCAGTGAAGAGCTTGGTGAATGCAAACGGTGAAACTGAGTGGGGTAGCTGGGTGGAGAAGGGTGGTGTCGGTGAATTCGAGAGTGCCCGTGTGTACCTGGCACGTTGGGCTCGTATAGTCGCTGAAGAGGGCGAACGCGCACGAAGACGTGAAGCGCTATCGTTGCCTTTCTCTTCCAATGAAGCAGAGGAAACCTCTTTGGGCGTCTTCGAATTGCTGCACTCGGCAGCCAATCTTCCTACTCCTAAGTCTTCTCGCGATCCTAGCCATCCTGTCAACGAGGAAATGTGGGATGCGTGGTTTGGCAAGGATGGTAAACCTCGCATCAGCAAGGAGGAAATGAAGCGAGAGATCTTCAGGAGAGGAGTAGATCCACATGGCCACTTAAGACGCAAAATATGGCCATTCATACTGGGTGTACATAATTGGGATACTACAACTGCTGAACGACAGAAACAGTGGACAGAAAAGCGGCGAGTCTGCCTTTTCCTTCATCTATATCTATATTGACGTTCGGCCTTGCAGACGTCGCTATCGAGAGCTCAAAAATCAATGGTATGGTGTCCCCGAGGTTTTTGACCGGCAAGACGTTGTAGATGTACGTGTTCAATCCCACCAAGGTGATACTTATTCACACTATGGCCATTGCCAGGAACGCCATCGAATAGACGTAGACTGTCGTCGAACAGACCGAACCCATCCCCTCTTTGCCAGCAAAACATCGCCAGATGAGAAACAGCCACAGCGGTACTCTACTATATCTCCTCAAGTTGTCGACATTGGTGCCCAGTCACCGAGCAACGAACATTTGGATAGACTAGCAGGCATATTACTCACGTATAATTTCTATGAAAAGGATCTTGGTGTGTCTAGGTTTAATGCTGAATCACTGCTATAAAACTAACTTTGAAGGCTTTGAAGGTTACGTGCAGGGAATGTCCGACCTTTGTGCACCTATTTACGTCATTATGCACTCGGACGACGAAGCGGAAGAACTCACATTTTGGTGTTTCGTAGAGGTTATGAACCGCATGGTTAGTACATCCCCATATTATTCAAATCCCGCTATAAACTCAAATTCTTAGAAACAAAATTTCCTGCGAGACCAGAGTGGGATGAAGAAGCAATTACTGACGCTTCAACAACTTATCGGTTTTATGGATCCGGAACTCTACCGCCATCTAGACAAAATCGACGGACTGAACTTGTTCTTTTGCTTCCGGTGAGTGTACTGCAGCGTGTCTCTTCATTCTTATATTTACTAAAAGATATGTTCAGCTGGGTTCTAATAGCTTTCAAGAGAGAATTTCCTTTCGATGATGTTTTGAAGCTTTGGGAGGTTTTATGGACAGACTATTATAGTAACGACTTTGTCCTCTTCATCGCTTTGGCCGTCCTGGAGTCTCACAGAGACATGATACTTCGATACCTTGTTGAGGTATGTTCACAAACTCTCAGCTGTAAATATAACTAAGGGTTGTCTTTCTTTAGTTTGACGAAATATTGAAGGTGAGAACCCATTTGTCCGTTTCCATGACTTAATCTCAATTTCTGTTCTAGTACTGCAACGAACTCAGCATGACGATTGAGCTTGATACTACCCTCGCGCAAGCCGAAGTGTTGTTCCTTTCCTTCTCACAGCTAGTTGCCGACATGGACCGTCGGCGTGCCGAAGACTTCAACGCACCGCAATTGAACGGTCTTCGCCAGCGCACGTCGGCAGGCAATAATTCAAAGCAGGCTAATATGGCTATACCCTCTTTGTCAGAAAATCTACGAAGTCTACTGAACACGTCGAGGTGAATGGACCCCTGTCTGCAGTCATGTATCGTATAGTACGATATCACGTTGTATAATAGCTTACTTTCAGTATGTGTCCAAAACGCTCATTTGGTCCCGTAAATTGCCAGAGTTTCTGCGCTTTATCCAATGTATCTTCCGCGTACCTCACCATCTTCAATGGGCTGAGAGGATCGCTGACATGATAGCATCTTCCAAGAGTTGACTCCTGCTTCATACACGGCGTAGTCTTTGCTTCCCTTAGAGCAGCTATACATGTCCCAGAACAGTGAACTTAGTAACAGCCATGTACATGATACAGCAATAATATCGCCGCCCGAAGCATCCTAAGTAGTCGAGGTACACTCCCACATTCAAACGCAGTGGGAAATAATATTTGGTGTCACATGATACGAACACACTTTTGAAATGTCCAACCTCACCATCTTGCGTAGCTATGCCTTGAAAAAGGATCCATCAACGTTACCTCCAACGATACTATTCAATCATAACGACAGATCCCTCACCATTTATGACGCGTATCCAAAGGCTATATTCCATTTTCTCCTTCTTCCCCGTGTACAGGACCCCTTTACTGTTGCAGACCTCTCGAGCCTTCGCTCTCTCTTGAAATGTGACAGGTCTTCAGCCAAAAATCTCCTGGAACAATTGCATGAGGATGCTAAGGCCGTGAAGAAAGATATTGAGGAAGAAATGGTTAGCCGATACGGGTTCAAGTGGGATATATGGTTGGGTTTTCATGGGGCACCGTCAATGGAGTAAATACATGTTCATATGTATTGCTGTCGTGAAAGTTGGCTGAACCGCTCGTGGATTTCAAGGCATCTGCATCTGCATATTATCTCTTCAGACTTTTGCTCAGACAAGTTGAAGAATAAGAAGCACTACAACTCTTTTCACCCAAAGCTAGGGTTTTTCTTGCACCTCGACGAGGTTCTCTCATGGTTTGACGCCGAGGAGTCTTATTTCGCTACAGTAAGTCAATATATATCTCGTAGTTTATCGATCAGAGTTTTGATGACCACTGCAGATGGCAAGACTCGACAAGCATAAATACGAAACAATGTTAAAGGAGGATCTAGCTTGTTGGCGTTGCGAATCTTCCATGAAAAATATGCCCACGTTGAAAGCTCACCTACAAACAGAATTTGAAGAATTAACCAAAAGGGAGAAAGCAAAGTTAGAAAGAAAGCGAAAGCATGAAGGCAAACAAAAGGATACGCCTGCGGACACGTCTGATGACGCTGTGGTAGACAAGAAACTCAAGACGACCTCGGAAGCAAATTGAAATTCTCCTCGTCACCACATTGCTATTGTCGATAATCCAACTGTCTATTTTACATGTTTTACAACAAAAGACATACAGGTACATCTAAAATCATCGTGTTTCTCGTTCTTTCTTCTATGCAGCAGCTTCAGTGGAAGTCCCCGCCTCCTCAGCCAAAGCCTTCCCTTCTTCAGCGATCGCGTACAACCTTTCAGCCCGTGACCTCTCACTAGCCTCGCGGATGGCCCAAGTAAGCTCATAAGTTCGGCAAGCATCTGATTCTGTCGTCAGATTGACCTCCAAACGGGAGTCTGCCCCACTCACCTTCATACGAGCTGAGAATTTGGCACGCATCGGGGTCCTCCTCGATGTCTTCGACGATATCAATCAAGTTGGATATCTACGCGATGGCTTAGTATCATGTATGTCAAGTAGTGTCTCCTGACATACTTCGGAGAAGAAAGGATCATCGTCAGGGAACTTGATTTGTTGTTCATGATCATCGCCAGGTTTGCGAATAACCAAGATAGGTTGCACATAGGGGTCGACCAGCCTAAATAGGAGTACTCAGGAGATGGACAATCATGTTAGGAGGGAAACTCACTTGAGTTGGTATCCATCCGCATAGACTTCTAGCTCGCAGCTGTAGTTTGTCCCCTGTAAAGCCACGACATGGGTGAAAGTACCCACTGCCCCACTTTCATATTTCCTGAATCAATACATGTCAATCCATGTCCACGCAGCTAGCGGCCTCAAAAGCCTACCAAGTGGCAGCAGTGACACGAGGAATCCTGTTCTCCGGAAGAATTTTAGTCTCATCTATGCGCATCTTTGAGAGGTGCCCAGCATTCTCATCCCACTCTAGGGAATGCGCGGTGACGGTGGAAATATCAACTTCTCCGCCAAAATAGCGCGACAAATCGCAGAAGTGAGTCCCTTGTTCCACGATGGGACCAGCGCTGAGTAACAAGGAGGGTGAATTACAGTCTAAGGCGTAATGTATGACAAACCTTTTGGACTTATCCCACCAATCTGGCTTTGCAATAGCTTCATATGCGCAAGCGTAACGAGCAATGGTAGCCATGACCGTGAGGTTATTCTCTTGGATTATCTGCTTCATCATTTGAACCGCTTTGAGATACCGGAGCATGTACCTTGTGCGAGTGATCAGTCTATACGCATCTTTGTTCACTAATAGATTACCTACCCAACGGAACAGATGGTCTTGCTTTCGTGGATAGATTTAGCAATTTGGAAAGCTTCTTCCAACTCATCAACAGGGCCGGTGGCGATTGGCTTCTCAATGAACAAAGCAACGCCAGGGAAGTGTTTCAAAAGCTGCATCTCAATATCGCGACCTGACTTCAATGTACCGCGGAACATCGGGGGGCTGCCAACAATGACTGCCTTAGGTCGGTCCTTGGGAGACATGACTTTGACGAAGTCCTCAAGCGTCTTGAAGACGCGAGTATTCTGGTAGGCAGAAACGACGAATGAGTCGCATTTCTTCTGTAAGACAGCGTGGGCACGCTCGATGGCTGGGTCAATGAGGGCCACAACTTTAAGACGTCGACCAAGTTTGCTTGAGATCACATCAGCATGATGATATGTCTAAGGCGAGGGCATGGACTTACTGCTCCAAACGGAAGGAATGGTTCCACGGTCCCTCGTCCGAACCTGCAAAAGTGGAGTGGTTGGAAACCTCGAGTATGATGAAGATAGATAACAGACACACCAAACATGATATTTCCTGCGCCGATGAAGACAACGTTAAAGTCGTCTGATCCTCCAATGTGGATCGTTCTGTAGGCATAATAAGTATTAGACAATAAATACTAAATGGATCAGCGCGATCGATGGGAGGTGCCAGGACATCGTGTTGTAGACTATGAAGACGAGATAATTAAGACATGGAGACAACGAACTTGTCCATTGGGAGTAGCCTAGAGGGGTCAATAGAAGGCCGTCGCGATTGGAACTCGGATGGTCTTCGCGACGCAATCTGGGAACCGCGCCTGTCGGACATACGCCGCTCAGAAGGTCGACGGCTCGACAATGGTGAATAAGGAGGGGAATTCATGGCGTGGTGGTGATCAAACTACGAGTATGGTTGAGATACGAAATTCAATGAAAGGATTGAAGAACTACCAACTGAGTATAATTTGTTGTGTGATCGTAGTAGTTGTGAACAGACGAGCAGAACCTCAGCCGGAGTTATCAGCTCTATTATGGTGGAAATAAGCGCCGAATATATGACGTAAATATAATTTATGCTGGGTATCACATCGGTCTCAATTCGCCTATCGACTTCGAATCAGAATCGCTCAGCACGACGAGCACGTTCCTTCTCCAATTCCTGCTTTCGTTTCTCAGCTGCCTCCAATCTGTCCGTCATTGCCTTTAATTCAGCTTTGAGCTTCTCGTTCTCCTGCGTAAGTTTCATCACATTGCTGGCGCGCTTCTGGACTTTGTCAGTTCTGCAATATTGTGTCATCCACTCCGCTCGCTCTGAATGCTCTGAACCAAAATCCAAAATGGTGGTGGTGGGGGAGATGGCGGTGCTGTGAAAGGCAGATGTTGGAAGACTTACTGGATGAGTTTGTCAGGCTCGCTGCTAATGAGGGACTCCAAGTCAAAGCCAAGACCCGCATCTGGGATCTCAGTGCGTATGGGTGACCATAGGTGATCCTCACGCTCCTCGTGCATATCTACTTCTTCGAAGGGCTGGAGTGGCTGAGCTCTCGACCTGAATAAATCATCGTTCACTAACTCCTGTCTGTGAGGGACTCTACAAACCCTGAGTCATCGCTGCTAGAAGGTCGGGAAATCGAGGGGTTCATTGTGTAAAGATACGGGGTGGACTGGTTGCTTGAGTCGTAGTGCTGAGGATGGTTCAAGCTCTGAAGCTTGAAGGTCTGAGTAGCGAGGATGGCTGTGAACATACTTCCATTTATTAGATTCCCACGGCAGTGATCACCTCAGTCCATATACTACACCGCAACCCTTTGCATCATGCCACTGCTTGTGCAACTGAACATGGGCCACGCTATCATAATATTCACCATTATGTTCTTCCTATTAGCTAGCTATGCCGTGCTGTTCAGTGCATGGTTACCACCAACCGGGAATTATGTATGTTCTTTTGCCAGTCAGCTCCGCCCAAATACGAACCAAAATTTTGTAGATTCTGGACACCCTTGCACAAGATAGCCATTACAAATACTTCGCTTTGCTAATGATTCCCACCACTAGTTATTTTGTCATCGCCAACTGGGTAGGCTGGCAATATTACCGCAATTCTTAAATCCTTAATGCAAACATGGTCACGAGCGGGTACATAGGCGGACGTGCGAGGACATGGAAGACGATCGAGCATATGTCAATAAATATGCTAATAAATAATGGAAGCCAACAATAAAGACATGTGTTCATGGGATCATCCGCGAACTGAAGGTGGGCGCGAGCGCGATCTTCGCCGTACTTCTTGCAGCTCCTGCCATATACGGCTAGTTGGCTGCTCGCTATTGACGGAACTAGGTGGTCGTGGGCGACGAGACGGGTTCATACTTCTAACTTCACTGAGCGCCGTCCTGGAACGGACTGGGCTGACGTCCCTTGCGGAGCGGACTCCTCGTGAAGAGACGGCAGAACGAGCGGGGCTCGGCTCCCGAAGGAAGATGGGAGAGGGAGACGAGGTGGTGGCTTGAGTACGAGTCTCCGTAGATAAGAGTTTTGCTATGCCTCTTCGAGCCGGATAAGGTCTCGAGATTGATGCCGTCTCTACAACAGACTCTGTATCACTGCCATCTACAATCGCTTCTCGATGAGTTTGTTTCGGTAAGAGATTTCGAGGAAGTGCGAATGGACCAGGCCTTGATGAAGCTGCACCTTGCCGGGGAGTAGACGTAGGCAATCTCAAATATCTCGCGCGACTAAGCAGTGTTATAAAATAATCAGCATAGAGACCTATGTATCAATGAATATTCTGCACAACTCACGCTACTGCCTTTAACGCCATCTTCGTTCTATAGACTTGAACCCATTTATTGAGGTAGTTTGACAATACAGAGTGGCGATGTCTTTCCCGAGCAGTTTTAGCCAGCAAAGCTCGCGGCATAGCTGCTCTCCACTTTTTCCAGTACTTGGCCTTGATATTTGAGGCGTAGAAGCGTATGGCGGGGAGAGACTGGACGTGGGTGTGGTTATGTCCACCACGGCGCATTGAAGCTGATAGTCAGCACATACCTTCGTTTTTGCATGCCATATACCAAATGCACGGAATAGCAAATTTCGCTGGGTTTGGAGCATAACGACATGCTCCTAGAGAACGTTTGAGCACGCGTGAGTCAAAATGACAAGGGACAGACACTGACAATTGGTCGCAGCCGTTCAGCTTTGAAGCGGTCCCTCCATTTGTCCCAAGCAATTGAGATGATAGCTAATTTCATTTGATCTTCTTTCTTCTGTAGGATCAGACGTCGGTGCCGTGAAGCTCGAGCAGCAGCCAACCAGCGGTAGAACACGCGTCGGATGGTTTCTACAAGCCATTTGGAACAACATGGCATATTTCGTGCAGAAAACACTTACCTTCTCGCTTCACATATTGATAACTTTCCATGAGGTTGACTTCCTCGACGTGTCTCATGCAAACGGTTTTCCATTTGTTAAACGCGGTGCTAAAGGTCGTCGTTAGTCACTAGACGAATGCACCAACTCAATTGACAAACCTCAAAATAGCATTATCACGGTGCTGAACAACTTCTAGCTCTTTGAGCTTGATGTTGATGACGCGGTTGGTCCAGCGGACGAGTGCGTTGGACATGATACGCTATTCTACAATTCAGTACGTATATAGTTGACCCTGAGGATGGACGCACCAATTTTATAGCGGAAGCCATAGTTTCCTCAGCGATCCTATAGTTCCTAGCATTCTGAGCACTTTTTACCCATACTAGAAGTGGAATTAGTGAGTGATTCAAAATTGTGGTTTCGAAGGGCTTACGGTAGAAAAATCTTTGAAGTAGCTTCCTTTCGAATTTCTTCACTTGTTTTTCCCGTCGCTTCTCCGCCAGTTGTTCCCTCCACCGATTCCAAGCACGACGCGTGATCAGATGCCTTTCTATCATTCTTGCCTGTCTGTATAGCTTCAACTTCTCGCGAAGCTCTGATCGCCATTGACGGAAGGACTTCAGGCACAATTGTGATGAGTGATATTGAGTTGCGATGTTTTGAGAGTTTTGGTGGCGCGAATATACATGTAACCACTTTCGCAATGCAAATTTGGCATCAACAGAGGTTATCCGTCGTGAAAAGGCATCAGCTACATCTAGATACCCTAGTCAGGGCAGTACTATTCAGCAGGGAGCCAAGCAAACCTTCGCGCTCTCTTTGAATCATGACAGCATGCCTCCAGGTTGACCATGTCTTCTTGAGCGATCGTAGGGATTTAACGCGTTCCAACAGCTTCCCCCGTTCGCGAGCCTTCCAAACTCGCATAATGGCCCTCAATAAAATATCATCTTGACGTGCTAAATGCTTGTTGGCGCGGCTGTCTAGTATCTGGGAAGTTTAACAACAAAAAAACAAAGTAGGCAGTCGGATGCTACCTTTATCCGAGCTTGGGCTGCTTTCCAAGAGCGAATGGCATGTTTCATGGCTACTAGGTCATAATATGCATCTGCGGTACGTGTCTCGTGCCTGAGAGAATCGCGTTACGATTAGAAATGCGAAATATGGTATTAAACTTACATCCGTGTTTTCCACTTGCCCAGCGCGTTGCGCACGACACGCAAGCTGACTACATCTTCAATCATTCTCTCTGCCATTCGTGTTTCTAATGCACGCTCCCAGCGATACCAGAAAGTACTCAATAGCCGAGAGTCCACAGTCTTGATAGCAGCTTCTGCAACCGATTCGAGGTGATCTAGTTTATCCAACCCCCACTTCCACCGATTGTAAAACTTGATTAGAAGTTGCTTTGTATGATATTGGTCGGCGAGGTGCAATTTGTATGACTGCCGCCACTTTGTCCACACATCTGTCTTCAGGTTTGCTTCCCTCTTCTCGCGAACAATCTTCATCTTCATTCTCATATCCTGTCGCCATTGGTTTTGTTTCTTCAATTTTACCTTGCCCTTCCAGACATCTAGCATGCGCCGAAGTAGTCTCTTGTTCGCAATTGCGGTAACCCGGGAGTAAAGTTCAAACCTAGACGAAGTGCGGTTCCGCCAGCGTTGGAAATGTGTCTGAAGTATGATATTATCTCTGGCCTTGCTGATTTGGTCATTAGTTGTCTGAAAAAGGTATAAACACCCATTTGTAAATTGAGAGCATCAGCATACTATTATCCATTGAAACCCTTCTTTCCAAACTTCCCAGCATCTTTCCATCAGCCTTTCATGATAGAAACGATCAGCATCTTCCTCGTCCCGACGCATTTCAATCTTCTTCCAAGCATCTTCTTCATTGACAACACTCCCCCTCCTTTGCTTAGCTTGTTCGATGGCTGATCGAGCAGCAGCAACACGGTTATGTGAGTTGGTGACAGGTATTTTGCTGTAAGGTTGGTCAACGGGGCGCAACGACGATTGACGAGTGAGTTCTACAAGTTGCTTTCCACCTGTCGCTGCCCGGTAAGATGGAGGCGTGGTCGACGGGCCAGTTTCAGTCGTCTCTTCGGACCTCCATGAGTTCCGGCGCTGAGTATTACGTTTAGCTGGGTGACTGTCCAGCTGCAAAGGCGCCATCAGGATAGGGTAGCTTCGGGTTCTGGTGATGTGATCCTCTGTAGTCTCAGAAGGGG
Source organism: Pleurotus tuber-regium (assembly GCA_014058305.1). Lineage (NCBI taxonomy): Eukaryota > Fungi > Basidiomycota > Agaricomycetes > Agaricales > Pleurotaceae > Pleurotus > Pleurotus tuber-regium. Next base: position 2,235,829 of record JACFYU010000026.1, on the reverse strand, counting down.
CAATTGACGTGAACGGAGACGGAGATCGATGGAACCTCCGAGGTATCTGATGATAATGGGGTTCATCCAGATCGACCGTGATTTCAGAATGTCCAACGCCATTCCCATTCTCAGTTGAAAACAGGGTAAACGATTCATCGTCACGACGAGGAGCAGAGAATTTCCCTATGCGAGTAGCCTTTGTGGCTAGCTTGTTACCAAAGCCATTTTGACGTTTGACTTCTGACCACTTTTCCTGCCAATTTCTGCCCTTCAGCGTACCTAATTTCAAGAGTTTCCCGTAATACACAACTTCGTTGGGATCCAGTCCTCGCTCTTGGAGGATATCATTATAAGCCTTGAAGACAGTCAGGAAAGTGGTTGCGTTAGCACCAGCGCGATCAATGACTGCGTCCAGGAGTTCCACATCTGCAGGTGAGAGATTTATGAGCTCTGGAACCGTCAGCGTCGAAGTCCGCGAGACAGTACTAGACGCCGGGGTTGCAGCCCTGTGTTTAGCGGGTATTGGTACCAGTTTCGCGGGCGGTGATGCTCGGGCGGGCTTGAAGTCCAACATTTGGACCTATTGGTCCCTGCAAACGCGGTGTTTAATAACTTCACACAAGACGCGTTCGCGAGAGTCATGTTTATATCACGTGACCACAGAGACAGTTAGAAAATTTTGAGTTTTAGACACACTGTGGCATGGTTGAGGGATGTGAGGTTCCAGTATTAGGTAGTCAAACAGTTCAAGCAAAAAAATTTATTAGTTGTGTTCAACCGCCACCCAGGACAGCAATATATACTCCGCTGACCCCCCTCAGAGGTCAGTACCCCTCCTGACCTGACCTGACTGACCCTATTGACCGTGGGTCAGGTCAGCTAGGGTCAGGTCAGCACCCAACACTGGACACACAATTAAATACGTAGTATTACATCTATATCAGAACATAACAAGCTTAGAAATACACTCGTAAAGCCGCGCTCGCTTGCGATTCTAAAGGACAATAAGGGCATTTGACGCGTCTATGAATATTGTCAATAACCGCAATACCAGCACTATAAACAGCGCGCTTACCCCCCAGGCTTATTGAGCTTCTGTAAGCTATCCTTGGTGATTACATGACCACATGTCATCATCATTGGCGGGTTCTGCTCCGTGGATTGCTCCTTAGATACCGGGCAAGCAAATATGGAGTGGTATCGGTTTTCGGGCGGCAAAGCTATTTCAATCTAGATAGGGGTGAAAAATTATTAGATACACCTCATTCGTATGGATACTCGAGCACTCACAGGAAGCTCGTCTGTTTGGCTCCATTCACTCTTCCTTTCTCTCATCACTTTTCGTCCCTTTTCTATTCGAGCAAGTGCACCTCCTCCGCCGATATCTCCAACCACACGCAACGGGAGTTGTCTACTCATACCCAGACTGGCACAGTACTCTTTTGCAAAGAGTGGTTCTAGGTCGAAATGCAGGTTCGGTGATGCGAGGTCAGCATATGGTGATTTCTGTAAACGCGATAGTGGTAGATACGCTATGCATCCACATAGTCTCCGAAACTCATCCGGATGCTCCGAGTAAAAGGGACGTAAAGCCTCGTTGGCATATGCTATGGCTGGAAGAGCGTTTGGTGGATGGGATGAAAGAAGTAATCGTATGTATTGCGACCGATGAAGATAGAATTCTAGCGGCGATGAACGTCCCCGTAAGAAATCTCGCTTTTGCTTCACCCATCTGTAATACTTGTGAGATAAGCAAGTTTACATGTAATTCGATGAGATGAGTACTCGAGCGCAGGCTGAATATCATGATTCCTGAGGGCTTTAAGAATTTGGTGCAACCCGACGAACTGCGAGCGTAGTTCCGAAGGTATTTCCACTCCGGACTCCTGAGGGCCATCGATTCAAAAGTTGAAAACCAGCATGAACGAAAAATGAAGCTCACGTTGAGGAACGTCTCCGCTAGGTCAAACTGGCCCGTGCGAAGGAAGTGTACCCCAATCGTTCGCTCAAGGGCAGTCACAGAAGGCTTAGATTGAAATAAGTCCGTATAGGCGGGTAGAGGGTTCGTGAATTTCTAAAGCTGCCATTGACATGCTTGTGAGATGTTAGATGTATATCATACATACTTTATCCAGACCCTTCCCAAATCTCGACAAAGAAGAATATATCTCTTTATGTCGTTCATCAACTTCTTTCTTGCAAGTTTCAACGGCTTTCGATAGCTGCGTTATCTCGTTCGCAGGGACTTCTCCACCTTCACAGCGCACTCTGGTATCTCGAAGGGTATGGAGGAGGGAGTCCAGACTCTCCGCTATGGATGGCGCTTTGCCCTTCGACGAAGATAAGCTGGTCAGCCTTTCTAGTTTGTCTAATTCCTTGAGTAAAGCGTCCATTTCTATGAGTTGAAGTCGGCAAAATAATATTGAGGATATGACTCTGAGGTCGATTAAAACTTAAGTAGTGGTACTTACTCGTTACTGCTAGTGAAGTGGATTCACTCAATGTAAACACGTGACGTATGTAACAGGGTAACCCGAACCCTAACCTTAACTACGGGTTTTTTGAGACTCGTCCTATAAAACCTATACCATTCCAAAAACCATGCCTCAGTTCCTTATTGGCGATGAACTTGGTAACATCAAACAGCTACAGTACGATAGTACTGGTGATACAAAAGCTGATGGTGGCCAACCACGCACCGCAATGAAAACTATCTACAATACTTGCTCAGACTCCTTGACTCCTGACCAGTCAGTTCAGGCTTTGACGAGCACTTGTTCGCAACCAGAGGGACCAAAAATCGTAAGACTTCTCTACTTAGCCACCCACCTCATCAAAATTCGAACAAGCTATATCTGAAGCATAGATCGTAGCTGCACGCGCAAACAAGACCCTGACTTCGTTTAAATGGGACGGAGATGAGGAATTGACAACCCAGTACGAATGGAGAGAATCACGAATGAAACCTGATTCTAGATTCATAGGCTTATCTGTATCAAGCAGGTATCTTGTAGCCGTTTTTAGCCCATCTACTTTACTGATTCAGACATTGTAGCAACGTGTACTCGTGCACATCTAACGGAGCTCTAAGAAGGACGACAATACCAGAGAATGGCTCCAGCGATCTACAACCGTCTCATCGACTGACTGCAGTTCCTACTGGTCTCTACGCATGGCGAATGTCACCAAACAACGAATCCTTTTCATACGGGGGAGATGAAGTCGATCTTTCTGTGTGGAATGTAGAACAGGCATTCACCAACCAACCGAGTTCCGATCAGACCAATTTATCGTCAAAAAAGCGAAAACGGAACGATGCCTTGTTCCCTGGTGAAATTTGGCGAGCAAGAAATGTATGTGCTGTTCAATAATGCATTGATTCGTGTCAAACACCATAATCTCGCAGGTGCCGAACGATCATCTTGGCCTTAGACAGCCGATTCGTATAACATCGATTGCATATGAACGTTCTGCCTCTTGCAATCAACTCGTCACTGGCACGCAGCTTGGCGACGTTCGTCGGTATGATATCAGAGCGGGCAAAAAGCCTACAGCGAATTGGAAGATATTCAAGGACGGATGTGGAGTGAAAGCAGTTGAGGCCGGATTAAATGAACAGTGAGTGTTCTTGTTTTCTCTGATTACATCCTCGCTTAATACTATATAACATAGCGAGATATTCGTCAGCGACAGCCAAACGCGACTTTTTTCCATAGATACACGGAATGGGCTTGTCAATTACGGCTATAAAGGTGCATTCCCCGTTTAACTAATTCGCTCGGTTGTTCATTCGATAGCAGGTATATCAGGCGCAGTCACCTCTATAGCAGTGGCCCAGTCCTTAATGGTATCAACTGCTTTGGACCGCTACGTACGCATACACAGTACATTTCCACCTCCGACGGAAGCGGGCAAATCGCAAGAAAATAAGGGCGAAGTACTCGATAAAGTCTTCATGACAAGTACACCTACTGTACTCATTTGTAGTCAAGAAATTACGGTTCCATTGGAAGCGGACTCAGATGGCGACCATGACGACATCTGGCAAAACATGGAACAGGCAGACGATGAAATGGACACTCAAAAGGCGAGAAAACAACGGAAAAAGTAATTTACACGAGGTAGTGTGTCTTTACGTAAATTTAATACATTCATTATCCGTTGCAGTACAAGAGTTAGCGACGGTTCCCTATCTCGCTCTTCCATGTGTGGGCTTTCTCGAAACCATTCATTCCCATCTGATCTATAAGTTTTGAGTTGCTTTAGCGTCATGGTACAATGGTGAGGACTTCAAAAGGCTTACAGTCCAGCAATGTTTTCTGTATTTCTTCGCGGTTGGTCATTACAAATGGACCATACTGGTAGACAGGTTGATCCAAGGGTTCACCGGCAACCTATACTGCATTCAGGTCAACAGGATGAGGATAGTTTGGCACAAACGTACAAGTATGAATTCAGTCCCATCTTGACCAGCTGCCAATTGTACACCGGTTTCCTTATCATCGTTGGATAGGACAAGGGTATGGAAAGCTTCTTGGGGGATACTCTCAGTCCCTACAACCACGGAACCTTTGAGGACTTCGGTCGAAGGTGAGACTCCTGATATCAATAGCTCGAGATGATAGCGGCTCACCATAGATAAAAGTTGTCCATCCAGATGCTAAAATGAAATTAATATAAACATACTAGTGGCTTCGCCAGGGAAACTTACGGATATCTTGGAAAATTGACGGGCCCTTCTTGTCGAAGATAACATGGAAATACCAGCAGCCTCCAAGCGGTCGAACTGGGGATTCAACGCCGTAACTTTTACCACTGATTACCTTGATTCTTACGGAGCCATCTGGGCCATCTGGATAAGCTGTTGGGATTCTAAGAATTTGTGGACATTGGCGTCGAATTATCACCAAAGGCAAGACTACTTACTGATCTGGTCCAAGCTCCTGGTATGATGGATCCTAGACAGCCCAATCCAGTGAGCGATAGAAACACACACGGCACCAATCAGGTACATACCACCATCTTATACTGAGAAGCTAAAGTCAATTCGCTGATCATCGAACGGTTCTTTGGTACGCACTTGCTTTGGCAGATCAACCCATAGCTGTAGGCCCCTGGGATCAGGAGCTCCCTCCTTATGTACAGGCATTTCAGCATGGATGATACCCTTTCCAGCACACATCCACTGAACACCTCCGGTCTCTGCCACGCGTGATTTACATTTTACTGTCAGTCACCCGCAGCGTACTGACTCGAGCTTACCTATGGTGCCCTTGTGGCCAGCGGAATCTTCATGCTGGCTCGATCTAATAATCGTCAATTTTGATGGTCCTATTCTTGAGGCACCAGTATTTCACTTACCCTTCCAGCATGTATGTGACGGTAGCTTGTCCACGATGAGGGTGATCCGGAAAGCCCTAATATATGCTCAGTAATTTGTATTAATGAATAAGATACGTCTGTATACTCACTGCGCCTTTGGACACATGGAAATGGTCGAGCATTAGGAAAGGGGTCAAATTCCGTAAACTCATTGACCCAATAGATCGTCGAACAAGTGCGCCGGCTCCCTTCACCATCCGTCAACATTTCATTCCAACAGTGCGGATTTGGTGTGCTTACTTCTGGTGTTTCGACTGCCAGCACTTTCTTGATAACGCGTCGGGAAACTGAAGCTAGTGCCATGTTGGTTTCTTGAGGTGAAGACAAGTTACTACTACTGTGGATTGAGAACGAATCCAGATGAAGATGGAGATGAGAGTATGAGAGATAGGCTACGATGCAAACAAGCAACGATATGCAGAGGCTTTTATACATGAACACAAGAGCCTCGTCTTGCAAATGACTTTATACATGACTACTACACCGATTGACAGGGAATGCCTAATCGGGGAGAAGATACCCATGACGCTGTACCAAGCGAAAATTGATGACAAAGCTTCGTGACTAGCATTGTAATAACTGTTTGACATCAGCCTACAAAGAATCCCATATTCGCTGGGCTCGTGAGCGAGGTCCCTTCGCCTTCTCTTCAGCAATGAACCTCTCTTCTTCCTCATCAATTTGCCGGATGCCAGTCACCAGATCCACGTGTTGGGCTGGTATGGTTTTCGTCTTGTAAACAAGCTTATAACCAAGCCAAAGGATTAGGAATACGGGGATAGCAATGTAAGACCTATGATACCATAGTCGTCGTCTATCGCTCGGTGATTTAGGCAAAGTGAAACTCACGTTACAAACGTATCCTTGGTGAAAGGCATGAATGTGTCAAAGCCCTTGAAGAAGGTGATGATGCCTGTCGCAATTAGTGCAAACCAACTACCCCAAGGCTGGAAGGGAGCCTTGTATGGTAGCGTATCCCTCGATATTCCGTGGGCTTTCAAGGCTCGCATAAATGCGCTGGTAACAGGCCAAGTAAGCTTTAGCAATCCTCATCTATCAGGCTTAAGATGCCTACATATGTGAATATGCGATGCACATCCAGGTGATGGCACCAAAGGTCGATACAAGGTTTACGAACCAAGTGAAAACTAGATATCGGTTAGCCTAGCCCCATTAGCGATTCAATCCACATACCCTTGGCGCTGGAGGAGCTAACGTTCAAGTAGACCAATCCACAGAAAAGTGTACAAAGGATCAAGGCGGGATATGGGACGCCCATTCGGTTAACTCGAGCGAAAATTCGAGGAGCCTTTCCCTCTATAGCCAGGCCATACAGAGTTCGCGAGCCAATGTACAGGTCAGAGTTAGCCGCACTCATAACGAAAAGGAGAATTGCGGCGTTGATAATATGGTTTAGTACTTTTATCCCTACAAGAGTCGTTGCTGTCGAGCAGTATTGTAAGCAAAGAGATCAGCGAAGATGGCGTTCCTCAAAACATACCAACAACGAAAGGGGAAGCAGCAGCTAAACGATGCCCATTTCAGTGACAAGTTCTTATACCACAGAAAGTAAAGAGTACCTCCTGGTTTCGATTTAGTAGCTACAAAGAGAGACTGTTTCCAATTAGTTCACCTCCGCAGCGGGGTTCACTGAAAACTTACATTATCGGTGCTAGGTACAATGAGGCCTTGAAAGATAGGTTATGACTTGATAGATTCGAGACGTGGCTTGAAGTGCCTCACCAATTACAAATACACCTCCAACCTGAAATCTAGGTAAGCGCGTGAGAACAAGAAAGGGAAAAAGTACATACATAGAATACAAGGATACGATAGAAAGTCCTCCGAATAGCGATGGGTATATTGCGTCGAGGGTTTTCCGCCTCTCCAACCGTTACCTGAAGATTTGTCAACCGATGATTTGCAAAGTATCAAGGGACACCGTACCCCAATCAATTCAGTACCAATGTATGCGAACAATGCATTGGTAAGCGTGCTCCAAAATCCCAAGAAAATCGACAATTTCTCGTTGTGTACTTGATTCAACAAGAAATGACCCATTGGACCATAGGGAGGGTCCCAGTACCGGAAGCCAATACGATCATGCCTGGGATTTCCTCCCAAATCGATGATGATGCCCATGAGGAGCAAACCAATCAAAGAAATTACTTGGGAGATTTCAGCATTTGTTTTGACTTCTGATCATAATACACTGACCTTTGATACTTGAAAACCAGAACTCGAGTTCACCGAAAACTCGGACGCCCAGTAAATTGACGACGAAGACTGCCAACAAGTCAGATCTATAGCTTTCAGTGGATGGTTGATAGCGTACTAAAGGCAATGAAAATAGCTATTACAGAGAGTGAGACATGATTCATTTGAACATTAGGCGGAACATACACATCCAAATAGCAATATGGACGTGACGCGTCCAATATTGTATGACCACACCTGCGGCATTGATATTATTCGGCGTCACAATCAACTAGATGTTCTGCGTTAGTTCATATCTGAGTGAGGCCATAAAGGGACCAACATATTTCATGAGGTAATTCCAGCCGAGAGCGAAACCGAGGGCGGGATCCACAAATCGCGTGGCGTAACCGGCAAAACCCTTTTTGTGGGGGAGGAAGGCAGCCATCTCCCCGAGACCAATCATGACGAGATAGCAGACGAAGCCGACGAATGCATAACCCAGGAAGAGACCTGAAGTCCATCTGAGGGCGAGGCGAGTTGTAGCATACAGTGAACACACCTAGAGGGCCACCTCTTGTTAAAGCTGTACCGGAACCGATAATGAGGCCTGTCCCAACAGCGCCTCCCAGCTGTAAGGTAGTATGTTAAGCAGGTGGTGCCCAGGGAGGGCAGATAACATACCGCTATCATAGAGATCTGCCTGGCCTTCAAGCCACGATGCAAGGTCTTGTTTGATTCCGGTTCGTGCAAGTCTTCATCATAATAATTGTTGTCTTCACGGGCGACCGTACTCGAAGACTCTTGGATATTCCGCTTCTCCGCATCATAATCCATTGTAGAGTTGCTAATGGAGCAGAGGAAGAACAGAGTAGCGAAGACGCTGAGGTATTAGCATGGGTCTTATGTACTTTGGGGCGCCAGTGGATAAGGCCCGAAAAGTGATGGAAGCACATGAATGTGCTTCCTAACTCCTTCAGACGCGGGTCAAAGGTGGAAATTCATGTCTGATAACGTTGGCAGTAGTAGATGCCAAGAGTTGTCCCTGAAAATTGAATTGAGGGTGTTCTTCAAGAAAGCAATAAACCGAGAGGCAGTGAGCAGAAAAGAGGCTACTAGAATGATGGATTTACGTACCTTGTGAGATGACTATGCAGCAGGAGGCTAATGCAAAGATGAGTTAACTTGCAATGATATGAGTTAGCTAGTAGTACTGTGTATGGATGGAGAAATGCCAGATTCGGGCTGCGTGATCAGAGTCCGCATGGGCTATCCTAATGTGGATGTTACAGCTTGTAGTTATCAATAAATACACGCTCGACTACAGCTTATGTTTAATCTCCTTATTCGCAATTCTCTGGAACTGTGTCTTAGGCCGCCCGCTTGCAAACCGCTCTGCTTGAGCTACAAATTGTTCAACATATCGTCTCCTGTTGCAGGCAAACCAAACTTACCATAACCCTCTCTTAGAAGAACCGTATCAGGATGGCCCCTCTCATCAAGAGCTGCACGGATCAGCTTTTTCGAGGCAAGAACAGCCACGGGATCAAGACCCTCAAGATTCTCAAGAATATGCCCTCTCACTGCGGCATGGAACTCGGTAGTAGATTGTTCTGGGAATATTTTACTGCGGCCCCATGAACGAAACGCCCTGACATCAGATGAATAAAGCTTACTTGATGAAGCCACTCTGAAGCAGCTCGTCACATTGCATCTTTCGGCCCCATATAAGAGCTTCGTTCGCCTTGGCCCAACCCACTATTTCAAAATGAATGAGCTCAAAACTCGGGATAGTGAGATACCAAACCCACTTTTGTTGACGAAGGTTGCACTAGCGCCTCCTTCGGCGTTGATGGCTGAATACGATATTGTAAGCTCCTATCACAGCGGCGGCATTGTTCTTGGCAACGTACCGAGGAATGAGAATGGTGTAGACAACCATGCATTCGGAAGCGCGTATATGAAATCGAAATATCCGAGAAAAGCTATTATACACCGTAAGAGTGATAGTCAGGAAAGTACGCCAAAGAACGCACCCGCAGCGATGCCTTCCGGAACAAATAAGACAAGAAGCATGCAATTTCGGCTAAGAAGAATGACGCACCCATTACAGGACCATTAAGCGCAGCAACGAGAATCTTCCGGTGTGTAGCAAACTTGAAGGATCATCATTAACTTGATATGTGCTACGGGTTTAGACATAGTACTCACAGCATTTCCACAGTCGAGATGCGTTCGAGCGACGTTCCCGAGGAAAGTTCCCCGGACGGTGAGCTCAACGTCCTTGGACCCAGAAGATTTCACGTCCGTCCCCCTTTGAGATGATTAACACCTTCAACCGAAACAGGAATCAGACGGATGATGCATACGCGGAGAACCATTTCCCAGTCGCTGTGGGCATAGAATTAATTACCGGGGACGATGGCACATGTGTGAGCACCTACCCTGCCATACAGTGACGATCACATCGTCGCGCTTGTCCAAATCTCTAAGAGTATTGGCAAGTTTATCATAGTCTACAAGGTAGCCCCACACGAGGTCATTCAAAGCTACGTAGGGTATGCTAAGACATACCTTCTCGAGTTATAGCATTCAGACTTCGAGGTCGGTTCATCGTGATAGTCGCGATGCCCCGCGAGACCTCGACGGTGATTTCGCTCATTATTCGCTAAAGCAAGTTCAACAAGATGAAAGTGGGCGGAGGCGCTCTGCAGGAGCTCCTTGCGAAATATTGCATTTATGTTGGATGAACTCAGGATGCGGGGTAACACCCTGATCCGGGCTTCTTCATTGCCGGAGTAAACAGTAATAGGGGTATTCAGGTGTTCAACTTATGTACCTGTGCAGTGAAAACAATATAGTTATCAACTCAGCACTTATTTACCGCGTTGATGATTGTTGTCCAATCAGTCGATAAAGTGGTGATTTAGATTGCAGGTTGTATCTACACGTATGTACACCTTACACTATTTGGCCCAGGATTCCAAAACCTTCTTGATCAAGTTCGATAGCATCTCTTCTTTCCCCTGTGCACCTTTCAATTTCTCTACCGATCTCTCTAATACTGGCTTTATACTCTCCTTCAAACCTTCAAGATCTTGACCGGTAGTGTTCCGCCCAACCTGCAGTAACAGAGAGCAGACATTCATCCGGACTTCTACAGGGAAATTAGCCGGGGTATCTACATTCCTCAAAACAGACTTGATCATATCGAGTGCATGCCGCGGGGCTTTAAGACGATGACGTGCACTACTCGGAGAAGTGGCTCCTTCTGTGTTGTCTGTGATTTCTGAGGCTGAGAGGATTGAAGGTGTCGACGAGCTGGTGACAGGGCTAGTTGGAACCTCGACAGGTAGCGGAATTGTCAAAGCTTTCAACACCAAGGGAGCTATGAATGAAACCATGAGATATAAGCCGGTGTCGCACTGAGAAGATGCGTACCTCCAGATGGATGGGTGCTCAGCAAGGTTAAGGCGACAATACCCTCGTTGACTAGTAAAGGGAACTTGCCACTACGAGTAACAAGATTAGCCAGAGCAACAGTGCAATCTGGTATAAGCATCGCCTGCATCGCTTCTTGACGCTTCTTCTGATCTATTTGGTCCAGATCGGATGATGAAGCGCTAGGTACACCAGACCATAGTGACTTGATTGCGTTCACCAACACTCGCGTACCCTCGCTTTTAACAGCAATGGAATCGGAGCGCTGTATTAACGCCAGTAATTGCTCTAAACCAGTCGATGTCGACTTCTTTTCATTCGACAAGACCAGAGCATATGCATTCTGCACTGTAACGGAACGCACTGAGTACGAGGTCTGACTCTGGATGAGGTAAATGTCTCCGCTCACCGCTGGCGTTACAGAGGTGCTTAACAACCCCAATACCTCCAACTTGTACCACTTCAACCATTGCATCATGCTGCTGATCCCAGACGCCACTGCCAGTAATGGCCTCCACAATACCAGCGTTTCCCAATTCAATATGTATTACCGAAGATTGAGTAGCCGATTGGGCAACGTTCTTGAGCAGTCCAATGACGGCATGTCTCAATTTGATGTCAGTATTCGGTGATAGCAGATGCTTAGAGGTTAGAACGGGCGCCAGGCTATGCGGTGGTGAGAGAAGTATTGTCGCGTGTTTCTCTGCATCAACGTAAGTTAAATTCAGATGAACACCAGCAGGAACGCTAACCTCTCCTTGCTAAATTGCCTAGTGAAAGGCTAGCACAGATAACCAAGTCATCCCGGTCTGTGGCAGACTCATGCGTCGACTTTTGATCTTTGGCATCCACATATTTCTTGATCCAATCCACCATCATGCATACAAATACCCCGCCGGGTTGATCAGGGTCCGAATCATCCCATAGTACATCATCGTTATGTTCTTCACCCGCAACTTCGACGACTGTCTTGATGATTGCTGCCTTGCAAATATCGAACGCACGCTCCTTCCTTTTCAACTCAGCTTCCTCCCACCCCAGGGCTTGATTATACCACAATGAGGGATAAGTTCCTTTTTCAATAAAATCAAGCATCACAGCTAGACAAGGTACTCCCCCGTGTTCTGCAGGAAAATTGAAACCACGGGCGAGAGACAAACGTACGTCTTCTATGTCAAGTGAGAGTGATTCCAACAGCATGCATGTCTCCTCTAAGCACTCTAAGTCTGAATCGAGGAGGTCCGAGTGCTCGAGGCTGCCAGAGTTCGGGATTATTGTCTCGCCATCACCGGGGATGAACGCTTGCAAGGAGGGAATGAGGAAGGGCAATACATCAGGGTTGAGTACAGTGAGACCTTCAAATCGGAATTGAAGCGACTGCGAGGGAAGGTGAAAACTATTGATGCTCACTCTCATCGTTGTTTTCTCTAAGCTCGGAAATAGTCCTCCAAGCCCATTCCGAGATTCCACTACGCAAAGTCCAGAGTTCTTCACAGTCCACAGTCATCTCCGAGGTCTGGTGTGAGCACTTGGTCCATGCCCCGGGCGGATAAATGGCTGCTGATAACTTCATGATAGTCATGGCGGCCTCAAGGGATATTAGCCTGAATCTGACTGGCTCTGGGACGCAGTGCGGGTCAGACCAATGACAATGAGTAGAATATAGAACTAACTATATCCTAAAGACGCGTTAAGCAAGACACCAATAGCTGTCCTCAAAAGCTTCAGCTGAGACAAATCCAAGGAAAGTGGTTCGGAGATCGGAGGGGAAGAGATTTTCTCAGCGTAGCCTTCTAGAAGAGATACCATTGCCTGAGGAAAACCAGCCTCCAGCAGGTGGCCACGATTTTCATCTAGGACGATAAGCCCGAGTCAACCTCCGTTACAAGGACGTGAACTCGACAAACCGTGATTCATGCACAAGTTCGCACCCAGACGGAAGATTTCGTACAGAGGGGCTATGTAATCTGCAGAGGGAGTCGCAGCGCCATGAAGACCAAGAGACACTAACAACGTTAATGTTTGAGGTAATTCGGTACGGCCCAGAGCAGTATGATTATCCTCTGTAGCGAGCTCGCTGCTTTAGTAGAAGTGGAGTGAATGGGAACCAGCTATACCAGGTGTATCTCTGACACGCAGTGCATTGGCTAATTCTTGGGCCGTTTGTTCTATTTCCTTCCAGAGCTCACTCGTATCAGTTGACTTCAGGTCGATGAGAAGTTCCTCTAATCGCTTTTCCAATGCAAAGCAGGTCGTTAACGGGGCCATATCCTTCGCGAACGCGTATTAGATGGTAGAAGAAGAAAGATTAGCTCAGTATAACTGGGTGTAGGCCAGATGTTCAATGCAGACATAAGCAGAAGGGCAAAGTGCATCATTTATCACCTTTGATCTTATCTCACTGTGGCTGTGTATTCCATGGGACCCCTAATATTTTCTTACATGTACATATGCTTTAACGCCAGTAGAACGGAGCGCTACCATGTTGAAGTACAATCCTGTGGGCCTCGTCTAGCGCTTTGACAACCTCCTCAGGCAGAGGTCCTTTAGCACTGTCCAAACAGTTTTGCTCCAATTGAGCAGCGCTACTAGCTCCTAAAATAACACCATCTTCCGGGGTAAGTACGGAGTGATGCTGGCACCATCTGAGAGCTATTTCTGTAAGACGCAACTGGTGTTTGACCTGCCTCGGTGAAGTCGTATGATTAAATATCAGCCTCTTGCAGGTAAAATCGTTACCATCACAACCCACCACAACGGCTTGCAATAGTTTTAGCGCTTCAAAATATCCTGCCCTGAGATATCTCGCGCGGTACATTTCTCCCATCCGTCCATTAGGGTCGAAGCGACTTCCAGGCTCAACATCGTCGGCCACAGAAGCGACTTTGCCAGCAAACAGACCCCCACTAATGCGAATACGTCAGAAATTGACCAAAGGTGGCTGAAGGTCGTACATACGCCAAGGGGTTGTATATAACGAGCCGAAGACCAAATTTGCGGACGCAGGGAAGAAGTTCTGGTTCCATTTCTCGGGTGATGGCATTATACATGCTATTCAAGTAAGTCATTTCCGAGCTACCTCCTCAGTAGCCAACACTCACACTTGGTATATCTTAGGCTGTACCCAGCCCTTTGCTTTACAAATACCCACGATCTCTGCGACCTGTAAAAGTGAATAAAATTTGGGCATACGAAGATAAAGATGACTTACTTCCCAAGCTGCGTAGTTGCTCAGACCGAAAATTTCACTGTACGTCCGTGATCAGTCATGATCACGCGGACATAGATCAGGAGGTAACTCACAAACGGCCTTCCTGAAAGAGCTTATTAACCTCGCTAACTGTCTCCTCGAAGGATACACTACGATCGGGTGCGTGAAGATATAGAACTCGGACTTTGTCTCGTTTAAGACGTTCCAGAGAAGTCAGGAATGTGGCCCTCAGCTTCGACGGAGAGTGATCACCAGGTTTAACTGGGTAAACTCTGTATCGATGGATATCAGTTAGGGTATGCAAATCAGAAGGTGTTAGCAACTTTGTGTCGACGGTAGCATCTTTAAGATCTAACTGAGAGAGCAACTATACATTGAAATTATCCGTTAGGATAGTTTCGGTGGCTTGGGAAGATCAACCAGGAGTCACCTCTTCCGTAGTTCCTTCAGCATACATACGAGCAGTATCTAGCTCTTTATGGCCGTGCTCGAAGAACACATCCAGAATCTCCTGGCAGTCCTGTGGGTCAGATGTGCGAACTCCATTTTTCCCCGGGAATCCGAATGTCATTGTGCCCTACTCAAGGGCTCAGTACAAAGGTCGGCCGCCACTCGGATATGGAATCGGTATATATTGATTTACGCACAAATAAAAGGGGAATTCGGGTGCTTGGAATGGCCATCTTAAGGACGATATCAGGGATATTCAGAGACTTCAAGTTGGGGACAAAATTCGCAACGAGGAAGTAACTAGTACTGTGACTAAGTTAGGGTCCGCCAAGACAAGCGCCTGGCATTTACTTATACTGGCTTGTAACGTGACTATTTTACAAACTCTGCAGTGCCATTCACTGTCAGTACTATTCTATCCTAGATGGCCGGATCGAAGAAGAGTAGGCTGAAGACAACCGTGACCTCGGCTACGCCTGCGGCACCCATCGCAGATAGTGCAGATGACGAAGACCTGATGAATGAACTCATGGCTCAGCTAGACTCTAAAGACCAAACGGTACAGACTGAATCTGCGACCATCCTTAATCAAATGAATCTTGGCAAACAAGCGGACACGATTGAATCGGCGAAAAGAAAGGATGCGAAGGGTCGCTTCCTTGCTCGTCAGGTAAGTTTTCATAGTTGTTAATACTATGCTCTCTGATAACTGAACGGGTGACCAGGCTAGAAAAGCGGCTGCATTAGCCAAATCCTATGCGCCTGATAACAAAGAGGAAGAAGCCAGACTAGAAAGAGAAGCTAAGGAAGAAGAAAAATCTATCAATAAGATTTGTGGCGAGTTGAATCTTCAGCTTTACGAGGTTACTTTCAATCATTCCAAAAATATCTTGACAATAGTGACAATCGAGCACTGTAGGTCAACCCAGATGGCCACTGTTTATTTTCTGCAGTAGCCGATCAGCTTGTCCTTTTGGACCTTCTATCCTCATCACAAGCCAACTACTTGCATATAAGAAGAAAGGCGGCTGAATATATGCTTTCTCACTCCGACGAGTTTCTACCTTTTCTTCCATCGCCTGGTGGAGAGGATAGACTTATGACCCCAGAAGAATATACAAACTATTGCCATTCAATTCGCGATACAGCGGTATGGGGAGGCGAGCCCGAAATTTTGGCCCTGAGTCGGGCATTTAATGTACCAATACATGTCATACAAGGTTCTCAACCGCCAGTTGTAGTCCACGAACCTTTGGGAATACTGCCTGATAGTGCTAAAAGAGCGGTGCGCATCAGTTACCATCGGCGAATGTATGGACTCGGAGAGGTTAGTTCTCCCCGCGCCATGTCTCTCCAAGAAATTAACGGAAGTAAACTACTAGCATTATAACTCATTGCGGCCTAAGAGTGGATTTCCCAAAATCTCTAGTACACTCCAGGCTATATTCCCTTGATAACTTATTATACCGAGTTTGTATCGTGCTATTGCATTGGGTGGGAGGGCATAAGTATTGTAATCCATGTATATCACACATCATCCTCAGTCATGTAGGAACTATATACTGTTAGAATAAGAGATCATCCAAGTCGCCATTACGACCTCTATGATTATCTGCTCCCATGGGTCGAGGTTCGTCAGCTAGGTAATTCCCGAATGCTCCACCGAGGTTTGCATAAGGATCAGCAGCAGTGTTGTTGCTTGGTGCATGATCATCATCAGCCTCAACATCACCACCTTGTTCTTCATCCGAAGGTTGCGACTTAGGGATGGGAGGCTCGGGCTTGGATAGTGATGCCGCTAATTCCGTTGAGGAATGTGCTGTCTGCTCTACCGTGCCACTCCTTGATTGGGGTTCTATGGGGCCAGGTCCCGGTACTTGAATTGCGGTAGGTGGAAGCTGAGGTTGTGAGAGGGATACGAGGACAGCACGAGAATGCGGGTTTAAGGCCGGACTGTCGACTAATGCTTTGCCAACTGCACCCCTGATGAATGTCTACAAAAAATTAGCAGGGTGGAAATGTATATAGCAAGCGTCCCAACCTCTGGATTCTTGTGGTATATGCTTCCCAAGGTACCCGTATGCAGTAAAAGCTGATCAAGGGCACCCCTATCCATTCGGTCAGAGTCTGTGGTTATCGGCGGCTTTTCTGATAGAACTATTTCCCCAGCCACTGCGGGATTCAAGGCAAGTAGACGCCAGTACATGAACCCTCGGTCTCTAAGATCAGGGTTATCCACCTCCTCCGTTGCCCATTTTAGGACTTTATGGACCAGCTCCTTCGTAGTATCGGATTTGGACTTATATATAAACAGTTTGACAGCCGCCGTCAACAACGCTAGTTGGACCTAGGTAGAAATCAGCCGCGTGCACACCGCACATGATAAGCCGCTTTACTTCGACGCTTTCTTCCAAAAAATTATATAGCAACGCGTCCAGCAATTCATCAGCATTCTCTATTCGATCCGCGAATTGTCCAAGGATCCAAATCATCGCAGCTCGGGCTTCTGGCTCGTCTAGAACATCGAGATGTTCACACAAAGTCGGGATGATGCCTTCATATGTTCCGGGATATCTTCTGAAGATGTCCTTGATGACGATGATTGCTTCTTGCACGACGTACGTAACTTTGGTATCGATCAAGTCAAGGAGTGCTTGTATACAGTCATCAGCTGCCGGTTCAACCTTTATGGCTAGCCGTCCTATGGAGCGAACCGCCTTGCGGACGAAATCGACATCAACTTCAGACGCATACCTAGGTACAAGACGATCAATGAGGGTACTTGGGCAGAAGGTAGTGACTGGGACTAACTCCTGGAGTTCCGCAAGCACCTCTTTGGCGTTTTCCGCGCGAGCAAGCCTGTACATGATTTCCAGTTTGGCTAGCTTGACGTATATCGGGTCATTGTATTTGCAGAAAAAGACCTTCACATCATTCTTGAGGACGGTGGGCCGCCGTTGGATTATGAGCAGGATGTTCCGCAAGGCGACGTACTGAACTTCCGGACCCGAAGACAAGAGTGTCACTAGCATCCACATTCAGTATGCCACGACGTTGAAGACTAACAAGAGGAAGACCTAGGGGAGGACCCATTTTCTTGCATATGTATTCGATTTTTTTGCGATCATCCATGTAATTCATGAAATAGAGCAATGCCTTGATCGTGGTGAGAACGACTGCCGAATTCGCATGTTGAAGTTGAACAATGATACGCTCCGCAAGCAAAGATGCATCTGAATGGGTTTCTGGAACGTGGCGTAACAAAGAGTCAAGTATATATATTTGGCCCCACCTGTCGTAAGTCGGGTCTTCAAGTCCATGCATGAAAAGTGGCTCGAAGACTTACTCGGAACTTTCCCCTAATGCAGAAAGGAGTTTATGGGCTGTCGCGAGATTCAACTTGAATATTACACCGTCTTGCCGATCGCCAATTTCGGATAAAGCTGCTACTGCATTCGCTACCACAGTAGCATTGCTGTCGTGTAGTAGATCTCGTAGTAACTCGACAAATCCTCCCTTCTCCGCCTTCCGCGGATCGGCAGTGTAAAGTTTCGCAACACATATCGCAGCAGTCTTCCTAACATATGGATCACGGTCCTTCAGGCAGTGGCGCAACGTGTCCCCAAGCGCATCTGTAACAACCGGGATGGGAATGTAAGACATCGTGCGAATAGCCAACGCGCGAATTAGTGGGTTTCGGTCATTGCAATCCTAGCCATTTATTGAATATGTTGCACAACCACTTTATGGGCGTAGCACACACCTGTAGGAAGTTTGGGATGACAAGGTGTATTTGATCGGGTTTGGAACGTCCGTAGCTGACGAGGAACAAGTAAACCACTGGACTCTTGTGAGCTTTATCAAAAGGAATGAATGAGCATATCTCACTCTTCTTAATTTCCAATAGAGGGGTGCCAAGGCATTGGACAACATCCGTGAACAGCAGTGACACTTAGGAATCCGCTCGTCAAACCCTTCGCTCCAATCACGACGTAGCGTAGATATACCAACTATCGTTTCCCATAGTGATATTGGCAACTATCTTCTTTAGAACCGTCTTGCGTTTCACAAACTTCTTGTCTTTCGTCTCTGCAGCTTGCAACTCTGCGCGAAATTCCTGTGATCTGGTCAACAAGTGCGTAGGATTATGATTGAACTGTAGTATTAACCTCGATTTTTCCGCGCGTGAAGAACTTGGCATCCTGTCCTGGAGTAGACATGACAATGAGCTCGAGACCGATGTAACTTCGCTAATGCATAAATCAATGTGGTTTATAATTCATCATGATATTAGCGCCCTGACAAACCTACATGCACTCTGGGAAAAGCGCTCAGTCTCGCTGTTATGGCTTCATCCCGCGACTTCAAGCTGCCAAATGTTACTTACTCTGCGCGAGCCTCTTTGAATCCTAATCTACATACTGTGGTAGATGTTGCACTTAAAGATCTGAAATCGGCATCCCGACGTCTACAACTGGCCTGTACAGAATTTGGCAAGGAACTTCAAATCCTCCGAAAACTACATTATAAAGGCTACAATCAACATCGACAGGCCTTGTTCTGGAAACGCATTTCTGAAGTTAAGAAGTATGGACAGTGCGTTGAACAAGCTGATCTTCACTTGTTGGTTGATGCAATGCGTCGGTCATTTTTTGGTCCAGAGGCTAGAGAGAAGTGCTGTAACTGTTTTTTTTTCGATGAAGCACTCCGCCGCTGACCGAACTCACAGTGCCAAACTCTTAAGAGGGTCATGGTCACATTCGCCGGACATCGAGTTCTTAAATTCTCTTGCAAGAAGATTGACGGAGTGTCAGCAACTACTCGACAAGGTACGTCACTAGCAGAGTTTTCAGACAAAGGACTAATGTGAGTGCATCTAGACACACGAGCGTTTTTCATGTGCATATACGTAGGTAGAAGCCCCACATCCTGAGTTTGAGTTGTTCATTAGCAATAATAGGCATTTAACCCTTGCAATGCAATCGGGTGCTTTCATTCAGCTCGTCGTGGTTCTCGCTGCCATAGTATCTCGGATGGACATCCTCATCGCAGAAATTCAGGACGCGTCCAAATTGGCACTGAAAGCTGGTCACGATATTACCCAAGCTATAAATGTGTGTTGCCAAGTATCATTCAGTCTCGTGAAGTAGGAACTGAGCTTTTCTCAACAGCCGATAGGTATCCGTCGCCGTACGGGCCTACCAATCAATGCGAACTTCAAGAATAATACCACCACGGTCGACACAGGCATTCAGGAGACTGTTGACTTGATTGATGAGGATGTAGGAAATATACTTTCCTGGACAACTCACCCAATGGCGACCAATGAAGACTCTGACAATCAATCGGTCAACTTAGCACGCGAACTTTCATCCTCATACCAGGCCTCGACAGGTACGACTTTGCAGAAGCTTTAGAATTTCTATGATTGAACATAAACTTCCAGTTCCTATTCAGAGGAGGGTCGTGACCCTGACCTCCGTCACAACTCCCAGTGTGGCGCGCGAGCAGCCTCACCGGAAAAAGAAACAGGAGAAGGCGAAACGAGATGAAATTGACGACATCTTCGGCTCAATATGACGGATGGACGACAGTTTATCGAATCCATACCTTCGAAAATATCTGCCGTTTGCTTTTCTTGATATACCATCGAGTACCATTGTCAGCATACATACCGTCCTTCCTGTCGTCCTATGCTGTAGTTCTTTTAGATGAGACAGTGAATCTCGAGGTATCCATGTCATATAATTCTATGCGCGCAAGAGTTTGGACGTTTCAATCGCTCAGCTGTGCTCCGACGGTCACTGTACAAGATGGTGTCAAACCCCGTTGTTTCATTCAATCAAATGCAAGAAAGCACAAAGGTACAATGTGTGCTAAAGTGCGCGGTTGTAAAGGAACGAGGACCACTCGTGTAAAGAAAAGCAGAATAAGTAAATAGTATGAATAGTCCGAATAAATCATGAACAAGTGATGTCGACAAAGAATCCAAGCGGTATCATGCATTAATCTATGAACAAATGGAACGCCCGTATCGCTCCAATTAATTTAGTGTCACAGGATCATACACATCTGGTGTCTGTAACACCCCCCACCTCCAAAAAGGTTTTCAGCTCCAGAAACGGCCCTTACAGTGAGAAGAAGGTAGCGACAGCAATCACAGCACCAACAAGAACGCGTGACGAAGTCAAAGAACTAGCACCGTTCTTGTTGTTAGCTGAGGCTCCTGATGGCGATCCGGTGGTGGCCGCCGTCTCTGACGAGGCGCTAGAAGTGGCCGCACTCGTAGGGGCAGAAGTATCCGAGCTAGAAGCGGCGTTGTTCAGGGCAGCGCGGATATCTTGAGGGATCATCAAGGGGTTGGTGCCGGCAGCACTGAGGTCAACAGAGCCATCTTCACGCATAAGGTCCTGGTTGGCTGCCAAAAAGTTGCGCGTGTACATAACATTCTCAGCAACGTAGGGGCGTGCCCAGTCAGGGACATTAGCAAGGTTGATGTTGCCACCCCAGTTAGCCGCCTTAGTACCAGCGCACTGCTTGTTGGAGTTGGCAGCCATAGCAGCCATGTCGGAACTCTGAGGGAAACGGTTAGTAAGTCGAAACTTTGTAACAAAGACGCTTCGCTTACGTTAGAGACCATACCGGACATCATACTGGCAACAGTGGTGGGGTTGTTGAACTCAGAAGGAGGGTTACTGAAAAGGAGCTTGGTTTGAACACAATTATTTCAGTGGGAATTCAACCGAAAGACTCACATAATGCCGAACATGCCTTTCTGGCAGTGACCTGGGGTAGCACAGTAGAAGAATAGGGGCTGCGTGTCATTGACGACCTGGGTAACTATTGCCAATGTTAAAACACAGTTATTTGGGGGATAAACGATACATACAGACGAAGTCCTTGTCGTGGGTGCCTGAGGCGAAGAATGCGTCGCCAGATTTGTTGCAGGGGGTGAGTTGAGTACCCTTCGTTACAGTGTGGTTGTTGGCACCCCACATGAACTTGACGGTGTCACCAACAGAGGCGTTCAAGGCGAAGGGAATGTAACGGAGGACTCCTTGGGAAGGAGCAACGATGACAGTGTGAGTAGCACCGGTACCCGTGCTGCCAGAGCTACCACTGGTAGCGGTCGGCTGGTACTTGTAGGCGGGGGCGCCGTACGAAGCAATACATTGGTTCACGCAATCATCGTAACCGGAGTTGCCCCAGTTTGAGCTACCAGATCCATAGCTGGGAGACGATCCCCATGAGGACGAACCAGAATTCCAGCTGCTGCCATAAGACGAAGAATCCACGGATGCCGAAGATGTGACGGATGATGTGACGGCAGAATCCGATGAGGACGCAGCCGTTGTGATAACGGCATCGGAGGCAGACGCAGTTGAAGCGGCAGCAGCAGTTGCACTAGACAAAGCTAATTAATAACTAATATGAATAGTAGAGACGCCTGCCTACCTCGTCATTTCGGTGATGGGCGTCCCATCAGGAGCAGAGACTGCAGGCTCGTTAATAGCACTGTCGGCTGGACGAGCGACGGCTAGGCCAGAGAAAAGAACGGCAGCGAGGACAGGCGTAAAGTTAACCATCTTGAATAAATGAATGGACCGTTTGGCAAGAAATATGTCGTCGGACTGTAGAAACTATCTAAACCTCCCTGGAGGAAACTGCTTGTTGGTAAATCTCTATCAAAGAGGGTGATCTTGTTATTGCAAGGTAATCAGTACAGAGAGAAGATATGAACGCCAAGTTACTCACCCCGAGATGTGAACGAAAGTATGAGCAAGTCGAAGATCAACTCGACTAAGATAAGAGAACGAAACGAACGAGGGGGGGAAGACGAAGAGAGAAAAGGGTGGGCAAGACAGAACTGGCTGTCCGGATTTTATTGGCAGAGCGAATGCGGAGTCATGGAAACACTTTGATACCCAAAGCATTGGGACTGTCACAAAACGTGACTATGATCATGTCAATGTCCAAATTTACCGCCAAGGTGCCCTCGTCCAGCCAATGACAAGCCTCCATGCTTGATGTCTCAGCTCTATCCGACCTGTTTGAAGATTGATGTATCAGCTCCTAAACGATGCAAAAATATCCATCGCCTCTTCTTTCAATCACTCACACAACCTCTTTCATCAAGGGGGCTATTCCACAGGCCACCGCTATTTTTCGGTCTGCTCTAGTCTCCGTGCATCCCCATGCCTTCTCACAAGTCGAGGTTCCATGAAAAACACACACAGTTGTCGTCGTCGAAACGGCCAACTCGGCCTTGTTCTTAGGCAAATGACTGATTCACTGCGTTGCTATGTTGTATTGACGCGCTCCAAGCAATCACGCGTCCTTGAAGCCTGGGCCCACTCAGAGGAATTCAGAGCCAATCATAAACTTGATCCTCCGTACTCGTTCAATTTGAAGATATAAATATGCTCTTGATGCATTGCAAGTTGCGACGCATCTGCACCTCCGTGATTAGAACAGGCGTCCGTTCAGTCTCGCAAAAATACAGTAAGCGGTCGCGACACTATATGTACACCTGGTGTACACCCATCACGACCTTCGAGCAGGACGTGATGGCAAACCAACGCGAGGGGGAAGTCGTCCACTACCATCGTCACGAGGAATCGACCCAGTTAAATCCACACTACTGTTCGCAGACCGCACACCATTACTACTAATAGAACCGTCAAAATTTGTAGTCTTGGTAAAGCCTCGTTTGGCATCTCGCATGGCCTGTAAGCGATCGGTTGCTTTAGAAGGTCTATTACCGCCAATGGCAGGCTGGTTCATTCGAGGCATGAGTGATGTTGCTCGGGAGGCTGCGGCTTCGTATATATCCCGAAGGCCTCGCGACTGCGGGGCGTCTACATAAGAGACTTTTGCCAGCTTTGAGGCGTCATCGAGTCGCTTATCAGACCGGCCTCGCTCGTGTGGCTCAAATAGCCATGGAGGCAAATCAGATGGGTCACGAGCTTTAGCAAGGTGGTATGCTTTCATCGATCGCGTGAGGCGGGAATCCTGGCCCGGAGGAGTTTCTGGGAAATACCATTATGTTCAGAGACTCGTAATGCCAAATATCAATTGAACATACCTTCTCCAGCAAATGTTGCGATGTTTGTTGTCCATGTTTTGCTCACGCTGATGGTGAGGCTGCCAGCAGCAGCGGCAACACGGCTCCAGATAGTAGAACCGTCCCCATTGGGCGTGTGGGTAAGATGTGATCCCTCATCTATGTGGTACGATGATTCAGCGGAATGATATTATGGGCGGCATTTATTTTTGTACCTTCCCGTAAATCTGATTTAACTCCCTCTTTATTTATTGGACTACTTTCATCTCTATCATCTTCAAAACTAGTGCGCGACGATGTATATCCAGCTTGGGCTTTGATTCTGTCAAAACAGGAGGATGCGGACGATGAAGCCGTCGAAGTTGAAGAAGAAGCAGAGAGTTGTGAATCTGTAGCTGCGTGTCGCGGCCTAGACAGGCTTCTTCTGCGAGAGGGCATAGAAGGGAGAGGCGATCGCTCACGGCGGGGAAGAGTGCCCAATGATTGCTGAGGTCGTATTGAACGGCTGGGTAACGACGACATTTCTGATCTGCCTCGATCATCTCTCATAGTTCGCTCAGTCGATGGCGCTCGCCTTACTTGACGAATAGGGCGCGCTCCAGCGCGCGGATTTGAAGGGAGACCGCCAGCTCGCGGTGCAGGACGATTTGAGTTCATGGGGACTGGAAGAAAGTACGCAAATGTGCTGGCAAACGTCCAGACCAGCTGGTCGGGCGCAGATAAAAGAGTGTGGGTAGAAAGTCAGGCAGCCAACAACGGTAGTCATCTGGTTGAACATTGAGTGAGAGCGCATGGCAATCAAATATCAGTCACTTCTCATCAAGCTGATGAGGTAAGCGCCTGGTCAACCAATAGCATTCCCAGTTGCGATCGAAGCACGACATTATTATTTCCGTGCTTTTCCAGCCAGGCCCATACGCATGATGCTATTCTTTGGTTGAATCTGTTCCCCGTCTAGTTTGAAATATCGCTATATATTTCCAGAATTACTATTGCGTTCCGTCATGCTTGCCGCTGCTAGATATGCACTGCGCCCAATCCGCCCTTGCTTGACAACCTTGACAAGAGGCATGAGTCCAGCGGCGGAGAAAAGTAAATACAAGATCATAGTCGTGGGCGGTGGTAAATTCATCAATATATTTTATGGGATAATTGATGCACATCTCATGCTGATGGTTGGGCAGGCACTGGTGGATTAAGTGCAGCGAATCAAATCTATAACCGCTTCAAAGCAGCCGGGAAGCCATTGGACGACGGCGACATTGCTATTGTTGATTCAGCTGAATATCACTATTATCAGGTATGTTTTCGTGTTCATCGGTATAAGAACATATAAGTACTCATTATTGCCTAGCCTGGATGGTGAGTACATCTATCTCAGCATATGTAATTGAGCTGATGCGATTAGTGTGTAGGACCTTAGTGGGGGCTGGCCTGAGCCCGAAGCATGCTTTCCGACGACCACTCGCATCTTTGATACCCAATCACATAACTCTAGTCCCCGAGAATGTCGCCTCCTTCAAGCCGGCTGACTCTTCTATCATCACTTCTTCCGGACGTGATCTTTCCTACGACGCGTTAGTGGTGGCTACTGGACTACAGATCAATTGGAGCGCCATTCAGGGCTTGCCCAAAGCACTTGCCGACCCGACATCTGGAGTATCCTCGATTTACTCGTATGAAACGTGTGATAAGGTATGGCACGACATAGACGCACTTCGTTCTGGTCGGGCCATCTTTACGCAGCCCGCTGGCGTAGTGAAATGTGCCGGAGGTGAGTACATGGGCCATTTGCCACAGAGCAGTTTTTTGAATGTGTCGCAGCGCCACAGAAGATAATGTGGATGGCCTGGGATAGGTATCGGACGACTTCCCGAGGTGATAATGTCAAAGTCAGCTTCTACACGGGCATGCCTACGATGTTCAGTGTCAAAAAGTATTCTGATGCATTGGAAGCACTCCGCATCGAGCGCGGCGTCGATGCTTACTTCCAACATAATCTAGTTTCGATCGACACAGGAACTCACAAAGCAACATTCAAGAAGGCAGATGGGTCGTTAGTCGAGGTAGACTATACATTACTACATGTCACCCCACCAATGGGACCGTTGGACTTTGTGAAAGGTAGCCCTATCGCGGATGCTAGCGGATGGGTACAGGTAAATCAAGGTACCCTTCAACACCCCCACTACAGCAATATATTTGCCTTGGGAGATTGTTCCTCTCTGCCGACATCCAAAACCGCCGCGGCAATAACTGCTCAGGCGCCGGTACTGACAGAAAATTTATTCTCGATAATGGACACGGGAAAGCTGAGTGAAGCGGCATATGATGGGTACACGAGCTGCCCGGTGGGTAGCCATACGGAAAAACGTCAGCGAATGAACGGACCGACTGAATGTATTGACTAGCTTTTAACTGGTTATGGAGAACTCATGCTGGCGGAATTCAAGTACGGACTTGTTCCGAAAGAATCCTTCGCGTCTTATTTTGGAGACCAGGCGAAGAGCCGAAGGTGAGGGATTTGTCTTAGCCCACAAAGACGTCATCTGACAACTTGGCGAGGTTATTCTATCACCTCAAAAAGGTTGGTGTCAGGTCGCACGACCATATAGTCGGATGCTCAAAGCTTTTTATAGGATCTTTTCCCGTGGGCATATTGGAATGCAATGGTAGGCGTTCAATATCATAGGGGCCCACTAGTAACAACGATACTAACCTAGAATAGGTCAAAGGCAAATGGTTCGGGACGCACGGCTTCATGCGGCCAAAGTTTTGAGTGTGTATAATGTATCTTGTATATCCTTACAGCCTCCTCCCGGAGCATACGTATCTCTAACGATATACGAGTCACCCAAGCCCTCAAAAATTCCTGCTACTAAAAGTAGTAGGTCTTGTACCAACGAGCCATTCGAAAATCAGAAATGCCACGTGGTTGTATTTGCCACCTTCAACACTAATTCATTACATCCACCTGGTCACGTTACAATCATATCACTACTAGTAAATCTTGTTCATGTGCAGCCTAGCCTGGTAAACACCGCGTCACAATATAACTCTCTACTAATGGCTTGGAATAATCACACCAGCATTACGGTGATGGCTCGTAATCACTCCATATAGTGTCATTTAATCCACTGACTATAAGGCCCCTTTAACTCTGCTCTTCTCCCCTTATACAAACGTAATTACCCCCTCGCGAACATACTTTTCAATTCCCATCTCGTCACTTACTCACTTGACACAAAACTCTCTGTGTCATTTGTCAACCCTCCAGTACTTCCTGACAATGACTACTCCCCTGTTGCTTCTGTCGTCGTCAACCCGTCTATCGGGAAGTTCACTACCAGCTTAACCGTCACTCTGTCTCAATCGCCCAGAAGTGCCTCGTTTTGGGGACGCGATCGGCTGCAGCTCCTCCGGGAGGTCGCTTTCCTTCGACTTATTCGGATGGTCTTTCTCGGGAAACCACTCAGGTGTCTAAATCTTTTCATGCTATTTGCCATGGAAAAGGTTGAATGGTCTACATAGAGAGCGCTTTATTGACGCTTCTCTCACCGACGAGTCGTAATACCGTTAGTTTGTCCACGCAGACTGCGGTCGACTGAGGTGTCGCTAACTCGTCCATCCCCTCGCCCACCAGGAAGTATTCTAATTAATGTTTCTTTTCTCTCCTTTGTCGTTGGCATATGATTTCGTTGACACTTTTGTGATATCTAATTTGATGCAGAACGCTTCCGTATTGCCTGTCGATCCTTAGGTCTTTGCAGTCAATCCGAGGATCTAACTAAATGTGAATTTTTTGACATCTCTGATGCTTCGCCAGACGGTACAACTGAATTTCTGAAGCTACCGATGTTGGTATCTTTTTGTTCTTGTATCGATATATATAGTTGTGACGATTGAATGTGTTTTGTATTGTATATGTATTTGTATCAATTGGTATATGCGACTTGAGTGCGGGTTATTTCCGGTGACAATGTGAAAGCTAAGAGGTAGTAGGCATTGCTGCTCTTGAGTGGCTTTACCAGATTATAAGTTCGTCGCAAGCCTTCTGCCGATGTTTGCATGTTTTCTGTTTCCAAATATTTTGGCACTCCAGAGCCGTACCGAACTTCATCAGAAGGGACTTGCGACCAAGTTCGCCGGAACGGCAGGTTGCTCAAGCTCATGTTAGATCTGCTATACAACGTCCCTCTCACAGTCCCTGGCGATGATACCTATAATTTGGGAGTAACACCCTAGGATCTTGAGTAAACGAACCCCTTTTCTATCCTTGGATCATTTGTCTGTATCGATGAACACGTCCCGATCTGTCTACGCCACCCTTCGGAATGTTGCTCTCAACATCGCTCCAGCCCTCGGCGTCACCAAGCTCCCGAGCACCCATATGGAGTACACCTAGGGGGAGAATAGCAGCTGTGCTGCAAGGCCTCGACGCAGAATAACCCACCCTCTGCGTGTAATGACTACGCAAGTAATTACTATCCTATTGAGATAGCTCGGCTCCAAATGAATGATAAACTGCGACTTGGTTTCATGCTCTCAGATTGGGTCCATACCGTGTAACTGTTAACGAGTATTATTGGATACAACATAATTTACTGTGATGTGCTGGTCTTTGAAGGTGTCGTATCGTTTGGTAGACTGGAGCGTATCATAATTCTAGGCAGTTAGAAACCCTTGTCAGCTGAAGTGGCCTTCACATGTCGATACGTTCAAGGAGGTATTGCACTAGTTTGTACTTATTTGTTGTGTTGAAATTCCCACGGATGAACGCTTGTTCCTCGTGTCTCGCAGCCTCGGTTGTGGCCACGAACTTAAGGAGCGATCGTCACTAGTCACAACTCGCCACCATGTCTCGACTGACTGCCGCACAAATCGTCGGCCTAGGCGAATACCTAAAGCCAGACTTTGACCCAGCCTCACTCACCGTCTCTCAGCTGCTCGGTGTATTGGGCTACCACAACATCCCCTACCCCCAGCCTTATACCAAGCCCAAGCTTATCCAGACATTCAATGATGAAATTAAAGCTAACGCAAAGAAACTCATGAAAGAAAGATTGAAGAAGGAGAATAGTATCGCTAGCGATGAAGGTATTACTGATGGCATCACAGGAGAGCCTATTGGCGGACGGAAGGTGTGTTCATACAATTATTACCGCTTAATCCTGTCATGGCAATGTGTGCAGCCCGAATCATCTGTGCGAAGATCATCACGACGCCTTTCACGCGCTCCAGTCGAATTAGACAATGCTCCTCCACGTCCTGAACCTGTATGTGTGTCTCTGATATGTGCAAATGAAGTCGTGTAAAGCGTATTGTAGCCGAAACGGCGAAGATCTTCAGCCCAGCCTAGTCTTGGCGGGTCATCGCACAGGACCGCTCGCGCTCCTGCTGTTGATTCATTGGCAGAAGAAAGTGAGCCAGAAGAGGACGAACTACCCGTTCGAAAAGTTGGAAGGAGCAAGAAGACTGTTCGTGTCCTTTCATAGTCCAAATTGCCTACGCGTTGCTTATTGCATAATCGGATCGTCTAGTCTCAAGCTGCGGGCTCCCAGGCGCGACGCGTGTCACAGCCAGTTCGTTTCCGATAAGGCCGCGACTTAGGCTTGATATACTCATCTTTTTTCCCTTTCAGATGACGGAAGATAGTGGTTGGGAGGATAATAACATTTTTCAATCGGGTGCAGAATCTTCACCATTACGACCTTCGCCGACTAGGCCTAAAGCCGCCCGAAAGAGTGGCATCTCACGGAAATCACGCAAATCTATGTCAGCACCCCCTCAAGTCCAACCATCCCCATCGCCAACACGACCCCGCTACTCGAATAATCAAGATCTATTGCATTCGCCGCCTCAATCGAATTTCGAGCCCCAGCTGCCACCCAATGTATCCCGACAGACTCGCATCATGGCGTCCAGGCTCGCACAAACTCGTGAATCATTTGCGAGGAAGCTCGATAACCAGTTTGGTAAGGAAGAACCATCTGATGACGAGCTTGATCTCCTCAGCCCTCGAAAACGCCGCGAAGAAGGTGCTATTCATGAGCCAATTCACACAGAGGAGGAATATGATGCGCAGCATATGGAAGAAACTGTACACGAGCAAGTTCAAACTATCGGCGATTCTGTAGTGCTTGCTGGTCGCAATGTCATGCACCATCGGCCACCAGTCGTTCTTGAACCCACGCCGACATCGCTGATTACTCGCCTTATTACCTACTTGCTTGCCATAGCATGTTTCGCTCTGACGATTAACTACAAGTTGGAGTCTGCACCAATTGGATACTGTGATTCGGGGACTGATTCAAATCATGCGCTCGAAGTTCACAAGGCTAAGGTGGCCGCTATGGGGACCTGTATTCCTAAGAATATCACCATTTCTCAACTACCGGAGTTCATACTGGATCATCTAGCTCGCGACGATCACTCAGATTGTTCGCTATCTCCCCTTGTTGCTCTTCCGCACCCTACCTCTTGTACCCCTTGCCCAGAACATGCAAAGTGCGCGCAACACAATGTGGTATGTGACAGCGGATATTTACTCAAACCCCATCCACTCCTATTCTTCCTCCCTCCGGCGTCATCCCCTTCCACCATCAAACTATCGACATCTTCCTCCCCCTCGGAGGTGGCGTGGAAAGTCATATCTCTGCTTACCGATGGTCTTCCATTATTTGGTAGCGTGGCTCTTCCATCTAGGTGTGTGGAAGATCCTCGCCGGAGGAGAAACATTGGTAAGCTTGGAAATATGACCCTAAGGAGATTGGGTCAGGAGCGAGGCATGCGGCTATGCGCGGGGGAAAGTGGATCCAATATTTCCAGTGAACAAGATGGTGGCGAAGCTAAGAAGTGGGGCTTGCAAATTGATGAATTGAGAGAGGAACTTAGATTGAAAGCAAAGGCCTGTCGTCACAATGTCATTCACGATCTATTCATCTCTAACTCTTCGCAACTGTAGGCAAAACGACTGGAAGCGTTTAACGAAGAATTCAATGAAGCCATCCAAGAGCTGATTCAATGGGGTGGAGTTACCTTTTCCGAAGATTCCGAGTCAGTATCTCTCCTCTGTAACAATTGTAGATACTGAATGTAGGCCAAATCCACCAGGGGTAAACGCTACCTAGCCCATAAGACCCCTGAGTTGACCTGGAAATGTACATTGGTTGTAAACTCTCGACAGTTTTGGAGGGAATGGCGAACTTCCATCTTGGGTAAGGTCTCGATCCTCGTGCTATACCCCAACAAAAGGCTGACCGGACATTCTATTGCCTTATCTTCTTTCATCAGGGGTTGTGATGGGGATTATCGGCCTATATGCTGAGCGACTGCGAAGAGCACAGAGGTATCGCGATCGTCTGCGTGCGGCGGAGCTGGTACAGGTCGCCCTAGACACTCTGCGCAATCAAGAACTTGCACATCATACGGACCCTGTCACTGCACCACAGCCATACCTATCGTCATTACAACTACGAGATCTGATCCTCCAAGACGAGCATTCAATTGACAAAAGAAGGCGTATCTGGGATCTAGTTGAGCGTGTGGTTGAAAGCAACGCAAACGTCCGGACGAACCTAGAAGAGGTATCCGGTGGAGACGAAATGCGAGTTTGGCGTTGGGTTGGCAGCACAGGGACAAGTCCGGTCAAGAAGTCGATACTGGACGATGATCGACAGCAGGTTCTAGAGTGAAGCTTCACAGCTCCCTTCAAATCATTCATAAGCGCTTGTATCTAGGATTGTATATGTATACTACTACAATAACCGTTTCTGATCCGCGCAATGCATTCATAGAAGAGACTCATTGATGATCATGAATGATAGCTCTTGTCTATACCAGTTTATGATCTCGCTTCGGGACATATTGTGCCTTCGCCACTGTCAGTCTGACGACGAAGTCATGGTTGTTTGTTGTTGTTAGAATCGGAGAATGCGTGCGCTCGGTAGGTAGAGCATGTGCTTCAGAGTGATTGTCTGTCAAAACTCAACAACCTTTGTATGGTTTGATGCAGGAATGTTGATACTAACTGATGGCGATTTGGCGGAAAAAGGAACTCTCACGCAACTCCGTAGATGCCGCGTGGCGGAAGCAATCCGCAGGGATCCTAGACCAGTTTGAGCGTTTGCTTTGTGCAACGCGAATTATGACAAGTCGAAAAGAATTGTATGCCTTCCGTAGGGCAACCGTGTGACCGTGTGGGATTTTGGGGTTTAGCTGGTGCTTTGTTTTTGTGATGATCATAAGACTGAGAAGTTGGACAAAATAGGCGAAAGCTTCGCCGAGGCGCTATCACGAACGCTTAATGTAGCCAGCCACAGGTACACAGGGAAAACAATAAGGGCCAAACATTATTGGGGTACTTTGACCAACATGACCATCTATACATCAAGGCCACCCAGATCCTGCTGACATACCCATAGGAATGCCATTTTGAATCTTTTCAATGAGAGCGCGCTTCATAAACTGTTCTTCCGCTAGTATTCGCGTAGTCTAGAGTTTGGCGGGCATTAGATGTTTTCATTCTCGTTCTTCGCTTCTGCGAGTATGATTTCTCGCCGACGAATGGGGAAAGGAAGTTAAACTCACTCTGAGGAAGCGATCCAGGTCGATTCTGCCCGCATTTAATGCGCGATGCAGGTGATAAATCGTGTCTTCAATGGCGTTGTCCTCAGCGACTAGATTGATCAACCTAAAAAATAATGAGATAATTGCCCACGGTGGGAGTCGATTTAATTAGTGGCAGTTCTGTGACGAGATAAGCAAGAAAAAAAAAGAAGAGAAGATGTAATTTAGAAGCAACAGGTGGTGTGAGACAAACAAACAGGGCACCACTTACTGATTGTGTACAATCGTTGTCGAACATATCAACTCGTCGACTTCCGGGTCTCCCTTCCTCCGTAGCTCAGCCACATTATGCTCTGCTTGCTCAATCGAATCCTTTAGCCTTCCGGCGACGTTTTGGCACACGTCCTTCACAGCCTCGAGCCTAGCCATTTCATCCCGAATGGCTGGCTCACCCGCTAAAAGGTCATTCTGGTGAGCGCGTAGGCGCTCAGCGTCTAAAGAAAGAGCTTGTGAGAGTGAAGCCAGCTCAGAAGTGAGCTTCTGGTGAACCTGGGCGTGAATCCGGAGAAGTTCAGGGTTGGGGGGCCGCGGTGGTGGCACGGCAGTAGATGGAGCTTGATCGGCGGAAGAAATTGTGTTGATGTCGTTATCTTCATCTAACAGATTTGGAGGAGGTATGGAAGGATGAGGGGCAATCGCTGGAGATGAGAACGACTGTTGGGAGGGCGACTGAATATAGGGAGTACTCGGGACATGTTGAGGAAGTGAAGGAGGCAAGGGAGGCGGTGAAATAGGCACGGAAGATGATGGAGAGGTGACCCAATACTGATGGCTCGAGTTGGCAGGCTGGACAGATGCATTGGTAGTCTCGGGAACAGTGTTTGCTGGTCGATAGGTTGGTGGAATGGTACGCGAATGATACTGTGGCAGAGTGGAATCCAAGGATGGGTGTGGAGGTAAAGGTGGCGGTGAACCGGAAGATGACGACTGTATCACGAAAATGACAATCAGACATTATTCTTGACATAAATCGGAGACATACAGACAGTTGATGAGGAGGGCTGTGGATTAATAATTACAGCAGAAGGCTGATTGCTGACGGCCGGATTGTATGGTATGTGGTGATTAGCTATGGATGAGCCTATGGATGATCCGGGCTTTGGAGGTAAAGCAGGCCGATCATCAGAGTTTGCTGTGGTTGCATGAGGGAGCGGAGGTGGTGGCTTTCCGGCAATAGATGAAACGCCGATCGATGAAGAAGGAATGAGTGAGGATTGTTTAGGTTTCGCGTACACTGGTGGTTCACGCGAAAATTGATCCTGCATGGCTTCCAACAAGGCCAGTAAACTGCATCCCTTGAATTGTCGACTTGTAGGGCGATTAAGGAGGAAGGATGGGAGTACGTACCTCGCATTTACGCTCCCAAAGTTGCATGTATTCTATATTACATCTACCGCTTACATCGATGTATTTGCCTGGCTTTACAAGCATGTCGCTTGTGGGAACTACATATGCAATGGGAGGGTGACGAGGGTAGTCCTTGGTGAGCCAGATGTTGATTGGGATATTGTAAGATGCTTGTCTGAATGTGATTGGAAGTAGGCCGTGAAGACAAAGAAGCAGCTGTGTCCTGCCATCATCGAATGCTGGTAAAGGATAAGACTGGGAGAAGGACAATGAGAGAAGTGAATACTAAACTGTGCCAGTCTGATTTAGGGCGGAGAGTAGGGAAACGGGACAAGACGGCGTCGATGTCGGCAAACGCACGGTCCTTGTGTGAGTAGAGATGGAGATGTTGTCTTAGCCATGTCTTTGTGAGCTGAGAGGACATACTTTTTGTCGAGGCGAGGTGGAATCGAGTCGCTGAGATTCCCAGATCTCCAGTTACCGCGATCCTTCCGAATTAGGCAGATTGTATCAGCAATCGGACTATCGGGTCGAACCTTCCTTTTTAGGCGGTGTCTCCAGTTCTGTGGGTCTGAGCTGCCGTTTCGGATCTTAACTCTATGAGCCCTCAGTTTAACATCTCGGTCAAACCACCAATGACTGTATATATATCCCCGCGTTCCTCCTCCTCCTCCTCTCTCCCAGAACAACCATGATAACCCCTCCCGCTCTCCCCTTCAAACGCCCAGAAGCTGGCCCAAGCAAATCCCTCACCCCTCAACGCAAACATAGAAAGTTGCTCAAAGACGGCAGTGGTTCAGAAGTCTGGCCAGAGAGCATAGAGAAAATATTCGTAGACGGTTCGTGTTCTATCCGTCGTATCCATCCCCACATCACAGCTCACACTTTCCTTTAGGCCTCAGAGCGTACAGGCAGTCTCCGTTCTTAAGTTACTCGCGCGGCAGGAGCAGGTACCGCAATCAGTTCCTCGTAGATTATCTCTACAAGGCTGGCATCTCAAGAACAAAGAAACAAGTTGCAAGCCACATCCAGGTCCTTAGGAACATGTGGAAGGGCGAACCAGGTTTGTCAAGACGCGCGATTCAGTCCCTATCAATCTAATCCATAATCTATCCAGAATTTCATCTCGTCGCGGGGGGCGAAGAACTCTTCGCCGATGGTGGTGCCCTATCTAGTGTAAAGTTTGAGGACCGCGGTCTCGATTCCACTGACCTCGTATCGTTCGACTACAACGACTATGATTCAAATAACACGTCTCCCGATTACTCCCCACCCGATCTCAAATACGAATTTCCCCCCTCGCCCGTAGTATCCCTCGGTGCACAATTCACGCCCTCATCCACCTCGTCTCATTCATTGCCTTCACAACGTTCTTCGCCGGATATGATCCCCAGTCACGTCGATTTACAGTACCCCTTGGTTTACCCAGACACCCACCGCATGTCGCCCTATACCCTGCCCCAGTACCCTACTTTCCAGGAATCTACTCCCAATTGGATCACAGCCTTCTTCCTCCTCGCGGACGGCATGCAGCCCTTCTCTGTCGACTTTGACTCTCATATACCACACTCAGCTTTGCCTAGTCCTTCCTGGCCCTTGACTATGAAGACCAAACTCTATATACCGCCTGGCGACTCCGGGGATCCTGGCTTCGTGGCTTCCATCTCTCTTGCATCCACTTTTGTCTCTGCCACATGTATCACCCAAGTATTCCACGACCAGACCCGCGTTCATTGCGAAAGCGGCGTGCTTCTCCCTTCTCCGACAAACCAAGCTATCGGTGGTTCGATAACGGCATTTTTGCCGTCAGACGGCCCCCTAGCGAAATCTCGCGACTTTGCCTACTGTGGGTTTTGGATTCCGCGTTCGGCGTTCATCGCCAAGTGCTAATGCGTCTCTTGTCATTCTAGCTTCGACCGCCATCACAACTCTTACTCAACAGATAATCGTAGATGACCAGACCCTGCTCTATGCCGTTCATGTCCTGCTTAGGGGTGACGGGGGTACAACGCCGTCAGCTACTTTGGTCGGCTGCCGACCATATCAAGATAACAGCCGTCGGAATAGCAATCCTGCCAGCAGTTCCCAGCAACACAAGTCCGCGTCTACCAGTTCCACATCGACCACTGCGAACCAACCTACAACAGTTCTATCATATACCACTTCTATTCCGTTGTATCAGCCTGCAACAGCATCTATTTCAGAACCATACGCTTCCACAACAGCTTCGCCGGC
Organism: Pleurotus tuber-regium; assembly: GCA_014058305.1. Lineage (NCBI taxonomy): Eukaryota > Fungi > Basidiomycota > Agaricomycetes > Agaricales > Pleurotaceae > Pleurotus > Pleurotus tuber-regium. Next base: position 2,199,893 of record JACFYU010000026.1, on the reverse strand, counting down.
ATACGCGCTTACTTCGAGCGCTCCTGCGCTGACGAACTACTCTTATTCACCCGCGCTGTCATCCCACAGCACGGGATCCGATTCCGCGTTTTCTTCTTCCCTATCGGCCGTTCCGCACCCGTATACATCAGGATACAGCGGCACCACTGCTTTCGGCTCAGCAGCAACGGCGATTCAGCCATCCATGTACCGACGTACCTCGCTCTCTCACGCGCTTTCTATTCCCAACATTCCTATTTGCTAAGCGCGTTGTGCAAGGCGCTTACACTTTCGACTGACAGCATAGAAGGACGAATATACCGTATGTCACATCAGATGCTGTGATGTCGTCGCTGTATATGTTTTTCCCTTTCTACCATAGCCGGCCACAGATGGTTAATCTCTAGACAATGCTGTGGCTTGGTCCAGGGCTCTTTTGGCGCTCATCGAAAATTTTCGTTCTCACCATACGGAAAGAGTCATTACTATGTCTCCGAGGCAGGTTGCGGATCTCTAATCGACGTGTCTGTTATCACCGACCGACTCCAAAATACCAATCCAGGCTTTTAACATACTTCTTTTTGTCAATTCCTAATCTAGCTGATATATCACTTGCACCATATGCACTCATGGACTTTTTTTTTGATCGTTTAACCTTCTACACTGCTGATGGCGCTGTTCTGCACTCTAACCTCCCATGTTCATATTGTTCTTTTGCTTGCACTATTTCCGTGACGATCCACTTTCGTTTCTAAGTATATTTATTCGCGCGTCATCCGCGGATTCAATCCTGGATATCATGTGGAATCCTCCCCACCCCTATTCTACTTTTTGCTTGCTATACACCTCGCTTAGATTCATGTATCATAATTGGATTGGCAGCTCTTTGATCTACTTCTTTTCAGGCGGAATCGATTGCAGCTTCTTTGTACGCATATATCCAGAGCTCACTTAAGCTTTCAATTCGCATCCATGCGACCGTACCTTTGCTTACAGCCACGATATGATTAGCACGTCACCTTTTTGCGCACATATACCACTGATGTCGGCATTTATGTATAAATAGCAACTCGTCCCTGTAAATGATAGTATTCTGCGCGCAGGTATTTTCTGATCATTTAGATATTGCACGAAAGGAAGATTCATTGTGATTCTGATATACCTTCCTTCACATCAACACAATCAGTGGCTGTCATCACAAAGTCATGTGGGTCGTCGTAATACCCATTTTACTCACGAATTACCTTGTAGATCACACATCACCATGGCGCGTCACTGCAGAGAAAGGCACTGATGTCTATCCTTACCATTGATCATAAAGAAGCATTTCATTACAGTGACAGTAGATGTTGTGAAGAGACGGCTGCCGTGTGCCCTAGAAGTTCCATTGCAAAGATGCACCACTACTCCTGTGCTGGTTTGCATTACAACAGTTGTTGAAACACTGATGCTCAGCCTTGGGGGTGGGATTATTCGCGTTTATGTTAATATGGACCCGGAATCGGCGTCGAGAATCGGGAACTAAAATCCAGGAACGATTTGTCGAGATACCTGATCAATGATCGTCAGCGCACTGACTTACATCTTGGTTCATATCTCCGATAGAGGTCGGTCTAATGTTGCGGCGGCTGTATGATAAATTTAATTATGGTAGTATATGTCTCCGATGAATGACTTGACACAACATAATCATCGGTTCGCTAAACAGTATATGTGACAACCCTTTAGCTTCCACACTCCGTTACCATCTTCTTCGGAGGCTAGTGCTCAAGACAGCAGCGACAACATCGCGATAATGTGACAGAAGCCACCATCACGTCAACTGCCTCCCAGCGACATCGGCACAATAGAGAAGAAGGCAGATCAAGCCTGTGAATTACGCATCAACTTCCTTGCCTCCTCTCTTACATCCGCGTCTCCATAACTGGTTGCTAACAAGTTCAGCTCCCAAAAGACTGTTGCGAAGGGATTGCATAATTGAGGATCATCAACCTCTGGACGGTAAACACCGTCGAACGCGCGATCCTCTGTTGACAAGAGCGCCTCTAGCTTTGAGTCTTTTGCAAGCAAGCGCTGAACGAAATCGAGCGCTCGAAGGGTAGAATGTGGAGGCCAGTGAAGGGATGCTGAGAGAAGGCGCTTGCCGAATGCAGCAGAGCGCCATGACGGAAGTGCGCCGGATTTCCCACCGAAGAAGACGAGTGACAGGGCATGGAAGAGCAGGTCAGATAATGATGATTGTGTCGATGCCTTTGATGTATCCCTGTGGTGGCGTGAGGCTGGCTCGAATGACGCTCGTGGGGCTGCTTCAACATTGGGGATAAGCGCCGTAGGCAAGATCAGCGCATAAAGACACGCAACAAACTCGTTCAGGTCTAGATTCAGCGCTTCACCTATATGAACCAGAAATGATGGTCAGAAAAACCAATAGAACAATGGTAAGTATGTACCTTGTCCAGACAGCAGTTCGAAGGCCGTGACAATGCAAAGCAGGCGTAGTTGAACATTGTTATATTCGATGAGCGCGGTAGGCGGATCAGGGGCGGCGAAGGTCGGTTCACCACCCTCGTATGATATCAAATTCTTGAGTACCTGCATCAGATCTTTGAAGAAATCGATGTTGACTAGGTGCGCGAATTTGGAAATTCCCCTTAAGGCGGCCGGAAGAAGTGGAGTAGGACGATCGCTCTTGAGAATTCGAAAGTACAGGACGAACAGCAGCTTGAGTGTTTCAGTTTGCTGTCAAATCAATCGTCAGTTCAGTTCGCGTTATGCAGAACAAGTAGTAAAGCGAAACACAGGCTAGTGAATCAATCACAATCTTCGGAAGCTTTCAAAGCATATCCACTCACCGTGACAGCCCGATCTTCTTTATCCACTTCAGCTTCCGCGTCACGGAATTCACGTTCGATCTCCTTCTTTTCCTTCAATACTTTTTTGGCTTTTTTGCTAAGATGGGGTTTCTCCGATTTACCTCTTTTCTGTTTCACCTGTGGATCATTTGTGCTCGCCTTGGAATCAGAGGCACGGATACCAAGCTCTGTTTTGAGTCGAAGCGAGAGGAGACATGTCATCACATTGGGATGGACGTTGAAGTGCCTTTCCTTGATCATTCTGTTCAAAAGACGCACGATCTCCAGCGATGGTTGACCAGTCATGTCATCCCGAAACACTTTAATGAGTGTATTAAGGCATAGATCTGACCTCTAGAAGTTCGTTTGGTTTATATCATTTCCACGACTAAGGAAAGCCGCACCTCGTCCCAGGTTTTCTTGCTCAGCATGGCAACAATGCTATTCATGAGATTTACACGGAAGTTAAAATGCGTAACATCAGCGAGCAGACTACACATGCACTGCAACGCTGTTTCTGATAGCTCATTCCTGGCTGGTTACGGTCAAAACAGTATAGCCCGGAGCGATTGGAACATACCTTTGAGTCCAGCTTCTAAAGATTGAAGGTAAGTCTGGTACACACCCACCAGACCCTGTTCCCACTCTCTAGTTTGCGCTACCATTTGGCTGACCTTTTCTGCCTTTTCCTTATCGGTGAGTGAGCGTATACGGTAACCTGGAATGATGTCTTTGAAAACGGCTAGTTGCGAGAGCAACGCCAACTTTCGTATCACGACGTCATTGGGTATAGGCTCGGGATGCGAAGGTGAAGATATTTTCGCGAGAGAGAACGTGTGTAAGCGTCGCAAGAGCGATAACTGACGACAACGAACTTAGAACGATTCTTACAGACATCCGATTTGAACTTACGCTATTTTCTGGATCAGAGATGATTTCCTGGCATAAGCTGGCTATTTGTTCTTTTGCACCTTGTATTCTCGCCTTCCTGGACTTGTTGCCAACAATGTCGATGACTGCAACTCGACCAAAGCGAGAACCGGTAGCAGCATCATCTCTTCTTTCAATCTCTGGTGGTAAGCTACGAGAACCTTCGCCTATTTCGCTCTCGTCTGACTCGTCGCCTGACACCGATTGCAACTTCTTCTTTCCTGTTTTGACTATGCGTCCATCTGCAAGCTTGATAGGTAAACTTTCTACCTCGTTCTTTCGTTCGAGCTCCCAAGATAGAGGTTGTTCTCGAGGCTTAGTTTCGTAGGGCATTTCAACATCAGAATCGCTATCCTCAGCGTGAGCACCCGCGTAGTCGATTTCTTCTTCACCGTTTGATGAAAGGTCATCCAAGCCAGATGACCACATTTCCTCCTCTTCTTCTTCGATTTCAGAGTCCATAGACGGCAGGTCATCAAGAGCAGGCGCCTTCCGGACGGGCTTGTTTAACTGCTGTAATCGTTCCGTTTCTTGTTTACTCCTGCATGGCTTTGAGCAATGTTGTGAGAATGTAGTTCAAGGGAACTAGCCTTGCTATACCCTTGTAATCTAGTCGGTCGAGAAACAGGGCCGCCTGACCATACTCCTGTAGGAGATCCATGTCATCGTCGGATAGTTCAACACCCTCATCGTCCACTTGAGCAGGAATAGGAATCAAGATGCGATCTGTGCTTTTCTGCTTTCCCTTTCCCTTTGAAATTTGTTTTTGGACGTTTGTATCTTGAGAGGGAGTTGCTTGCGGTAGCTTTCGTCTTTTGGCATTGGGTATACCCTAGCACGGAGTGAGTAAATGGTAGTAGAGACAATAAGAGGGACAAGCAAACTTTCGTTGACGCGGCCTGCCTTTTCCTAGCTCCCATTTCGAATGCCCTTGGGAGGACAGGAGGGAAACTCAGTATTGCTTGTAAAGTTACAGTGTCAGGAGCCCAAAATAATACTTCAGAGATCATGTGACATGAAGGCTATTTGTGAACGCGATCGGCTGTTTCACTGTTCGAACGTTCAGTGTTCACCGCGTCGTAGGTACTGTATACATTCGGTATCAATCGTCTTAGCATCTTCAGCATGGAAGATCAACCCACAATACAGTCAAATCATGTTTTGAGGCCTCACCACATCACCCTCCTCGCCGTTTTCATCCTTGCTTTGAAGGAAATCGAGTCGAAGAACTTGGCGCCGCCATTCAGTCTTCACATCTATCGAGTTTTGCTGAACGAAGTCTCTGAGGTTTGTCTATAGGTCTATTCAGGCTTAGAAATACGACATGACGCAAGGTGTAGGTTGCGCCTCCTAAAACATGGGATGAATTGTTGCGTGAACTCGGCGGTGGGCCAATGGCTGATGCGAAGTCTGGACCACTGCTGTTGAGTTTACTCCGAGGAGTGGTATGTTGATGAGCGGGAGAAGAATTTTTCACTATCTGAGCCTATCACAGAATAGCGAGCTGAAAGACGCTAACCAACTCAGTAACTTCTTTGCCAGTAAGTGGTTTGAGTTGCGTGCCCTCAGGTTTCTCTCCTTATAATTTGCAGCCGTGCCTTCTCTGTTCCTTTCCAACAAGGCGTATGACCAGGAGGTAAGGTATTTTTCTTCGGAATGGCCATCTAATAAAGTCAGTATAGCCAGCTATTCTTGTATGAACATGACTTTGTGTCCTCCAGCACTGTTTCATGTATACGTTTTAGATGCGGCGAACTATCTTCGGCTATTTCTGTCGACGTTGCTTTGTTAGCTTTCTAAAACTCTCATTCGCTGGGGTGGTAAAGTTCCATAGCGACTATAAAGCATGGTGTAAAGGCAATAGTCAAGCTGGATACGAAGTCCTCCACAAAGATACCTTTGAGACCTGTAAGTGGACAAGCTGCAAGCAGTATTTAAGCTCAATAACTATATATCAGCATATTTATTCCTTCTCAAGACAAATTCAGATAAGAAGACATGGGCACAGCCCCAATTATATCAGCGGTACGTGTTGCTTCTTGCTTTTATCCAACCAAAATGTCACGGTCAGTAGTTTCGAGTCTGGGTTAGCCAACGGGGACGAACTTATGGCCGAAGAGCATTTGCGATGGTTCTTTGAGCTGCGATTCCATGATGGAAATGATTCGTGAGTGTTGACTAGCTGGACTAGCCTAGCCAAAGGCTGAATAGTGTATCATCAGTGGTCTGCGGCAGCATGCAGTGCTGAACCTAGCTCGGTTCCATTATATACGTGAAGAGTATCCAGCGGCACGAAAGGTCTTCGTTGCTGAATGCTATATGACCCTCATGCTAACCTCCACTCCGTAGTATCTTTCCGAAGCTGTAACCACTGCTCGCACCGCCGGCGATAAAGTCACATTGCAGCATTGTATCAGGTATGTTTCTGCGATTTCACTATTAAAGTTCGTGGGCAAATTTTTTTTCAGCCTACTCAATCGACTGCCTCCAGCAGAGGCTGGCCGTAAACCTATTATCAACGAAATTCAGCCCGACTTGCATCCCCTTGAAGTTCTATTCGATGTCAAGAAATTAATGGATCCCAGTAATGTACGGAGTTCGATTTACTTTACTATGCTTCTTCCAAATTGCCTTGGTTAGGAACAAAATCTAAGCGCTTCCTTTGCGAGGTTGGCTCAGGTTGTCGGCATGCTTGACCACTGGAGTGAAACACAGCCAGCTTCACCCTCAGAGTCTGAACAATGGGCCTACCATGCTGTCCAGTCTATCGTGTGGTGTGCTGCCGGTGCGTTGACATCCAGACGTTTCCATTCTCTCGTCGTCTGTTAATGATGATGCTTAGGATGTGAACAGCTCGCAGCCATAGAGGAAAATATAGTTACTGCTTTTACGGCGGTAGGTGGGGACGACAATAATCGGATAACGGTGACTCTTAATAGGGCCTACCGGGTAAGTAGCTGACATAGGTGGTTCAATCCATCTGATTCAATTTCCATGCAGCAAGCAAGACAGGGTCAATACGAAGTTGCTTTGGCATCGCTGTTAGAGCCGTGTGTTTGGGGAGGTCTGACGATACGCGATTACTCACTATGGGCGAGTAACGTATGGCATATCATTGCATTAAGGGCTAGTCGTCGGTATGTGGTCACTTTGTGTAGTGTAGGCCAATATTATTCAAATATTATCAGGGGTCAGGAACGTTTATATCGCGAAGTTCTTCTACCCCGCAGGCCTGCAGGTGATACCGACTCAAAAGAATATTTCTTCGACATAGGCACTATGAAATCGAAGATTCGTGGCGAATTATATGAAATCCTTCGAATGCGAGTAAGTGGCACGGTTTTCACCTTCTCCCACATTTCAATAGACACGAATGTCTAGGAACGCGGCCAAGCCGAAACTGTGATTGAAAAGTTGCTTACAGCTCTATGGCATGCAGAGTTTCAAGGGCGCATGAATCTTTACCGAACAGGGATAATTCTTCTAGCAGATGTTGGCCTTGAATTCGGTATGACGAAACGGTGTAGAACCATTTTAGAGGAAATATTGCCTCAGGTGCGGACTAGACATTCCTTTAGAGATGTGATTGATCTAACTCCCCATAGGTCATTACTGGGCGGGACATCGAGCAGCGAGCATTAACTTGTTTCACTCTAGGACGGTGCATAATAGCCGCAGAGAACGGTTCAGGTATCAAGAAGCTTTTTGGTTTTCGACCCGTCTGACGCTTTAACATAGAGCAAGGGATGAAAGAGGCTTTAAAATATCTCCTCATATCAGAGCGAGACTGTAAGTCTATCCAATCGCTTCGCGCCCTTGAGGACGTACAATACTTGATTTCGGTGGTATATCATACCTTGAATATGATAACTGAGCGGGATGACGCGGCTCGGCGTCATCGTGTGACGGTGGAAGAAAGGCAGAAATTACAAGCTGTTGGGGCGGATGAAGAGGTGGAGGCTATTCTGCAAGTATTAGCGGATGTAGGACCAGCACTAGCAGCGCGTTAATATCTTAATTATTTCGCCCCTGATTCATTGCGGCACGTGATGTCGTGTTTACCATGATCAAGGACGTGCCGTCTAATTGTGCTAGTAGTTACTCGCTTCGACCAACATAATCTCGGGGGCGATGGATGGCCCCGCGCCGCAAGAAGAAGATTTTTCTTCTATTCCAATATCAGAGAGGCTAACCCACAAGAATTGGAAAGCTCGCGTACATGCCTATGAATCTCTCATCAAAACCTTTCAGACCACAGCATCCGACACTGATCCTGCCTTCAAACCCTACATCAATAATCCAGATCTACTCAAGAAGATCGTCACCGATGCCAATGCAGTGGCGCAGGAGAAGGGAGTCGAGTGTGTGGTGAATCTAGTACGATACGCTGGGGAAACCGCCGCGAAAACACGAGAGGCGGTTGTACCTGCTTTAGTGGATAAATGCTTTGGCTCAGCCAGGGCAGGCACCAAGGCGCAGGCAACTGAACTAGCTCTGCAGTATGTTGAAGTTGAAAACAGTGGAGTTGGTGTTGTTGTACGTGACTTGAGGTTGATAACTAGTCAAGCCAATTCATTATGCACTATTACAGAATGACATATTGCCTGGCTTGGGGGCGAAGCAACCAAAGGCAGTAGCAGGTGCTGTGGTTGCAATCAAAGAGATAGTTCGGTGGGTCATTTCGTAGATCTGAAGATTATGCTCATCTGTCTTGCATGTAGTCTGTTTGGCACTCAGGTCACCCCTCCTGCCCCCGTTTTGAAGGCACTGCCAAAGATTTTTGGCCATAGCGATAAAACTGTTCGCAGTGAGGGAACACAGTTGACACATACCCTTTATCAATGGATTGGTCCTGGCATAGAAACTTGGTTGGGGGATCTAAAGCCTGTACAAGTAAAGGAACTCAAAGAGGCTTTCGAATCTATGGAGAAAGAAGGTAAAGGGAAGGGAACATTGAAAGCGGAGCGTCTGACACGGGTGCAAGCTCGGGAGAAAGAAGCAACTACTGATGCTGAAGTCGAAAATGAGGTTGATCAGGAGGAAGGTATGAAATAGCCCATGGTTTATTACATTCATATATTGATCTTAGCAGAGATGACGCCTCCAGATCCCAGAGAATTCGCAGAACCTGTTGATATTGCTCCTCAATTGCCATCTTCCTTCCAAGCAGGTTTGACCTCCTCCAAATGGAAAGAACGCAAAGAAGTTCTAGACCAGTTGTCTACACTTCTAACATCGACGCCCCGCATCAAGGAGGGCCCTGAAATTGGGGACCTGGCAAAGTCGCTGGCTGTTAGGATACAGGGCGATGCCAACATCAATTGTGTTATTGTCGCTGCTGTCTGTATGGAGGCTTTAGCAAAAGGGATGATGAGTTCCTTCGCTAGGTATCGGGAGATGGTGGTTGGGCCTATGCTAGAAAGGCTGAAAGAGCGTAAGGCAAATGTCACTGATGCAATAGGCGTCGCCTTGGACGCCGTATTCACTACTGTGCGTCATTCGAAAATCTGCGGTCGTCAGCCAACTAACGTCGTCTATTCGATAGACGACTCTTGCTGATATCATTCCTGATCTAACACCGGCTTTATCTTCTAAAAACCCACAGGTCAAGGAAGGCACACTCAAATTTCTAGGTCGTTGTCTATCCAAAGCTACGTCTCCCATACCTCCTGCGCAGATCAAACCTACGGCGGAAACGCTTGCGGCCCTCCTTGAGGATGGCTTTGAAGGGGCCAGAAATGAAGCCGCCACCTGCATGGGTACACTGATGAAGATGGTTGGCGAGCGACCGTTAAATGCGGTGGTTGATTCGCTTGCGGATGTCAGGAAGGCGAAAGTCAAAGAAGCCTATGAAAAGGCCACTGTAAAGTGTAAGAGTGGTGGTTCTGCACCGCCTAAGCCTCCAGCTAGCGCTGCCCCAGCTGCTGTCCCTTCCGCCAAGAAAAAGGCCCCGACGGCATCCAAAGGTTCTGCACCACCGAAATCAAACCCACTGCCAGACGATACTGAAGCCGAGCCTCCCAAGAAGCCTCTTGCCAAGCCCCCGGCGAGGTTAACAGTGAGTTGTACACAAGTCCGCGTCAACGACTCATCATTATCTATTGCTTCAGGCAAAGAAACCATCTGCGGCGGCAGCTGTGCCTTCCGCGGCATCCGCAAGTAAAAAGCCAACACCCCCAGTTCCATCCAAGTCTGTAAAAGTGGCAGCCCCTGCTGCAGGTGCCCTCGATACATTCAAGTATAAACACACTCCAGAGGACGCTGAAAACCTAGCGGTCGATTTAATACCTGCTTCAATAATGACCGATTTAGGTGATAGTAATTGGAAGACAAGGCTTGCCGCATTGGAGGAAATGTCAAGCTGGCTTAACCCTGTAATTGGTGACGTTGACGCGGAGGTCATCGTTCGTGCTTTGGGCAAGAAGGGTTGGAACGAGAAGAACTTTCAGGTCATCTTTAGTCTCTACACACTTTGATTGCGGGTCCTAATGTGTCTGCTTAGGTGTCAGCTAGTTTGTACGGAGTCCTCAGAAATCTTGCTGAGAACTGTCCATCGTTTGGAAGGTCGTGTGTCGCACTATCTGTGGGACATCTTGTGGAGAAGATTGGTGATGTGAAACTGAAGAAACCGGCCGGTGATACCTTACTATTGTACGCGGAGAAGACTTCGCTGCAGTTCGTGCTTAATCAAGGTTTGATTTCTGTACGAGAAGTCTGTCATAATCGTTGACCAATGACATCCAGCGTATGAACCTCTTTGCAAGCAGAAAGCGCCTAAGGTCCTTGCGGATGCCCTCGGCTGGATCAACACAGCGCTCACGGACTTTGGGATTTCTGGTTTATCCCTACGGAGCCTGATCGAGTTCCTCAAGACAGCACTCCAGAATTCAAATGCTTCTGTACGTACCAGTGCTACCAAGACGTTGGTCACCGTTAAACTTTTCGCTGGATCTAGTAAGTTTTCATCCTGCATTTTTTCCGACAATTAGATTATGAGTCATAAAGGCATCAAGGATCTGCTCGAAGATTTAAATCCTCAACTACTAAATACTATCAACAGCGAATTTGATAAAGCCGAGGGTCAAGCAGCTCCTGAGCCCAGTAGGACCTCAGCTGACCTCTTAAACCTAGCCCCATCTGGAGCCCATCCTGTTAGCTCAACCGTAGCGGCCGATGCGCTGGATGACTTGTTTCCTCGTGTCGAGGTAGACAGTCTGCTCAAAGGGACTACGATTCTTTCTGACGCCAAGAGTGATGCATGGAAGACGAAGAAGGAGGCCCTTGAGACTTTACAAGCCATCTTGGATCAGGGTTCAAATAAGAGGCTGAAGCCAGCCATGGGTATGTACGGTTGCCCTCTTCATAATTGCCAGCTGACATGAGTGATCCAGGCGAAATTGGCCAGGTCCTTAAGGCTAGAGTTACTGACACCAATAAAGCAGTGCAAATGCTTGCATTAGACATCGTCGCTCGAATCGCAACCGGGATGGGAAAAGCCTTTGAGAAGCACTGCCGTTTATATGTCCTTCCAGTTACAACAGTCTTATCCGACCAGAAAGCCCCAATCCGCGCGGCGGCGCTGCAAACGCTGACTGCCATTGCCACAGCATGTGAGGGGGTAGAGCCTATGGTGCACGGTATTGCAACGGGTTTAGAAAGCTCGAATCCGCAACAGAAAGGCACACTCCTTCATTGGATAGCAGATTGGTTCAAAGACCATGAATCATCTTCATCATTAGATCTCAGCAGTTGGGCATTACCTGTGGTCACTTGTCTCGATGACCGCAACGGCGATGTTCGTAAAGGCGCCCAGGCGGTGCTGCCGGCGTTGATAACGCATGCTGGCTATGACTACGTCATGCAACAGGCCAATTCACTAAAACCAGCCTCTCGTAGTACAGCTGTTCCTCTCATACAAGCTGCCCGTCCTACGAATGCACCGTCTGGCCCTGCACCACCCTCCAAACCTACATCGAAAGCCAAAACAAATCCTAAAGCACCCTCCCCTGACCGACCTTCGTCATCCCCTTCACCGACTCCTCCGCCACCAACAACGATCGTTTCTAAGTCGGTCAAGGTGGGCGTTCGCCGCAAGCTGCCTCTGGGGAGTAAACCTGAATCACGTTCAGAAACTCCTGATGGAACCGGTTTACGACCAATGGGGAAAACACCAGTGGGTGGGCTGAAGAAACCAGGTGTCGCCGTCGGTAAACAACCAGCAGATGAGACGTTGCCCTTCTTCACTACGAACGTCGAGGCGAGGAAAGCAAGGTCTACGAAGGACCCCCAAAAGTGGGTTAATGAAGGAGGTTCGACGAGGAAAGACCTCGCTGAATTGTTACAAACGCAAATGGAAGGTCATGCTTCAAAGGAATTGTTGAATCGATTATTCAGCCACGACCATAACGCTGTGAATGATCACATTGCGGGCTTGGCAATGATTTGTGACTTCTTCTCGAGTGCCCAGGGTGGAGAAAAAAATGTGGAGGATATCTGCTTTGCGAATTTCGATTTTCCCCTCAAGTATACCTCTATCAAAGCGCATGAGCCCCAGCCAAACCTTATCTCCAAATGCTTGGAAGTTGTTGAAGCCGTGGTCTCTTTTCTGAGAGGCTTAAATTATCAACTAACAGATAGTGAGGCAATGTGTTTCATACCAACTATCATACATAAGGTGCGTTTTTTTAAGACCGGAAGTGATTGTTCTGGCCTCACCATCTTTCAAGCTTGGTGATCCAAGGGAACAAGTTCGTATTCGGGTGCAAAACATAATTCAGGATTTGCCCAAAATCTATGCCTATAGTCGAGTGTTTCAGTTACTCTCAGATCACGGTCTGAAGTCAAAAGTCGCGAAAACACGGCAAGGTGCCTTGGAGGAAATGGCAGGACTGCTCAAACGATTCGGCATAGGAGCTTGTGAACCGAACAAAGCATGCCCTGTTGTGGCTTCGATGATAGCTGATAAAGATTCTCAAGTTCGGAAGGCTGCGCTCGGGGCTCTCAGGTACGTGACCTCTGTATTATAATTATTTGATCTCATAGTACCTTTAGCGAAGTGTATTCCTTGGTTGGAGACAAAGTCTGGAGTTTAGTGGGTCCCCTTCCAGCCAAAGATAAGACGCAGCTCGAAGAAAGGCTTCGCCGTGTTGCTAGTCCCAGCGATACGAATAAATCCGAGCCTGCTCCTGCACCCTCTCAAATCTCCCGCCTTGTTGCAGGAATTCCCCGGCCAAATTCACCTGCAGGGACGTCACGCTTTGGCATTCCTCGCTCAGCGAGCCCAGCGCTTATACCGAAGTCTAAGCCTCCGCGCCCAGCTTCGCCAGTGGCCTCCCTGAGAGCCAGTTCACCAAATCCTCGGCCAGAATCTCCAGCGAGACCGTCGCATACGCAAGTTACGGCGCTGCCGCTTCCTCAGTCCCCTGGTGCCATTGGACGGCCTAAGAGTATGCTACCTTCTCGACTAGGACGCCCTCGTACTAATACCGCTTCAACTCCGTCTCCGCCATCCAATGCAACGCACGAATCATCGGGATCATCGCATAGACAAGTTGCTGCTGCTGTCCCTGGCAGTAGTGATCACTATGCCGATTCAAACGAATCTCCTCATGCACCTGACGACATTGCAGTCACTATCTCGAGTATTCTGAGTAGTGACCCTTCGCGCAGCGTGGATGCCCTGAAGAAAATCCAGAAGATTCTTGCTATCAGTCCAGAGGCCGGCCCTTCTTCACCTCAATATAGGGAACTCGCGGAACATACCGAAGGGCTTATAGAAACAATAACTCTTCAAATGACACACATTTTTGAGCGGCCGGACGAATTTATTCTAGATGAAAATTTCCGCCTTGCGAAGCACCTCATCCAAACCCTCAATAACTTCTGTGACCACTCCTTCCTGGCAGAATCCCTGACCGTGGACATACTTACCTCCCTGCTGGAAGAGCTGACGCTTAGACTATTAGAGACGGATGATAGTTCCGTGAAGAAGGTGAAAGACCTATCAAGGTTCATCAATATGATTATCTTGCGATTATTCGCCACTAGCAGACGCATGTCAATATTCCGGTGGGTAGAGGGCATCGGCGACGGTATATATGTCTGACGAGGCTCTAGTGCTTTATTCGCCTTATTGCTCCAGATAGTAAAGCCTTTCCCCAACAACGGGACTTCGCCTGATTCCAAGGAAGCGAAGGTTGCGGAGCTAGTCTTGAAGTGTATCTGGAAACTGGCTAGAAATATACCTCAAGACCTCGGCGAACAACGACTTGATCCTGTGGAACTGTTCCCCGCTGTTGAGCATTTCTTGCAGTCAGTCCCACCAAACGAATGGCGGGCGAGGGCAACAAATAAAGTACCATGTGGCGACATGCCATTAAGGACTATCAAGGTCATTATACAGCACGTAGTCGGTGAGTATCCCATCAGATACAATATGATTTCGAGGTTTAACTCTCATATTCAAGCATTTCACGGCGATGATGTATATGATCTGCTTTCGGCTTCTTTTGACGATCCCTCGGCGACTATCGTCTATCCTTATGTCTACCGTATCCTTAATTCCAGCGCCAAGGGAGCAAGCAATGAAAACCCCAATAAACAAAGCTTAGAACCTCGACACCTTCGGTCTCAGTCTCCCTCCTCCAGTAGACCCCTTTCTCCGCAGGAAACAGCCTCCAATGATTCTGCTGGTCACCATCGTTCGCCAAGCCATCGAACAAGCCCCAGTTCCTCCTCACTGAATGGCAACGTGCCTTATGCCCCTCCCTCTGAAGAACCAGATCCGGACGCACAGCTGCTCACAATAATTGGTCATATATCAAGCGAAACTACAGGTGCATTGCACAAGGAGGGCATCACTGAACTACATCACTTCTTGAAAGCATATCCACATAAGAAACCACGTGTGGAAAAGATGCTAGAATCTACCGGGGCAGCGTTTCGCAAGTATATCAACCGTGCTTTAGCTAGTAGAGCAGCAGAAGATCAGGAACGGGACGTTGCCGTTGCCGACACTTTGTCTAGTACGTTTGAGAAGGTTTCAATTGTTAACAATTTCGTTGACAAGTTCGCCGCAGAGCTAGAGTCGAACCAGCGTGCGGTTGTGCCCACGTCCCCACTTCAACGGAATGGGACATCGCAGAAGCGGAGTAGCCAGTCTGATGATGCAGGTACACAAGAAAAACTGTCTAGGCTTCATGATATATTCCAGTATAGGTCTAGCACTCTTAGTAATGGTTCCTCGCAAGGTCGAGGCACTGAACGGACTTCCCTTGGTTAGTCACTTCTATTGCATTCATCTGCTGGTCCTCCTCGTCTCTTGCTCGTTATATTATCGTATGCACAATATCATGTAACCAGTAATCACAATAATAGCACAAGCACTTGAAAGTCATCATGAAATTATTGGGGACACGTGACGAAAACTGCCGTGATAACTGCAGTGACGTTCGCGGCTTCGAGTGCCTTCGATTCTATGTTTTCATTCTGAACTTATTCGCAATCTTTCTGTATTATTACCGCACCAGGACCTTGCCATGGCGTCCTTTAATGATCCTAACCTTGCTTATGATGCCCACATGCTGTTCTGGCGAATCATCACCCAAATATTCTTCCGGGAAATACGTCCGCGTGGCGCGTTCAATATCCCGAAAGAAGGCCCAGTCATTTTTGTCGGTGCTCCTCATCACAATCAGGTAAGGTATATTTCTCATTGTGTCCTCATCCATTGATTTGCTGTTGCAGTTTCTGGACCCGCTTCTGCTGAGCTTGGAAGTTCATCGTGAAACACGTCGTCATGTACAGTTTCTTGCTGCGGCAAAAAGCATGGATCGTCCAGTCATCGGTTTCTTTGCTCGTCTCATGGACAGCAGTAAGTCTTTGTGGCACTCGACGTCGCTACGCACCTTTCAATGGCTTCCTAGTTCCTGTCGTACGTGCGGCGGACCAAGCCAAACCGGGTACTGGGTCTGTCAGACTATCTGCAGATGACCCATGCCTGATATTAGGCGAGGGAACTCGCTTCAAGTCCGAATTCGCGCCTAGAATGCAGATCATGCTGCCCAAGTCTGTGAACTCTGCCATTGCTGAAGTCTCAGAAATTATTTCGGATACAGAGCTGAGGATCAAAAAAGAATTCGGAGGGGATAGCGGAAAGGTCACAGCACGCCTTCGGGACAAGCAGAATGAATTACAGACTGAAGGCGTGCCAGGGTTCTCGTTCAAAACGCTCCCTTTCGTCGACCAGCAAGAAATGTATCGTCATGTATACCAGTCACTCACAAGAGGGGGAGCAATTGGGATCTTCCCCGAGGGTATGCAGTCTTTCTCAATATTCCACTTTTTACGACCGGGATAACCTTGTACAACTAGGTGGTAGCCATGACCGTACTGATCTCCTACCCCTGAAAGCTGGTGTGTCAGTTATGGCGCTCGGTGCAATGGCCAATGACCCCAACGTCAAAGTCAAAATTGTCCCCGTTGGATTGTCATATTTCCATGCACACCGGTTCAGATCGAGAGCCGTTGTTGAATTTGGTTCAGCCCTGGACGTGCCGCCCGAGCTTATTGACTTGTTCAAACAAGGAGGTGCCCAGAAACGAGAGGCCGTTTCGAAATTCTTAGACCTGATATACGATGCTCTGAAGACGGTGACGGTCAGAGCGCCAGACTTTGAAACTTTGATGGTGCGTATTACTTGGTATCTTCAACTCCCATCCAATGACGTCATCGCGCGATCAGCTCATCCAAGCAGTACGACGACTCTATAAATCCCCCGCTCAACACTTGACCCTTGGCCAGGTCGTTGAGCTCAACAGGCGTCTACTGGAAGGATATACACATTTCAAGGATGAGCCTCGTATTCAAAAGCTCCGAGACGATGTGCTCAGGTATAATCGCATGGTCAGGGACTTAGGATTGCGGGATCACCAGGTTTGTCGCAGAAATTTCACCCCGGCTCTTGTTTATATCGGTCGTTAGGTTCCTAGAGCCAAACCTGCTGGGTGGAAGACCTTCGGGTTGCTGACTTATCGTTTAGCTCTTTTGATTATTTGGACACTCCTAGCGCTACCAGGGACTCTGCTCAATGGACCTATATTCATTTTGGCTTCGGTGATCTCTCGGAAAAAAGCCAAGGGTGAGATCGGATTGTGCAATTTCTTCTTGAGTTGCAACTGACATCGAATAATCCATGATTCAGAGGCTCTGGCTGCCTCAGTAGTCAAAGTCGCCGGTCGCGACGTGCTCGCAACGTGGAAAGTCTTGATCTCACTCGGTGTCGCACCTGTTTTATATGCATTCTATGCCTTCATCGCAACTCTAATCGCTGTCAGGGCAAACGCACAGCTGAGATGGAGGATTGGTGCTCCTTTCCTAGTCATCGTGTCATTGCCCTTCATGAGTTACGCAGCACTCAAATTCGGCGAAGCTGGTGTTGACGTTCTGAAGTAAAATTCTTTCCATCATGTCACCAAACGATCCTGACTTGTCATTTCAGATCCTTGCGACCTCTCATTGTAACGCTTATCCCTGGCCAGCAACGTTCTCTTGATAAGCTGAAAGCCATGAGAGTCGAACTCTCCAATGAAGTCGCTGAGCTGATAAACGACTACGGTCCGAAAATATACGAAGATTTCAATCAGGTAAGTCATCACCTTTCTTAGTTTGGATATCGTTCGATGATTGGTGGGATCACAGTGGCGAATCCTCGTTCCATCAGCTAGCGTACCGCCGTCAGCGACTGCACCAGGACTGTGGCGAAGAAAGAGTGGTAATGGAGTTCACTTAGGTCTTACCCACCCTATGACCTGGATTGATGAAAGACTGTTTGGATGGAGTCGCAGTGCTAAACATGGAACAAGTGCGTGGGGAGGTACCTCGGCAGAAGACGCAAGTAGGTTCGGAACTCCGGACGATACGGATGAAGAAGATGCTGGGGATTACGATAACGTTATCGGGATCATTCACGACAACCAACTGAAGCCTGTGAAGTCACGCAGTCGTCAAAGTTCATATGCAGATTTACAGCGGTTGCGTTTGTCGTCTTTGAACCCAGCTTCGTCGAGCGCCGTTCAAGCAGAACTTTCGGCACATAGTTCAGCAATACGTAGTTCGGCTACGTCCCCACAAGACGAGTTAGACGATTTGCATCTACGCCATTGCCATCGAGAACGAAGGCCCAGTCTTTCGGATGGTGTGCCCGTCGAAATGATTGCGGCTGTCGATCCCAAAGAACAATTCACTGAAGCTACACAGGATCTCAACGACGAGATTCGGAAGAAAAAAACCCACGAGCATGATGAATAGCCTGTCTTCCTCTTTCCGGATTATATTGTGAATATATTATCATCAAAGCACTAGCATAGCAGTAAGGTTGAAAACATATCTAATTAGGAAGACCTTTGACTTCGATATATGTCCCTTGCCTGAGATAAAATTTCGAAAAATCATTTCCACAAGACGTGCACCTGTCCATGGTTGAAAGAAACTGATTATCAGCCAGCAGTGTGAAATAGCCTGTGTAGAAACCCACACCAAGTCGTCTGTCTCGTTGAAAAACTAACAACAGATTAGAGTTATGGATGCTTAGTCGATGGAATAAGCAGTAATACTTACCTGTGTATGAGGACATCCACCTTGCCGAGCCTTGTAACTACCAAAGGCTTCAGCGCCCAAATCCATGCATCGGATCTCTCGCTGTGTGCAAGCATTATCGTCAAGTTTAAATAGGGAAACGGGGAACACTCGCAGTTTGATCCTTCTGGCCTTTGACTCTATAGTGCAAATAAAGCATGTCAACAAGGTTCTCTCCCACCAGTAGCATGAGGAAACGAACTACGGACGGTATATGCTTTGTGACTACATATATAGGCCTTCCCCTTGCGTTACCAAGTTTCTCTACTACAAGAAATGGTTCTAAGGGTGACTCTGGCATGGGACGACGTTGAAAGGGACACAGACAGCAGGCAGTGCTTTAATACAAGTGGGCGACGTAGCTCGGAAAGAGATGGAGAGATAACGGGGAAATTGCGATACCATTCTTACCAGCTTCATTCCGCATTGCGATAGGGAGCTTAGAGGCCACCTCAGAGGCCATTTAGTTGGCAGCCTCAAGGATTATTTCAGAGATAAGGGATAAGATGCTCTAAGCCTTCACATGACGCGGAAGCATCAGGCACAAAGCCGCGGGGCTCCAAAAGGTATCGACGATCATAGGAATAAATGGTCATTGTGGATTTGAAAGGAGTGGTTTACAAGTCCCTCTTCTTTCCCGCCGTTAGGATTTCAACGCCTGTCTCAGTAATTCTGCAAGAGTAACATCAGTACCATATGGCTCATGATGGAATGTCAAACCCACAGCAACGTTTCTTCGAATTGAGCGCTTCTTAGGCCATCGACGGTAGTGGCGGTCCAATTGTCCGGCCAATGGACAGTGTCCCAGTTGGAGCCCAGATTAATCATCTAAAGCTTCATTAGCGTGCTACCGAATAACAGGACAAAAACATACGGGCTCAATCGTAAAGCACTAATCATCTCCATGCGTCAGTGTTAGCTTGTGGGCTGGACTCGGGTACACACCATTCCTGGTTTCATCGTCCCTATAGCTTTGTTCTTGGCATAATGCGGTATGTTCGGCGAACAATGGAATAAATCATTGATTCCGTGCCCTGTGTATGTTCGAACAGTCGCGCAGCCATTAGCTCGAGCCTTGGGTTCGCTAAGTAAGGATAAATTAGCCTGTTCGCGAATTGTCTACGTATAGGCGTGGAACAAAGCGTACATCGCTTTCCCTAAATCACGAAACAAAGCGCCCGGTTTGCATAATTTGATAGCATCGTCTAAGCACTCTCGAGTGACACGGATAAGTTTTTTCGACTCTTCGTCAATTTTACCGACGGGGTAAGTCTCGTTGAGGTCACCGTGATAGCCTGTAGCAGCTTATCAGCCATAGATGCTTATATTCGGTGAGATCATATGAACCATCATGATATAGAGTCACATCTACCGGTGATAAATTCAGGCCGACGAGAACATGTAGAAGGATGGTGGCCCACCTATATTCACAATATCTCCTTCCTGTAGCTTGCGTTTATCAGGGATACCGTGACAAATCGCCTCGTTGATAGACCTATATATCTTCAGGTAGATGGCTTATACCAAGAAAGAAGATCCTTACGTGCAAACAGATTTAGGAAAACCACGGTAGTTCAGTGGAGATGGGTACGAATCTCGTTCTATACACGCATTGTGCACAATTTCGTCTATCTCGTCAGTCGTAATTCCAGGCCGTATATGCGACGCCGCGATATCTAGGACTTCTCGTGCAAGCTATCATGGACGAGTGGTCTGTTATGTCACTGGCAATAGATGCAAAGTAGGCATACATACTCTACAAACTTTCCTCATCTTTTCTTGCTCTTCGGCACTCAAAATGCGCGGTGGCTGCCCAGCCTTTCTGGCCTCGGATATGGGTGTCCCTATGGTTGAGAGAATAGTTGGGGGATAAGTGGGATAGCTCACAAAGCTATCTGCATATCACGAAATACACGTCTGATCGTACCATCTTCAGCGTAATCAGGACGCTTTATATGATCGGGAACAGGCCGCTTGGGCGAAAGAGGATATACAGGCCGTAAAGTTCCTGTGTAGCCAAAGTTTGGGAAGGGGTTATAGGAGCCATCTGCGCGGTCGCAATATCTCAGCCCCAAGCCCTCAGTTGATAGCAATAAGCCCTCACCGGCAGCAACACCAGAAGCGCCCTTAGTTACAAGATCATGAATGAGCTTGTGGGTTTTCTTGGATTGTGGTCGTTACTCCGTATTCACTAAATGAATCTGAAAAGAGCGTACCCCTGTGCGAATATTGAGACCACCGATTTAAGATTCTGTAAATGTTACGAAAAGTCTCACATCCAGCCTTGAAGCACTCCTGCCCACAGAAGAAAGACCCTTTGATACCGAGTCTGATGGTTTCAATGGTTACAGAAATTCCAACAGGAAGGAAAGCGGGCATACTTATTGCAGGTAGGACATTCCAGTCGAGATGGAGGGTTTCCGTTGGGACACGACGAGCTTTGGCATGGAACGGACATGATTGAATTTCCTCGTCTTCAGTCCAAGTCTGAAAATAGTAAAGTGGGAATCATTTTCCCACGAAAAAATCTATCATATGGCCTCAAGCCCAAATTATTATCGCTATAGCTAGCATAAAAAAGCGTTCGAAGGGGTGCATTAGCCCTTTGATATAGTACCATACAAAAGGGAAAAAGGGAATGAATCAAATGATACATATGAACGTCAAAGAATTAGCAAGATGTGTATCATAATTGCAAACTGGATGATATGCGAGGAATATTGGATATGTGAATGATGATGCGTAACGTTTGCATGGAGATGAAAACAAGATGCGACAGCGATGATCAAAAAGAGGGTGACAGCGGAGGACCTGGCGCCGGGCAGATTCAGTGGGCGCAAGCAAGGGAGGGTGGATTCCGTACCTTATGGTCCGCGGCGATACGGGATGACTTCAAGTTTGTAGGCCGCTTTCACATCTCTACAGGCCTTACGCAAAGCTTTAAAGTGCGCAGGATCAAATATCTCGACAAGGGCCGCTTCGTTGGCGTTGACCCAGGATTCAGGTGGAAGACCTCTGGTGGTCCTGTGCACACCTTCCGGCAGGTTTTCTTCGCAAACCACCGTGACAACTCCGGTTAGAAGACATTGGATGAGGCAGAGAATGTCGTTAATGGGCGGACATATCTTTCGAACAGATTCGAAAATATCGGAGTGGAACACCATTTGCCATTGTATACGGCGCTCCGGCGAGAAAAAGGAGCTCGCATGAACTGGTAATTGAAGTTTCAGAGAAGGGCCTGCAGGAAGGCCGACGGACGAGCGCCAGATGGATGACGTCTCTATGGCAAATAACATCCTGTGGTCAGAAGGAATCGAGTCTTTCCACTGGTGATTATGGATTAGTTGCATTCGTAGGGATTGCAACCAACGGTGTGCCCGCGCGTATGTAGTTCCCAGTGCGTCGGCCGTCGTCAAGGGAATGTGTGTTCTACGTGCCCACTCGTCCATATTTTTGACATCGCTCGAAAATACCACTTCGAAACGAGGTTTTCCTTGCATGATAGCGAATGTATTGATCGTTTTGGAATGAGCAACCTATATGATACAGTGTGCATGAAATGAAAAAATTGTGAAGATAAAAAATTACTTACAATTATGGGGGTACGCTTTTGTGTCTTGTCAGCAGGCAGCAGCAAAGTGAATGGTGATAAGATGACTGTGGTACAAGATATCAGTGTTATGAAGATAGAAAAGGCAGAGATAACGAACAGCAGCGTACGGTTAGTAGACGAGGGACAGAAGAGCTTGGGACATTAGTTTTGGGTAGGATGCTGGAGGTGGCCCGAATGGCAGGACCTATTTATATAGGCCGTCGCCGATTTCGGCGGCATACTTGTCTAGGACGTTAAACGTGTCTCGATGGTCGGGCTACTGAAAATTTCTCCCCAATTTTCCCAGGGTCAAGGAATCCCTTGTCTTTGACTTCTCACACACTCAATCTGTCTCATAATCTGTCCCTTATTTAGCAAATATCCAGACCCAATCGAGACTGTTCGGGCGTAGACAACACCGAATAATGCTACCATCGAGACAACATATTCCATTTTTCTTTCACATCTCGATAAAGTGTTTTTTATAGTCCAGTTTCAGCGTTTCGTTGGCAACCGCGACTTGTTTAAATTTTTACGAGATTTTTAGAGTCTAATTGCCCTAACGTCACATCCGAGACAAGGCACGATGTAGGAAAGGGTTTGTGGTTTGCGCCGACTTGTCATATTCAACGTCGAATGTTACGTTGAACGTTTGAGCCTTGAGCAAGCTTCACATCTCTTATTTCTATGGAGCACTGCACCTTTCTTCCCGCGAAGGTTGACTTGCACTCCAGCGGTCCGCCAAAGTGAGATCTTCCCAGCCAGTACGTCTCAGTTGGCTATCGGCATAAGAAATGCAACTACCGAGTTGGTGAAGCAATTCGTCAACCGACCGTGAACACTACTTGGAAGAACGTTGTCTACAAAATAAATTTCTCCTAGAGTACAAGCTCTGTGGAGAGAGCCCGCCTAGAAGCTTGTTGTAAGTCGTGGCCATGGCCGTAATGGTTTTCGAAGCACACATCGCCGTCACTTCTCCGTAAGCACTTACGACGCCTGTCCTCTGCCTTTCTCGATCTCTAGCATCCCATGATGGCTCGTACTCGAGGACCTCTTCAACCGCTGAAGCGCTGATCCCTCAGCCTCGTATCGAAATATTAAATGACAAATTGGTGCTGACAGTGTACATCCGTTACAGCACGAAGATCTCTAGTCCATCGGAGTAGCCTGGGCTTTGGAACAAAGGAGTGTCGGAAAATGAGTTGATCCTGAAAAGCGGGTAGGACCTAGAATAACTTGGAAGAAATGGTGAGATTGAATTTGTGAAGTAGAGAACTTCACCATTTATTGTGAACTCTAGAGCTAAGTCACATTTGAGACAGAGTCACAATGGAGATCGATCTTGGCCCATGGTCTTGCTAGATCAGACGCGCATGTAATTCGCAACCAAAGTCGACCCAACCGACTCGGGGATCGTCTGCGAGGTCCCTTGGTTCGTGAGTTGGTGAGTCTACGCGCCGATCGTTTTTGCTTGAAACGAGGGTCATACGGCGAGTGGTTTCACATACAGGTACGTATTATCACCCGAAGAGCCATTCCCTATGGTTACAAGGAGCAGTAAACGGATTTGAGGCTGTATTTATTAGATATTCCATAGCGATTAATCCAGCGACTATCATCACCTCGGCAGTTGGAAGCACTCCCTGAAATCGAGAGCAAGCAGTGACGTGGAATTATCACAATTAGCGATATATATTCTCGTAATGTTGCTGGAGGGAACACTAAAGAGACTGAGTTGCTCGATACATACTATAGAGGTTCCAGAGGAAAGTAGCGAATGTTAATTCGAATGGCTCGTTTGGAGTCCTCTGACTCCTGATGAGATGACGTAAACACCTCCTGAGTCAGATGACTCTGCCACAGCTCAACAAAGCTCAAGCTCTCCATCTTAGTTCGTGTACTTATCCGAAACGCGCATCCTTCGCGATGACAGTTGCAAATCCTATTGGCGATGTTGTTCTCCAGCCATCCAATAAGCCATTAGACATTGGCTTCGATGTGTATGTGACATATCAGAGGATCTCTGCTGACGAAGAAGTAAGCATTGACTTAAATGTGGTCTCAGAGTTGATGGTTTGACCCGGGCACAGCTATCGATTCCCCTTGTTGCCATTTTAACACTGGCTGAATTGATTGAAAAATCTCACGGTGAGCTCACCGCGCACTGTGGTTATCCCATTGAAGAGAAATAAACTAGTAGTTAGCCGGTACCATGTTTGAACTGGTCAAAGAATTAAATGACTGTGCTGCGGTCCTGGAAAAACGTTCATCTAATCCAATAAGCCTTAACGCTGGCTGCCAGCTGTTCATTGCCTTTGTCACACTATTCCCGCATGATTCTGCAGTAGGCCATTTCCCGTTATCCCTTTATCGCTCAAATCGATGTGCTTGCTAGAGTTTTTCCGACCTCAAGACGGAGCTTGTTCAACAAGCAAGAAGATATGCTGTGGAGGGGCTGACCTATCGTAAGAAAATTGCGGAGCTCTGCCTCGGCTTCATCAAAGATGATTCCGTAGTGCGTGCCAGATAACAGGGACGGGCTAGATTGACCCTATTGACTCACAATTTGAAGATTTTGACCCACTCTTACTCACGGGTCGTCATGCAGACACTTCTCCGTGCTCATCAGCAAAAGCGGATATCAGGTTTGTCAAATCAACTTCTGCCTCTCCAGTGCTCACCGTTTTGCGAAGTATACGTCACAGAAGCTCGTCCCCGTTCACTTGGTATCAAAACCTACGAAGCCCTTGCGGCCGCAGGTATTCCATGTACCGTAGTTCTAGACTCAGCCGTTGCATACGTTATGGAAAAAGTTGACATGGTCCTCGTGGGCTCTGAAGCCATCGTGGAAAGCGGAGGGTATGGCTTGGATCACTGATGGGTTATCGCCAACATGCTCACTATTCCGCTGACTTATAGCTTGATTAATGCCGTTGGCAGCAATCAGATTGCCATCATAGCCAAAGCAGCCAATAAGCCGTTTTACGCGGTAGCCGAAAGGTAGGCTCCTTCAGGCTGACCACAATAGTTTTTGCTAAAAACTACATTAGTTATAAATTCCATCGGCTCTTTCCGCTGTCGCAGTATGACATCCCTAGCCACAAACCAGATATTCTTTCTTTTCCCCATCCTCATCTTTATCCTGGGCTTCTAGCAGCAGGACGAGGGCACGAGGACAGCACCATATCTTTGGTTTCTTCCCGATTGGACGAGAGCTCGACAATTGATTCGCAAAAGCCCCGTTCGACACCACCATCCATATCTCAGGAGGACATATATCGAAATAACCCCGATGTCGATTACACGAGGTATGCTTGTAGCCCTTTTGTGGGTGGTGATACATGATGGTTGATGACTGCTCTGTCTCCAGGCCGGATCTGATATCCCTTGTATTCTCGGACGTTGGCAGTCTTACGCCCGAGGGCGTCAGCCAATACCTTGTTGGCATGTTTGCAGGTTGATCAACTAACATCATCGACTTCATATTCGTGTAATAAAAGCAAAGTTTCAACGTTTTTACATGATTTAAGTCATCCGCTGTTTAAGATCAGATTTGAGATTCGAAGGGACCCTAACCCATGAAATACTATATAGCAAGCTGGGATGTACATAGCACATGAAAGGTTCGCATAGGTGTCAGAAGTTCGGGCCTTTGTGTCCAATATCTCTTCAAAATAATCTGACTAATTAACAGACGGAACAACAATGTAGTAAAATTAAGTTTTCTTGTCGTGCCTACGTGACAAAGAGTAGTTGTCGGCTGACCTGTTTGTTCGCAAAAAGGTTCCCTCTCCGGCGGAAGCAGGATATTTCCCGATTACCATCTCGGATGTGGCAAAAATATACAGGGTAATGTTCCACGTTCGATTCTTGGATCAGCCAATCGTATTTACCGCCTTTCTTCGTATGAAAGGGACAAACCATAACTTTATAACCCTCACACCAACCCATGACGAATACGATCCGTTGGAGTGAAAATGCTGCATGGGTTAAATCGGCCAATGGAATCCTCTCTGCATGCACTAGGCTACCACGCATTTGCCTTATCGCGGTAAGCAACAGATACAGTGCACCGCATGCAAACTTCAGTTTGCATTTTTAGCGTTTTAACAGTGCGAAGCTGATGTCACTAACCGTCCTTCTGGGTAAAGTTGGCTCAAAGTGGGTCAACCACCACCGATTGGCGGGGAGTGTGGACCTGACGATCGTCTATTCATCTTGATGTACTCAAAGGCTTCAATGCGGCCCGATCCTAGCATCAGTGTTATACAATCAGCTGTATGTTCCCCGCGATTGGGATTAACGAGCTTCTGGAATCTTCATTGCATGTATAAAGCCAATGTATCCTGGACTCAAATACAACAACATTCCCTTCCCCCAAGAAAAAAACGGAGCACTAGCTATTCTAACAATTATCTATGTGTCGCTGGCGAAGGTATATTGTTGGACGTCGAGTTTTCTCCATTGGTCTGACTCGCCACCAGCGTTCGAAACACGTACACGCTTTGTGGACACTCCATTAACTTAGTGAGTGGATACGAGTATCCTTGACAGGTGGGGGGCTGACTCACTTTCGTACAGCCTGACCAATTGGTCAGTCACAATAACTCACGTATCACCAGACGACTGACCGCCCTAGCCAACACAGATACAATGCGACGATCGTTGGTGCAAGTTTAGCACGACTCACCCAAATGATTGTGGTCAAAACTGCTCAACCACATGCTGGCAATAGTATGATTGTCTTTGTCCCATCTTCTGATTCGACTGACTTATGCTTAGTCGTCAATTTCCGGAAATATATAGTACGTTCTTGCTGTCCCATGAACGCCATGATTATGACCCCGAGCTGGTTGGTAGATCCTCATATAAACAGGCATTGCCCCGAGTGCGAAGCTGGTAGAGACAAATAATAACGCTGCGAAGGAGGTTCGCGTAGCTCATCGTTTAGTTATTCTATGTCACGAACAGAGCATACCTTGAAGTCTAGATCTAAAACATTATCTCAGGCACACCTCGTGGAGAGTGGACATGAAGGGCGTTTCAAGCTTGTTTGCTGGTTGCTGTTAATCGTGAATACATGATATTTAGTCAGGCGAGATCTAGGCCACTCCAAGGGACTAGTGGGCTGAGCCAGCGAAGCATTATAAAAATGGAGCAGAAGATTTAAGTACGCAATCCCGGTCACCGGTACACCGAAGAAAAGCTATCGCGACACGGTAAAAGCTAGCCTGATCCCAGAACTCCACCGGAAACTGCCACCTCCTCGGAATGTCGACTCAGAGCTCTGAGATATCAGATGCTTAGCCAAGACAGGGAGAGCAATGGCACTTTATCATGCAAGCCATCTCGACGCGTGCGAATGGATGTCCAGACTGCGACTGCTAGCCCAAAGCTACAGTTTTATGAAGATCGATATCGCTGAATGAGTCCGAACGAAGGTGTCACAGGTGACCGCTTGACGGTGCTTGAGACTCGGAGAACATACCCACTACATGCGTGATCGAGCAGATAGGGATAGGTACCTGGATGGGGCAACATTTGCGAGAACCTAGAGTTCCCTCAGTCTTCCTGGGGCTTAGCAAAAGACCTACTAAGGCCAAAGAAACATTTCTAGACAATTCATTTAAACCGGCGGGAGGAGCCTAGGGATAAAAACGCCGCTTATCTCGGCCTGGGCTAGATGTCCCTTGATCAATAGATATGTTCGAAAGCCCGCCGAGATCTTGTATATTATGTTCCTGAGGATTTATAGATAATAGCTACCACTTACTTTGGTATTTGGGGAACGTTTCACACGAACAACAACGTTGGCTGCCGTCACAGATTCTTTGGGTCGATCATGCGTTTCTAGCAAAATTGTTTCCGTCACGGTGCCGTTACGCCTCACCGGGGCCTCAAGGTTGGACTATACCCGGCGCGTTGACGCACATAATGATGCATGTTTTTGCGTATACCATATATTCCCTTACGATGAAAACTAATAGCACTCTGATTCAGCACTTTTTGAGCATGTACTACAGTGTAGTGCTTACTCTTGAAAATACGATCGCTTAACCCAAGTTATTCTGGTTGGTGCCTGGCTTAGGCTAAGGCACGTGGTCAACCCGAGGGCCTTCAATTGGTGATCATTGGAATTCGTTCAAGTGCCACTGCTCTGTACTGGATGGCACAA
This sequence comes from Pleurotus tuber-regium, assembly GCA_014058305.1. Classification (NCBI taxonomy): domain Eukaryota; kingdom Fungi; phylum Basidiomycota; class Agaricomycetes; order Agaricales; family Pleurotaceae; genus Pleurotus; species Pleurotus tuber-regium. The sequence continues at coordinate 2,171,731 of JACFYU010000026.1, read as the reverse complement.
GCTCAATCTTTCTCGCAATGGTTATTCCCGATTTCAGCTCTCCAACATACGCCGACGGACTGGCCTCTTAAGAAGGAACTCTATGACCGTGCCAGAGGCGTGGAATTCTTGTTTCGCCTGGGCTCATCTCTTCAACTGTATGTACGTTCCTTGGTGGATTAAAAGGGCCGTCCTTTCATTCGTTAAGCTCAGACCAACCCCTGCTATGTTTACCGCTGCTACCTGGTTCCACCGCTTCTACATGAGATACTCAATGGAGTTTCACCATCGCCAAGTAGGCATACAGGACACACCATTCACTGTATATAAGCTCAATGGTACTTTAAGGAAGTTGCTGCGGCTTGCATATTTTTAGCAACCAAAACGGAGGAGTGCGGTAGAAAGCTACGTGACGTTGCGAAAATATACTGCGCGAAGGTTAACAACACAGTTGTGTCAAAAATCCCGAGCGATAGCAAGGTCTGACTCAAGGTGCTGGTTTTAGTGTTGTCCCTCATTTTATCATCTCAGGAAGTAGAACAGTGTCAAACGAGTATACTCCTGACAGAAGAGGTACTTCTGGAGGCTCTGTGCTTTGACTTTCTCGTCTACAGCCCTCATTCTGATCTCGTGGACTTATTTGATGCATATGGAGGTGACCGCTCCGTATTTGAATATGCCTGGACTATAGCGCATGATTCGTAAGTCCTCATCGTAGCAATAAAGGCAACAATCTCAGCGCTTTCGTAGTTATCGTACCCCTCTGTGCATCTTGTACCCACCAAACATTATCGCCGCCGCAAGCTTCATTCTTGCACAATGCACTTTAGATGGCCCTAACTCTATATCCCTGGATGCTCGTATATCCTCGCCGCCTCCTTCTGCGTCCCTCCCCACACCCCCTTCTCATAAACCAGCGTCTCCACTTGTATCTCGATTTGCTATTGATTTCTACGGCTTTGATGAAGTACAACTAACATCAGTAGCAGGTATGAAGTTCAGAGTTTAGAGTTCCCCTGCTTATTTATAAACCAGATGCTTTGAGTATTCTCACCGAGTTTTATTCTGCACAAGATATTGAAGGTTCTCACCCCTACTTGGCTGCTGTGGCTGCAGTAAGATTTCTCAATAATGATGTATGGCTCACACAAACTTGATCTACATAGGTTGCGCCACCATCCTCAACCACCATACGGCCACGCTTCTACGTCCGAGTCTCTGAGCTCTCCCAATTAAGCACCAGCGCGGAGCCCCAGCCTTCGGAAGAACCACTTGGTAGAACCCCCAGCTCATCTCATGGCGGGGATACACCATCACATCCTGCAACCGACGGGAAAGTTACTACAAAACATGGATTGCATGCTGCGGCAAGGCTTGACCTGACTCATTGAGGACGTTTGCCTTGTAAAGTTAAAATAGCCAATCTCCTAGGAGTTGAGGCATCTGATTCATAAGCCCCGAGGCTGGAATGTAGGAGAGAGCAGGATTATTGGGAATCTCTGGTCCCGGTATGGTTATCTCTATGTTTTGCATCCAGGTTTCGACTTTGTAGCTCTGATTGAGTGTTTCCAATGGTCTGGGAAGTTGGGGGAGCCCCGCATCGGAAATGAGTGGTGAAAGGAAGTTATCCAATCCGGCAGAAGAACCGGCATCTATGGAAATGAAATCGATGCATGTTATTTTGATGAAGAATAGGGAGAATAAGTACTCACCCTCGCTTTTCCCTTCCCAGTTAGACTCGGAAGGTACTGGAGTAGATAAATCAGTGTTATTGGTTGGCGGTATCGATGGAAGGCCTAGACTACTGATAGCCTCTGGCACCTACATTGTCGAGTGTAAGAAATGAGAGTCGTTTAAAGAAGGTAAAGTGCGAGTGCTGCCACCGAACCGAAACCCATAATGTCGTAGACGGTACAAGGCAGTTCCTCGGAGAAGTACTGGGGTTCATGACATACCTGAGGAATACGAGCGGATCCTGGAAGACGCATAGCGGAAGCAACCCAATAGAGCAGGTGTTCCAAAATGGTGGGACCATAATCATCGAAGTTGTAGATGGCCGTCACGAAGGCCGCAGTCCAGCCTTGTATCACAACGTGGTTGGTCAGAACCCGGTGAGGAATGAAAAAACGTTTTTACCTTTGGTGAAGACACCAAAAACCCACTGATCGTACGTTGTAACGCAAAACCTAGATTGCGTATGAGCTAAACAACGTGCATACCGAGAGTGATGCATCGAACCATCGGCAGTTTTTGGAAGCACAGGTATCCCAGAGCTAGATACACTCATCAGAACATAATTCCGATGTTGACCCTTAGACAGTCTGCAAACCTTTGCCCATAAACGTTCAGAGCTCTGTAGCGGAGTGGGGAAAGCATGTCCTTCAACGCGAAACGGAGGCATCTAGTACAGGTGAGCTTAAACTTTCTTCATATCACCGTCTACGTACCGAGCGACATGAAGCGAATTCTTTCATGTCTTGGGGCGATAGTACCCATGGTGGCTGATATGCTATGAGAACCGACGTATATCCGATTTCGTTCGCTTCTTCCTGTCCGCAGGCAGCTTTATTGCGAGTCCACAGATAATAGTCGAATATATCCTTGTCCCTGTCGTTATTATTGCCCGGTCGAAAACCCCAGCCATGTGTGGCTGGGAAGATAAGATGCAGAATACGCTGTACAGTCATGAATGTGAGATTGTCTAACCATGGAGAAAGTCTAGACTTTATGTGTTCATCACGTATCCCTGAATCAAAGAATGGCCATACCTCGACAAGTCGGCTGGACGTCTGAGTCGCTGACTGGGAATGTCAAAGGTCGGTGGACATGGAACCGACAGCCTTTCTCCAGATTCCGGGTCCTCGTCCTCAACGCCGAGAGACACTTCCGGTATATATCTATCAATCCCTACAGTCATTTGGTCAGATAAGTGGTCGTGATGATCGAAAAAGACCCTTACAGATTCCGATGCTCCTTTCTAAGGGATTTTCAAGAAGACGGTGTATATGCTGTAGTTTTCGCCATTTTTCTGGGCGCACTTTCAAGTGGTTGATGTGGCTCTTATGACCTTCTGGTGGCATCTGTGGTGCGGCGGGGTCACTGAGCATCTGAGGAAGGGTAGATTCGCGAATGTAGCATCTGAGGTTGTCGGTACCACGGTAGGCCATGGTCGGGTACGGGGGAATATTACTGTAAGTTGTATCATACGTTTCCATGGCTTGATATACGGATTCAAGTATACAAAGATCACCATTCGTGTAATAAGGACGTCGAACAAGACGTCCAAGAAAGGAAGTCGAATGTCCTTGTCTGGTATGGTACATATATGGGTGGTATTACATAATGGATACCTCCCAATAACGTTACAATAAACAGGCTTGCAGCTCGACCAGCTAACCGCATACAAAGGGGGTCACTACCAACATCATGGCTGGACGCTGACACTGCCAATCTTCTCCCTCGATACACAGTCTCCGCATTTGGTCGGACTGACTCTGATGGGGTTTCTCACTGGGAGAGCCATCAACCTGATGCAGCTCGTCGATTTGCATCCTGTCATTGTTGCCTCATTATATGATCAGAAAATAATTATAACAGAACCCACCAACAGGATGTATATGCCTCCTACTAAACAGACAATTGTGTCGTAGGCAGTCTTGTAAGCGGGTAGACATGGATACGAAGTGTCCACATTCGGTGTGGTAGCGGCCGTCGATAATCTGGTCGAAGGATATTAGGCTGTAGACGCCAACATGAAGCTGGTCAAAGAAAACGAACGTTGTGGCACATTTTGTCGTCGAGGTGAATGACTGTAGCTCAAAGTGTGAATGCTGTTCGAGTCCGTACTTAGAGCCGCCGCTGAATTTATCTACTACGCCATTAGGCTGAACGCTGCAGCACTGCTGCAGGCCTCGTTTAACCAGCCATCTGCACTGTCAGCAAGGTGAGGCTATCGGAATATGCCGTTGAAGGCTACTAATAAAGCTACAAGCCTTCGAAGTAATCACCAAGCCACGACTTGACCTCTCAAGTTCGTGTAAGGTCTCTTTCTGGCCCAGCCCTGGCATTCCTCTGACTACGGATGGTAGGATTCAGCAAGTTAGCACCGTTGTGATTGGCGACACGTAAGTCGGTGCAGTTCATGCAAGCCTCAAACATTGCGGAGGACAAGAGGAAATATCGATCGGTTCATATAAATTGTGAACTCAATGAGACGTTGGAGTCGTATACAAGTGTTTTACACTCTTGCAGTACGTCGATACTCGAGGCGAGAACGACCATAGTTCCTCACCATGAGACTTGGTTGTCCCTGTTGTTCCCAAACGTCGAACAATGATTCGGTGGCAATTCTCCAAAATTCATCACAGTAAGCATGAGGTTTGGGCAACGCTGCCTCGTGCTTCATAATAGAGGATGCGCCCGTTAGACAACGGGCTGCCCAGGAAGGTCCATAAGGAATAATCTAGCGCAAGATCGAAGGCTGGAATTGTCGAATAGCGCCATCTGAGGCCTCTGTGGAAGGTCAAGAAACGAAGAATGATGAACGAGCACCGGCTGTGTGCTCCTGCAGGGAAAGGGAAGACCGAGGTTGTCGGTGTGCTTCGTGTCTTGGTGCAAGCTGAATAATGTGCGTTAATGTTAATGAACCAAGCGATCGCCATCGATAATCTCATCAAGCGGGGAAGTGAAATATTCCAAGCAACATCACATCTAGCCTTTATGCACCCCGATTACGGATGTCTTTAACTAATTGTACCTTCTTCCGTACCTTCAGTTGCAAGTTTGCAAGAAATTCATTACTTTGAAGTTCGCGAGTAAACAATAATACGCACCTCGTTGGCGAATTGCTTTCTCCACCGTTCACTGCTTAATCTGCGTCGTTTGACCCCCTTCTTTTCGTGCCGTTCTGTCATTCGCACAGTAGCTCTGACTCTATTCCGATTGAGGATGATTTCCAGTCTTCTGTACGCTTCTCCGAATCCATCTTTTCCTACATATACCGTACGGCCTGTTGAGAAGAATAAGTGTGAGATGAAGCAGCTGCAAACTGTAGAGCGCGGACCAGAATACGCGTTAGCTGGAGGCGGCCTAGGAATCGAGTCGTGGTTCATAGCCCAGGCTTCATGGGGAGATTGTCGACTCCCAGCCCCGCCATCCTGAAACTGCGGGTAGCTCTGGAAGATCGTTTTCCATGTTGGATCTTGCTGTGGCGGTAATAATGGGTCTAGTGGAGGTGAGGCCTCGGGTTGTTGAGAAAGTAGTATTGCCGACTGCGAATATCTCCGTAAACACGACAATGCGCGTGGCGATGATATAAGTTGCGGACATGGTACGCCTCGTCGCAAGAAGAGTGAGATGTTGTAGGCTGCCGTAGACAACATGGATGGGAGGAGAAAAACTAGCGCTGAGCGCTTGTATGATTTCACAGTCCTGATCAGGTAGATTACCATGTCCTCCGATGTTCTGCTCGAGGAATTTGAGGTATGTAAAGCATTGTTTAGATGGTACTGCTCTTAGGCTAATGTATAATCTAAAGGTTCTGGAATCAATATATCCTACAGAGTTGTCCAGTTCGTACTGCGCGTAACCAATCTGATTTGGCTCAACTGAGGCTCATATGAAGAACTCTCTGATACGGATGTCCAGATAGAGGCAGAGCCAGACGACGCAGAGGATGGTGCTGAACCTGGTTGCATTCTTTTCTTCTGGCAAATGCTAGCGATATACTGACTCGTTTGTAGTGAAAATATTACTTAGAGTGCATTACCCAGACGCGTACCCTGATGTCGTTCCAGAGCTGTCACTTGAACCCGTCGAGGGGGACTTCGATGAAGAGGAACTAAATGCTCTAGTCGCAGATCTTAAGGCTGCGGTGAGTTCTACTCTCACCGGGACATTATTGACAACCGATTGAGTGGCATAGGGGGAAGATAACCTTGGAATGGCTATGACTTTCACTCTGGTTTCCCATTTACGAGAAAGACTGTCCACTCTGATTAGAGATAGGGCAGAGAGGCAAAGAAGAGAAGAGATGGAGCAGGAACGTCTGGCTTTAGAAGTACGAGCCGTTCATGCTCAAAGACGCCTTTTGATTTCCGTATCTTCACCTTCAGGCGGAGGCTGCAAGGACGCGTGGTACTCCCGTTACTGTGGAGTCATTCAAAGCTTGGAAAGTTAAGTTCGACACAGAGATGGCGCTGAAGAAGGCTAAGGAGATGGAAGAAAAGCTTAAGGGCTTAACCCAAAAAGAACGAGAGGAATGGAAAAAGGTCGCAACGAGGTTAACTGGTGAATATATTCATCTTCATAGCTGCGGTCACTTGAGTGAAATTGTAAACTTTGATAGGGCGACAGCTATTTGAGCGCAATAGACATCTTGAAGAAGATGCGCTCATGGAGGAAGGTTCAGTCTCTGTGGACGTCAGCCAATATGACAGAACAACGATAGAAGAGGAAGCTGAAGAGGATCGCGTAACATTCAGTGACAGCGACTGAGTTCATACAATGATTGCGCTCCGTGTTGTACCTACTATCTAAGAAATCAAAATATAATGTAATCTAAGACACACGAAATCAGAGACCCTGCAATAATCCTTCTTCGCCGTTCATGCCATCGAATTTTCCACCTCCTTCAATTTCTATGTATCCAACATCATCCCTTCCTTCTTCCCTCAGAAAACCATCTTCATGTACGTGTAATGGGCGCCCACGGGAGGCATCGCTATGTACAACGTCCTTTCCCATCAGACGAAGCCATTCAATGACCGGTTTAGTAACCCATCGCTTGACCTCCAAACCGTGATCTGTCTCGAACCAGCCTAGATGCCCTCCCTTCGGAGTGAGAGCCATAACCACCCAGCCACTGCCTCCTTTCATAGGCACCTCCTGGACCACGGGATCATCAGCGGCGTTGATAGCCAGGAATGGGATCTTCACATCTCCTAGGACCTTGTGGCTAGATGCCCAATGATAATAATCCATAGCGGAATCAAAGGGGAAGTCAGGGGGAGATCCGCCCGCTATCCTAGTGAAAGTGCCGTCGAACTCTTCCAGAGTGGGATTCTTCAAGTTGAGCGCCGCGACGAGTGCTTTTGCGACACGATGCTCGGGATCTTTGGATAGAGGCTTGAGATGCTTCTTGAGGAGGTTGAGGAGATTTGTGCCCATTCCTTTGGCATAGACATGTTTTCCGATCAAAGTACTATTCAGGCTAGAGATAACGAAACATTAGAGCGAAGGAAGCCCTTCAGGGTGGGTTTTCTTACACGTTGTTATTACTTGCAAGATCCCATGGCTTGGGCGAGGTGATGTCAGGTGAACCGGCTATAGTCCATGATATTAAAAAACTCACACAAGCAAGGGCACACCCTGCCGCGAGCCTACTTTGTTCGCCTTCTTCAGCAATATACCGAGTCATGACATTTGCTCCTAGTGAGAATCCAAGCCCCAATAACGGTGCCTTCGGATAAAGCTTGCTGATATACATCAAGGCCACTCGGATGTCATCCGTATGCCCCGCAGAATATAACTGTTGGCTGGTGATTGGCACGCCGGCACCTAAACATGTAAGCCAGCCCCCGTCATTAATCAACCTTCCGAATCGAACGATAGGCACGCACAGCCTCTGAAGTTCACCACAACTGCCCGATAACCGAGCCCACCATCTTGTTCTGGTGTGCAAGCAGGGTGCAGAATAGCCCTTACGTAGGATTCATAAGAACCTGAGTGACCAAATAATGCAAGTCAGATGGTTTCGTGGCATAAACAGTATACGCTTACCGCCTGTCAAACCGTGTAATACCACTATTATTGGTGCGTCTGCACGGGCTTTGGCACGATCGGCAGGCGCAAAATCGAGTCCGCTATATATGTTTGTCAATGATATGGCTATGATAACGAAGCTGGGAAAGACTCACAGCGTACCACCATCTTGAAGACGGATATACTTTCTGGCGGAATGAGTGCATTGCCGATGTGCATTCGGACGCTGAGGGCCTGGGTGACATACCTATCGTATACAACTTTGTCGGTCTTGGTAAAGTCTCCGAGTACACAATATATCGTTTGTAAATGACCACTGCAAGCCATTATCAATCAGAGGATTGAAGTACGGAAAACACGACCGTACTTGAACAACCACCAAGCTGGGGTGAAATTTTCAAACAAACTTGGGCACCTATTTTCGACAAGATTACGCAAAGAAAGACGAAGTTCGGAATTATCCTGTGAGTTCGCGACAGGTATATAGACAGGATTTGAGGGAAAATGGATGAGAGTCTTCGAACCAAGGAAGCTAAAGACAGAACCCATTATTCGACAGATAGGCGTCGGCAGCTGGCAACAAGAAATTGATGGTCAAGATGGTTCGGTCATCGCACACAGCATGCGCCCGAAACTCATCGCTCGGAACGCAACTCAGTGATGATTTCGCTTTAACCCCGTTATCCTACGATCATTTTAGGAAGTACATCACGTGTACAGTCACGCGTCACACGAACCGGCGGCTGGACCAGGTCAGTCTACTTCTTCGCTTGTAAGTAACTATGTACTAAACCCATACTCAATATTACTAATACCTTTAGTTAGTACCTCTTCAACGACCCCTTCAAAAATGTCCAAATCCCTGATCAAAAGCACGTACAAGAAGCAGCTTTGTCGCGTAATCATTACTTGCTCAAAAATCTGCCGACGCGTTCTATACTTACCCTTTCTCCAGCATTTCGATCGCCACGGCCGTCCCTTGGACCCTCCTTGCCTTCAAGGAGAAAGATGCCGGTGAGCTTTGCTTTCACGCTAGTATTTCATGATAAGTATATGAAGCACGTTTGCACCACAGCTTTCTACATCCCAACGATGTGGAGTGGAGTAAAATTTGCCACAAGGGATCCCAAAGACGCTTCTCTCCCAGGTCTGATAAATATATGCGTTTCAATGGCGCATACAATCATCCGGGGACAAAAGTGATTGATAATATGGACAAGAAACCTCAATCCAGTCGCCGTCAAGACCCGTTAATACCTCAGGCAGACCTATTTCTCCGTTACAAGGGCGACGCAGACACTGAAAGTGCACGCAAAGGTCTTGATGATCGCGCTCGAGGCGATGACAGAACGAACCGAGCCTGGGATATGCGTGACCGAGAAGAACGTGTCTACAAGCAGCAAGGCCGTGAGAAGGACCTCACAAACGTCAGAGTGTCCCGGCGAGGCGAAGAAAGTACATCTCCAAAAATCGAGAAGTCGGAAGATATGTCTTTCCATTCTCAAAAAACAAGTGATGGTGAAGTAGGTCGAAGACTGAATGCACTGTGTTTTATCTTTTCGGCTTACTCAGGAATAGAATCCCAATGAAGAATTCCAGATTAATCTCGCCAGGCGTATCGACAAACGAGAAGAGGGCAATTGCGCTATCAAAGCAATCACGGACAGTGATAAGGAGTTTCCTGGTTCCACGGATAGGGGCTCCGAACGAGCACCGCCGAACAAGAAGTTGACAGACAGTACTGAAAATCGGTCCGAAAAGTATACGAATATATTCCGTGAGATTGCCAAGTTCGTGGTTCCTTGGGTAGCCAGAGAAGCACGCTAATCAGAGTATGCTTGTCCAACAAGGCTAGCTAGCGTTGCCATCGAGGATGCAACTCTGCAGGCGAGGGAAGAACGGAAACTAACTGCCTACACCGGCCTATCAGCGTCCATCTCAAAGATCGCTTCATCTGCATCTACTTTGATGGCGCCTGCCCTGGCTGAAGTGTTCTTGCACCATACCGAATATAAGCAACGGGCAGATAAGAGTGCTGCTGTGCTTGGTAACGCGTGGATGATAGCGACCAATGAATGCCTTAACGATATAACCTGGACCATCGACCATGGCTTGCAGAACGCTCTCCTGAAACTGGAGACGAGGGCCCAAGACGTTCTCGGAGAGGGTAAGCAGTCATATGGATTGAAGAGGGGGCTAGATAGCGCCGCTTCATTGGAGTCTAGAGGTCATTCTTCAATCGTGGAGGGTAGACACGACGGGCACGGCAATAGAACCGAGTACAGCGATGGCGAACCCAGAGCAATGAGGTCCGTGAAACGCCGCCGCTTAGGTGGTTCTAATGGAGTTCCTGGGCAAGATTCACAGGAAAATAGAGATTGCACCAAGAAAGATCCCGAAACGTCCTTGCCTAACATTCTGGAGCAACTAAGGCAGCAACTTGATGACCAAGCTCGATATTTACAGGAGCTTAGACGTGAAAATGACGAGGTAAGTGTTTCAACAGTTCCCGGTCAATCGATAGGATCCAAAGAAATATGCATGGGACAATTAAGCTCACTAAGGTTCCTTGTTATTAGCTGAAGAATGCGATCCTGCAGCAAGGAGGGATCCAACCAGTTCGGCCACTACCGTGTAGCACGTCGCCTATCTATCAAACTGCGCAAGATCCGGTACAGCGAGCAAGGGCCAGAGACGAGAAGAGCGAATATGATCGGCCACGAATGCAGACACTGCAAGCATCTCGTGTTCGAGTGGGTGGGCATCCTTGAAGCTTGGATCGTGCATGTTTGTCAAGTGAATCAAGAGTCTGACTTCAGCTGATGGACGTGTGGAGTTTAGATGCGCCTCGCAGTATTTTGAAACAGGGACTATCCAGTCATACAGAGCAGCAAACGAGGGCATGCTTCCGATCCTGAGAGATCCGGAGTTTAACGCTGAGGCAAGGACTCGAGGTTCGCTTCAGCCTTGTGGAGTAGCCATCAGAATGCCATAGCATTAGTGTCAGAGAATGTTCAATGCATATTTAAATTGACACAAGGCTTGCTGAGCACTCAGCTGAGGTTAGATAATTTCTATCACGTGATCGCAGTTGATACGCGACAAAGGCCAATTCGATTCAATGTCAAGTGCATTTTCCGCATTGTTTGCATGGAAGAGCTGAATACTAAACTGTGGCCATGAATCATCAATCAGAGCTTGCGTCTCCGGTGTCCCCATCCTCATCCATCAAAGCTCCCAGCAATGACTCCGCTAATACAGCCAACGTGCAAACACCCGAGAAATTCGCCGCGCTTACATTGAATGGAAAGCCTATGGACTCTCCACTACGTCGTTCCAATCGACTCTCCATGTTTACAGACGCTGCGAAAGAATTGCCTGCGTCGGAAGAACAGGATGACCTCGAAGCTGACGGAGGTTCAAACGACGAATCACTTGGACGGGAAGATGAACTGACGATGGAAAGAGCAGAATCGGTTGAAAGAATGCAATTACCGGAGGACGGTGAGTCTCTTAATTATTGAAACTCAATCTAGCTGCGGTTGCGACTGTAAATACAATTAGAACCTTCGTCCGCGCTTGCTTCAAGGATCATCAGAGCCCACGATAACCCTTCGCCACCTCCTGACGCTGTTTCAATATCCGCTGGACGTAGAAGGAACCGTAGCATTACTGAAGACTCTAAAACGACAGTACAATACGACGTGGACGAGGCGACCGAGGCGTTGACTCCGCTCGTTCTCTCAGTATCCAGAAGCCCTTCACCGATATACAAGGATTCCACATCACAACCCAATGCACTCCCGTTGGACTTGCTAACTTCGAACTTCCTTCCCATTGAGAATCCGTTTGTAGATACGATCATCAGGAGAGATGGTCAGCAGTCAGGTGCTTCGGAAATATCTACGAACACGAATTGGTCGGCATCTTCAATCGCTGCCTTAACACCACGGTCTCCCTCGCCACAACAGATAGAGAGTCAAGACCAAGGTAAGTTGAGCATTTGACTAACTGATAAATGAAGCTGATGTTTATAATATCAAACATCCCCTACCAGATCCCCCCACTATAGACAATGTCAAGCCAAGTATACTACCTATCCGTACACCAGACGTGCATTCTACTGAAGAGTTTCAATCCAACTCGCCCGAGCCTTTGACAACCATACTCGTAGAGCCTCCTCTACTGCTCCGCAGCTCTTCACCTTCTCCCAAGGCTTCAACCAGCAAGGCAGGCTTTCTCCAAGGCGAATCTCCCACTCGTGCGTTGCGACGATCACCTCGCCGTAGTGTAGCCCCCCGCTTTCAACCCACTGACAGAACTTTGGTCGCTCCTCCACTACCCCAGTTGTCGCCTTCGAACGCCGTCGATAACAACGATGAATCAAAGGGAGAGCACGAGAAAATGGGTGGAATAGCAGATACTTTAGGTTCTTTTTTACAGCCACCAGCTTCAAATAGCGAGGAAGCAGAGAACTCCGGAGGGAAGGTAAAAGCTACGCAAGATCCAAGCCCAGACGGTACACCAATGAGGAAAATGTCTAGAGAGCTTGGGTCTCTATCACCAGATTCAAGTCAAGTGTTGTCGCAGCTCAGATTCGGGTCCGGATCCTCATTTCTTCCTCAAACACTAGATGGTGAGACCAAACCCCCGGATCGCGTAGGACGTCATCTAGAAGATTGGCTTATCCCCGCGCCCGTCTTTCCTCATCTATCCCAAGGGCCACAGAGAGTACCTATGACGCCGGAAAGGCTAGGCAGTCCAAAACGTGGATCAAACCGTCCCAAATTCCAGTTTGCGAGCCTTAGACCTGACGTTGAGCAAACACCCGCCCGTCGTGTCCCCATACGTGAAGCTGTCTCGCAGGGGTACGTCTCCCCACAAAAGGCAGCTCGGCTAAATGCTGCTAGAGGCTCCGGAATGAGTAATACTTCACGTGCGCCGATTTTGAATATACCCCCGACCGACTCGCCTGCACGGAGGATCACGCCAACCACATCACACACTGCGAGGCAGAAACCACGTTCGGAAACCAATCCAATGGCCAATCGCACTGATCAACAAAGTTGTGTTGCTGGTCAACCTTCTGCCACGGCAATAAATTCGCAATCACTCAATAACGCTACATATACCCCCAAATCTCTACCATTTCCTCTTGTGTCCGCATCAATCGATGTTTCACGTTCAGCCAGCATTGCGGGCAAAGGGAAGGATCCTCCTTCCACAGCGCAAATTACTTCGGATGAGACATCACGCTCTTTTACAGCTTTGTCCCCAAACAAGTCAAGTCTCAAGCAAACAAGCAGCAGGATTCCTCGGCCTGTTACAAAGCCATATGCACGCCCACCCTCTCGGACACTACCTGCTTCGGATACCGTCACCGTGATACGCAAAGCTGATCCTCACAGAGTCAAAACCGATATCTCTTCCCCAGTAAGTACACATATACTGTTCACCACTCGGCTGAATTATCATTGACTAGTAATTCCATTCCCCATAGATGAAAGGAATAGCTTCTAAAGTATCAACAGGCCATAATCCTCTGATTTCTCAGGCGGGGGAGCCATCATCGTCGACTTTGGTATCGCGGCGAGGTTTTGGAATTTCGACATCATCTCCTCTCAAACGTAAGCGGGTTGTACAAGAGCCTCCAAAACTACAACCAGTCGTTATAATTGATGATAAACCCAGCTCACGTGAAGAGAGCCCGTCTCAGCAAAGGACTACAGCTCAAAGGAGCCAACAACCCGACCCGCCTAAATTCAGACTTGTTGTCGACACCCCTCCACAGGAAAACCTCAGCTCGATGATAACCAGCCCTGAAGCTGAGTTTGCCGAATCGCAACTTCCCCATGGACGAATTGAGGGTGATAGCGTTCCTCCACCTGTGGGTTCCTTCAAAGAGGTCCAGTCCTTGCAGTCCACATCGCCGCCTTTACAGCCTACCTCTCCCAAGGGCCCTCTACCAGTAGTCGACGATGGTACGGATGTCAGCCTTGGTGGTTTGCAGCAAAATCCTAATGGTCGGGTTCGACGGACAACGCGAACACGCAAACCAGTTCAATATTTCCCCGAAGTGGTTAGTCAACCAGAGCCCCGCGCTCCTCAATCGCGGAGAAAGGCACCAGCTGGTCAAACGGACAGCGAAGGGTTTGCAGGCATGAGTGCAGTAGCACTTAAAACATTGACTTCGAATAATACAGCCCGTAATCAAGTATATCTGACCGTGAACTTGGAAACGGAAGTGATTCGGAAAGAAGGGACTAGACCCGAAAGTCCCGCCGTCAAGGTTAAGACCATTGCTGAGCGACAGCAAGAAGAACGTGATCAGCTCCGAAGGGAGCGTGCACAAAGACGGGCAAAACGTAGCGAAGCCGCCTGCACTGGTATTGTCAGTGACACGGATTTGGAAGGGGTGGATAACTACCCACCTAGTAGTCCTACACTAGGGCAAAGACATACCCCTGGAGATGCGGGAAGCGACGAAGAAAGCGACGACTCTTGCCGTCATATTAAACGCACCAAGGGTGACGATGGGCGGCACGTAAAATGGCGCAAATCGTTGATAAAGACTATTAACTTGGACGACATCAAACCGGGTACACGAGCAAGGCCACAAGAGAACATGATCAAGAAAGGTTGCCTTGCACCGAAGGCTAAAGTGTGTTTTATCTCTATCTTCTGCATTCAACTGCCAAACCTGGATCCTAGGCCGTTCGATTAGACACCCTTGGCAATTTGCCTAATGCAGATTCGCCACTCAAGGATCTAGTTCAGGAGAACATATCGGTGAAGAAGTTTGTATACGACGATGATGTGGAGCCAATAGTAGAGATTGTTGTGAAGAATACTCGGTCAAGAGCAAAGAAGGGCAAATCATAGCAAGGCCTTTGCAGGTATGTGCATATGAGGTGGATATAATTGGCTAGCAGGCATCTTAGTCAGCAAGATGTATTTTGGCAGAATATTTGGCATTGTACTAGATCTACGTGTATTCGCACATGTTTTGAAGACCCGTACTCACTTGGGTGCACGGTAAGCAACCCCTGCGCTCGCTTGGTTGACTGGCAGGACGAGCACTTCCGCGATGTTAATGTGAGGCGGACGTGATGCAGCCCAAACGATCTCCTCAGCAATATCGTTCGCGGTCACTGTGGGAGTATGTTGAGCTAATCTTCGAGAATGCTAAGCGATGTCCTTACAAGGTTGGAGGCCTTCGTAAACTTTCTTCGCCTTATCCTGATCGCCCCTAAACCTAACAATCGAGAATTCAGTCTCTACCATCCCTGTTTTGCGATGGAATATAGGTTACGCGAAGTTGATCCCCGATATTTCGAGCATGACTTGCCTGGTTGGATTTCAGTCACTCTGATCGGCGTATTTACCAGCTCTCTGAGCAGAGACCCGTTGAACGCGCTGACAGCATGCTTAGTGGCACAATATATACTGCCACCCGCATAGGCCTCCCGGCCAGCTATTGAGCCAATATTGATGATGTGTCCAGAGCTCCTTGCCTTGAATTCTGTAGTCCGTTCAGGTTCAGGCATAAAAGCATTTACGAATGGGAAGACTTGCCTTTGACAAAGATTTGTGTGATATTGATGAGGCCAAGGACGTTAGTTGCAAACATTCCCTCTATATCTGCATCTGCTATGTCGCCAACATGTTCGAGGCCCTTCACAAAGCTGGACAAAAGGTCATGTTAGCTACCCTATCATTTCACTGGTGACGTATGTAATCCTCACCCTGCGTTGTTAACTGACGGACATTTAGCCAGCCATGAGAGCTACGAGGAGGCAAGGGGTCTTACCTAGGATATCCACATTCTTGAGTTCTTGAGGAATTTTATCTAGGATGGTAGCGACCTGGGCTTTATCTCCCACGTCAACTTGAATTGCAGCAAATTTTCCTCCTCCATTTGCCCCGGAATCCTTATGAGCCACGGTGCAAGCTTCGGCTACCGTTGTCAATGCGTCGGCTCGACGAGCAACTAGAATGACGTTGGATCCCGCCTTCGGGGCGTGATAGCATTAGAGAAATTAATAACGAATGTTACGTTCTGATTACCTTTGCGAAAAGAACTGCCGTTGCCTGTCACCGAAACGGTAAGACTAGTTCTCTGAAGGGCATTGTGGTTGTAACTCACAGCTCCTATCCCTGAGCTTGCACCAGTGACCAAAACGGTCTTTCCAAGAAGGCGAGAGGCATTGAATACTGACATTAATATTTGTGAAAGACAACGATAGGGCGCAATGGAGGGTTTGGCAGTATAAATATCCTTATCTAATCGGAATCTTGGACGTTTCGTGGGTTGTAGGATTATGCCATACTGGCGCGAAGAGGCTGATATAAGTGTTGAGAGTGATCTGGGAAACATATGCTATGTCCCATGATGACCAAGAACTGAGTACCGAGTTTTTGGTCACTCGCCCAAAGCACCAACTGGCTCAGCGGCAAACCCGGCCCCCCGCTCTTTGCACTTACGAAAGCTCCCATGCTCGCTGAAGGGGATGCTCGATGGGCTGCACTTCTTGAATGGCTGAGTCAGCGCGGCGCTGACCTGGATGGGCTACCCGTTGAGCGAAGGGAAAGGCCTGGTTGAGTACCTCGTTATGATGTCTGGGACGTGGCTGGCTAACGTACATCAGGCGCTGGATGTGGGCTCTTTGCACTGAAGAACTGCCCTCCGTCGATCAGATTGTTTACCATTCCGGCCTGCGCGTTGATTAACTTGAGCACCCTCTCACCACACTATCCCCTACCTAAATCGCTCAGTGCCATTTGTCTTGTATCTTTGCATCTCCTCTTGCATCGTCCTCAAGGGGAGGCGAGATCGGAAGACCCTCTATTTGGCCCGTACATATCGATTCTACCGCGCGAATTTGACGGTCATCCTCTGACTTGGTTAATACGGTGCACCTTTGCTGCTGAGGAACCTTCGAATGAAATAGAGAAACAATTTTTACAAGCCTTACCACCAGATGCAAAGAGAACTTTAGATGGCGTATGGAGCAGATTCTTTGCGGATTGGAAAACTATCTGTCAGTATGTGGTGAGTAAACCTTCTTTATTACTTAGTTGATGCCCAACATACACATATTGCAGAGATCTCACCCAGCTAGCTTGAGAAATTCAAGTCGACCCGGAACGGAAGTGTCGCAATTCTATGAGAATAACGCGAAACTCATTGCTGATTTCGGGTGGGCCTGGCTCAATGGTTTGAAGCTTTGCCTATCTGTCAACAAGGTTCCTTGATATTGTGCGCCCTTTAGTGAATACGCGCTGTATCTTCTATCGCCTTAAAGACTCCATATCCGATCCTGATAACCTCACTCTCTGCCCTATTCTGGATTTTGCGAATCACACACCAATCTCGACCATGAGTATGCACCCTCTGTCATCCGGTGCGGACATTTGGAAGTTACGGACGAAGACAAAGAAGGGCGATGATTTTTCACTAATGACACCAAGAAATATGGCGGTTGATGCAGGAAATGAATTATACCTGACCTACGGGGTTCATTCTAATACGACACTTTTCGTCGAGTATGGCTTCGTGAATGCGTTCACTCCACCCGCAATATCAGAAGGCAACTTTGCAGGGGAAGTGGATGTTCAAGACGTTGTCGAGAACTTATTCGACTCGGTAGGAAAGGATAGGGGAAATCAGATTAAGTGTATCTTGGAAGCAGAGGGGTACTGGGGGTAAGTTCTCAACATGCTGAGCATTCTTCCTTGAAATACACTTCAACACTGCCGTTGTGATTACAGAGATTGGACGCTGCATTCTCATCCTTGTCCTGCGTATCCCTCGTTCCGATTGATCACAGCTTTGAGGTTGTATAGCCTCGTCCTGGCGATGACGAACGCCCCCGTTGACATAACTAAAGCCCTTC
The DNA here is from genome assembly GCA_014058305.1 of Pleurotus tuber-regium. Classification (NCBI taxonomy): domain Eukaryota; kingdom Fungi; phylum Basidiomycota; class Agaricomycetes; order Agaricales; family Pleurotaceae; genus Pleurotus; species Pleurotus tuber-regium. The sequence goes on along the minus strand of JACFYU010000026.1, from coordinate 2,154,095 downwards.
AGCCGTGGCGAGACGTACATCTAGGCAAGCGAGAAACCATCTCTGAACATAATGAGAAATCATGGAGGGTTATCCTGTTGGACATTTGCAACACCATCAGAGACACTGCTCAGGAACGACTTTGTTCGATTCTGCCTGAGTTGCAGGAGAAGAGTAGCAAACGAATTTGGGGTGGATGGATACAAAATAACATCGAGCTCTTATGGCTGGAAAGACTGTATGTCGCAGAAGCTGTCATCGGTAGTATAGAATCAGGGATTCAATTCTAGTCAAGATACATACATGCCAACTTGCTCGATTGTTGAGCGCTTGAGCGAATACTGATGATTCTGGCATGGCCGTTTTAGGTAATGTGCTTTGTGTCAAACACCGAGACCCTTTCACTGATTTGGCTGCTCCGGTTTTCATTTGCACTTTCATCTCGACATACAGTAACGACCTTCCAACCCTCCCCTTGCCACTCACTTTATACCCATTATACCTGAACCTGACCTTGCTCAACATTCATGGCCGTCGAACCTCTCTTGGCTACGCGCGCACAGCGGGCCTTCATCCTGACAAGTTTAGTATTCGCACCTCCTTCTTACAACTCCCTATTAACATTTTTTTGCAGTTTCCATCCGTTAGTCCACCGTTGTCGCTTTAGTCTCTTCATTACGTCTAGACTTACTTTCTTAGAGGCCGTCGTCGTCTTAGTCATGATAGCGATTACATTCAGACTGGTATGTGGTGCCATTCAAGGGAAAGGAGAATTATCTTCTCATTCCACCGTGGCGGATCATAGGTCGCTGTGCAGGTAGACTTTGATAATGGGTACAAGGTGCAGTAATTGTAACTTTCACTGCCTGAGCGGGAACTCACCTTTTGTAGACCTTGCCATGTTTTCTGGCTCTCTTTGCCTTAGCGGAGTACGTTGAAACCAGTTTCGACTTGCACAAAAGCCTCAGTGAATCATCTAGAATATTTGAACTCATCATGGCTTTCGATGCCCTACGCATGCGCAATATAATACAGCTAGTCGGCATTCTCAGTATGATCGAATTAATAATCATCGCATAGCTTGCCCCAACTAACTCCTCTCCCTATCTAAAGTTTTCCACATGGGCATGATGGTATTCGCTGCCATCCAAGTACACCAAACAAGGACTGCATTAGTAATAGGGCAGGACTGCGATACTAATTTCAATTCCGTTGTATGTCTAACGAATTCTTTCCTATCTTTACTAAAAACCCAAATACCTGGTATCTTAGCAATGCGATGGTCCAGGGAGTTTGTGGAGACGTGTTGAACCATATACTATTGTTGCGCCCTGTGTTATTGCGGCGTCGTGGACAGTGATGCTATTCTTTGTCAAACAACTTTACGCGGAATTTGGGTGAGTGTGTACGTTAGGCTGGCGATATGCTGACCTTCTGACCTCCTGCACAGCTGGGCTATCTTCCATGTTGTCGGAGCGAATCCTAAAATGAAGAGTACGTCCTGTTCTATTATTGTCCTTGAGTAGGGCAGTAACTCTCCCTGTAGCCATGTACCAGTATTACCAAATCATGATTTGTCTCCTCAAGTTCGATTTCTTCTGTTTCACGGGCGTTACAATGCAGGTTAGGCTGTTTTTGCTTGCATCGTTTCATGCTATTTTGACCCGCCTCCACAGCTTCTCATCATCGTGCTGTCAAGAGACTCAGCGGAGTTTGGAGTTACGATAGCTGCCATTCCTGTGGTGCTCATCCTTCTAGCGGGATGTGGTTACTCGGTCCAACGCGAGATCAAGTGGTAAGTGTTTCATATGCCAACCCTACAGTGATGGCTCATTGGCCCTCTAGGTTAATGTCTATGTCATTGGTTATCATGCTGGCTGCTATGAGCTACTGTAAGTACCGTACTCATCTCTGGTGATGTGCTTACCATGTCAACGGTTGACACTACTCTGCAGTCAGTAAGTAACAAATTTCTCGGTGCTATATTTCAGTTTTTTGACACGATCTTCATTTAGTATATAAACTCGTCCGCTTCTATCAGCCGTCGTCTCGTGAGCAATATGCAACAACTCGAGCATCGTTGACAATCTTTAGTTCGTCCATTCAGACCCATAGATTCGAAGTGTTTAATGACGCTATCTGTGCACAGCCATCACTGCTTTGATAATATTGTTCGCGACCTTTGTCGTAGGTCTTCGATGTTTCTCCGACTTCGATCGAGGCCTTCAAGCATCAAAAATGCATGGTATGTTTTCCGCGCTGTTACAAATTTTCAATAATCTGAGTACATCTAACCCGCTCAGCGGTACACTCTCGACCCAAACTGTCACCTAATGACTCGAAAGCGAACATGACCGAAGCTGGCCGCCAATCTTCCTACCTCGCAGGGCAGACACTAGCACCCCGGATATCTATTGAATAGACTCTCCTTCCAATTTTGTGTACGACAGTACTTTCTTTCTTCACATCTTAGCCATGTATCTAGTTACGATACTCTCTTTCTTGTTTTATTCGAATCGCATGTCCCATGTCTATACGGACAGGTTTATTCATTCTCTGTTGTTGTTGCACTGTATCTATTCCAAGACTCTCAGCTGCTTCTACTCACAGTACATCACACTTTCTTTCAAAAATATAATGCTAGGTTACAACTTAAATTTTGGAATCGACTTTCGGGTTTAGATGGCGACTCTATACACGATGGCGGATTCTGTAACAACTTCGATCATAACCGTCGCATCTTATAAACTTACTAGAGTCACCCCAAGTCGCCAGCGTGTGTTTTCTAGCTCAAGGTGATGAAGCCGGGAGAGCACTGGCACCGACCATGGTGGCTTAGATTCCTCGATAAGGTGTAGTGAAAATCAGATAGCTTTGATTTTGTGACACGCCGCGTAACCGAATGTTTGCCCATAGACGAGCTTCACAGTCACCACATTGACGGCATGTACCATCCTCTTTACAAGATCCGCTGGGGTGCTCTACTTCGCTGTCGGTGCTTTATTGTGCTCGGTGACAGTAAAGGCTATTAAACGAGCTATTCGCCAACCACGACCGATAGTGGAACATGCTTCCCCGTCACAGCGGAAATTAACTTACGGGTACGTACCATAGCCAACAAGTGATAATGTCAGGCTGATCTCCTGGTGGTATTTGGTCCTTTTGGTGGTTTCAAATCCGATGTGATATTTTGATGGTGGAATAACAACTTTGTTTGTCCGACGGAATGCTGCGGGCTGGGATGTAGAATGCCAAGCACGCATTCAGCCACGATTCTCTACTTCGCAACATACATTCCTTTGGCTTGTACCAAGCTTCCCGTCCATCCTAGCTTCCCCGATAGCACACTTATTACACGTGTTCTGCCTCCGTTGGTCATCATACCATGGGCATCTCTCATTGCTGCCTCGAGGGTTTGGCTGGGGCACCATACGTGGAAACAAGTGATCGTTGGAGGTTCATATGGTGTTGCGTTCGCTGCTGTGTGGTTTAAAGTATGGACTGGGGGTGTAGATGTATATGGCGAAGTTTTGGAACAGGTTGTGAACGAGCATATCGACGAGATTCTAGGTGGGGTTTTATGAACATCTTAGAGACTGTAACTATCGAATAGAGTTATAAACAAGTCCGAGTTCGACTATAATTTCCAGCCATTTTTGGTTTCTGGATTTATGACATCGTGATTCCCCATAGACGTGTCATTAAATGTCCTTGTCCTTCACTGGACCAGACCTAGCTAGTTTTATTAGAGACCTATTTCGATACCCTGTGGAAGGTGCAACGCGATAGAAAACTCGCCAATTCAACGCACCCGGCCGGCAGTGGGCACGGTGGTTAGCTTCGGCAGTGACGCGTGACGACCAAGCGGCCGATGTGGGGTTCGACATTCACGTCCGTTTTGTAACTTTGGTCAACTCGAAGGAAGCTGTATAGAGCCTTGACTGATATACCTGAATCCCTGACATTCGTCAGGGGCTCTGTGAGTCTGTCCAAGTCGCGACGCGAGTACCACGTGACTCATTTACAACTTAACTATGGACGACAATGATCCAATCCACCAATTCTTCCCCGACCAAGATTCAGTCGACCTATACGACGTCTTATCTGTTCCAAACGATGCAAAACCCGATGCTATCAAGAAATCTTACCGCAGACTAGCCCTAATCTACCACCCGGACAAGCATACCACAGCCGACGAGAGCGCAAAAGCAGACGCGTCGGTCAAGTTCCAGCAGATAGGGTTCGCCTATGCTGTGCTCGGTGATGAAAAGCGAAGGAAGAGGTACGATTTGACGGGTAAGACTGATGAAGGGTTCGAGCTGGGACCTGAAGATGGGTGGGAAGCGTATTTCCAGGATATGTTCGATAGAGTGACGCGTGGAAAACTCGATGAGATGAAGAAAGGGTACCAAGGCGAGTCAATATCCTACATCTTATATTTCAAGCAGGCGATAATAGTAGTATCTAGGCTCTGTAGAAGAAGTCGAGGATCTGAAACAGGCATATACTACAACTAATGGATCTATCGGCGAAATAATGTCATACATCCCTCACTCTACCCATGATGACGAGGAGCGCTTTATCCTCATAATCACCGACCTCATCAAGCAAGGTGACCTGCCTTCTCTCCCTGCTTGGGAATCTAGCACCAAAGACGAGAAGTCACGTCTGGTACGCCAGAAGCAGAGCCAGAAGGAAGCCAAGGAAGCAGAACAATTGGCAAAAGACCTTGGTGTCTGGGACGAGTTCTACGGTAGTGGAAAGCCTGGAAAACGAAAAGGAAAGGGTAAAGGTGCTGCTGCCGCTCCAGCAGGCGATGAAGAAGACACATCGGCTCTCCAGGCGCTCATATTGAAGAAGAAGCAGAAGAACATGGATTCATTCTTTGATGGCCTTGCAGCGAAATATGCTGAGCCAGAGAAGAAGGGCAAAGGAAAGAAACGCGCCAAAGCAGCCGAGGGAGACGAAGACGCGTCGCCGAAGAAGAAAGGCAAATTTGTCCCACCTGAGATCGACGACGAGGAGTTCGCTAAGTTGCAGCAGAAACTGTTTGGCGATACGAAGAAAGAATCTAGTAAACTAGAAGGGAAGAGAAGTAAACGTAAAGCAAAAGCGTAGTCGAGTCTCATACTGTTAATTTATTCCGTGATTGCATATATTGTGTAGTAATATTAGGTATCTAGATGTAACGAACAGCATCAATTCCAAGACTTCTCCTAGCATGTATAATAGCAGCCAGTTCTTTGATACTTTCTTCCAAAATAACAACATTGTCTAGCAATCGAGAAAGTGTGATTGGTGACCTTTTGCTTGACTGGTTCTCATCGCCGTTAATGACTTCCTCCCTAGATTTGGATTCTGACCATCCAGCAGAAAAGACGTCTTCCTCATCCGCCGTCCACTTGACTTCGGACCCTGCCCAAGGAGTAGATACTGGTGACGGAGCAACAAAGGGTTCGACTGTGACGGAAATGGTTTCCTGGTAATGGGCTCCGAACGGACTGGCTGCAAGGCTTCTATTGAGCGACGACCTTGAGTCGGAGTCGGGTTCAGGAGGGGGCACAGTTTTGTTTGTCTTGCTCTTCTTGGGAGTGAGAAAGGAAACGAACGATGAAGCCGCTGACTTTGCTTTAGCTTTAGGTCGTTCAGGGGTCGTGGGTGGAGGGGATATTGGTGTCGTCTCATCCAAATCCAACCCAAGGCTGAGTGCATCGGTCAAGTTTTCTGAAAACAAGAGTCCTTGACGACGTTCAAGTAGGAGTTTGTCAAAATTGTCGACGAGCTGGCGATAACGATCGAGTTGCGAAACGAGGGAATGAAATATGGTGTGTACAACTGGCCGAGATTTGTCATCCATTCTTGATGCCGGAGGGATATTCGACTCGGTGGCTAGATCCTCCTGTATCTGAAAATCGATGGAGCGATCGTCTGCAATGTCGCTAAACGACGTATCGTATATGTTATTCTGACTGTTTAGCTCCTCGCCGAGACGATCTTCGGGAGTTGCAAATGTCAGCCACCCGGCGAGTGACCTATCTGGATGAATGGCTAGCGAGACAAGGACACCTGTTAATGTAATGTTGAACTCGGGGGTATTCGCAAAGAAGTTTCTTAAGGATTCTAGGACTAGCGATGTTATGGGATCATTGATGTTTATACGATGCTTCATCCGTTTTCGTGACTCATCGTCGATGTCTAGCTGGAACGCTGGATGTGATTGGATAGACATGAGGGCATCGTGGAGATAATGGTCGTAGCCCGTGCTAAAAGCTTCGGTGCTGTGAGACGGATCAACGCGGGAAACCAAAGTAAGATAAAGATCCATTTCTCGTTCATGCGTTGAGTATGTGGTTTCAGGTTGGGGAAAGGGAAACAGGTTCAACAAGCTAGATTGATTTTCTGCGGTCTCAGTGCCAGGGTAGACGAACACTTCATCCTCGTCGTCGCTTGCATCGCCCTTAGGGGGTGAAGGGAGGGCAGAAGGTATGGCAAAGGGGTGTGGAAAACATGTGGCGAGCGGATCGGGAAGGACAACCAGCAAGCGCTCCTGACACAGCTGAGGATGGCAGAGGAGCATGGTTCGTAAAAGTTGTAGTGCTGAAGTCGCAGTGGCTTGTGATGGTGAGCGCAAGTTAGTAAGGAGCAGGTCCTTAAGCGTAAACCTGCCCATAGACGTGAAGTATTCTGAAGGGCGGTTAGAATCAGGTGCCTCCATTTCCAGTAGGGCCATTGCGCTACTCTTTCGTCTCTTCAGTTTGGTTTGCTTGCTGGCCGCACCACGAGAACGAGACTGGGGAGGTACCGAACTGGTTAGGAGTAGGGTAGACACTGGCCTGGGATGAGATCGAATTTCATCATTATCCTCGCTCATTAAAAAGTTGACAAGGAGTTCTGCAAGCTGACCATCTCGTAATGTGCAGATCATAACCTCGATATATGACATAACAGCCACTGCACTCCCATCGGCATCAGAGCATTCCAATATTGAGGGATACAATATGTTCTCTAGAAATACCCGGCGGACGGCATCTAATATGCCTTGCGCAATGGCGGACCCAACCAGTGTCGAGGGTTCTACAGCGGACTCGGGCCTTTCCTGAGCTACGTTCCTCTTCAGAACGTCTTGGAGAAATTGTAAGAGCTTCAAAAAGTGTTCCAGACGTGATTTGAAATCCGGGCTAGAGGCGTCTTCGATACCTATGGCACGACGCTGATCTCTGGCCACTTCACGCCGTTCCTTGTCGTCTTCCATCTCTGGCCCAGTCCCACCTATGACCATACCACCAGGAGGAGATGCTTCTGATTCGGCCACAGGCCTGAATTCTAATTTAGTAGGAAGTAGAGAGTAAACGGCCCCGAGCCCTGCAGCAAGAACCTCAGAAAAGTCCCCATCGAGGATATACTCAGCTAAAGCTAGTGCAGCATCTGTAATCGGATCTGAGCTGGTGGGTGGTAGCGACGATTGTGTATCTCCCAGCCGATGCGCAGGTTCACCGGGAGACATTGCGACGTCCATAAGATACAAGAGTCCAATCCGAGCATATTCACCGATGTTACCTTCTCTGTGGACGAACCGCAAGAGATAGTTGAACAGGAGGAATTCGTACTCTGTCCGTTTAGTCGTCGAGGATGCTGGAGCGGAAGTGACAGTAGACTGGGAGGAGGTCGGCGAGACCGGACGGTTGGGCATCCCAGAGGATTGCTCTGCAAATGTGAAGTCATCGGCAGATTCTTCTTCTTCATCCTCGTCCTCGTCCTCGTCCTCATCCTCTTCGTTAACGGAAAATAGAGGTTCTGATCTATACCAATGTTTGTCGTGGAAGAATATCATGAGAAGTTCCCTGTAAGTGAGGATTCGGCTGCACAAGAGGCAGAGGAGATGGACCACTTGCAGGAGACTGTGAGACAGGGGATGCAAAGGGAAAAGGAATACGGCGTACAATCTTCTTCATACTCAGAGGGCTGACTTGGCACAGAGTTCTTAGCAGCACCCATAAGCTTATTCCTGCCATCCAACTGCTCTTGAATGTCATCCCCCACGCAGTTCCTTAGTAGTCTAAGAACAGCTCGGTGCACCACTGAGTGTACTAAGAATTGCTCGTCCAACATGATGACCATATTTTGAACTGTTTTAAGGACATATGCTTGGATCCCCGATGGTCTGTCGGATTCACTAAGACGCACGAGTGTACCCAGGACATCTAGAGTCTGTTTGAACATGATTATCAGACCAATGGGTGAGGCGTACCATTCTTGAGAAGGTATTCCATGCATGCACCGGTTGCGCTTGTTGCGACGTTAAGATCTTGGGACTTGGGATGCCTCGGAAGCAGGTTACTCACCCTGCCTCTGTACGGGTGGTTTCCCAGACTAGAGAATCAACCATTGACTTGAGAGATGTAGGCACGTCGGTCGATTCAATACCAAAAGCAAGCTGGCGTTCATCAGGGTGCATCAAAGTGGTCTGTAGACCTAGATGTAAGTACTCAAGGCGTCAACCTAATAGTGTTGCACAGACTTTGACAACATTCCAGGACAGCATAAATTCATGAGCCTTGTCATGTTCTACTTTCGGAGATGGTGAATGGCTTGGTTTGTTGAGGAAACTTGCGAAATAATCCTTTGTGAAATAAGCCATCCACTAGAGAGTTAAGAGTCCGTGAACGCGACTCGGAAAAGGGGATATCACCTACTTAGTAAGCGCCCATCTGCAGTGGCCGTTGCACTCGCACGGCATTACGAGTCCTGGTTGGTCATTTGTCCACTTATACGCATAGAAAGCCATGTAGGCTTTTCTGCCTTTTGCTTCTGTTAGATTGTGCTGCACCTATATACAAGTAATTCCCTTGTGTGATAGATAAGTTAGTAATCGTAAGAACCCGTCCGTGCCCCAGCAACTGTCAGGTTGCAAACACATGTACGATATGTCAAAACATATAGTTCGTTCCGGACTCGTAGTCACCTTGCCCACATAGTCTCAGCCTTAGTACGGCGATGGTCGTGATAATTTAAATATGTCCGGATTTAAATAATAAGTAGACATTAATGTCCTTGTATCGTATGGTAGTGGTACAGAATGTCAAGCGATAGGAATGCGTGATAACACTATAGCAGCCAACGACATGAGGAGTAATCCTTGCGTTTATATGATTGTATGCCAGCATATGAATGGGTATGACATTAGGGCAGTTCAAGCTGCGGGACATCAACTCGTTAGATGCTTTTGCAGATCGAGCATTCAAATGTAATCCTGTCTCGGAAGAGGGCGGCTACATGGAGACAATCATTAGCCACAGGCGAAGAATGGATAAACGGCGTATTCTTACGCAAGACAATCAATGCAGCGATAAATGATACGACGATCGCGTATACAAAAGTGTACTTGATCACCTTTTGCATGGGTCAGATAAGTCGCAAGTCGTCAAGCAAAAAAGGAGACGTACAATCCATCTGCGTGTTCGCTTCTGTTTAGTGGAGAAAAGTGGCGCACGTATCTGCTTCGAGGGCCGGAGCCAGACTATGGGGGATCAGTCTATGCCATTAGAAGTAGTACCAAGAAGGGACTCACATAGCATCGTCGAATGCAGTCGATTCGCGAAAGGTATCAAGATAGGTGGCGTCAAAATGATGAGGAGGATATGGCAAATCAGGAAGTCAGAAGTCCAGAGGGACATCTCCACAATCTTCACAATGAATTCGCGAGCAGGTTGCGACATGGCTGAAGTACCGAGACCACGGCCGTACCACTTGCCTGTCCACCAGGCTCGATTCGTCTCGTCATGCTTATATTCTCGAGTGAGGAACACGGAGATGAGAATCTTCTGAATCGCACGTTGGATAGCGACAATGCAGATGACGCCCAGTACAGCATGAGAAGCGTCCCAAAGCTCAAGGAACCACTGTCAAGGTAAAATGTGAATGCGCGGTCCAAACAAAGCGCAGAGAAACTTACAAAGAACTCGAAGAAGGCGATAAGACCTATGAGTCCCAGTCCGTGTGCGAGAGCAGCCATGACTGAACCGAACTTAATCCAAGATTCCATCATTGGTCCCAAGAACAAGGATATGAAGAATAGGGCCATCAACACCGCTGCATTCCACACAACTGGGCCGATGGCGATGATGCCTATGCGGATGAGAGGGCTTGGATTCTGGTTGCCTTTGGCATCGGGGAAGGATTTAACGAACATGTAGGCGATAACGAATAGGATAGCCACGCAAATAGGAAGGATGACCTCGGAAAAGAGGACATTGCGCCAAGTTGCACGAGGAACGTCGCCAGAAAGCTTCTCAGATGGGTGACCAAGCTTCTTCTTTTTATAACCAGTGATCATCGTCCGAGAGAGTCGACAGTAACCGTACCAACTGCTAGCCTTTGTTCGTGAGTTACCACGAGACATCCAACGGAGATACTCCCGATAATCAATGATGAAGTCGGCATAGGAGAACTGATGTGGGTTGAACACGAAAGGTGCGATACACAAGGATAGGACGGAAGCCCAGAAGTAGATCAAGTGAGGCATCCAGAGGGACATGGTCGCGTAGAGGAGGAGGAGCAAGTTCCGCATCCCCATGTATATACTGGGACCGGCGAAACGGGAGTAGAGAATACTAAAGCTAATACGAGTGGTGGCGAAACCACGACCAGTAGCGATGTAACGAGCACCTCCGAAAGTCAAATTGCTGAGAATCGACTGTGAATATATCTGGGTGGAGAAGACCTCGAAAATGGGTGACAGAGACAAGAAATGCTTTCCGAGACGGAGGAGTGCTTTGCCCGTACCGCGCTCAACCAATTCTAATATCAAAGAGGTATTATCAGTAAGGTGTTTCTACGTAGCATTGCGCTCGTACCTTGGAGGAAAAGGGGCAAGAAAGCGATGAAGAACACCAAGAAAATGGAGACGATACAACGCCTGATCCAATCAAACACTGGGATCAGGTTGTAGCACCCAGGCTGGCCCGGGATCACATTTCCGGATGAATCTACTCTGCAAATAGCCAATTGCTTATTCAAGGTACCAAGGTAAAGCACTAAAAGAGACTCGTAAGGTCAAGTCCGCGATGAGGGAAAACACCACTTACAGGTGATCATAAACACTTGAATGGAGTAGATGACCAGAATATTGTTGATATGGAAACCAGGATGGCCGTAGTAGAATGTTAGGAAGCGATCGATGGGGAGCTGGGTGCCCAAGTAATAATACTCTCGACTCAACATCTGCTCACCCATACCAGTTCCAATCTTCGTCTGGAAGTTCAAAATGGTACCAAAGCCCAAATCACGTCCTTTCCCGCATTGGTAGTATTCGGAGTGCTTGATGCGTCCACCGCGTCCAAATGCGTTCATACCGGCGAAGATATCTTCGTTTAGGTGTAGCCCTTTTTGAGCTTTGGATACGCCACCGCGAGTTGTCATGAAGGTTGCGTTGAGGAAGTCAGGATGCCCGTAGTGCAGCTTGCCTCCGATCCATGCCAGTGCACGCGCCGTCATCGTTCCGAATGTCTGTTCCTTGCCTGCAGCGATATCACCCAGCACACCAATATTCTCCGAGAAAATATACTCCCTAGTACCAACGATAGCAACAGGGGACTTGGAAAATTCTTTATGTCCCCACTGCGCATAGGGGCTTTGGCTTGAGCATGAATACTCTTCAAACTCTCCCAAAATATTTCTGATCTTCAAGCACTCCTCCAAATAGTTGTCCTGGTTAGCGTCGATGAGTTGTAGATATTCACCGCGGTAGAAGACGATGGCATGGTTTTGGTTGTCAGATTTACCGTCGCCAAGAATGGGATTGCCTGGAAGTTCAATGCGGAACTTTGGCTTTCTCTTGCCAGTCTTTTCATCAATTTCGGAGTGGCCGTCAATCAGCGTCGAGAAGAGTCTCGCTTCGCCACCTTTCGGTCCAGGTTCTTCGTCCAGATAAGCGATCTGCAGGTCGGGGTACGCGCGAAGCAAGAACTCGGCGTTCTCTTGCTCTTCCTTATTGAACTTCGAGAAACGTTGCATAGAGATGACGAACTTGAACTTGCGACGTGACATGCGCTCTAACTCACGTTCGAGTCGTTCGGTGTTGCCACCGAAGGTCTGGACGATATCAGGATTCTCAACGCGGTAGAGTAGTTTGATTGCCTTGGAATAGTTCATCATGCCAGAAACCGTACGGTAGAGTGTCTGCGCGCGAAGGGATGCCCAAATACGCGTACGCAATGTATATTCAGGGGATGAAGTCTTGAAGCCGATGCAGTAGAATGGTAAGTCGTCCGTCTTCTTCTCGATATTCGTGCCACTCGAACCGTCCAATCCTTCGCTCTCCTCAGCCAAAATCTTTGTGTCCTTGACGAAATTGTCCCATTCGACGGGATGCAGCTGCTTCATGTATTCGAGCAGCGTAACACGGGTATTCTGATCTTCCTCACGGATAATCTCCCGAAGACTCAACAAAATCTTCTCAGAGTAGTGAGGGACGAGGACAGTGAAAGTAGGCATAGCATCGACAGGTAGGGGTTCTGGGAGAGCTGTGGTCAACGACGAAGCGAAGAAAGATATCCGTCTTTCAGCTTCGCCGCCAGCTGGGAAGAAGTTGCCCTTATATCCCGACCCATCTTGGTTTGTGAAGAACGGTGGTGCACGGAGCGTCCGACGTCCATCAGAGTTATCAACTTGATGATAAAGGAGGCGCTGAACGTGGTCTATCGATAGCAAGTGTTCCCTATACATCGAAATGATGACAGCGTTCCAAATCTGCGAAACCAAAACCTTGGGCTTATACTTGACCTCCATTTCACCGGTGGCCAAGAGCTTGGCGTATATTCGCTTGGGGAGACGCGTGTAGATATCCTTCCATGGGGTCCAGATGGAGAGGCCAAGGGAGAAGGAGCGTCCAATACTGAAGACAACTATCCAGATGATGTACCAAAGGTACGTATCCAGGAAGAAAAGGATCAAGTCCATCACATACATGATGGCAAGGGTGAAAGGGACTTGATTGCTGCACAGGGCATTGCCGAAAAACTTATCACTACATCCCTGCACCTTGGTCCTCGCCATGACAGCGATAGGATTACTGAATGAGGTCGTCAGGAAAAAGTACGACTCCACAAATTTGCAAGTGAAGATAAGAATCCAGAGGAGGATTGAGGCGCTGCGTGCAGATCTAGGCAAGGCGGGATAAGAAGCCGTGAACGTTTGAGAGGCCATGTACTTGCGGCTCTTGCCCCGTACGCGGTCGCCAAACATTCGTCCGGAAGGAATGATACCAAAAGCGACAGTGGCCACGACGGATATGAAGAACTGAACGATGCCGATGATGAGCGGAATATTCGTTTGCCCGGGACGACCATCAACCATGGCAATGTAGAACGTTGGGCCGGCAGTGAGGGCGAGGATAATGAGAAGGAATATGAGGCGGGTCGTGAGATGAGAGGCATTATTCCAGGTCGTCGGGATGTATGAGAATTCAGCGAGGGTAGCCAGAATCATGATAGCAGTCGACACAGCGCCACCAAGGGCAACCGCAGACCATGTCATGGGTGCAGAGGGGTTTGCTTTATTCTTGGGAGCGTAAACTTTGGGGGAGTTGAAAGCAGTAAAGAAGTAGTAGACAGCGATGTGGAGAATCCATATGCGATTAAAGTTGACCAGCAAATGCGCAATGGAGCGTTTCTCGTAGTAGGTCTTGAAGAAGACTCGGTTCCAATCAACTTTCATCAGCTTCATGAAGCGCTGAGGCGGAGGGACATCCACAAGACGAGTCTATGGTAAAACAGTAAGAAATAATCGCCATCTAGTAATTCAAAGCAAACTCACGTTATCGGTGAGAACTATCCTAGCAATCCCTTCTGGGTACCAGAATAATTGGTTGATATCATCATAACCGATGATTTGGTCATGATCTTTCTCTCTCCTCACAAACTTGCCGTCGACTACTTCGTAACCTTGATCTCGCATAAAGCGATACAGAGGCTTGATGATATGCTCGAGATAGAGACCCTCTCTGACGGGCTCCACCCTGTTCTGGCACTCAGGGCTACGGTAGTAATCATCGGCACACTTGAAGATGAAACATAAGCACTCGGGCACAAATCGGACGTTACCAGCTTCGCCCCAGCAGAGTAGGTATAGCGCCAACTGCCGAAGACGATCATATTGGCTCATGCTATTCATGGCGCTGCGCCAGCGGTTGAGAGCGCTGTCAAGGGATTTAGCTCCACCAGACTTGGGACCACCTTTCACGCTCTTGAGTCGTTGGAGACCAGGATTATTGGACTGGCCAACGGCATCGTCAAGATTAAGTTGGGCAGCAAAATACCATTTGCGATAATTGGCGTGTTGACCGCCGATGTAATCCGCATGGAGGGTCAGAAGAGCTTGATTCGGTGTCATGCGCGATGCGCGGGAATCGAGGGCATGCATCAGGAAGTCATACTGATGGAAGAGATGAGCGCTTAGAAGGAAATCATGACTAAAAAGTGGATACCATATTACGCATGGAGTCCCTTTGAAACCCAAATTTCTGTGTGAGATCCAAGAAGATGTCTTCTATTTCTTCGGCAGACATAGGTATTTGGCGGTCTGCAGCCCAAGCAGGATAAGGCTCTGAAGAGCCCACACCTGGGTCAGCGAATGGGGAAATGCTGGGAAGACTGCTATGCGAGTCGACGGAGGGATTGTAGCGACGACCGTAGACATCAGAGTCTGGAGAAGCGGAAATGGATTCAGTTAGCATTGGGGCATGGAGGGTAGACACTAGAGAGAGAGAAGGCAAAGTAGATATAGTGCAACCTCGGCCGAGGCAGTGAGCAGCGATGGGATGAAGAAAGGATTTACGTGGAGGAAGGGGGTCGAGAAGAATAATGTGAAAAAGAGCGATAAAAAAGCTTTAACTATTGATGTAAAACTGACCAGATTGATCATAGTATCCAGGACTACCAGCTAAACGGGTTGTGCTAGCATTTGCACTTTGGTTGTAATGTTCGCCTAATTCTGACTCTGCATCGTACTCTCGACCTTGCAATTGATTGTAAGGTTGTGGGATGGGTTGTTGATACTGCTGCTGCTGTGGATAGCTGTTAAAAGGATTGCGAGGATTCTGGCCTGGGGTAGCCATTGGAGAGAAAGTCTAGGTAAAGAACGAAATAGCGAGACTATGCGCCAGTATTGGAAATATCAAAAGGAAAGGAAAAGATGGAGTTTGGTGGGAAGGATTTGTCCTGGCTGTGACGAACGAAGGAGAACAAGAACACTCGTGGGAATCTTGTTTCAACGGCGACGCTCTGTCACTTCACGTGATTCAGACACGACCAGTTCGCGACTTCTATACTAAGGTCCTCATGATAAACCTATGGAATACGACGCCGGCATTTCTATCAAAAAATCTACTCTCGCGCCTCTGCCCCGCCAAATACTCTACCCAGATCCGTCTAATAGGCAATATAATTATGTGCCATCTCTGTCCTTGCTATGTATCCTGCGTCTCTACACTTCACCAGACACGCTCCATCTTCTAGGTGGACTACGCCTCAACTACCGCGCTGCAAACGACTGCGCGAATTTTGACCTTCTTCAAGCTTTGATGCCAGGATTCGATAGGATCTCCATGCACTCTGCTCGACCCGATCCGCGGCTATGGGCTACCCTGGTGCAAATTTACGACAATCTCCCTCGATGTCTACGGACGTACGAAATACCTCTTTCTGATAAACATATCCCCACTTTACAACACATTCAATGCACTCCTACTTTCTCGCTTATCACAGTCCTGGACTTGTCAATGTGTAGTGTCCTGACAGACAACAATATTATCCAACTAAAACCCCTCACGACCTTGGCGGCCTTTGATGCAAGCTATACCAGCATCAGTGCTTACGGTGTAAACTCTTTAGCAGGCACAATCGTCTGGTCGGACGAAGACCAAGCTTACAGGGGTCCCTCAGCATTGAGAATACTCAAGCTATACGATTGTCATAACATAACAGATAAAATTTTCACCGCTCTCCGGAAGTTCCCTCTCCTTTGCCTCGTTGGTTAGTCTTCCACCTATATCGCTATATCTCTATTCACCCTCTCTCAGATCTAAGGAAGTCTACGTGTCGACCTACTAAGATGGATCATTCCCCGTTTCATCTCTCTAAAGACGCTGGCCTATTCAACGCCTCCCCTACTGAGACACTTGCCAAGATCTCAAATGCAAACTTGCATTCGTCAGAGAATATATACACGCTTCACATTGATACACTAGAAGGCCGCCCAATCAATAGTGCCTCTACATGCCGTAATCCTTCGGCTGCCGCTAGTCACAAGCTACTCAATGGCTGGATACGCCACCCCCCGCATTTACGTCCAGAATTCAGCTGCTCGGACACCAGCGATAGAGAGGAACACAGTCACCATTGCGACTACTCCAGCGATGGTAGCGACGGGGGAAACGACGAAGAGGTTGAAGGAAATAGGACTAGCAGCGGAGCTTCTTCTACTAATGGGCTTGCTACGATGATTCTGCAGCATGAAGCAACCCTCCAGGCTAAACGAGTCGCTACAATGTCATTCTACCGATCCATACCTCGTACCGCGAAGGGTATTCATCACGCAGAAGACACCGCAGTGACTCATATTAGCTGGGAAGATCTGCTGTGTGGTGATCGAACTACCTCGGTGTGCGAAGGTGGCATGCTCTACCGCGAACCGCCACCTTGGAGCCTACTCAATGAATCTGCGACAAAAGCCCTATTCTCCGAGACGCCTAATACTTCGAGCACCATCCCCGTGAACGCCCCATCTACGAACGCATCAATGAATTCGACACAGAGGGCTTCTACCTCCGGCTCTAATGAGAAGGCCGTAGTTAATCCCAAGAAGGCGGCAAAGGCGAAAGAAACATTAACTAACTGGGAGACAAACTACCGCATTAGCCGAGAGTTAGCATTGGGCTCGAAGGGAACGGGAACCAGTGTAAACTCAAACAAGCTATCCACGTCAAGCTTCCGTAATCCCTTCCTTCGGCGGTTTGGCGACGATGAGAAGGCAGCTAGTTCTGATCTTCGCCGGAAATCACTACCCGTCCGATGTTTGAGCGCCCTTGCATCAGACAGGTTGATGCGGCCAACGTCGGCCGCTCCTACGGCCGCACAGGGCACTTCTCGGACGCTACAGTCGGCACGCCCTTCGGCCTCCGCTGTGAAAGAGATCAAGGCGCTTCATCGCATGAATGTCAAATCAGAGACATCGGCAAAGAAGCCGCCATTCAAGTCAACAGCCGCAGGAAAGTCAACAGCCGCAGGAAAATTGCTCAAGCCAATATCGTCACTAACCGTTCCCCTACGACCATCCACGAACGGCATGAGAGAACTTAATTCTCGGAAGGAAACGGATGACAAGGAGAAGACTACCCCGGGTCGCCTATCGATAGCGAGCAAAAATGGCGGAACAACGAAGATGACAGAGGGGGATGGTCAATCAAAGGGCGATGCCGCTCGATGGAAAGGCAAAGCGAGAGGCACTGATCTCTACGCGCAAATGGACCAAACATTGGCTCGCTACTCTCGGCACCCCTCATTACCTGCCTACGTTGGAGAGAAAATGGACGACAAAGAAATGGACGGGACCATGAAGCGACGCAGTATCAAAGCTGGTGACCCACTACCTACGCAACCTACGAAAAAGGCAAAGACAGGACCACATGAACCAGCTGATAAAGTGGGAAAGACGGGGTCGCGTCGAGAGGGCAAAGAAGCAAAGCAATTTGATTGGAGAGGTTGGGGTGATAAATGAGCTCAGCCGAGATGATTGTACAATTTGTATCAACACAATTGCATATTCTTGACTCTTCAGAGACAGGCGAGTTCAGGATCAGGGATGTCGTCGGTCGATGGTGTGCATCACGTGATGGCTTTGCGCGTTCTAAGAGTAAATCGTTTCGAATTCGATCCTTGCTCATATACCTCTGTTCTTCACTTATACCCTGGCCCACACTTCCCTTGTTTTCATGTCAACCTCCAAACCCATATGGAATGCTCTGCCTGCACGAGATATATTGCTTTGGCGACGACGCCTGCATCAGAGCATATCAAAGTCGATATCCACTACCACCACTGTAGCTCGGCGCGGAGGCGGACATACGTCTTTGCTTTCTACGCGATCAACTGTCTTGGTCCCCATCGCAGTAAACTGTAAAAATCCTGCAGAATCTTCGACCTGGATATTCCGAAGATGCATTGCCACGTCCTCCAAGAATCTCGCACAGAAATCAAAGCCCAAGAACCGTACTAGAAACTCAAGACGAGAGATCCCTTACTCGACACAATCCGAACCACCACCTCCACTGCCACGGCCATACACCTTTCACATCGGTGCTTGTTGGGCCAGCAAACCATCGTCAGCAGACTACAAACTTGCAGCGGGTGTAGAAGTTGTGCCCTTTCCAGCTGACAGCGTAATTGGGAAATGGAGGGACAAAACGCTCTCCTGGCCAAAGTCGAGTGGTGGAAAGGACCCAGGCGAAGATTTCTTTTTCGTTCAAGAAGTGAGTCGCGCCATCATGCCCATTACTTGGAATGAAGCTCTAAGTCTACAACATTACTGCACTCCTGCTTTACCAACTATTCACCTACGCGAACCCTATCAACCCAACACGGCTATTGGATGCATGGTCGCTGTTCTTTTCCTACCTACTAGATGCGCAATCAGTCGGTAGGTGAGCTTTCCTCCAAATGACCTCGCCGTCGTTTGATTTCTTAGTCTTCAAAGGGCATCGCATTAGGTGTCGCTGACGGTGTTGGAGGGTGGGTTGACTCGGGCGTTGACCCATCTCTCTTCTCCCAAGCTCTGATGTACCATGCACACCGATATGCGCGCAATGCATGGGCAGGCGAACCTGAGATCGACCCGACGCTTGATTACGAGGAACGGGAGCAGATTGAAGGGTGGGAAATGACGCCAATGGAGTGTCTAGACTTGGCGTATGGTGGTGTGCTGCGAGAACGATTCGTCCAAGCTGGTGAGTCTATTTCAGTGTAGATGTTGGTGTCATCGAGTGCTGAGCTATGCGTCTCCAAGGCTCAAGTACCGCCTGTCTAGTTACCTTGAACGCGTCATCTGGTTTGCTGCGGTCTGCAAAGTGCGTATTCCATTGATGTGCAGTACGCTGGTAACCTTCGCTTAATCCAATACCACTTTTCCAGCCTCGGTGATAGTGGTT
Source organism: Pleurotus tuber-regium (assembly GCA_014058305.1). Classification (NCBI taxonomy): domain Eukaryota; kingdom Fungi; phylum Basidiomycota; class Agaricomycetes; order Agaricales; family Pleurotaceae; genus Pleurotus; species Pleurotus tuber-regium. The sequence goes on along the minus strand of JACFYU010000026.1, from coordinate 2,134,918 downwards.
TCTCGATCATCCGCTCCTCCAACGTTATCTATAAGCAGCCGGTGCAAACGCACTTCTTCAACTGCCCAAAGTGGGTCCTTCATCTCATCAAACCAGCAATGGAACATCGAAACCATTCATCCTGACACTACCCTCTCTACATCTAGACAATTAACAAAAATGCCTATGGGCTCAGGCAAGCGGTTCACCCGTGCATGTGTTGATTCGCCCCAGGAAGCAGAGACATACCAAACCAAACTCCGTGATGGAGACATTGTCATCGCATACGTATGTTCTTCTATCATTACAGCGAATTGCAAGAGTTCATTACATTTGCTGACGACTTTCTTCAGACCGATGGTCTAGCTGATAATGTCTTCGCTTCTGAAATGGCTACGATATGTTCTTTGGTTGCTCGGGCAGGAGGGCCAGAAGACCAGCAGGTACAGGCAATGGCCGACAGGATAGTAGACTATGCCAGGCAATGTATGAAGAACAAAAATCGGGTGAGCCCGTTCGAGCGTAAGTTTCGGCTGCATCGTAATCTTCATGGATCCTTCAATTCTTCATCTTTCCAGGAGAAGCTGCTAGACAAGGATTGTTTTTCCGAGGAGGAGTAAGAGTTCAGCTACCACTCTACTAGTCTTGTCCACTAACTGTTATGATGATATCCTTTCAGAAACCAGACGAGTGAGTATATTCTGTCACTTTTGGCGCACCGCTCGAACTCAATTGCACAGCGTTACTGTCGTCGTAGCTCTTGTTAGGGAAACATCGTGAAATCCATCGCTACTATAGCTACCTCATTATTTCTATGGTACTTCCGTCGTTAATCTAGCAACATGGCTTATGGCTTCATACATTTGGCTTTCAATTTAGATTATGTCTGCGGTTTATTTATGGATGCATTGTTTTCCTATATGACACCAAATATCGTTGCCAGTACAGTTCGCAAATTCGTCACATCGATCTTTTCAAATGGAACGCTCGATGAAACTTTCGATGACACCAGCAGGTGTAAGCGGATATTCTTTTAACTGCACTTCATCGTTGACGATGAAGGTATTTGGCTGGACAAATAGCTTGCGTGGCTGTTGGGAAGACGTTAATGCTAGATGGCTATACAACGGCAACCAACCCTTACCAATTTCTTCTTCAGTACAATATCCCTAATCTCACCTTCCCAGCCAGGAAGGGGGTTGGTAAGTTCAGTGTAGAACTTCCTTGCTCCTGCTCCATCGGCTGTACTCTTGCGGACCTGGAGTTCAATAAGCAATTTACCGACGACGTCTCGTCCTTTTGATAAGACCGCCTCTCGATCAACCTGAAGAAAGTGATAAGTCGTAACTGATAACCAAGAATATACTTGCCTAAACACTACTGACCCGGACGTAAAGATTCTCAAGGGCACCATCAGAGGCACGTACTTCTTCTAGGCGAGCAATACCATGATTGATGAGGAATTGAGTTATGCCGAGACTTGAAATTGGTTAGCTTGGGTTCCATAACAGTGACAAGTTCATTTCTTAGTTTACGTACCGAGCCTGCATATGGGCTTGACCATGTTTCTTTGTGGAAGGATCATAAAATTCTAGGGCGCGAAGGCCAGCGCGAGCCATAAGAAGGAAAGTGATGTATTGCACATCTTCGACGTCCTTCTTGTCGGTATACTTCCATTATCGCGTTCATCAGTTATCAGTCATATGAGACATCAAGGAGAAGATCAAATGTACCTTGAATATTTTTAGGATATCTGAGTTACTGACAACTGCGGCGGAAGAGTGGTTTATACATTATTCGGAGGATATTGAACAGGAACGGCCGCTCACGGTACAAAGCGACAGTTTCTGCGCGGCATTCCTCCATGGATGAAGATACCTCGCCCAATACCGAATCGGGTGTCTGGCCAGATTTGTACCATGAAGTTCTGTCACCGTAACATGAGCGATTGTTACCTTGCTTGTAGGACGACTAATGGGGCTTACATGGGCTTTCCAGTGAGTGGGCTGATGATCTAGCATATCCCCGATAGAATAGTAAGTACGATTATATGCACGAAAATAGAAAGATTGAATATCACTTTCTCGGGATCGAAATTCTTCTTGCCGTCGGGCCCTTCCTGGAAGAGTTTTCCCGACCCGTGACCAAGTAGTTCATGATTGGCGACCTGGAGCTCAAAGGCGCGCGAATCCCAAGCATTGTATAGGTCAACGTCATCGGGATGGATAAAGGTTAATTCCTCGTCTGATCAGAGTGAAGATCGGTATCAGTTAAGTGGCAATCACTGAAATATGGCGTACTTGGTGCTTTCGCCGCAAGAATATTCTACGGAACTTTGTCGTGAACTGATCAGAAGCGAGGCATAAACACATCGACCTACTGCCAACGAAACATTTTTGAAACCGACTGAATCCCGTACGCTGAAGTAATTCTGTGTATCACAACGTAGTCAGAAGCAAGTGAAACCGAAGATGTTTTCTAAAACTCACAGGAATCTGTCATTTAGCATGTAACGTTAGTAGGACATCGCTACCGCGAAAATGGTAGCATACGTTGATACCAGCGGGTATACCTAAGCGGTATATTAAAAATCAATGAAACATTTGGAATGAATAAGCTCTCACCTCCAGTAGCAAACGATACGACTTCCAAAGCCGTGAAATCGGGCTTTCTGAAAACATCGACTTCGAAGTCCTTGCCCCATGGAAGCACCTTGATAAGTTCAGGAGCATTGTTCACTAGGGTTTCGTATTTCGCGCTAAGTTGTTTGTCTACAATAGCAGTGAAACCTTAATTTTATGGTCAATAAGTGCCTCCAACCACAACCAGAATGAGATTACCTTCCCATTCAGCGCGGCCACCGTAAGGATCCACATATGTTTCAACGAATCCGATATAACTTTCAACAACTGGCCCAACATCTTTCACCCAAGAGATGGACGCATCGACATGTGCTGGAATGGACCCAGTTTCAAAGCTGGCGATCTCAATGAGCAAAGGTAACATAGTAATATCGAGTCAAGGACGAACGATTTAATATAACCATCAATCATATCAGACTGGTGGCTATTTGCAACATATTTCCTCGCCTACAAGGAATTCAGAATTTCATCTGGGAAAGCATTGAATTGCAAGATGCTTGCCTCTTTCAATGCATCAACGGTCTTCTGAAGTGGCTCTGAAAAGTCGCCGTACTCTACCGTGAGTTTCCCTTTACCCGATTCGAGCTCTGAGGTAATGGTGGCTTCACGTTGCTTCTGAACTGATGCTACGAGAAGAGTGAAGTCTCCGGGAGCATTCTTGCGGACACTGTCGCGAGCTAAACATAGAGTCGTGACTCAGGCTCGGGTATGAGGCTTACCGCGTATTCAGGACGTCGATTTTGAGTTTCTCGGCTGCGGCCTGCACGGCCGCAACTTCATCGTCTGTAATAGGCTCTCCGAGGTAATAATTTGAGATATGACCAAGGCTGCGTTTCCCAATAAAAAGGCTAGACTCAGGACTTAGGGCATAGATGTGGTCCTTCAGCTGCAATTGACAAATCAGTCAAGATCAGCGTACTTTTATTCGTTTCGCGCGTGACTTACATCGTTCCACAACGGCGATGCTTTATCAACGTTGACCGAACTTTTAACAACAACTTCAAACTTATCCACAGGAACTCGGGGAATAATTTTCGTGAACCCAAATGACTTGTAATTAACGAGATTGCTCAACACCTAGACAGTTCCCGAACAATTAGGTCTTTGTAGAACTCAAAAAAGACGACTTCTTACTTGACTAGTATATTGAAGAAGGGCTTCCCACTCTTCAGAAGATAACCCGGAACTCGACTGAAGTTTCGGAAGATCTCCACGCTGGGCATTTGCATCGCTGAATATCAAGATCAGTAGATCGTATAGGTTCTGAGCCTGTGGTGTCCATTGGCCTTGAATGATCCTAGCACCAGCCCAGGATGCTTGAGTAAGATAATGAGTGTACTTCTTCTCCCTTGAGCTATAGAGATTTCGTCAATCAGGGGCTGGTATCCATAGCAAAGGCGTGTCCAACAACACACCTTAGCTGTGCAAAAGATTTGCCCACTTCCAATCCACAGATAGGAGCGGTGCGATCGGCCAAAAAGCGTTCCGCTTGAATAGAGGCAGTGGTAGCCATTATTGAGATCCTGCTATAGTTGATCGGTGTCGTAAATGTCAATGCGATGCCGTCCTCTACAGTACATATACTAATAGGGGGCGCAGTTGATTGTGATTGCGATAAGCGCTTGCATCATATGGTCTCACAGGTGTCCGCACGCTGCAATAAGGCTATAGCTCGCAGTTGCATGGGGCAGTGACGAGTTATTTCTGAGAGAGACTCTAATATGGAGGCATACACATAAGATTGGAAGAATTGTAACCCAGAAGACTACTGTCGTGCTGTCAGAACGCTAACTGTTTGGGTTACCTAACAGCAAAGGACTAGGCGAGAGATGCAGTTAGGGGAGGCCTGAAGGTCCATACGAGTTCAAATAATGAACCGCATGCGTGGTTTCTTGCTGATTGTGACTCGAATGCCATGGGTACTTTAGTTGCTTCTTCTATCCTGGGTCGCTCATGTGTCGAACTGGAGACAACTGCATCGCCGATGCGCGTCAAAGCGGTAACAGCAACCACCTATATTAGTGACAATTGTGATACTATGATGACGCCGACTGTCCCTGTATTCGTTCCTTTAGCCGTGTATAGTTGTTTTGAAGTGATCTCCATTCAGACTCCAGGGACTCGTCTTCTGTTGTATTCGTCCCTATCCCTGCCCAGAGCATAGCACGCTCATAACACTCCAAGGCGCCTCTAGGATCTGATTGTTCACTGAGAATCCCCATCAAAGTCCATGCTTCAACTGATGTGCGCCGCGCATCTCGGAGAAGGTTGGCTGCCGGTCTCCGAAGTGACCTTGACGCACTATATTCCCTCAAAGGTTTCACCCTAGAGGGAATATATTGGATTGGGCGGATTTTTGTATTATCCAGTGGGAAGCCTGCGAGCACAAGTACTACGCGTTCCGAGGATTCGGCAGCATCCTTGAGCCATTGTATTGATGTCGTAATTGCATGCTTTTGAGAGTGAAGTACCTCTGCAAGATGTATGGATAACAGCGACGAGCGGTGAACCAGGAAAAGAGCGTGGAGTGCTTGCGGAGGGGTCGCGGTGGCAAGGGCTTCTGGACTAGGCACGGATCGCAGTAATCGGAGAGATCCCTCCTCAACGATCCGCGCGTCTTGCAATCTACCCGAAGTAGCATAGAATGCAGATAATGACACCAGAATTGATGTCAGAACACGTTGATTGTAAGGTGATGGCGGAAGAGTTTTGGGTAGTACGGGCATTTCGGACGTTTCTTTACTTGCAGAGCCCTGTATTAGATGGATGGCCCGAGCCCACCATGCCAACGCGTCGCTAGACTGACCTAAGCGACGGTTGATATCGCCCAATCGGGCCGCAATGTAAGTAGCGAGAGGACCCTTTCCCAACGAGCTTGCCCATGCACGCGCGTACAGCGTTTTTGCTTGTGTTACGTATTCGGGCATATTGCTCATACGTTCCAAGGCGGACGCGTGTAGGGCGAGGAGGGTGGCGACTGTCTGCGGCCGCACCTTGCCATGGATGGACCTTTCCTCGGCAATGGACGTAGCGGTGCTAAGGAAACTCTGGGCACGCGCTAGGTCTGCGTCCACCACGTTGAGGCCTCCCGGCCCATGGGCAGCCTCAGTTATGACAGAACCCGGACGCCCACTACCCCAGTTCTGTGCCATCCAAGCTGCGCGCACCGAATGCCTCCCCCTGTACCCCAAACTAGGATCAGTTCCTCGCCAGTTTTCGGGTTCTATATCCCACTCCCAGCGACGGGTCTCTTCATCTTGCTCTGACGCAAGCTCGATATGTTCCACCCACAGTTGAGTTCCTTCAAATACGGCCCATACTGTCAATGCTAGAGCACATGCGCCGATGGCAGAGAACTTGATGAAACGCTTCGATAAATCAACGAAGAATGAAGTTTGTTTCACAAGGGTATCTTCTGGAAAGATTGGTTCGGAACCGCTCTGCTTGGTTGTTGAGCGATGTCGGTTATAAGCTGGGCGAAATACTGGTCGAAAGGGCTTTAACTTTGTAGCAAGGAGATTACGGGAAGGGAGCATTATGGCAACAGCAGATAGACGCTGGAAGGTTGAGAGCGCGTAAAGCATATTCGCGGAGTTGTAAAGACGCTGAATATTACTTAATGCGGGAAAGTGTTGACCACGAACCTGCAACATGCAGCCTGTTCCTGCAGCCATCACTGCAATATGTACAAACCGTCATTGAATCTTCCGTGATCTTACATAGTTCCCTCAAGTTCTAGCCTCAACAGCCCTAACATATCTCCAATTACTCACAGTTGTTCATCCTTTTCCGGTTATAAGGTTCCACACATGTTACCCTTACCCACTTCCTGTGCGGGCGCCCACTGAAACAGATCGTTTCACGTGTGCGGTCCTTCGAATACTGCCGAAAACTTAAGATAGGCCAAGGCGAATAATGCCCTTGTCGTCTTCCTTCCCCCACGAAGACGCGCCCGCACGTACTGCGACGTCTACAAGCTATGAGAGTCCTCCAGTGCCTTCCCCTGGCGTTGACGGCCTTGTTGGCGTCCGCTGCGAGCCCGCGTAAATACGTAGGGAAGAGAAATAATGGCAGCGGGGGTTCTCCCTTTGTTTCAACAGACGGCGGACAGTTTATCGTGAACGGATCGTGAGTCTCGTTTGGCTCTTGTTTTCAATTCAGTGCTCATTGGGTTCCCCAGTGCTCTCAAGTTCGTTGGCACCACTGCCTATTGGCTACCAACTTTGAACACTGAACAAGACATCATTGACACTATTTCGAACATGTCCGCCCGAGGTCTCAAAGTTGTACGAACATGGGCCTTCAACGGTGAGATAAAAAGTGCTATTGCCATCGTTCCTCTTCTTACTTTTTTCTCAGATGTTGAAACTGTTCCTGAGAATGGAACGTGGTTTCAACTCGTTTCCAACGGCACCACGACCATTAATGATGGCCCAAACGGTCTACAAAAGTTAGACAAGGTCATTGATATAGCAGAACAACATGGAATGTATGTCCTTCTGTCCCTGACCAACAACTGGAATCCACGACCACTATTGGACAACCTTACGGACTTTGGGAACCTGAGCTTAAGTCGACGAGATATTACACCGGGAACCAATAACTCGCATCCCCGAAACTTCTTATCTAATGATTATGGTCTGTACATCTTATTTATATCTTAGAGCGATGAAATTAATCTCGCTCGATCATAGGTGGAATGGATGTCTACGTGCGACAGTTCGGTGTTAGAGGTCATCATGATGAATTTTACACGAATCAAACGATCCTGGATATCTTCAAAAATTATACGACTCAAATTGTTTCACGTTACGCCAACCGAACGAGTGTTTTCGCTTGGTACGTTTCGTGCTGCGTAGCTTTATCATTGCTCACAATCAACAGGGAGCTAGCGAATGATCCAAGGTTGGTGACTCGAGTATAATCCGTGGAACTCCTCTGAGCTTGCTGGCGCAGATGTAACTCCTCAGTCGCCGCCAGCCCAACTTGTACCGCACAGACCGTCACTCGATGGCATTCGGATGTTGCACAACATGTAAAATCCGTGGATCCCAACCATCTGGTAGCGTCAGGGTGCGTGAATTGATTTTAATCGTCGGGCCAGCACGTTCATGGTCCCAAAATAGCCATCAAGGCTTCTTCTGTGTCGATTGCCCCAAGCTTTTCCCTCGAACATCGCCCCCACCTCCTCAGACATCCCCGGCTCCCGGACAACGCCGTCGCAGCATTCCACCTCCACTAACTAAAGCGCGGATTCTTAAGCAGCGGAGGTTGGCTAGGAAGCGCTCCAGACAGCTTAAGAGAGAAGCCGGTCAATTATCTGGAAGTCCCGTGCGAATCCGAGGAAACTGGGTGGCGACTCGTGAGTTTATCGAAGCTAGGAACGCAACTATTGACCAATGGCATTTGCAGCTACACGCCGTCAGGACGAACAGGGCGTTGGTCCCGCGTTCGATGGATCACAAGGCGTAGATAGCGAGGACATCATCAATATCCCCCAGATCGGGTTTGGTTCCTTCCAGCTTTTCCCTGATCAGAATCAATACGGTGTTGATGATCCAAATCTTTCGCCGTTTGAGAATACTGTTCAGCAGGGATTGGATTGGATTCAAGCACACGCTGATACTGCCGCCCAGTAGGCTTCTTATGCCCTGTGATGAGCTATTAACTAATACGTTCCTCGCCAGGTTTGGAAAGCCAGTATCGCTTACTGGGTTTGGTCTTGTAACTCAAGAGAACTCACCGTTTTTCACACCTTTCAACACATCGACTGCACCATTTGCTGGTGATACTGGTAATAAGAGAAATACCTCTTAATGAAACTCTAAACTGATTAATACTTAGGCTCTGAGCAACCGGCTCAACGACCATCGTCTCAACAGTCTTTTGGTATCACCGATCAGCAACGTGACCAGGCATACGGGCAGTGGGTGGATGGTGAGCCATGTATCCAATTCATGCTAGCTATGGATTTTGACTCGAAGCAAATTCAGCTGGTATTTCAGCCGGTTTACAAGGCATTATCCAATACCAGGTAAAACGTCTTTTTTCTCGTTTTGGCAGGCTCCGCTGACAATGATTATAGTGGGGACAAGGCAATTACACGGCGCAAACGGGAACCACTATTTCTCCAGCTAACACGGAGAGTGGGCAGTCCCCCAACTCAGATGAAACTGGCCAGTCACCTAATGATGGTTATTCCACCCAAGGGTCTGTGATTTCTTCTAGTACGACGAGTATCTCATTGAATATTCTTTCTAGTGTGGGTCAATCCAGCGTTCTCGATATACTGGGCCAAGCTGCTCAATCGTTTGGCTCAACATAAAACCCTGTCCTAGATTCGATTTGATTTAGTTATGATTTGAATGAACATTACACGGACACTTGCTGTTTTAATTATTCGATAGGTGTACACATGTCGTACTCGGACTCTTCAAATAGTTAGTTGGAGGAAATAAAATGATATGAAGTTGGGCTTTGCATTCTGAGCTTGATCAACCGGCGTTCAAGTCGCGTGGCAAATTGGCCGGGCGAATTTGAAATCGCTGAGTCACATCATGTTACCACTTCGAGTTCACTTCTAGAATCCGCACCCGTGACTTTGAGCTTTATTCACGTCTCAGTCGACGCGTTCATTTGGCTGGGCCTTTCTCATCCATTTCTGAAGCTTGAAGCTCATCCTCATGAAATTCTACATTGATGATTTACCGGTATGTTACTAGTCCTCTAGTGTGCGAGTGGGGTATTAACAAGCAACACAGATTATTTTTCCTTATGACCGAATATACCCTGGTATGTAGCTGCCACTATGATTGCATGATGGATTCCTTATCTGCTTTTTCCTTAGAGCAGTACATGTACATGTGTGACTTGAAGCGCACGCTCGATGCAACGGTGAATCGCTCTTGAACACCACTCGGACGCTTACACTGAACGTGTATGTCTTCGCAGGGTCACTGCGTTTTGGAGATGCCTTCGGGAACTGGAAAAACTGTGTCCCTCTTGTCCTTGATTGTCTCTTATCAACAGGTAGTAGAACCTTTTATCTTAGCCATATAGGCATTTACATTTGCACTAGTTCTATCCCGCGAAACGGAAGTTAATATACTGTTCACGTACTGTCCCCGAAATCGAAAAAGCCCTTGCTGAGCTCAAGAGGCTAATTGAGTATCGCGTCAACTGTGCTGAAGACGAGGAAAGCAAAGAAAAGGAGCGTAATTTTATAGGCCTCGGCTTGACTAGCCGCAAGAACCTATGCATACACCCTGAGGTGCGTTGCATTTGCATTTCACCTTGATCTCGTTTAGAAGTGGTTAAAGTAACTCGTGAATCTACTGTGACTTATCTCCCTCGCAGGTATCAAAGGAGAAGAAAGGCAACGTCGTGGATGCACGCTGTCGAGATCTCACTAACACGGCCGTCTGCGAAAAAGGCCGTGCAAACCCTGGGTCCGTCGAGCTATGCGATTGGCATGAAGTATTGCTCAGTTATCTGAGATAGCGTCCGCGTCTCATAGACTCTGCCAGAATTTAGGGAACTTGGAACCTGGAAACCTTATTCCCCGTGGAATCTGGACTTTGGCGGATATTCTCCAGTACGGCAAAGATAAGGGAATATGCCCTTACTTCACCGTTCGGAGAATGGCAAGTAGTGTCAATCCCTGTTCTTTCCCGTTCCCTAACTGGCTTACAAAGATGCCTTTTGTTGATGTCATAATTTACTCCTTTCATTACCTGCTCGATCCCAAGGTTGCTGAGCAGGTGTCCAAGGAGTTATCCAAAGACGCCATAGTCGTCTTCGACGAAGCACATAATATCGGTAACTCAACACCATGCTATGCGGAGGTATTACCTCACGCATCCTTCGTAGATAATGTATGCATCGAATCTCTCAGCATCGACATTACACGGCCCATGCTCGACTCCGCGGGCCGCAGCGTGACTAAACTAGGGGAAAAGATCGAGGAGTGAGTTCCTAGTAACCTACCTAGTTCTCAGACTGACAAGGTGTACAGGATCAAAAGTACTGATGCTGCCAAGCTCCAAGACGAATACGCCAAGCTTGTAGAGGGGCTACAAGAAGGCTTGTCAGATGGAAGTCCCGAAGACCGATTCATGACTAATCCAGGTATAGACAGTGGTCCATTAAGTCAACCTTCTTCTCACTTCGGCTCAGTATTACCAGATGATCTTTTAAAAGAGGCCATACCTGGAAATATCCGAAAAGCGGAACATTTTGTAGCGTTCCTGAAGCGATTTGTTGAGTATCTCAAGGTATCGTCTAGCCCTGTAGTATTACGTTGATTGACATTAATCGTGACGTGATCTACAATAGACTAGAATGCGTGTATTACACGTTGTTGCTGAAACCCCCCTCTCTTTTCTTCAGCATCTTAAAGATATCACATATATTGAGCGGCGTCCATTACGGTATGTTCTTCTAGGAATTGCATTCCAGTAATACTGAACGACGATCAAAGTTTCTGTGCAGAGCGATTGCAGTCGCTAGTACGTACTCTAGAGTTAAACCGCCTGGACGAATATGCAGCCCTCCAGAAAGTCGCAAGTTTCGCCACTCTTGTATCCACCTATGAAAAAGGTACCGTTGGACGTTCCGGTTTGATGGAAGCCTTCTAAATGTCTACAGGCTTCTTGCTCATTCTTGAACCATTTGAGACTGATAACGCGACAGTTCCTAATCCAGTCTTCCACTTCACGTGAGTGGAAGTACTAATTGAAAATCACTCTTTGACGTTACTGCCCAGATGTCTTGATCCCTCTTTGGCTATCAAGCCCGTTTTTGAACGGTTCAGCAGCGTTGTAATTACCTCTGGAACAATATCACCCCTGGACATGTATCCGAAGATGCTACAATTTACGCCAGTTGTACAAGAGACGTACCCCATGACTTTAACGCGTAATGCTTTTTTACCGTTGGTAGGTTGCCCCTCTTGTCTTATCGGGCTGTGATTGGACCCCTGCAGGTCATCACTCGTGGAAGTGACCAGGTAGCAATCAGCTCGCGCTTCGAGGTCAGGAACGATCCAGCCGTAGTCCGCAATTTTGGAAGCATCCTTGTCGAATACAGTAAAATCGTCCCAGATGGCATTGTGGCATTTTTTCCAAGCTATCTCTACATGGAATCTATCGTGGCCGCATGGAACGATATGGTATCTAGCTAACGCTTAAACATCTTCCGTGACGTACTCATGATGCGAATCTTCTCAAGGGCATTCTGAACGAAGTGTGGAAAAACAAACTTATTTTCGTCGAAACACCTGATGCCAATGAGACAAGCATTGCGTTAGAGAATTATCGTCGGGTGCGTCATACCTAGTACGGCATGTTCTGGGCTTGATGTCGCCCTTTATGCCAGGCTTGTGACAATGGACGTGGCGCCGTGCTCCTATCAGTAGCACGAGGGAAAGTCTCAGAAGGCATCGATTTTGACCACAACTATGGACGAGCTGTCATTATGTTTGGGTACGATTCCTGTGCCATCACCTTACGTTTCGCTGACAGCAGGCAGTGTCCCATATCAGTACACGGAAAGTCGTATACTCAAAGCCCGACTGGAATACTTGCGGGATGCATACCGGATCCGCGAATCGGAATTTTTGGGCTTCGACGCCATGCGAAACGCGGCACAATGTGTAGGTCGTGTCCTACGTGGTAAGACCGACTGGGGGCTGATGGTCTTTGCTGACAAGGTGCGCCTCTAAGAGATCATGGTACCTATACTGATTACCTGTGCAGCGCTTCGCTAGAGCTGATAAAAGAGCGAAGCTGCCTCGATGGATCAACCAGTATATCACCGAAACAGCTTCTAATCTATCCACCGACATGGCTATCACACTATCGAAGCTCTTCATGCGTACGATATCTCAAAACCCGAATGAAAACCAGACGGGCGTATCATTATGGACCATTGAAGACATTAGGAAGGCTCAGGAAAAACAGAAAGCTCTGGATTTGGAACAAACACAGCAGGCTGGGGACGTGACAGCAGGTGACGATGGATATGAGGATGGAGGAATTGAGGATCATATGTTAGTCGACCTGGACCTATAGAATGTAGTATAGTGAATATATAGTAAATAGAGTAGAATAAGCTCACCGTGAACAATTGGCACATTTCTCGGACACCTGAGGCAGCGCATGCTCTTCAGTGATTGGCTGAGACTTGAGATGGTTGGCTTTTACCTCATGAGTGATCACCCGCTCTGGATGCCTAACACCCAGGTTAGCATGGCATTAGGAAACAATAGGGTAGCTGCTCACCCATAGTATCGTCGGCATGAACACGGCGCTTCGAGCGTTCCACAATCGGGAGGATGAGCACTACTTAGAAAGCAGGAACGGTTATTGCAATCAAAGGTCGTATCGCCAGTAAACGTCAAGTGGCCGCATCCGTTGGACTTGAAGAAACGAAGTTGGCGGCGGCACATCTGAACCAAGCAGCATCTATTTCAAGGAGGGCCTCGCGGACTTGTTAACGAAGATCTCTCACTACTGGTCGGCGGAGGTAGGAGAAGGAACAATTTGATCGCGAATCGTGAATTTGAGTTCGATCTAGTGTCGACACTGCGAAATCCATCATAGATTCAGTGCCACCATTGAGCTTGGGATCTTTCCTCACCGTGACCGTACCTTGGGGAATGAGATAACAAGGGGGGGATCAGGCTAGCGGGTTAGCAGAGAGCAGCTGCGTAAATGTAGTGGAGGACGAAGGTTCACGGCCCGACTTCACACCTCTACGTAGCTTCGCCGGCTGGGTAGTGACTGTACAATTGAAGAAAATGAAAGGCCACAAGGGATAGATGAGACTGTTATGGCATGGTCAGAGTATTGATAATGGTAAGCTCCGTCGTGAAGAGCCGGCAGAATGGCCATCGAGATATAGCGGTTATATAAAAAATGCGAGCGGCCGTACTTTGAAGTCAGATGGAAAATCAGATATGACAACAAATCTAACCAATTTCATCCGTACGTAAGTAAGCATCGCCAAGGTCCACTCCATATGCTACCATAACCAGAAACTTGCCACATCAATACATACCCCAAACACCCGTGTCAGCTCTCAGTTCGGCAGACGAAGCGGAGAAATACCTTCGCCTGTCCTGTGAAGTTTCACGCAACGCTCGAATAGTACAATTCTAACGTACTGGTATGAACTGCTCTCATCCAGGAAGGGATGATCGTCACTGTTTCAATCGGGTGGGCTGCGAACATCGTGCAGGATGAGCACTACAGGGCAACCTCCTAGATCTGGGTTCTAAATTTGCGTCCCATCTCGTGATAGGACGTCTAATACTGGATGCACGACTGGTTATTACCCAATGAAAACTAGGGGATTGATACCTGGTCAAGCTAGTCGAGCAAAGCTTCCCGCTTTACAATTATTCCACCGTCAAAAGGAATTGTATTGATCGGCCGGCCAAGGGGTGGGGAGAATTCCCGCCGTCAATGCAATAATCGTATGCTGACTACTATTGAGTAGACCCACCTGAATGTTATGCAAAGTGGTGCACATCTGGAACACTCCGCTGGAATCCCACTTGTTCCAGCTCTTTACGGCTATGTTCTTAGTTGCCAAATCTGGCAGGTGCTTCTAATTGGCAGGGAAGAAACGACTTCGACATCAACGATTATTTTGGTCATGCAGGATTCCAGGATCTATCTTCGCATCTATTTTGTGGCGCTGCGGAACCTACAAGCTAGGCGATATGTTGATGCTATATGGTAGGATATTCAATCGCATAAGCCCATCGTATATGTATACCAGAAAACTGCTCGAATCGGAGCGTACCGTTTCACACGCCTTTATGGCAAATCTGCTCGCTCAGCGCGGGCTCGATAGTTAAAGCGGCGTGCGCCATATATTGCTGGATTATTTATGAGCGACCTCTAAAATCACTTTAGACGAAGAGCACAAGTATAGATTACTGTAGCTTCAAACCATTAGGGACAACTGAATTGGAAGCGGGTTTGCCGGTGTGACTTTGGATTGATAGTTTTGCCAATGGCTTTTGTAGCATGTATGTGAACAAAGATCCCACATCCTACTGTATGGGAAACGAATAGCTTCTATTCGCATGTAGTGGCGTCAAGCTTCAGTGCTCTGCCCGAGCTTACGCGAGGGTTTGTTGTGTTCAAACGGCCGCTCGGAAATCATGAGATCCACCCAAAGCAGGACCCTACTTATCAAGATAAAGTCGGATCAGTAAGGGTTATTCAGATAGCCAGGTCATTGCCGCCTTGTGCTATTGATCAGATTGCCTCAAAGTCTAACATACCCACTGTCCTGGATAAGGGCGCCAGCTCATGAAAGCAAATCTGATCGAGGATGGTACTTTGCCAAATCCCTGATCAGGGACAGAGACCAATACATCGATATATCATTATGTGCACATCGATCGCCAATTTGTAGAATATTGGTGAGTAGAGTTGAAGGATTATATTTCCCATTCTTGTATCCAGAAATAATAAGTCTATGGTGGGGACTGGGATAGCTCTTCCTGTAGGATCTCTGTGATATTACGAATTGGCTCTCCTTTGATGACTTTTCTGACTTCTTCGGCGTTTAGTGTTTCGTGCTCAACGAGAGCATGAGCGAGCTATCTAAGGTTTAGCCAAAAAAACCCTAAGAGTGCACTTTTCGAGTACTTACCCGATGCAGTTCTTCTTCTTTTTCCCTCAGCAAAGAGGTAACACGTTCTTCACCTTGTTGAATCAGACTGACCAAGGATTTTAGTAGTATAACAAAAGAGCAATAAGACTACCTACTTCCTGATTTCATCTTCAATCTCTATCCTGCGTTGAGGGCTGATATTATCCCTATCACCATAATAGACTCTCCCAATTTTGTCCGAGAATCCCCAATACTAAGATAGCAAACACATCAGCGAATCTTGAACGGAGTGCCTACGGTATGTCTTACCTTTACCATGGCCGTAGCAGTATTAGTCGCTTGTCTGATATCAGAACTTGCTCCGCTAGAGACATTCTCGGTTCCATAAACTATAGCAACAGTTAGAATGAAGTCACCGTTCTTGTGATAATGACTGCGTTCGAATAGCTCACTTAGTTCTTCAGCCACACGACCACCTAGGCAGACGTCTATAGTTGCTTTATATTCTTTGAAGGAAATGGAATGACGGTCATCTTCTGGAAGCTGTGTTGTCTGTGGTGTTTGGCCAATCAGATGATATCCGAGTCATAGTTGGGGAAGACATACCACGCCAAGGGCATGACCCCTAGGTACACAGGTCACTTTATGAAGGGGCATCGCACCATCAGTGTATAATGCAACTAGTGCATGACCCCCCTAATCAAGACGAGGTTGGCACTCCGTAATGTTTATCGGAAGAGATGCTTTGAAATACTGACCTCGTGGTAAGCCGTAGCCAGCTTAGCTTTGGGGTCGATGTACTGGCTCTTTCTCTCTGCGCCCATTACAATGCGATCCTAGGATAAGGGTCAACAGACCACCATTCTATCTAGAGCACAGTGAATACCTTAGCCCATTCAAAATGCTTCAGAGTCACTTCGGTGGCATGTTCCTTCGATGCTTGGATGGCCGCCTGACTGTAATGGCAACAACGTGTCAGAGAAGACAGTATCACCGTGCCGGTATGTGAATGAAGCTCACTTCACCATGTTTTGCAGGTCGGCGCCAGAAAATCCGGGAGTACCACGGGCAATCACCATCGGATCAACATCTAGTGCCGCAAGTTCGGTCACGATGCAACGTGCCGATAATGAGATTTCTTACCTGGACTGGTAGTGACACCTTTCATGTGGTGCTTGAGAATTTGCACTCGGCCGCGGATGTCGGGAAGTGGTACCGCCACAATTCTGTCAAATCTACCCGGGCGAACCAGAGCTCTGTTCGTAGGTTTTCGCATCAGCCGGTGCTCGTGGCGTATGGGGTATAGACAGATATCCTCACGGGTCAAGACTTTCGGGAAAGTTCGTTGCGGCAATCACGATAACCCCTTCACTCTGCATGAATCCATCCATTTCAACCAAGAGCTGATTGAGGGTCTGCTTCATGTATTGTTGTTCTCGGCTACTTCGCTTACCACCAACGGCATCAAGTTCATCAATGAAGATGATGGCTGGTTGCTTCTTCCGTGCCGCGGCGAAGAGATCACGCACACGTTTCGCACCCACCCCGACAAACATCTCTTCGAAGTCAGAGCTGACAGTGCGGTTGCGAAAATAAATGTGTGGGACTAATGCCATGAATGGAGAACGTACCCTGATGCGAAGAAAAATGGAACTCCAGCTTCGCCAGCTACTGCACGAGCGAGGAGAGTTTTTCCCGTACCGGGAGATCTAGGAAATGAGATGTCAAACTAGGGGCCCGGAAACAAACTTGGGCCCATAACCCACCCAGTCAACAAAACACCTTTTGGCAGCTTACCACCTAGTGAGGCGAAAGCAGTTGGGTCCTTAAGGAAAGCAACAACATCTTTTAATTCCTGTGTAATGTTGGATTCAGTTAGTATACGACGGTGTCCTATCTGGCCTCACCTCTTTGACTTCATCAACTCCATGAACATCGCTGAATTTAACTGTTTTCCCTTCAGATGGCACAAATTCTGCTTGTCGTGGGCCAGCTTTCATAAGGCCCGAATTTTCTAGGAGAACAGCGAAAATTATGAGGATAACTGGATATTTAATGTGAGTCTATGGTGGTATTTGATCGAGGAGAGCAGCGCACAAAAACTGCCGAGAGCCGTAAGGATAATAAAGCGGGTAAGTCGAGGAGCCCAAGCACCTTTGCCTGTTAAATCCAAGACCCGTAAGTGAATACTGGGATGACTCAAGGGAGAAAGCGACGGACGTTCAACAATCGAGACTTGTACTGGAGCAGTCATGTTCCCCCCTCCGGCTTGGATAGCAGCAGCTAATTTCCCCATATCTGACCCAGGAGGTAGATTGACACCACTGGCGGGTAATGGTTGAGCAGACAAGACGGCATCAGCGATTTCTTGACTTTTCGACGGTGGTTTTCCTAATGAACCTTCTTGGCCTTCAAGAAATGCTGAGGGAGAGGTATCCCCCGTGGATGGTGCTACTTCTGACTTAGTCGAGGCACTGAGCTCAGTGGGCGACGATGAGGGTGTCGCAGAGCTTGTAAGCGCTAGAAGGGAATCTCGTCTTCGCACCGCGGCGGGGATTGAGGCTTGGTTGCCGGTCCTCAAAAGAGACGTTAAGTACAATTGGAAGGCTTCGTCCGATTTCAACAAAGGGGATGATGGGTCCTGTTGCATATGAATAAGGATAGAAGACTCGACAATAGCAGCAACGCACGAATTCACACATCCTCTCCCAACGTGTAGCCACTAATTCATACCCAGGTTTCAGCTCTGTCTGTAACAGGGCTTGTAATAGGGCCAGTTGTTTTGATACATCGTTAGTATTCGCGTTGGCCTCAGCCTCCAGTCGGGTTATATGCGCAACAGTTAATGGTGAAGGAGACGGAGAAGGTTTTGTCCTTGAGAATATAGAGCCAAGAGAAAGAAAACGACGCGAGCAAGGTACCCTGGGTGGCTTGTGTAACGAGTTTAGGCTATAGTGGCATAACTGAAGGACCGAAGGGCGGGGGACGACGCGCAAGTTGAGGCCCGGATGTGCAGCACGTCTTATCACCGTGCTGGGGGAAATGCGCAACGCGCTAGTAAACTAATTGGATAGCATTATGGGCGACTTCAAAGTACTGAACCGAAGATACTCACAGCGCAGAAAGAGGGCATACAGCCTTGCTGCAGAGAAGGAAGGACGTAGTGTGTAGGAAACCGAATTTTAGGGTTAGGGTCAAACCGACCTCACACCATGACTCTTACCGACAAACAGAAAGGTCAGGTCAATGCACTAGTTGTCACACCATACATTCATTTTGCTGCCAGTATTCGCTGCTCTAACGCTACTTCGGGCTACGTGCTCTGATGCTCTGACACTCTTGTCTGACGGCGAGGGAGTCCGAAACCCCATCGAAGAATCCTCTTTTGCCGTTATTCATAAGGATCTATTATCTCTCCTCTCTCTGATTTATGCATCAGTCACAAAGTTGGCTCTGGCTCTCAAACCATCCTCTCCGACGTACTCTGCTGCTCTGACTCCGATCAAAGAAATCACTGAACGCATCGCTGCGCTTGCTCACTGTGCGCTCTTGATCGATCCGACTATCCATGGTGCTACTCTAAACAGAGAAGCTATAGGAAGAGTTAAGGATATCATAGACGCTATATCATCTCTTGCACACACTTTCCTCACAGCTGATACCAACCCAAATGTCGGGGAGGAGTATCTCACCAGGACGGGCGCCGTTCACGACCTCATCGATAAAGGGAAAGAATTGTCAGTAGAAAACATTGCTGCCGTACGAAAACGGTGGACGGAAGACAAGGCGTCACTTGAGGATGGTATCTCAGAGCTACGCGGTATGATAGAGGAATCCGAGGCAGAGAGATCGTTTGATGATCAAGAAGAGTTCGATGATGGCTGGGATGAACTGGGGCTTGGTCCAGCAAGACAAATGGATGGCCGTGAATTAGGACGTTCTAAGAAGGCGAGTATTTCGTTCCCACCACTGCTCCCTCCGCTAACTTTTATAGGCATCTAGGCTTATACTATCCTTCGCCTAACAGCACTGCTACACAAACGCGTACTTCAGGACATCCTCACCACGCACGCTTCAGTCTCAAGTGAACAAGCACTTAGTATTTTTGACAACCTTTGTAGCACATCAATGGCTCTACCCGCATCCGCCGATGACTTCATAGCCTCCTTGTATGCACCGCAAGACACTCTCAATATACGAGGAGCATTTCAAGCTTTCCGGAATGACATATCGCTATTACGTAGCATTCTTAAGGATAACTTCCTGCCGACAGAAGATACGCTGGCAACGCAATTTGAGCAGATGGTTGTTTCACATAATGGCACGTCAACCTCGCAGTTGACTGCTGGCCCAGAAAAGTGGTTTCGTACCTGCTTTGACCAGTTGGATAAGGCGGTTCAGGTACTATACGGTGACTTAGATCCACCATCTCACCCTGCGTAGAAGATCAAATGTTGCATCAGGTATCAATTCTGGCCGCGCTGGTCCAATTTCGAAGAATATGGAGGGATTGCATGTATGTAATTACTTGCCTAGGTAGCGCTCATAGTTGCAAGCCGACTTGTACCCAGTACGACTTTCCTATTCTGGTAACCGGCTTTCCATCTTGGAACACATTAGGGTTTCCGAGCTACCTCTTGGTTGAATTAGATGTAGCAAATTCCACCTGCTCCATACTTATCGTCCCGTTTACTGAATCGGAATTTCAACAATACAAGCATACTCCAACGTAACTCGTGCTTGTTCCTTCACCAAAGATTTCTTCAACCAGAGAAAATGTGCCACTTACGCATACTGGTCATCTGTTCATTGATATCGTTCGCAAGCCCAATTTCTGGTTCTTGCTGATGGATTATTAATATCGCTCGCGGTGATAAGCGTATCGAATGGACGAAGCTTTTGACCATACAGTCAACATCACTCTCGGCACCAATGAACTTAGACTGGGCCGTCATCCGATCTTTTTGTCGGACTAATGGAAATAGATACTCGTCAGCCCTAAAGGAGCCAAACGCATTGAATGAGAACCTGGTCACAAAGAACTAGCTAGGCAAGTCGCTCTCACTAGTCACCACGGTATATTGATGGCGGTGGGGCAAGATAATATGTGTCTGAGAATCCTATACATGGCTCTCTTCTGCTGCCTGCTCACGTCTTCGCTTCAGTTCCCAGTCGTCTCTCCATTTAGCTCCGAGACAATTAGGGTATAGGGCAGAGCTGCGATTAGCGATGAGAACATCTTCAAAGCGAGTTATCTTATCGACCTGAGCTTGGAGGTCGAAGGAGTACTTCTGTGCATTCAGGCAAACTCGTATGGAAGGAGTAAGATCTAACCACGTAAAGAGACGTACCGCTTCCGCCATACGTTTAGCTCTGGCCTCATCCCTCATTTTATTCAATTCCTTTAGTCTCTCCTCTTCTTTTTCTCGTCTATTCAACCCAGACCGAGGTGTACCGGCGTTGGCCTATTTCATATAATTTAATCGTGTACACCCTGCATAAGATGAAACATACAGTCTTGAATAGTTCTGAATAGACTGAAGGGTTTCGAAGATCGAAGTCTGCCATTCCAACATACGCGGCTGGGCGTACTGTGTTTGCCGTCGTTGTTTTGGAGTCTCCGATTGTTTGTTTGCTAGTTGCTGCGCTGATGGCTTTAGGAGGAGGAGCGGATGTCATAGATGGTGTACTTGGTCCCGCGGAACCCAGTGTAGTTTTGTGTTTCTTGATAGTGGGTAGCTTAAGTTTCTTCGGAGGAGGTCTAGCAGCGTCCTTAGTTGTGGTTGATTCCTCAGCGTTAGCAGCAGCAGCAGCAGAACTGCCAGCGCCCATAGTCGTTGAGTCGAGAATGTCGTTATCTAGTTCTTCTTTAGGCCTGGCTCTCTTGAGACCAGCAGTAGACTCGTTCGTCGCTATGCTAGATGCACTAGACTGAGCTGATTTACGTTCATCTTTCATCATAATCTCCTTCTCCGGTAATTTAGCGGCTTTGGCCTTGGCCTTCTTCGCCCCGTTCGACATAGCTGAAGCCACTTTCGTTGCCTTGCGCTTCGTCGCCGATTTCCCTTTCGTGGAACGTTTCAGATCGTTGTCGCCATCAATGGATTCATCCTCATCAGAATATGAAGGCTGACGACTATTATCAAACTCGTCAACAACAGGCCCCTCTGTTAAGTCGTCATCGTCATCCTCAGAAGTCTGAACAACACGCCTCTTCTTTGATTTGGTTGAGGATCGCGCGTGGTTAGATGCAGTGGAACCAGCTGTTCGCGTAGAAGCGGGAATGTCTTGCGCGGCTGCCGCAAGGAATCTGGAGTCAATGGCGTGGTCGCCCTCCACGTCTACTTCTGCATCCGAACCCATTGCATCTAGAACACGTTGGCTTGGCCGTCTAGCTCGCTTCGAACGAGTATTACTTGAAGATGCCACAACCGTATCCTCCTCGCCATCCTCGCCATCGTCTGAGTCTACAATTCGACGTTTGTTGGGTTTGCGACGGCTTGAAACTGGTTCGTCCGTCTGGATGGAATTGTTTATTCGAGCAAGGACTGCGAGATAATATAATGTACCTGGTCGATTTCCGAGCCTCTGGGGGGTAGTTTGATGCGGAACGACATTGTGGTAGAAAAGTACTGTACGTAAACGCTGAATGATGAGGAATTTCGATCACGCCCTATGCTCAGGGGCCGCTGCCACACAGAGCTCAGTATTTTGTAGAGCATGATACTTATTCGCCCATAGCAACTCAGTAAAGTGATGGTACATAACATTACACAACTTATACATTCTACTATGCCGCCGCTTCCTCTTGGTAAAACCTCATCAAATCTTGAACATCATCCTTGCTACCAAGAAACACTGGACACCTCTGGTGAATGGATTCAGGTACGATGTCCAAAATTCGTTGAGTACCAGTTGTAGCTATTCCTCCAGCCTGAAGCATAGTCAGGACCAAGAAATCCGTCAGAATCAGGTAGTTACTTACCTGTTCTGTCAAGAAAGCCATTGGGAATGCCTCATACAGCAACCTTAGCTTCCCGCTTTTGCTCTTCCTATCGTCTGGATAACCAAAAATCCCACCATATAGAAGAGTTCGGTGAACATCGGCTACCATGGATCCAATGTACCTCGCACTATATGGCGTTTTTGGAGGAGCGGGATACTTGATGGAGTTGAGATAATTGATGACGGGCTTATGGAAGTACATCGAGTTCCCTTCATTGAAAGAGTATATCTTCCCTCGAGGTGGAATTTGAATCTGAGGCCGCATTTATCGACATTAGCGATTTAAGACTAGGATAGAAAGGCGCATACATCGGGATGGGTAAGGATGAACTCTCCAAGGGCATTATCAAGAGTATAACCATTTACACCAGAACCTGTCGATAGAACAAGGTTTGCGGAAGATCCGTACCTAATATTTTGTTAAAAGGGCATTCCGATAACTAACTCCTTGTCTTACATGGTATAACCAGCTGCAACCATTTCACTACCTGGTCTAAGGACATCCTTTATGCTTCCAGTGGAATCAGGGCGCTGTAAGCCCCAGGAATTAGTATAGTAACGTCGGCGAAAGGCAAGCACACGAACGATTTTATATATCCCAAATATCGTGCCGATATTGACACCAGCGTCAATGTTGCTGCTACCATCCAAGGGATCGAAGACAACACAGTATTTGCCCCTATTCTTCTCTTCTATGATGATTGCATCGTCCAATTCTTCAGAGACAAGAACTGCAGTCTTCCCAGAGGCGCGCAAGGCGTTGACCATGATATCGTTCGCCAAGACATCTAGTTTCTTCTGCTCCTCCCCCTGAACGTTTGTTTCGCCTGCGAGACCCACCCTGCCGGTTCCTCCAGAACTGCTTGTACCAGGCATATTCGGTTACACTTACAGATTGATCAAACGGGCTTTTCGCACATTGGTCGCGATGAACTTCGAAGTGACCTGGATGGCGGTCAAAAGCAAAGTCAAGTCGCCAGTTGCAGCTGCGCCCAGTCGCATCTGATCATGCAGAACATGGCTACCACGAGCAGAAAGCCTGAACAGAGGTATTGTTGTAGAAATGATGACCACTTACCGAGTGAGAGTGATGAGATCAACGCTAGGGGGTTCTGTCTCTGTTACTGAAGCCATGTTGTGGGGTGAAGTGATCGATGTAGTCGAGAAAGTGATTGATCAAGGTGAGATGTGCTCAGTAAATATATATTTACGGGCAGATTCGGGCAACGGACGGAGAATCTTGTTCCGTATCCTCAGTGGGAGGCGTTCCACTGGGTACTATGTGTCTTAGGGGGCTCCTTTTCACGTGCCACTAATTGCTCAATAGCATTAGGCGGTCCGGGACGGCACCGTCCTCATCGTCCTTACTAGTAAGTACAGAAGGCAGCATAACTAAGTGGGAGTACAGTAGGCTAAGGTACACACTTCTTGGAAATTTATGCGATAAGTTTAGTTTATCGTTTCCGCTTATTTCCAATCATAGGTATACTGTCCTTCCCTTTCCGCGTCCTGAGCGGAATTGGAAACGCATCACTATCATCATCGTCGTCACCCAAAAGTAGAGTTTCAACAGCTCGGGGGCTCTCATGATCCAATCCGCGAATTCCACTGGTATTTGGCCCAATGGTCTCCGGCCCGCCCATCTCTTGACCTGAACCAAATACCTCATCTTCCTCTTCATCTTGATAGTCGTCGTCTTCTTGATATTCCCTCGCGTGCGCCTGCGCGAGCGCTGCTGCTATTTCGGCACTAATGCTAGCCACCCGCGCTTCCAGGGGCTCCTCTGATTGTGTAGGCACTGCACTTCCGGGCTGTAGGAGTGCCGAGATTGTTCGCACGGATTCCTCTAGTTCGTGAGAATCATCAACTGTTTTGCGTTTCTTTGGCTTGAAACTATATCGCCTATATCAACATATTGAGTTCGGAGAATTGAATCCAGCGTTCGAATACTTACACGTTAGGGTCCGGTGTCCAATTCGGATCATGGGTTCTCATATGCTGTGTTAAGGTGGTACGTCTCGTAAAGGTCTTCTCGCAAGCCGGATCTTCGCATTTGTAAGGCCGTTTACCGGTGTGAGTCCTACGGTGACGTGCGAGACTACTCGAGTCACCGAACGTCTTACAACATCCTGGATATTCACAGCAATGAGGCTTTTCGCCTGTATGTACACGTGAGTGCACATGTAATGCTGATCGCTGAGAAGGTATGATGAGCCAGACGGAAGTTGTAAGGAATCGATACCTACCTGGATAAATGTCTTACCACAACCATCGTATGAACAGACGAAAGGCCGCTCTCCTGTGTGTATTCGCATATGCCGTGCTAAGTCGCTTCGGCGAGTAAAAGATTTAGAACAATCTTCGTAATCACATATATGAGAGTGGGATATGACAGTATCTTGCCCCCTCTTTCTACGAGGTCTCTTTGACAGGGTGACGGACGTAGAGGGAAGAGTCGAGGTTGATGCAATTGGTGGAGCAGACCGATTCGAGGGAGATAAAACAAATTGCGTAGGGGCAGGGGAGGTTGACGAAGGGTCAGATTGGTTATGAGATACAATGGGGGATGAGTCGGGTGTCTGTGACTCAGGGCCAAATGGCGCTGAAAGATGTTGGAAAATGTCGCTGATGTCAGGTAGTTCGTCGGGACCAGCAGTTCGCATACTGGATTGTGCTGCCTGGCTTTGAACGCGAGATGGGGTGGCCGAGCCGCGGGTATCCATATTCTGTCTGCTGATCTCAGCACCACTGTCTTCATCACCATCTTCGGAATAAAAGTAATCCGATCCATCTGCGCCGCCATTCTTTTGCGGAGTACCGGAAGGTATAGATGGCTCTTTAGCTGTTAGGGAATGGAATGCCGGCGCCGAACGTGTTGTCTTAGGTTCTTTGTCTCCAAGAGCGTCTTGACGCCGCCGAGCGTATTCCGGGTCTTTAGCTGCGAGTTCCTGAGCTACACGCTCGTTCTCAGCAGCCTGTGCTTGCGCAGCCTCTAGCATTGCAGCCAAGCTACTGATATTGAGCCCTAAACCAGCTATATGGCCAGCACTTGTGCTGCCATCCGCATCCCTATCGTGAGTACTCTCTGGAGCAAAGTTTGCCTGCCGTTGCTGAGCAGCTGCGCTGAGCAGTGCGGCAGATGCAGCAGAAGCGTTTTGATTGAGAAGCGAGGCAATTTCGCGTTCCAAGACTTCTACAGAGAAGTTTTCGCCATTTTGAAAGCTAGTGGAAGACGAAGCCGAGTCACTGAAACCTTCATGTAGATTTGGCGAAACGGTCGAGACTGGAGTGAAACTGGGCGTAGGGGGACGCTGGTCAGACTGTACATGTGGGGATCCAGACCGTGACACGTCGTCTGCATCGTCGTCTATGGTTTCGTCGTGCACAACGTCTGACAAATCCAATAGCGGCCCTTCGTGTTCATGGTCCATATTGTACTTGAAAGGGGGATAAAATTACAAGATATGGATCTTTCAGGCCATGCAGATCAGATACAAGATAAAGCAGCAGATAGCAGGATACTGACACCTTTAGGACCAGTAAACAAGCCAGATACGGTACGCAAATCGTATTCACAGGGCCGTGGACGCGTGAAGTTGATGGTTCTGAATGAAGCGCGGGATATGGATCCTGGATGATTGGTATGCCGAATTGGGCCATCAAGTCACGCTATCGGAGTCCGTCTAAATATAGTAAGGGGCACCTCAACAGCCAAGTTCATCAGACTCTTGGCTGTACCAACCGCTGTCTAGTAATCTCATGCTCTGAGCTCGTTCACTTCTTCCACTCGACTTCTACCATGTCCACCTACATCAATTCCACCAAAATTGACTTGACTCCGAGACGCCATCATGGTTATGCTGTCTTACTTTTCATAATGGGAACTCTGTTTCCGCCACTCGGTATGCGCGTCAGCGTTTTTCCAAGATATCCATTGTGTCACTGAAGATACTTGTTCTATTCCAGCTGTCGCTGCAAGGTTCGGTATAGGCAAGGATTTCTGGCTGAATTTGCTTCTAACTATATGTGGTTATATCCCTGGTGAGTGTTGATGTCATAACATCGATGTACCAAATACTCAATCAATGCAGGACATGGACACAATTTTTACATTCAGGTACTGTCAGATCAGCTTACAGTACGATGTCAGCCTGCTGAATATAACGATAGAATATAAGAAACAACAAGAATCACCGTCGGACTCCCAAGTGGGCACAGCGTTACGGCCTCGTCGATACCTCAGAAATCAAACGCAAAGAACGCAAGTCACAATGGGCTTACCGATACAACGATCGTCTACCCGAGTCCACATTAGAAGGCCAGCCCTATGAGGAGGGTGAGGTGGCGGGCTCCAGCACTAGTTTGCCGGCGGAAGGCCAACGTAGAAAGCAACGGAAACAGTCCAACGACGAACTTTGGCGTCCTGAAGATGAAGCATATTACAACCCAGACCGTGATAACAATTCAACAAATTCGTCAGGTGGTCGATGGCACTATCCTGCCAATTTCGACGACACTATCCCAGACGAAACATCCAAGAAAAGTAGGAAGAAGAAGAAGGAAAAAGAAAAGAAGGATAGATGGGCACGAACGGAAGACGCATATTCGATGTCGGAGGGGCAGGGCTCCAAACGCAAGAAGTCAAAGAAGAAGAAACGACAGTCGTCTGCAGTCGATGAGACCACCAGCACTCACTCTGATTCGGCAACGGAGTTTCCGGAGGATCCGGAAGGTGGACTTTACGGCGATCGACCTGGCAGAACAGCGGAGGCGACAGCACCCAAAGAGAATGGTCCAACCACGGATGAAGAACTATTTAACCATCAGTTTTGACCTCCCGTTAATCTTCCTATTCATCATATCATCGCAAAGTTGAGCCGTGCTCATTTCGTATTTCGACGTTCTCAGTTTATCGCATACATGATGTTTTGGAGTTTATTCAACAGCAGCAGACAAGATATAACGATTATTAATGCGAATGGAGCGTTATGGAGTTGGCAAGATGGATTCGTACTCTCAGCATATC
The DNA here is from genome assembly GCA_014058305.1 of Pleurotus tuber-regium. Lineage (NCBI taxonomy): Eukaryota > Fungi > Basidiomycota > Agaricomycetes > Agaricales > Pleurotaceae > Pleurotus > Pleurotus tuber-regium. Next base: position 2,107,636 of record JACFYU010000026.1, on the reverse strand, counting down.
AGCACGACTAATGCCTACCGAAGTAGCTCTGGGATAACCCTTTACCGCCTATTAAGCGGCTGTACCACCTTATCACGTTCACCATGGCCTTCCCTAGTTCTTTTCCATGTGCTCGCGGAGGCTATCAATACATCGTCCTGCTGAACCCTCATGTCTTCTATTCTTCTTTGTGATCTACCCACGCTTCAAGGGGCTGCGGTTTTATAGGGCTTAAATTGCTTTGTGCAAGTCTGTACTGACCATGTCACTAGCATCGATGTTGTCTCTCCTGTTGCTTACTGCGTCTCTATTAGCACAAGCTGCTGTCCTTGTTGATTTCCAAGTCGCCCAGCCGGTTCCTATTCCCCGTGGGGCAAAGAGCTGTACTATCGAAGTTTTGCAGTGAGCTTCACCTAAGTCGATCAGAGTCTGATTGCGTGATCTTACTGGCCTTGAAAGACGAGATTTCGCTTTTTCCTTTGGCAGGTGAGTGCTGGACATTAGGTTCTCATTCAGAATACTCCTCACATGTGCCACCCCAGTGCAGAGGTCGTCCAGTTGGTGTGAGCTGATTATAAAATTTTTGCTCAGCGACAGGCTCGGTAACTTCCCATTCTCCCAGTCCTCCGACGGATTGTGGTGGACCAGGCACTTGGTCAGCAATAACGCTGAATTTCACCGTAACTACGAACGGTACACAGTTCGATCGTCTAGGCATATTTACGTTTCAGAACGTCGAGAGTGAGAAATTCCTCAAGATTTTTCCGCATGACGTGTATCTTATCTTCCTCAAGTTTGGCGTACCTCCACCCCCGAACCTATGCGCGGTGACGGGATCGTGTGGACATATATCAAGGATGTTACACAGTATATCCCGTTATTCAAGAAGCCGGGAACCTTTATTTTACAGTTGGATAACCTAATACAACCAGGCCTTGACGGGATTTATTCAAGTAGGTATCGCTGCGATGAACCAGGCCTAATGGCTTATCCTATATTCAGCTGTCTTGCATGCTACCTTTTACGCATCGTCACCCAGAAATCCACCTGCTGAACAGGCCAATACCATCATCACCCTGTCAACCATGCTGAATAATACTGGTAACGATGCATCTGTTCCACCAGGCTTCTCCGTAGGATTTCTTCGATGCAGGCTGTCGTTTGAATCCTCAATTGTGCTGTAGATCAATGTGACCGTCCCAAGAAACACTGTTAAAGTGTATGCTGAGCTGTATGCTTCCGGCAATGGACAAGAAGAGTCCTGGGTCAGTGAGCCTCTCGTGGCGTATATTTGGCTATCTATTAAACTTGAAAACTCGATCGAATTACAGTACTTCAATGTTCCGAACCGTTTCTTCTCCAACATTCCCCCAGATATCACTTTTGGAAATGGGCCTTTTCGGGAAGTTCGGTTGCTAGTCGACGGACGCGTTGCTGGGGTTGCCTTTCCATATGCAACTATCTTTACTGGCGGGTTTGTGCCCTCGGCGTGGAGGTATGTTCGTCTAACAATGTTCCGCTTTCGATTGTTTGACTAAATCAAATATTAGGCCAATTGTGGCCTACGGAGCACTAGACCTTCCAACATATTTTATCGACGTTACACCTTTTGTGCCTATCCTGGTAGATGGGCAACCCCACAATTTCACCATCGACGTGGTTTCATCCGAGCCTGACCATAGCATCCTGCAAAATTGGTTCGTCTCTGGACTACTTCAGATCGTCACTGACTCCTCTGCGAAGACGACAAGAGGCAAAATAATTTCATATGATGCGGAACCATTTGCGCTTTCTACTGTACAGGGCAAGATTGGTGCCATAGGAGAAGTAGACTTTGTCCTAAAGGCTACGCGAAGATTACACATTGAATCCGTTATAACCGGTGGAAGTGGTATCACCTCTCGTGTTGTATGGTCTCAGAATCTCGCTTTCACCAATTCTCAGACATATCGAGAAAACGCCACCGTGCAGGTGAGGTGCTAGCTTCGCTCCCCAGGAAGAGGGTTAAGGGCAATTCTTTATAGACTCTCCATCAAAGCTCGACTGGCAAGATCTCTTCCCTACACAATGGTGTCCCCGTGGTCAGTGACGTATTTTCGTATCCACTTGATATGAATTTCAGGTATTTGACGCCTGACCTACAACATTGTTAGTATCCTCAGTGTCAAAAAGTCACCTTCTGCCAGCGCTCACCATCTCATCTCAGTTAACGTCTCCGTCGACCATGCTTACGATCGAGCCGTGTTACCCAACCCTTTCATGATCGGTTCCACAATACGTTCTCATCAGGTAGCTGGTAAGCTCAGCTCCCTTTGAAGCATAGTGTTCAGAAGTGAACATCTTGATAGGTGGTTTCTATAATCTCGCACCTACTGGCAACTTCGGAAACGGAACTAGTGAAAATACTTTTGCATACGCGGATACGAAAGGAAATACATACACCAGGCAGGTCAACGCTGCATTCAATAATATTACACTGGATCGAGTTGGTGGATCTTTAGCATTACATAAATAAGTTGATCGTGACGTTATCTTATCTTAGTTGGTCAGTTACGTCCATGATCAATTACATGTACTATATAATACAATACCTCCCCGACTTTACTATATGATTCATTCCGGTACCCTCAGTTGATTCTTTGTCGGCCAAGAACCACAGAATCCCAGGTGAGCCCGATATAACACATGGTCGATGGGAATGATTCTCACCTCAGCACCTTGTACCCTTCCTTCCTCATGGGTGCACATATAAAAGCGAAATGGTGGCATTTCCAGACACCTCAATACCTCCATTCCCCCAATCTACGTAGCTCGAGATGCTTGTGCAAGCATTGCTGATCGTCCCGAGCCTTTTGTTTACTGTGTTCTCAAATGCAGCGGTATTAGTTGATTTCCAAGTTGTCCAGCCTCCACCCGTCCCACAAGATGCCAAGCAATGTACCATTCAAATTCTTCAGTGAGATCCTCCCCAATATCGACCTTGCTATAGCGTAACGCTATTTCTCCGGATAGACGGGACTTTGCGTTCTCCTTCGGACTGTGAGAGATGCTTACTTGAATCCATGTTTACGAATTTGAAGTTCGAACGTTCTATAGATCTGAGGTTGTTCAATATACGTAAGAGTGTGCGACTTCGAGCTCTCGTCTGGCTAATTAGCTACTCTTCCAGACCTCCAACAGATTGTGGGGAACCCGGCTCCTGGGCAGGTATTACTCTTAACTTCACCGTAACTTCAAATGGGACGCAGTTCGACCGACTTGGGATCTTCACATTCCAGAATGTCGAGAGTATGTCCTTCCTATCGCTCTTGTAACGATAATATTTTGACACTGAACACTCTATCCGCACCAGTTTGGCGCACCTCGACACCTGAACCCACTCGTGGCGACGGCATTATTTGGACTTATGTTAAGGATGTGACTCGATACACACCCCTCTTTGCCAAGAACGGGACTTTCATCTTACAGCTGGACAACTTAATTCAGACTGGACTTGATGGGGTTTACTCCAGTAGGCATTTCCTATGATGACTCCTGTTGTACAAGCTCAATCTCTTCGAATAGCTGTACTCCATGCAACCTTCTTCGCTTCCTCGCCCAAGCATCCTCCAGCGAAACAAGCTAATACTATCATACCTTTGTCGACCCTTGCCAACAACACCGGAAACGATGCTTCTGTTCCTCCAGGCTTTTCTGTGAGAGTTGTAACCCAAGATTAGCTACCGGTATTAACGGTTTTCGCGCTAGCTCAATGTAACTGTGCCTCAAAATGCAGTTGAGGTGTACGCAGAACTCTATGCGTCAGGGAATGGCCAGGAAGAGTTCTGGGTTAGTGTGTCTTCGTCTAGTATTGCCGACCACGGTCTTACTTGGTCCATCAGTATTTCAATGTACCCAATCAGTTCATACCAGACTTCCCTGATGGCTTCGCACTCGGTCAAGGACCGTTCCGCGAAGTGAGATTGCTTGTCGATGGCCAGGTTGCAGGCGTTGCCTTCCCATATGCAACTATTTTTACCGGCGGCATCGTCCCCACAGCCTGGAGACCCATCACATCTTATGGTGCACTCGACCTACCTACGTACTTCCTTGACTTAACGCCCTTCGTCCCAATCTTAACTGATGGTAAACCTCACAATATAACCATCGACGTGGCCTCTGCAGACGAGAATCGAACTACGCTTCAAAACTGGTTTGTTTCCGGCCTCCTTCAAGTCGTTACTGATTCTTCCTCGAAACCAACGAAGGGTAGAATCACTTCTTATTCAGCAGAACCATTTGCAGAAGTAACCAATAACGCTGCTGTTGGTACAAATGGTGATATCAATATCACTGTAACTGCGGCAAGGAAGATCCATATCGAGGCTGATGTCATTAGTGGAAGTGGGAAAACCAAACATGTGGTTTTCTCGCAGGACCTGAGCTACTCCAATGTGCAGACCTACCTGAACGATTTCAGCATCCAGGTAAGGTTTGAATGATTCATTATAGATTCATTCAACTAAGAAGCCGCATTCGCTAGAATGTATTCCAAACAGCCACCGGAAATGTCTTTTCCACTCACAACGGAGTTAGGACGGTAGTGGATACTTTCTCGTATCCTCTAGGGATTAACATAACGAATATCACGCCTGATGGCAGAAGCTGTGAGTGTCATGGATACTGTATTGCATTATGCCTCTCACTGATTGTACTAGTCAAAGCGGGTTTCGACCATTCCTACAACAGAGTCCTCTTACCTGCACCCTTCATATTGGGCTCCACCATCCGTGAACATCAACTAGCTGGTAAAGTTTTTTTTATGGAAAGCGTATTCTTAACTGACATCCATATTTAGACGGATTCTTCAATATTGCGCCAACGGGGAACTCCGGCAACGGGACAAGCCAAAATCAACTGGACTACGTCGATTTAGCTGGGAACACCTTCAACAGACAGGTCAACGCAGCTCTGAACAACATCACATTCGATCATCAAAGTGGCACGTTGGCATCACAAAGTAAAGTCCAGTTCCAGAATGAAGTCGTGTCAACAAAGGATGCCGTATTCGGAGGAGTCAGATTGCCTGGTGCCAGGAAAATTGGCGCATGATGATTGTACAATTAGTAGGGACTGGTTGTACAAGAATATCGACTGTGTCCGCCCCGAAGCAGTGAAAGGTATATATGGTACAAGATAAAATAATGGGTAAGATGCGAACGTCTAGAATAAACCAACTACTCTACCCGTCTCGGGATCAAGTCCGACTTCCCAGAAGCCTATGATGAACCCTTATTAGGCGTTGTATGTATTACTTTGTTAAATTCAACCCACCAGGACGAGTACCAAGACCAGGCATGGTTTGCATGTCACCGAGAAGTGGATAAAGGAACCCAGCTCCAGCGGACAGGCGAACCGCCCGTATAGGAACAGTGAAACCTACATGAATCAGTCAATGAGGTGTGGTAACCTAGATAATTGGAATACAGACCTGTAGGGACGCCTTTGAGTTTAGGATCATGTGAGAAGGAATACTGAGTCTTCGCCATGCAAACTGAGAGCAACTATTGTCAGCCTGGTGCCTGTTGTGAAAGGGGGAGAATGCGCTGACTTGGCAGACCACCGTATCCTTGTTGAGTATATGTTGCGATTTGTTTTTGTGCTTGTTCGCTTAGTTCAATACCATTCGCGCCATAGATCTCTTTACAGATGATGCTGATCTTCTCCTCAATGGGAAGGTTCAAGTCATATAAGAACTTGAAATTCGAGGGTCCTTCACATGTGGCGATCACAGCTTCAGCGAGGGAACGAGCACCGGCACCACCTTCAGCCCAGTGATTGCTGACCACAGCGGCGTCTGCGCCGCCAGCAAGCGCTTCTTGTTGTACGAGAGCTAACTCGGCCGGCGTATCAGAGCTAATTCGATCAATCAGTCATCAAGTCTTGTGGCAGAAGCGGTGAATGAAACGTACGCGAATTGGTTAATGGCAACGATGACTTTGACTCCGAATTTTTGCGAATTCTGGATGTGCTTAACAAGATTCTTACATCCCTCCTTAAGCGTTCCCAAGTCTTCTTTGGTGTACGTCTCGTGCAGAGGCTTACCGGGCGTAACGTCCGGGCCGCCGCCATGCATTTTGAGGGCACGAGTTGTCGCCACGATAACCGTAGCATCCGGGTTAAGACCACTGACGCGGCACTTGATGTTGCAGAATTTCTCCATACCCATGTCCGCACCAAAGCCGCCTTCGGTAAGAACGTATCCAACGCGATCTGGACCGTCTCCATCTTCCGTCCCTGCAAGTTTGAGAGCTACACGATCAGCGAGGATAGATGAATTGCCATGTGCGATATTGGCGAAGGGACCGGCGTGTACGAAAACTGGCGTTCCCTACAAAATGGATCAACCAGGACCTATAGAATTATTCTGTCTCTCTGCATACCTGGAGTGTCTGCATGAGGTTAGGCTTAATAGCATCCTTCATGAGAACAGCCAATGCGCCCGTGACACCAATATCATCAGCAGTAATAGGATCTCCGCTCTTGCTAGTAGCAACCACCATCGCGCCCAGTCGTTCACGCATATCCTCAAGACTCGTGGCCAACGCCAAAACAGCCATACACTCACTGGCGACTGCAATATCGAATCCGGTTTCGCGCTCATAACCTTGTTCGGTGGGATTGCGCCCAATCGTGATTTTCCTCAAGAAACGATCGTTGGTGTCCAGTACGCGGTTCCAGGTAATTGTATCGAGATCAACGTCAAGGCGAGCGAATCGTGTGATCTCTTCCGGGGTTAGATCGTCTGGATTGGTCTTGTTTATGCCGAGCTTTTGCAGTCGCTTGAGCATAAGCGGAGCAAATTCGCGTTTTCCCTTCTTGGACGGAACAAGACGGCTGTAGAGGGCCTACACAATAATCGAATCAATATCATTGAACATGAGATATACTGGCCTATTTTACCTTGTCAGACTGGGTAGCCTCGTGGAAGATTCGAGCATCCAAAGCGGCAGCTGAAATTATATGAGTCAGATGAATAAGAATCGCAGTGAAGGATGAAAGGAAATAACCTAGCAGATTATTTGCAGCGGTTACAGCGTGAATGTCACCAGTTAGATGGAGGTTGAACTAGCGAGTACGAGGGATCAGCATACGGCCACGAAACATACAATTGCTATTACCTCGTCCATTGGTATAACCTGACTGTAACCACCCCCAGCGGCGCCTCCCTTAATTCCAAAGGTTGGACCTTGACTAGGCTGACGTATGCACGCAAATGCCGGTCGACCAAGCTCTGCACCGAGGGCCTGTGCCAACCCTATCGTCGTTGTAGACTTGCCTTCTCCAAGGGGAGTAGGTGTGATGCTGAAGAGGGATAATGAGATCGAAAGTAGACGCAGATGAAAGTATCCATTACCCAGAGATTACGATGTATTTGCCATCCTTACGATGGGCCAAACGATCAAGGACGCTAAGTTCAACCTTGGCTTTATATTTTCCGTAGCTTTCTAGTTCATCAGGGAGCAAACCGATTTCCGCCGCCAACTGAGTAACGGGCTTAGGTGTCTGTGCCATAGAAATTTCAATGTCGGAGGGCACTTTCTCCAGGATGTTGAGCTTGAGAGGCTTGACGAGACGATTTCTGGACCTTTCCCAGAGTCGTTCAGCGGCTTTCAGCGTATTTTCCATCAGCATTGCGACTGTCATTGGGCCTACACCGCCTGGTACCGGTGTGATATGGGAAGCGACGTTGATGGCTGTCTCGAATTCAACATCACCGACCAAACGTTGACCAGATTTCTTGGTTGCGTCTGGGATATAATTGATACCGACGTCGATGACTGAAGCTCCCGGCTTCAACCAAGAGCCCTGAACGAACTCTGCCCTCCCTATAGCGGCAACGACAACATCAGCAGATTTGACCTATACACAAGCGTCAGATAAGGCATTTGATTGGAGACGGTTACATACAATGCCTTCGATGTTCTTTGTGCGACTGTGACACTGTGTTACAGTAGCATCCTTGTTGCGTAGCATAGACGCAACAGGACTGCCAACAATATCGCTTCGACCAAGTACTACTGCATGAGAGCCGGAGAGTGGTTTGCCTGTCTGCTCCAGTAATCTTATCACCGCTGCAGGTGTACAAGGTGAAAATAGGGGATCAGATGCCTTGGATGAGAGGTGACCAATGTTGTAAGCATGGAACCTAGCAAATTGTCAGATGATCTGCGAAACTTAATTGATCGCACGACGTACCCATCGACATCCTTCTCAGGACTGATGGATTCCGTAACAGTGCGTTCGCCATGCGAGTTGATATGATCACCAAGCGGAAGTTGAACCAAAATCCCACTGATGTTGTCATCGGCGTTGAGTTTCTGAACCGTTTCGACGATTTCTTCCACGGTAGCCTCAGCGGGTAAGGGAACGTGCTTGAATAATATTCCGACTTCTTGTGCAGCTTTCCCTTTCATGCGAACATATGTCGAGGAATCGGGCCGGGCACCAGCCTGGACGACTGCGAGCTGAGGCTGGAATCTAGGGTAGGTATCTTGAATAGATTTGATACGGCTAGCGACTTGATCGCGTATAGATCTTGGGTCGTAACCCTGGTCAGATATGGAATATTAGCGTAAGAGGAGTAGAACGCGCACTTTGCGATGGCAGTGCCGTCTAGGATATTGGCCCTGCTTGAAGGTGTGTAGGTGTCGTTTGCCATAGTGGAATGAAGACGCAAAGGGGCGAGAATGCGGGACCATCCAGCGCGCATGGTCCCGGTAAATATGTATAGCGAAGCCGTGGACCCACGTTATTTATTCTAGTTTTGACCAACTGGGGACGAGTAACGACGTCGAGGTTGAACGAAATACGAGCGATGAAATGTTGGGACCTCAGCAAGGGGGGACGAGTTTGCAGAATGAAGCTGCCAGCGATGCATTTGAGCAAGAATTGTCAAGATTCGAGTCAACTCAATAATTTATTATTTATCTCGGTGAAACCCCTGAACACCTATTCTTTCTTTCCCACGCAACCTTAACCTGACAAAATTTTTGACGCGGACGTGCACGGGATCGCTCCTCAGCTCAGTCCAACTTCACCTATCGTTTTTCGTAATGGCTTCAGTACAGGCTTTCCAACTCTTCCGTTCAACGTGCAGGAACCAGGTAGCACAAAGACCCTTATCTACCCGTTGGCCAGTGCGCCGCACGATACCACTCGCCAAACGACATTACTCAGCCGAAACCACTACGGAATCCACTTCCACTGCTGATTCAAAGCAGGCTCAGGAGAAGGAAGATAAGGCTTCGGAGCCACCTCCAAATCCGTTGGAGGAAAAACTAAAAGCAAAAGAAAACGAAGTCGTTGACTTGACGGTGTGTTACGCACGATTCACCTTTGATACCAATTTCGAAGCTGATCCCCACCCCGTTCCCAGAGTCGACTGCGGTACCTGCAAGCAGATTTCCTGAATTTGCAGCGCAATGCAGCCAGGGAAAAGGAGCAGACCCGCGATTTTGCTATTACCCGCTTCGCTTCAGACCTCCTCGAGACCGTAGACGTGCTCTCGATAGCCCTGAAATCCGTACCCCCATCCGCCTTATCACCACCGGACGGTGAATCTTCTGCGACGAGTCTTTCTGAACCATCGTCCTCCCAGCCTTCACCTTCCTCACCTCCACCCACCAAAACCGCAGAAGAGTACCTTCGAGAACTGCACCATGGTGTTGAAATGACTCAACGACAGCTCCTACAAACCCTCTTCAAATACCAAGTCAAACCATTCGACCCAACGGGTGACCAGTTCGATCCCAATAAGCACGAAGCGCTCTATCAGGCTCCGATACCCGGAAAAGAGCCTGGCACCGTAATTGACTGCCAAAAGATGGGTTATATGATCAAGGATCGTGTCTTGCGGGCTGCACAAGTTGGCGTTGCCCAGGAAACCCATTCATAGTGATAGTCCCTTCATGTTGGCGGTGGCTGCGGGTGTCCTTGTATGCAAGTTATTCTGCTACACCGGATGGTGATGTGGATCCACGACCCCTGGACTAGTTGCATAGATATTATCTTAATCCCTATAATTAACGAATCTCTACTCCGAACACGTCCTTCAGCCTCGACACGACCAAAGCCTGGATCTCATTGACTTCCTCGTTGGACAGTGATCTACATATAGTTTTAGGCAGATGAACTATCATATATTCGTAGACATACCTGTCCATCGAGCGGTAATTAATACGATAGCATAGGCTTGTACGATTGGTCTTTGGATGCACAAAATGGTCTAGCTGAAATAGCCATTCATATAATTCTGATCTGTCACGAAGGTTTGAGAGAAAGAAGCATACCTTCTTCACATCCTCTACCAAGTCTCCAGTGACATCGCGGACAAGGTCACAAAAATCATTCTCGTGCAAGTTTCTAGATTGGGGAAGCCAGAAGCTGACATCCTTGAAGCAGGATGGGTATTTAGAGTACGGTTTGAAAGTATTGATAGTGCCTTGCTGGAACTGTGACAGGAATCGCTCGTCCTTTGACCAGAAGAGGCGAATATCCGGTATGGAGAAAAGGATCATCGCAATACGCTCCAAACCAAGGCCAAACGCCCACCCAATTTTATTGGGAACCTCTATCGGTATCGCATAAGTGTCATGAAATGAATTAACATGACAGACGCACTTGCTGTATCCAGAGTCGCCTGTCTAACAACCCCAGAACCCAAGATTTCCAGCCATTTTCCGCGGAAGAACACTTCTACCTCAAAGCTGGGACTAGTAAACGGGAAGTATGCCTCGATCCATCGAACCCGGAGCGGTTCCGTGCGGCTCGACGTACTTGTGTGATCACCAAAAAGCGTCAGCATCAGGGAATTCAAGGAGAGTTTCAAATTTTTCGCAACCAATTCAGAGTGAACTGGATCATGATCAGGTTGGCAAGGATTTGTTGGAGAGAGGTGGGGAATATCTTCAATAATAATATTCGAGCGAGACAAATGGTAAGACAGTCGCTCATTGTCTTCCTCGACTTCCTTCATCCCCGAAGGTGTAGCATCAAATATCCTAGCTCCCTCCATCTGATGGAAAACCGGATAATGCGACCCGTCTATTTCGTCACGACGATACACGTCCGCGGTGAGCAACCATTTCGCTTCGCCTTGCCCGAACACCTCTACTTCATGAGCAGAGGTATGGGTTCTTAGCATTAGGTCCTTGTTAATGTAGTAGCTATCCGTTGGTGAGCGTCCAGGGTGGTCCTTTGGAAACGACAGTTCATCAAAGTTTTTGAATGGAGTAACAAGAGGAGAGAAAGACGACAGGTGGGCAAAGTCTGCGTAGTGCCCCTCTATCATGGTTCGAAGAGTGCTCAACGGGTGAGCGTGTTTGGTGTGAAGTCGCTCGGATAGCTTAGAGATGATGGCGGGGGTTATGTTGGTGACTGAGTCTGTTGCATAGCGTTCTCCGAGGATGGAAAGGTGTGTAGACTGCTCCGCCGAACGACAGACCTTCGAGGATCGACAAAAGTGGCGACGACCTAAGGCATTATATCGAAGAGCACGACAGAACGCTATTGAACTAGAATCCGCACGGCAGAACCAGAGACTATACGAGCTCATGGTATGGCATAGATCAATGTGAGCTCAAGGTTTAGACTCAAAAGCGCGTCAAGTCTTATTCTCACGATCAATACATCCTACATTTCAAGCAGATAAAATATATTTCGGGGAATAAGGTGTCGCAATAGTAATCTACACTACCATTGTAGTCGTAAGTCGTCGCAATTCCATCAAAGAGCATTAGTCCATCCCAAGGTCAGTACCGTCAATCGAATACAAGAAGGGAAAACCCATGACTCTACGAATGGAAGTCAAGGTGGAAATACAAGATGAGAATTCAAATCGTTCGTGAGTAGATAGGACATAACGTATAGATCAGAAGAGATGAAACGAAATCAAACAGTTCACCATCCACCAAACCATCGCTTGGGTGGTCTTCGAGCTCCACCCCTTGTGACAGTCACAGTACGCATGGGCTTCTCTTCTTCATCATCGGGATCGATTTCTTCAGTGACTATCTCCACAGAAGTGGTTTTGGGGCTGTGTTCTGTTGATGGAGAAGGAATGACCACAGGAGTAGGAGAGGCTGCGCGACGGGTATTAGCGGGTGCAGGAACGGTGACTGTTTGGGTTTGAATGACAGTTTTTGTTTCGGGTTCAAAAACGGCTTCTGATACGACTAACGGGGGAAGCTCTTGGAACTGAATAGTAAGCAAAGGACAGTCGTTAGCATAGGGGTTCGTAAACACAAGACACAGAAAAATGAACTGGAGATCGGAATCAAACAGAAGCTATCACGTGGTAGAACGCGATCGAGTAAACGTCGATCAATCATTCCCTCGAAACTAAAATGGGACGCGTGTCGCTGAATACGATCTCCAGTCCACAATGACAAGGGGGACAAAATGAAAAAGAACCGTAGTCCCCCAAGCCCGGACGAAGGAGGGGGGGCATGGAGGGGATTATACGGACTGTACATCATGTATGGAAAACATCCTCCTTCGTCTCAAAGCTCGGAACGGCGCGGGAGGGGCGGCGGAGGTACCTTGGCTTTACGCTTAGCGCCCGCTGGTGGCTCGTAAACATACTCCTCTTCGACTTGAGGGCCGTCATTGCCTAATGCACTGTGAGGTGAAGTAAGTACCATTGAAACTTTTGCAGCTATGTTTTACGCACATGAGTTGTTCCATTATCCAACTCTCGCGACGAGACGCATCGTGTTCACGACGATTTACGCTTTCCTCGCGTCTGCTAATTTCCCGTTCTCGCTCGGTAACCTTCAGCTCTCTCTCGAGAATGTCCTCGACACGTGGGCTGGCCCAGCCAGGCGGAGTCAAGGAGTCCTCTTTGACAATTTCCTTAATAATGGTTGCAGCGGGAGCGGTCACAGTTTCGATGGTATGCGAAACAGTACAAGGGGGGCACGATGTCGGCGAAGGTATGACGCCTCCAGGTGCACCAATGAGGAGTTCCGCCTCGCGACGGGCAACCTCGGCTTCACGAACAGCTACAGCACTTTCTCTGGCGAGAAGTGCTTGAGTGCGTTTCGGGGTTAGATAGCTCCACATTCCCGAAGCAGCTGGGTCAGCTGGGTCTCCGGTTGCTGCTGCCGCACCTCTGTTGGTTACACTCGCTGGAAGCGAGAGCATGACTGCCAAACATGCTAAAACCAGCGACAGAACAAGGAGGAGGGTAGTCGAAGAGATGGTGCGGTGATGGTGATGATGCGAACGCTCGCGTTCGCGTTCGCTACGATGGTGGCGTTCGCCGTGATGTGACGACGAGGGGTTGGCCATTCTCTGAGTGTTGCTAATGGAACTCGAAGGCGACAATGATGTCGCAGTGCGCGCTCGGAGGATAGACGTGGTGAAAAATGTAAATAGGAAGGGGGAAAAGCGCGGAACGGGACTAGTGAGATATAATGAAGAAGGACGTTTTGAAGGTTTTTACAATGGAGGTAGCACTCGGAGAAGAGGACGATGGGGGAATGAAGAAAAGAGGCAGGGCGATTTGAACCAACCTTTTATTTCCCTTATTCAGATAATTGAACTGGAGACAAATAGATATCAACAACACGTGCCGTGTGCATGCGTGCAGGCTCGTGCAGGGTCCCCTGACACCGGCGCTTCCATAAAAAAGCGCCCCATTGTTCTTCATCATCACCTGATTTGCTGGATCGATGGTCATGTGATGCAAAGGCCAAGGTGTCGCGTTTCATCCACGAGTCGAGTCGACGACACTCAAAAAATGTCTCTTCGTCGTTTTGCCCAGACTAATCATGCTTCCACCGCGAACGGCTCTCCTCGAAATCCTCAATCAGCTTTTCCATCTCCAGCAGGCTCACCCCAAACACTGCCTACAACCCCGCGGAACCGGCTGAGCTTGGGCCTCCACCGTTCGCCAGCAGATACCCCATCTATTTCCTCATCAGTACCCTTTGACTGGGAGGCAGCGCGTTCATTAAAGCCTCCTCCGTATGCAACACCTCAAAGTCGTGCAAAAGCACGCGACAGTCTAGTTTCTGGCTCCGGTAGCAAAGTACCACCACAAAGAGTTGTGAAGAGAAAGGGCGTCGTCGAAAGGTCAGTCAATCATTCCACTTTCTTAACCAGATGCCCTGATGAGGAGGTATTAGGATAACGTCTATTCCATCCCGGATAGCACTCGAGATAGCCCTCTTTCCTAACAACGTTCCCCTCCCAACTCCAAAGACTTCTGCAGCCATAATAGGCGGATTCATGCATTTTATGCACCTATGTGTGCGCGTGAGTGCGATTCGTAAGGTACCGGACTCAGAACAAGGCTACGAAGACATGTACTACGAAACCGAAGGTACACCTTGGTTTGATTGGGTGAGTGAAATGATCGTTTACGAGTTCCAGTATGTCTCATCTCTATTGAAGACTGTTCCTATGACACTCCTTTTGCTATGCGCTCCCGTAGCAAATGCTGTTTATCTCTTCAGCCGTATTCAAGTTTATCGATTACACCATCGATCTGAACCTATCGGTTCCCCGCATGCAAAGTTCGTGCCTACTGATATCGACCTTGAACCTGCGCCACCTCCTTCGCTGTTGTCTCGTATCGCCTCCTGTGCATGGCGCGCTTTCGTCACATTCTGGAGATTCTTACTAGGTTTGAACCCATCTACCCCGTCGACCACTACGCTTGGCAATAAACAACGAGTTCAGCAACTTGAAGTCTGGTCACCTGGCGAGCTAGAGTTAATGCTATTCAGTATTTACTCTCCAGCCCATAGCCTTCTATGGATGGCCACCGGATCTTCCAATTGGATGATGATGCTCGTCATTATGGCACTCGTTGGCCTACAAGTATGTCTCATGATGGCGATAGACGAAATGGCTAATATTCTCTCTGCAGACAAACATGCTATTCATCTCCTACAAAGCACTCCTCAAAGATAGAGAGATTATATCAGCAGAAGTGATGAGCGAGTATAACAAATTGGTATTTGTCTTTTTCTCCCCATAGTTACTGGCTAAGCTGACGTTATCCATAGTTCGTATACCCTCGTATCAATCCAATAAGGAAGGATGTAGCAGTCATGACACATCAATCTGAGGTTGTCGATGTTTGGGAAGATTAGGAGACATCGTATTAACGGGACCCGATCTAATCACGTACTGTAATTACTTCATCTCGATCCTATCCATATAGGTCAGTCGAGTAAGATGATACACACTATACCGCCCGTGTATGACGATCTTCTCAGCACCTCGAGAAGTTACCATCGACCCGTAACATAGTAGAAATGGGGGCAGTACAAGGCAAAACTAGGGATGCGTCAAGCGTTTCTCAACCGTCTCAAGGACGCGCTGAATAAGAGCGAACTTCTTGTTGAACATGAGCTGAATCTCGTCATTCCTTCTTTGTAATTCCTCTGATACCTTGCTCTGCATCTCTTCCAACGGCGTAACGACTTTCCTTCGTATACTCTCTGTTAACACCCCTTCGAATGCCTGTAAGAGGACGTCGGCGTCAACAGAAACCGACAAGGGTGGTGAGGATTGGGAGACGTGCGCGGAGACGGCGGCGCGAAGAGCTTCTAGTTCTTCGAGATCCTTGGTGTTGGGATCGTTGAACTGGGCGAGCTTGATTTCCGTCTGAAAAGGTGTTTCCTCTCAGCACTGCCGGGTAGACGCAACAAAGGAAGCCTTACCTCGTCCGGTAGAACAAGTTGTCGTAATGTTTCAGTCAGATGAGCCATGCCTTCATCAATAGATTCCGCGCCCACGCTCAAGTCAGTCACATACTGTTTGAATTCTTCCAATTCCGTGGACGCAGTTTCTACCTTGTCGCTGACCCCTCGAAGCTTTTGGCTAAGATCATCCGTAGGCCACGAGTTCTGTATTTCCTTTAGCCTTGTTTCCAGGGATGAGCTCATTTCGATCACTTCGGTATTGAGATCATTTGCCAAGGCATTGAAGTCGTTCTCAACGACTCCCAAACGCTGTTCTATTGCATGGAGCTTGTCGGTAAGCTTTGCCAAACCTAGAGACGTGGAGGTGGAGGTGGAAGGCTCAGCACGTTCCTCCTCAGTATCAGAGAGTCTACGACGTTTAGCTGGGGGCCCCTCGACGTGACTGGTCTGCGGTGCTTGCGCTCGGCTCGTCGCCATTGTCGTGGAAATGCTTCCCAGAAGTTTGTGGATCTCTGAGGCCGTCCCTTTCAGTTCGTCAATAAATTTCATTATGTCTTGGTGAGGGCAAGCTGGTGATTGAGTGGCACGGCCGACGGGCCAAGCATCACTTTGCAAAAGTTGGTGCACCTGATCTTGTATTGTGCGCTGCACTATCTCTCGCCGTTTTTCCAATGCACCCAAGCGCTTTGTGTGATCGTATTTATCCTTCTCTGGGAGGCCCTCATAGTACCTTGTTGACATAGTTTGTCTGAGGGACTGCTCCTCTTCACCCAGTTTGGCAATTTCAGCATGATGACGGACAGCTCCGCTCACAAGGCTGCGAAAGTGGGTCCTTAGGCGGTAATGAATATAATATCTAGCAAAGAACACACCTGATACGTTTATTCCACAACCCCACCTTCTCCTCGGTAGAGGGCTCCATCGATTCAACTGAGTGTTTAGTGGCAGTGGATATGACGGACGGCACTGGCGGGGGAGGGGGAGGGGTAGAACGAGGCGGGGGAGCAAGCGGAGATGGTGGTCTCGGTTGTGTTGAGACCCTCGCTTCAGAGTGTGTGCTCTCATTGTCACGATGGCGCGTAGGTCCGTGTCGACTTTGCGACGTCGAACGTGGCCTACGACTGTGAGATGGGGAGGAGGGGGAAGGTCTTGAATGGCGCATTTCTCGATCTGAATCGTGTCTTGAGCTGAAAGAAGATTTTCGTGGAGAGTCGGGAGGATATGTAGGTGGTAGATAATCCCACTCTGGATCATCTGGATGAATATATCGGCAGGTGGAGGGCCTTGGACAAGGGGGGTCTCTGGAGGCACCGCTCGGGTAGAAATACTGAATACAAGGTAAACTGGCTCAGTTGGTCCAAGATTTGGCATGAAATTACGGCAAAGTATACGGACATTACAGCGTTTCTTCGTTTTTGAGAGCATTCTTATGAATTTACATTAGAGGCGGCGGAGTTGGGTTCCTTTATGAGGTGCATTACGACACTTTGTGATACAATCGTTTACTTTTCATTGCCAAAGTCTCTCATCGGGCTCTTCAACAAAGGATGCCCACAAAACATACTGCGACTGCACAGAACATGCATATGCATCGTTCCTTACTTCACTTCCACATTATTTCGCCAAGTCAGCACCTTGCTGTACCACTATGTGGATCTCTATTTTGAAGTCTTCCCGAAGCCCGGCTAGCTCAGTGGTCAGAGCTTCGTACTTATGAGGATACCGTGATGCGAGGGTCACCAGTTCGATCCTGGTGCTGGGCAAATCTTTTGCTTTTTGTGCGCATGATTTGGTTCAAACGATCAGCCTAATTTCAACTCTCACGCCAGGCTTTTTATCCAGTTTAATGCATGATGACTTGCAGTATTCAACGGCAGAGTGGTAGCTGCATTTTCATAACTAGACTATCTGGTATACAGTTTTAGGTTTGTGCTATGTATAACATTACTTAAACATGCTCTGATATCTCCGTAGGCAAGAATTGGGCTGATAATCTGTCGAGTGTGGAATGAGTTCTCGTTTACATACAAGACATACGACGATGCCTCACCAAAACTGTCAGTCGGATCACACGAGCACCGGCCTCTGACCCATTCTGACCCAAATGGACAATGCTGGAAAGGTGGATGCCGGTAGCCAACGTCACTGAAGAAATGTACTTGATCTCTCCTCGCGAAAAGTGACGCGGCGATACTATGCACTGGTGCATCTCCCCAGCGCTAATTCGATGGAGATGAGAATCATTGCTACCATGATAACTAGTCATAGCTCACCTCGTAATAGAAACCCCCTTTTGATTCAAGAAAATTGAAGAAGGCTTGATATGCTTCGCCGCGCCAGAAATCCATGTCGGCGATTTCGAAGTTGCTCCAGTCTAATCGCACAACAGGTTACTTATCTCCAAGGAACAGCGATAAAGCTTACAATGACAGAGGTTGTATGTATCTCCACCATTATCGGACAGGAACTCCATTGAATTATTGGCTGCAACGTATTCCGGATTCCGGGCGATGAATTCTAAAACAAGGGGTCAGATGCTATTCTTAAGGCGCGAGTATGCGAGACACGCCTTTGACGGTTTGCCATAGCGTTGGAATGGTGGGTTCCCATTCGTACAACGAGATGGTAAAACCTGAATATTAGCAGTTGAAACTTATGTTACGTATTGCTTATGCATTTGTAGCTCACCATAAACTTTATTGTTCTCTTCCATAAAAATAAAGGGATCGTAGTCCATGTCACAGAAGTATGTGACCTCTGGTCTGTCGTACGCTAAGACACGGAATATGATAGGCTTAATGAACGGAGACACCTACTCCACTCTAATCCACAAAACCTACTTTAGCGACAATGGAAAAACAAGGATGCATGGCAACGAACCTCCAATAGTAGCGGTATGGTTTCAGAAGTTCGTGTTGGAAGAAGAACTTGAGAAGCAGGATATTCAGTAGGTCACGTTCAGGACCATAGGAAATGACATACCCCAGAATTGAAGCGGCACATGTTCCGGTATCTGTAAGCGGGACAAAGTCGGGCCTGTTCACTTCATAATGCAATTTTGGACATACGGTACACTATCTTTAGCGAGGGGTTAGACTATTCGAGGTGCTAAGATAGGAGAGGCACCCACCAGCATAGATGATTCCCTGAGACATCATTTTGAATCGCCCTTGCTCAGCCCGCTTTTCGTCTATCCATGCAGGCTGATACCAGTGTTCGTTAGGAATTTCTCCGAAATGTATAGGGGCATCAGTAAGGATGCGGACGCGACTGCAGGCTTGTGGCTTAGAATGGTGCAATGATAATATCCAGAAATTACCGCCATACGTCTTAAACTCTTCGGTAAACGGTTTCTCGTTCAGTAATACCCATGGGTATTTGTATTTCCAGTTGAACCGATCCTCCATATGTCGAATACTGGTGATCACGCCAGCGAGGTCACTGTTACGGCAGAGGAGCACAAACGTAGCATTGGCACGACGTTCAACCTCTTCAGGTTGCAAAGGTAGTGTCGACGTTGATGTGCCGTTAAGTTCTGGTTTCGCATTGAATGCTTGCACTTCCAATGTATAGTTATGCTGCCCCCAGGACTTCTGAGCCCTTGTGAGCTGTTCACTGAGACTATGCAAAGAGAATTTTGCATAGTCCTCACGAAAGAAGCCTAGCATAAAGTGTATAGTCAGCTGGAGGCGGTTGTCAGGCCATAGTAAACTCGGTAAAGAACAGTGCACATACGACGATAGAGAAGGTAACAGTGACCAGCCGCCGCGGGGTCAGCATGGTGAAGGGCATAATGACAGGTGTATTCAGATAACACAGGAGGTTATATCTAGACTTAGGACCGCAGTTACGTGAATCTATTTTCGCCGGATGCCCTTCTGTCGATCTGATAGTGGAGCCAACTGGGCAACCTGCGGTGCCGCGGACACATCCTGCTAAATTTAATGTGCATGAAACAATCACCATCCTGGGTCGTTGCGACCGTGGCTTATCCCTGTGGAGTGCGAAATAATGGCGATGTGGCAAAGGCAGTTCGCATGCTATCAGTCTCCCTAACAGGATCACGAAGAAAGGTTAAGAAATAGGAGCAATTCTCGCTGGTAGAAATGAAGATGAACTATTTCATGATATAGGAATAAAGACTTGATTTGGGCACTGCTGCGCTCTGTTTAGGGAGGGTTATTACAAAACCGGGCGCCGCATCAGTGTCAGAAAGCGATTGTCGGTCATTGGAAAGATACGATCTGAGGCCCAGTGAGAATTCCGAGACGCTGCTAGCAACTACAGAGGTAGGTTCAGACATAGCCAGGACGATATACGGTGATATTGGGATGTGCGGAAGAGCATCAGGAGCCGCTGTATTGTCCGAAGCGCCTATACGTATATGTGGGCGTCTAATTGTATTGACTATTGCTTGCGTGTTTTTTTTTCGGTTGTTACGCTCTCCCCCACTTCGGTTATCTATCTTTGCAAAGTCTCTCGCTATGGCCTCAGCAGAGTCAACAGGCAAAGATGCCATCTTTGACCCCTACGCGCCGTCAGCACCGTTGTCCCAAAAACCCTCGTACTGGATACCAATATCACCTTTTTCCGATATGTACGAGCGGTTCTCACAATGGCGCGCCGACTTGGGCCTACCACACCCGGGTACTGTGGAGAATCTACAAAAAGAGGTGAAAAGTGCGCGTCTTTGTTCATTGCTTATCGGACGACGTGTTCAGCACTAATACCGGATACACAGGCACCCACCTCTCCAATTTCATCTTCGATGGCGCTCGGGCAGACTTGACGAAGAGTTTGTCTATGAATCCTCTATTCCAAGTTACACACTCCTTTGCTTTGGGCTCACAATCGGCCCCCTCATCATATAACTTTGGAGCTCTCTTTGCCAATCAAAGCGTACGTCTTCAAAGGCAAGCAACGATGTCCCCATTCCTGATTTATGATATAGGTCTTCCTGCAAGGCGGTGTTGACCATGATGGGAACGTTAATGCACGATTTAACCAAGGCTGGAATGCTAATAATGTAACAAAGTTCCAGGCGCAAGTGCGTATCTACCTTCCCTAAGCTGAGATCACCCCATAGAACCGCTTCATCCTGTCCAGTTTTCTTCACAACCCGGACACAATATGATCCAGATAGAGCATGATTATCAAGGCTCAGACTTTAGTCTGAACGCCAAGGCCCTCAATCCTTCACCGACAGACTTTACTGGCATCTACATCGGCAGTTACCTGCAGTCCTTCACCAAAAACATCGCCTTAGGCTTAGAATCCGTTTTCCAGCGTCCATCACCCGGTCTCTCGGAAACTACTACTTCATTCCTTGCTAAGTACACGAGTGATGACAAAAACTGGATAGCCACCGCGCAAATTCAACCTGCTGGCATATTGCAGGCCACCTACTGGCAAAAATTGAGCGAGAAAGTGGAGGTTGCCGCGGATCTGCAGCTTCTGGCTATGCAAAATCGCAGGGATGCTATCACGACGTTGGGTGCCAAATATGACCTTCGGCTAGCCACGTTCAAGGCGCAGTTGGATTCCACGGGCAAAGTTTCAGCTTTGCTTGAGCAGCGATTTACCCCTGCTTTCTCGTTCCTGATTTCTGGGGAAATTGACCACTTCAAGGCAAGTACATCTTATTGTATCAATATCCTTGGTCTGACTGGATATATGCGCATAGAATGCCGCCAAGGTTGGTGTAGGTGTGATGATTGAGAGTTCCACTCTAACGCCAGAGGAGATGGGTTTGCCTCCCCAACCGCCGTATGGGGCTATATAACGTTATATACTAGACTCTATTTCGTGGACTTTCGTGGTATCTGCCATACACACATAATTACGCTCTGTGCCATCGATGGGTGCTTAGCACCAGCTGCGAAGCGGCTAACTTTGTCACAGTCTGGGAATTCATATTGCATACTTTGATACCACTCACCACCATGTCGGATACCCTACTTGAGATTAAAGGTCTCTCCTGTGTCAGAGAGAAACGCCAGACCATTCTCAGTGATGTAACCTTTACGGTGGACGAAGGCGACATAGTAGTTGTGCAGGGTAAAAGTGGTTCGGGCAAGTCCACACTGTTGAAATGCCTGGCCCACCTTAACCTATATGATGGTGAGATTCTCCTTCGCGGAAGGTCAGTTCTCTCAGTAAGGCTATCGGTATATACTCAAGCCTTTCATTAATGTAGGACACCGAAAAGCATTGGTAGTCATGATGGCCTCATTCCCAATGGATAATGACATTGACGTCCCCAAAACTAGGTAT
This sequence comes from Pleurotus tuber-regium, assembly GCA_014058305.1. Taxonomy (NCBI): domain Eukaryota; kingdom Fungi; phylum Basidiomycota; class Agaricomycetes; order Agaricales; family Pleurotaceae; genus Pleurotus; species Pleurotus tuber-regium. Next base: position 2,085,686 of record JACFYU010000026.1, on the reverse strand, counting down.
ACCCCTATACCGAACGCGAGTCCTCTACATCCCACAACGACCGTCGCTCCTCCCGGGCACTCCGCATGATTTCCTACAAACCATAGGGTCCTTCTCTTCCCGCAAAGTCTCTGGCTCCAAGAAGGAAGTCGCACAGGCGCAGACGGACTTAGAGGAGCGAGCGAAAGATCTCGCGCGTGCTTGGGGTATAGATCCCGGTTTGTGGAGTAGAGACTGGTCAAACTTGAGCGGAGGAGAATCACAGCGCATCGCACTTGCGGCAGGGTTGGGTTGTGACGCAGCTGAGGTCTTGTTATTGGACGGTCGGTGAATCTGCCTTGTCAACTATCCGGATTCTGATCTGTATGTTCTAGAGCCGACCTCTGCTCTCGATGCGGAAACATCACTGCTAGTGGAGAAATCGTTGATGGATGAGGTCCACTCTGACGATGCTGCGCTTGAAGCGATAATATGGATCACACACTCGGATGAACAAGGCGGTAGGGTTGGAAACAGGTTTATTCAGGTTTCAGGAGGTATTTGCAATGAAGAAAGGCTGCCTGAGGTGTAAATACAATCAATCTCCTGTATGACGAGATCACGTGATAGGATATATCAGTCCACGTCCCAGCATTGCCTTCGTCAACACAACTTTAGCCTGGTCTCACACTGGCATTTTGCTTCCTCTCTCTCAGCGCCATCTTATCCGTCTTCCCGCAACCACAGCGGCCCAGAGGATTCAAGATGATGACTCCTATGCGATATGTTCTTCTTGTGCTGGTTCTCATTGTGAGTATTGGGTTCTTGCGACATACGTCTGGACACTTGGCTCTGACCGCTGGCATTTCGTCTATTTTAGATCAGCTTGCATTATATACTAAGCTTCTCCCATGAGGGATATGGCCGAGCAACATCTTTATCAAATATCAAGGAGCAAATCACCGGTGGTAGCTCTATTAAACCTCCATACCAGAATCCAGTGCCAGAGGAGTACTACAAGAATGGCAACAAGACGATTCCTGAACGGAAAGCCAATGCAACATTCGTGATACTTGGTGGGTGCGCTTTGCTTACGAGTACCACTGCGGGTACTTACTAGGCATTCCTCAGCCCGCAATAGCGACTTGAACGGTATTTCGAATAGCATTAAGCAGATGGAAGACAGGTTCAATAAGGAGTTTAACTATCCTTATGTGTTCCTCAACGAAGAGCCATTCTCAGACGAATTCAAAAAGTTTGTGTTACTTTAATCCTTTCAGGCAGCACATGTCCCAATAATTACTCAGTCGAATAACCGAGTTAACGGACTCAAAAGTTGAATTCGGATTGATACCTCGTGAACACTGGCACCAGCCCGCATGGATCGATGAGGCCAGAGCTACCGCAGCTCGCGAACAGATGGTAAAAGACCAGGTCATATATGGAGGTACGTTCGTGTAAAACCATACTTGTATACAAGACGCTTATATTTCTCCCTGGTAGGAAGTGTCCCGTACGTCATTCCTTCTTGCTTGTTATACATCTGGCTCATTCCGGGCCAGGTACCGCAACATGTGTCGTTTCAATTCAGGAGTTGGTCGCTTTGTATCTCTTTTGATCCTGCTTCTGATCATTTTGCTTGCTAGTTTTTCTGGCGACACGAACTCCTTGATAAGTATAAATATTACTGGCGTATCGAGTTGGTGTCTATCCCCGTCTCCCTTAGTATCCAGCTTAGATTTTAATACTTCAGGCCGGACGTCACGTTCTTCTGCGACATTCACTATGATCCCTTCTTGATCATGGAAGATGGAAAGAAGGTTTATGGTAAGTCCTCTCGTCACACACCTCCAGGCCAAGTTCTCCTTACTAAATATTACCAGGCTTCACCATCTCCTTATACGAGTACGAAGCCACTATCCCCTCACTTTGGAAAACCGTCAAAGGTACGTGGCAAATCCTCAATTGTGGCCGGTTGTCATGCCTACTGACCCTACATCATATCCAGAATTTATCAATGCTAATCCTGGCTTAGTTGAGCCAGATAACGCTATGGCTTTCCTTTCTGACGACGGTGGTGAGACGTACAATCGATGCCACTGTAAGTTTCTCAATTGCGAAGTTTGCAATCACTGATACATCTTTTACCATCAGTCTGGAGTAACTTCGAGATCGGAGACCTCGACCTATGGCGAAGCGAGGCCTACCGGAAATTCTTTGACTTCCTTGACGAGCAAGGTGGTTTCTATTACGAGGTTAGTATCGTCAACATGATCTCAATATGTTCGTTTACGACTGATAACTGCTTAGCGTTGGGGTGATGCACCCGTTCACAGCATAGGAGCTGCTCTGTTCGCGAAAAAGGAGCAGATTCACTTCTTCAACGACATCGGATATCGTCACAATCCCTTCCAACATTGCCCCCAACAACCAGCTCACGCTAAAGGCAAATGCTGGTGTGACCCGAAGGACAATTTCGGTGAGCCATGTCAAGCTGTCGATAATGTTTACCTGACATTGCATTCGCCTAGATTATGAATGGTATTCATGTCTGAAAAGATATGACGGGCTTTTTAAGTGAGGACCTGGATAGAGACGATTATGTAGAGTAACAATTTTATCTTAGTCGCTATCATAAATTTTGCTGTGCACTATCCCGCGTGTCTACTAACCGACTTGGGTGGGCTAGGTTGCTGCTGATGAGTAGCATCGGCAAATATAGCTACGAGTGCAGCCATAGCCCGATCATGGGGTGACTAATCCAGTTGCGATGCGAAGTGTGAGGCTGCACATTTGGTCCTCGCACGGTGACGACTCATGCTAACTGAACACAAGAACTCGTCAAGGCAATGAAATTAGAGGATAGATTGCGAATAATATTGATACTGAGGTAATTATGTTTGTTTTAGTGTTAAGAGAGTCTGGTCATAAATCGATTGTGCTCACCGAATCATAGAGCCTTGTCCAATGCGATCCAAGTGAATTGTCGATCAACCGCTCAACGTATTCTGCCACAAGAGAGTGAGTGAGTGCCGGTTGGAAGCGTTCACGGAGTTGGTTGGCCGTTTGCTCGCCGAAGGCAGCAAAACATGGTAAAGTAGAATCTGCAGATACACCTGTGTTGGAGCCCATGATATCTTTTGAGATTGTTATCAGATCTTACCTTTCTGCATCAACTCAACAAGTGCTAGGGATCAATGAGTTTCCAGAAAGGACAATCGCTATAGATAACATACTGATGATTTCATCGCAATGTTTCCTTGCTGCCTCAAATCCTTCACGGAACAACCGTCTGAATTCGAGGAAAGGGGGAGCTGTCACACCCCCTAGCACTTCTACGTATTCCGGTGGTAACTTGAAAGGGGCAGCTTCGAATCCAATATTTCCCGGTGAGTTCGACAGCATGAAGCCAAAGTCTATATGAATTAGATGCCCTTCACGATCCAAGAGTATGTTCCCATTATGCCGGTCTTTGATCTGAAGGAGATAGGTGACAATGGAATAGCCTCCGTGTCAAGTCAGTACTAAGGGGTTAATGATAAATCGCTGCTAGATCACACCTGCCAGTGACTTCGCAAAATTTCTCTGCGCACGGGCAAACTTGGCTGAGGTTGGGTCACCATATGTCTGCAGCGTGCTTGTTAGGTAACGTGTGATGACTGTGACACCGACATACCGATTTGAAGTGATCAAGTAATGTAACATGACCGAATCTGCCCTCAGCAAGTCGTCGAGCGTATTCTGCTTTCTTGATCGAGTGTATGGATACAGCATCAGTGATTGTTTCAACTAGACCCGACGAACCGCCCGTTATCAGTATTCGAAAGCTTCAACCCGTCAGCCATTATTCTGATTATGCGTAGAAAGAACGAATGGACATACTATCGAATCCAACACTGACAATTCTCTTCTTTCCATATCCGCTCAAACTGTTGTATCAGTTGAACAGCGAGTTGTTCTTGCCGTAAATCTCCACCAGTCTTAACAATCACCGAGACGCAGTCCCAATTGGCTAATATGACATGGGATCAACAATCAAGCAGATTCACAACAAAAATGGCCTTACCTAAATGCCCATATGGCGAAGCATGTCTAATCCTACTCTAAGAATGGGTTAATGAAGCCTCTGGCGGTAGCTTTGATTGTAACTCACTTTCTTGGCTGCCCAGGACTCGCTGAAGACAACAGCCGAAGGATCGGCTTTGTTGAGCTCACGTCTAATGATACTTTCATCCTCTGCAGACTTCGCTGAACCACTAATATCTACAGGCATTGTGTCCAGTAGATCCCCTCGCATACGTTCCATGCGTTCTTCTTCTAGTGCTATCATCTCTTTCATGATGCGCTCACGAATAGCTGCAGCCTCGGAAGGATGCAGTCGCATTCTGGTTGGAGCGGGCTGCGGGTGATCGATGTGGGAATTTGTGCTACTGAGATGCGCAGCACTTGCTGAAGGTGGCTGATCGGATAGCCAGCGAGAACCAGGTAGCCAGCTCAACGGTCCAGAAGAGTTCTCCGTCGGGAGAGATGAGGTGCCTGGTAACGAGACAGCAGTGACCGGCTCACGGGTAAGATTTGCATTCAGCTGTGCAAGCATTACAGCAGCGGTACGCATCCGTTCCGAGTAATCATCTAAAGAAAGGATCTGCTGGTTTGCCTGCATACTCTGTGCAACCGGTGTCAAATGAGGAGAGTAATTACTCGATTCGTTGGGAGAAACACGTAAAGTCGGACGGCCATCGGAGAACGTTGAACTTTGCCCAATAGCTGGGGTGGTAGGTAATGAAGATACTCTAGACCATGTAGCCATGTCCAATTCTTTATTCTTGGGTGCTGGAGGGAGGACAACTGTGTCGGATAGGTCTAATGGGACAGAACGAAGTGAATGGTCGGCGCCGTATAGCTGCTCAACCAGATCAATCTCTTCTTCATCAACAATAGTAGGGGATGAAGTAGTCGGCTTCTGCGTACTTGCGGTAGTCGAAACGATAGGGTCGAATGCGTCCTCTTCTATACTGGTATCAGGATCAGGTGTCAGTGAATTCCTCAACCTGCTTGTGGGTTGAGTTGGTATATTGAAGGGAACTAAGTCCCTAGATGCGCCTTTACGTTCTGCCTCTTTAACAACTATTTTTCTGAGGACGTCCTTGTTGTTCCGTTTGATAGGATCAAAATCCAAGTCATCGTTCAAAATCTCGATAAGCAGAAGGTAAGGTGCCCGTTCAGCAGAATTAAGGACGACACTTTCACCAGGAGGGATGCGAACAATGCGATGGTGAGGTTGAGTTTGAGGCGAGTTCTTCTCATTGGAAGTATCTGATGAAGAGCACCACATCGGCATGCAAACCTGGAGTGCAATTATCCACTGCGCCGAGAGTGTAACCGTGGACTGTACTATACCTCTGCTGGCAATTTGTGGTTCAATGCAGTCAACTCGGCCCGCAGAGCGCTGACACGAGCAGGTTTAGGGATCACAAGGAGGCGGTTGGATATATTCTCTAATGTCAAGATAAACTGAACCTGGACTAGCATTTAACAATATCAAAAGTAGAATGCATCTAAGTACATACCTCCGACCGACAGAAATGCCCTCTTAAAAGAAGGGATTGCGCAAGCGGATCGTGATTTTGCAGCAGTGCATCGCCGTGATTCAGTGCTGCTGACCGCAAAGGTATAGCATGAGATGTGACGGATGGTGACGACTGGTACGGCGCCTTATAAGTCGATAATTCTGGCTCTTGTCCCAATGGGTCCTCAGAGAAACGGGACGGCCTGATGTCTCCGAGAAGATGAAGGGGAAGTGTTGGCGTAGTCTGCGCCGCACTAATGGTCTTACGGTGAGGAAGAGGTTTGGGCTTGTCTGAGATTTCATCTAGAATATAATCCACACCACGAACGTCGTCCCCATTATGTGCGGCATTCTGTGTTATGGGGCTATCCTGCTCCTCATCCTCGGTATCTGCGATATCTTCGCTGCTTAAGGCGGGCACGGCTTGGAGTACTTTGTCGTCATTATTTCCAAGGTTTCTAAACAGTTCACGGTCTTGATCTGACCTGCCTTGTTCAATAGATACTTCTCCCATTATCTCGGTCAAGGATGGCATAGCCGGTACACCCGCCAAGACAACTCCAATACCAACCAGCGCAGGTTCGACATTAGGCTTCACCTTCTTCCGAAGGAACCTCGCCTGAAAAGGTAGGTGCAAGGATGCGTACGGGGTCGTTGCAGGCGGTGGAAGGTCTCCAAATATGATTTCATGGCATTGGTGCAGTACACGCTGGCAGATCAAAAAAGACTGGCTATCGTGCCGCGATACAGCTAAGTCTTTAAGGGCTGCTTGCATAAACCATAGTGTCTGGACTGTAATTAAGCCATCTGATCAACTGATTATTTATTTGTCAAGAAACACACCAACAGTGCTATATGAGTGGATCTCTGAGCCATTTCAACGACAAAAGCTTCAAGAGCTCGCGATTTCGTTGTTCTTGTGACTAGAAGATGGCTATAGTAGAGTAGTCAAATTAGTTGTAGCCAATATCATGACGAACAATTTGTTTACCATATGAAGCCCCAGACGTCCCGCAACTCCTGAGTGTCAAACTCCCTGAGCCTGCGGGTGAGGTAGTAAGTGATCCCAATATTGTCAGCATAGTGATTTAGGTAGCGAAGGGCGACATGGACGGAGAAAAATGACGGGGAGAGAAACAGGCGTAGAAGGAGTGCATGGGACATGAGTATGAATAAATGACACTACCACTCAAGTCCTTACCCCCGCATTTGGTAACTGCCACTACTTACACGTCAACTATCATGAGGTTACCATACCTCCTCACCCTCCTCCCTCTTTGCTGGGCGGCCTCAAAAGACTCAGTACACCAGCAGCTAGTCGACTTGGCTGCTGCTGGAAACGGTCTCATCCAGCTTGATGGCAAAACCTTCGACCTATTGACCTCTACGAAGCGCAACTGGTCAGCATCCATCCAATTTACTGCACTTGACCATAGACGAAGATGCGCTCCTTGCAAGTACGTTAAAAGCTTGTAATTGATTGGCATACAATTTTATGTCCGTTTTCTCAGAGAATTCGACCCGTCTTGGACGGCCGTGGCTAAAGCGTGGGCTACTGCACCGAAGGAACATCGTGACCAACATTTCTTCGCGACGTTGGACTTCGACAACGGCCAAATGACGTTCCAAAAAGTACAGTATAACGCCTTTGTCTAAACATTACTATTGATTTTTCTGTCTTGTAAGCTTGGTCTCACATCCGCGCCCGTTGTTTTCGTGTACCCAGCTGCTGAAGGGCCCCGCCAGCTGGCAAGCGGACGTTCCACACCCTCCAAGTATGACTTCTCGAAGTAAGTAATACCACAAATCTCTTGCATCATACTTAGCCCTCATATTGGATCAGTGGATTTGAAGCGGGGCCTCTTGCGGAACACCTTTCCAGCCACACACCCATTCCCATCCCGTACAAGGCGCCCATAGATTGGGCTCGTTGGGGAACCGTTGCTATGGGTGGACTCACATTCCTTTTGACATTGCGCTTTATCTCGCCTATCCTCCAGAGCCGTTGGACTTGGGCTATTGGAAGCCTCATTACCATGCTTATTATGGTTTCAGGGTTCATGTTTACGCGCATTAGAGGTTCTCCTTATTCTGCTGGTAATGGCCAGTGGATTGCGGCTGGTTACCAAAATCAGTATGGTCAAGAAGTTCAAGTGATTGCGATGATTTGTAAGTTCATGCCTTATCCGTTTCCTTTGACCTATGCGTTACTTATATTCTTCGTGTTCTATCAGATGGTATTCTAGCCTCCACGATTCTGGTCATGATCATCCAGGTGCCAAAGCAAGCATCTCCCACCAGACAAAGGCTGCAAATATACGCGTTTACTGCTGCAACACTCCTCATTTACTCGATTCTGGTTACCATTTTTAGGGTGAAGAATAGAGGTTGGTTCTAGTTTCAACCTTTTTCCTCGCTGTGTCGTCTCACCTTATCTTGTACACCAGGATACCCTTTCAAGTTGTTATTCTAAAAACTGCTGTGTTGAAAAGACTAGGATCTTAATATTAAGATTTAGCTCTATCTCTTGTTTGCGTGGTGAAAAGCAGAATGAGTACCTTGCATAATACTTAGATGCATAAATGACGGTGATAACGAATAAAGCATAAGATGTGTATCTGACGGAAATCGACGCAGTACTATATCACCAGCAAATGGCCTTGCTCTAACTAGCCGTACCGCCTTCGGCCTGGAAAACGTCCACGTATCGACTACGTATATTGCGCTTAGTGGCTTGGGATCTCGGTCGACTAGGCGGAGGGGGTCCATTACCGGGCATAAGTCTTGTACCTGTGGGCGTACTAGGAGCTGATTCCGTAGCAGGAGGAACCAAATTAGATCGAACTCGCATAACTGTCTTGCTGGGAGGAGATGTACTCAAGTCAATCGCAGACGCTGCACGAGGTGGAGCAGGTCCAGCGCTTGTTCCCGTCGGAAGGCTAGGCGTAGTCTTCCCTGGTGACGCCGTTTGTGCTCTAGAAGGCGGAGGTGGAGGGGTAGCGGGTTTAGCCGTAGTGTCGGCTCCCGCCTTCTTGTTAACCCAACGCTTCAGTTCCGGGTCATAGTAGAAGGAAGTCTCCTCTCCTAGATTGGCTTTGACAGGAGCAGGCGAGTCGCTCTTCTTCCACCAGCGACTTAACCAGGACCCCGATGCAGCGGGTGCAGGTTTAGGGTCTAGGCAATGTGAATAAAGCAAGGAGGAGTATCAGCGGGTTTAATCTCACCTGGTCGTTGAGACTCAGCTGTTTTTGTAGGTGCTGATGAGCTTGGGGAAGGCTGGCTATCTTCATTCTTCCCGTCCTTCTTATGGCTGGAATTGCCAAAGCCTAAATCCTCCTCTTCCTCGTCTACAGCATGCGATTGACGTTTTGGACCATTAGCGAATGTTGGGGAAGCGGCAGCGTAAGATGGTGTGTCCATCAAAGAAATGAAACCATCCGAGGACTCCGTGACAGGTGCATCAACCTTCATGAATGTTGCGGCAGTAGGTGTTTGATTGTTTTGGCCGTAAGATGACGCCCCCCACCAGCTGACTTCTTGTGCGTTGGCATCATCTCGTATGGCATCATCTGTCATAGGTCGAGGCGTAATCAGCTCTTGTTCTGGACTAGCTGAGCCATTGGGACTGTAATGGTTCTGGTTAGCTTGGTTGAAGGAGGCCGCTTCGGCGAATGAAGTCGTGGTGGCATTTGCAGAGGCAATTCGCGGAACTGGGGATGGCTTACGACGTATGTAGTCCATTGCCGAGGACGCCCGGTCAATATGGCCGTTAGCAGTTCGGAGCGGTGGCACTGGATACGCAGTCATAGTTGGCTGTGGGGATGAGCGCGCTGATTGCGTAGCAGAGGATATTGAGCTGTAATGAGAAAATGGTCCATACTGCTGGGAGTCCGTTTTGGTCTCTGCAATAGGATCCGGGGAATCCGATTCGCCAGTAACAAGTTTGGTGAACCTCCCTTCCAGCCAGCCACCGATTGAGTCTAGACTGGGTTTGCTCAACTTCGATCCAATCCATGAACCCGATTTGTCTAAATTTGGTGCCCCGAGGATGCGTTCCATTAGCCCTTTCAACTGGTCCGCGAAAGGAGAGGTAAAATATGGTGAACCACGACTGAGAGTCGCTGTGATGGCCTCGCAATATCTAAATGACGGTGTCAGGAGCGAGCGGATGCGCACACACGAATGTACAAACCTATTGGCCATTTGTACATGTCCTCGCTCCGCAAGTGACATGGCATGTATCAGTCGGTATGCCTGCAGATGAGAAAACCCGCCAAAAGGCTCCTGTCCTTTGACTGGTGTGGCAAGAGAAAGTGCGAACTCAAAAATTTCTGTAAATATGATGGGATCGAGATCCCTCGTAAAACCAGGCCAAACTTGAGGACTTCGACTGGCCAAGAGGACAAAGCGCGCAGATTGGTGCCCAACGCCTCCTATAGGCGAGGTTTGCGGGGAAAGCAAGTAACTATATATGATCAACAATAGGGTCGCTACTAATGAAGGTCACTTACCAAACATGAGCAGCTTCTATCCACTGGTTCGTGGCAAGTTGGTCGCCCAAAGCCGTCAGAGCAGCAGAAGTTTCTGGGGTAAGCGGGCTGGTCAACATCATTGCAATAATTTCGGGCCACGTTGATAAGGTGTCCGATGGTATAGGAGTGGTCGATACTTGAGGACGGAAATTGGGAGTTAATGGCGTGGGTGTTAGTGGGTTTAAGTGAGGCAGTGGTAGATTCGCTTTCGACTGTGATAATAGCGTTTGAGGATGTAGTTCCTGAACTGTGAAAGCAAATCAGCTACCAAGAACGTTATGACGATTCTCAGCGTACCAGCGGCAGCTCCTTGACCAGAGAATAGACTATATGCAACCCTTAAGCCCTCTCGCCCATGGATGGCAGATCCTGAAGTTGTATGTCCTGGTGGAAGCAGACCATTGGAAGGCCTTTCGCTTAATTCTACTTTTAGAAACTCATTTACTGCCTCCTTCCATGATTCTTTATCTATTCCGCTTGCAATGACCAGTGCGTGCGCCCAAAGTTTCTCATCGAGGGCATAGTGATACGCTTGTCTGCGCTCACCACGGATGAGGAAGTCCTGAATCTTATCGAGAGCGGACGGACGGAGGACAGATGTTGTGATTGCTAGCTCACTCAAGTCTGGTACTGAGGAGAGTCCAAGGCCAATAACGGAAGTTGAAGAGTCAGCAGTCACTCCCGAGGTATTTTCCAGGCGAGGAACCAGCGCTGTACGCACTGCTGAATCGATCTGAGGACTTTCGGAGTAGTCAGCTTCGAATTCAGACCTCGAATTATGGCACTCACGTTCCCGATAATTTGCCGTCATTTTCAACCATCACCTTTAATAATTTGACAATGACTAGTTTCCCCTCCTCCCTCCTCCCTTCGATACTCCCGACGTGCACATAGCCAAGTCCTCTAGATATTTCCTCCGCTCGCTCTTCTAGGTATTTCACGACACGGGCTTTCTTGTTTTTCGTCTGAGTCGTAGCACCGGTGCGCACAAGGCTTGATGTAGGGGTGCCAGGATCAGAGAACAACGGACCCGGGAAAGAAGCGGACGATGTGTCAAGAGCCGATTGCGGAATCAACTTATTCAACACCCGAACGTGTACTCCAGTTGAGTTACGAGCAGATAAAGCAACATCAAACCCAGTATGGAGAGAATCGGCGCCATGAAAGCAAGTGACCAATTTACCTCCAAATCCAAAGCTCACTATGGGAGCGCGAGCCGAAGTCCGGCCCAGAGGATCGTTGCTTCCTACTAGCGATGGTGATGGCGCATATAACTGGGTATTTTTTACTACTAATTCCTGCTCTCCGCTAACAGCCGGCTGATACGACGAGGTCGGTGCATAAGCGTATGGCGACGGGTCATTCAGCTGTAGTTGGCCAGACTGCGAAGACCCGTAACTGAATCCACTAGCTGAATACGTCTGTCTACGATCTGACTTTGGAGGTGCGTATGGGTCTTCGGTGCTATGTGAATGGTAGGCTGAGCCATTAGACATAGAGCGGGTACGGACGTCTCCGGTATCGGAAGGCGCGCCCTGCGTTTGTGGTGGACCAGCGTGGAGAGATGATTGTAAGGGCTGAATTGCAGGAGGCGTGAATCCGTTAAGAGCCTTGTTAGTTGAAGGTTTGGGTGGCGCATATGGATCATATGGCTGAGCCTGGACATCGTGGGGGGTAGCGTGAGCCAAAGATGCTGGTGACGTCGTCCTATGCAAGGGGGTAATGCTAGGGCTGTATGATCTAGTTGCGGGTGAGGCCGTTCTCTGCGTCACTCGTGATTCATTTGAGTTAGGGGTAAATGCTCGCTTTGGGGGAGGCGGAATGCTGTCATGAGATGCTCTACGAGAATGAGATTGCAGGACTTCAGGTGAGGTTGTTCTGGCCACATCAGCACTTGCTCTCCATTGTAGCACCGGTGAAGAGAAAGAGGGACTAAGCCCTTGTGGTGGGGTTGACCCGCCATCATGAAGATTATCTCTACTTGGCGTTGAAGCCACTGGCTCCAATGGCTCAGTTAATTCGGATGTGGAAGAAATGTCACTATGCACAACGGTGTTCACGTGCGAATGTGCTACCGGGTTAGCAATGGGACCGTCAGGAAGAGGGACGGATAGTGGGCGATTTGCCTGTTCAGCGACCGTATTTTCATCAGAATATGACCCGTACGACGGTTGGTGGGAAGGGGTATTGTAGGGGGCGATCGTCGCAGGCGGCGCGTAACTGCTGGTCAGAGAGTCGTTCTGAGCGGGAAGACCATCTATGGGATGTGTCTGAGTATTGGGTGATTGGGTATGGCTCCACTGAGTCCCATAGTCAGCGGTTCCATTCGTGGAAGGTAGTCCGACAGGCGCAGAGTTGGTATATGGTGGATATGCGGAGTTCTGAGGATATGAGGACTGATATGAGTTCCCTGCAGAATTGGCGTATGGGTTGTAAGCGGGTACTTGTTGAGTGGGAGCCGGTCGAGCGCTTGTTCTACGTGAAGACTTCGTCGTAGGGAACGGGGGGTCGTAAGCGTTGACAATTTTTGGCCTGACAAGATGCGCTTTGGGAGCCGGTGGTGCAGGGATGCTAGGGGGTTCAGAGGAAGTATAGGCGGGCTGATTGGGAATTTGATACGTCACACCATACTGAGATGTCGTAGTACTTTCAGTCTGGGTGGAAGGAGTTGGAGTGTATGGACCATATGGCTGGGAAGGCACCGAATAGACTGTACTTTGTGCGGCTTGAGCGGGTGCATGGAGGTCGTACGTGTGATGAGATGATAAGTTAGTTGATGTTATAGTTGTCGCCGAACCATTGGGATACGGCGCATAGGGATCGTGTGTGTTCGGAGTATTAGGCGAGAGGATTTGGTTTTGACTATCTTGACCTTCAAGACGAGATGAGCATTTTCCAGACAATGTTGATCCATGAAAACATACCAGATATCCAAGAATTAGACAGATGGGAATTGTGGTTGTGCCCGTCTTGCCATCCTTGGCTATGACTATAGTTTTGTCCATAGCTAGCACCACCTGGAACCGGACTAGCGGCCGGAGGATAAGCACTGGTCAAGTCTCCTTGTAATACACCCATATGCGCAGGTTCTGCCTGTGATGTCGAAGGAGCACTCGGCGGGACAAATGAATGACCGGACGTCTCTACCAAATACCCAGAACTAGTGACAGAGGCATTATTGTCAACTGGGACTCGAGGTTTTTCGTCGTTTATGCCCAGAGATGCAAATGGGTCGGACGCCGAGTCCTCCGTACCAAAAAGCGAAGCAGCAGCTTCAACGTTAGCCATGGTTCAGCGGATAGTAGACCAGGACTACGTAGGAGGTATTACCGAAGTTATTTGGTCACCTTTGCCACTTACACGTCAGACTCTGGACACTAGTACTGGCGATTTTCCCACCAAGTATGTATTATATCTGATGTCTCATACGGATATTTAACTGTTATTCCTGGGTAACCACTACTGTATGGTATACGTATCAGAAATGAATGTCGAGCAGTCAGTGCAATAAAAGAACTATCTAAAATCCTAGCGTAATGGCGAAACGATTGTATGTACTAAAGATTGACAATTGAATTCCATATAGACAGTGTGAAATGACAAGATATGAGCAAAGCTGGTCCATTTACTAAAGCCGCAACAGACGGACAGAAAGCAGATTGAGAGCATTACGAATCTGTATCGAGAAATAGCTTACGAATGGTGGCAGGGAAAAGTGAGAGTTGCAGAGTTGACGAAATCGCAAAAAGTGAGCTGTACCATACATGTGTGCGGGGAATTATAACGAGCTAGTAGTAAAATGGTGATAAAACGAGTGAGAGGTTTAAGAGGGTGCAGGGTGTGAGAGATCAGGGAGAGGTCCATGATGTTTTTCTAGTAGTCGTTCAACTGAAGAAGTAACAATCAGAATCCAAATTGCGAGAGGTAGTCTCAACAGAACTTACTCGCGAGAAGATGCTTGTTATAAGCATTGGAAACGCGGCGCATGCTTATGAGCTGTGGTCTAACAGCGTTAAATAATGTGTCCTTCTGTTCACCTTCGGCCACGGTCATCGCACGCTGTAACACATAATCTACAACCCTGTCAGAAACGTTCAGATGGTGAAAGATTCTGAAAACCTACTTCCAAACTGGTCTTTCATCATGATGACGACGGGATTACTCCCATCAGATTTCGCGGTCAATATTTCGTCGATAAGGGCTCGTCGGCTTTCCGAGTCGGCACACACTAGTGCCTTTTCGACAACGTTTGACGCGAATTTGTGTCGCGACATATGGAGTAGCTGACCGACAAGTCGGCCGATGACAAGCGCACGGTCTTGCGACTGACCATGCTCTAAAACGAATTGGATAACATAATTCTGAGGGAAGGCATCGTTATTAAGTCAAAGGTTAACACAGATGTGAGATGTAAAGCTGACCCCGAATTGATCCTGCATTAGATTGGTTGTGTACTTGTGCAACTCTTCAATTAATGGATGGGTAAGTGTATGAGGAAGGTGTTCAAGGCACCGCTGAAGCACTCGACACCCATAGGCATGCGTAGATAGCTCAAATACAGCCCCGCGGAAAATGTCTACGAAACCGAGCCTTTCGGGTGCGACTCGCTCAATAATCTTTTGAATAACCTTGGATGCACATTAATAAGCATCCGCTATGATATGGATTCAGGTTGGACACTTACATGATTACCATTAGCGTCCTTGACACATCGGAGGACATGGGGCTCAATCTCCTTGATAATGGCAGATTGTTGATCAGGCGTTATGCATTCTATGGCCTTCACGTAGATCAGGCTTGGCTCTTAGTATGACTTCTATCTGCAAATTACTCACCCGTTGAACAACTCGACAGCCGTACATGTGCAAAGACAAGGTGAGAATGTGTCCCGCCATAGCGTTTACAAGGGTGGTTCTCTGAGCCGAAGTACCGTGTTCCAATAATTTTTGAATAACCTATCACGACTTAAGTTGTGCATCTACCCAAATAGTGTGTATGCAAGCTACTCACATAATTACCAAATACGTCGGAGACCAGACTTATTATATGTCCGGGTACGATCTCGTCGAATACTCGTTGCTTCTCTTCACTAGTGGCCGATTCAAGTCTTTGCTGAATAAAGCGCGAGCCGTGCTGATCGCCACTAAACTCAACCACGAATCCGAATATATCCTGTGTCAGAGAAATGTCGTCCGTCAAATTTGATAGCGCGCCTAATTTCCACTTTATCATTTACCTTCAGTTCCCATTTCTTCGTCCTATTGGTCCGGAATTCTACGAGACGGGCACTACGGAGACCCAAAACTGCTTGGGGGTCCTCACCGGGGCGAGTTATATGTATATGGCCTTGCGGATAGTACTGCATAGCCTGTGGCATGTATACCGGGGCGCCCGGAGTGACGAGTGACATTTGAGATCCGTAATCCAAAACGGCACCAAACGATTGGGGTATCGGCGATGGTGAAGACCGTAAAGTATTATACACCATATTTTGCGGTGTAAGCTGTTGATGGGCATTATACTAAAGGGAGAATCAGGAAAGCAGGTATTTAAAACTCATACAAATCAGATATACCTGCTCTCGCTTCTTGGGAGCTATAACTACAGGATTTGTAGGTGCCGGGTGATTCATCGATGACGATGGGGGATATAAGACTGTCGGTGGTACGTAGTAATACTGTGAAGTCGGACGAGGGGCACCTGGATATTCATAGAAAATAGCTGGAGCTTGCTGACGAGGGTCGGTCATAGCGGGAGCGTGGCCAGCCTGTGGTACGACTGCAGGGTAGATAGCTGAAGGAGATGGGTTGCTCGCCGCTGGTGATGCAAACAACGAGGGATCAACTGGGTTCCTGTAGACATCGAAGCCCAGCGGATACTCCACATACGACTCTCGTAGAATCGAGGGGTTGCCGTAGTAAGCCCCATAGTCTGCTTGAGGGTATGAGCTGTATGACGGCCGGATTTGGGGCACAGTAGGACCTCGCACTTGTGTGCTCCCTGGAATCGTGGGCACTGGCTGAGAAGAACCACCTTGTTGGCGACTTTGAAGGTCATCTTCTACAGCCATACCACGAAATGCCATTGAAAGTTCCGTATCGCTTGTTGCTAGTGATTGTTGTAAAGGTTCATAGCCCGAGCTGGCGCCATTTGCAAAGTTACTAGTTGTTGCAAAAGGTACAGAAGCAAAGGGATGAGGAGGAGACCCTGAAGTTGTATATCGCTGTGTATTGGTGTCTTTGCTAAGCCCCGCATCATACTGGGCGAGTTGGCCGCTCTTAGACCCTGCAGATCGGTCGCCCTAGCAGCCAGCTGAGCATTAAGTTAAAAAAAATGGTAAATAGGACATACGCTTCTATTTCCAGAAAAGGTGGCTGCGGCTACGTTCGCTTGTCGCTGTCTCGCGTGGTGCAAATTCAGCGAGTCCTGTCAGGGCGGGAAACGAAACATGTCAACGTCGTGATAGGTTCGCTCTGTGCCCGAGGCACTAGAATATATCTAGAACTAACCAGCTGCGAATATTCCTTCCTTTGTGGGCTGATGCTGGCGTCGTCCCAAGTCGCGCTGGTAGACCTGGGTGTCCAACTTTCATGACGGTAGCCACTTTCGCCTTGTGACGGTGTTAGGTCTGAAACGCTAGCAGCCGAAGAAACAGAAGCGTTACGCTTCGAAGTGTTCGATGCGCCCCAAACCTAAATTACAATATGGATGATGCCAGTCAAATGAAGAAAGAATGAGTACCTACCTGCCAGCCAGCGTTCAAGCCCTTTAAATTGCCCGAACCACTCATCGCAACACCTAGCATGTTGCTTGCAGTCGTTGGTGTCAACTTCCGCTGAGATTGAGCCTTCATAGATGGGGTAGGTTTATTCGAACATCTGTGATAAACAAAGGGTAACATACGGTAATGGGTGAGCTCGTTCCAGACCGGACTCCCGAATGGCTGGAAGAGCCTGATGGTTTGCGAGAAGAGTCGCTGGGATTATGCACGGACATAGAGGTAGTTTAGCACAAAGTTCTACGCCTGTAATGAAATAGTTGGGGTGATTCGGATAGTGTGCTGATGACCGTAAGAGATTAAGAAGGGAAGAACTCCAGTTAGTGTGTATATACTGCAAACGAACATGAGCCTAATGCAATTAAGACGAACTGACAAGAATGGATTTACGTTGGAAGCTGTGAGGTCCTCACGCTGGTAGAACACAATAGTCTAAACTTGGACGAGTGGCGAGACGCGACTGACGAGGCTGATACCAAATACCAGGTGGAAGCCAGTGCAAAGCGCGACTGCTGTAGTTTAGTGGGGAAGGAACGAGTGAGCGGTCAACGGATTAACGCGCCGCCGTCGCGTTGAGGAGATCAGGGGAGAGCCAGAAAGGGCAAAGGAAGGAATTTTAATTTTTTTTCAAAAAAAAAGAATAAAACCCGGCTATGGTTTGGATTTGGTTCCGTTGGATATGCGCGTCGGTCCCTGATGGCAAACAATTTAATTGACTCCGTTAGCCACAACTAAGGGTGGAAGAACTCACTAAGGTAGTTAGAACACTTGGCCAGACCTTCTCATCGAGGATGTGTTGGTCATTTGGATGGCGACGAAAGGCTAAAGGCCTGTACGCGCTTAGCAAGGTCGCAACCTTAGCCAACCACGCATGGTATCTCCGGCTTCGACGTGTTCTTCGGACAAGTGAAGTTTGGAAAGCTTCTCGGCCTTCTTCACATATCGAGCCCAGGATAAGGGCGCATCAATGATGTAATCATTCTTGTCCCTGACCGGAGCTCTAAACCCTTTCGGTTCCGTCACAACGCGGAGCGTAAGTTGGCTCAGGAGTTCAATCTCCGCTCAGCCCCGCCAGTTTTTTCGGCGGAATCAAATACAAGTGGGAACTTCACCGTGCGCATTTTCTTCCTCAAGATCTCTACCATCTGCCCGAGATCGCGACTCACGCCTCAAGCTTCAAGCCTCAGTCCCCATTCAACGTAAATCCCGTTGCTCAATTAATCTCATCGGCACAGCGCACCGGTCTTTAATGCTTCCATTTGCTGCATGGTGTATACACTTCAATTTAAAGTGATGGTGATAGGGAGGGGATCTCACCAAATCTCAATTTTCGTATCGCTTGATGGTCCTGGAAAATGTGAAACCACAAAACTCAAACCTTACAGCGTCAACAAATTTCCCATGGTCTCTTCCCAAGCTTTCTTAGATAAAACTTCAACTCCTCGGCTAAAATCGTTTCTAGCTGTATGTTGCACTCGTATACATGTGTAGGTACTTTGATAATCAGAGCCGTCGCATCTAATGCGACAGTACAGTGTTGTATTATGGTGAGGGATAATATGACCGATATGATGCGGATGTGGGGTATATTGATAAAGCACTAGAAGATAGACCAGCGAAACCCGAAATGGCGACAAACAGGTCAAGGGTCCACTGGTCACGTCTACACAAAAACGAGAGATGTTCCAGGCTTCATCGAGAATTGAAGAACCAAGAAGCCCGTTTTGCTATGCATGCAGATGTCAGTCAGCCAGGTGATATTGAATGCGAAGGAAAAACAGGCTCACCAGATCTATTGAGAATTTAAGAACACCGCACCGAAAAACAAGTTCCCCGTTAGCAAACCTGAGCAACTGACGCAAATGAACATACCCTGTTTCTTCATTCTGCAGCCGCGCCAGCGGATTTGCGGATGTTCCCCCGCCGCCAGATATAGGCACTGGAACGCTACCAGTAGCTGCTCCCCCTCCACCTCGAAGCGGTTTCTGGATCCGCCCAAATCCTAATGGTGACGCGGTAGATGCCTTCGCCGCTGTAAGGAGAATTTGACAATGTGAATCGTGGCCAGAAAATGAACATAAAGGTACTCACCCCGGGCCTGTTCCAGCCTCTGTTTGACAGCTTCCAGTTGCTGTTCGAACCGTTGGTTCTGAATAGAGAGTCGTCGGTCCGCATCTTGCAGTAATGACTCAAGATTCTGGATGCGTTCGTTGCGTGCGAGTAGCTTGCGTTCCGCGATACCCGCTTCCTTCTTCAATGCAGAGTTCTGGTCGACAAGCTGCAACCGCGCATATTAGTCGCGGCAATATATCACGGACCAAGATCAAGAGGAAACGCGTCACGTACTTGCTTCTGAACAAGAGTGAGTTGCTCGAGGTTGCGCTCCAAGAATGCCATCTTCTTCTGCTGAGCCTTGCTATTGCTGTTCCGGATCACATTGTTGTATTGCTCCTTGATCTCATCTAGTTGTATCTCAAGCTCCACAACCTAACAAATCCGATCAGTATGGCCGTGAGCCACATTGTTAATATGGAAAATAGCAGGCTTATGTGCCGTCAAGGGTATTCTAGAAACATACTCACCTTTTCGCACCGGTTCTGCAAGTCTCGCATGAGTGACTTTTTGACGCCATCAAACTCGGCCAGCTGAACATTGATAGCCTTGCGCGTCCGCTCAAGATCTTGCGCACTTTCGGCAAGGTTCTTTCCGCCTTCAATCCCAGCGGATGTCACTGCGAACGCGCGCTGCATTCGGAAGAGGTCGCCAAGCAACCATGGTGAATAAGAGGTTATCAACGAGGGTGAAAATTTGGCTACCTTGAGCTCCTCATTGACACTCTTTAGGCTTTCAACGCTTGCATTCAGGCTTCGTATCTCATTCGCCCTCATTTCAAGCTGCGCCTTTAGGTCCGACACCTCCATCTGATGAGCATCACGCTTTGCGGCGTACTGTGCTTCCAGTTTGTTCTGCGTTGAAACCATAATTAGTAAAACTGATCATAAACACTAACAGATAGTGGTACCCTAAGGTCAGCCATTGATTCGGCAATATCGACATTACTAGTTTCCTCGTCGTGGATTGTCTTCTCTGTAGGCCAGATGCATTGACATCAGGCGTATGGGGGATTATCCTATACGCACCTAGTAGCTCTTCATACTCCGTCTCTAGTGTCACAACTCTAGCCTCAAGCTCATCCCGCCTCCTAGTGATGATCTCATTCTCTTCCTGACTCTGTCTTAGCCTGTCAACTGTTTCTCGCATCAAGCTTTGCCCCTCTGCCAGCTGCCTCCTTATAGCCGTTAGGTCCTCGGCAGTCAACGCCTCCCCAGAGTCGATATTGTCTAACTTGGCCAAGAGGGCCCGTAGCTGCTCCTCTTTCTCGGAAAACGCTCCCTGCTATATACACAGCGCGTCACATCAATGAATGAACACCAGAGATGACATGCAGACTGACCGCATCGAATTTAGCCATCATCAGTGCCATTTTCTCCTGTTTCTTCTTCTCCTTGTCTTCCGTTGATGCGTCCTTCTGGGCAGTTCTGAGTTCTGCAATTTGCTTCTTCAACTCCTCCAATTCATTCTTGGCGTCCTGGTTCTGTTCCTTGAGGATATCTATGGTGATTACGCCCTCCTTATTGTCATAATCTAGTCGTTCAACTTGGAGTCGTAATTCATTGAGTTGGCTAGACATGGCTTTGTTTTCCTGAAGGTATCAAAGTCGGTATCAGTGGGTGGTACCTAGTAGAGGTAACAATATAACACGCATTACCTTGCTAACAGCTGCCTCTTGCTCCTTTAAGAACGCCAACTCTTCCCTCAACTCCTTCACAATCTTCTCCGCCGCTATCAAAGCACTCTCCTTCTCTGCAAGGGAATCGCTCAACTCGTTCTCTCTCTTCAAGAATTCCTCACGCTCATCCTTGTCCAATCCGATAACAGTAGGTGTTTGCGGCCGACTATCCAGGCTCAAGTCACTCTTCGCTAATCCTTCGATCACGGGATTAACAGGGGTCTGACTACGCGGGCTCGATACCGACGTTGAAGGAGTTGATGATGGAGTCGATTTCTTCGCAGCACCTGCCGCATTCGCCTTTCCTGGCGATGCCCATTCCGACTGATCGACAGTACCACCAGCCCGCCATATGGCAATTTCGGCCTCCAGAGCAGCAATATACTTCTGGTATGAAGTATTCGCAACATTAGCTTTTGTAAGGAGATTCTTGAGTTCTGCTGGTGAGAGCTCTGCGTTGACGCGGGCAGTGTTCTTAATGGATTTGGCACGGATACCGAAACGGAGCGTCGATAATGTTTCAGCTTCATTGTATGATGAAGGAGAACAGTTGATGATTAGTGTCGTACGCGAATTTCCTCCCAGGGATTCTTGAAGGATACGGGTAAGTTTGGAATCACGGTATGGAATATGCTTGGCCTAATAGATGTCAGTCGACACATAGCAGAGAAAGCAACGAATCCAAGCACCTTCCCGTCCGTCAAGGCATTAATGACCATACCCAAAGCAGATAGGGACTTATTGATCTTCTTCGCCTCTTCAAGCGTCTGCCCGGAGGCTCCTGTCTTACCTACTTTTTCCGAACCTGCTAGGTCCACAAGGTAGAGGTTGCCCGTCTTCATCGTTCCGGATTCCGTATTGCGTTGTTGTATGGTAATTAAGAAGATGGAATGGGATCGAGATGACTCGGCGTTCATGTCTAGTGGGAATCAGCTCAGTGAGCAATGGTGAGAACGGGTAGAAAGCTAACTTGTGGAAGAAACAACTCTTGCTTGACCACCCGTTCGCATGATCTCATAGACCTCCCTAGCGCTACTGACATAGTAATCTGAAAGATTCTTGACATAGACACCCTTCGACTTCTCCTCGTGCACCTGTAGATTGTCATTCTGGGCTGATCAAAACATCTCGGACTAAGCTTCGGGTACGATATGGCAAAATACTCACGACACAATAGATCTCTGATTCTTTCTAAATAAATTTCCATGTAGGACACCTTAACTAGATATTCAAGATGTGGATCGCTCTCCACGATCGACTGAAATATTTGTTCCGTGATTCTGGGGATGATGCCCTTCAGCTCCTCAGAGTCGATATCAGCGCCCTTGAATGGTTCGTTAGACAAAATGTGCATGAAGTGAAGTGGAAAAGTACCATCATTGTAAATGTCTTTCCACTACCAGTTTGACCGTAGGCAAAGACAGTACCATTGTAACCATCCATAACATCTATTCAAAAGATGTCTAGTTAAAGCGGAATGATGCCGCATGTGTCGGCCTGCTGACCTTTGACGATACTGCACGTACGTTAATAGTGACTCAGCTTAACAGGTAGAGAAACGCACTCTTTTACACCATAGTCAAAGACTTCATGTTGTTTAGTGCCCATAGGAAACACTCTATCGAAAGTGAATCCATCTTTCTCGGGTCCGGTGGCCAACTGCGCCGAGCGCATTTGTACCGTCTGAAGGTTGTCATCAAAGGACACGACAATTTCGCCACCTTCGCGAGCTTCGACCGCGTTTACCGGTCGAAATCTTGAGTTTGAACGCAAAAATTTCGCCAAATTTGAGCAAGAAGCTCTGCGTACAAATACGAAAGTAGATACGCACCGACATACTACTTTGATATTAGTAGAACTGGCCATACTTGGCACACTCTAATGTGAGTGATATACTCTATACGGGTGCTTCGTGAGCCACACCAAGCAGTTGGATGATGTGGATGAGTCGTGATCTAGAACGTTTCGCAGAATAAACGAGGTGTAACTAGGTGGATTATCTCAAATGGATGTATTTGTGTCTGTTAAAGAGCTACACATGTCAAGCGCCTTACATGTTGTGAGCGCCTATGTGTTTCAATTGTAAATTTAGAGTACAGAGTGAAGTGGATACAGCTGCAACATCCTCCACTACTCATCATCACTACCATACGAGGCAGCTGGAGCAGGTCTACTCGAAGATGCAGCAGGCCTCCGTGAGCTGCCTCCCTCTCTCTGTGCAGCATCCGCAGCGTCAATCCATTCAGAGTATATATCTATTGGTTCCGTCAAGTCTGGTACGCCAAGTGTTGAGTAACCGGATAGGTCCAAGGATGAGAATGGCATACGATGAATTTTGCTCTGATACCGCTGATCGCAAATTTTGCACACGAGCTGGGCTACACTCTCCTTCCTATCTATTCTAACAGTAACGGCTTTGTCGTGGTGACAAAATAGACAAGTGAACGTAGTATCTGAGAGCGTAAGGAAAATCAGAAAGTTTGAGTACGACGAAAGGTTTCTACGCACCCAAAGGCTCTTTCCGTCTAGCTGGGGCTGGCTTACGGGACGACTTCTTGCGTTTGCCCATAATGGTAAAGAGGCAAGAGATATCGGGTCACATGACCAGACGCGTCCAAAGTTGACGTGACTGAGTCTGACGGCCCCTGCCTTTCTTGCAACCATACCCTTCATACCATCATGGCATCCAGACGTCCGCCGTCGTCCCGCTCAGTAAAGCCCCCATCGCAGCCAATTAAAAGGTCACGCTCAGCGCTTGCAAAGCCCGTATCAGGCATCTCGACACCAGAAGATAATCTCGAGGGTAGCTCTCACTCAAAACTCCAACGGAGCGCAGGAAATTATAGCGAAGAAACGGAAACCAACATTCAAGTTGTAGTGAGATGTAGAAGGCGATCTGAACGGGAGATCCAAGACAATTCTCCGATTATCGTAAGCTCTTCTGGGGCGAAGAGCAAGGAGGTATCTATTGAGACGTCTGCGCCAGTTTCAAGTCTCGGGATTGTCACTCTGCCACCACTGCGGACCTACCCTTTTGACATTGTTTTTGGACCTGAGGCTGACCAAGCCATGGTATATCACGAAGTCGTCAGTCCTATGTTGGAAGAGGTTCTGATGGGCTACAATTGCACTCTATTCGCATACGGTCAGACAGGGACAGGGAAAACGTGTGTCTTGAAGTAAACCATCAATGCATCATATATGCTCATTAATAATTTTCAGATACACGATGCAAGGCGATTTAATGCCAACGCCTATGGGCAATCCTTCTGCACATGCGGGAATGATCCCTCGTGTGCTATTTCGACTATTTCATCGACTCGAAACTTCCAATATGGACTATAGTGTTAAGATCTCCTACATTGAACTCTATAATGAGGAGCTCCGCGACCTTCTCAGCAATGACCTCTCTGCTCCTGCCGGCTCCACGCAGCCTATGGGAATGACTTCTTCAAAGGACCTAAAGAATCCACCTGACAATGGCCTCAAGATTTTTGATGACGCATCCAAGCGAGGCGTCTTCATACAGGGCCTTGAAGAGATTAGCGTCAAGGACTCTAAGGATGCGCTCGCGCTCCTCACTAAAGGCAGTCAACGTCGCCAAATCGCTGCTACCAAATTCAACGATCATTCATCCCGGTCGCACTCCGTCTTCTCGATCACCGTACACGTCAAGGAGACTTCATCCATGGGCGACGACCTCCTCAAAGTCGGAAAGCTCAACTTAGTAGATTTGGCCGGCTCAGAGAATATTGGACGATCTGGCGCTGAGAACAAGCGAGCTAGAGAAGCGGGCATGATTAATCAGAGTTTACTGACGCTCGGGCGCGTCATTAATGCACTCGTCGATCGTTCATCTCACGTCCCATATCGGTATGATTTAACATTATCATATATGCTCCCACTTCTCTGATTCATTTCCTTCTAGTGAATCGAAACTCACTCGGCTTCTCCAAGATTCTCTGGGCGGTAGAACAAAAACGTGTATCATTGCTACCATCTCTCCAGCTCGTTCTAATATGGAAGAGACACTCTCTACACTGGATTATGCTCTGCGCGCGAAATCGATCCGTAACAAACCAGAAGTCAACCAGCGGATGACGCGTAACTCCCTACTTAAAGAGTACGTAGCCGAGATTGAGCGTCTCAAAGCCGACCTCTTAGCAGCGCGGGAGAAGAACGGTATCTTTTTCAGCGAGGAAACTTGGGAAGAAATGAATAAGGAACAGGAGCTGGCCAGGACTGAGCGAGAGGAAGCTCTCAAGCAGGTCGAAATCGTAGAGAGCCAACTCAGAGCTGTTAGAGAAGAGTTTGAACAGAGCATTGCACTGTTGGTGCGGAGAGACGAGGAGCTCAAGCAGACACGGACCAAGTTGCAGAACACCGAACAAGTACTACAAGTGAAAGAGGGGGAGCTGAAGGTTATCAAGGTTGCTCTGGAAGAGGAAGTAGTTGTTAGAGAAGCATTCCAAGCTACAGAAGTCACTCTTGACAAAGTAGCCGGCAACTTGAAAAGTGCTGTAGAGCGGAGCGTTGCAGATGTGGGAGGGTTATTCGACAAACTAGGTGATTAGATTAATTGGTGAAGATCACTATTGGTTTCAGACTGACGCAGTTTTCAGATCGAAAGTCTAGTGTACTAAGGTCCAATTCAAGAGCCGTCTCCAGCCACGGAAAGGCCATAGCGTTTGCATCGACCGCTCTGTCCGACCAGCTAAACACTTTCATAACCTCTTCCACTCAGCGCATCTCCCAACTTCATTCGAATGCTAAGCAGCTCGAGTCTCGCGAGTTAGATCTCCTAGCGTCTTACTCTGCTCGTATCGACAAGCAGCTCAGCCAAATCCAGAACGTCCTTGCCAGCATTCGCGCAAAAGATTCAGCAGAAGGAGACGCCCTCCGTGGCATTCAGCAGTCTTTGACCGCTACCAATGATGCTTTTAAAGCCAGCATCGACGGAATGATGGAGGAGCTACACAGGACATGCGAAGATATTTGCGGAGAAATCAAGACGACAGGATTAGCCTGCTTCACGCAACTCGAGGTTACAATGCAGGCATTCGGATCCCTGTTGGAAACAGTTATTCGTGAAGCCCAGGAGTATATCGCCGCTGAGCGTGCAAGCATAAAGGAGGTTTCAAACCTCGCAAATCGGACAATTGAAGATGAATGTGCACGTCTGCGGGAGCAGAATAGCATGTTGACGCAGATGCTTGCAAAAGAGCAAGCACATTCACAGAAGGCGAAAGAGAAGCTGATTCAAAACTTCTCGGGTATGCTCTCGGAATTCTTGGTGCAGCATCAGACAAGGCTACAGGAAACGGTAGAGAGGGCGATCGAAGGGAACGGACAGGGTAGTGACACAATGGAGGCATTTGGTACCGGTGCTGACGCCGTCATGACGGCGATGGACAGGAGAGGTAATTCAGTTGCCGGAACTTTGAAAGCGGCGGCTTCGGAAGGGAAACGGGCACGAGAGGGTTCGGCGAAGGTAAGCATGCGAGCAATAATGCTGGTCTACATTGATGAGCCCGTCTGCAGATTATCGCCGAGACTACTTCTACGTTCGAAAACGGGGTGACTCAATTACGTGCCGCCGTCACGACTTCAACGGGCTGTTTGTCGACTCAGCTCCAAGAGCAGATGAGAGATTTACACGCCGAATGTTCGGACGGTAAGTCTGTTCATTCTCGCAACTTCAAGCCCTATGAGACGTTTTCCCAGGGTTTGAGAGACACTCGCATGCGAAGAGGGCTCGAGTGGAAAGTACAACCGCCATGAGCAATGACGTACAGTCAACATTCAAAATCCTGCAGAGCGGAATCGCATCAACATCCAAGTCCCTCGGGACCACGATTGGCCAAATTTCTTCCGACGTTAGTTCGCCGTTCTATCAGCCATTGCAAATAGCTTACTTTATACATAGCTCACCACACTTGAGAACAATGCCGTTTCTTTCCATGGTACAGCCACTTCCCACCTAACCTCTCAGCATAAAGCAACGGTTGCGCTTGTCAAAGAAGGCAGTCGTGAGGATGCTCCCACTGGAAGCACACCTCGAAAACGCAAGTGGGTTTATGACGACCACTGGGACTTAACGAAGAGTCGGTCCGAAATCTTGTCATCGTGGCGAAAGCACGCTATACCAGAGGCCTCTAGCGATACCTTCGTTGCCCGACATCTTAGTTTGCCAGAAGACGCTGAAGAAGAACTTATGGACGATTACGATGATGGCACTGTAGATGCAACTCCGAGACCCGCCAACCTCCCCAACATGCCTCCATCAGAGCGAAACCCTGACAGTCCTGATCAGTTTTCGAGGACACCATCGCTATCATCATCGATGTCGTCCTTACCTTCTAACTCATCCCCTCCTGTTCCTTGCGAGAAAGTAGTGGCTGCGGAAACAGAGCGAACTATCAGTAAACAATCCGTGCCTCCGGCAGGTACATTGGTTAACTCAAGGACGTCGAATGTTGCTACGAGAGTAGCAAGAAGACGACGATAGCAAAAACTTGTTCTACATGTGTATTCTACCTGTATTACTCGTATTTATACAATAGTGCTTAGTCCCAAGTCAGCGTCATGGGAGCTATTAGGTTGATTATACCGTATTGTGAGACTCCGTGTTACTTCAGCAATGGGTTTGAGTTTCTGCCAAATAGCGGTATTTATGGCTTGCGTGGATGACCTGATCCTCGTAATATTACGCGTGTGGACTTCAGCAAGCATAGGTCGCAGTTCCTCCCCCACAAACTGGTCAACCATGAGATCGGCATATTCCTGCATCTGCTCAGGGGTGAATGGCACCTGAGGCTGCGACTGCGTCGTCTTCATTGTATGCAGATTCCGGACTTGATCAGTGAGCTCGTGCAGTCGTTTTACCTTGGCTTCTCGCGCTTGTTCGAGCTGAGCCAACTTGTCGGCATTCTAAAACCAGGAATAATTTAAAGAGAGGCCAAGGACGCGAGTGAATCATAAGACACACCCTCTGTCGTTTCTCTTGAATATCCAGTATTTGCTTGTGCACGTCATCCAGAGCAAATCTCTGAGAAGCATGCTTAGAGTATAAACCAGTCGCTACATCCGTTGCCGTATTGAAGGTAACTTCCATCTCAGACAACTTCTTCTTGAGCTCCTCGACCTGTGCTTGTCTTGGATCTTCTGGTAGGTCAGAGAGAGAGGCGTCCAACTTCTTGGTAATATGAGCCAACATGTCATGGCGATCTGTGTCAAACAGGGCGACAAAGTCTTCAAGCGCCATCTCTAGTTGCTCGATACGCTCAGATAAATCTTCCGCTGGATCAGACAGTTGCGCCTCTCGCGAGGAAATAGGCTCTGTTATTAACTGGTTAACTTCCGACGCCATGATGTTTTCTTGTTCTTTGTCGAAATCGCTCTTTAAACCGAGAACATAGGATTTGGTATCCGTCATCCATTGACTGAGGTCTTTTGCATAGTCCATCAGGATAGACTCATTGACTTTTGTCTCGGGATCGTCCAGGCTTGCCAGGTCCGGGAGACGGCGTAGATTGTCTACAACACCAGCGAGGCGCGTCTTTTGCTCTGAGATAGATCTATTGTAGTTTTCTTTGAGTTGAGCAAATTTCGCTCGTCCAGCCTGGCCAATATGGCCGAATTGTGGGGAGGCAATGGTTTTACGCAACCGATCGGAGGAATGCTGCATTTTATCGAGCTGTAGTTTAAGGTAAACCGCCTCTGTCATGAGCCTACACAAATTGATAAGAACTATGCACAAATAGATGAACGCGTAGATATACATACTTGATTATAGTTGCCTTCAACTCGGCTTTAGGGCCGCTCAGCAACTTGGATATTTCGGCGTCGTCTAGTGATGATACTGGGAGCGCTGCAAAGCCGTAAATTCTGCTTGCTGACGTGAATGATGGCGGTTCAGTTTCCCAGAGAACTGAGTCTTGGTGGCTAGCCCTGGAATCTCTTCGCGCTAGAGACTTGACGAGGACAGGGGAAGTAGGCGCTGCCTTTTCTCCCGCGAGCCGGGGTGGTACATGAAATGCATGGGATGGTGTCAACGGTGTAGACGGAGACACGAATGAATCCAACTTCGCAGCATCAGGCTCTTTGGATGGTGAGACGTTGACATCGATAGTAGCTGGATGCTTGGCTCCACTGGGCCCAGGCAATTTATTATTAGTCGTTGCCGCTGCGGGGTCGCCAGAAGCTCTCCATCCTGAACCTTCACCTGAACCCCACCCTCCGCCAGAGGAACCCCATCCACCGCCAGAACCCCATCCACCTCCAACAGGTGAGCTTGATCCCCATCCACTTGTGGTTCCCGAGCTCCAGCCACCACTCTCCTGTTTAACAAATTTGTCAGAAGTATCCCAGCCCCCTTCAAAATTGCGCAATGTAGCTAGAATGTGCTTGAAAAGTCAGAATATTATGTAGGCAAATAAAGGACAACTCACGCGTCCATGAGACAGTGGTTTCACTGGGAGACAGTCCCCAACTGGATGAATCAAAGCTAGATGACTCCTTTTGAACTGGAGCTTGAAGAGCCTTTGGACCTTTAGGCGCGGTCATATGTGAACTCGAGGATGGCCTGTCTGTGAATAAGAAGAGTTTAAATTGCATTTGTGCAGATAAGCACGAAATATGTACTTGCTGAGGATTTTCGCTCCAGATGTTGTAAAGAACGCGGCAAATTCTGATTGAAAGGTTAGAAAAAGCGAGATAGAGATTATGAACTGGAACTGATACTCTTGGAGGGGGTGCATTGGACCATTCGGGGGCTGTTGGATGCACAAAATTGCAGTCAATCCCCCGCGGACATCCTCGTTCGGTGCGGGGCTTGCCGCTGTCGTCGTAGAACTAGCTTAAGCGTCGATGACTGGCGTATATAAATCATAAATTGCAAGAACTGACCCCGCATTTGGCATACGGCATTTGAGAGTTGAGATATAGGGGTTATTGTATTTGTTCTCGCGTTATTCCAACATTGTCTTTAGCGCCCGTTGAGCACCCATCACCAACCATCGTCTCTTAGCCATGCCAGCTGGTCTGAAAAGTAAGTCACAATTAATGTAGGTTCAGTTATCATGTCCTGAAGCTCTTCAACTCCAGCCGTTATCCTCCTTTCCTTCGTCCTCGCCGTCGGCTTCTTAATGATCATACTTTCCTGCGCTCTATGGCAGAACTGGCTTCCATTGCTCGTCGGTGCGTTGCGAACACTACAACTATCACAGCTGTATACTCACTCAAGCGTCCTCGTTCGACTTCATTCAGCATTGATATTCGTCCTCGCACCTCTTCCAAACGCTGTCTTCTCTCACTGCGGCGCAGACGACTTTGCAGGCCACTATGAAAACGCCGGACCTATTGACCTCGGCCGCTTCATAACATCCATGATCGTCGTGACAGGATTCGCACTACCTATCGTGTTGGCCCATTCAGAAGTTATCCGCCCGGCAGCTTGTGCAATGTCTATTATTGGCGGAGGGTACGTCTCAGACCAACCATGAGTCCTATTTTGCTTCTAACATATCATACCACCAGGCTTGTATATGGAACTATATTAGCGTATTCCGCTGCCTTCAAACAGGAGGATTCAGAGTACGACTAATCGCTATATATATGACCTTGTTACAATTAAGCTGAATCCATAACAATACATGCGTCTAGCAAGTTATATCAGCGAACAACAGAGATATCTAATTAAGGGAAGGATCGTCCATACAACATGCTGATGCATGGTTTCAACTGTCCTGTCTGCTCAGGATTGCAGTAAGCGTGCCGTGGCTAATCCCTCTGTCACTGGATGACGCGCCATTATCTATCAACCGCACCTGAGCCCGAACGTCGAATCTACCATAACACAAAAAGCAGAGTGGCGTATCGACTTCTCGCGACTCTCCTTGCTTTAGCTCGCCGACGGGTATGGATGTGAGTACCCCTTCATATATGACATGCTGGAAGGGGTGCAGGTCCAGATCCACAACAAACACTCTCGGCGCAGCTAACCGGGGCTATCAACAACGTGCTCAAACAACACAAGAAGAAACTCACGAGATAGACATGTCACTCTTGTGCGAAGGTAGACAAATTCATAGGCTTTAGGGTAGAATACGCCATTCTGGTGTCGGACGACTTGTTCCTCTCCATTCTCTCCCCGAAAGTGAAGAGAAAGGTGAACGGTTGCCTTCTCGATACGTAGTGTCTCCAACATGGGCAGTGACATCCTTTGTTTCCGGAGAGAAAGCGTACCGTGACGTGTACCGGCAGCCTAACACGCAGTGCATCTCAATCTGAATGTAAAGGTCAGATTCGGGACTATAACTTACTTCTCGCCACCGGCCTTGTATAGACTTGAAGAGCTCTTCACGGTACCAGAACAATGTTCTGTTCATTCTCTCCTCTTCTGAGGACAGTTTCGATTTGGAGACAATAAACTGTCGGTCAGAAAGGGTGGGAATCTCTTGAGATACATGGGCTTCAGATAAAAGCATTTTCCTTATAGGAATTACTATCCTGAAATACGAATTAGTGCCTGCATAATCAGAATGTCGATTCCAGCATACCTAGCGGTGGATCCAGGCGAAATGATTGTTGTCGTTGATTCAGGGTCGGTTCCTAATGAACCATTGTGTCCATGCCTTTATGACACTCAACAAAGTGAAAGTCACCTTCTTGAGTCCGCTGGAACGTCACCTCGAAGGGAACACCATATGTATTCCGTACTTCCACCGAAAATAGACACCAGCCTCCATCCGCTTTGTGAGGAATTGATTGAGATGGATTAGAATTCATCAAGGTATGAGCGGGAAGCGGAAGGATATCCATATTGTGACATTCGAGCATTCGGTACACCGTGACCATGACTGGATACGATATCTGCCGTGTATGGAATACCTGGGCTTGAGTTGAATCAGATACGTCGTCGGTCGAACGGTGGGTACATCCATATGAAACATGGATAGTGCCGTATGCGCTGCCCCAGTGGTTAGCAGGTATTATTAGCCACAAACAAACTCTTACCATTCGCCTTTACCAAAGCAGTCAAGAACTACGACATACTTCTGATTTGGCGCAATCTTCACGGCTGCTTTACTCGGCCACGAAAATAGAGGGTTGTGTAGGAGTTCGTATTCTATTTCATATGTCTCGAATACCGACAGCTCGCCATCTATGAGAGCTTGCTGTGATGTAGCCATTGTAGAGTCTTCGAATGCCAACCGCAGAAAATCCACCGGCAGCGGTGAAACGTTCTCTAGCGTTATTCGCATGGAGGACCTACATTTATTCGCCTCAGCTAGAATAACCCAACTACAGAACAATGCATACGTTTCGCCTTCATAAAGCATCAAGGCACCATGTGTAACCGATGTTCTCCGTATCCGTAGCAGAGGCTGTTCGGGGACTACTTTGCATTCCAGGAACTTGAAATTGGCATCGGCGGTGGACCGCGGACGTTTCTTTCGTTTCTTCTCCCAAGGGCGCAAGACGAGGCCAGAATATTTAAACCGTTCTGTCTCACAGATGATGGCACTGCGCTTTTGTGATAACCGCACCTCCTCTGCCTCAGTCGCTTGTGGCAAGATGAACTCGCGAGGAGCTCCGCCAGGAGCCTGTACTATGCAGCCTCGGATCGTCAAGGTCCCTGTTGCAAGAGGCTTACCGGTCAAGACGACTTGATGGAATGATCCAGCTGGAAGAACTACATGGGCTGGACGGGTCTCGAAAGGTACTCCTGACGTGCTGGTGATAGTGTTAGCCCAAAAAGTGGCCCAAAGGATAACTGACTCACCTAAGCACCATGGACTGCAGCTCAAGGTCAAAGATATATGGATTTTGCAAGATCACAATGAATTCCAATTCCTCATTCTGGACGACCAGAGTCTTATCCTTGGTGAATGGTTTAATTGTGAATATGATAATTAGATAGAATGTAAGCATCGTACTTGGCCAACCAGACCCTTGCGAGGATTGTATAGGAACGGGTCGGTGTTACCCGATATAATGGCATTAGCTGACGGTGCTCGGGTTGATAGTGCAGAGATCGGTTTTTCAATCGGCATGCGGATGATTGGAAGACTAAGAAATTAATAAGGAGTAAGTCCGCTGGAGAAGAAATTACCTACGGCGAAATAGTGATACTGATGACTGGTCTTCCAGACCAAAACTCCAGAGTGAGGGGATCACCTCTCCGCTTAGCCGTCATGATGGCTCGTGAAGCAGTCGAATATAGGTGATACTGATCGCCCGGGCCAAGGATAGATTGCAGGGTTTTCAGGGCGGAAAACGCGAATTGCGCGACGGCAGTGTAGTCTATGCAAATTCGTAAAAACTACAATGATGAACTGGCAGGGGACCAACCAGGTAGAGCTTCCGCAACAGCGATAGCTTCACGCATAACGCCAACCTGAAGCTCTGGCCAACCATACGACTCTTGGAGTTCCTCTGCGATATCATCATCATAAACTTGACTAGATGTTGCCTGAGTGCCTCCACTTTCCGCCTGGATATCCGATACTTCGGTCCCCGAGAGAGAGATCGCGTCAAGGTTGATACCAAGGACGCTGCAAACATATTTGAGAAGAGTCAGGAGGCTCGTATTTCCGATGGTGCTCTCTGTTATCCTCATGCCAACACTACTTGATCTTTCATCATCCCCCTTTATGTTCTGTATCCCCAACCCTTTTCCAGAAGGAAGAGCAGACCTAAGTGCACCGTCTTCCTCCCGTCCACAAACAAGTAAATCCAGGATACAACCAAGGACCTCACGTAATATGTAGACTTCTTTACGCTTGTAGCCCAAACATGAATAGATACCAGCCGTTGCCTCTAGTATTGAGATTCTCTCTCGAGCGCCAAGGTGGAGTAGCCATGGACCATGTACAGCCGATAGAGCTTCGGATATAGCTGACCTTGAAAGCCCAGAAAGGGCATCCAGTCGTTCGAGGTGGACGGAGCTCGCTTGAGGCCCCTGGGAGAGCGTAGGAGGTAAATAGGAATTAGGGCCGGGCTGTATCATGGTTGTAAAAGCAAGGATTCCCCATCCCTTTGAAGACCAGATTGCAAACAGAAGAGAAGCATGTCGGAGCACGCAGCAACAGTAAAGGTAAGAAAGAATAGCATAATCAGACCCTAAATCCGACGAGGGAGCTTTGCTGTATAGTGCAGCAGCCTGTACAAGTTTATCTGAGATGTCGTTCCACGGTTCCTTGCTTGCTGTGGTAGACGTATTCTAGATATGCAATTTGAGTCCGAATACCTGAGAAAGAGACAAGATGACAGACAAGCCCATTACCAGATGCCCAGGCATCAACTACAGGTATAGTAGCCAACCCCTCTAACGCAGATGCATGCCAAGCTGCGTCTTGAGGGAGTTTAAGTAGTAAAACAGCTTCAGAATACCTGTAGTCGTGATAGACATTCATCGTCATCTGCATCCAGTAGTATATGAGACATACCACACCATTGCATCTTCCGTGCGCCCAGCAAGAAGAAAGAGGTCCCCAAGAACCTTGAACAGTCGACCATGCGACGATGCCACTCCAATCCCACTAGCACGTTTCTTATTTAGCGTCTGCGCGCCAAATTGGGACTGGCGGTGCGATGGGCTTGCGAGTGTCGTGGCTGCGGCAGCTGAGCTAATACGCTTCAGTGGAACAGATCCAAGCGTGAAGCCTGACTTGGACATTTCTGGTTGGCTATCATACGCTCGCAAGGACGGTTGAGATTCGAGCTTTGATCCATCAAGTAGTGGTGGGAACTCTGACCGAGGGGGAAGTGTAGGCATTAGTGACGCATTCAAGTATTCATTCCCTAGTGGGGTTTCAAGGGTTTGTGCCTACTCGACTCCATGAGCGACAGAAATGAAACGTCCTTCGAAAAGAAAAAACTAACCAGCACACCGAACTCTCCTAAAATCTGAGAACAGAGATTTTCTAGCAAAGTACCTATGTAACCCTTCTTATTCCCCATCATGTATGGGATGATGACCAGGCCAGGCACGCTCTCCTCCAAATTGAGTGGGGTAGTAATACCGGCATCTTCAAATATGAAGCAGTTCTTTGCAAGTGGATAGATACCACCGGAGGGAAACAAGTCGGAAACCAAGGTGTTAAACTGCTCAGCTACTTGTGAGAGATCATCCGACTCGGTGCACGATGCGATCCCAATGACAGCAAGGGGGAAATGAGATGACCGAAACAACGATAGTGGTAAATGAGACTGAGGTGGAGGGTGCGAAGGAAAGCTCAGATGAAGGTGCCCCGTTGAAAGAGGGCTAGGCATAAACCTCGCTGGACATCACCTACGATTATGACTGAAGTAAGTTGAATGATATTATCACAGCTCACCTCTTTCATCCTTACTACTTGTAGTCAACTCGGCAAGCCTAATATGTTCAAATGTTCGAATTTCCGCGGCATATTTCTCGAAGAGGGGTTTCAGTATTGCGCCTACGGGAACTAGTAATATTCGGATATGCGCCAAGGATGCGAATGCATGATTGTCCATAGACTGTCAATATTCGCGGAGAAGAGACGGTCGTCCTAAAGCTATGGCGTAGAGATGAATGTCGTTTTAACTGAACCCAGTTCAATGAAGAGAGGGTATATGTATTATGGACTAACAAATTCTCGGAGGATTTGGTGACACGAGCGCTTAGTACTCTTCATCTGTTCACGCGACGCGTCCCATTGACACGTACTTAACTCTCAAAGACTCTCCGATAACATGGTGAGTCTGATCCTCTCGATTTTGCGGCTATCTGACCGCTGCACAATAGGGGGCTAGTGATAAAGCCTTGGGTGGATCCATGCTGCTGGCGGCTGGCTTCGTTTTCACTTATTATACTACATGGGCTATCTTATTGGTATATCGCCCCTCCTCTATCCATAAAACGTTTGTTGATCCACCATATCCAGCCATTTTTCCACTCAGACAGCCCCATTCATTCATATTTCCCGACTAGAGAATGGGCTGTTAGGATACCAGCCTTCCTGCTCGTTGTCGGACTATCGGCCATTGGCCTGTTTTTGGGCGCAACAATTGCAAAGGAAAATCGCATCAAAGCGCAGAAAGCCAAGCTTCGAGATGCCTAAAGGCGGCCTCAGCCTGTGTGTGGCAGCTAGTTGTTATTAGTATCATATTTATAACCGTCCCACTGAGTATACAGTATACTACAGCTATCTCTTCAAGACACATTCCTAAAGTCTCTACGTCTGTCATGGATACCCTTGCGTTCATTATTCTCCTTCTCCCAGAGGGCTCGTATCTTCTCTTCCGCGATAATATCTTTGCCCGCCTGACTGACAAGAACTTCTAAGGAGGGCTCTGGAGGAGGCTCAGAAACACTTCTTAAGGCTTTGATTATCTGATA
This sequence comes from Pleurotus tuber-regium, assembly GCA_014058305.1. Taxonomy (NCBI): domain Eukaryota; kingdom Fungi; phylum Basidiomycota; class Agaricomycetes; order Agaricales; family Pleurotaceae; genus Pleurotus; species Pleurotus tuber-regium. Next base: position 2,049,692 of record JACFYU010000026.1, on the reverse strand, counting down.
ACGTGGCAGTTGGTGTTAATTGACTAGAAGCTTAACAAAGCAGGAGTCAAAGTTACCTTTGCTGAAGATGTAGCCTGTCCTGAATGCTGCAAGCGCTCTAGAAGCATGACTATAGACGACGTTGCTGATCCAAGTGGACAACGGAGTGAGTTAACGAAGAATAGTAGATCAGCTACCAAATTCCATGTGACTAAGGCAACTGTCTGAGTAGAGCTTGGGTTAGCATTCAGAGGTCAGGGCTACTAATCTTTACACCCACTGCGGATGGTCCAGTGGTTGTCTCAACCTCTATTACATTCACGAGACTCTCAAATGGTGTCCATAGTTCATTCCAGATCGTAAGCCAGGTCGTAGGATCCACTTCTCTCCGCAGCGAGACTCTATGTGCAAGAAGAAGCCAAGACTTCATTGAGATGTAGGCGTAATTAACCTCCATTTTTGCGTTCTGTGAAATAGGTCCCCCGCATTGGGTTAACCCGAGCAAAGCGGCCTGGTGGGTTAGAGCAAAAGCACTCAGTTGTGTGAACAACATATGTTCCCAGGTACCAGTTGGCTCCGCCATTGCTGCCAGAACCATAATGTTCCAACCACGAACACTCAGGCTTGGGCGAGAAGGCTTCTACAAGGGAGATTTAGGGAGCAGTAGCATCAATGGAGCAACCACATACCTCTGATGCGTGTTCAAAGAGCTTGACCATTATATTTTGGTCCATAGTTGCAGCCTCAAGCACCATTTTTGCGACGGTCACAGATGCATTGAAATCGGCTTCGGCCCGCTCATTCATCCAAGTATGATGCGAGAGAAAGTGGAAGCCACTGTCCACGAGGCCAAGGAATGAGAATACGTGAGTCTTCGCAAGCGAGCTTGTGCCGTGTACATCAGAAGCCATGACAACCTAGAAAGAATAAGTCGAGTAATGAATTCTGCAATGTGGACTTGCCAACCCCTAACATAGCAGCCAATGTCATGGGCTGTACACGCGACTTAAGCCGTAGTCCATCTCCAAGGATTTCGAATACGACTTGGACAATCGCGTTAGGAGGTGCCTGGCCTGACGGAAGATTAGGTTGCTGAGCCTTCTTGACAAGTGTTGAGGTCACATGGATCAGTCGTGCGAGACTGGCAGTATCGACATCGAGACGATTCAAGATGATTCTAAGCATGGTTTCGGTATAGCCAAATATTTCCTGTAAGACACAAGTACTTGAGTCCTCGCTCCATATTTTAAGCTAAACTGGATGACTAACCCGGCTGTGCATTTTATTGTGTTGCATCAGCTTCGCAGAAATGAAAAGCAGAGGTGATGGGTCGATAGATTCTGCAGCCCATTCAGACGCACGGCGTGCCAAATGTACAAGACATTGTCCTACAACTGAGTCCCATTAGATCAACGAATCCGGACAGATTTGATTGGGTATACATTGCATTAATTCAGCAGTGAAATTTTGGTGATGAACTACGTCAACGTAGGTTTGCAGATTCTTCAAAACATGCTGGAAGGAGGAACGATCGCTGTCAACTGCCTTCAGTAGGGTATCACGAAGCAGTAGTTCTCGTAAATTTCGGGTAGATGGTTTAGCGCCTGCGTCCGTGAGCTGCTTAATAACGACAAAGAATTCCTCGTTCACTTCGCGCTAATTTGCATTGGTTGACATTAGCAAGATGAGAGCAAAGAAAAGAATTCACCCGGCATATATTGATAAATAGGCCCTTAGAGTATCTAGTGATCTGTCAATACTTCAAGCCAAGAAGAAGAACTAAGGACATACGTGGAAAGAGTTGTCTCCAGGAAACCGCGTGCTTGTGCAACTAATACATCGTTTGGTCCATGATGATGTTGGGATGCAACCAGCTTCGCTGCAGTTTCGACGGATGATCTGCGAGCAGGTAGCATCTCTCAGTACGAATTTCGTGGTAAATGAATACTGACATGACGATATTGCCCATGAAGGAAGGGCATTTCTTAATAAATGCCTGGGTAACCGAAAGTGCTATTTGTCGCACTTCATAGCTCCCATCCCCCAGCACAACATCTTGGAGCCGTGTGATGGCTCTGCGAAGAGGTTGCTGAAGATATCTCAAGGGTCTTTCTTCCAGATCCTGTTTGTGTATAATAATTCCCAACGCTTCCACTAGGTTCTTGAGAACCAGTACTGGAAGCGCTGGAAGATCTCTAACGGTGCAAAATGCACTTATAGCGACCTCAGAAAATGCAGCGCCGACTAGATCCGCTGATGAGCTACTGTGCGGGTTCATAAGGGAGGATGCCCGCCAGATCTTTTGAGGAGAATCTAAGACAGAAACCAACTCTGATATGCAAGGACACGCATGCTCCGTGATCATTCTGACTTCGCCGAACTGGACATCGAAGCCGTGACCGTCCGCCAAAGGGATAACTAAGACGTCGCTAAAGCCTATGGCTTGCACCAGATAGAGTTTGATCTTCATTAACGTGTATTGGTCGATAGCGACGCCGTCAGATATCGTTCGAAGACTTAGCAGTAAGATGCCCAGCCGAAGTTGGTTCATTTCATCATCAAATCCTTCGAGCGGCTTTGAATCATCTTTCTCGGAACGTAACCCATACATGGACTGTACGGAATTTTGAGCGATGGTTGTACTGAATATCTGAAGTTGGTACCCACAAGATGTGCAGACGCTGGTCCGTCCTCGTCATCCCCGTTCCTCTCCGTATAATTGAGCTCGGCCAGTGTTTCAATGATGACTTCCCAGGATAAGACTACAGAGACAGCTGTAGCGAGTCTGCAGTAGAAACAGTGTATGAAATACGCACGTTGCCAGTCAGGGAAATGCGAATGTAATTGGATAAGGAACAAGATCAAGTCAACACGTTCAGAGACCGGAGCTTTGATGAGAGCATCGTTCCAACAACGAGTTATGACTGTGAAGTGGGCAGGAAGTAAGGTTTTGGAGAGACCCTGTGCCGCCAGCCTAACCTCCTCCTAGACCAGAAGTGAGCTATGAAGTCGTTAATTGTTCCACTAGCTACCTTATCTTCCAGCCAAAGCGTGGAAAAGAACCTCCGGAAAACATTTGTGACGCATGATCGCCATTGCCTGCCCTCCACTTCGAAGGAACTGCTCAGAGTATCCAGAATAATGCGAAAGGTACGGGTAACAGCGTCCAATCTAACGATATGTATCAGCATCTATAGTAGCTGGGCAGGCGCGGGCAGTAGTCACCGTGATTTCCAGTCCACAGAAGGTTGAAAAAGGCTGGTTATGAGGGTTTGAAGGGGTTCTTCGTCTACTATCAGGGTTCGCAGCAAGAATGTCGACCGGATTGATGAGATGTCGCAGCGCTGAATATCGTAAGCTTTCCAAGCACTGAGGGGGAATCAAACTAACTTCTTCGTTCCATGTAACATGACTCACCAATAGCAGAGAATTCTACCATTACGTAGGATGAAGTTGTCAACTTCGTAGGATTCGAGAAGAGGCGACTCGGTCAGAAATGCGTGCAGGAACTTGATGACGTAACAAGAAAGATCGTCCTCGTCTGCCTTGATGAATAATTCCAGGGTCTCAGTGATCTCAGGATCGATGATAATAGGATCGGAGACTTCTTCAGCTCGTGTCGTCAGCTTGCGCCTGAGATTTCGATGAGCCAGTGTAGAACAAGACAAACCCTGCTATTTTACGGACCGTGATGGAAGGTCCTTGACTTCACTCTGAGCCACAAAGCCAAGGGAAATAACCGTTTTCCTATCGCAACCGTAAAGAATCAAACAAGCCGCTAAAGAGTATCTAATAAACATGGTGCTAGAGAGTGTGAGCACAGTAAATAAGAAAGGTATATCGCACCTACCTTATTTCGACATGTATATTATCCTTCAGATGGTCCAAGATCTCCCGTGCAAACTTTCCTAAATTTCTTGCAATTATTCGTTGAAGACTCTGACGACCCAGCGACCTCAGCCATAATGATAGGAAGATGGATTTAATTAGTAAGAACGAATCTTCAAATGCAAGATTAAAGTGATCAGCGCATTCACAGATCTTCACAAACGTCGGCACAGGGATGTCGATTCCGGTTTGCGCGAAGACATATAACCATTTGAGACTTCGAGATAGCCCGATGCTACTTTCCGAGGCAGCACTCATGACAACCCGCCATGGTTCGACGAATGATGGCGAAAGTTCCTGCGAGTGAGCCTCCTGTATAATGCTCGCTCGCTGGAATGATTCGACTTCTCTTGGTAATAATCGATGTAGCGAAGGTATCGGCTACAATATACCATATGAGGATCAATACCACAAGGGTAGTAGGCATGAAATGCTACCTCCTCGTATATATTTTCCGGTAACAATGAATTCAACCAATATTTGAATAGATCGTCAAATATGGTAAACGTGATTGAAGCTCGCGAGAACCCGGTGATATGGCTGAGTGTTCGATCGAGCAAACGCGCTTTCTCCTTCTAAAGGTGGAGGATTAGCCAGCAACCAACATGGTCCGACTGTTTATACCTTTGTCTTCTCACTGGTCGCCTGCACAGAGGGTGACAAGCACGAAATCTGCTCTTCCGCAATCTCGCAAGCTAGTTCGTATAGCATAGCGGCATAATGTTGAGGATTTTGATCGTGCAGAGCCAATAGCCACCGAATAGCATAACGAGTCAGCATCGCTCGTCTCGCTGCAACGTAGTCACCTCCATTATTCACAGAGCTGATAGGTGTAGGGCGTAAAATCTGGGTGAATGGCCAGGGTGAGGTGTCCGACCCAGAGCGAACACCTGGTAGGCGCTGCTGTTTGGCCAGAAAATCCCGAAGAATTGAGGCTAAATTGATATCCTGTGAGCAGTGAGCTCTAAGTTCGTTGTGAGCTAGCGTTAACGCTCACCTCCGCTAATGTCCAACATAGGATACTTCTACAGAGCCTCCTTAGAGCATACTCAGAGAGCAAGCTGTTCGGCCATAGCTTCCTCGTGAGCAGCAAAAAGCCGAATTCGTTGACGGAAAGGTCAAGGTCTGATAACGAAGCTTCTACCGCCGAAAATAGAATCTCAACATTGGTGGATAGATCCAAGCCGAGGGGTAATGGAAATACGCAATAAATAGTTTGTGGGTCACCAGAGAAAATGTCGGTGCTTAAATGTAGTTCATTAAAGAAGCCCAAATGATGCAAGAGGGACAAAACATATTTGGCAGCAGAGTCAGAGAATAGATGAAAATCGTGTCCCAGTACGTCGCGCATATGAGAAAGTGTCACAATTTCATTGGGATGGGTAGATGTATCTTCAGGTTGTAATTCAAGAGCAGGAACATTGAGCGTCCTGCTAGCCAAAGAGTTCTCCGCCACGCGAGGCGCCTTGATAACGCTGGATATGTATAGCAAACTCGACCACTCGCACGTCATGAGAAACTGAGTGGGTTGGAGCCTGCCGTCCTCAAGGTATTCACCCATTCCGGGGGAAACATGAGTAGACCTGGTAGAGATGAGATCCTCGCACCAGGCGATGACTTGATGAAGCTCAAAGAGGTCAACTCTATGGGCGTCGTGTTGAGCCACCACCTTTCCTTTCTGGCGAATAACAAGGGAACCCATCGCCACGCCATTGTCAAGAATTTGCTTCTGTATCCAAAGCATAGAAAGAAATACATCCAGCTCTTCGTAACTCTTCTTTGACAACTCATCGGGGCTTGTCAACAGGATGTCCTTGTAGTGTTCAATGCATGATTGTCGAAGATCGGACCATTGGATAATCAGCTCGCCGAAGGCATTTTGCTGCCCGCAAGACGCGAGGTCCTCTGAAGCATTACGGCTCTGGAGGCAGGTAGAGTGAATGAAGGACATGCACGAAGTGCATCGTAGGCACTGGGTGATACATCCCCAGAGTGGTTTGTGACATAAGGAGCAAAGACTAAGAGTGAATAAATTGGTCAAGCGGAAGGAGTGTCCTTTTATCACCATCGTTGGCTCAGTGTCCCTTCTAAGTGGTAGAACGTCAGAGAATCGGTACATTGCTACCCGTTGTACGTTCAAGTTGTCGGTCGCATGGTGTTCCGCTAGGTAACAGCCTTCTGGATAGTCGTAGCAGCCGAAGTGCACAGCACACAGGCAATATGGGCAATACAACCCAAACTCGCGGATTGGTTTGAAGCATGCATGACAATCGTTCTGTGACAGGCTAGGGAGTGGCTGCAGGGATCCTGCCCGGAAGGACCAGGGTACAAATTGGTGAGCGTACGGATTGCCCCTCGTCTCGTTAATAGAGTTCGTCGAATGAAGGTAGCCTGTGACGGGGAATGGTCCACTGATGAACGCATGGCCAACTGCTCTCGGCCAGAAAGTCGTCAGCAGGCTTATTGCGGCATATTTAGCTTTATCAGCTTGACTGGCGACTACTTCAAGTAAATCCGTATAGACGTCGTATTTCATGTGCGCAATTAGGTTGATAAGTCGATAAAACCGATGTGCCACTTCTGGACGTACGCCAGAATCAACTTGGATATGCACAGCATCGAGAATAGAGGCCAAGAGATCAGTGATAAATGAAGAGGAGTAATAGACAGAGAGTTGATGTAGCGGCGCATTTGTGGATGGTAGAGAGTATAAATTTGAAGATGGGGGCGCCCATGGGGTCCAACTCAAAGGCGAAGAAGTTGCGCCAAGTTCGTCTGGGACCTCTTCCACTTGTATAAAGACTGTCGGATGCCGATCATCATTTCCCAAGGAATCACCTTCATATGAACAATTGAACTATCCGAACGACTTGAATCGTAGAAAATATTGAGACCTACCACGAATCTTATCCAACTCCGAGATATTCAAAGACTGGCACATATCTTCGAGAATAGAAACAACGACTTCTTCGAAAAATGCTAATAGCCGAACATGCATCTCCTTTCCAAACGTACCGAATGCTGGAATTAAGGCAGCTCCAATCTGAAAGATGACCTTGGCATCATGGCGATGTTTGGTGAGGAGAATTCGAGCGATATCCAGGACCAGGGCCTGTAAGGCGTTTGGGGGATGTAAGAGGCCAATTGGATGGTATTTGTAGCGGCAGTCTTCGGAAACGATTGAGGAAAGCAGAGATATACATTCCTCCAAGAGTTCAGATCCCTGGGCGCCATTTGCCATGTAGCCTGGAGAAGGGGACCGCGACCGTCGACCCGAGGGTGATAGACTATTACGAGAGCGCCTAAAGGGAGAAGTAGATTTTCCAGCCGGTTGGTCTCTTACTGAAGCATCCTGAGCTTGTAAGCTTAAGAGCCTCTGAGATGAAATGATGTCCTGTTTACATTATAGAAGACGTACCCATCATAAAATACATATGCGCCGGATTCATCAGACTGCTTGATTATAGTCAGTAGATTCGTTAGGAGGTGATGCGTGTGCTTGGTGTCGAAGCCTTCTTCTTTATTATCGTCGTCTTCGTATTCATCTATTACCCTAGGTTTACCGGGACCTTCCTTGAACTTCTTTACTGTCTCGACTATTGCACCGAAGACATTTTCATTTGCTCCGTCGCTATACATCTTGAGTGAGTCGAAGACCGGTAATGGCATTGGCCTTGTTTGAAATTCTTGGAGAGATTGTATAATCATATTTTGATAGCCAATTCGACTACGGTCTCTAACTTCTTGCGGAGGACGAGCACGGGGCGTAGTTCTGAGGTGATGGGTGAAACTGGAGCGTCGAAGCCCAGGAGACGTAGGTGAAGAAAGCTCTGCGGATACGCGTGCGGCGTCGCCATCTTGAAAATGGAAAGTATTAATTTGAGGAAGGCGATTATCCAAAGGCTCTGAGGATGCAGTCATGAAGTGGCTAGAGTTGAATGCGTAAGTTATTTAGCGCTCTGCTAATAATAGTCTTATGTAAGGAACGCGTTGGAGCAGTGTCTTCTGCTGACTGAATGCGAATTTGGCCTCCGCTCTCAACATCAATGTGAGTGTCCTTTGTCCCGTTGTGAAGATGAAGAATAACGATGAGACAATATCCAGGAATTATGGCAAAGACAAAGAAGCTGGACACACCCAAGAAACTCTCTCAAGCTACTTTAGATGAATTATTCAGATTTAAACCTCAACATACCACCCAAAAAGAGCCTACTCCCCCGCAGCCTAGACAGAAACGTGCCTATGCACCGTCGTTTTCTGAGGAAAACGGCGAATCTGATGACGAACTTGGTGCTATTCGTTTTGAACAAGACAATAACCCGGTTCACATCAGCGATAGCGAAGACGAGAGCGACGTTGTTGTGACCTCTCCGATACGTCCTTTGGCCAAGCGGCGGAAAGTTGCTGTTGACAGTGACGAGGAAGAATCCGTGCCCCCAAGTAGCTCTCAGGCTCACCAGTCTACCGACTCAGAGGAAGAGGCCATCCCACTCCGTAGATCTAGGAGAAGCAAGCAGAGTGTGATAGCTGATTCGGACTCTGACCAAAGCGCACCCCGCAAACGAAAGTTAGTAAAGGGTAAACCCCCAAGCCCCAACACAAGTGACGTTGAGAATTTGGCGAACGAAGTTGACGAAGACCGTAAGCACTCAGTCATTCTTCCTTTTAGAAGGCCTGTAAGCTCTAAATTATAGGCATCCTTGATTCGCGGTTACGCGAAAGAGGGAAAAGCACGGCTTTTCAAAAGAACCTCGAGAGATTGAAGAGTTTGTTGAACGTTCGTGTATCACTTTCTGGGGCACTAACATGAGCCTTAGGAAGAAAACAAGGACAAAAATATGTCAGCTCGTCTGAGGAAGAAGACGCAACACCAGGAGAAGAAGTGATCCCTTTCGAAGGTGCTAGACCCGATGATGGTCATAGTTCGGACGAAAGCTCTGAAGAATGCAATGACCAAGAAGATGGCTTTATTGTCGAAGACGATGGAGCTGCTTTGGCCGAGCTCCCACCTGAGTTTAGCATGTCAACCCACGAAGATTTGGCACACCAGTTCAAAAAGATATTCCAATTCTTTGTACACATCGCTATACGACCGCCTGAAGAACGTCATGAATTCATGGCGAGCCAGATGGAAAGTGAGGGTGCATACCCTGTGGCTGTCCGAGATGACTCATAGCCTCGCTAGCACAGCAGTATTTCTCTGTACCCCTTCAAATTGTTCGGAGAAAGCTATTAGGCCTCAGGGACTCCCTGGTGGCTTCGTCTGTGTGGCGCGCCGATTTCAAGACTGCGCTTTCGACGTATCCGGATTTTCAATTGGATGGTCTGCAGTTTGCGTTACCTCAGTGCGACGCGTGCCATTTGGGAGGAAGGCTGTCGACACTCATAGGACGGCTCAGCGGTTATCCCTATGATCCTATAGGTTTCAAAGTACGTAGATCATGCGACGGCAGGATTCCAGATCTTATTCCGTCTGCCAGGACAAAGTTCATGGCTCAGACTCAGACTCAGAAGATTCGGTACCTGAGTATCACTTAGGTCGCTTCTGCGCGAGGCGAACAATGGTCTTTCACAAGTTCACACACTGGGAGGTGAGTTTGAAATCCATGTATCTAATACCAACTAAGCTTGCCCTGACTTGTTCGCCTGGCTGCTGAAAACAGCATGCACTATTTAGCACCATCTGCCGCGAAATAGATGAACTCCACCAAAGGAGCCGTACGGGTAATGGCAAATCGAACTTTGTTCGTATCGCCTTCGCAGGTGCGATGCAACCGCCCGACGACCTAACGGACGCCGATGCAATATGCGAATACCTTGATTCTCGTAAGATCATCGATATGGAGTGGTATCAAATCAAAACCATGATGGATAGCGCACGGAACCTCGAGATGGTCAGGGCGAAGGGTGGCGACATGGATGACATCTGATGGTATTTGGTTCCCACAAGTAATTCGTTTAATAGTGTTCACGCCACATCAGCTTTCTAGTAGGTAGTTTCTCCGCAATTGGTATGAATCTCTTTTGCAAGCTGTCAGTCTTCGTATACAATATACCCTACTTCAAGATCACGTTTGATCTGGGCAGAGTCTACGAACCTACGGGGCACTAGGGCTTAGTCGTGCACACATGTGACCCACTGCCGCGTCCGTGTCGTTTACATGGTGCTGTATGGGCCATGTAATTAACGACGCGTCTCTATAAATGCACCCGCGCATTATTTTTGGGAGCTTCGGAAATAGCACACCAGTACCCGCATAGCGATAGTACGTGGCAATGTCGAACTCACCTGTTGTATCTCTAGGGCCACTCTTATCTAGCTAAATGCTTATCCGCGGTCTATCCTTGTCCTTGGCTGAGAGCTCCGTGTTGGTGTGCCAGAGTTACTCAAATCTACTGCATTCCTTATCGAGATGGGGCTTCAAGGAAGATTCCAGAAGATGGAGAGAACCGGTGAATTGACTTTGGTCGTCATCTCATATTTTGCTGTGCTATTTATGGTAACTGTTTCTTACAACTGTCAGGCCATGTTTACGGGGACTGGTACCATGACCCCTTGATACAAGCCAAGCCAACATTTCTCTGATGTTTCCTAAAAGCACGGATTTTTCAAAGCAGAGGTGTTCAAGTGCTCAAGATTGAGATATTTGCCTTCCCCTCCACGAATGTTCACCACCGGTGAACTCTGGATGCTAAACGTCTATGGCTATGACCCTCCCACGATTCACGGCCTCTGAGCACGTGCCTGCAAACACAGCATCTTGCAGTTTCCCCAATGGGGAATCAATGCTACACTGTACTTGATTACCATCATTTGAACGCCTAAAACATGCTTACCATTCACACTAGTGCTTGCTCGTTCTTGACTGCCGACATTATTGTGCACTCTCTATTTCCGAATCATGGTACATAACACGTCAACGATCAAGTGTTTCGAGGTCAAGCTCTGGCCTGAGAAACATGATCCCCATCTCCCTCGGTCGTCTAACCGTATTGCTTATTCCGGTAGATCTTTCGAGTGTAGCCTCGGTCGCTAGTCGCCGAATTCTTATTCTACCTCATCCTTCCTAGTGCGATGTTCGGAAACTAAGTGATACTTGCCTTTCCAAGGATATATCTTCCTAGCTATCATGATTGTCAAGATCCCGAGTCACCTTTTAAGGCAAATTTAAGGCATACACGTTATTGCCTGCCAGGCGAACCCTTGCGGAACCGTTAACCCAAATCGCATCTCTCAAATCATGAACCCCAAAAGGAGCTTCGTTCCCGGTCTCGAGAGCCATTTTATACCAGCCTTTCATGAATCTGGATTAGACCCCTTCCAACCTCCTCCATACCCAGAATACACATCTCTGGGATTCAGATGGATACTGCTTGGGAAGCGGACTTCTCAAGCTACGCCTCCTCTCCGCCATCGACAAAGTCGTCTATCGACGAAGATGAGGTCAACCGACGTATCTTCCCAAATTGGCGCCATTATAGGCATCTGCTCGAAAGCAAAGGCTTTCATCTGGAGACCTTTCGTGATGTGAAGGCGTTTTACCGCACAAGTCCCGATTGTCACATCCCTACTGCAAATAAATACATTCGCGAGAAGATAGACGAGGATGCACTATGCCCAGACCCAGGACTTGTATGTTTGCGCGTTATCGTCTCAGCAATAGTGGTGACATACTAGTTCCAACTGCAGCCTGAAAATCTATTCCGAGGCTATCGGGTTGGAGATGAATTGAGAGTTGTAGTTAAAGCCGTTCATGTGCATAGTCGGGAACTGGATGTCATACGTTTTCTCTCAACGGCACCCCTCAAGCATGACCCAATGAACCACTGTATACGTGAGTTGGGAGTGGTGCGCTTCCGATATATGCTGATAGGTGACTCCACCAGCGGTTCTCGATCTGATTGAAGTGCCAGAGGATGACCTTGCATTTCTGGTTATGGAGGAGTGGTCATCCCAATTGGTTTCCGTAACGCCTTGCTGCTTACGTCTCTTCTTAGCCGCTCTGCGACAATGCATCGAGGCACGTCCCTTACCTGTTCGTCAATTTGCATTTTCTGATGGTTCAATGCTGCAGCATGCTGTGTTCATGCACAAATACAACGTTGCTCATCTCGATATCTCCTTACGCAATCTCCTCACAGACTATAAAGGCCACTATGCCTACATAGACTTTGAGCTGAGTCGTCGATTTGACGGTGATCCTGACCCGAAAGTTCACGGCTATCGAGGAACTGAAATACCTCCTGAAGTTGAACGAGGCGAGTCCTCCGATCCGTATAAAATCGACGTATGGGCTATGGCTGTCCTAATTCTACGTGCGTGCAAGGTATGACGCGTGTAGATATTTCGCCCACCTCTCTAACCACTCCCTTAGCTGACAGGCTACTTCATACCAGAGCTCATGCGACTTGTCGAGCCTATGCTGGCTGACAAGCCAGATTCAAGACCCTCCATGGCCAACGTTCTTCGTACTTTTGATAGCATAGTGCGATCGCTAGACCTGTCTCGATTGCGATCTCCTTGTGCTGCCCAGTGATTCCTTCGTTAATGTACATCACCTATACTGTGTCCATATTGATATCATATTAGGTTACTGATATATCGATGTAATAACTGGTTGTAATAAATCGTCACAATGAATGACGTGGAAGACACATACTTAACCGTTACTAGTAGGCTCCGAGTCCGGTTCGCGAGATGCCTCTTCCAGTTTCTGCCGTTTCCTTTGCAAATAGCGTTCGCGTGCGCTCTGCACATCATTCTCGTTATTCCTCCTCGTGACTATTCGTTGAGTAGCCTCTTCTTCAGCTCTCTGCCTTTCTCGAGCCACACGTTCGCGCTCAGCTTCCATTTGGACTTGAATTTCTCTTGCCCTTCTTTGATTGATTTCTCGCCTACTTGACGCTGATCCAACTGCCCGGTGCACATCTACCTGCTCGGTATCATCGCCTTTCAATTTAGAAGTCTGACTGCGAGCACCCAATCTCCGAGTGTTGGGAGCAGCCAAATTGAGCCCTGCACTAAGTAGCTCACGCTTGTCGACAATTTGATTGTCGTCATTTAATTCCACACTTTTGCCTTGCTCTCGTGCAATGCGTGCAAGCTCCAAATCCGATTTCGGCGTAAAGTCGGGCGGTTTGGTGATAGTTAAGTTCGGTGGCGGAGCCTGTGGACCAATGACGGGCTTCTGCGTTGCTGCCACTGTTGCTTCATGGTTCTGTTCAGATTCCTCCAATAGTTTGCGATAGAAGTGCGCCATCCCTGTGGAAGCTCCTCCCTTCTTCTTCTGCATGGCTGGTTTTATGAGCCAAGCATCGAGCGGAATAGGCTCGGAATGACCTACCTTCTCTTAGCTTCTCCTCTTCTTCAGCTTTGCGAACTTCGGCCATCTGATCCTTGTATGCTTGCGTAACGAAGGCTTCTTTATCCTTGAACTCGTCGCCTTCGGCTTCACGCTCCCGCTGCATCATCTTTTCTTCTGCACGCAGGTGGTCGAGCTTTCTTATTTCAGCGGCACTCAGTAGACCTTCAATATATTTAGGCTGCAGAATTTCGAAGTTGAATTTGTGATGAGGTCACAGTTGTAAATAGAGACACTCACTTTGCGAGTTTTAGCATCCAATTCCTTTGCCTCTTTCTGCCTTTGCTTGGCCTCTTGCATCTTATCCCAGAGTTCATCATACTGGTATACAGTAGCATCAACTTTCTTTTCAGTCTCCATGCGCTTCTTCAGAGCTTTGGAAGAGTCGGCACTCAAGGCCATGAGTTGCTTGTTAGGTGCAACATTTGCGTTCGCTGCCGAGGCTGTCGGCGCAGCATCGATGGGCTCATCATCGTCGAGTGATGCAAAGGCTGCTGGTCGTTTGAGCGACGGTGGCTCAGCTGTAGTAGCTGGCTTTGATTTGTTGAGGGAGAAGGAGACCTTCATTGGCGGTAATGAACGTATACCGGAGTTTGAATTCTTCTTGATTCAGTGACATGCAGAGTAACTTTGACCGAAGACGAATCAATGGTCCAGAGGAATCGTTTGCCCCCGTTTTCGACGACTCGGACCGCGAGGACGACGCGTCGTCCTCGCAAAAACTGCCTAGAACGGGGAGATCTCCTAAAGATATACGGCCAATTTGTGCGGCACGTTTACCTACCAAAATTGCCATATCAGAATTCTCAGTTTCTCCATCGTGACCAACAGTTCTTCAGCCAGGATTGATAAACCAGTCAAACGGGTCGGCATATATTGAAACTGAAAGAACTAAGATCGCATGCGCAGTGTCCGTATATTTTCCTGCATGGTTCTAATGCACGATCATCGCTCATATACTCACTGAAGTTATGGACCCCGTCAATCTAAAAACACCGCATACAGCGAGCATGGTAGACTGAATGTTGAAGTTAAGTTCGCTCCATTCTCATGTGCTCGTAGAAGACAACCGCTCAGAGTACGTTTCGTCAATTTATCCGAAACGTAGACGGTGCTCATGCGTCTGCGTCCATGTGTTGTACAGGACGCGGAGGATAGGTCCGTAGCGGTAGCCATCCACCAAGCCCTCGTGTCTTCCGTACGGCTAGAACTTTTACCCAAATCGACTGTTGATATATTCATCAACATAATTGAAGCTGATGGCATTGAGGGATGTATCGCTTCGGGATCCGTAGCTGCCAGTACTGCACTGGCAGATGCAGGGATTGACATGTTCGGCCTGGTAGCTTCTTGCTCTGCGGTATGTCCCTCTGACTCATCTATGATGGCTTGCACGATCCATTATGTATGCAGGCTGTCGTAGGGGATGAAATATGGCTAGATCCAACCGAAGACGAGATCACCCAGTCCAGCGGCGCCCTTGTCCTTTCTACTTTGCCTGCATTATCTACAATCACAAGCATATGGCAGAATGGTCAGCTATCGCCTTCCCAGGTCATGGAGGTGATTTATCCTGCATTCTTGATTCCCGAGCCATGGTCTAACGTGTCTCTTGAATAAGGCCATGGATATTTGCGAAGAACGCTGTAAAGACATACATTCTATTGTTGCGCAAGTTCTGAAAGACCATATCTCACAATAAAAGTAACTACCTCTAAATTCCGAAGAGTACATTGATTAGATAGCATATAATAGAAGAATGTCCTAAATCTAAGAGCTTCGTAGAGTCCGATAAAGGAGGCAAGTTTATCCGGCTATTGAAACACTCAGTACTCAAATTCTTCTGAAACAAGGTTGATAAACCCTCTCATATCGCCTCTCCTTATTCGAGCAGGATTGATTTGTTTGGCAATCGATTTGCGCACCATGGCGTTGAGTGACGTAGGGCCACAGCACGCGACAATGACTGGTCCTCGAGCCACCTGTACCTCGTCCTCTAGCAGGCGATCTAATATCGGTTTGCCTAGCCTAGCATGCTCAGATACAATAGAAATATCTTGCATCTCACGTGGGTCGACGTGTATCCGAAGTACCCCTCGTGCATCCTCTGGATCAGCATCTGTCTTGGGAAATGGTGAAAGTGGTGACGCAGGGTGGGAGTCATCACCAGAATAATGCGACGATGCAAGAGAGTGGCGAATGGAGGGTGACTCGGGCCAATGATGATGGGGCAATAGCTGCGTAGAGGACTTAGGGGTGCTGGCACTGAGCGGGTCGTATTCCGTATGTCTTCCACCACGGTTGTCAATATGCTGATCCAAAGCCCTCCAAGTCGGTGTTAAAAGTCTCTCCGTTGACGAGATGCTCCTATGAGACTTTTCTGTTTCGTGATCTTGCTGAGATGATACAAGATGATGATTGGTGTCGACTACTTTCGTTTCATTCTTCACCTTTCGTGACTTGGCTCGACGCATCTTCCCGCTCTTCTGAACACGTCTGTTCAACGCATCCTCTCCTGGTAGTGACGTTTCATTATCACCATCGAAATTCGTCAGATAGAGCGTGTAGATCTCGCGCAATCGCGCGTCGCCGATATCGCTCTCTTCATCCCCGTACACGGTAACGACCGGGTTCGGATCAATGTAGCTGTCGTGGGTGGTGTCACTCTCAATCGAACTGTCTGAGTCCTTTCGCTTGAGCTTCGCATCTTGAGCAAACGCAGGTGAAGGAGGGACGAGGCCTTCGCTTTCAATAGTGATATCTGGTGCTTTGTGACCATCACTGGGACTCGGGGGCGGTAGCTGAATTGAAGGGGACAGGGAAGGGTTTGTTACAAAAATATTGACTTCAAGGCCTGGACTGGAAATCATAGCCATGCACCGACGTAGAATGGACGCACACCATTGGACATGTGCTGTCGAGTACAAGTTCATTAGATACTCTTAGCTAAACATAGAGTGAAACTGCAACCCTACCATATTCTCGTATGATCCATACAAAACGCAAGCGCCTTACCTTGAAATTCCCTGTACCCCAGCCTCCAGTATGTCCACCTAGATACCTTCCATCTCGCCCAGCAAGGCAGAGACATATGAACTGAAGGATAGAAAGACCGAAACTCACACCCGAACCACCAACGATCACCAGCACTGTTGAATATTGCCTCCACTGGGCTCGGAGCGCGCTTCCGAAAGGACCATCCGCATACATCCTCAGGAGGACGCCATTACTTGGTATCTGCGCTGATTTTGGGATATCTTCCCCTGCTACATGCGTCTGACCGAGGCTCATCATGGATATTACGTGGTCCCAAAGATCCTTGGTCCATCCTGATTTAGCCCGTATCAGGAAAACCATGACGCGTCCAGCATCTGATGGTGCCTGTTCATCGCAGACGGAAGCGACGGTGAACGGGTGGGATGTGAACCGTGAAACAGAAGGGATATTAATAAGAAAGTGCTGGCCGGGTGCCCAGGATAGGAAACCTGGGGAGATGAAGGTGAGTCGAACGGTAGCGCCGGATAGAAGCTCAGCATAGGCGAAACCCGGCGGGGGCATATATGCGTGCGCACTTGATGAGACTAAGATGCCCGATTGGTGTCTAGGAAATTCGGAGATGTACGGAGAGGTCGAAGAAGTTGCTGATGGAGGATAGTATGAGTTTTTTACCCCTTCGTGGTTTGGCTCCGATGGAGGCGTAAAGGATGGTTGGACATCTAGAACTTTGCTTGATGTGCACCCTAGGAAACCGTTTAGATGCAGCCACCAGGTCCCTCTCCATAAACGTTCTCCGATCCAGAGACCTAGTGCGATCCAACACCACCACCAGACAGGGGGGTGATGAAGAGCAGCCATGACGAGAGTAAGTGGGACAAGAAGGACGTGCAACGCGTAGAAAGCCTCGTAGTGTCGTTTCCTCAAGGGAAAAGTGGATAATACAGTAAGGGCCGTCAGCAGCACGAATGCCTAGAAATTTACTGGGTTGTTAGTCGCTCGTTTCTGCGAATCGGAACAAGATAGACGAACGGTCCAACCATAAATAAATTTCTCGTACTGCCAAGCATAGGTGTAAGCAACTTTGCCGGTACCTGGACGTCGGTCCTGGCTGAGTTGGATACTCCATAATACAACATGAAGGGCTGATATCACCCATATCAATCTACCTGACCACCTGTGAAGCCAGGCGAGTTTATCAAAATACAGCTGGGTTGTGAAAGGAAGGGCAAAGATAGCGAACGGCGGTGCTTTCAATGCGAAAAGCACGCAGAGAGGCATCAAAGCGAAAGCGATAATACCAGTTCTACCACCCGAAGTCCACCATGCCTTGGAGATCTGATATTGAGGTTGCAGCGGGAAGAATGTAGATATATCATACGAAGCTCGAGGGTAGATATCCCGTTTGGGAATAGGTGTCGAAGCACGAGCAATGAAATCAGGTCCAGCAAAGGAAAGGACAAGTGTCGCTATGAAGAGTGTAACTAGGCAGAGCAGCTGGCCGTTGGACGGAAGTGACGTAGGTTGTGGACGTATGCCTCTCCGCCTAGCTAATTCTAGCGCATGCCGACCTCGCCAAGTTCTTCGTCGTAAGGCCCATTTACTCCAAAGAGCACCGATGTATCCCCCTCTGGAGCCCGTCCAGTGTAGGAGCGTGAAAAGAAGGAATATGAATCCTACAATGATCCACAGTAGGTACGCATACCAGTATGAGCCAGGGCTCATCATGTGGATGACGAGATACGCAGTGATCCATTGAACATCGTCAGGATAAGGAGGGGTAGTTGGATTTGGCGTTGAAGCGACGACGGATGAAGAGGTCGTAGGTGCCGACATAGCTTCGCCATTCAAAGTATTGTGAATTCTGAGGACTTTATAAGATGTTCATGGAAGAGATACCGAAGAAGTGGAATGCAGGTCAGGGCGAGATAGTTGGACTCGGACAGCGGTAGGTAAATTGGTAGAGAGATGGAGTGGGTCGGTTGGTCTAGAGTATTGGCTATATGAATCCATTTGGATTACCTGTTCAAGTAATCTATGTACGGTTGCTCTCAAATATGTGATTTCAAGCTCCGATCTCTGTGCCATGCCCTGACCGTCAATCTCCGACCCTTGTTTCATTTTAGACGCCATAACAAACACCACTGGTTGACCGTGTCCGACGGTGCATCGAAGACCAGCATCACTGCTTCGCCCTGCTACATACATCTCGTTCGTAGTCCTTCGACTAGAACATCTCAGTATCGCCCCACCACCTGTCCATCGGCATGGCGGCCGGCTGCATGATTCCTTACCCAGACGACGGCCCCCGTCACAACATCTTCGTCTCCATTCGAGCACAAAAATTGCATGATGCTGATTCAGAGGACAACAGAAGAATTGCTTCTGCTTACGCCAAGATTAGAAACCATAAACATACATATTCAATAATCATAGTCATCATATATCCTTAGTGTACAATGCCTAATCATTATTACACCCGAGCCTGTAAATCATAGTACGACGATCATTCACTCAAGCGTTACCCCAGAACGAACCTAGGCGGAACCATCGACCTCCTGAACTACTCAGTGACAATGGGAAGCGCACCTCTTTGCCCGTCTTCTGAATCTTGGCCAGAAGATCATCATACGGAATAGTGCCCGTTACGATAACTTCCTGCTTCTCGAGGCTGATATCATAGCTGCTGACGCCTATACGCTCCATTATAAGCAAGCCTGCAGTGTAACAGCAATTGGCACCTTCAAACACCCACCGTCCGTTTTCTTGAGGACACGATCTACTGCTCCGGAGCATCCAGAACAT
The DNA here is from genome assembly GCA_014058305.1 of Pleurotus tuber-regium. Lineage (NCBI taxonomy): Eukaryota > Fungi > Basidiomycota > Agaricomycetes > Agaricales > Pleurotaceae > Pleurotus > Pleurotus tuber-regium. The sequence continues at coordinate 2,030,664 of JACFYU010000026.1, read as the reverse complement.
GTCATCTAAAACGGAATACAACGGAGTCAACGAGGCTGCCTAGCTTCTGCGCCACAACAAAAGCCAAGAACCTTGACGTCAAATTTGTATTTGTGTTCAGCCTGGGCAGAGAACACATGAGACTGTTAGAAGCGATCCGCAAGTAGTACGTTATCAAATGAAACGCACCATGGCGAATACTGCCCGTTGTTCTCGAGATTAGGAAGGTAGAGACTACGTGCGGAGTGCTAGGGTTAGTGGGGAGCTGGATATTGGGTTTGCACTGGATCTCACAAATAATGTAGGAAGTGGGTTGTAAGAAGAAGCGGTAATCAGCAACCAAATCAGCTTATAAAGGGGGGATTGTCATGATCGCGCCATATCGATCTTATCTTGGATGGCGGGTGAGATCATTGAGCGGACATGTTTGGTAATGCCCGACATTGATCCTGCTCAGTCACTCAGCTGATTGGTAACATGTCCTCTCCGGTATAGACACAGGTTGGTTCATCATGGGTATAGTCGCATAAGCTACATGTATCCAATGGCAAGTAGCAAGAATGTCATTAATGCTCTATAGTGACTGGCTGGGAAAATCCACGTCTGGAAATGCTGAATCAACTATGAGAAGTCCGTTGCTCGACCATCTCCATTGTTTCATCGGTTGCAACGGCTTCCCAGCCGGAACCAGCCGCGGGTCGCCCTCGAATCCGCTGTATCCACGATACAACCCAAGCTAGTCAATCAAAATTAGATATCTATCAAATTTGAATGGACAGATGCTAGCATACCTAATGGTCTAGGTAGGTCATCATTTGTTCGATGAGTAATGAAGTATACCGGAATGCCCGCGATTACAAAACCTGTTGATGATGATCAGAACCGCAGGCGTCCCGGAGAACATATCAAGCACTCACTTAATACAGCCATAGCCTCAAGGGGCGCCGCTATGATTGGCATGCATAGTAAGAACAATGCGACCTAGAAGAATTATCAACGGAGCACTGCTGTGGGAAGATATTGTACAAACCCCGCAGAATGTCAGAGGGGTGATGATGAAGGTCTTATACGGTCTGTATATGGGCATGTCAGTGATCAGCTATCACAGCCTGGTATAGATATACATACCTCTCTAGGTTAGGTTCCTTAATCCGCAGAATCACCAAACCAAGCACCTGGATTTCTTGGTCAGAATACATCGATTCGACAAAATGATGTGTCACTCACGGTAAGGAAATAGAACCCCCAGGATGCAACCACTGAGAAGTTAATCAGTGATCTGAAGCCACCACCGATTAGGATGAAAGTGATTGTAATCGCGGCCTGAAGAAGTGCCGCGTTGATGGGGGTTCCTCGACTCTTATGGAGGCGGCCGAATACTGCGGGAAGATACCGCTCTCGTCCTGCCGCGTATATTAATCGTGAGGTTGTGAAGAAGGCGCCTGTCGGGGATGAGTTATTTTAACATCATGAAGGATAAGAAAATTAGGTACCATTGAGCGCTCCAAAACATGAGAACGCAACCATGAATGCAAATATAATGCCCCCGACAGGCCCAAATAACTTGCGTCCAAAGTCCATTGCCACCGTATTACTCAAACCAACTGTTACCTGTAGGACGTCAGATGGATACCGGGTTGTAAAGGTCTATGCTTACTTTATCGAGTACTACAAAATATGATACGTTTGCCAACAAAAACAGGAGCTGAGGCTCGTCAGGAGCTAGTTCTCGGATATGGGACATACACAACTTACCGTAACGATAGCCATGCTGGCATGAATGGTACGTGGAATATTTTTCTCCGGATTTGTGACTTCCCCTCCGACATAGTTCGCTTGGTCCCAGCCGTCGAAGGCCCATAAACCAGAATAGAGGGCTAAGGAATATGCTGAAGGACTTCGACTTGATCCTTCGAATAGGGATGTCGTCAGTGACGTTGAGGCACGCCCGCGTGCCAGTTGGATAATTCCCAAGATGGTGATGGATATCTATACGTAACATCACTAGCCGCCCTACCATCGTAGACATATCACGTACAAGAGCAATGACCTGAGAGGAGTCAGATAAATGCAGGTCTGCCAAGCACTATCTAACTTACCTTGACAGTCGTAAAGATTACGGCCGCGCGAGGCCCCAGCTTTCGGGCAGCGACACAAAGCAACGTCACAACGAGAACGGCTCCTATTGCAGTTAACTTGATAGCCCATTGAGGTAAATCATCCGGCGATACGTCGGCACGGGTAGTATGCCAGAATATACGATTTAAATATTCCGCAAAGATTAGACTAATGACAGCGTTCCCTCCTTCAAACATGTCTCAATGCATACGCCTAATGCAGAGAAAAGGAACGGACCTGGTTTTAATGCTATGATGGCTGTCCAAGCAAAGAGGTACGAGACCAAAGGGCCGTATGAGTATGCAAGGTATGCCTGTGCTCCACCATTTAAAGGTATAGCAGATCCCAATTCTGCAAAACTACTAGCACCAGTCCATGCAAGTAGACCAGAAATCAGCCACACCGTCAGACTAGCACCAACACTATGGGTGTTGGCAACTACGACGCCAGGTGACGAGCTACGAAGAGTATAAGCGATGTTTCAGATTATTGTGACGTAGACTCACAAGATACCAGACCCAATCTACTTGTACTTGTCAGTTCAACGTCCTAGACGCTCTAACGAAATTACAACATACCTGCAGCCCAACCACAAGAGCAATCCCTTTTGGTTACTCAAACTCTGCAAAGAAATAGGGCAGAGAAAAGCAATGCACTCACCGTTGATCAGTCCTATGTTCTTTTCGTTTCCCTCAACATGTATGGTCTCTGGTTCACTCAAGCTGGCGGTGAGCGGTAGCAAGTCTTGCTGAAAGTCGAAACCCGAAACGGAATAAGACCGTCCACTTCACAAGACTAAGAGCGTGCACAATACGACCAACGTAACCAAGCGTACCGCTGATACCGGCTTGTAGCCGATATTGGACCCTCAGCTATTTCTAGAGCTCGGAGAGATTCCTCGGAATCGCGTGATTGACGTGGTGATAACGGTGGGGAGGGAGTGTCGTTCGCATCTATCGGGGACTTGAGAGGAGTGTAAGACGCATTTCGGGACATGAGATCGTTGGAGAGAAAGACGTGTTCGGTATGTGCTTCACGTCGAAGAGCCGAGGGACGTCAAAGTTTATTGGCGCCCATTGGGCGTTTACTGAATCACTGACTTCTTCCAAAACGTTTATCATTTCTCGCCTGCTATTTGCGCCTTTGCGCTTCAAGCGAATCTCAGCTCGCTCTCTGCACACATCACTGGCACACATGTCGGTTGAAACTCCAGTAGACGTTCCAAAGGGCTTTAAACTTCACACAGAAAATACCACACGTATCCTGCTTCCAGATTCCAATGAAGCATTCTTGAACCCCGTTCAGGAGTTTAATCGCGACATTAGCGTTGCTTGCATACGCGTTTGGAGTGAAGAGCTGGACAAACTCAAGGAAAGCAGATGGCGTGCGTCCCAGGAAAGGAAGTCAAAATCCAAAGGATCAGTGAAGAAGGCGAGAAGTATGTTGTCTCAACCTCAGTAATCACGCGTCTCAGGCTGTATTGACCGTTCAGAAATAAGTATCTGAAAACGCTACTAAAGTCACAGAAGCTGAAGGTTCAGAACCTACTCAAGGCAATGACGCTGAAGCAATCATGGAGACACCTGACGAACTGGCTGACGGCGTCACTCAGAAAGAAGTACACAACTCCGTACACTCGAAGAAAACGTGAACTGACACCATCAATATTTTCTTCTCTTGAAGCCAAAGTACCAAGCCTATAAATTCACTTTATTGGAAGCGCTTTCCGCCACTGGCCTCCGTTCCATACGATATGCAAAAGAAATACCCCTAGTCAAGTAAGCTAAATTCTCCGAGTTAATACTGCAGCAGTGGACCACACAAAATACAGATACGTCATTGCGAATGACTTGTCTCCGTCGGCTGTAGAAGCTATTAAGAGGAACGTGGATCTGAACGGTCTAGAGGAGCCCTCCCCAAGCATCGGGCAACCCGACAACAGGCGATCAAAAGTTCGAATCAATGAGGGAGATGCATGGTGAGCTCGGAAAAATCGTTTTGTCGAGATTCTTGATACATGAGGTGGAATAGCGCATTGATGTACAACCACCGAACCGATCGGCTCAGAGTTGACGTGGTTGACGTGGATCCTTATGGTACTGCCGCACCATTCATCGATGCCGCTGTGCAGTGCGTAAACGACAATGGTGAACAAAAAAATTGTCAGGTCACCCTAAGGTAGTTAACGTTCCTCAGGCCTGCTCTGTATCACTTGCACGGACCTCGCTGTCCTTGCAACGACCAATTATCCTGAGAAATGGTATGAGGTAGACTCTCTAACGTCTACGATTACTCAAAAGGATGATAGCTATTCCAACTATGGCGGTATCCCTGTCAAAGCCGAATACTGTCATGAAGCTGTTCGTCGATTTCTCCATCATTTGGCCCTTAATTCACACCTAATGACAGGCTCTCCGACTCGTTCTGAACACCATATCTACATCCGCTGGAAGATATGGACGCTATATCGAACCGATTCTTTCCCTCTCAATCGACTTCTACGTTCGTATTTTTGTTCGTATCAAATCAGCTCCTCTCGAAGTAAAAAGGGCCGCATCGTCAGTATCTACAACATTTCTTCTGCTTATGGCGATCTTCAGCTTAGCTCTAGCAAAATGTCAATGTTTTACATCTGCTCGGGATGTCAAGCATTCTACGAACAGCCGCTCGGAAGAGTGGTCGAGAAAGTCCACGAGTCTTCGGGGAACAAAAACTACCTCTTTAAGACGCAGGCAGGTCCTCCTGTGACCGATAAATGCCCCGAATGTGAATCTACATTGCATGTGAGTACAAATCATTCACTCAAGTCCACGGCATCTGAAAATAAAGAAAGCTCGCTGGCCCGATGTGGTCAGGACCCCTACACGATTCATCATTCGTATCAAAAGTCCTTGAACATTTGGATGCAAATCAAGACAAGTACGGCACTAGCGTCCGTATGAAAGGCATGCTGACAGTGGCTAAAGAAGTAAACCATTTTCGCTTCGCCAATTTACTTTCCCTGTTCTTACCAGTAGACAGGAACTTGATACGCCATTCTTTTTCACTCCGTCAAAAATTGCTAGCTTCTTTCATTGCATAAGCCCACCACTGGAAGATATCGCGTAAGTCCCTTCACAACGTAGCAAGCGCTTTTTCTTGATCTAGCTATAGGTCTGCACTTCTCCACGCAGGCCATAAAATCTCTCGATCCCATGCCTGTCCAGGTTCACTGAAAACCACAGCAGCCCGAGATGAAATCCATGATATATATCGGTCATGGGTTCAACTCCACCCTGTGAAAAAGGAAAACATTTCCACTGCTTCTCCTGCGCAGAGATTACTTGCAAAAGAGCTCAAGTTAGTATCTTACTGCACTATCCGTTGAGCACTGTCAGATGGTATGAATTGTAGATCGACTGCCAACTTCAAGAGACATCCAGAATCGGTGACTCCGTCTGCGAAGGTTAAGCTTGTTAGGTATCAGCAAAATCCTACAGCAAATTGGGGTCCAGGGACAAAGGCCGTTTCTAAACCCGCTGCAAAACGAAAACGGGAAGACGAGGAGTGATCGTTATTGAACGCATACTCATAGTACTATATATATGACCTATCCTCCTTCCGAAGTTGATCGAGATGGGCTCGATACGATATAAGCTTCAGCCTCAGTCCTCAAGGCCTCATGGATGGCACAGCTAGCGTAAGAATCGGAAAGCAGTAGAAGACAGAAACAAGCCATTCACCGACAATCACGATTGCACTGAATTGCACTGAATCCCGTAGTAATGATTGCATATAGAGGATATGAGACAAGGGATCAACCCAAGTAAAGACAATGACTAGATGCAAAATATCGTACAAATGCTCCATCAAATCTAAGTACATATGCGAATAATCATAATCATCGCAGTCCCAGAGGAAAATAAGATGAATGAACAGCGTAAAGATCACGCGGTTGTCTCAGCTCCGCTATTCGGTTTCGACGCGCCAGTTTTCGTGGCAGACGGCTTTTTTGCGATCCACGAATGTTGAAGAAGTTCAGCAGCCGAAGGTCGAGCTTCATGGTCGATTTCGAATGTGCGAGCAAGGAAGTCTTGGGCTTCCGCAGAGATGTCGGATGGTATGGTGGGTTTCGCCATAGAGCCAATCTGTTTGAAGAGTCAGTATTCTTCAAGGGGTACTCAGTGGATTATGGGGGCCAACCTTGAATATGGCCTGCATCTGAGTTAACTGGGCCCATGGATGCTCGCCGGTCAACATTTCCACGACTAGACAACCAACACTCCAAATGTCTGCTTTGTGGGTATGCCCGGTTTGCTTGACAACTTCGGGAGCCATCCAGAAGACGGAGCCTTGGAGAGAAGGACGGTGCATGCGATTGCCACCTGTGAGGAGATCTTCGAGAGTCGTCAGAGGCTGTGTGTGGGGGTGTTATATGCAGAAACTTACTATCTTCCACTTTCTTAGAAATACCGAAGTCGGAAATCTTGATACCACCCTTATTGTCCACAAGGATGTTGGCACCTTTGATATCGCGATGGATAATGTCTCGTTCGTGTAAGTAGTTCAGGCCCTGAAGAATCTGGCGAACAAAATTCTTGACTAGCGGTTCTTCAAAGGCACCATAATTCCGTAGTAGAGCAGACACCGATCCACCTGGAACATATTCGAGGAAGATGTTAAGGTACTCATCATCAACAGAAGAATCTACGGCCATATCAGTTGATCTGTCAAACAAAAGACTGAGAAGTTTTCGGGCTTACAGAGGTATTGCACGATATTTTCGTGCTGAAGAACCTTTAACAGCTCTATCTCACGTTCCAGGGCGCTCAGCATGCTCTTCTTGCGTTCCTGATTGGGAGCAGACCCAGTTGGCAGTTCGACTTGTTTGACCGCCATCAGAAGCCCGTTTGAAGCATCCATTCCGAGGTAAACCTTCCCGAAAGACCCAGCACCAATGAGGGCGCCCTTTATCCACTTGACACCTACGTAACCAAGCAAAGGTTTAAAACATGAAAAAAGTGGTATATAAGACGGATACGCACCTCCTCCTGAGCGAACAGGTTTTCCGGGCTCATCCTCATCCTCAGCTTCATCATCGTTCAAAGTGTCCTCTTCACTCTCCTCTGCCTCGTCCGCAAGAGTCGTCTCCGCTTCAGTAGGTATACTCTCTCCGGGCTCCACCTTCAACCAATCATCCCCATCCAATCCAGTATCAGGCAGTCTGCTTTCCCTCCGGCTCTCAACTTCAGCAGTAATCTCATCAACCGTCATCATGCTCGCTGTATCCGATCGGTCACGCTTACTGCGAAGTTCTGTCATGTAGCTCATACGCCTAGATGAGACAGACATAGCCCTCGACACGGGTCGCGAGGGTCGAGGACCGCCAGTCAAACCTTCCATCGACTCGGATAACGATTCTGAAGGGAAAGGTATCGGCGGTAAAAGCTGAGGTTGTGACCCAGATCCAGATGGCTCAGGAATCTCCACCGCGTCTTCCGGTTGAATGTCCATAGAATCACCATCTTCAGTGGACAGGGAGACGCGTGGAATATCCTCCAGAGTAGATTTGGGAGAACCAGTAGTGAAATCTTCATCAGGTAACACAGGAGGCACATTCGAGATAATGGAAGCTCTTGGCGAAGAGGACATACGCCTCTGGGATCCTTGCGTGCTGACACTGAACCTCGATGGCAGAGGCGGAATGAACGACGCCGAGCTGTCCCGCTTCGAAGACATTGTCCCATGTCGCATCATCATACTATGCCTTGCAGTTCGTTGCAACACCTTCTTCTCCGTGTTCGGGAAGTACTCCGTCAAATGAGTCGTGATTAGCTCGCTCGGCGGACGCTGACCGAAGAAGTTGCGCAACTTGTTCGGTCGCTTCAGGTTCTGAGGGACGGGACTGCGCCGGTCGGGCTGAGTAGGAGAAGATGGATCGAGTGCCTTCTCGGGATCGTGAACTCCTAGCCCGCTCAAAATGCTTATCGAGCTAGCACGCTTAGTGGCCTTGGGGAGTGGTCCAGTATTGAGGAAGCGATTATCAGAGAGCGCCGTACGCTCGTCACTACGCCGAGTTCTGTTTACCCTCCTCAACGTCAAGCCGTGTTCCCTCGCTGGATGATCAAGCGGGCCATAACAGATGGTGCAAAGTTCTCCTTCCGTCAATGGTTCACCTTGAAGATGAAGGTAAGTATTGAAAGCCGACAATATGATAAAAGCGGAATACCTGGACCATCACCCTGTCCCCAGTCGAGGAATACTCCCCATCCATCCACAATGAGCCCACCTTCGTCGGTTTGCACATGTTCGATCGGGTTATCAACATCCGTACTCCTAGACTTGCCAAACTTCTTTAGGACCTTCTCTAGCAACTCCACACCACCAACGCAAGTCGAAGGGTCGATAGTACACGAGTGACCTTCCTCTGGAAGCAGGAATTTAACAAGCTTCCGCCGCAAATCATCTAGCGAAGGTGCATTAGAGTGAGAAGGCGTGCTAGGATTGAATGGACCGCGTCCAACTGCGTAGGGCCCAGTCGGTGGAGACGGAGTGCCCGAGCTGTGTTGTGAGACAAATGACTCTGCGATAGGCGAAAGATTATAGGGTTGAGCAGATGGCGGTGCCTGTAATGCGGAGGCATTGGCGTAGGGATGGCTATTCGACGTAGAAGGTCTAGGTGGAAGCTTGTATGAAGAATTCAGAGAGCTAGGAGAGTTGTTGCCCAAAGAAATGTTTCTTCCATGTGCTGGTTGCATCATCGGTCGTCCATTCACATTCGGACGGTTTTGCAGGGGCGAGGTAGATCGTGGCGTTGCCTTGCCAGAGTTACCAGGGCGCGGATCAGGAGGTAGATGATATCCTGCCCAATTGGACGCAGATGAAGGGGTGAGCAAGCCTTGGTTCTGGCCTTGTGATTGGGGTGCAGGAGGGAGTGCCTGAGTCGCGAAACCAGGTGTCTCAGCTTGAGTTGGTGTCTTGCGCCCTCCGTTCGACCCATTAATGATGCCGCGAGGGGGCTGTCGGCCTGCTGGAGGAAGGGGAGGCTGGCCGCGTGGCGGTGGTGGAAGTGGTGGAAGATTCGAGCGGTGATTAGAGGCATTTGTATGTATCGAGTTCGGGGTAGCGGCGGCTCCCGCCATATTTACGTTTGAGGCTTGAGAGGTTGGATTAGGCTGTGGCAAAGGACGGAAATTGCTACCACCTGAGTTGGACCTCGCTGAATCTGGTGGGGCTTGCTCGCGAATGAGGCGAGGGAGATCGTTACGATTGGGGTTATTGCCAAGGACCAAGGGAGCTGGTCTGCCACTTTCCAATTTGCGACCAGCGAGACGCTTGGTGGGGGATGCGTCTTGCTGGACGTGCTGATGCTGAGTAGAGATATCGTTAATAAACTCCCTTGGTCGATTGGTCTCCACAATCGGGCTAGTTATGACTATCCTAGTCGACGGGGCTGTTTTTTGTCGTAGAATCTTTACAGCGTTGATTATTCTTAGCCTATCTCCAATGCTGGAAACTCCCATCTCTTTGAGGGTAACTTGGTCTAATTCGAGAAGGATATCACCTCTAATATCGTTAGCTTTGAAAGTGTTGGCAAGATTGCCGCATTTGATATCGGCAAGCCAACGGGCAACATGAGCGTCGGTCCAGGTTCGTATAAATTCTGCGTAGGGCATGCCTGGTGGTGGATCAAGGATAGAACTCATTTGGCCGGAGGTTGGCGTTGCAGGGAATGGTGAGTTCTGGCCCCGGATGGTCGAGCCACTAAAGTTGATGAAAGAACGAGCCGGGATGACTTGTTGGTTCTGGAATGACGAGGAGGGGGAAGCGGGAGAGGAAGGTTTGGAATTTGATTGAGCGCCATCCAAATGCAAGTTCCCACTGATGGCCATGGCAGACATGTTTCAACCCACCAGTTGAGTTCGCTAAAGAATGATAAGATGGGAGTCTGTGCTTTAAGCAGACAAAGACAGAACAAGGACCAGGGCAATTTGTGCTAGATTGAGTATTGGGCTTGTAATTGGTATGACTGTGGAGGTCCTAGAGTGCCCAGTACGGGCCTCTGGGTTGAGTTGGGCGATTGAGAAGCCAGATCCTTGCAAGTTGCAGAGTTGCTCGTCGTTGAGTGTCGTGATGGCCACTGAAACACGTGTGGGAAAATTCTGGCTACAATGATTGGCTGTCACGTGATGTCGGTCGCGTTGTTCAACAACGGTTGTTGAAACTAGGATCAAACTTGAACTAGTCGCAACTCAAGTAGTATAGTAGTATCATCGCTGGCTGTCCATCAGTTATGGGTGCTGACAATATCATTACCATGCTTAGTTTTCCCTAGATCATTTGTAGCGTCGCTGAGATGAATATTCAGCCAGGTTCACCCACGCAGGGCTACCAAGTATATACCCCTAAGTTCGAAATATGGAAGTCAAGTACTCATATATCGCTTACAAGGTGAAATTTCGTGATCGTGCCTTTGCAAACTTTTTATTAGGCGACTCTTGCCGCGGCTTGTCTAACTGTGCAAACAAGGCAAGCAGGTAAACGACTCCGTCACCGCTCACCGTCACTCAACCTTTCACCTCGACAGCTACTTGGACAGTTGCGCCCGACATCCCTCTCTTATCAACGCCTTATCCATCTGTCCAGCCTTCTCTTGGTGATTGACTCAGCGGCCGGAAGCCTCCTTTATATTGGCTTTAGGCTTGTAATTCGGGGCGTGTATATTGTCTTTTTCCTTCCTTTGCTTCCTTCTACCAAGACAACTTTTATCGCTTCCCCCATTTCTTTGTTCTTCATTCCGGACAGTGTCTGTTAACTCAATCAATATGCGGTTTATCACCGCTCTTCTTGCTTTTTCTTCCCTTACATATTTTGTCCTTGGTTCGCCTTATCGAGATGACCTCGTCGACTACAATATCAACGTCAACAAAGACGCTCAGTCTCCTCTCGACTACAAGGCGGAACGACCCAATGCCACATACACTCCTTCACCAGATAACTGGCGTTCGCTTCCCGTATATACTATACTCATGGATAAATTTGCCGATGGTGATCCCACAAATAACGATTTCTTCGGCACCATGTTCGAAAATGACTGGCGGGAAACACAACTGCGATATGGCGGTGACCTCAGAGGCCTGGAAGCACGCTTAGACTACTTGCAGGGCATGGGGGTCAAGGTCATTTTCATCTCTGGAACTCCATTTCTGAACATGCCCTGGCAAGCCGACAGTAAGTTCTATGCCTCATGTATTACACTTTGCAATACGTATACTTACTTCGCGTTTGAGGCTATTCTCCTCTGGATTTCACTGTTCTAGATCCTCACTGGGGCACTATCAATGACTGGCGGAAAGTCATTGACCACATACATGCACGCGGGATGTATGTTATGGCGGACTTCACGGTCGGCACCATGGGTGATTTGATAGGCTTTGAAGGGTAACGTCCAATCATTGTCCAGTTCCAGCAGATGTTTACACCTCACCGTCCGTAGTTTCCTGAACGTTAGCACGCCTTTCGACCTCAACGAACACGCAGCCGTTTGGAAGAACCCTCGATATACCCCGTGGAATTTTACAGAATATCGTGACTTCCAGGTATGGTCTCTTCTTTCTCGGAAAACTTCTAATTTAATCAACATGGACCCAAGATACGCAATGAACGAGACTCCAAATGCACACTTCCCCATTTTTGGCTGGATGACGGCACCGTTGTCGATGTAGAGTCGAATGGCTGCCTAGAATCAGACTTTGACCATTATGGAGATATGGAAGCCTTCGGTGTCCACCCTGACTGGCAACGACAGCTTGCCAAGTTCGCATCTGTTCAGGATCGGCTCAGGGAGTGGAAGCCCGATGTGATGTCCAAGCTCAAGGTTTTCTCTTGTATGGCTATCAAGGCACTCGACATCGATGCTATCCGCATTGACAAGGCGACACAAGTTACTTTAGATGCCTTGGCTGAGTGGACTTCAAGTGCGAGGGCATGCGCAGCGGAGTTGGGTAAAAAGAATTTCTTCATCCCTGGGGAAGTCACTGGTGGTGATAGGTTTGGTTCGCTATACCTGTCAATAACTTCTTTTTTGTTTCATCAGCTTCTAACTGACGCTCCTTGTTAGTGGTCGAGGACGCACTCCGACACAATTGCCACCGGGTTTTCTAGCAGCTGCGAATGTCACGCAGGATATGAACCAGTACTTCCTTCGACCTCACCCTAAGAATGGACTCGATTCTGTGGCATTCCACTATTCCATTTATCGCGCGTTGACTCGCTTTCTTGGTATGGATGGTAATCTGCAGGTCGCATACGATGTGGACGTCAACTTCGTTACGGCGTGGAACCAAATGTTTGTCAATAATGATTTTCTGAATCCGGCTACAGGCAAAGTCGACCCTCGGCACATGTTCGGCACCAGCAACTTCGACGTCTTCCGATGGCCTAGTCTTGCGAATGGCACGCAGAAGAGCGTTTTGGGGACATTTATCACTAGCCTCGTAATGCCTGGGATCCCATTGGTAAACCTTTATTTTCATTTGTCAGTTTCAAATATTAAATCACTGCGCTTCCGCAGATTTTCTATGGCGAAGAGCAGAATTTTTACCTATATGATTCGGGCGCCAGTAACTATCTATTTGGGTGAGCAGTTAGCGCTCACTAGCTTACAAGCGCTCACCATATTTATAGCCGTCAAGCGATGACAAGCAATATGGCATGGCAGCGTCACGGGTGTTACACGCTTGGTTCCGAGCAATACTTCAACTTCCCTCTTGACAAGTCGCTGATAGGATGCTATGATGACTGGAACTCGCTTGACCATTTCGATCCCACCGCAGATTCGCGCCGCATGTTTGCTCAGTTCAACCATCTACGCACAGTTTATGGCGCGCTGCAGGATGGCTTTAACCTCGTTCAACGTGGTAATTGGACGTACCGAATCGAACGTGAGGGATCGAATCATACCGAGACGGAAATGGGATTGTGGTCGATATCAAGGGCCGGCATCCCTGGCATTCAGACCCTGGGTGGTCAATTCCAAGATCAGATCTGGCTGCTTTACACCAACGAGAATGTCACCAAATCATACAATTTCAACTGCAAACAAAGCCTTTGGATTTCTTCTCCGTACGAATCTGGGACTGTCGTCAAAAATCTATTCGCGCCATACGAAACTTATACGCTGGACGATTCGTTGACTTCATTCCACAACAATAGTCAGGCACCTTGGCAAGGATGCTTGTCTCAGCTGACCATGGAGCCATATGGATTCAAGGCCCTCGTACCTCAAGAAATATGGACGCCGCCTCTTCCACAACTTACTAAATTCGTACCAGGGCACGACCATCGTATCCTTGTCACCGAGGGCGATCCAAACGCAACTACGATCGATATAGGGTTCGAGTTCAATGTTGAAATGAACTGTGATAGCGTTCAGAATAGCTTGTCATTCAATATTTCGTCATCTGGGAAGGGAGGAAAACCGAGCTTGGTTGAGAGCTCCGTAAAATGCACCAAGATTAACGGCGAACAACCCAAAGTTCCTGGCCTTTCGTCGTCGAAATGGGCTTTCTCTGCTACCTTACAAAACGTTCCTGATGGTGTTCTGACTATTACCTTGGACAGCCCTTCGGTTGAAGGAGGTAACCAGACTACGGGCGTAAGTGAAAAGACACCTATTTTGACAGAACCGTCTGAGAATTTCTCTCATAGGCTGTCGATCATCTCATGCTGAGGAAGGGCTTAGCCAATAATGTTGTTGTATTCCCCCAAAATGAATACGACCGCTCGGCACTCTCCTTCTCAAATGGGAAATACACGTTCCAGCACAAGGCCCTCGGTGCCGACATGTTCAGGTATTCGTGGAACTTTGGAATGAATTGGACCAAGTGGCAAAATTGGGAGGACGTCACTACTATCAACGCTGGCGTCTTTCAAAATTCCGATAACTGGTGGCCAGGTGACCACATCATTGTACAATGTGAGTGTCTCTGCGACGTGAGGTGCCATAGACTTATGTGTCTATTAGACTGGAGCCACGCGACGTTATCATCCGCTGCTGTGGTTCATGCCGATCATGGGTACTCGGGGCCCAACCGACGCGTACCCCAACTACTAGCACGTGGTCCATTCAATAACTGGGGCTTTGACAAAGGGATTACGGCTGAAATGACACAGAATAGCGACGGAAAATGGGAACTTGAGATTATGGCTAGTTGGCCGACTTATGTTCAACTCAACGTCTGGGGTTATGATGACTTCTATTATGGCGACACTGATGGCGATGGGGTGTTGGACCGCTTGCCACCTAATACTGCAGCTCCGAATTACTTGAACATGTCTGCGCCTCCAAGTCCACATCTCGCTTGGTCACTTATTGTTGACGACTCCACTATGACTTGGACTCTCGAGCCTCGTGGTCAGTCTTCCGTCGGCGCTGTCATGTATGCGCTACTTCTTTCCATTCCCCTCATCACTGGAACACTGGCCGTCGTTGTCTTTATGTGGTCTTTCTACGGAATCAAATACAACCAGTTTGGTGTCAAGGCAAAGAATCACAGCAACTATCTCCCCATCTTCGGTGCCTTCGGGAACAAATCTACTTCGGATCTCAAGGAAGCGCTACCGATCTCGGAGAAACTCTTTGGTCACAAACACAATACCGACATCATAGGTTGGCCTGAGGATAAGAATAAGCGTCGCAAGGTTCTCATTGCGACTCTTGAATACGAGATTATCGATTGGAAGCTGAAAGTCAAGATTGGAGGTTTGGGTGTTATGTCGAGTTTGATGGGCAAGGCCATGACAGACGTCGACCTTGTATGGGTCGTCCCAAAGGTTAAGGATCTTGATTACCCTGCTGGCGAGCCTGCAGAACCCATTGAAGTTATTATCTTCGGCGAGCCGTACCTCATTGAAGTTGAAACGCACGTCTTGGACAATATCACCTATGTCATTCTCGACAGTCCTGTCTTCCGCGCTCAAACCAAAGCCGATCCTTACCCTGCTCGTATGGACGATCTCAGCTCCGCGATCTTCTACTCCACCTGGAATCAAGCCATTGCAGCTACCATTCGACGTCACCCTACAATCGACATCTATCATGTTAACGATTATCATGGCGCCCTTGCCCCGATCTATCTCTTGCCCAAAGTGATTCCAGTGTGCCTGTCTTTACACAACGCTGAGTTCCAAGGTTTATGGCCGCTCCGAACCAAAGAAGAGATGAAGGAGGTTTGCTCTGCGTTCAACATCAGCAAGGAACATTGCACCAAATACGTCCAGTTCGGAAATACATTCAACTTGCTGCACGCTGCTGCGTCATTCATCAGCACCCATCAAAAGAGTGTCGGTGTAGCGGGTGTATCTGACAAGTATGGCAAACGGAGTTGGGCGAGGTATCCTGCTTTATGGACCCTGAAACACGTGGATTCCCTGCCTAATCCCGATCCAACTGATATTGCAGCCCTCGATGAGAAGCCAATCAAAGCTCGAGACGTCCAGATAGATGCTGAAGCTGAGGCAGCTCGGCCAGAACTGAAGCGTCAAGCACAAGAATGGGCTGGTATCAAGCAAGACCCGAACTCAGACCTCTTTGTCTTCGTCGGTCGTTGGTCAAAACAAAAAGGCGTAGACCTCATAGCTGATATTATGCCATCTTTGTAAGTTCTCTGATCCCAAGTAATATGATCCCAAGTAATAGTGTAACTAACCACTCACTGGCTCACAGGCTGGAAAAGCGACCTTCAATCCAACTCATTGCCGTCGGTCCAGTGATCGATCTTTATGGCCGGTTTGCTGCTGAGAAATTAGCTAGGTTGATGGAAATGTATCCTGATCGCGTTTATTCAAAGCCTGAGTTTACGGCTCTCCCACCCTATCTGTTTAGTGGCGCAGACTTCGCTCTGATCCCATCCCGTGATGAACCCTTCGGATTGGTCGCTGTTGAATTTGGAAGAAAAGGTGCTCTTGGTGTTGGTAGTCGCCTTGGTGGTCTAGGTCTCATGCCTGGCTGGGTGTGTACTTAATCAATGAGAAATTCGGGCGGGTGCTAATATTGATATCCTTCTAGTGGTACCCCGTCGAGTCTAGCGCAACTTCCCATATGCTGTCCCAGCTGACCAAAACCATCAAGATGGCGCTAAAATCCACCGAAGAGGAGCGTGCTATCCTTCGAGCCAGATCAGCCGTCCAGCGATTCCCTGTTGTCGAGTGGCGTCAGCGAATGGAAGACTTCCACCGGCGGAGTATTACTACTAGTCGTAATGTCGCTGGCCACAACGCATGGCGCGAGTCCGACTGCGACGGCCACAGTATGTTGCCTATGGCTAATACAACAACCGATTGGAATCCTGTTGACCAAGTCAACCCTGCACAACCTGATTGGGATGCGCATAGCATGAACGAAGGTCGGCTGCATACACCAGGTTCTCCGGGACAATGGAGTCAAGATACTTTGTCTCAGAATGATCACCTGGTCGCGCCTCCCCTTCTCAACAACACGGGTACCCGTAAAGGCTCTTTCGAGACGGATACCTCCAACGAAGACTATTTCTCGCATTCTCGAGGTCCAAGCTCAAATAACGAGACTCCCCAGGCATATGATGACTTCCTTGAGAGAGCCAACCGCGCCATCGCTCGGGAACAAAAGGGCATTCCCGACCCATTTGTCGACGCTAGTCTTATGCCTAATCGACCATTCGGTGTCCATTCACGCGTCCAAAGCGTCGAGTCTATAGCATCCATAGTTGATGAGAAGTCCAATTCGCCACTGAATAAGGCGATCGCCTCGGTAACCTATATTTTCCTTCTTTGTCTTCCTTTCTAATCATTGCTTAGTTCACTGATGCCGATGGTGGTGTTGCTTCGCAATTCGTGCAAAAGCTGCAAGCGCTCAATGCAAAAAATTCTGAACACGAACTCTCTATTGAGAAATTCCTTGTAAAGAGTGAAGAAGCCTTCTTTGGAAGAGTACGCAAGGAGAAACTTTCCAGCGCAGCAAGCATCATATCCTCGCAACGCGATTCTGTTTGGGGTACTCCTGCGCCTTCCATCTACTCTCGTTCGGATTGTAAGTAATCACAGAGGCATAACAACCAGATGACTGACTCTGTGTCCATTAGCTCCCAATACTCAAGGCTATTCTGGCACATCCGACTTCGAGAGCCCACTCAATCGCTCACAAGATGTCGTTGTGATGACGAGACTACAGATCATGATGGCGAGAGAAATTGGAGGGTGGCCTCTTTATACTATCGTTATTGCACTTGGACAGGTAAGCGGTACTGAGCCTCATTTACCTATCTTGCAATTGATGTATCTTTCCAGATGCTCAGCGCGACTAGCTTCCAAATCACCCTTCTTTCTGGCCGAAACTGGCAAGACGATGTTCAGCTCTATGTTCTAGGCGCGGTCTTCCTCGCCGCGTCATCGGTCTGGTATCCCCTCTTCCGTCTCAAGCCCTCGGTTTACGTCTTATCGGCGCCTTGGATTTTCTTTGGCCTTGCATTTTTCTTGATCGGCCTTCCATCTGTCGCTTCAGTGCTTGCTCCGGCTCATCGCGCATTATCCAGTGCCGCAACATGGTCCTATGCAGTCGCATCTGCCGCAGCCTTCCTTTTCTTTGGCTTGAATTTTGGAGAGGAAGCTGTATGTCTGATACGACATCTTGTTTAAGTGTTTATTAATCTCATTTTTGAAGGGAGCCGCAACCGAAGTCTGGACGTTAAGGGCCTGTGTGGTCCAAGGCTCGCAACAAATTTGGGTTGCAGCATTATGGTATTGGGGTAATTCTCTAAATGGCGCCCAGGATGATGTTATACCTCCATGGTGGATCGTGCTGATTGTATGGCCGTTGGCCATCATGAGTTTTGTGTTCGCATACCTCATGCTATATGGCTTACCAGGTTCGTCCTTAATCGAGACGGTGATCTCGCTGGAATACTAATACCATGAGTGTCTGTAGAATATTATCGGCAAACACCACCCAAAGTGCCTCACTTCTTGAAGACTCTTTTCCGGCGTAAACTAGTGTTATGGTTCTTGGCATCAGAAATCCTACGAGACTATTGGTTGAGTGGAGTACGTCAGTCCATGCACTGTATGTAACTCGATTTGACCATACCTTTTTAGCCATACGGGCGCAACTGGAGTTTCCTCTGGGCCGTCCCAATACCTAAATGGCAGATCCTACTGCTTGTCGTCCTATTCTTCGTTGGAGTATGGGCTATGATGATGTTAATTCTCACGCATTTCAGCAAGACGCATACTTGGCTGCTTCCTGTTTTTGCGGTTGGCCTTGGTGCACCTAGATGGTGTCAGGTGAGATTTTCTCTGATCTAAATTTATCATCCATCTTGAATTATCTTGCCAGATGCTCTGGGGCACGTCTTCACTTGCTTTATATATTCCTTGGGCAGGGAATGCCGGCCCTTATCTTGGAGTATCCTTATGGCTCTGGCTTGGTGTCCTGGACGCTATACAAGGTGTGGGTTTGGGCATGATCTTGCTTCAGGTGAGCTCTGCGCTGAGGTTGATGATGCCTTGTCTCAACTATCGTTGAATAGACGCTGTCGAGACTACACGTCTGTGCTACACTGGCCTTCTCACAGATCATAGGTTCCATCTGTGTGATGATAGCTAGAGCTACCGCCCCAAATAGAATAGGACCAGGAAGTGTTTTCCCTGATGCAGCCAAATGGGATTTTTCAGATGGACTACATGGTCAGTAACAACGTTCATCCCCAGTCATACTAAAGTAACGCTGGTACAGGGAGTCCAATGGCTGCCCCGCTCTTCTGGATCGCTCTGATATCGCAGCTTGTTATCGTCCTCGGCTACTTTTGGTTCTACCGAAAAGAGCAATTAGGTATGTCTTTGGAATTCTTGATGCTACTATGCCCGTCTAATCCGTTGGTGCTAGCTCGCCCATGATTATGATTCTCCCTCGTTACGATAATTATAGAACAAACGCTATCTCACTACTTTACATATTTGCGTTTTCGGGACTTACTGTCGCTCGTTACATATGGACAAGCATACATTGGACATTGTATCCGTACCATAGAACTCACACTCACTGCATATTGTTCGACGCTAGTGTAGAAAACCCGCCCTCGAGTGAGACGGCTTTATATATTACATACCATGCATAGAATACCAGCTTGGGATACCTCATAATGTAGCGAAACCATCAGATGTTTGTTATACATCAAACGCCAAAAGCGTCGCTAAGCACTTCAGATCGAGTTCTCAGATCAGGTTCACACTCAGTAATTTATCGAAGTCAGACGATCGGTCACGAAAAGTCACAAAACTACCACTAAGTCAGCGAAAGGTCAACTTAGAGTAAAAAACCCAACAATGTCTTATTTTAGTCAATTGCGGAGTGACATAATCAGCCTATAAGCCGAATATAAGTCAAATTAAGTCCAAACAAGTCAAGGATTGAAGTCAGTGATTGAGACTCAAGATGACCGTGTGACGAAATATCCAACAAGTGAAACACAATGCAATCTGCTGTAGTAAACTAATTATGAAGAGGTTTTGATACTCTACTAACACGATCATACAGTATATGATCATGAAGAGTCTCACAAAATTTTCTTGACCAAGGCAAGGGGTTGGTATGCTGGAAATTTACGAGGCAGAGGGATGAAATTGTCTAAGTTATCTGTATAGCTGGTTATATGTAGCGGGTAGTAAGCCAAAGAAAAGCTTCTTTGGCTGAGTGGTATTGCGTGTGAGTTTCAAATTCTAATGTTGCCTGGAGGTTGCTGGTTCGAACATCAATGTATGCTGGTAAATTTTTGTAATTTTTAGCTCTCAATTTAGACTTCGCTTATCAAACCGCTTCATTAGTTAGCCGAGTGGACCCACAACAAGTCGTTTCAAGGTAAAAAACACGCCGAAAAGTCAGGCTAAGTCTCTAATTAAGACTTAGCCTGACTTTGGCCTGACTTTGATATTTACTGAGGTTCACAAGAGTCTGATATACTTTTTAACTGAGTGGGGGGTTATGCATTGGTACTGTAATACATGATTGTGTGGATAATGTATGCATCTAATTGCTGAATGACCAAATCATAAAACCGATATGTTTTGTCCAAGACGTCGATGAACAAATTCCTAACTAGGGCCAGTGGAGTGGCATTAGAAGCCACCCATGCCGCCCATACCACCCATACCACCTGGCATACCGCCGGCAGGCTTGTCTTCCTCGGGAGCATCTACGACGCAGCATTCGCTTGTCGTGAGCAGACTAGCCACGCCGGATGCGTCTACCAACGCCGTCCGTACAACCTTCAAAGGGTCTACGATACCGGCTTTAATCATGTCCACATACTCGCCCTTTGCGGCATCATATCCCCAGTTGAACTTGTCCTCAGAGCCATACTGTGAAAGAAGTGTGCCCACGATGACGGAAGACTCCTCTCCTGCGTTGTTGAGGATTGTGCGAGCAGGATTTGTCAGTGCGCGACGAATGATGGCAACGCCAAGATCTTGGTCGAAGTTAGCAGTGGGGATGGGCTGGGCATTCGGTGAAGTCGGTGACGAAGTTGATGAACTACCCGGGGAATTGGTAGCGAGCATAAGGCTTGCTTTGAGGAGAGCAACACCACCACCAGGAAGAATACCCTCCTCAACAGCAGCACGTGTGGCATTCAAGGCGTCGTCGTACCGATCCTTCTTCTCACCCACTTCAACCTCGCTTGCACCGCCCACCTTAATAACGGCAACACCACCGCTGAGCTTTGCAAGACGTTCTTGAAGCTTAGTTCGGTCGTAGTCGGAGGTTGTGGCGTCGGCGATGAGTGAGCGGATTTGCTCGCAGCGAGCTTGAATTGCATCCTTCGAGCCTTCCCCGTTGAGAATAATCGTGTCGTCCTTGGTGATCGTGATCGAACCTGTAGAACCAAGCATGTCCGGGGTTGCCCGTTCGAGTTTGATGTCAAGCTCGTCCGTGAAGACTGTTCCACCAGTGAGGATGGCAAGGTCACCTAAAATAGATTTACGGTTGTCCCCAAAGCCGGGAGCTTTAACAGCGGCGACTTGCAATTGTCCACGAAGCTTGTTAAGGATGCAAGCAGCAAGTGCTTCCCCGTCGATGTCCTCAGCAATGATAACAAGAGGTCGACGAGCTTGTGCAGCCGCCTCCAGCGAGGGCAAAATATCCTGGAGCACAGAAATCTTCTTCTCGCTTAGAAGGATGAGAGGTTTCTCGAATTCGACTTTTTGAGTCTTAACATCCGTAATGAAATATGGTGAGATGAAGCCTCGGTCAAATCGCATGCCCTCGGTAATCTCAATCTCGTCGTCAATGGTTCGTCCCTCTTTCACCGTGATGACACCCTCCTTTCCAACCTTCTCCATAGCTTGTGCAATGAGGTTACCGACATGCGTATCACCGTTAGCAGAAATGGTGGCAACTTGTGCGATTTCAGCTGTGGTCGTAATATTCTTGGCGTTAGAAGAAAGGAACTGGACGACCTTGTCAACAGCAGCCTGGGAGCCACGTCGGAGGTCCATGGGGTTGCAGCCAGCAGCTACGTTTTTGACGCCCTCAGAGTAGATAGCACGAGCGAGTACGGTGGCCGTTGTTGTTCCGTCTCCCGCAATCTCGTTCGTTTTTTGGGCAACATCTTGAACGAGTCTAAATTTTAAACGATTCAGTCAGTCATGGCCAGACAGCTCTGTCCTTCCTACATACCGCGCACCAAGGTTTTCGAACTTATCTTTGAGAGATATTGACTTGGCAACAGTAACACCGTCTAAGAACGCGTCAAAACACAGTGGACATGCAAAGACAACGACTCACCCTTGGTTATTTTGGGTCCACCAAATGACTGCTCAATGATCACATTGCGACCTGAAGACGAGTATTAAGCTATCTGGTTGATGATGCATTCATTAGTTCACTACCTTTTGGACCGAGTGTGACGCTGACAGCATTTGCCAGAACATCTACACCCTTCAGAATTGAAGCCCTACCCTCGTTAGAGAACTTAATCTCTTTGTGGGCACCGCGAGCCAATATAGGCTTTGCGGCTTTCGCAGCTGCACGACGAACAGCGCGTGATGAAGGGGCTGACAATCGATGCATTTTGCAGCAAACGGGAAATTGAGAGGTAAGAAAAGAAAAGAAAAGTTTACGGAAACTTGGAGAAAGTTCGACTTGCAAAAATTCAAAACCAAAGGCCTCAGAAGTTAACAACAGCAAACAACAACCCCCCTGACCCGACTCGTAGTTGCGATCATCGATCACCGTTCCGCCCAAAGGTAGTGCGCATCTCCACAAGTGTCCCACAACGCGACGCGGAGCACATTACTATTAGCCGGTATAATGTCGACCACCTCGCCCACTCTTAAATGTCACCAAGTTTGCAATCAATGCGAACCCTCCTATTCCCATCGGAATGGTAGACCGTATTGCTTGAATCCAGGCCTCCGCCGATAATGCCAATGAATAGTTCTTCCGATTTCTCAAGATTCGCAATTACACCTTCGCGTTGAGTGTGGATCTATTCTTACGGTCGCACCACGCTCCTCTGAGCGTGGATTTGCCCGAAATGGGATATATGCTCTCACTGGACCCAACTGCTTTGCGTAAAGGGAAGTCGTTTGCTGAAGCATCAGTGTGTCACGCTGTATGCGCAGCATATGGAGTCCAACGAACGTTCGTAGCGGGACCACACCTACTGAACAGTGAAGATACATAAAAGCCAGGACACTATCTGCGTAGTAACGGTTTTACTGACGTTTTCCTTTGAGTAAGCTCAAGATGCAACCACTCATCTTGGCCCTAAGTTTACTGGCTCTTGGTGCCAAGTCTACCCTGCTTTTGGAACGTAACCTAGCCTATCGTTCCCCATTCGTGAACCACCCAGAGGTTGGTAAAAGCCTACATCCATCGCCATCAGTTGTACTGACCATCTACAAAACATAGTTTGCTCACGACACTCGGGCAATTCATTCTCGCCACATTCAACACTCCCGCCGCCAAACTCAAGATGCCTCCCCTTTCAAGGACGAGCACTATCCAGGTTTCTATGGAAGTGATTTCAGTAATGTGACGGAACCTATAACCTTTTAATCCAATATGATTGATAATAGATCCGATGTAGAGTCCGTTTGTCTGGAATGGTGGTTTAAATTTCACTCATTCTGGTATTGTGCCCTTGATCATGTCCGAGAACCTTGCTGATCGATAAATAGTGGCCAGTGTAAGCCCTGCAAACAGTCTACAATAATGGTGCCTTGATAACCCCATCCAATATTAAAGGGAGACCCGTTCGATACCTCCGTCCTACTGTGGACTCGAGCAGAACCAACTTCAGCGTCTGGTGTCCTGCCTGATCAAAGCGTTCCAGTTTGCGTCTCTTTCAAAATCTCGACATCGAATAGCCTGCGCCCCGTTATTGATTCTGGAGAGGCGTTCACTTCTTACGACGTTGATTTTACCGTAAAAGTTGAAGCAACCCGTTTACTCCCTGACACAAGATATTTCTTTCAGTTCTCTGATTGTACCAACCCACAATCCGTTAGTCCTATCGGAACCACGAGAACTCTCGCTAGTCCAAATAGTGGGTGTTTCTATATCGGTGAAAGGTTCGGACATCTATATGTAGTTTATCAGCGCCCGCGGAAAGGGTTAATGGTGGAAAACCTCTAACGCTCGCCGTGTTCTCCTGCTCCCGATTCCAAGACGGCAAGTATAGCAGGCAGTACTTCAGAAGTTGTAACCTCACTACGTTACAGGTTACTTCAATGCTTATGGATTTGCTGCCCGTAATACCAGTGCCGATTTGTTCATTCACTTAGGAGACTATGTACGTCACTTCCCAACTCTATTGCGCTATCTCCTCATTGACCATGCATATCAGATATACGAATCTCTAGGGAACGGGTACGAAGCATTCTCGTTTATAATCACTCAGCCTGACATCGCCATGCAGTGCGCGGATTGGTCGCGCTGTCCTTGGACGCGAGCTCGCTACCATTCACGACTACCGACAGCGCCTAGCACAGTATCGAACAGATGTTAGTCTATCTTTCGCGCACCAATCAGCACCCTGGATCACTACTTGGTGTGTTTCTTATTGCATTCAACGATACTGATGCCAATTCAAGCTTTACTTCGTAGGGTTAGAGAAACAACTATTATATATAGCTTGTGCTGATTCTTAACATGTCACTAGGACGATCATGAGGTGATTATGTGCATGAAGTCGCTGTTCAAAAGCTCACAATCTCATGAAGGTTGCAGATAATGCCTGGAAAGCAGGCACCACTGATTCGAATGACACTACTGCGGGATGCTCGTTCTCTCCGTCTGGGGCTTGCTTCACAGATAGGAAGCTTGCAGCGGTCAAAGCTTACCACGAGTGGATGCCCGTCAGGCAGGTTGATAGCCATGATCAACTTCGCATTTGGAGGAACTTTCAGATAGGTAAACTCTTGGTAAGATCGACAATATTGCTGATGCCACCGGCAGCTGATGTCTACCAAGGATTTGACCATTCTGGATACTCGTAAGTTACAATTCGACGAGATTAGGAAATCTGAGATTGTTTCCGCCAATAGGCCAATACGACCGAGACGTTACCGATGTGATATTACAGCGCTACTCCGTGACGTCGTGTGCTGATCTCTCGGTTTTGTAGGTTAACTATAACAGAGGTATGGATCTGGACTTAACCACTGACATAATGACTTACATTGCTTCTTAGCTCGTGAGCCATTCACCTTTGGCCTCAAATCCCACCTTGTCTTAGTTTCAAAATAGTTGTTGCCAGTTTGGCCGATTTTACTAACCGTTCTATCATGGGACTCACCCAGGAGAAGTGTCAGTGTTTCCTTTGATCCAGTCTGTCATCGAGCTCAGCCAATATAGGGTTTGCTGACACTCTGACGGAGTCAAAGCGTCGCAATGCTATATGGCGTGTTGTGGGGTAAGCTATTCCGTCCATATACGTGCCCAGTGGTTTGGGCCTTATTTCGCCTTCCAGTCAGCAGGTCGTTTTCAGTCAGCTCAACACATCCGGATCGTGTAAGGTGTTGTTCACTCGTTCGTGTCTATGTTATTAACCCTTTTCACCATAATTAGTCGATTTCGTACGCAATACTACTAAGTGTAACCGTCCTGAGTCTTACGGGGGGCTTAGGATGCTTGGGATGGATATCGTGCAAACCGAGCGAGGATCCTAGATCACCTCTACAGCAACAAAATCAGCAATACAGTTATCCTTGCTGGTGATAGCCATGCAAACTGGGTATCAGACCTTGCGCGTGCGTTCTTTACTGGTGCGAATTAGGTTGCGTATGCTCATATTTGTGGTATGCGTGCAGATCCCAACGATACGACTACGTACGTTTCTCGCCGATTATTCTCTTCGCGTGTTGAAACAAGACAGATACGACCCGATTACTGGCAAGGGTGCCATTGGAGTCGAGTTTGCTGGAACCGCAGTGACTTCTTCTTCCTCGTTCGGCGCTGGGATAACACCAGAAGCGGCTGACGCACGTTCTCGTGTATTGGTGGATGTCAACACCGATCTACAATGGAGCGAAGGATCCTTCCGTGGTTTCTTCACGCTCACTATTGATCCGCGAACCTTGAACGCGACGTACTATGGCATGAGGAATACCAGTATGTTTAGTCATCTTTCATATTTTGTCAAGCCGTCAATACTGTTGTTCAGGTTTCCCGAACCTGGATGGCTTTATGACCGCCCAGTTTGTCGTGAGGAACGGTGAGTATGACCGAGCAACACTGACACATATACTGATTGGCTGGACAATTAGGCGAGAATAGACTGCATCGTCCAGTAGCTGGAGGAAGTGTGAATGCCGGGGTGCTAAAATCGGCGGTAAATGGAACCAGCAATTAAATCGAGGACATGATTTGTATTGGACTACATCTCCACACCGTTTGTACCTCTACAGAATCCATAATTTGGGCTCACTGGGTTGGTTGGCGTGTGTGTGTGTGCTGATGATGCGCAAGATATATTATTGCGGACAGCAACCCAATGACTAGGAGATGAACGTGTTTCAGATACTTATTGGACAGCCCATGAGCAGCCATTTCAGCTTTGTGGCTTGTTTTTGCTACGAAAGCGAGAGAGAAGATCGACCAGGGTCTATATATCCAGATTGTGTTCCTCAAGATTGAGTGTGTTGACTCTAGATGCAAGCTGCGGTCGAGGTACTGGCCAGGGCATTGGTCCAATGAGTCTGCGTGGCGCAAGCTGCACTACACGTGACGGCGAATTCTCGTTCCTCCACAGTGACAGAACAGCCGCCCATTTGGAATTCTAACTGCACCGTGATCATGCTTGCTGGCCTTGGAGACTATGGGAGCGGGAGTGAAAGTGAAGGAGAGCATGAATCGAAAGGACCCTCTGTCTCCGTGAAGCCGTCACCGAATGTACTCGTCAAGAAACCTTCGGCTCTATCACTTCCTCCACCTTCAGCCCAAAAACCACAGGCAAAGGCCAGGCGACCGAAGAAGATTACAATTGGTCTACCCGCTCTACCAAGTACTGCTCAAGATGATGACGATACCGATGACCTGAAGAACGACAAACCACCCGCTAAGAAGGCACGTCTTGAGTCTGGAGCTGGGTCCTCTTCTCTACTTTCAATGCTACCAGCCCCCAAGCAGAAGCAACCAGTGGTTACACAGGAAAGGGTACTAGGTGGTGGACGAGGGCCAGGTCTTGTCTTCAATACTACCCCCTCTACGAGTATCGTGGCTTCCGCTTCGAACGAAGTAGCGACCGTCCAGGATGAGACAGAGGAAACAATATCTAACGTCAACCAGCCCGAGGATCCTGGCGATTCAACGACGAAAGCCCCGTCAAATTCGTTCTCGTTCTTGCCCACATCAGTCGCTAAGCGCAAACCAAATGTATCCGTAGAAGAGGGTCCCCGACCTAATGTCACACCCCATGTAGCTCCTACAAAAGACTTCTTCGGTTTGGGTATGTGAATATGACACGCTTTCGAATATGTGAGATCAAATTAACGACGATTGTGTTTAGGTGCCTCGTCATCTTCATCTTCCAAGAGTCTAGCTGTGCCGACATCCGTCAAGCCATCATCGATATCCATCTCTTCTGCACCTGAAATAGCCGAGTTTAAGCCTCCTCCTCCTACGCGCGAAGATCCGTACCCGGGGTACTATCTCCTTCCTTCAGGTGCTTGGGCTGCGTATGATCCCGAATATTACAATGCTTTCCTGAAGAAATGGCAGCGTGAATATGATGATCATGTTCGTGCCCTTGAGAAGGGCACTATCAAAGGATTCGAGGGTTCGGAAGAAACCGCGGAGGAAGTGAATGCTATGAAGGAGATGGAGAAAGCAAGGAGGGAAATCCAGGAGAGAGAAGCAAAAAAAGCGGTTACGAAGGATGCCAAGGGCGAACCCGCTAAGCCCAGAATGAACATCGATGTGCGTAACCTATGCGTCCTATTCAAAGCCGGTTCAACATTAATAACGACTTTATCAGCCTACCAAGCTAAGTGGTCGTGCAAAATCGCGGCATCAATTATCTTCGCTTCTCACTGAAGCATACCAAAACCGCGAAGCACTTGAGGATAAGATTGCTGAGGGGAGAAGAAACCGAAAAGAAGCTGGCAATAAATACGGTATCTTGAATGATTTGTTGTCGCTCTGCATGATCTCTGATATTCCTGTTCACAGGCTTTTGACGAGCATTATCCTTATACCCCCTTTGCGATTTACACCACGGATCTACCCATGCGCAACATTAATTGTATACTATTAGACATATTCCGCCGTGCCAGTCATCCCGACTACGCCTTCCTGGTTTACACACCACAGTCTGGCGGTGTTGCCCTCCCATCGACCAGCTATTGTCAATGGGCTGTTAACAAACAGCGGATTCTGCGCTCGATATGTAAGGGATCTAAGCTGTACGCTGGGTTTATTGAAAGTAAGAGTTTCAAGTAGCATCAATGCTGTGAGAGGACCATGTACCAGTCGTTCTGTATATGTGATGGTTAATAACGACTTGATGGATGAGAGCACAACTGTTTGAGCACCTGGGTAGCCTTCGGCGTTTTGCGCATATGCTTTGTCAAGGTGTATATGGTGCCCATTGAAGGTCAAGGCAGAGAATCGGAAGAGAGTGGTTGCGGTCGGAAGGTATGAAAAGGAGAAGTCCGAAGACGATGGTAAATCCTCGACTACACGGAATGCCTTCAATACAAGTTATTACGCTTGAAGTGAAGACGCACCTTCTCTCGGGCTACTTTTCCTGCTTCCAGCAGCAATAGGAAGATAAACATGGGCCCTTTCTTCCTCTACGCTATTTTCTGACTCGCCATCCATTTTGATATTGATCTTCTGAGCGACAAAGAGCATCGGTGTCCCTTTATCGAAGCCTTTCTTCTCAATGGACGCCAGACTAGACGTAGCGGTCGCCGCTCTCCCAACAACCAGTGGTTTCTTTGGATTCCATTTGATGTTCCCTCCTGCCCACATCCTACGCGTAAACGGATCAGGTGGGCAAAAGTCGGCATCCGTTCCATCTTTGCGTAGTATTGACTCTGGATTACGCGGATGGAAGAAGGCTAAGTGATGACCATAGCCTAAATCTTCGCCATCCTTAGGCTCTACCCATGGTCGTCTTACACCGTCTCGCGTTGGGAGAGTGACGTACAAGTCCGACAGGTGTTCTCGTCGTAATGTGTCTTGTAGAACCAGGGATTTCGGGGACGATATCCACTTGTCAAGCGCTAGGGTATTTATTTGCGAGCTAGTAGCTGATGCATGCAGGCATCGCGGAGCTCCTACCCTCACTATTGGCAACATTACTCGGGTACAAGCCTTGAAGCCTGCCGGATCGCTTCGCTCGAACACATGAGAACGTGATCAGCGTTCAGAGGGGCAATTCTCGTCAACTTTCAAGCCATAGAGGAAGTGACAATTGGTCTACGTAAATTGGCCAACTATGCAAAACGTTATATGCTCTCTTTCTGCTTATGACGACGCGGGGGGCCGCCGAATTCCGCTACATATGTTCCGTGAGGACTTAAAAGCGTTCCCAACCCCTGATGTACTTCAACCTGGTATTCTTCGAAAGGGAATACTTCACCATCGATGGCTAAGGCGCCTTTAGGGGCTAACGGTTTTACGCGGTACGCGTGCGCTTTGAAGTATTTTAGCTTGTGTGCGGTGGAATATGAGTCTGTATGCGGAGGAGTGGAGAAGGGGGAATATATTTACATTGGGATTCCAAAACGCTTCACCTCTTGGAGCCCCTTCCATCTCCCTGAGTACATCGCCTCGAGATGACTGCTATGATCAACCTTGGCCAAAGACTCCGGAATCGCAAATAGACTCACCAAGGGTTGTGCCATGACGTCTATCAGGCCATCATCAGGAAGTGATACAGGGAAAGCCATGAAATCACTTGGGGGCAAGCTATGAATCGGGTGGATTATTCCGAGAATGAAAGCTTCATGCGTACCGGCCAACATAAGGTCCTTTACCCGCGTAGACATACAGCAGTGGTTCGTCAATGACTGTCCAACCGTCCTCGTCCTCTGGCAAAAACTTGAGAGGCGGAAGGGAGGCATGGTCAGTTGAAGTCGGTATGGTTGGTGAAGACAGCTTGCTTTGGCTCTCCCGCCGGGCGTGTAGGGTGTCTACCATCCTGGACTTATCCTTCTCTGCTATCTTCACCGAAAGTAGAATAGGGCATGGTTTGAATTGGAGAACTTGGTTCGTAAACTGAGTCGAGTATAATGAAGAGCAATTCGGTAATACATACCTCCCCTAAGCAGACCATAGACAAAGCGTGAGTCCCCCATCCACCGTAGGTGTTCAGTCCCAATATCCAGTTCTGCCATCAAGCCGAGTGATTGTGACATGAATGAGAGTGTTCTTTTGCCGTTTTGCATTACGGAGAAAAGATCCACTTTCATAGGAGAACCTGTAAGTCGTTGGTAAGATATAACCGGGTATGAGGTTAACAGACGGGTCTCATACCTTTTATAGCGTTGAGAGCGGCCTCTACGACGTCGAATCCTGCCTGCAAGGGTTGAGCTTCAGTTTCGAAAAAAATATACATGACGATTTACGTCTAGTCCTAACAAGTTGAGTGACAACCCGTTGCCTGAGCCGGTCGGTATTGGGGCTATAGGGATCGACAAAGCCTTCGTCGGATGTTCGTGGTGTGCAAAGCCGTTGATCACTATAGGGTAATTGGTCCAGACTTGGAATAAAAAGTGGTGTTATGATGACTTGCCCTCGTGTATCAACCCATCCCCGGATACAGTTAACACAACATCAAAGTTTTCGAGCGGGAGTTGTTTGGCTATCTCGTACGCGTGCTGATTATGGGTGGTATCTAGATTACCTCGTTTTCAGACGCGTTTGCTGGATCGCACTTTCTGTACGCACATACGACGTCAAGCACACACCCTGCAAGTCTTAGGATAGGCTCGACTTTATGAGCAAAGATATGGCGTCCTTTCCCCTATACTCACGTCGAGTCAATTGAGGGAGTATAAGTAAACGTAAAGGACGCACCTTGCCGCTATGAGGGTTGACCAGCACCTTGACTCTCCTTCCTCTCTTTACACCTTGCGTACGACTTAGTGAACCAGCACGCTAAGTTAAAGGATAAAGTACCATTATACGCTTCGTCTATTGCTTTGGCAATGCATAGTGAAGCCTCGTTAGAATGGGATTCGTCGACAATACCCTTGATCTCGGATAGCACCCGTCGACCCTTTGTTTTCTTCAAGAACGCGACTTTGGCTATTCGCGTGTCTTCGTCGTACGAAGCGTGAAGGATATCACGAAAGGGGATCTCGTGGTGTCTGCGGTCTGTATATATTTGATTATTGTCAATTTGGCTGTGTTAATTTATTATATACCTGATACTTTGACTGATAAAACGACATTGTTGAGTGTGACCGAGACGGTAGGATTAGGAGACATGGTCACTGCAAGTTTGGAACGGCCGCGTATCGCCATAAGAAGTGCTTATTATTAGAAGCTGACCCGAGTCGGAACCTGTACTGATACAAGCACTATTCGTTGTGGTGGAGGGTGTCCAGCGCGTTGAGCTGCATACGATTCACGGTTCGTCCACATGGTCTAAGATTAGCATGCTGAACGTATCTATCGGCAGCCCGGCGGGATCAACATCGACATATATAAAACCATTCCCGTCAATCTGAGTCATTGCTATTCGCACTCTTCTCCAATGTTACCCGTGCACGCTGTCGCTCAGGCTGGTTTCGGAAAAGGAACGAATGAATTATATGATAGGTGTGCTATCCACCAGCACAGTTTCATTCAAAGTAATTGACATGGGACAGGGCGCGGCCATCTTATCAGCCGTACGTGTTGGCCCACATTCGCAATGCAGTCAGAGCAGAGCCCCCATTCAACGTTGTTGAGTGAGTTGATCCAGTGACAACATCCGAGCATCCCTTACTGGGCGACAGGATTGGATCTGGTACAGGTATATTTACGAGAGCCTTACTTGGCCACGAAGACTGGGCATCATCGATCAAGGCCCTTCGGGCCATAGAGCCTAGCGAGGGTATGCGTGAAACATTCAGCAAGAGTGTTCACGATGAGCGTGTAACCGTTGCCGAGGGTACATTCGATAGAATCAACGTAGAGGATGGATGGGCCGATTTAGTCATTATTGCTCAAGTAACATCCTCTGCATGTGTCAACCATCAATGCATACTCACCGAGGATAGGCATTTCATTGGTGTCCGGATTATGATTCGGCTGCTGCTGAATTTTCGCGCGTCCTTAAGCCAAACGGGGTCGTTGTCATGGTGTGGAATCTCGAAGATAGGTAAGTGGGTGAACTGTTCGAGTGGTCGATTTATTAATTGGGAAGCTCAGAGATGCGGCTGGTTGGGTAGCACAGCTGCGAGACCGCATAGAATCTCATGAGAAGGGAACCCCGCAATTCCGGCTTAACCTATGGCGCCAAGTATTTGATACACCTTCGTACAGGAGACTCTTCGAACCACATGAGGAAAAGACATGGCAGTATTCACTAATCGGCTCTCTAAAGGGGGTTATCGATAGAGCACATACCAAGAGCTATATATCCGTGCTTTCTGACGATGAGAAGGCTTCGGTCACGACCGATATCCAGGCTATTGTAGAGAGGGGAGACGGGCTCGAGTGGATTGATAAGGAGTCGGGTACTTTTGAATACCCCTACAAGACCCTAGTTGTTGTCGCTCGTAAACGACAGGAGTAAATACATTCCTGGTAGGTTTTGAATGCAGATTTTAGGGGCAGGAACCTGCATCAGCTGATCATCGATCATGTGCGGTCCCTGGACCTGATGTCTCGGTGTGAGTCATGAATACATGACGTCTCACTTTTCCTTGTTCTTCACGTCTATATAAACCCCCATCTGCTGTCGAATAGCCCCCATCTGTTGTCTAATACTTCCCATCTGCAGTTGTCAAATATGCCCCGTCTTCTGCCGCTGCTATGCTCGCTTTTCTGAATAATACACCAGCTACGTTTGCCGTCAATCGTCTACTTCCTCAGTCGACAGTATCTCGGGCCTTCGTGAGACAATATCCATCCCTTGTTTCAAACATCAATTATTCGATGTCTTGTGGTCGTGCCTTAGCCGGTTGAGCCCGCTTAGTCAGCGAACAGCGCCTTTTTCCGCGTGAGATAGCCACTTAGCGCGGGTGCATCGTAGCCAACGATAATCATTGTTCACATTTTCTTGGATATTTCTCTTCATGGTCAGGCATAAATGACGAGGGCTACTACTCAAGGTCCCCCAGCTCTAAAAACTTGAATCAAGGCGCTAACAAAACCACAAGATATCCAGATTGCCTGCGGCGAGGAGGCTTGCTTCATATCATGGACTACGTTTAGAAAATGCTCTTACCATGTCAGACATTTGATCTTGTGTTTTTAATCACATTGTTGGCAAATGCCCTATGCCTACGTCTAAGTATCTCATACTGCATGTATGGCTGTTGTTGATTCTTGTACAGCTCATCCTCTTGAACACTATAATAAGGACATAGCTTCTCTTAAAGTGTGCTTATTTTCTGCAATCCCTCCTATTAGGCGCGAGGATCTTTGATTGTTACTTCTGCGTAATTCTGTCGATTTTGAGCCATCGGTTTCTTTTCTATGATGCAACGAAGATTGAAGTCACATATTTGCTCACTTTCTAAAGGGAAGCAGGCTGAATCGCAGAGGCAGGAGTAAATACATTTGCCAAGTGTCCATGCTACTAATAGTAAATGAATGTCAATTACATAAATACCTTGCTTGCTTTGTTTTCTTTCAGATCACACATTTTTATGTATAGCCGCCCATTTATTATTCTTGAAGGTATAAGTTTTTTTTCAAGACGGACAGAATGTTTGAACGGGAATCGTATAATCGTACGTGAGGTTGCGGCAGTTGTACGAAATTACAAAACTTCGAGGGGACCAGGTAATGATTAATGAACCGTGACACAGTAGGACGCGTTACAATCAGTGACAGACGCGTTTTCGTTGATCGAATTTCTCACGTGACAGTGTTATATTCAAGCTCCGCACCGTCAATCCTTCATAAACCGGACGCGGTTCTAACTGGTGGCGACTCACACCTCTCTTAGAACCACCATCCGCCACTTCCAACTTTGTAAGTTCTATTGGGCTCTATCGATTGCCATTGTAATTCAACAGCTTCACAGTGTACACGTGTAATTTACACTAATATCAGTATCAATGGCTCCTAAAGTGCGTATACCTCTACGCAACTATCCGACGCGCAATAACATCATGCATTCACAGCCCGCATCCACTGCTGGCAAAGCTCCTGCCTCAACCGCTTCTAAGGCACCAGCAAAGGCCGAAACACCCAAGGCGGCTAAGAAAACTGCAAGCAAGAGCAACGCTTCAGCAGGTGCGGACGGTGAGAAGAAGAAGCGAAAGAAGACCCGCAAAGAGACCTACAGCTCTTACATTTACAAGGGTATGTGTTCATTAGCTTTCTCGCGCTAATCTTCCTGCTCATTGTCCTCAAGTTCTCAAGCAGGTACACCCTGATACGGGCATTTCCAACAAAGCTATGGCTATCTTAAATTCGTTTGTCAATGATATCTTCGAACGTATCGCCACAGAGGCTTCCAGTTCGTATCACTTGATTGTCTCGTCTCTTATCCATTGGCTTATGAGCCCTCTGCCAGAACTTGCTGCGTACTCTAAGAAGTCGACCATCTCTTCTCGAGAGATTCAAACTAGTGTGCGTCTAATTCTGCCTGGTGAATTGGCTAAACATGCCATTTCAGAGGGTACCAAGTCGGTAACCAGTGCGTGGATTTTCCTACGCGTTTTCGCGTGGTCGCTGACTTCTCGTGCGCTTTCTCAGAGTATTCCGCGGGCTCCAAATGAGTGGTTCTGTGTTCATTGGACTATATCATTATTGTATTTCATGTTTAGGATATTCATATAATTACATTTGCAAACATGTATTGCATGTCGCGTATGGGCAGTTAGAATCAATTCTTCGTGATCCATTTTTGACCTGAGGCGGCTTGGGTTCTCACGGTCTTTCCACTACAACGCGTCTGTACTCAGTACTCAGCAGTATTGCAGTGTTGCTTTGAGTATTATATATATGGCAACATTTTCGTCTCCAGCCCCTCGTAGGTCAAGCCGACTGCGAACTCTTGCTACATCACCTCCGCGACGACCATGGGTAGCTAGCAAGCCAACTTCCAGACGCGCCACCCCTGTAGCTGAAGATGATCCTCTTGCAACCATGGAAATCGATGAGGTAGCGTCTGTTGTTTCTGAACGGACATTGCAGCGTCCACCTGGGGAGACCGTTTACGCGAAATCAGACGAGCTGTTGGTCACGTTTTATGCAAATTTACCAGTGGAGGTGAAGCAAATATTAACAAGGGCTAGTTCGTCACAGAAAGTTTCTGTTGTCCCGCTTAGACTGACGAAGTATTCGCAAAGATTACGAACACGATATCTATACCGGAGATATCGACACTTTGACTGGTTTTGCTCTTGTTGCATCAGTCCAAACATGCTTTGTATGGCAGCATGCTCAGGTGTGTTCGGCGACTGTGTTTCTCCATTGAACTTACTACAAGGAACACTTAGGCCGTGAAAGGAACTCCAACTTGCTACATTTTTTCATGCCCCCAAGACGACCGCCAATCAAGTCCACCCCACCATACTCTTGTACCTTTCGGGGCGACCAGAGAACCAGGACTCATTCTTATCTCACCGCTGGGTGAAGTTAGGTTTTGGGATAGCATTGGTATTGGCCTCGCTGGAGGTGAAAATTATGTGACCTTGAACCTGGAGTTATCGGAAGGCGAGCAAGTTACAACCCTTAACCGCGCCGATGTACGAAACCTCGTCTTCACATGTCTTTCTCTACTTTACTGACTGTTACCAATAGCCGCAGACTTTCATTGCATCAACCTCCTTCGGACGCTTCTTTCGCATGACTCTAACATCTACGAATGGAAAG
Organism: Pleurotus tuber-regium; assembly: GCA_014058305.1. NCBI lineage: Eukaryota > Fungi > Basidiomycota > Agaricomycetes > Agaricales > Pleurotaceae > Pleurotus > Pleurotus tuber-regium. The sequence continues at coordinate 1,995,065 of JACFYU010000026.1, read as the reverse complement.
CATAATCTAACCTGGCATCCCTTCGCCAGACCTGTTCCTTCCCTATCTCTTTCTCGCCTTATACCTTTCTTTAGTGCTTCTACATCTCCGAGTCACCTAGCTGAGCCCGGCAATATCAATGCGGTAGCCCTGGGCACTAGCCATCCGAGTGGGCAGCAAGACGTTTGGGCCTTGGTTGATACTCGCGTACAAAAATGGGAGATGCGTCCAGAAGGGTGGGAAGAGCCTCGTATGGAAACTGAAGTCGCAACTATAATAAGTACCGCTATTCGAAGCGAGTTTGGGGATGGGGTGGAAGGCGATGATGCAAAACTGGATCTTGAGCTCGTGGACACCGCCCTTGACAAGTGCGATTCCAGAAATCCTCTATTTATACGCCTTTCTGACAATGGGTCTAGATCCGGGAAGCTTGTCATTCTGGTTTCCTATGCAGGGAAAGAAGACTTTACTTCAATGGCCGTGGACATGACGAGTGCTCGGCGTATATATGCACTTGTCTTTATGACACAGCAAATAGATACCCTTGCAGTGGACTGCATCAGACTCGTTCCTTATCAAAGCGTTAGTGTTTCTACTCTCGGTGACTTCGGAATCTCACATAACCGTCACAGACTTCGACTTCAGGCGCTGCTGTACATGCAAGAATTCAGCTTGTGTCGGGCGGAACTCTCGTCGTGATTCAATTTGGAGACATTGTCGCAATTTGTGCTAAAGGTGACTAATTCTCTTCCCCCCCAAACTTGTGGATATTGCTAAACCATGGGCTTTTAGAATCCGGTTACAGAGATAGACTCGAATTCAAAGCCAAGTCGGACCGAACTTTGGGAGTTGGAGTAGTTAATGAGGAGAACGCTGTACTCGTTCTGACCGCCACTACCATGGTGAAGACATATTTGGACGTTGACAAAATACGAGCCTTCAATCCTGAGTAGGTGTGGTTCTTCCCTTCTACGTAGCTGTACAGCTGATTCGGCTTAGGACTGGACAACCTGGGCTCGTTAAGTCTATCATGACTCAAGCCATACTATACGGATCTTTGCCTGACGTGAGTTCTGATGGCCAATTATTCACTAACAGACCTGACGATTATGTATGAATACAGAACCCCCTGCATTTCAGTTTCCCTCCAGAAGTCGAAGCGGAGAGCCTGATGCAAGGTGCTGAGCAACTAAGTCGGGCCATTCTTGAGTCCAGTAAGTAAACCATCTCCTAGTACCAATTCATTCATCTAAACCGCGGTCGCATCAAGATCCCGAGCTCGTCCGTCGAAATCATGATTTGGGTACCCAGATGAAGACCAGACTAGATAGGCTCGCGTGGTTGATCGCATTTATCAACGATAATGCTATGCTTCTCAGAGTAACCCCTTTATAATATTTTGTTCTTCGTCAACACTAACTTTGCACTCTAGATGGCACAACGTAGCAGACAGAAGTTGGCTACGGACGCGGAAAAGCTTCAAGCAGGATACGACCTTTGGGTTCTTCATAACGATCTTTTAGCGTGCGTATACTATAACTCGCTGTTTCCGTCTCTAACATCATCGGTATTCCGAATAGGACTTCGCCGCCTCACAGCGTCTTGAACGACGCAGTGGCTTTGTATATGAAGGACATACATGAAGAACATCACGAAGATTTGATGCGTGCATTCTTTCGGCTTCATGTAGCAGACATCGGCAAGCTATTGCGAAAGGTGGAGATAGCTGTTAAACGATCCCCGCAACAGGGACTACATACGGCAAGCTTGTTACCCGAGGCAAACCGTATCGTTTTGGTGCGGTGAAATTGCGTTAACATCGGGCATAAGGCACTCACACTTGTGGCTTAGACCGTACTCAAGTCTGCCTTCAAGTTCCGAGAAGATAACAAGGATCAATACTGTCTCGAATGGCCTATGATCAGTCCTTGGACAAGTAGAGCATCTATGATTGACGTCGTGCTTAGCCTCTTCGAATCGACGACCAGTATTGTGGATATACCCAGTCCTGATAGACAATTACATCAAAGACAAGCAGAACCTAGTTCTCAACTGCCGGACTTGGCCACCATTTTGTTTGCTTGTATACAAGAAAGACTAGATTGGCTGAGCAGGTAAGTGCCAGCAATCGGGTTAATGACGTTTACTAATCTTTTCCAATAGTACTATTGCCACAAGCGAAACAGGTGTCGAGCGAGATCGGGATGAACTTGAGCAACGGTTTGCCCTTCTCAGGCCGGAGGTTCTTGAGACTCTTCGTAAGTCCTTGTTTTCTGCCTATGATCTGAGTCTGAACATCCATCCAGGAAGGCTCGGGTACTCTTCTGCCGCGCTAAGCCTTGCTGAAACATATAGAGACTTCAGCAGCTTGACCGCCCTATGCCATCGTGACACTGTGTATCCCCCTCATGAAAATCCCCACATCACGCGCATTCAACGCTACATCGAGAAATTTAGAGACGATTTTACATCAGAGCTCTTCGGATGGTATATCCGACATGGTATGGCTAAACAAGATTGATTATCTCTGACAGACCTGATGCCTTCCGTTAGGAGAATTACGAGTTATGTTTGCGCAAGAGGACGTATACAATGTACATCTGGATAGATTTTTCGCGACACATAGTCATCCCGGCATTTCATGGTTGCACAACTTGGGCAAGGGACGATACGACACTGCTGCTGAGACTCTATTGCAGGAAGCTCAGCGGGCCACCAATCTTGAGAGCAAACATGTAAGTATTTTCAAACTAAGTCGTCGAAATCCATGTAGCTGATACTTGCTTGAGTTCATGTTCAGTATTGGTAAACTGTCTCAGCTTGTCCATCTGCAAGAGAAGCAGCCTTCGGCTGACACAGCAATTTTGGATTGTGGGTCTGTTCTAGCTCTTACTTTCCTAATGCTCATTGCTCGTAGCTTTCCACGATGGTCTCGATTTCGTTAGTGTCCATGAGACGTTAGTCGGAGAGTTCAAGTCCTCGCTACCGAGTCGTGGCAAACAATCATTAGATGCTCAAGTTGAAAACATTCTGCAGAGCAGGGCACATCGGCTTTCCTCCTTGCCTGGATTAACTCTGGTATGACTTTCCTTTCGCCATCAGCTTGAGGCCTCGTTTCACCAGGTTTGTTAGGCCTTTAAGCGGTTCGTACGAGAGCTCCTCCAGGGAAAGGCACTCTCAGCAGAGGATATTGCGGATGTCTTGACTTTGCAAGATAACTCGTCCTCAATTGACAATTACATCATTGCATTGCAGTTACTAGCTCAGTCACAGGTATCGGCGGTCTGAGTACTGAGTCTCCATTTTCAGCTGAACAACCTTTACAGGACTTGCCAGACGCTCGTAGATTATTTGCGTTCCGAAGTGTTTGGCGTCGAATATACATACATGACGAGTAGGTCGTCCGGCCGTTTACTTGGAACATTAGTTACTAATACTTGGTAGTTGGACACAAATTCTCCAAACAGCCAATATTACGGATGCCAAGTTGACCGAACGCCTACAGCAAACGGCTGCCTTTGCCACCCTTTGTACTATTTACCAGCAGCATCACCAACCCTTGGGCTACCAGTTAGCGCCTGATGCCGCAGCGGTTATACCCACTGCTTCTGAGATCAGTTCCCGCTGGTCAGGCATGTCAAACGATGAGATCGAAGCACTTGAACACGATTATCAAGCGGAATGCGAGATGCTCAGTGCTTTGGACTTGAGCGATGTGTATACTCGAGTACAGGAGTTGGTACACCAGGTATCAGCTTAAATCTGAAATAATGTTATTTATCGTTACAATAGCCACAATTGAATGTCACTAGCACTATACCCATGCTACTACACCTTCGGACCCGCGAAACGAGATTTAAGCCTATGGTAATTCACCCGTATCCCCAGCAGCATGCAATCAATCAGCCTTTTCCGCCATTCTGCTGTGTAGGCGTCTGTTCGTGGTGCTTCTTGCATAAGCCATTGAGTGTAGAATCCGGACAATGCTCGCTCTTTATCCAAAGCAGAGGCCGTCTTTGGAAGGCTAGATACGACGGCCTCTTTGCCCGCCTCGAAACGTAGGTTACTCTGTGAGATTACATTGTCACACCTTCGCTCATAGCTAAGGGAAGGACACGCACATCCGTCCAGAAGTTTTGGTGAAACGCATCAAGTTGTTGCCTGTGTAGTTTATACTGCAACTCTCGGTCATCTTTTTGTGGTACCGCATTCGGAGTAAACTCGTAGAGGGAGTAGGGGTGGTTGAGGTTGGAGTTTGCGGGAGATAGCGGAAGGGAAGGCCCATCGTCGTACACGACAGGCCGTAAGTTGGATACTGGATCTATCGGCCCAACCCAAAGATATCTCTTCCTACCGCGTACCGAGCGCGAAGTCCATTTTGTAAGCGTTGATGAGCGAGCAAACATTTTTGTGGTCGTTACTTGCCCATGTAATTTCTTCACGGACTAGAGTAAGTCCAATACAAAAAGAGCGCTTACTTAGTCACAGGCGCGGTACACATAGGAACCGTTTCATGGTAAGATTTATACTATTATCTGTCCTTATGCAGAGTATTGCATGCTTCTGATAGGTAGATTAACCCCAGCAAACTAAGGTAACTAGTAGAATAATTTTGAGAACGACTTTCCCAAACCCTTGAGACCCATATCTTCGGCAACGTCTTGCCAGAATCCTTGCTCAGCGTTGGAAGGAGCTGGAGCCTCTGGTGGTTGAGAGTCAGCTGGAGGGAGATTTGCCTCGAGAAGATTGTGCGAAGGGCCACCACCAGGATGTGTACCTGCGCCAGCTACTACTACTAATTTTGGGAGGACGGGCTCTAAGTGGTTTTCTTCAGCGGCAGCGGACTCTGTCACCTGGGATGAGTTCCAGAGGTCGGGAACGTAAGGCTACGGGGTAATCATTAGTACGGTAGAAACTACAAAGGACCGAGAGAAAACGCTGCATGATTAGCAGGATGCTCACTATTTGTATTGGAGGTTCGGGTTCGGGCTCGGAGACATCAGGAATAATAACCTTGAAGAAGTCGTCCGAAGGCATTTGTACGTCTGGGTAGCTGGGCTTTCCGGGTGCTTCTCCTTCAACAGCAGAGGTAGCACTTGTCGAGGCACTTCGGCTGGATAGAGGTGGCGGTGTCTGCGAGCCAACTTCGCCCAAGACACTCAGCTTCTCATGCTCTTGAATTCGCGATATCAGGCTGGCTTTATTCCCCTTCCTTTCAAAGACGATCAAATGAGGAAAGGGCGAGAGTAAATCGGACTTACGTCGACAATCCTCGGTTTTTGGCCTCTTTCTTTAACTCAGCAATGGTTTCATTCTCCCATGTTCGTGACAGCAGAACAGAAGACACCAGAGATCTAGTTTGTCTCGTAACAGATGCCCTCAGCGGATGGCGAAGAGCGATTGCGAACATCCTCGGATAGGTTAACGGAGGAGAGTCAGTGAAATTTCATCCACAAAAGCTCACGTGCTCCGAGATCGTTCACCATGTGGCAGGGTATTATACTTACACTCGAACCCTCAAGTTAAAGTTGGTCAGGTTACCAGAGACTGCTCGAAAGTTCTCGTAATTGTTACAGCTGATATCATCTTCCATCTGCAGTCTTTTTGAGGCTGATTTCGTCGTGATTTGGCAAGCGCTCGGAGTTTCAGCCTCGTGTTCTGTGCGTGGATCTTGTCAGATTGTCGTGTGTTCGGACCACAGCTCGCAATCTCATCCTACCCTCGTTTCAGTTAGATATGACTCTTGTGCCCATCTAAGGACCAACATCCGATATATATTAGCTCTCTGTCTTCCCCCGCAAAATGCTCCTTTCGCCAGCGTATGTTTGATTCCCGCCCATGTACTTTACCCCGAGGTCTCATTGATTATTTCCCCAATGCTCGCCTTGCTTAGCTCGACCAGTGCCAGCCTACCATCTCAATCTTTCTGGAATAAATTGAGACCCAAGAATAAGGACGACGCGCGAGAACGACAAGCACAGATGGCCCTAGCACGTCAAAGGCTGCTCACTCTCGCTTACGGCGAGATGGAGACCATTAGAATGGTGAGTGGGATGAAAACAGCTTTAACTATCATTGACATCTGGTTGTTGAGCATAGTTACCTAATACTTTTGCCGTGAGTACCTCATAATACCGACTTACTAGCGATCACACAGTTTTGCAGGAACTTGAAGCTGTGGCTCGCGACTGGGCCAGACCGCCTGCCGATGCAGTGTTCAGTCTGCGAGTACCAGTAGAATATGCATCACTTCACGCAGCTGTAAGTTTACCTTGATTGATACTAGTCGAGTGGCTAATTTCTGAACGCTAGCGTCTGGTTGCTGGTCCCTATATCTATGTACGCAATCAGGCCTCTCATTGAAGCTATGGTATTCATACATCCGCTGTAGCTTACCAGCGAAGACTCCTTCCAGATTGCCGTCATGGGTGTGCAAGGTCTGCGGGTTGAGATCGTTAGCGATGCGCCGCCTCCACCTGATGAGCCACCGTAGGTCTCCTTTCAAGCCTTCCTTCCGACTTGAAAGCTTATTTAGTTTGATTCAGCCCACCGCCGTAAGTTCCCCCGAGCTGCTCATCTTAGCAAGTGCTCATTTACGGTCAGACCACCACCAGTATTAGAAATGGAGGCCACGTTTAATCTTGAGCTAACACCTGGACAACATATTGCGCTTGATACTACCGTCACTTCGGATGAACTCGACATGGCCAGGATGGAGGACGGAACGACTGTTGATGGCATGTTCTGGGGCAAGCTCGATATCGTACATGACGGAGATACACACAGGATGGAGTTTAGCGGAACTCGCCTAAACAAACAACAGGAATATTCTCCCGATTTCTTATTTGATTCACGAGTTATGACGAAACTTGCTGTCGCCGCAAAACCTACCTCTGCTAGATGTCAACTTAGTATCTTAACGCCAGAGCAGCAATATTGCGACGTCATACTATCGTTTTCAGCTTTATGGAAGATTGGCACAACGTGGCCTCCAGCTGAGCAAGTTGAGGAGAATAAGATCAAGTTCTTTCTGCGAGTTAGTCCTGGGGGTGCGCTGGAGCATTTTGAAAGTCAAGTGGTGACCACTGCGTTGTATTACGAAGCTATGTATGTGCTGATATGCTGCTTATTTCAAATCACTAATTTCTTCCACAGACCTGATACCATGATCGAACCCAACGATTTTATTGCTCCGCGCAACGGCTTTGCCATGTCTTTCAGGGATTTCATACCTCACTTGGTCAATGTCCTAAGTCAGCTTGGGATGTCAATTCATGCATGCACGAATTTCATAAAGTTCGTCACAATAGTTTACTCGACTACTTGATGCTAACATTATCTCTTGATAGCAATAATATAGCAGCATTTTCCCAGCACAAGAATATCGCCTATCGCTTTCTACGACCGGGCAAAATCGCGGCGGCTATAGATATATCAGTGACTACGGAACCTTGCGTGTTCACTCGACTATTTCTCATTTTTCGGGGATTATCGGATGACGACATGGGGCTATTTGCCGGAGCGGGGGAGAAGGAGGCTAATTCGATGAACTGGCGGGAGGTAGTCGGCTGGTCCGAGGACTCGAAAGACCCCATGTTGTTCAGGATTTTGGAGACGTCAGTTTTGGAAATCACTTAGCCTTCCCGTTGGGAAATTGTCGACATCGTTTTTATTGGACCCTGATTAATGATTGTGAGCATTGTTATTGCCCATTGTATCAATTCTTCTCTTTTACGGATGACCACTTGTGACTTATTACAGTGAATAAGTAGTGTATTCTTTACCATAGTCAGCCTTTATACGTAGTCCATTTTATTGTTATGACTCTGCTTTCGCTAACGTCCCGAATACATGGCTTTGACTCCTATCTGTGACATCCGCACGTGATGTGTGACGACTCGTTCACTGAGATAGTCTGAGTCGCGCATCGCAACTTGAAGCTTTGAAGCTTGAAGCTTTACCACTCCTAAGTCATAAGTGCCAGCTAGTATCGTGCGCACTCCCGCCAGCACTCTTTGTCACCTGCAATGCCAAAACTATCACAGTAGTAAGTACGTGCTTTAATATTCGAGTCTTTATTACCAACTACTGGGACACCAATTAGTGAGCTCGAGCGCGAGGCAAATATTGCCCGAAACCGTGCTCTATTGGAACAACTTGAACTGACACAAGCTGTGGCGTCTCTTCCTACGAAGCTTCCTAAATCAGCGCCTAAGGCAAAACCAGTTCAACCAGTGAGACCGAAAGAGAAGCAGAAACAAGTTGAAGCCCCAAGGCGGCAATCCGCCCGGTTGCGGAGAGCAGCCATAGATCCGACTGAAAGCCCATCACAAAAGCGCAAACGTGAAGCCGAGGAAGAAGAGCGACGCGCAAAGGAAGCGGAGGAACGTTTAGAAGCTGAGGAACGCGTTAGAGCAGCTAAACGACCTCGGCACCATGATTTAGATATCCAGACTTTGGTAGAAGACCAGGGTGCAGAGGATTCATCTACGTTGACAGAGTCGTTGAAGTCTATTACTGCGAATGAATTGCCTCGGCGGGTCGCAGATATTGACGCGTTCGATTGTAAGGAAGAGAAGAAGGAGCAACACGAAGTGGCTGAGCTTAGGAGTAAACTCCAGAACCTCAAGGTTGTAGCTCGAGCTAAGGTGACAGAAGACCGAATCTATAGTGCGGCGTATCATCCTGGTATGTGTTTTTCCTTTTCGTGTTTCTATGAAATTCACCATGTTACTTAGAACCAAGCAAGGACTTGATATTCTTCGGAGGTAATGCCCCCTATCTTGCAAGCAGAACAGCTAGACTTATGAATCCAAGATAAACATGGACAACTTGGCATATGGGATGCTAGAGCTCCTTTAGATGAAGTCGCAGACGAAGACGGCGACGTAGCGCCTGCGAACAGGGAAGGTGGAAAGTACTGGCGCTTGCAGCTCCATTGGCCGGCAACCGCCAAATCATCTATTTCATGTCTTAAGTTCAATCCGGTCAACTCCCATAGCGTGAGTTTCAACTTCCTCGTTTGCTCGAACTGTACTCATCCGCCGATAGTTGTATAGCACATCGTACGATTGCACCATTCGCAATCTGTCTTTCACCTCTGGTGTTTCCACAGAGATATTTTCCACAGAAGACACTTTGATTTCCAGCATAGACCTAACACCGACGGGGTCCGAAATGTGGATATCCGACGCTCTTGGAGGAGTCACCCATCTCGATTTGCGGGCAGACAAGTCTAAAGCACGGCGGTATGCATTATCGGACCAGAAGATTGGTTCCATAAGCTTGAACCCCGCGCGCCCTAATTTCATGGTTACTGCGTCGAATAGTCGAACTTTGAGGTTTGTGGGATGCTCTTCCCATTTGGGACTCTTTCGCCCACGCTGTTCCACAGGATTTGGGATCTCCGCATGTTGCGCAACATAGCAGGAAATCTTGGTGACCCTTCGCCTCTGACTCCACCCCCTTCCTCACCAGGTGGAGAGGACGAGACAGTCCACGCTGAGAAATCTACCCTAGAGTTTGACGCAGACACTGTCTTGAATTATGCGAACTCGGAACAGGGTAACGGATGTTTAAGAGGTGAATGGAGGCACGACAAATCCGTCAGCTCAGCATATTGGGATCCAAGGGGTCGTGCTATCGTTAGTACGAGTTATGACGATACCCTGCGACGTGAGTTGGTTGGATTCCCTGGAAGCAGTGCGCTGATAATTCTGATTGTAGTGTGGGATATCACTCCGTCTTGTTTCGATAGTTCATCTCCTTTCCCCTCTTCACGCCCATTTAGTCGTGTTCGCCACAATTGCCAAACGGTGGGCACGCTTTTTGTTAGATGCATCAACAGGAGTTGACGAGCATATCATCTTTAGGGGAGATGGCTAACGATCCTTCGTGCTCAATGGTCCCCAAACCCTGACGTTTATCCCCACTTTACGGTATGGACTTTACTGATATATTGTAGTACTAACGTTCTCATCATTCGTCAAGATTGGTAATATGGATCACTCTTTGGACATCTTTACATGCAAGGTACGGGCTTGCCACGCATCAGCCATCATCATATGCTGATTTTTGAGGGTAGGGTGATCTCATCACCAGATTGTCAGATCCCACTAAGTAAGCTACGTATATCGCAAATGTACAGTCTTGCATGCTTACACTACTTCAGGATTACTGCTGTACAAGCTGTAACTTGCTCACACCCGAATGTCCTTGAGCGTGCAGCAAGCGGCAATGGGAGTGGACGTTGTGTGTTGTGGGCACCTGCGAGCATCAGCGGTTGATCATTTCATTATTGTGGCTGACTTGTAATTTTGCTATAGTGTTTCAGCCACTTGGGTGTGGTGGATATTAATATTTCACATGGATCATAATTCTATAAACCTTCACTGGAGAACATGGAGTAAAAATGCTGAGTTATAACAGATCTCCGCTAAACGGTGTTTGGCCAGATGCCGACATGACAGCCTCGCTTCACCGCAAACAAAGCGTCTATGTAATTCCTGATTCCGGACCACAAAGATCATTCCATGTAGATTTTTGGCAGACTTCGATGCAAGTTGTCTCATAGAGCGTGTCCCCTTTTGTTAAATTATGACTATCGCTGTAGTGGTGTAAAATCCAACCAAGGATGGATGTTCTTTGGAATAACGTCTTCCAATACCCGAGTTACTTGTAAAATGCTATAGAATCATTGGCCATGGATCCTTAGCATTTAGCATGAGCCTGCAAGTGTGGTCTGAAATTCCTGAGAATGGTATGTCGGCAAACAAGTCTCAGTGATATTGGTTCGGGGATTGCCGAAATTGCGACCTGTTGCCGTTGAGTGATCAGGACTTTGAATTAGCTCTCTCAGCCAAAACAACCATGGCCCCGTCGCCGTCGTCGACGACGACCTCGGTCCAAGTTGGTCAGTTTTCTATTCGCAATCTTCTCTGCATTTTTTTGACGATAATACTTTAAGCTCTCCGCATCCGCCCTACAACTTCCCAAGACCTCGTCTCCATTCCCGCCAGGTTCCAGAAAACAGTAATCCACGCTATTTCTCCTACTTCCGTAGCCGTTGAAGCCACAAATACGGTGCAAGCTGGAGGAAGCGCTCCCTCCACGGCTACTTCTGCGTCTTCTGCTGCGGGTAGCAAGAAGCAGACGTTCACTTTTGACCAAGTTCACCCTCCAACCACAACGCAACATGGGCTGTTCACTTCTACAGCGGAGCCACTCATCGCACGTTTCCTTGAGGGATTCAATTGTACTATTCTTGCTTATGGTCAAACGAGCAGCGGAAAGACCTTTACAATGACTGGCATCGACTTGGATGCTGACCCTTCTGACCCCAATAATGGAATGGGCATAATCCCGCGAGCTGTATCAACTATCTTTGCTAGGGCTAGGCAACTCAAAGAAGAACGGGGAAATGCCTGGAATTTTAGCATTAAAGGATCTTTCATTGAAATATACAATGAAGACCTTATTGACCTTCTCAGTATGGATGACGCTGCTGGCGGTAGACGCGAAGTGCAGATACGTGAAGACAAGGATGGTCACATTATTTGGGGCGGTCTTCGGGAGGTTAACGTAAAAAACGCAAACGAGGTCATGTCGTACGTGCCAATTTGCATTAACATCATCTAGATATTGAGCACCATTTTTATTGGTATTCTCTACGTCAAGACTGATCCGCAAAGGAACATCCATCCGACGTACGAATGAGACCGATATGAATGCCCAGTCATCACGATCTCATGCTATATTCTCCCTCACCCTCACGCAAAAGAAGTTTGTCGGTTCCGGCCCTCCACCTCGGTCTAGTTCCCCGCTTCCACCTGGCCGTTCACCTTCCCGACTGGCGCGCCCTGGTTCTGTATACGGAAACAACTCAATCTCAGGCAATAGGGCATCATCTCCAACCTTAGGTCGACCTGCGACGCCTAGCTTTGCGTCAGCAATGGGACGAGGTGGTCTTCGCCCCTCCAGCGCCCTTGGCCATGTTAGCGACCGCTCTAAAGCTATTGGCGATGATGATGCTGGTGAATGGGTTACAATAACTTCTAAATTTCATTTCGTAGACTTGGCGGGGTCAGAGAGAGTACGTGGATTGAAATCTCATGTTGAATCAATATTTACCCTTGGAATAGCTGAAGCGAACAGCGGCGGCTGGCGAGCGAATCAAAGAAGGCATTTCGATTAATAGTGGACTCCTTGCGCTCGGAAATGTCATCTCCGCTCTAGGCGATCCTTCTCGAGCCAAATCACATACTGCTACTCATGTGCCCTATCGAGACTCAAAGCTCACGCGTCTTCTACAAGACTCTCTGGGTGGCAACGCGCACACTTTAATGATTGCTTGCATTAGCCCTGCGGAATGGAATGCCGCTGAAACTGTGAATACACTCAAGTACGCAAACCGTGCTCGCAATATCAAGAACCGTGCTATGGTAAATGAGAAAGAGGACGGGTGGGATGATGTTGAGTGGCTACAAGGGACTGTATTGCGCCTGAGGAAAGAACTGAAGACGCTTAAGGAGGGAGGCGTCCCGGAGGCTCGCTCGACAACGGAAGTTCAAGGACTAGAAGGAGCGGGGAAGAAGGTACTTGCACAAATGAGTGAACTACAGAGCAATTACGAGGACTTGCGTGCGAAGTTCGTGGAACGTACCGAAGAATTAACCAGACTTCGTAGGGAATTGGGTGAGAGGCATCGCACTTCGAGTACAGGCGCTATCGGGGGCACTGCCAAATATGAAGAGATCGTCGGGCCCGTTATTGAGGAGTACGAGAAGACGATTGCAGCTATGGAAGCTGAACTCAGCCTGAACAGGGCGGCATTGCGACATACCAACGAAATGGTGGAAGAGAAGGAGGATGAACTAGCTGTGGTCACTGAACGACATGCAGCCACAGAGCTGTATGTTGAAGAACTTCGTGCCAGAGTCGCGAAACTCACAGAAAGAGAGGCATCTACAGAGGTTTGTATTGTCTTGAAGTATTTCTGGCTGATATGACATTAACATTGATCGTACAGGCATATGTCCGCGATTTGGAGGAGAAGATGAAGTCATATGACGAATCGTCCATCAGTTCTAGCGAATCGATGACAGATCTCAAAAAGGAAATCAGCCGATTCAAAGATTCAGAATCTCAATCCGCGAAATATATAGCAGATCTGGAAGCTAGGTTGGCGCGCTCCGACGAGTCCATTTTAGATCTTCAACAGACAATCGAAAGATTGGAAAAAGAATGTGAAAGGCGAAGAGACGAGGTTGAAGTACTCCAATCGCGGCTTGAGTCCTTGCGACAGGACGGGGAAAGCTGGAGGGCAGACTTGGAAGAGAGAGAAAGGCGGGTGAAGGAACTTGAGGACAGAATGGAAGAATGGGAGCGGAGGAGACAGGAGGCTGGCGAAACTCGAGCTCGACTGGGCGCTGTGGTTGGAGAAGTCGCTCAAGCAAGACGAAGTTTGGAGTTGGATCTTGCAGGCACTAGTAATGGGACGGATTCTTCTGTCGGCTCGACGCCTGCACACACTAACGGTCACACTTCCCCGATTCCTGAGGAGCCTGCTACCCCGACCCGCACCGAGCAATCATTGGAAAGTCAGTTATCCTCACTGCAGCAGACCCATACTGCCACACTTGCGGATTTGGCTTCTGTCACCTCAAAATACCGAGATGCGCTCCGTGAAATATCTGATCTTGCGGCCCAAATACAGGAAGTCAAATTGAGCAATAACACCGTCTCTGAATCCCCTAGTTCGGAGAAAGCACTTGAACTACCAGCGCGTCGTAGGCGGCTTACTGGCAGTCGAAGTCGCGAGCCGAGTGAATCCCAATCTCAAGTTAATGCATCAGGCAAGCGGCTTTTTTTCAGGCAGGCGGCCTCGGCGGAGTCACTCCACTCGAGGTCGCTCTCGCAGTCGCTCTCGCTTTCGCAGGAATTATCATCGGCGCGCTCGCGCAAAGCCTCCTTCTCCAGTTACGGAACAAGTAGTTCTCATTCACCTTCGAATTCGCATTCTACGTCTGGACCGTTCATGAGTCCACGACCCAACCTGTCTATTTCCCTTCCGAGCTCCAACGAACGTTCAGTCGCTAGCTTGGAGTCAGAGATTATGCGACTGCAGGAGGTGTTGAAGGAACGTGAAGCGGAGATTGCTATTTTGGAGACTTCATTGAAAGAGAGGACCAAGGAACAATCGCTGTCATCTACATCCGCTAACGGGACGGATACGCCCCCTGCCACACCTCCGAATGGCGCGGTTCCCAACGGTGTCGCAAACATTGCAACGTACCTGACTCCAAAGACTATCGGCCAGTTTGAGCATATTCGTCGAAGTATGGAGCTCAATGGTCGCGACCACAATCTCGAAAATGGGTCCGAGGTAGCAAGTTCTGTATCAGAGATGGATGAATCATTGGATCGACTGAATGAACTAATGCTGTGGGTGCTCCCCTTTCCATAGATTCTGTGCGCTCATTCCCTGTTTAGATCAATGGCGCAAAAGGAGTCTCATCACAGAGAAGTTGTCGATAGTTTGAATGACCAATTGAGCCAGGTTAAAAGGCAACTTGACGACCTTACCACCTTATCCCGGGATCAGGTATGAGCTTTGCGAATAGCAGAATATTCCATAAATGATCTCATGTTTAGGCCATCAACATGTCTACCGAGATCCAGGCGTTACAGAACAAACACGCTCATGACCTTGAATTGCTGGAACAGGTCCAGAAGCATGAAGCGGAGCTTATCGACGCCCTTAAAGAGGCCGAAGCTGCTCACCTTGAGGCTATTGAAGAGATGCGGGCTACTCACGAGGAGGCACTTAACGCCAAAGGTATCGAGGTCGAGGATCTAATATCTCGTATGAAGGAGGAGCACGAGTCTTCCTTGGAGCAGCTCCGCGTCGAATTGTCCGAAGCTTCTGTCGAAATCGACAATTTGCGTCAGCAACACGAGCAGTCTCTTTCCAAACTCAGGGCTGAGCATGCCGAAGAACTGCAACGCACAGCTAAGGAGATCGAGGACGTCCTTTCTGACACTCGAAAAGCACATGAAGCTGCCTTGGCCAAGCTTACCCGGGATCACGCTGAAATCATCAAGCAGAAAGATGCCGAAGCGACCACGGCTCTGCAAACAACTGAAGAAGAGTACTACAATGCTCTAACAAAGCTGAGAGGCGACCATGCCGCCACGCTGGAGAAGCAGGCCTCGGAGGCAGCTGCCAACATGGAGCGACTACGCGAGGAACACGCTGGAGAGCTAAGAATTGCCGACATCGCAAAGCAGGGGTCACTCGCCGCATCGGAGTCATCAAGGACGTTAGCTCTCCAAGAGTTACAAGATGAACATGCTGCAGCCATCGCACGGAAAGAGGCCTCACATGCTGAATCCGTTGAGCAGCTGAAAGCTGAACACAATCGTGCGCTTGCTACTAAGGATGGGGATTATGCTTTGCAGTTAGATCGCCTTCGTGCCGAACATGAAAGCACTCTGTTACGGATGAAAGAGGAGTGGAGAGTTGAAACCCAGAAACTCAACGCGGCACTGATTGACAGTCAAGAGCAATCAGATGCTGCATCTTCAGCCCTTGTGAAAGTACGCTCGGAGATGGATGCTACGATTCGGTCTTTGCAGGAACAACAGGCTATGGTTCTGAAGGAGGTTGAGCATGGTCATGAAGAAGAAGTAGCTGCACTGAAACGCTCACACGATGAGGCCCTCAAGGCAATTGAAACGAAGGCTCAGCTAGATCTTGAAAGCCTCATGCAAGCGCACACAGAAGAGAAACTCCGGCTCCAAGCCGAACATCAGCAAGCCCTTGCAGATGTTAATGCTAACTTAATCGCTGCTGAGGAGGATCATCGCGTTGGCCTGGCTCTTGTCAAGTCCCAAAGCGAACAACGTTTACAGGAGGAACGTCAACGCTTACAAGCCGCTCTTGCCGAGCTTGAACATGAGCACACTAAGGAACGCGATACCCTTCGCAAGGACCATGATCTCCTTGCGCAAGAACTCGAAAGCCATAAGTCGGCAGCAGAAGAGTTCGCTCTCGTTCAGGAGAACATGCGCCAAACCCATGACCGAGCTCTTGCTGAACAGGCAGGTGTAATTCGCCAGGCACAAGATGCTCTCTCGAACGTCAGCAACGAAAGGGATCAACTGCAAGCTGAGCTTGCCCAGTTACGAAGTGAATTGGATAAGACCCACTCCGAACAGTCGAAACTCATCCAAGAAGCGTCTAAGCGACAGTCATTGGTAGACGAACTCGAGAAGCATCGTTCAGAGCTAGCGGAAAGCCAAGAGTTAGCTCAACGACTCCGAGACGAGAAGGACAACCTTCAAGCAGAGAAACTGCGTCAAGATACCCTCATTCGCGAGTTACAAGCCCAGATTGCGCGAAGTGCATCCCCTCCTAACGGGAGACCTCTGACGGGCTATAATAGGGCTACTGGCCTCCCTACAATGAAACTGCCCCCACCCACACCACCACCCTCAGTCCCTCCTCCTCCTGCTCCGAGAACCCTACATATTAATGGTGATCACAACGCCAGCACGTCCTCACAAGCCTCATCAGTAACAATGTCCGCTTCCTCCAAGGATTCTCAGCTGGACTCGCCGACTACCTCCATTAGTACTTCGGTTCATGGCATCCCCACACCTACCCCAGATCCTAAGCTCACTCTACGACTCGAACAACAATCGAAGCAGATAGAGGAACAAGAAGCCATGATCAAGACCTTGAACAAGCAATTGACGCATTGCGAAAGCGATCTCCAGACGCATATGGATCTTGTTAGCACGCTAGAAACTTCATTGGGTGACTCCGAAAAGAATCGTATGTATTGACCCCGCTCCTTAAGTTTTGCCAGCTAAACTATGATTTCTTCAGTACGCAAAGCCCGTATGCACGCTACAGAGCTTGCACGTGAGCGCGATACACTCAATGTCAAGATTGAAGGGTTACGCGCCGAGCTATCTGAAGCGAAGCGTGAAGTTGCCAGCGTTCGCAAGTCAATAGCTGAAGAGAAACAGTCTCTAGAACAGCGACTAGACGAGGAACGTAGGGCGAAGGAACGTGCGCGTGCTCAGCTAGATTCAAGGGTGGAAGACTTGCAGCGAAAAAGGTCGAAATTCGTTTGCCTATAGCATAGGCTTTATCTTCTTTTTACTGCTGACATAGGATGTCCCTTGGCTGGTTTTAGAACCCAAGGAGACTTTTTACACTCTTTGCATTCTGTTCATTAGCTCACTGGTATGATTAATGCCAGCCTCACACTCGCTTTGCTATGTATCTCACTGCACCGAGTTGCAGACAGATTGCGGATTAATACCTGCCTGGGATACCCACCTCCTCTTTACTGGTAGTCACTACATATGATCTCTATACCTCTCCGATATGTTTAACAGTATTCTCGTATTTTTGGCTATATATGTTGCACCAATCACTATTATTTGGAATTTGCCCTAACCATTGCTGCGACATGACGTAATAAATTAGAACATCCAGTGTTCTGAATAGCTTGCAGTGCCACGGTTCTATTGAGGAGTTGTGATCGACAATGTCCCAGCTCAGTATACGCTTGACACGACTTGCCTCACGCGCCCATGTGTTGGACCGTGCAACTGGACTTCAACAATGCCGTTATTTGAGCATGGATAGTAAGCCTACGAGGACATACAAGACGCTGCCCTCGTTCTCGATGGAGGACAAGGTTCGCACAAACCCTGCGTCATACTGATTCGTGGACCTCAATTGTGAGTTTGTTATAGGTCTGCTTAGTGACTGGTGCTGCACGAGGGTTGGGCCTAGAGTTCTGTCGGGCTTTTGTGCAATCGTGAGTCTCTTGAGCAGAAACTGTGGGGTCCTCGTTGAACCTGGGTCGCCGGATAGCGGATGTACGTCTTTGGCGCTTTTGGACTTGAAGGAAGACGAAGCGCAGGAGGCAGCAGCAGAGCTTGCTGTCGAATTGAACGCTGGTGAGTTGGTTATAGTTATAATAACGATCATCGGTTTAGCCGAAATCAGTGGAGGGAGATAGGAAGCTCGATTTGATAGGTGTAGAATGCGATGTCTCCTCGGAACCTTCTGTTCAGCGGGCATTCGATAGGGTGCGATCGAAATTTGGACGATTGGACGCCGTAGTTGCCTCAGCGGGTGTTGTGGCTAATTATCCGGCTCTAGAGTTCGTTTTCCTTATCTTTGGGAAAGCTGAAAAGTTGAACTGGTGATGTTGTGGTAGATATCCCACTGATAGACTACGCCAATTGTACGACATCAATGTGCATGGCGCGTTCTATACGGCGCGTGAGGCGGCGCGTATCATGATCCCTCAAGGTTCGGGTTCCATCGTACTCGTTGCGAGTATGAGTGCTACTGTACGTGCGGTATCGGATATGTCAATGCATGGCTTGACAGAAGGTGGATCTAGATCGTCAATATACCTCAGCCACAAACGCCGTATAATTCCTCCAAAGCTGGTACCCAAGTTTTATAGCTAATGACGCTGTTGACGTTAACCCTTGTGTACGAAAGCTGTAAAACATATGGCCTCGAGCCTTGGTGTTGAATGGGCCAAGACGGGTGTTCGAGTGAACGCGCTTAGGTTGGTGTGACGACTGCGACCACTGGGAAGGACTGACAAAGTTTGCAGTCCGGGTTACATGCTCACGAAACTCACGAGGAGTATCTTGGCTCATGACGAGGAACTAAAGGTATGTGTAATGACCGCTGGTGGTGTTCATTGTACTGAACGTATTGAATGTAGAAAACATGGGAGAGATTGACACCTATGGGGAGGGTAAGCATGCACTTTAATGATCAGTAGGTGAATATTGAATTCGTTGTAGATGGGGGACCCAGAAGACTTGGCGGTAAGTTGAGTGTGTGAGTACCAGGCGCAGCAAGCACTAAAAGTGTGGTCAGGGAGCGATTGTGTATCTGTGTAGCGACGCCAGCAAGTTTATGACTGGAAGTGAACTGCGAGTTGATGGAGGCTATTGTGTTGTATAGTGATGACGTCATCTAGAGTATACCTGTCTAGTACCTCCAACATGTCAGTCCCACAGCCGTCCGCCGCTGCAGCGTCAGCAGCGCAGAAACCACCGACAGCATTCGAGTTCACCAAGAGAAAGCGTTGGGCTGATCTCCTCATCAATGAGCTCGCTGATGCCATCGTCCTCGTTTTGTCATCATCTTGCAATGTCCTCTATTGCGGGGCCGCGGTGACTGAAATTCTTGGCTGGAGAGATGCAGACTTGATTGACAACGATTTCCTCGATTTGGTCACATGCAAGTCCCTGTTCTCATTCATGCAAACCACTCATTCAACTTTGAATCAGACAATGACCAAGTTAGCTTTCGTCACAGTTTCAACGAGTCTCTGCGGACCAACCAAGATTTGCTATCATACACCCATCTGAAATGTAAGACCATCGCTTCACCACACGCAGCCAATGCACCCCAGGAAAAACTCTTCGAGATCAAGGGATATCCGCATTTTGTAGAGGATGAACAAACCTGTAGATGTTTCTTTGCTGTGGCTAAGCCATACCCAAGTCGTAATACAGCAATGTGAGGCCAATTTACCTAGTAACTTGAATATCGTATCCTTACAAACACCCAGGCTCAACACTTTCTTGGAGTTGAAGATGGAAAATGAACGCTTACAGCAAAGACTGGCTTATCTACGCGCCACCATACCTGCTAACCTTGACGTTCCCTCGACGAGCAGCACTTCGATTTATCCTAGCACTTCAACGATTCCGCCGCGATCAATGAATAAACCTTCTACAGTGGCATCCAACCACATGACGGCGTATGACCAGAACAATGCATACTATATGTCCTCAAGCTTGGGACAAATTGGGTATGAGAATAACTTTATATATTCTGTACTGTCGTTATTCTAATTCGGGCCCTAGATCATACAGTGGAGCAGGGTATGTGGCTAACCCTGTGCAAGTCGTCGAAGATGATCCAGAAGACTTGCTGCGAAAGAAAAGAGTGCGACTTTCAGCGTTTTGACTTGCCCGCATGCTCATATTCCGCCGTGATAGCTCAAGAAATCTCATAGCGCTGAGCAGTATGTGTGCATTACCTGCGGACGCACTGATTCTCCCGAGTGGAGAAAGGGGAGTACACAGTCATTTGCGTCGGTAGATTTGCTCATTCGATGGTCCCCAATAACAGGGTCCCCTCGGACCGAAAACTCTTTGCAATGCCTGCGGTCTTCGTTGGGCCAAACAGGCTCGTAGGGTGGATGAAGCGAATGATGCCACTGGCAGTGGCTCCACCGAAGCTTCGGCGTGATGACTGATCGCTGAGAATATTCTCTTGTTATCGTTTCTTGCTGTCGTGCAACGCTGTCGAATTGCTGTCCCTATTTTTCTGTAATACTTGATGAACGATGTCTAGCATCTGGTCGTTGTAGTGATAGAAGATTTATCATAAGCGCTTATTATTAGCATTGAGACACGAATTTCTATCACTTGCACACAATTCTCAATTTGCTCAAGCCTGCAATAGTAGACTGCTAGTCCTATTGCGAACCACATTCACGACACTACACCTTCACTAGCAGTAGACGATGCCTCCATCGGTCTTTGGTTTAGCCCAGACACCCATTACTGCGCACTCATTCAATGCTACGCGCGACCGTTAGTATCACCTCCAAGGCTAACGAGTCGTCTTGCTAACATCGTTTTCCATAGAGCTTGCCGTTAGCTTGAACTCCAACGATGCACAGATATATGCTCGTAAAGGCAATGAATGGATCCCAACCGAAACGCTTGCTGAGGTACATCATTATCTTTTCAATCTGGAACTCTTTCCGATAACAACTGGATTAAAAGCACGATAAACTCATCACATCCATTGACTGGGCGCCGCATTCAAACCGCATCGTAACTGCTTCTCAAGATCGTAACGCCTATGTCTGGCAGCAGGCCGCTGATACAGAGACGGGTGCTTTGGTCTGGAAGCCAACATTGGTTGTGCTGCGTATCAACCGAGCCGCTACTCATGTTCGATGGAGCCCTAAGGAGGACAAGTTCGCTGTAGCCAGTGGTGCTCGGTATGCATACCTTTCATAGTTTTCGTCCATAAGGAACTCATGGCCATAGTGCGATTGCCGTTTGCTCATTCGACACAGAGAACAATTGGTGGGTATCGAAACACCTGAAGAAGCCAATCAGGTCGACTGTACTTTCCGTGGATTGGCATCCCAACAACGTTCTTCTTGCAGCTGGCAGTGCCGACATGAAGGCTCGCGTCTTCTCCGCATATATCAAAGAAGTCGACGAAAGGTACGTAGGATGACTTGAATACACAATCGTGTCGCAGTCCATAACCATTGTCTGTCGTTTCAGGCCAGCTCCGACCGTGTGGGGATCCAAACTCCCTTTCAACACTATCTGCGGGGAGTACACAAGCCCGTCTGGTGGCTGGGTACATGCTGTTGCCTTTTCTCCTTCTGGCGACGTTCTCGCTTTCGCTAGTGAGTACTCCATTTCTCCTTGATTCCCGAACCATTGTCTCAACTCAATTCTGCGTGTCAGGTCACGATAGTTCTATCAGCATTGTCTATCCTGGCGGGCCTGTCATCCATCACATCAAAATATCTACCCTTCCATTCGTTACTCTTACTTGGACTGCTGAGGATTCGATCATAGCCGCTGGGCACGATTGTCAGCCTTTGGCGTTCTCGGGGTCCGATGCAGGTTGGCAGCTTATTGGGACTCTTGATGACTCGAAATCTTCCTCGGGCGCGCGCTCGGGGTTCAATAGCCCTGTCGGTCGTTTGAATAGCTCCGCGTTCAATACTTTCCGTGACGCCGATGCTCGTGGTCAGATCAATTCGGGTGCAGGAGGAAGCTCACAGGACGTAAGGTTAGCAACTGTGCATCAGAATACAATCACCAGTGTTAGGCCGTACGAGGTTCAGGGTGGCAGAGTCTCCAAGGTTAGTACTTCGGGCGTGGACGGGAACTTGGTGATATGGAATACAGATGAGGTCTCTGCTGTTGGTGCAAATGGGCTTGCCAGTCGCCTTGGTGGCATGCATATCCGATAATGAATTGATTAGTACATGTACACTACCCTTCAACGTGGTGAAATACAGAATAGTCTCAGTAAGTGACAGTAAGATCTTGTGAGCCTTCTTGTGATGGCTCTGGTTGTTCGTTTATGACGCCCCAAACTGAGGCTTTGAACTATATTGCAGGTCAATAACATAAATGCGGAAAGCTCAGATCTTCATTTACGAACCAAAGTCAGCACTAGTCCCATCTTCTTCTCTAGGACTCGCAATCGCGCCAGCATCCCCTGATCAGGTTGTTCGCCCAAGGAACGCGTCTTTTGCGTGACCTAGGGCAACTATGGTTAACGCACGACCACGACCACCCTCATCTTCTATCTCTTCGTACACACCATCTTCACATTATGAGCAAGTTTGGCGTACTCCCAGAGGACTTCCGCTTCAAGAGGCGATAAGCTTGGATGGGATTCATACGGATTTGTGGTCAAAATATCGTTTGGTGATGATGCCATGGTCATGAATTGATCCAGGGCGTGGCCACTGGACGCGCTTGTATCGATGCCTAGAGCACCGGAGCCTGAATATGGCTACAATCCCACTACCGCAAGAGGTCCCTATTTGAAAATCAAATTCCTTTCACTAGCTCGAGCTCAAGTCGTCACTGGCGCCAGTGTCCAAGCCATTCGAAGACCATCACCATCCTAGGTGGCTTGATTGCTTACTATTGGACCTACCTTGCTTCTTGTATACGATCCAACGTCGCGGGAGTCCACCCGTTTGCCAATTACAGATGGGGAGAATCTTTCACCCCTGGTTATTAGACGTGAACCTATATCAAAACACGTCCCCCATTGCGCAATCAAAGGCTGTAACGACCTATTGGGCCGCTTCGAGACCGAGACTGGAGGTACGTAGGTATGTATTACAATTTCCAATAGCAACTAAGAGGGTTTTAGACATGTCGGATCCCGTCAAAGACTATGGAATGATGACTGGATTGTTCTCGGCGGCATGCACTAGAAAGTGCCGATATTCCAAACACAATGTGCTCTCCGTCTGTTTATCTATAACCTTTCGCGCCTTTGAGGTCGTATACCAGAAGTGACTACGCCAAGTGCATCTTTATTACAAGCATCCCTTCAACGATCGATCCGGCCGCCATTGGGACTCGCCACATATATCCTCCTATATTGTTGGTCAGACTGCGTTTGCTATTTTATTCAGCACGAGGTAGCCTAGTGGCGTAGTGACGTAGGCCTTCAAGAGTCGGTCCCGAGAAGCCGGACACAGTCTTCAAATTTTTGGACGAAGGCCGCCTCTACCCATTGTTTATCAGCGTTTTCCTCTCAGTCATCT
Source organism: Pleurotus tuber-regium (assembly GCA_014058305.1). Taxonomy (NCBI): domain Eukaryota; kingdom Fungi; phylum Basidiomycota; class Agaricomycetes; order Agaricales; family Pleurotaceae; genus Pleurotus; species Pleurotus tuber-regium. The sequence goes on along the minus strand of JACFYU010000026.1, from coordinate 1,971,693 downwards.
CGTTGTATCACTTCGCTATATTCTTGGTTCTCTACGCTGCAGTCAACGGTTAGGAGTTGCGACAACACGTCTCAGGGGCTATGGAAGAAGACAAGGTTTCCTGTCGATCACTATCATTTCCGATATACCCGTCAGGTCAACCATCACAGGTGTAATTTCAAACGACTTCGATCGGTACATTATGGTGGAGGCGTGATGGCGGGCTCTGAATTGCCGCCAACAAAGACAATAAGGGTGAATCTGTAGAACAATAAAGTCTCCTCAACATGATTCTGTTGAAACCAAGGCTACCAATTGTATACATTTCCCATCATGTTTCCGCCTGCATTATGCTTAATCATTTCCTTTTCAAGTAGATCCTCCCACCAAAAATATTAGCCAAAAAGTGATAGGTGCCATTTCCATGCTAGAGATCGCGATGCGGAACATTGATATTTCAACAGCCCGCCTCGTGTTTACAAGCGTATAAGGGTCTCATCCCCCGCTCTTTTAAGCAAATCTCATTGTCTCTTCTATTCCCCTTCCTAACCTATTCGCAGCCCATCTGTTGGGTTTACTATACTATTCTGAGCGTTCCTCCCGCGCTCTTCTATTGCATTCGAGTATGCCATTAGACAATAGCGCCGTCCCGTACTCTCACTTTAAAAGCCTGGAGGTGGATCCTCCATCACCCAAGCTCAGCCGCGGGCCTGGCGAATCTACGTCCCAATTTCCTCCTCCTGAGATGGTTTCAGCTCAAGTCTGCGAACCCTCTCCATCTTCCCTGGCCTCTTTTGAACCCCGGCCATTCCCCCCTCCTTCATTAACGGGTGTCCCAGTTGAATATATATTTGATCAGCTTCGTAATCTTGCTCCGCTCTACTGGGATAAGCCAGATACAGCGGATTGTACTATAAGTGAGTAGCGAATTCTTTTGGCATTTTCGGCTCATTGCTGACGTACTTTGGCCAGTTGTCCCTATTCCAAATCTGCGAGTCAAACCTGTTGCTCGCTTTCCTCCAGATGTTTCCATGCATATGAATGGTCACGCATTAGGGAGACGGATTTCAGAGCCCTCCCTTCATCTCGTTCCTCGGATCACTATGAAAGTAAGCATGAATTACCATGGGCGTCAATGATAGTAGCTGACCTTCGTCCAAAAATGCAGTTACACATCGACTATCTTTCAGCTCACTCGTCTTTTTTACGGGCCCTCTTCAGCGGCGCATCTCCCCTTGACCTCATTAGTACATCGTTGGATTCGACTCCATGCGCCAATCGCATCAATATTCCTCCTGACCGCAGACCTCGTCTCCTACCATCGTCACCCTCTCATCCTATACTTTTCCTTCCCCTCCCCGATCCTTCCTCCTTCCATCTGTTGGCCCATTGGATGTATTTCGGCTCATATGAGTACATAGCTGAGGCTTTGAGCGATGGCAGCATCCAATGGGAGGGTATTGCTCGAAACGTCGAGTATTTGGGCCTCTCTACGGATATTAAGATATTCTTGGGGAGGTGGTATGGCAATTGGCTTCATCCTGGGCGTGCTCGCTTCGACTACGATAACGAATTCTGCGGAGATGACTCAGACACCGCATATGACAGCGATGATGAAGAGTATGACGACGATTGTTCCACGGCTTCGGACATGGAGGATGACTTCGAGCCCGAGACGAAAGTGCCCGAAAGGGGACGGACCCGAGAGACTCGTCGCCTATCATCCATCACGTCAAGGACCGACAGTCCTTGAAGTACCCTATTGTCTCCTTTACAGCCCCTTTTCGACCTTCGATCTTCACATACACCCTGGACGAACCGATTAGTATCGGACTTGACACATATCATTATTTCGTTGAGGTTTTTTTTGCCAGAGTCCCTTCTGGATTTCACACAATCGTTCGATCTTCGCTCGCTTTTCCTCTTTGTCTATCAAGACACCCCTTGTGTACTAAATAATGTGATGATTGGCCAAAAAAATAAGTGTAACATAATAATGTAGCCTATGTGCCACGTTGAACAATAAAAGTGCAACGAAGTGGCGACTATTGTCTAAAGTTTAACAATTAGAGCCTTCAGATCTAAGAGTCAGCCGTTGCTCCTCATGATCAGGCTCCTACGGTGTCTCGAAATATAACAAAAGGAGTGACGCCAGTTCAAGTCTTACAAAAATATGAATGCCTCGACACTACTGGTATCTGTGTTCCTCAGAGTTTAAATAAAATAGGAAGACTAAAGCATCGCGGTTCGGAAGGGTTAGAGCTAACAAGGGATAGATCTCATTACAGGTCAAGTTCGAAGTCACAATCGCAGTGTAAAGTAAGAAGAGCAAGAAGAGACTTCCGTTGCCTTTGAGAAAAATCCTCCATTTCGCCATGGGTATAAACTTCCACCTTGCGACGCCAATTGTTCATAGCTATGCTAAGCAACGATGAGGGTGTGTGTGGAAGCTATACACAGTTTCCACAAAGTTCCCCGCCGCCTTTCGAAAACCGAATCCTTGTTGATTCCTTTCGGGGAAATCGAATGTAGCAAAGCAATCAGACCACATGAATGTGCAGCCAACCGTTGAGAACAATAGGTAGTCTGGCTGAAGACAGAAATCGACCATTCCCTAAGGCAACTTGGTGTCCGGAAAACGATCGTCGTAGGCGAGCTCAACTGGGGGTTCAGCAACAGCCAATCCTGGAACTTCGTCATGTGAAGGAAGCGGAGTATAATGCCACTTTTGAGGAAGGTGGTGTTCACCGGGTATGTATGGTGCCTATCGTTCCACGGTTAATGGGCTATGGCAAAGGAGAAGCTAACAACACACCAGGTATTGGCGGCTCTTCATTTTCCCCCAGTCTATATTTCGCAACCAAGGATGTTTGCCAACTTCCGACGCACCCTTGAATCCAAGCCTTTTACTTGCATCTTTCGTGAGAAATCCCGATATAAGGGACTTCAGCGTTTTGCCAATTTGAGCATTTGGAGGGTACTTGTAATCAACAGCTAGGATTTTCTTGAACGTCCTTCTTTTGTTCTGCCCACGGAATGCCTAACAAAACGCTGGTTAAGCGATAGACGTTCTCTAGAAGACATGCGGCTGACCATTCTGCGAGTAACCATTTCGAACAATATACAGCCCGTTGCCCACCAGTCAATGGCCTTGCTAAACCCAGTCGTCTGACCAACTGGAGTCAACAACTCTGGTGCCTGATAACAGGGAGTTCCGACCATTGCCCACTCTTTTTCCTGATGTTCCACCGTCGCGCACCCGAAGTCTATTAAGGTGAGATAACCACCTTCACCAATAAGGATGTTATCGGGCTTCAAGTCTCGATGCGCGATGTCATGTGCCTCTAAGAAGCTTAGAGCGCAGATAATGTTGCTCAGGTAAAAAATTGTATCCGATGGAGGAAAAGGTGCCTTGGAGGAAATGAGGGAGCGCAACGTGCCACAAGGGGCAAGCTCGGTTAGAATATAGAGGTTCCTCTCATCATAAAATGTCTGGATAATAGTGCTGATGAACGGAGACCAAGGAGTGGTCATGAGTATCCGTCGTTCGTTATCCTTGGCAGTAGGATTTTGCTAAATGGATGATTGTAAATATATTTTTTGAGCAGCCATGAGAGGAGCGACTGACGGATTCATCCATTCGGATATACTTCTTCCTGAGAACCTTCATTGCGTACAGTAATCCAGGTTTGTCCATTGGATGGGTGCTACGTCGAGTACGTGCAAGAACAACTTTTCCGTAAACACCTTTCCCTGCAAACAATAGATAAGGGAGATAAATCTAGTAGAGCAGAAATGGCAACCAACCTAGTGTGCGAATGCATTCAAGGTCTTTTAGTCTCAATGGTGGGGCACGAGGGTCAGTTGGCCTCACGATGTTCGGATCAGCTGGGCGATGAAACTGAGTACAGTGCGGTATAGTACTATGGTGAGCGCATCTCCGATATATAGAAAAAACGACCTAATACCTCAGGGTTGGGGTCAGAATAGAGATGCCTAAACTGCCAGCCGTGGGTGATACCATCAACGATCATCGTTTTTTCTGCATGTTTTGATGTCGAAAGACGCGATATGTATCGAGGGGTGCTCTGTGAGTTGTGTGCATCTGACCGACTCAGGGGTTGCGTCCTTGAACGCGTCGAGCGGGTTGTACGGATGGGAGCCATGTTGTCAAACTGATGGAAGTGCGCTTCAGCGTTTCTCGAGGGAGTGTATTTGGGGGGAGCAATTCATTGTGGCCAGCACTGTGCACAATATAGTTTGAGTCGGAGGTTGCTTTGACGGTGGCCAATAATGGATCTAGGCGCATTGTTGTTCAAAAATGGTAAACTAGTGAAACAATGAGACTGTACTCACTCCGTCTCCAGTGTATTGGCCTGCGCCTAGTATGAGAGCGAGGATCATGGTTAATCGAGTGAAATACAATGTATCATACCTTCAAAGGTTATGGGAGCGAAGATGCCGCCATCTTGGCATCAACTTGGAGTGACTTCGCCAAACAAGACAAACCAGACGGGCCTTCTTGGCTTCGAAGGTCACCTTCGTCCTTTGCGTCCCACAAAGTCTGCAACTCTAAGCCTCTTCGATATGAATGATAGGCTAATCGCGCCCATGAGGCTATATGATGGTGACCAAGGTTTGCAAACATGTGACACTAATACTGGGCCCAACCTCTTAATTGTGTACGATGCCATTAAATCAACTCCCATCGGTTACCAACACTTTGCCTCTACACTGGAAGTATGTTTCAGAGGGCGGCGCTACCATTGTATTTTCATATATCGGCCCTCCAGATCCGCAACTCGACGGGATGGTCCTACGGTTGCGCAAATGTCGCCTTGGCCAGCCTTTCTACAATAAAGATGATATCCTCCCCGTAAACGAGGAGCCAGATGACGCGACTATCGAGTTTCAGAGTAGATGTATGGAGCGCCTGATACCTTCCGAGCACCTTCCTCGCCTGGTCTCAATCAGGCTCAGTGAGCCATGGCTGAGGGCTTTTGCGGAGGTTCACAACGTAGAGAGGCCTGTTGAAAGAAGTGAGGTAGATGAAATAGACTTGAGTAGGACGAAGGGCGTCCTGGCTACCGATTTAATTGGAACTCAAGGTTTGGCCGTTGAACTCAAGGTTAGCCTTCATCAAAGACTTTTGACAATTCATCTCACCCCCGCTTTCAGCCTAAATGGGGCTTTCTTCCTTCAACTACACACCTATCTTCTGCCACTCGTCCGATAAAGAGCCGAACTTGCAGGTTCTGTATGCACGTACATCTGAGAACACTTCAGGGAGAGTTCGAAGACATATCTGTGGGGTACTGTCCTCTTGACCTCTATTCAGGCGACCCTATCAGAATCAGGAGTGCTTTGGAGAATCTCTGGGATGCATGGATGAACAGCAACGGTACAATCAACAACCTGAAGGTGTTCGTAGCTGGCAAAGTGATCAGACCTAATGTGAGTATCTTTAGACTGTGTTTTTCATCAGGGGCACTAACTCTAATACAGACTATCTATGAGCTCAAAGCCGAGATTCTTGGACGAGACTCTGACGACGTCGATCCCACTTTCCTTCGTGACAAGTTCATAACCTCGCTTCTGCCCTTATTGACTGACACGCCTGTCTTGAGAATATTGGGTAGGCTTCAGCGCACGTTAGATGTTTTGGACATCGAGGGACTTTCAACTCTCTGGCATCGTACCCTCGTTTCTTACTCTGACCCTACTGCCGATCCGGAGATACCACTATCTCCCGTGGGCCAAACTTCGTCCTTGTTTGAATCTCCCGATCCTACCATTGATGACTGGTCGAGCTTCATAGGTCGTTATCTATCCGAAACCTCGCATACCAATCCACTCGCAAACGGCCAAGAGGTTAAAGACACGATGAATCATGATGAACCCCTAACGTCCAATTTACGATATTATCTGATGGCATATTTGCTCTCGGCGACGTTCAAGGACTGTTCGGTCATCGTCAAACCCGTCTTGCAGGCTGGAGTTGAACAAAAAGGCACCGTCACTGTCATCGACCTTGACCCAAAAGGGATGGGTAGATTGAAGAAGTGGGAGAAGCTCGATATGGATATTGTGCAAAGCTACAGTAGCCTTGATGAAGGAAGTAGAAAGCTATGTGTTGATGCCTTCGGAGATAATGGAGTTAACTGAAGACAAATTAGTTGTGTACCTTGTCTGATACCGAGATACATCCTATTCTTGTAGCCGTCGTATTCATTTTCAACATCATGCATTCCCTACCTTTCCCGAACATTTTCCTTGGGTCACTCACAAGATCGCGGTCTTCCGTGAACAGCAAAATGGCCACCATGCTCATTTCGATGTATTACGCCTAGCTGAGAAATGTCGCCGTTGAACTCGTACGTCGCTTAGAACCTCAGAGATGATTATAAGTACGAGCGAGGTAACCACCGCATCTCTTGTGGAAGATACGAAAATACGCGAGGGATGGTGGGATGATCAATTGATTGGCAAGAGAACGTTCTCCTTGTTGGTCCTCGTAATAGATCCGAGTAGAGACCAAGGGGCCGGATGGATATACGGGGTCTCACAATCTGCTAGCTACCTTCGTCATCAGTAAACGGATAAGCATCCGTCTAGACGTGTAATTTTTCGTAGCCAAGTAGTCGAGTTAACCAAGCTATATCCCAACGATTGAAGTTGAGTTGCTTGCTCCAAGTAGTATCCAATTTCCTACCTACTTTCGCTTTGAGGCGGAGAATTTGAGCTAGTGACGAACGTGCTCACTTTCGGCATACTTACTAGGTAAGTCTGAAGCCCTTTGTCTTAGGCCAAATGCAGGGAAGCTAGGGTTTTCAGATGGCTCAACAAGACTAGAAGAATTTGGCAGACTTCGATGTAGCTCTCCAGCCCTGATTTTTTGGTTAGTATAAGATAAGTATCATTCAAGGTTGAAGCTGAATATACACCCATAGACGAAGAGCAGAGGGATCGCGTCGACTACTTCACTCGTCTTGCGGACGTAGTTTATATCCAAGGAGCTACGACTCAACATCGATATCCCTCGTGGATTGAGGCATCTCCTGGTTGAGCTTAGCTTCATACTTCCGCCAATTGTATCCGTCCTTCCGGTATGCAGCCAGCGGTCACTGGGATGTCGACAAGAGGTGCCTCGTTATCACATCCCCAGCTAGCTTCGTCCAGCTCATCTGGAATTGTAACCTATGCGAAACCAAGTTTTTCCTGTAGAGATGTTTTGGGAAGAAGGAATTTTCACGTATGGCCAAGTGGTGTATTCCTGTTTTGCTGGGGTTTTGAAGGAACACCTAATTTTGGGTTAGGGCTGATTACATCATACTAGGGTTCCAAGAAAGGTGATAATACTGTCATGCTCCGGGTTCCATTGACGCGAAGCTAACTCCTTGATCCGTTCATTCAACCTATCGTTTAGTGACTCAAATCCCTCTTATTACTTCAGACTATGGCGTCGAATCTCTGTACACGTAGCATTCATAGGATATCCAGCTCAATTTTGCGCAACCATGCTGGTAGAAGAGCAGCCTTAGTAAGGCAGCAACATCAGCGACGAAACGCGTCATTCTATAATGCTGACATCGCTGGGCTAACCGATGAACAGGCAGAGGTGCGCCAGCTATCGCGAGTACCTTACTCAGCTTATGTTTCTATAGTTTCGTAATGCTGTTGCTGAGTTTGCTCAGAGAGAGGTAGCACCTCGAGCTGCAGAGATTGACAGGAGCAATAACTTCCCTTCCGTACGCTCACCACTATACTTGAATTTCAATAGTGTTGATTTCCATGACTCCTAGGACTTGTGGGAGAAGTTAGGCTCCATGGGTCTCCTTGGTATAACCGTATCGTCCGAATATGGAGGTCTTGACCAAGGTTACTTCAACCATACTCTCGCTATGGAGGAGCTTTCCAGAGCCTCTGGCTCTGTAGCTTTGTCATATGGCGCTCATTCAAATCTCTGCGTCAATCAAATCCATCGACATGGAACCGATGAGCAGAAAGCGAAGTACCTCCCGGACCTGATTAGCGGGAAGAAGGTTGGCAGTCTAGCTATGAGTGAACCAGGCAGTGGAAGTGATGTCGTGAGCATGAAACTGCGTGCCGATAGGATTAAAGGGGGCTGGAAATTGAACGGCAACAAGTTCTGGTACGTTAGCGTGTAGTACTTTAACAACTATGGAAGATTGATATTCTTTACAGGATAACAAACGGCCCGTCTGCATCAACACTTGTCGTATATGCTAAAACATCACCTGATAAAGGATCCAAAGGAATCACTGCATTCATAATCGAGAGAGGATTCCCAGGATTCTCCACGCACCAGAAACTCGATAAGTTTGGTATGAGAGGAAGTGATACATGTGAGCTAGTCTTTGAGAATTGCGAAGTACCCGATGGTTAGTCTGTCCGACAAATGCTCTCAATACACAGCTAATGCCACCTGTACCCAATAGCGAACGTTTTGGGTCAAGTCGACAAGGGAGCAGGAGTCCTTATGTCTGGTTTGGATTTGGAGCGTCTTGTCTTAAGTGGAGGACCTCTTGGGTAAGCATAAACGGAAATCCAACTTGTGTCCCGCGAATTAAAGGATTTCAGGTTAATGCAGGCGGCGTTCGATTACGCCGTTGAATATGTACACGATAGGAAACAATTTGGTCGACCAGTCGGTACATTCCAGTTGATGCAAGGTAAAATACAATGGCATTTGAGCTTAGTGCTGGGACTAACTGTGTTCACTACAATAGCCAAAATCGCCGATATGTATACCAAATTGAACTCCAGTCGTACATATGTGTATGCCGTTGCACGTGCATGTGATACCGGTCATATCAGCAGACGAGTGAGTAGGATGGATGCTGTTAAATTTTCGACTGATCTAACTTTGCGGTAGGACTGTGCTGGCGCTATCTTGTACTCGACTGAAAAGGCGGTAGAAGTTGCACTAGAAGCTATGCAATGCCTAGGCGGAAATGGCTATATAAACGGTAGATCGCCTCTTCTCTGTGTCGCGGAGGGTGTCTGACACAATGAACAGAATATCCGACTGGCCGATTCTTACGCGACGCCAGGTTGTACACAGTAGGCGCCGGTACCCAAGAAATCAGGCGCATGCTGATAGGGCGAGAGTTCAATGAAGATTTTGAGTCGTAGCACTGAATTGTATTCGTAAGTCCCAAGCTGACTATTTGGCTATGTAAATCCTATTCCCGCCTGATATGTACTGTGCTGTTTGTGTGGCTGCGACAATCATGAATCAAGTTTAGATTAGTCATCACTGAGTGGCGGGCAGAAAATGTCAATTAAGGGTCGCACATTCAATGACATTAGGATTCCATCTTGGAAGTAACCACGACCAGCCGCTCCTTTTGATCATTACAGACCTCCTATTACATTTGCTTCTACCTTGTTAAATCACTTGCTCACGTCTTCCATCCACATTGCCAACATGCTATATGCAGCTACATCCGGCAACAATTCACCACCATCCACTTCTACATCGGAGAAAAATAGGCAGCAGTTCGCCAATATTGAAACAGGCGTTGATACCACTTGCTCCAGCCTCTTCCTATCGGAGCACCAAATCGCGGGAGGCTTTGATAGGGTGCCCGTCTCATTTCCTATTCGAAGCGACCGACTCGCTGCGGCCTGCCCTTCAGAGCACCTTCAAGATAATATCGTCTACACTCCCTCTGACAGTCAACTCCGCACAATTGCACTGCGGCTTCCGGAGATTCAGCACAAACCAAGCTCGGACGATCTATCCGGTCCTGGCGATAATACAGCTTCCTTGTATGGTACCCTGGACAACGGCAGAGACAGAATCGTTGGAGTATCTCAGGCGAATCTTCTTACCCCAAAATCGCTGAAAACCCAGCAACAAAGGCGCATGATGTATGGTAATGGCTCAAAACCCTTTTTACTCTCTTCGAAAGACGACTTTCCCAGCAAGCGCAGTCATCAACGTGTTGCTCAGGCTTGCCAGCCTTGTAGAGTTCGTAAAGCTAAGGTTAGTCTGTCGGCTATCATTGTATGCGGTCCTTACTCATAACCCACCTCCACTCTATTGCTTGTTGACCGATGCATAGTGTTCAGGCGTTCGTCCGACTTGCGAGCGGTGCTATAAACGCGGAATTACGTGCGAGTATGCTAAAGTCAGGAATCAAAGGGGTTCTGCCAAACGAGTAGATCAAAAATTGCCCAAGTCTGAGGCACCAGCCACCCCTGTTTCTACGAACATCGCCCCTTTGGATAAGGAAGTACCTGAACCGCGTTCTGAACAGAGTGGCTTACAAGACGAAAAGTTGGCCAATAGCCAGAATCTGACTTTTTTACCTGGTCATCCCCAACGGATGGAGCTTTACGATGCCCAACCCTTTCCTGCTAGAAACCAGATCCCCTATGCCTTCCTGCCTGGCCAAACAGACTACCAGTACATTCTACCCAGGGAAATGGAGAACTTGGATGTAGTCCACGGTCCACGGAACAACTATCCTAGTTATGGGCAAGTCACATGCGAGCCGAGGACGCTACTGTTTCCCGCCCTGGATGATTCATCGGCGTTGCTCTGGAGTACCTCCGCTCAACTCGCTAATAACCAGCATCGTATGTCTCTACCGAATATCAGCTTGATGACCTCCGGCGGACCGGGTTACTTGTTACCGCCACCAAATTACATGTCCCAGCAAAACCTCACTCCTGCTTCTCATGTTCCAAACGCTTGTTCACCACTACGCGACTATACCTCTATGTCCTCATCTGTTACCACCAGAGCCTCGGTCCCATCTTCAGTCTCCTTTCATTCTCTTTCCTGCCCTCCTCATTCGATGCATCAGCGACACCCAGTACCAATTGAGGCCCCACGTCCGTCTACTTTTCAGTCAGGACAAATGTCTGGATTACCAGGACTTCTCTCGCCGTCTCCGGATTCACTTGATTCTACTGCCTCCTCTTCCGGCGTCAATTCTCCGTTCGTTCCCGCTAAGTCATTGCCCGATATTCTGATGACCACACCCTCAATGAAGGCAAAGGAATTGGTTGCGGAGAGGGTTGTACCTTATGACCCCCGGCCACGCTCCTTCTCGGAGTTACTTTCCGACTATTTGGCCGCTGACGGTGATTCGATTGAGGCAATTGCCCATAATTAGGGTATCTCGAGCTTTAGCTATGTCTGGTGTCATTTGGTTAGTGGATCAGAATATATCCCTCCTCTGTTCATAATTACTCGAGCACTACCACGTGTCCGAATATAGAAAGAAATGTTGACGTCAATCAGTTGACTAGTGAAATATGGCCATATGTCAATGGGGCGGTTCGTTTTTTATACTAATTTTTAAAAATCAATAAATTTATTTTTCTAATAATGCATAGGTACACAGGACTGAAATTAAAGGAAAGAAAGATAGTACGTTGATGCAATGATTGGGAAAACTTGAGATGATTGAAACGAAAAATATTTACAACAAGGGTGGATTGGAGGTCGCGCGAAGGCTAGATACGTCGAGCTTGGATATGAGGATAATGTCAAATACGAGATCCTGAGAAACCATACAAATATGCTAGAAGAAATGGTGCCATGGTCACCGCGACTGCCTCGCAGAGCTATAAGTCATTAGATGAACGAGACTATGAGGAGGGTTGAGTTACAAATTTCAATTCTGGAACGAAAAAGGTAATACCTTCTCCTAAATTGGCAATCAGCGTCGTATTACATATAATCCAAGATCCTTAGTCGCATCAAGTTTATGCAATCAAGCTATGCAGCATTCTTTAAGACGATAAGCTAATATATAAGTGTTAATTGCTAGAGTGAACAAGTATTTTTTGGATTATACATTAGTCGGCGTAAGGAATGTGATATAGCACTAAGGATGGGTACGAAAAGGATGTATCGGAGCCGAAAAGGAAGGATCACTGGTTCCAGCCATCAGACTTATGGCTTGAATAGGAGAGCGGAATTGATCGTCGGAGCGAAGGGTTCTGAGGTGCCAGAAACGAGCTCGGCGGGCTCAGGAAGTCGCTCCTTCAAATAAATAAGATGCCTAAGGAGGATCGAGCTGCCCATCTTCTCTAGGCTATTGTAGGCCTGGCGGTTCGCTGGAGTTATGCTTGCTTTCTTATTGAGAATTTCTTGCACTTTGCCCATAACATGAATATACGTTCCAGATGCTACCTCAGCGGAGAAGTTAATGATGATTGCTTCCATGATAGTAACGAAGGGAAGAATATCCGACGTTTCTGAGTACGAAGCCCCGGGTACACATGTAATGTGGTGCGTATGAGCACTCTGGAAAGGGGAAGGAGCGGAGAGGTTGACGACAGCCGGGTGAGCCATGGGAGGAGTGAATAAATGGAGAATACCATCTGTAGAAACGGTGCTCGGCGCGCTAGGTCCTGGAGAGGCATTCACTTGAATAGCATCGTAATTGACGTGTTCTCGGTAATAGGTAATGGTACCCGGAGATTCATAGGATGGTGTATCTTCATTCTTCCGCTGCCGTTTTCTAGTTTGTCGCTTTGGGCTGTAGCTAGAGGACGTCTCCTGGGTAGCGTCTTTTGGAGGAGGACCCTCCACCTCAGTACACCTCCATGGGTGAGTGTCATAAATATGCTTCAGGTAGTCATCTTTCCTATGAAATCTGAGGAACATATTACGATGAGAGAAATGATGAATGCTTTTGGGTAAAGGACTGACGCGCGAGGCGGATCACAGTAACGACAGAGCGTTGTAGTTTTCGAATGTGGGCATGCTTTTCTTGCGTGGCGCGTCATTGCACCAGAGTTCTTGCAAAGCGTGTCGCACTTGAGGCAGCGATAACTGCCATCCTACCTGTAGTGTAAATACATATCATTACAGAGTGGTTTGCAATGTAACGTACTGAAAATTGGTGCACGGTCAGAGCAATTTTGTTACCATACCCATCGAACTACAAGCAATATGTCAGCCCTCCCGATCAACACGTCAGCCAATACAGTTGTAAACTCACCACAACGTAGTCCTGCGGCACAAGTGCACCCTCTTCGTCCTTCGGCCCGTGTTCGTCTCCACTCTCCGCCTTGCGTTTGAGGTTTTGTGAGATCAATGGCGCTACGCCAGGCCGATTTTCTCCTTCGAGTTGTCCTCGAGAGAGAGATTGAGAGAGTGGATTTTCGGTTGATTGTATGTTGTGGATAGAGCCGCTTCGCTGAAGCGGGCGAGGAGCAACAGTAGCCACTGACCTCTGGTCAGTGCCATAAGTCGATGAATACTGGTTTGGAAAAGAGAAAGAAAATGTTTGTGAATAGTTCATGGCAGCGAATTAGAGAACACGGTATCCAGTATCGTGATTATCTGCAGGGCGGCTGAAGTAAAGAATGCGAACTAGACAAGTGAACGTATGGAAGGGGACCGCAAGTGAAAGAGAAGTGGTAGAAAGGTAACAATACCCAACGCAGTGAGTTGAGTTTTTAAGTGGTTAAGAAAGCGGATGTATTAGTTAGGCCACAGTTTAATAGAGGGTCAGTGTGGTGGCCACATCTCAGTTTGGAAAGTTGGTAGGTCAATGCATCGGAGAATGCCACCAACAAGTATCTGTGGTGCGGCGTTATTTCCCACTATAGTTGTACCAACTCAGAAGAGTCTTCGAAATTGCAGGTGTTGACGGAGAGTCACACTCCACCTAGTTTGAGTGCTGCAAACGAGCAGAAAAACACTAGTTAGTAGACTCGTCGTAAGAGTAGAGAAATTGCGTACCAGGTTATAAGAGGCTCAACTGGGCTTTGATAGTGTAAGGGCATGGATCACAGCGAGACACTAAGCGCAATCTCCAGCCTGCCATATCAGAGGTACGGGTAACTACCAGAGAGTTGCCCTACCAATTATAACGCTCAATGAACCAGGAGTGTTCATGTATGGTGGTCAAGTGCAGCGGCTGTCGAGGTACTTAGTGCACAGAGTAGTGCTCGCTGTCGACTATCGCATTAATAGCATGGCCTCCCTTTTGACAGGGTCAGGCATGTTTATATATGTTGGCCGCCAAAAGTCTTCAAAGCTTCATGATTAGTGGTGATAATGGGATGAACCCCATGGAACGCAACTAGGAAGGAGGGAGGCGCTTCCGTTGATTGGTATTTACCTCCGGAACAAACAACTTGACAAGTGCGCTTGGAGCCTAAATTATTACTTTTACAGCGTCTAGTATATAGCCATGAGTCTCTCATCCTTCTTGTTGAAATCAGACCAAGCTCCTCAAGTTGACTCTGAGCTTGATGCCCTTTTTCGCTTCAACGTTAGCTACTCTACTATGGCCGTAGAAATTGCCACTAAATGGTTTCTCTTCAGACCGCTACCACCTCCGCCGTCCCCTCTTCACAGACCAATGCTGCGAAAATCGCACCCGAATCCTTTTCGTCGTCCAATACACAAGCGCCAAAGCTTTCCTCAAAGAAACGTACTAAAGTGGAACGTATCCCTCCTCCCAGAAGCCGAGAAAAGAAAGCTAAGCATAAACACGTTAGTTCTAACGAGCAGCTAGCTGGGGATAGCCCAAAGATACCAGCGGACTTGGTGCGGCCGTCATTAGAAGATATCGAAGACCAGCAGTTTCATGACTCAGATAGGAATGACTCTGACGACTCTGACCACGACGGGGACGCTCCAATAATCCATGAGTCTCTTCGAGGAGTAAAGAAGTCTGATGGCAAGGGTTTTCGCAAGATCATCTACGTGCCGCCGGACGAAACACCCTCACAACGAGACTCACGTACCATATTCATTGGAAATCTCCCTGTTGTGGTTGCTCAGAAGAAGGTTCGTTCATACTACCGTACAGATCTCACAGCCTGCTGACTGGTGCTCGTATAGTCATATCGCAAGCAATTGCAGCGACATATCCTTACTTTTACTCCTACTGCCAAAATCGAATCTACCCGTTTTCGTTCCGTTCCCTTCCAAACACCGACTTCCACGTTACCCACCTCTGATCATGACGAAACAAAATTTGCAGTGAAACGCAAAGACGGATCGATCGTTGACTCATCAAAACATCCTCGGGAACACAGTAAGGATCGTGCTTCTGCTTGGCGAGATCGTCGGGAGGAAGACGATCCTAAGGCTGATCAAAAAAAGTTTCTCACTCCTCAACAGAAGAAGAAAATCGCGTTCATAAATCAGGATTTCCATTCTGAGGCCGACACTATGAATGCCTACATAGTCTTCGCGCATTCCTACCCCACAGATAGACGACCTTCTAATGTCCCAGCCCCCCCACCTTGCATGGATCCATATGAAGCAGCGCGTCTGGCTGCAGAGAAAGCTGACGGGACCTTGTTCATGGAGAGGATGCTTCGCGTGGATGTTGCGGAGAAGTCCAACTCGCCGGACGGAGGAATTCAGAATCACCTCGTGGGAGACCCGAAGCTCTCTATCTTTGTTGGCAACTTGGACTTCGCTAGTGCAGAGGAGGATTTGCGAGCGTACTTCGAAGGCGTTGTGGCTGCTGAGAGGGGACCGCCTCCTCAGAATGACAAGGATTCCGGCAAGCTAAATACATGGGTTACTCGTGTACGTGTAGTCCGGGATAAAGAGACACAGCTGGGAAAGGGGTTCGCATATGTACAATTTGCAGTGAGTTGAACGGCTAATTCCTGTCATACCTGCCTCATATAAATTGGACTTTAGGATCGCGAATGTGTCGATGAGCTGCTGTCGCTCGAGGAAGGCAAATTGAAATTTGCGAAACGCAAGCTTCGAGTGCAGCGGTGTAAAGTGCTTATAGGTGGTTCCACTGCGCCAAGTAAGTCGAAGCCTTCGCACGAGGGGAGGGTTGCAAAGGCTACTCGATCGGAACCAGAACACATAGTGATACCCAAGGGAGATCCTTCGCTTGGTGAACGAATCGCGACACTCTCCAAGGACCAACGCAAGAAGGCCAAAGCTTCCGACGCAGGACGCGTCGCAAGGCGCCTTGCAAAGAAAAAAGCGAGAAACGCTCTCGGCAGCAGTGCTGAGATCAAACCGCTGATGAAGGATAGGGTCAGGGCTAGGAAAGGCGTAAAGAAAGTAGGTGCTGTTGACGAAAAGAAGCGCAAAGGCCGAATACGGAGTGAGAGGAGTGTCGCTAAAAGAAATACAAAGAAATAAGGATACGATGTACAGAGTCTTGTCGTATCCTCAATGACAGTATGTTAGAAGGTAGATACAGGACAAGGAAATCAGGCTATGATGATGGATCAAATGGAGCAAAAGCAGCCTTGAAAGCGGTGGCATCTGCTCTATCCTCTTCTTCTGATAGGGCGCATGCCTTCCAGTCAAACCTCTCCGGCATGTTGAGCAGGGATACTAGGACTTGTCTATATCAACCCGAATTATCAGCACGGACACTCACGTAGAGTATTGCATGTACCTTCCGAACTGGACACTAAACGGGACGTGATCCTTCATTAAGTGCACCATTTTATTCCCATCTGGTAAATCAACCTTGAAATAACCACTTTGCCCGTCCTTGCAAACTTCCATTGCTTCGTTGGGGTCATCAACAAAGTCAATGCCTTGCATTCGACCTCGCTCTGAAAAGGCAGCATTTACACTGTCTTTGAGCTTGAGAGGAATGGGGACTGCTTGAATATGTGCGTGGCCTCCTTTTCTACTTAGCCGTCCGATCTCGAAGAAGACTGCGGCGCAATGGTATTTCGCATAGAGAGAACGAAGAGCAGTCTTATATCTAATGGAGTTGTTCGAAGTTTTGACCGAAGCAAAAATAGGACATTGAGGGACGTACCTTTCTATTTCGTCTAGGATTGGAGGAGCCATATCGGGAGGGATGGTCGTAAGTGTGGGGTAGTGGGCTATCGGGACAATAAGGACATGTCCACCACCCGGCACGTCGACGTGGTCTGCTGACGACTGAGTAGGTATTATTTGACCCTTGGGTAATGTTACATAGCATTCAGAGCCGATGGATACGATTAGATGTTTGCTGAACATTTGGAATAAGCCACCGAAAGATTTCTATGGAAGTCGGTTCTACTTACGCTAGATTAGGGTTTGATAAGCAGAACCAGCACTCGTCCGCTACATAAATTACTGTGACCAAGAGATGCATATCACTGAAGGGCGTGCGACTTACGGCCTATTTCCTTCTGAGGGCCTCGTTTACCATGTCGCTCCCCTTGATTATACTGTTGACTGGCGATAGGACAGTCCTCGATATAGTGTAGCTCACTACCACATGCGCGACAAACGTATCCTTCTCTGGGTTTACGTCCACCAGTGTCACCAACTGCGTGCCTTGTCGGACAGTCGCGGACCAGATGCCCTGGCTGGGATTGAGGAAATTTTCAGTAGCTGACTCTGCAATCGCTATGAGCGGAATATCATACTGTATTGCATATTTTGCAAACATAGCCCTCGGGTGGCTTAACACGTTCAGGACAGTCATTAATGAAATGCTGCTCGATCGCGGCTTAGGCTCTCAGCTGACGTATATACTAAGAAGCACACGCACCTCAGAAGACTCGCATCGTTTGCATTTGTAACCAGGAGGTGGCTTGCTATTAGAGCCTTTGTGGGATGTATACGTCCGTGACAGTATGTGATACGCTGATAGAGATCGCACCTCCAGTCCGACTTCGCTTATTTAGGTGTTGTACGTTGCCAAATATGAAGTTTTCGCCCTCTACATCGATGGGACGTTTAGCAACAGGTTGAGCAATATGTTCCGTGAATGGATTTTTGGTAGAGTTGGCAGGTTTGGGAGCGTTTGATGCATCAGGGAAATTTGGCGAAATTGAGAATGCATAAAACCACTATGCTGATCATCAATACCTCAAGTAGGCAGCAATGTTGAGTCCCACACACTCTTGGTTTTTTGCCCGTCATCGCCTCGCCGCCAAAGGCACCTAGGCTCACAAATCTAGAGACCCGACCTTTTTCATCATCCCATACAAAAGGTTCTCTTTCCCAGAATACCGGAGGTTCACCCCCTTTAGCTGCAAAATGGTAACGAGGTTTGATGCGACGAATTACATCGTCCAGCGGAGAGACGCCAGTTGTGGATAATTCAGGAGAAGGAAGAGGTATAGAGGAGAGCGTCGGGATAGACGAAGGCCAAACATTGGTCATGAATATGTCTATGAGTTGGGTGGATGAGGATTGAGAGCGTATGGAAGCCAAAGAACCGTAGTTTTGGGATTTGGCAGTCGAGGAATTCGCCATTGCGTTGGAAATTAATTTTTCAATCGTCTGCTTACTGAAGAATGGTGATGCAAATCCCTATAGAGCTGGTTGGCTACGAGATGGGACGGTGAAGGAGCCGGAGACATACTGGGGCAGCCTCAGCTGATGAGAATACACCTGGTTCGTACACCCCTCCTAAGCAGGCTATACGCAGTCCGTGTGCAGTGGTGAGGATACCTGATTTGTCTTGATAGTGCGTCAATTAGCGATGTGAAATGGGCTAAGAGGGACACTCCACACACTTAGAAGGAAAACGTTCTTGCAGAGTTCACCACCTGTCTTGGCAAACTTTTGGATTACACTGTCGGGTAATGGGTACTCTCCTTGCATGATATAGCATTCGAGTGGAACTGCATCATTGTAGGTGCGCCAGAGATTAAAGACGTTAACAAAGCCCCCTAGTCAAGAAACCTTACCTGTCAACTTTCCCTCCAGCAATTCTGTGACCTGGTCCTCCTTAGTCTGATCTTCCCTATCCGATGGAGGCCCGAAGAAATCACCGATACATAATACGAAGTCAAATGGCCCATGCTTAGCATTGATGTTCTTGACCTTAGCGAAAAGGTCGCGCAATGCGCCCACGGCCGAACCAACGATCAAACTAGAAAGTAACTGTTCAAGCACTATTGACGTAGGATGAAACCATCACTGTTACATTTTTGTTGGTTTAACAGAGGCCATTATTATCGAGCATGTACGATCTTGCAGTGTGTAGTTGAGCAGAACACGTCGGGCGCTTACTTTTGTAGCTCAATCCCTTACGCTCTCCTAGAAGCTGAACGATGTCCAACGACGCGCTTCCATCTGCCGATGATAGGTCTCGCTATGAAAACCTGCGTGCTGAGCTCCTCAAATCCCTCGAGAAGAAACGCACCGTTGATAAGCAACTTGTGTGCATACTATGTTATTCAAACTATCAGTTTTCTTACATCTTTCAGGCACATATAGAGGCACAGATATACAGTCTTGAATCGCAATATCTCACAGAAACAGCTGCCCATAGCGGCGGTAACATCATACAAGGATTTGAAGGATATCTCAAGAATCAGACCGTCACCCGACGCAAGTACGAAGTTAGCGACCAAGACAGATTGTTTTCAAACAGTAGCTTGACTCTACAAAAGGTCGGTCGCCTTATCGGTCGTGAATTCAAAGAGGTTCTCATCTCTACTCTTCACTTAGTCATTAGAGCTTATGAACGATGGTGAAGAATCGTCGGCACCTCCAGACGAATTCGCCAAGCAGCCTACTCCTGGTCTCACAACTGTGGTTGTTCCGCCGGCGACACAAAGGCAGGAACTTACAGCTGCTCAAAACAAAAAGCTTAGGGATAAGGAATATCAACGCAAAAAAAGGGCAAGCGTGAGCCGGAGGAGCACAGGCACCATTAGTGACGAGGAACAGATTAGTTCAAGGAGACCGAGCAAACGAGCGCGTCTAGCCGATGATGACTGAGCTTTGAGTATGTGCATATACCATGGACAATGTAGTACCCTTTAACTTATAAATCAAGGGTGTTTAGAAATGCTTTAACTCCCCTTTCATCCATCCCGGCGCCATCTGGATCGACCGCTTCAATGCATCTTACTGCCGCTATGGTGTGCTTCATCTCTTTCGTATTCACCCATATTCGCCCGTTCACACCCACTGCCGCTTCGAGAGGGAACCGACGACCGAGTAATGGTAGAAGGAAGTGTTTGGGGTCAAGTAATCTAAAGCATGCTCAGGAGGAGGATTCAGGACAGGTTGGAGATGCGACATACAATCGGCTCATTTTCAAGCTGCACCGCACCATGAAACCTCCCTTCAGCTCTCCGAATCCCTCGGCCTTGTGCGTCTGCGCATCAAAACACTCTAACTCAGGTTCCATGTCCTTATGAGCCAGTGATACCCTTGCATAGACCAAACAGCCAATCTAGATGCATTAAAATGGAAACTTCATAGTGAACAAATGACACACCTTGAGATTGGGTTTATTCCTTTTTGTTGCGCCTTCAAAAGCAAGACCATCCAAAGATGCAGAGTGTGCCGCTCCGATATCTACTCGATACCCCTCTCCGCTACGGAGAGTAATGATGCCGATGACACTTTCTTGTGTTGCCGGTACATACTGAAATCTGTCAGCACTCAAACATATTGAAATTTAAGGACGAACTCGTCGAGAATTATTTTCTATCCACCACTTGCTTCTGTTGGTTGAGTGGTACAGCGTCCCTGCTCTGGTCGAAATAATACCTAATCCCTCGTCCGCCACTTGTTTCCGCTTATCCGGGTTTGAAAGTTGTAATAGGCCCGGTCCTAATTTGAGGTTTATATGTTGTGCGGGTACATGCTCGCCAGGCAAGATGATGGACATAGCGTGAGAGATCTCAGAGAGGATTCATTGACATAGTTATTCCTCATACACTGGCCACAACCTTGACCCTTATTTCTGACGGCAATGACTTCGACCTCACAACTACTTCAAGAGTTTCCTGAACTCAGCCATCTTTCGTAGGATGCTATCGAATCTCTGGCAGCGCACGACGTTTCTGACTGAGTGTGTGTTCCAAGGCGAGAGGATCTTGAAGACATGCTTGCGGATCCCATGTATTTTCAGGCAATATTTCATTCTCTACCAAGGGTTAAAGCCATGTACCAAGCTCAAGCGGAACTAGGCATGGCCAATGAATCTCTTGCACGTTCGTGTCCTGCATTTTTACATGAATGTCTTTTGATCAGTGCGCAGGTAACAATCTCGTCCTTCGAGAAGACCTCTTGAAGCTCAGAGGTGATACTCAGCTATCCTTCAACGAGGCGAAAGCGTTAGAAGCGCGCTGGAAAGATTTAGAGCGAGAGCAGAGAGAAATATACCAGGTAAGTTGCTCAGATGCGCTCACTTCAGATTTCCTCTGAGAGACATGCATAGCGTTTAACACCCCAATTCCTCCTGATGAGATTACGACATGCAACTACAGCTCACGACGAACTCTCTGAGACGCTTGCTTCTGCGTTTATTGCTTCCTCGTCGCATGAATCAAACTCCACCGGCGGAGGCGGCTCAGGTACTCCTGGCGGTCGAGATGTTGAAGAATTTATTCGAGATTTCAAAGAGCTGCGCAAAGTCTACCATAAGCGAGTGATGTGGGCAGATCGCTGGGCGGCAGGCCAGGTCGCCTGGAGAGACGACTGATTATTCCCAATACACCCTACCCTATACCAGTAGTTGGCTTCCGCGGATTATATGTAAGTTATCGTTTGCGATAGGATATTGTCACTCGAGATGAAGGATCCAATCTCTGTGAATTCTCCGGACTGAGCAAAAAGGCCTCAGATCCTTCGGATACTTCGCCGGCGAAACTTTCTTCCTGCAAAAACTCCCGAATAACCCCACAGCTAATTTAAACTGCTCCACAGGAAGCCCTAATTCTCTTTTCGCTATATCTAGGCAAAGGTAGAGGCCACTGATACTGGGACTCGCCATGCTCACATCCATCCCCTATACCTCCTCAAAGACGTTTTCCTCGTGTATCGAATTACTGGTGGCATCATTTCGGATAAAGCTTAGCAAAAACCTCGCATCTTGATTCTTGACAGTTCTTTGGCTGGACCGAAGACTACCTCCACTCTTAGCACAAGTACAATATGCATCATATTGCCTACTTGCTCCTTTCCGATATTGCAGCGACCGCGGGTCCGCAGGCGCATCACTTTGTAAGCAGGTGATCTCTGCCTCCTTTCACTAACCAATCGCGTCTTGCACCTTCCTTGTTATGGTCATCGTTTCCTGACGTCGTACCTTGTCGTATCTGGTAGCGTCGGTATGGTCAAGTTGCTCGGCTTGTGTCATCACACAGTATGAATTAATCCGTCGTAAGCTGCGTTCACCCTGAGTCCTCGATATAAAGCGACTACGGATGAAGGTCCTAACTTCAGTGACTTTACCATCTCTTTAAGATGAAGTCTTTGCTCTCTATTGCTGCCTTAGGATCCTTCGTCAGTTGCGCATATGCACACGCCATTTTCCAGGTATGGTACTTCGATATCGGTCTATGTTGCACCCTACTCAAATTAGACGTAGGAACTTTGGGTAAACGGTGTATCCCAAGGCCACCTTAACGGAATCAGAGTCCCCGACTACGATGGAGTGCGTCAATCCCTTGCTGAATATATCCCGACTCCTCAGCTTGTAATTTAACAGCCTATCATGGATGTGAACTCCAATGATATCATTTGTAATGGTGGAATCAACCCATACCACCAACCTATATCCACCACTGTTATTCCGGTGGCTGCCGGTTCAGATGTGACCGCAGAATGGCACCATACCTTGGCCGGCGCCAACCCGAGTGATACATCTGATCCCATTGATTCCTCTCACAAAGGTCCTATCATTGCCTACCTGTACGCCTGATTGCCCAGTAGCTATCCTTGCTTGACCACTCACGTTACCGGTCCGATTTAGCGCGAAAGTCAATTCAGCACTACAGACTGATGTAACTGGTCTTCAATGGTTTAAGATTTATGAAGATGGTCTTGGTTCAGATGGAAAGTGGGCTGTTGACCGGCTCATCGCAAATAATGGCAAAGTATCTTTCAAAATTCCTAGTTGTATTCCAGCGGGAGAATACCTCCTTCGTGTCGAGCTCATTGGTAATTTCAGTATGCCATTCCATCCACTATTTACTGATGTTGTCTTTGTTAGCGCTCCATGGTGCCGGCTCTTACCCAGGTAGGCACCATATCAGACTGGTCCTTGATTCGGTAGCTAATGCGATTAAATGTACACCTAGGTGCCCAGTTCTATGTCAGAAGCTACCTCGTCATCATTCTATCCCTTTGGCTAATTTTACTTTTTAGATGGAATGCGCTCAACTGAAGATCACTGGTGGTGGCAGTACAACCCCAGCCCCCACAGCTAGTTTCCCAGGCACCTACCACTGTATGTGCTGACCCACGCATCTGAGCGATCCGTGCACTCACTCGGAGTATAGCTACTGATCCTGGTATTACGATCAACATTTATCAAACCTTGACCAGCTATACCATTCCAGGCCTGTAGTAACCCTCTGTCGAAATTCATCAATCTAATCTCAGGTCCCCTCAGGTCCCGCTGTATTTAGCTGTAGTGGAACACCTCCCACATCATCGTCTAGCTCCGTCAAACCACCAACATCCAGCACCAGCTCCGTGGTACCGCCGACATCCAGCACCAGCTCATCTACCCCTTCGAGTACTCCAGGCGGAACGGTCGCCAAGTATGGTCAATGCGGTGGCACTGGGTGAGTATCACTATTTCCCTTTGTGAATCCTGACCTAATACTGCTACAGTTATACAGGTCCTACGACTTGCGTCGCCGGAAGCACTTGCACGGTCCTCAGTGAATGGGTTCGTTTCATCCAATCTCTCAGTGTTAGATATGGGGCTGATATGTGACTTTGCATACAGTACTCTCAATGCCTGTAGTAAATTGGTAGGGATAATGGTCGACTTCAACTTCTTTGGATTTTTCATCGTGGAATAACAAACATTTGCAATCAACCGCGTCGTTTTAAATACTGTGTGGATGAATCCCGCCGGTGAACTTAATCCGCGCACATTTACCTCAGGCCCCGGTTAAGTTTCCTCCAGTGAATACTTCCTGGCTGATATTACAAAATCATACTGCATAGTTGTTGCCTCGACTTTGAGGAACCATTCCTGATGTTTAGTGTAAATTTCTATCGCGGCAATATTCTTGATAGTCTAGTACAGACTCACCTTCTTTTATCTTTCTGGTGGTAAGTTATTTCTATATTCTGAGTATCTTTCTGAGTCGCTTATCGTTCGGCGAAGCCCAGCTTAAACCTCGCATCTTCGCCCGCTCGTTTACACTCAAGCTGCACCTATCCTGTCACTGTGCCTGTCATCTCCCTTTCCTCCGTCTTGTCATCTGATTTCATGATGAGGCTCCGATATCGCTTGATCTTTGAGCCAATTTATTCAAAGTGGGGATGAAGTGGGGTTACGCCGACGTTGAAGCGGAACTTGTGGAAGACCGTATATCAGGAAAATACTGAGTGAGTACCTGACCAATCACCAAGTTTGTGACCAACCATCATCTTTAGTCATTTCATGATGATTCTACCGTCTACAGAGGTCAGTAGAAGTGTCTTCGCAGCTGACTCTCGCACGGAAGTGACGATAGTGCGAATTTCGCGGGTACTACTCAGGTATACGTGCATATAAGGGTTGGCTTGTAAGATGCTAGTGCAAACCACCCCCACCCACCTACATCTATACAGCCCATCATGAAGTCTTCTATCTTAATTTCCCTAGGACTTTTCCTGAGTGGCGCTGCAGCACACAGTATTTTCCAAGTAAGCTGCTCTCGAGGCGATTGCGGTATACGTGTCTTTACTAAGCATGTACTCTGGATAGGAATTATATGTTAATGGCCTTTCACAAGGCCACCTGAATGGCATTCGTGTTCCTGACTATGATGGGGTGTGTGCAGTCCACAGCTATTAAATACGTCATGTAATGAAAAGTTTGGTCTTCAGCCAATAATGGACGTCACCTCAAACGATGTTATTTGCAACGGCGGCATTAACCCGTACCATCAGCCCATTTCCACTACTGTCATTCCGGTTGCCGCAGGTTCGCAAGTTACGGCTGAATGGCATCACACTCTGGTCCGTCCATTTGAATGCATTCAATCGTTCAGGTCTAAGGGCACTGTGATGTTCGCAGGCTGGCGCTGATCCTGGGGACGCTGCTGACCCGATAGACCCATCACACAAGGGGCCAGTCATGGCATACTTGTATGTGGATTCTCTTTGTGCGTTTCTTCCTATTCCCACACAATGGTCTAGGGCCAAAGTCCCTTCCGCTACGCAATCCAGCGTCACAGGGCTTCAGTGGTTCAAGATTTGGGAGGATGGCCTAACTTCTGATGGCAAATGGGGCGTTGACCGACTAATTGCGAATAAGGGGAAAGTGACCTTCACTATCCCAAGCTGCATCGCAGCCGGTCAATATTTGCTCCGTGTTGAACTTATCGGTAAGTTGATTAGTGGGACTAAAGTGAGATAACCCTCAGAATATCCGGCTTGCCAGCTCTCCATGGAGCCGGTTCCTATCCAGGTAATTCTCATTCTTTATATGTCTATGAGTTGAACCGAATGACGCCGGGATTGAAGGTGCTCAGCTCTATGTGAGGTTGCCCATTCCATTCTCTGGCCCTTTTTCTAACTATTCATTTCGTACAGATGGAGTGTGCTCAGCTTCAGATCACTGGAGGAGGCAACACATCCCCAGCCACCGTTAGCTTCCCTGGCGCGTACAAGGGTATGGTGATGCCCAACTTCCTCAGCCCTGATTCACTGATCGTATCATAACCAGGCAGCGACCCTGGCATTACTATCAACATCTACCAGACATTGAGCAGCTATACCATTCCAGGTGGGCTTCGCTATAAAGGTCCTTGAGTCACTCGTGCCAATCTATGCATCCCTCTAGGCCCCTCTGTGTTCAGTTGCAATGGTGGTAGTGCACCAGCTCCTACTACGTCTCAGCAAGCCCCACCACCACCATCCACTACCGTGAACACTCCACCACCAACTACAAGTGTTCCTAGCGGGGTAGCTGTGGCTCACTACGGCCAATGTGGCGGAATCGGGTGAGTAGCCAATCATATCGATTGACTAATTGGAGACTGACTTTCATGATGAAGATATACCGGGCCCACTGTCTGCGCCTCGCCGTTCACATGTGTCAAATCTAACGATTATGTATGTGCTAATCATGTGAGAGCTTTGTGTTGGTGTCCTGACTTCCCTTTCTCGTTCGCAGTACAGCCAGTGTCTGTGATGGGCGGACAATCGTAATCGTGGCAACCTTCTAGGATGGCCACACCAGTATACCTCTATGCCAGTAGCTAGCCTTATTCCGCTGTAATTATGTGTCTATCCACTACCATCGACTCGACTCCCTTGTTCTATAAACTATGAAGCGAGGAATCGTGAAGAATGCCGCAAGCATTGCCATTAATATTTGAGAAAAAAAGCGAAGATCCTGCCTGGGTTCCTATTCTCACTGTACATCAACCGACTTGCATCGAGTATGAGTAGACACCGCGGGCCAACACTTCACGTCGTGCCCCTATCTCCGCGTCGCACATTTGAAGTTACTGAGTCTTCGTACGTCCATAACTCCTCTCGTTCCCCTTCAAGTCCGAGTCTATGTTACACGCTCATATGTCAACGGTGTACTGTCAGTCTTGTTGAGCGAGCATCTGTCCATCAACCCTAACGGGGAGGACGAGCGTACGCAGAGTGAAAGACGGTAGTCTACTCACTGGTTATAAACTAGTAACTACAAGTAACTAATAGTCTTGACGCACACACTTAGGTAGTTCTCTGGATAGAGTACTGGTTTATTACAGTCGGATACAGGCTCCTTATATACTGTAATCTACCTATGATATAAATAGATATCCGCAGTCAATACTGGTCGTATGACTCAGTATGAGTTAATTATAACTCACGTCGTTAGTAAGACATTCTATAATGTTCTACTGCGGACTGCGTAATGACACATGACTTAATTGTCATGGACATGTGGAAGGTGCATGCGCAACACTCCCCCTCGCTAAGATATTCCTCTGAATTTCGAAGCGGATTGTGTAGAATCAAATAATTTGATTCCGAGCATGGACCTGAATAGTTCGAACTTCTGGTAACCAAGATTTTTGGTAAACATATCTGCAGGATTTTCTGCACCGTTGACAAAGTATAGTTCAATGTCTTTAGACTCAACGCGATCACGAATGTAGTGATAGCGGATGTCGATATGTTTAGTTCGTCTATCAGAAACAGGGTTGGATGCAATAAAAATTGCGCCCTGATTATCAGCGTAGATAGGTATACAACTGATGTCCATTCCAATCTCTTTGAAGAGATTTTTTATCCACATGATTTGTCGACATGTGTCAGACAATGCCATATATTCGGCTTCAGTGGATGATAGCGCAATGGTCTTCTGAGCATGTGATTGCCAAGAAATGATACCACCGGCTAGTTGAGCAAAGTATCCGGTCGTTGATCTTGGACTAGACCAATCTGAATCTGTGTACGCAAGTAATCCTTCTTGGTCGTTCTCAAAGCAAAGACAATAGTTGGGTGTCCCTGCGAGATAACGCAAGATGTAAAGTGCTTTCTCAAGGTGATCCTTGGTGGGGTTAGCACTTTGCTGTGATAGCTTGATTACTGCATAGGAAATGTCAGGACGAGTTCCTAGCATGATGTACAACAGAGATCCAATGACCTGTTGAAACTTTGATCGAAGCGTAGGGTCCACAGTTCCCTTATTGGGTTGTGGTTTGTATCCCATGGGAAGTGGGGTTCTGGCGGTCTTGCAGTTCAGAAGATTGAATCTCCTGAGAACTTTTTGCAAGTAGGCTTCTTGATCTATATAGATCTTCGGTCCTTTCCTTAGAATTCGCATACGAAGGAATTCTTTGGCTTCGCCAAGATCACGACATTCCCATCGCTTCATGAACGCGGCTTTCAGTTTCAATACGAGGCGCCGGTTCGAGCCACAGAACAGTGCATCATCAACATAGACGATTGCAATAACAATCGATTCTTTATGATGGTAAATGAATACTCCACTATCAGTGGATGCACGTTTGAATCCAAGTTCTTCCATGGACTTGGAGAGTTCTTTCCACCAGGAAAGAGCTGCTTGTTTGAGTCCATACAAGGCACGCCATAGGCGGAGAACAAAGTCTTCTTTGCCTGGAACTCGAAAGCCTTCTGGCTGTTCCATGTATAGCTCCTCATCGAGTTTTCCATAGAGAAAGGCTGTTTTTACGTCTAAGCCTTCTATATGCCATTTCTCAAGCACAGCTAGTGCGAGAAGCATTCGGAATGTCTCGTATCGGACAACCGGTGAGAAGATTTCATTGAAATCAATTCCCTCTCGTTGTGAGAAGCCTTTGGCGACAAGCCTAGCTTTCTTGCGGCCATCTGACTTAATGTCAAAGACCCATCGGCATTTAATTGCCTTTCGACCCTTTGGGAGTCGTGCCAGACTGAAAACCTGACGCTCACGGAGTGATTTTAACTCCTCGTGGCAAGCATCAATCCAGGGTTTTCGTTCATCAGGCGGTAATCGCATGATGTCATGGTATGTCCATTCCCGGACGTTATCGGGTTTGATTTCTGCACTGCTTGTCATCAGGTTTGACGCAGAATCATTCTCTGTCTCAGAATCTTCTACCGCTTTAGAAAGCAGGAAATTCATAAGACTTACTCCCCCTTCCTGAGTAATGCGATTTAAATTCGCTTCATCACCAGACATTTTCCAATCCTGGTCAGTATCAGGATGAGACGTGGGATTTTCATCTTGTGGAATGTTACTGTCAGAATCTTGGTTGTTAGGAGGTTGGGGTCTCCTACGTGACGTAGTGGGCAATCGGGAGCTACCCGATTCGTTATCCCCAACTTGACGTCTCCAAGTTCTATTCCTATTAATGTCTCGTTGTATCTCATGAGGTAGGCGGGTATCGCCGGGCTTATGATAGATACTGTCTGGTTTGTTTGTAGGCTTCGTTGCCCTACGAGGATTGCGTCTAGGCAAATTTCTATATTCCTCGTTATCCTCTCGTCTCGGTTCAAAATTCATTTGATCCGGATGTATATCTCTGAGAGGTCCCGTTGGCGACGGAGCGCGATCTTCAGGTTGATCATCCTGATGACCATCTTCATTAGGGGAAGGAGAACGGGGAGACTCATGATGGTGAGGATGGTCATCATGATCATCATCATCAGAGTGATTGAAGGGCGGTGGTCCTCCAGCTCCACCCGTTGGTTCATTACCATGGTCTGGTTGATCGTCATCATCTTTACTGTGATGATCACCGTGTGTGTGACTTTTTGGCTTATTAGCCGTTGAACACTTTGGTAATAGATCTTCATCAAACAGCGCTTTAGTGCCGTGGAAGATACTATTATTGTGGATACGCATAAATTTGTATCCCTTGATGCCTTCTGTAAAGCCCATGAATATCATTAATTCGGCTTTCGGGTGTAGTTTGTTATTTCTAACTGCATCTGGTAAATACACATATGCGCCACATCCGAGAACTCGTAAATGAGTTACGTCAGGAACTTTGTTATACAGGATTTCAAATGGAGTTTTCCATTTTAATCTCCGTATAGGTGTGCGGTTGTAAATATGTACCGCATACTCAACTGAGAATTCCCACCAGGAATTAGGTAAGCAAGCATGGTGTCGCATTGCTTCTGCCTTATCCATGATGGTGCGATTGAATCGCTCAGCACGCCCATTTTGTTGTGGTATGTGGGCGACTGACTGTTGAGTTTTAATTCCATTACTCGTGAGTAATTCATCGAATTCTTTGGACTTGTATTCTCCCCCTGCATCGGACATCCAAGTTTTAATGGTAGTACCGTGTTGGGTTTTCACTATGGCGATAAAATCACGAGCTGCTTTTACAGCATCAGATTTGTGCCTTAATAGGCGTATCCAGCCATGTGAGGAGAAGTCATCAAAGAACGAGATATAGTATCTATATTTATGATACGATATCACAGGAAATTCTTTGAGGTCCGAATGGATTTTCTCAAAGAGTGCCTGGGCTCTCGATTCTGACTGTGGAAACGAGTCTGCGGGCATTTTGCCTTGTGCGCAGCCTTTGCAAGGTTTCTCACGTTCAGGGAATGACAACTCTGGGAAATTCTCAGTGTGTTTCCTGAACTGGCGAAGTACGTCTTTGGACGGATGTCCAAGGCGACGGTGCCAAGTGTCAAAGTCTACACTGTTCAATGCTACTAGTGCACAGTTAATCGTTTTGCGTTTAGACCCATTACGTAACTGGAGATTAGATGACGCTCTAGTCCAGTAGCATTGGTCGTCAGGACCACGGTGATATCCGGTTAAGAATATCGGATCTGACAGTTTTTTATTGATGTACTGTAAGACATCGTGGTTACCCTCAAGTGTCACGTTCCGATCCAGTAGTATGGTACCAGTGGACAGCAATCGAGTGTTACCGAGTGCTGGCATGTAATATGCCGGATAAAGCCTTATGGTTTTAATGACTTGCACGATTTTACCTTTTTCTTTACGGAGTTGTTCGTACTTGAGTAAAATCGTTCCGATTCCGCTAATGAAAGCAGGTGTACTAGCTGTGTGTACATGTATGTAGTCTTTCGGTTTGAAAGGGACAAAGTCGACAAAGTCTGACTTAGTTCCACTTACATGATGTGAACAGCCTGTATCATGCATCCACCAGTCCATATCTGGTGCTGCTTCAATTTCGGTATTCAAGACAAAATAAACATTTTTGTTATATTTTACATTAAACTCTCTACAGCGATCTATAGCGCGAGATAAGTCTAATGTATCTACTGGTACATTTACATAGGCGCGGGGCCTTCGGCGTCCTCTTTGTAAGGGTCGCTGTAGTAAAAGTTCCATTAGTATGTCTTGTGAATACGGAAAGAGCTTTAGAAGGGTTTCGTACCTTTGATTTCCTTGGAAAGCTTCATCAAGGAAATTTGGTTCGTCCAGCACGTCGAAGAGTGACTCCATCTCCACGTCCTGAGTATCAGGGTAAGGAGTGGCGGACCGCTGCCTTTTGGGCTTCGGTTCTGTCATCTCTTCATCTTCACCATCAGAGTCTGGAATCTCGACGATCTTGGGAGCAGGTTGCTCTACCGGATCGGAGTCGGATAGCTCTCGGCGTTTGCCAGCTACCTTTTCCAGTCTCCTTATACGCTCCGCGCTCTGGGGAATTCCAGGCATGAGATCGAGGAGTTGCCTCGTTCTCTGGTGCGTTTCGTAATCACCTGCACGATGTACCGGCTTAAAGGAGCCATGGTACTTCTGCGGTGTTTCTTCCTTATGCCGATTGTTAAAGAATTTCGGCTTAGGCATTTGGTGAAGTCCGGCTAGCGGAACAGCTTTCGCTGTGCTACCGGAAATAATCACAGATGGGCGTGTATCAACCGTGTACTCCGGTCCGTGGAGTCCGACCAGTTGTCGTGGCGGAGTCCCAATTCGAAATTCGAATTGTGGATCGGGTAGGCGTGATGAACTCGCAACTGGTGCGGTTCTTTCACTATGCTTAGGTTGATTTGCCACTATCTGATTGATCAGACGTTTGGCTGGATCAGTCGGGAGAGGCGGAAATTGCCTCTGATCCTCGACTATTGGAAGCCTGCTCATATTGAGCATTCGGGCGAATCCCCCGCTGGGCATGTCAGGGATGGCAGTATGCGCATGCCCTTGACCGCGCTTGCGAACGCGCTTCCTCTTCTTCTGCTGTCCGTCAGACTGCGGAAGCTTGGAGGGGCCAGCTTCGGCGTTTTTACCGCCTTGCTGTTTCTGTTGTTGGAAATGAGGCGGTTTCCCTTTTCCTTTTACAGCAGAAAGCTTATTTGCATTTTGCTGACGTGGCTGCTGCAGCTTATTCAGCTGGCGGCGTTGCCACTCGGCTTCGATGAAATCAACTATACTATCGAAGTCGAGATCCGCCAATTTGGTCTGGATCGTCTGCTGCGCAACTGACTCATATTCTTTCGGCAAAGCCGAGAGAAGAATCAAGGCGAGGAGCTGGCTAGATATAGCCTGGTGCAACTCAGCCAATTTTGCCGCTGCGGTTCTAAATTTAGCAATATCCGCATGTGGGGCTGAATGGGCGCTGATCCTGAAAGTCATGATCTGCTTCAACCATTCAAACGCGGCAGCAGTATTAGTGCCAGCGAACGCGTTTTTAAGCTCCGTCCAGGTGGACGCAGCATTATCCCTCACATGGGTATTGAGATTCGGGGCTATATATAAAGTAATATAGCCAAGGGCCATACCATCCTCCTTCTTCCATTCGCGGATGACTTTAGCGTCTTCCGTGGTTGGAGCGGCCGGAGTGGTGGCGGTCGGAAGTGGATAACTTCCGTCGACATACATCCAAAGTCCTTTAGACTTCAGGAATGCAGTCATTGGCCCTTCCCAGGCGTTCCAGTTGGAACCGTTTAAGACCTTAAGGGTCTGGGTGTGGTTCTCAGCAAAGTTCGACATGTTGATTTGTTCGGTTTGGTTGGGGTGACCTAAAACGAATTCGTCAGCGAACTGAGCTTCAATCCAAAAGGAGCAAATTGAAAGATGCTCCAACGAAATCCCTTCCGCGATAGTATATTAATACTTATCAGGGAGACGACGGTGTCATTTGGCCTTAAGCCAATTCCGTCTGATCGGCTTTATCCCATCAGATTCATTATTTGATCTGGGGATGTATACGCATATCAGCTGAAGATGTCGTTTCTTTTGTGAAACGATGCTTCACTGAGTTAGCTTATAGCCAGGGACAAGGTTACGGCTGACTGTCACTACCAGAGTGTGATGCCGCTAGTTACTACTAGGAGTGCAATCACATCTCAGTAGGTGTCTCCAGGGCCCATAACCTGTTGAGCGAGCATCTGTCCATCAACCCTAACGGGGAGGACGAGCGTACGCAGAGTGAAAGACGGTAGTCTACTCACTGGTTATAAACTAGTAACTACAAGTAACTAATAGTCTTGACGCACACACTTAGGTAGTTCTCTGGATAGAGTACTGGTTTATTACAGTCGGATACAGGCTCCTTATATACTGTAATCTACCTATGATATAAATAGATATCCGCAGTCAATACTGGTCGTATGACTCAGTATGAGTTAATTATAACTCACGTCGTTAGTAAGACATTCTATAATGTTCTACTGCGGACTGCGTAATGACACATGACTTAATTGTCATGGACATGTGGAAGGTGCATGCGCAACAAGTCTAGTCATCGTTGTAGTCCTCAGTGCTCAACTATTTCGCAACGATGCTAAGGGTTCGGACCCTTACAGCCACTTTGGACAGGTACTTAGGGGAAGTGGTTGACCCCGAAGGAACGAGCTGAAGCGAGCTCTATACTGGGGAGTTCGGTTTGTCACGCATGTCACAACAGGCAGGTGCTTCTCACGATTGAGTCTTGGTCAATGGTAGTCGAAGTGTGGGAACGCTTGCGAGGGCAAAGACGGCAGAGCGTGACAGACTCACTGAGAGGGGACTCGCTTAATAATCTGTCTACATGATGAAGTGGCTAAAGTGCTCGATACATAATTGTTCAGATATCTAGTCCAAACCGAAATCCCCATGAAACCGAACTGATCATTAGTGATAGTGGTCACGCTGGTGCGATTCCGGCATGCGCATGTATAGGCGATAATGGGGCCTCTTCTGGTTCTTCATTCTGTGAGTGCAGGCTGAAGTAAAAATTATCTTATCACGTAGAGTCGTCTCCGAGGCCCTTAAGATAGATTGGTTAAGGAAACCAACCTGGTATATCGACTCGCGCTGGCTGCAATGTTCACGACGGAGTCACTATGGTACGCATACATGACCAGCAGACAGGTCAGCTTACCTTGTAGCTGTCAACTGACAACGGTTGTCTGCTTCTATCTACGACATACGCAATGAGGACCATGATGTAAGTTCTGTGGGAGCAAAAGATACTTTTCTGGTATCCTTATGCAAATTTATAGGTCCGTCGCCTGCTTCTTCGGAGCCAGGATGAATTCATGGATCAGTGCAAGCGCATTCTCGCGGCGATGACCTCAGTCCGATTCCCTCATAGTACACCTTCTCTTCGCTATATCTTCGCTTCAAGCGATATCTCGCCGGAGCGCTATTGCGTTGGGTTCATGTCAAATGACCACATCAAATATATTGTGCTCTCCGGTGATAATGCTCAGCAGTTGCCTCAAGATTTTGGTAGTCTGCATTCTTATGGTTCCTTCGTGAAACCCATTCTTCTACGGTACCAGTCAGAAAATCCTTCACGAGAACTCAGCGCAGCTGCATTTGGCTAACAGATGATGGTGATTCGGACGCTAGAACCTCGCTTTGCCAGTACCAGCATGTCCGGAGATGCACGCCTGTATCCTAGCCCTATTTCCGCTCGCACCAATTGAGTGTTGGATAGACGGGTTGATGCCCCATGGCATGCTGATAAGTCCACTGATTCATTGGCGTGTCGTATTTTCTTTGGCTAGGAAGACCACCGACGATATGGTGCACCTCATTGAACGGACACTCGGATGGTCAAGTGGGCACTATCACTACTCCATGAGAACAACTGGGCATTGCCGGAATAGCTCTATTGTGCGGCATAATTCCAAGATATAAAGGGTGAACAAAACTCATTGGAACTTGAAGCTCTGCCTCGAGCAAGCGCGCATCGCATCCACTTTCATCTACTTCGCCTCCCCCTCTACTCCACTCTTTCGCTAAAAATGAAAGCTTCCTTGGCTCCTCTTCTTCCTCTGGTTTTCCTTGCCAGCTTGGTCTCATCCAAGACCGTGTTCTCGGTAGGTCCCTACGCGTTCATTCATCGACTACTCATTTGACCTTGCTCTCTAAAGGCTCTCTCTGTCAATGGTGTCGACCAAGGTCACGGCGTCGGCGTGCGTGTGCCATCTAGTAACAACGTATGCCAGCATTGTTTTCCATGTATTCGGCTCATCCATCCATTCTATAACTTTAGGCTATCACCGACGTCACCTCCAGCGATATAATCTGCAACAAAAACTTCGTACAACCTATTTCAGACGCTGTAATCACAGTTCCTGCTGGAGGCCAAGTCACTGCCCAGTTCCACCATACCTCCGCTGGTTACACCGGACCTGATCCCTCTGATCCTCTGGACCCGACCAATAAGGGACCCATCCTAGCCTACCTGTACGCTGACACTGTACTGCGCATTATATCAATTCATGATGTCCTGCCAGTGCTGCCGTTCCTTCTGCAACCCAGTCAACCGTCACAGGCCTCGAGTGGTTTAAGATTTATGAGGATGGTTACACTCCTGAGAACCACCAATGGGGCTCGGACCGCCTCTTCCTGAACAAAGGAAACGCAACGTTCACCATCCCATCTTGTGTCAAGAGCGGACAATACTTACTCCGTGTCGAGGCGATCGCGCTTCAGAATGCTTACACTTATCCGGGTGCTCAGGTGAGCTCGCTCGATACAATGAAACAGGCTTATTTTTGACATATGAGCTTATGGCATGATTCCATAGTTCTACGTGAGTTATCTTATAATACCTGTGCTTACCCATTGATCGAATTTGGTATTATGCATAGATGAGTTGTGCGCAGATTCAGGTCACGGGTGGAGGTAGCGCTACTCCAGAAACAGCCCCCTTCCCTGGAGCCTACTCTAGTACGTACGCTTCTTCTCTGTAATCGACGTCATTCTAATATATTTCAAAGCTAATGACCCTGGTATCATCACCAACATCTACGGCATCACCAGTTACACGCCACCAGGTATGTGGGTTGCGACTGCAACGTTATTCAGGAGTCTGACCTGGCCAATAGGTCCTGAAGCATTGACTTGTTAGAGTATGTAGTTATGTGTTATATGAATATGTGAATTATGCCGTGTATTTGACATATATCATTAAAGTATAACATTTCTAGATTGCATCCCTCAGTCTAGAGCAAAGTCTCACCTATACAGACAAGTTAGCAACCAGTTAATATTGTATGGAGATGAACAATTACTTACCAAGTGCTGATCTAACCAGCGAGCAGCCGATGGTGACGGTTTGTTGTACAGCGGCCGCATCAGCGAGGGATGGGTTGACTTCCATTAAATCGAAAGCAACTAGGTTCCCCGTCTCGTATACGGCCTCGCAGATATAATGGCCTTCTCTAAACGTCAGCCCTCCTCTGACAGGTGTTCCTGTGGATGGAGCGACGGTCGGGTCCATGGCGTCGACATCAAAGCTAAGGTGTATAGGGCGCTGACCGTGGGGACCAGAGTAGTCTTTATTGAGCCACTCGAGGGCCATGTCGACAACGCGCCCGATACCGTAGCGGTCGACTTCGTGCATGGAGAAGGCCTTGATGTTGTGTTGCTTGAGAATGGCCTTTTCCCCTGCATCAACGTCACGCAGGCCAATGTAGACGAGACGGGAGGGGGTGAGGACGGGAGGGGAGGGGATCCAGGAGAATGGACGTGCAGAGTGCGACGAGGTAGAGGGAGCAGTAGCGGTGGATTCATCGGCAGGTGTTGAAGTGAGGCCGAGGAGGAAGGCGAGAGGCATGCCGTGGATATTTCCAGTGTCGGTGGTTTCCACAGTATTGATATCGGCATGCGCGTCGACCCAAATGACGCCTGCGTCAGGATACTTACTGCTCCAAGTAAGTTGGCATTTTGTGTCATCAGAAAAGGATAGGCATTACGTTAATGTTCCTGAAATAGTGCCCATAGCAAGTGAGTGATCTCCACCGAGTGTTACGGGGAGTTCACCCTTAGCGCAGTGAGAAGCAACCGCATGAGCAACATCTTCGGTTACACGAGAAACAAGACGGGGATTCTTAAGTTTGCCGATGGGAGGGTCGCGGAGTATGCCAGCCTCTACGTCATTGGCGTATTGTGCGGAGATATCCTCGTACTGGTGGTGGCCGTCGAAATTGACTTGCCAGCCAAGTGCTTTCAGTTGGTCGATGAGGCCTGCTTGGACGAGGTGGATTGGACCTTTATCTACACCCGGTTTAGGCTGATTAAGGATGTGAATGAGATATAGGATGGAAAGCTAAGTAGAAAGGGATAGTACCTGGCCTCCGCTGCGAAGTCGCAGTGGCATGGTCAGTGCATGGATGCAGGGAAGAGACTATTTGACGAAAGTACCTGAATGGGCAGCCTACGATCTGGTGACGATATATTAGATGGAAGCGCTTTCAGATGCGTAGCTGCAAGAATACGTACAGCAACGGTCTTTGGGTCCTTGATGAAACGCGAAGAAGAGGCCATGTCGGTGGTAAGAGCAGAAAGTTAAGTTGGTAGCAGGAGATATCGGTGCAGAATTTAAGACGCCCGGGTCGGGCAAGATCCGCCAATACCATTGTGCTGGGTGGCTAGTAACGTGACCGAGCTACGGATAGTCGTCAGCCTGACATTTGAAATCGTATCCATGAGAGAACGTTGGATGATTGCATAAAGTAGAAGACAAGGGACCGCGAATGGGCACATCGCAATCCGGGTAGCGATCCAATAACGGTGATTATAATGTCTTGTATTTATACAGAAACAAAAAATGGAGGTCAAGGTCACGGTCAACTGATCTTGCTGGCGTTTATCGACGGTCTCCTTTTCAAGCGACTACCTCTCATACGACGGCGTGGTTACGAGGCTACTGGTGGACGTCCGTATGTGAATTGCCTTTTCTAGCTGACACTCAACGAAATGTGTATATTGTGATTCATAACTATAGCCAAGTATCTTGCACGTCATATTACAAACTTCATGAACTAGCCAAGAAGAGGCTACCATCAACATCGTGCAGGCCAATGTCGACGAGACAGGCGGGAGTAACAGGGAGCCAACAGAAGGCGTGTGTAGAGGGCGCAGTAGGGTGGAGCGATATTGCGATCAGGAATGGAGGCCAGATGAAGGGCGTGCCGTGGATATTTTGTATTGAGTCGATCCAACCCAGGGCTTCAAACGGATACTGACGGAGCGATAAGTGTGGCGAACAGGTCGGAACTGCACTCCTACACAAGGTGAGGAAGCACTTCTAAGGATGCGGCGCGGCACCGTCACGTTTTGACCAAGGTCTTGTGACGAAGGAAACTCGTGCAGTTTTGTCGAGGATACAGCGGAAAAGAACTGCAAAGGGCCTTCCGGTATTTACCTTACCCAAAGCCAAGCGATTCTTAGCCTTTGCCAAACAAGTTTGAATTAGTAGACGAACAATCTTAGCGCCAAGAAATACAGGCTCTTCTTAAGTAGTCGGCGAAATTCTTTGTAGAGGTACTCCATCACCACTCCTTCATGAAATGCGATGCTACGCGAGCGAGGCGATCTGTCCCTTGCACATTGAAGCTAATCCGACGGTCTTGGTTCCTCTCCGTGAGTAGGCGTTGAAGTTGCAGGCATCAGCTTGAGTCGAGGTAATACAGAAAGTTGGCTAACAAAGGCCGACGAAGCAGTCAGGTCAAAGAGAAGAGGCATGGGCAGAAAAAAACCTCTGAAGGAGATGGCGATGTATCGAGTCGTGTGGTAGGTGCAGGCAAATGGAAGCATCTGGGTTTACACAGCACGCTGGCAGGTGGAAGGTAAAAAAAGAGGGGAGAGTGGTGTGATTAGGTTATGGACACATTGGACAGCGTTTTGAAACGCGAAACAGAGGCCATGATAATTGACAGTGGCAGATGACTTCAAATTAAATCGTGGCGACAATGGTGGGTAGGTAGCGCATGGGTACGTCGCGACGGAGACGATCAAGGGTGTCCGTATCGGAGATATTTCAAACGGAAGCAAAAAAAAACATCCGTCAAAAAGGAGGCGTAGAGGTGGATGGATGAGTGGTATTCGCTGTTGGGTTCAAAGTGAGGTGTGGTCAGTGGCCCTGCCAGTTTATGACGTTGAAGGGTTGACCATCATTGGATGGTGATAACATCGTAAGGCAGGGCGCTGTTTCCTGCGCCATGAGTCTCTCTATAAATATATTCCTTTATAATAAAATACAGTATCAGATCGCCACCGCAAGCATCCTGCACTATCATCATGCACTCACCCAGCCCCTTCTCCTCCCGTCCCAATTCACGCCCTTCTACGCCCTTTCGCTTTAAAGACATCGTATGTACGTCCTTTATTTCCCCAGTTCCTTCCTACTGACCTGTTCTTCCCCAAAAATGCACCTCTACTTCACCAACAACCATCAATCGCATCGCCCTCACCTCTCTCACAAACACTCTTTCTCCCTCATCATCGACCAGGTCCTGGATGTCATGAAGCACTTTACCCACGAAAGGGAGTCTGAGGCTCACCAGATCTTCCGTCAACAAGCAGGCCATAGACCCAAGAGCGCCTTCCCTCAGACAGTCAATCCAGATGAAGAAACTGTTCCTGGTATTGAGCATCCTGGTTCGACCGGTGTCATCTATTGCTCAGATCGTGCTATGGCAAATGGTTTTACCTACGCCAATGCCCATGAATGGGCAAATCTCGGCCAGGGCGCTCCAGAGGTCGGCCCCATTCCTGGTGCCCCTCCTCGCCCCCTCGCTATCCCCATGCCTGTCGAGTCCTTGGAGTATGCTCCAACCACTGGCGTTAAAAGTTTGTCTTCTCTCGCGATCGTGTCACTTCGTGTAGCTGACTCTAATCGATGCGTTATTTTTAGCACTTAGAGAGGCTGTAGCTCGTCTGTACAATGAGACCTACCGTAAGGGAAAGGCGAGCCAATATACTTATGAAAACGTGTGCATCGTGCCGGGAGGTCGTTCCGGCCTCTCTCGTGTCGCAGCCGTTGTCGGCGACGTCTACTGCGTACGTACAACGTGTTCTGCTGCCTATCTTCACGCTTACGATTTGTTCCACAGTCTTACCAAGTCCCTGATTATACCGCTTACGATCAGGTTCTTAGCGCATTCAAGCGTCTTGTTCCCGTTCCCACTGTGTCAGTTAATTTAAGCCAATTAATAGTCACGTGACTAATCTCCTTCATCTAGTCTCGAGTCCAAGTCGAAATACCGCCTTGACATCGAGCAAACCAAGAAGGATATCCGCACGCAGGGTCTCGCCGTCATCATTGCATCAAATCCTCGCAACCCAACTGGTCAAGTTATCAAAGGCCATGAACTCAAGGAGCTCGTCAGTCTCAGCCGAGAAGGGACCACGCTCATTCTTGACGAAGTGAGTTGTATGAAACTTGGTAAAGCCTTTCGCTGACATCTATGGATAGTTCTACTCGTGGTATATCTACCCCGAAAAAGAATCAGACTATGGCAAGTCCATATCCTCTGCTGAATATATCGAGGATGTCAACAACGTAAGTAGTTTGCTTAGTTTTAGCTGATTTTATATCTGACATTTTGAATAGGATTCAGTAGTTATCATTGATGGTTTAACCAAGGTCAGCTTGCGTGTATCAATCAATCTCTCGGTTTGTACACTGACCAAATGGTATATGAAACAGAACTGGCGTCTCCCAGGATGGCGTGTCTGCTGGGTTGTTGGCCCCAAAAACCTCGTCACGGCTCTCTCCCAATCCGGCTCCTTCCTTGATGGTGGTGCCAACCACCCTCTCCAACTTGCCGCCCTCCCCCTCCTCGACCCCGAGCACGTTATCCAAGAAAAAATCGCCCTCCAAAAGCACTTCAAGAAAAAACGCGATCACGTCCTCGCCCGACTCAAAGAAATGCACTTGGACGTGGACATCCCTCCTTCCAGTACCTTCTATGTCTGGCTCAACCTAGAAAAGCTCCCTCCACCTTTAAACAACGGGTTGACGTTCTTCGAAGAGTTGCTGAAAGAAAAGACCATCGTCATTCCTGGTATTTTCTTCGATATCAATCCTGCCCATAGGAGGAACCTATTCAACTCGCCTTGCCACGGATTCGTGAGGTTGTCGTTTGGGCCTCCGTTGGAGGACTTGGATAGGGGATTGGATGCGATTCAGAGGGTAATGAAAAAAGCAAAGAAGGAAGGCATGCAAGCCTTTGGGCATAGTTATAAGAAGAGCATGGATGAAGTATATACCCCGACCACAGCTGGAAGTGATGCACAAGACAAGCTGCAATTGCAGGTCCCTCCGCAGACTCAACATTCTGCTGATCATGTTTAGGAAAGGTGAAGGGCCATTCGCATTTTTCATTATGATTTTTACTTGTATATGTATCTGGAAGTAAATAATATGATATGCATAATACACGCAGAAATAATCTTCTAACTTGAGCGAATAGGGACGGAATCAAGCGAGGCGGGATTGATGGCGCGTATCAAATTAGGGCGCTCATCTGAGTGTTCTTCCCGACGACAACGAAAGCCCACTAGTCACAATGTGTCAGTCTACTACTACTAAACACGTTCAATCGGTGTCTATTCTATAACAACGAGTAGCCGTCCCTGGAACGACGTCGCCTTGCGAAGCTTCGACCATACGTAAGGCTTGTTGCTCCTCGCCACATGCTTCAAGACTTTGATCAAGACTCAGTGCATAAAGCTTCGCATTGCTGTCTTGAGTACAGAAACGTGTGTCGGATTTAATGGTAAGCCCTCAAAAGCTAACATTATGCTATATACTATTCCATGATTAGATTTACCCATGCTGCACACAAGCACTACGCAATAAGCACTCACTGGCGCACCTAGCCCCAAGCCTTGAAGCAGTGGCGTGTTGAAGCTTCGCCAAAGCTTCTATCACCCAAACTGTTGGAATTATACCGCTAGACGTAATCGCAGCTCGCACAGTTGGTATTCTGTGAATGAACGTCAGTGAATTAAGTGAAACGAAGTTTGACTCACGCAGCTGAAAAGAGGGCAGCCACAGGTAAGTGGGTATTTCCGCAACCGTCAGGAAGGGATATGTTTTTACTAGAGTTCAGGCTGAGCAGACTAGTTCCATCGTCGCAGTTCTCCCCGCACCTTCAGAATCAAGTACGGCACAGAATGTGCGCTTCTCTCTATACACAAGCATTCTATTATATTGTTCCTTTCAATCCTTTGCACCTTCGCGAGGAAGAGACTTAGTCAAAGACGCTATCGAGTTGCTGGCTCCTCCCTGCGAAGTACGCATTTCCCTTGGATGCACTAAATTCAGGACTAAATTCAGGGGTTGGCACAGGTCAAGCTACCAACGCCTAATAGCGAGCAAGGCTTCCCCAAATAGTGCGTTTAGGGGCGTTGTACTGGAGCTTTCGTCGTCTGGATCGAGCCCTTAACGAGGAACTTGTTTTCGCATGCATCCTAGCTCAATCAGTGGACAAAGAGAGTGAGAAGTATGCATCCAATGCATCGAAGTGGAAGTTCGCCCATCAGCGGTTCGTTTGCATCTCTCCCATGCCTACTAGAGCGTGTTCCTGAAATATCTCTTCCATACGGTGTAGACAGCTTTTTTATAAAGTTTTGGTTCTCTCGACTTCAATCACATCGGCCCGCAGTCATAAATCTGTCGGACAGCTGATGACCCAATTATCTGGCCATGCTGCAAACTTGACGTCTGCAATTTCCTGGATTGATTTCTATAGCCACTATACGTTACACAAAGGCATTATGATGTTGCGACGTCACTGCTCTCACTCATTGCCAGTCGCCTATCCCGCTGCGCGGATTGATCTTTCAAGCCATGCGTTCCACGGTTCTGGAACCAACATGGAGCCCTCCGTATTAGGGCGATGGTGTTCGCCCTTTCTAGGAGTTCATAGCGGTCTGGCCACCCATCACGCAGCCTGGCCATATATTTAGAACCATCGAGCCTTCTTCTTCGCCAACATAATGCTATTTGCTGCGAGCCTCGAGACTAGAATCTCTTGTCAGATTCCTCATTCAGGACAAGGCCCAGGGCACGCCGCGTGTGGCCTTGTAGGTGTGGTGACAAACGCCCGCCTAGCAAACTGCTGAATCGGTGCAGCTTGGTTCGGGTATTTTTGGCGATGCTTCATGCTGTGTCCGGCACCACTGGCAACCGTCGCCGTGTGTAAGAAGGTGCTTCAAAGACGAAAGCTTCCATCCTGGGCAAATAGTCCACGGATGTGGTCACGCCGTCCTTGTTTGAGTCTTCGGCTTTACAGTCTAGGGGATCCTGATCCTCTTCACAAGGAAACTTGATGGCTAACTGAGCAAGCACAATGGCGCCGCCTTTCCCCGATCAAAATGAATATGCAAGCCGCGCCTACGTTGTATCTTTCAGTGCATTCTGCAGTCACCTAATGCCGGTATTGTCAGCGGAGCACCTCCTAATCGACCTACGGTACATTAGTTCAATGGTAACCGTGGGTTTATGTACGTTTTATCGTCCAGGAAGGCGTAGAAGTCGCGAGATACACAACTAGGCGAGAGACCTAACATGATCGTCCCCTCAATTACTGGTTCAAATGGGGTGTGCGCTACATACACTGC
This sequence comes from Pleurotus tuber-regium, assembly GCA_014058305.1. Taxonomy (NCBI): domain Eukaryota; kingdom Fungi; phylum Basidiomycota; class Agaricomycetes; order Agaricales; family Pleurotaceae; genus Pleurotus; species Pleurotus tuber-regium. The sequence goes on along the minus strand of JACFYU010000026.1, from coordinate 1,928,572 downwards.
TCGAAGTTTGACGCTGTCGCGCCAATACTCTGGTTCTTGACGCGTGCCTCTGGGTGTACCTGATGTTGTTCTAATGAATACTGATTGCCATAGAACTTGCGACTATGAGAAAACTTGAGTAAAAATATTTGGCTGGTATGTCATGCAGAGCATAACCGCACAGAAAAAAAAAGCTGATGCCGACACAGCAAGATGTGTGCCTGCCCTTGTTTACTACTGAGTACTGAGTCTCTCCTATACACAGTCCTTCTTCTCCTTTCTATGCCCGTTTCCACGTGGCGGTTGCGCATTAATATTTCGCGATCGATAACGATCGAGGTACAGGAGCCACATGGGCGAATCTAAGATCTTGAGTATTTACCTCCCATATGCTCCGAGTCCTTCAACTCAAAAAGCCAACCATCCAAGGAAAAGGGAAGCTGGTTGATTTGTAGAGTTCGAAGCCGAGAGCTAGAGCCCGTATATGACTTGAACAGGTTTTTCAAGTCTCAATCGAGGGCGTGGGTGGTCGCCATAATTACTTGCGCCGACCCGCATGAAATGATTGATGGCACTGGTCATATTCTCACCGACGTGTTTGTTATTAGGGTATTGTGCTTAGGCCAAGGAGATACCTCGGTCCTGTGTAAATAGCTATCTGTACTATCATAGTACTGTGATTCTCATTGACAATCGGTATGTACATTAGAGCATAACAATTTATAATATTAGTGCATTCGTATGAGTTATTAGTCCCGGAGCTCTCTTTCACGATTCCCTTAGGGCGCAGGTTAAGAGAGCACTATTTTGTGAGAAAGAGGAAAATCGCTGCTAGGCAGGGCATCAACCTGATGAATATTTAGATACTTGGCCTTGAAGAGTCGCTTGTCGGAAGACAAGGTAGAACAACAGCCGCCGTGTTCCCTGGAAAGGGAAGCATTACTCAGAAGGGAACAATGCCTTTCCTAAATTGGGCGGCTAACCGCGTTGTGGATGAACCTCTTCTGCTCGTCTGTCCTTTTCGTCACTTTTCCTCAGTGCCTGGCGTTTCTTCCTCGCAGGAACGAGGAGAACGAGAAAAACTACATAAACCCCCGCCGTCTCATCTCGGGTCCCCACCAGCAGCAAGCTCGAGCTACTCTGGTGGTTGGGCACGTCCTGTCGTTCTGTATTATCTCGTTGAACAATGGTCGCTCTTACCTACTTGATCTCATCTCTGTTGTTTGTCACGTCCATCGCCGCCTCACCCGTCCTTAATGTCAAACCTCGAGGTTCATTCGGTCCCATTCGGTTCCCTCCAATCGATGAGAGAGGCCTGCTATGCAAAATCCCAGTCATCCGGCAGATTCTATGCCCTCGTGGCGGCTCCAATAATCTGAACATTGCGACACCCATTGGCACTGCTCGTGGAGTATTAGATCCAGAGGGAGCTAATAGGTTTCCGGTTAAATACGCATCTGCCAGTCGATGGGCTCCCTCCACTGTTGCGACTACTTGGAGTCTTCCGTGAGTTCCGTGCTGATCCACCCACACTAATGTCTTAGTGAACGAACTTGCTCCTAGAAACGGCAGCACTAATGTCACAGCACTTCCTTTGGCATGCCCTCAACCTAACGCCGACTCTTCCTCCTTCTCAGAGGATTGCTTGTCAATGATCTTGTATGTGCCGACAACTCTGAACGTTGGAGCAAATGTTCCTACCTTCATGTGGTGAGCCTGCTCGTGGATCTTCCCTCTTATCCACTCCTAATCCACATAACCAGGATTCACGGCGGATCATTCATAATTGGATCAGCAACAGATCCAGGTTTGGACGGCTCCAAGCTTGCCATAGCTACCAACTCTATTGTAGCCGTCGTACAGTACCGCCTGGGCGCCGTAAGCTAGTCTCTTGTCGTCAATAAAGATCATAATATACTGATAGCTTTCTCAGCTTGGTTTCATGGCACCGGATGGTACTACCAATTTGGCCGTGAAGGACCTTGTCAACGCGTTAAAATTCCTCAAGAATGTTGTCCCATCCTTCGGGGGTAGCAGTTCAAAGATCACCATCGCTGGACAAAGTGCTGGTGCCAATATGATCAGAGCATTGTTAGCGGTTCCCTCCGCATCTTCGCTCTTCCAGTCTGCGATAATCCAGTCTGACCCTATGGTGAGTCTGACCTGTTACCCCATTTCTATCTGCTCATATGCTGTACGATTAGGACTTTGGATTCCTTGCCCCCTCGGCTCAACAGTCAATGCAAAGTCACTTCAATGGTGTAATTAACTGCGGCTCCACAGATACTACCTGCCATAACGCACTCTCCATCGATGCGATTATTGGAGCGGAGATGGAGCTTTTCTCAACAGCGTGGACTTTTGAGTCCTCTGCTGGCATGTCACAACCCATGCGTCCAGTCCGCGATGGATCTTTCATCACTTCGCCTCTCGATTCTACTGCAGCGTTCCCTTCCGTTAGCAAACCAGTCCTCATATCAACCGTGATCAACGAAGCAGGCCCGGCCATTTACAGCTTCTATGATCAACCTCTGGACCAGCAAGACTTTAACGATGCAGTGGTCGGCTCTCTTGGCAGTGACCGTGCAAACACTGTTCTCTCTTCCGCTTTTTACGTCCCGGCACCTGGTGTTGGTGGTGCAATAGACGCTCGGCCTCAACTAGAGGTTATGGGCACTGATCAGATGTGGAAATGCGCTAGCTGGACGTTTGCCCGGAACTGGATACAGCATGGCGGGTCGGCCTTCGTCGGCCTCTATACTGTGGGTGCAACATACCCCGGAAACGAGGCATTCTCTTTCTGTACCCAGTCTGGCTCCGTCTGCCATCAAGACGATATCCAGATAGTGGTACGTACTGTATTTAGACGAGTATTCCGATTTGGATCGTTGACTTTTGTCCCGTGACTAGTTTGGCACTGTTCCGAATCCTACTTCTGCCCAGTCTGCACTTACTACGGAGATGCAGAAACGGTACAAAGCCTTCATGAATACTGGGTCACCCAATACCTCGGGTGTCTCTTCTTGGCCAGCCGCCACATCGTCAAATCTTAATGCTAAAAACCTGGGTGGCTCTAGCAGCGTTGTCGTCGGTGCATGCGAACCTAGTTTTTGGGGAAATGCTGTGCCTTTCGACTATCAGCTTTTCAGCATCTGAGAAACGCCAATCTTGAACTTACATCTAGACGCACCAGTTATATTTTCGTTCAGGAACTTCCGGCTCTCCATGCAGTCATAATCTCCTAGTTTGGTTCGAACGCCTGGTCATGCCTCACTGTATCGATATAGTTTTCAATCTTCTTTCTGATTCGGTATTGATTATTTTTAATATTGTCGGTTTTATCATGCGCATATATAGTGACATGTAGCTTTAAGGTAATATTCTGTAAGTAGTAATGGAGTAAAGTCTGTTATTCGATATCGAGATGGTACAGTTCTTATATGTAGAGCTACGTCAACAGTGAGTCGAAGGCAAGTTTGACTGTTAGCAGAATCCAAGCTTAAAAGTGTGTTACACGATAAATACTCTAGAACTACATGACAACCTCGGGATTGTGGGGTTGAAAAGCTTAAAGTTTGGATACAGGGGGCGACGAGAAGGCCTTAGGTTCTATTTCTGAAAATATGTCGAAGTTTCGCTGCAGAACGATCTCATGGGTGAGTATCTGTAAAACAACATTAATATGCGGGAGGGGTAAACAGTTAAATGATCTTACCCCTGCTTTATCAAGCTTGACCAGGGCTCTATGGAGCCTACCCTTGGAGCCACCCCTGGTCTCGTCGCCTTCATAGGTCAGAATAGCTCGGCCTTCGCTGTCAGGCTCTATGAGCCGCCTAGGATTGATCACCATCTGTCCGAACAGCCCTTGTGAAAGTTCCAGGACAGTAGCTCTCTGCGCTGCTGTATTCGTTGCCCCCCGAAGTATGCAAGCAAGGGTAGTAATGATATAAAACTGGGGAGGCATAAATATAACCTTCCCTTCACGACACTCCGCAAGGGCGGTCTCGGGGTGAACGAAACGTGCGGAAATCACCTCCAAGCCGCCGTCTGATCAAGTGAGATGATATGTCCGGAACATAGGATATATATGCCCACCTGGTTTAGGAAGGCGTTCCTGCTTATCACCGGATGAAAAGCCCGACGCGGATGCAGCAGGAAGAAACGTTACATAAAACTGCGTTCGGAATCGCCTAATAACTTACTGATTAGATGTATTGCATCTACGACGTTCCCAACACTCACCGAGGTGGGCCAACCGGCGTAATCCACTGAGTGAACGGCAAAAGGGCTGAAGTATCGGCCTCTAATTGGTGTTCTTGAAGGAACGTGTTGAAGGCAGATTGCCGTGAGTGAATAGCATGTCGGGCTGCATCAAGAATAGCGTCGCTAGGTTGCTTATTCTCCTTGGAATGTGCTAACAGCAGGCCAGATTCCTCGAATGTTTCCCGAATGGCAGTGAACTCCAAGGATGGGTCCTCCTTTGCGTCAAAATTTCCTCCAGGAAAGACCTAACCACAACCATCGTGTTAGTATTATGTGAACCAGAGATGTGACTTGACACTCACAGTGACACCTCCAAAATGGCGAGCTTGCGGGTTTCTTTGCACAAGCAGTAACTCATTTCGCTCGTTCACGACTACAACACTCGCCGAGGGACGAGGTTGGACGGCTCGTTTTGGTGGTGATGGAGAAACTACTGACATGGTGGTGAACAGGACTCTGTGTGGGGCTGAACAACGATCAGCTTTGCGATGAGAGTAGAGCCGCTGTATATAATATGCGGAGAGCCAGTTGAATAGAGGTGAATTTGAATTCGGCCTCTTGAGAACCCGGTGCATGTTTTATACCACCAGAAATATGCTCCTGACAGGCAACTCCGGTTGCTGAAGTCAGCAGACTGACCACCGACGGCGGGGAGACTGTTGCTTGGGGAAACTGAGACATGGAACGGGAATACGGAACATATGTACATCTAGCCTCCGAATCGGTACCTAACCATTGAGAAGCACACTCAAAAGATAAAGACGCCCTCATTACTGCGGACCGCCCATGACTCCCATTGACGGGGTTGCGCGGCTTATACAATTCGCCAACATCCCTGCACCGCCCACTTATGTATGGAACCAGGAGTATAACGATATAATGGGCGGTAGCTAAGTTAGGCATAGCTACTTTGGAAAGCTGGTTTACACGCTATATTATTGTGGCGGTAGGCTGCGCAGTACTTGTTTCCAATTCTTTGACGGCAAGAATAAGTCTAACTTTGTAAGCTGAATAAACAAGCATACCTTATGACGAAGTATTCGGAAATCGGGGACACTGGTAATGTGGATCATATATCGAGCCAGCTTCTCGAGCTCTCGGTCTGCTGAAGCTGCAGGCGTGTGTGCATTCTTGAATGCGCTGATCTTCAGCCCTGAACCAGGATTAAGAGCAAAATTGCGACTCTGGAAGTTCTGTGAGTTTGTGAGTGCGGTAAGGCGTGACTGGACGCACGAGATCGTCAACATGAAGTGTATTGGTTGCATTGCTAGCAGTCGATGTCAGTGTAATTAAAAGGAAAATCTCAGTTTGAGCGTACAATTGGGGGAAGCGGTTCCAAATGATCTGGAGTGCCTTGACGGAATGACTCCACGGTTTACCATCGCGCTCAGTGAATACGGTAAACATAGATGTCTTGTCTAGCACTATACAAGATGATGAGCTTTCACATGAATATAGGGCATAAGGGCTGACCAAACGAAATCTATAACGAATTTTCCAGAGAGCACATAATCGGTACTGCATATAAACACACCTGGTAATTTCTATTAGAACCTATCATTCCCAACTCCACTAGTTTCGTTTCCAGCCATATCCAGCTAGTCTGCGACCTATAGACTCACAGTTACCCAGCGGAAATCACAATCGCCTGCTTATTTACCAAATGCAAACTAGCGATCCAATCAGTAACGCGGGTTAGAGATTATCTATTCGAAGAGGGGACGTACTGTCGTAGTATGGATAAATTGTTTCCAAAAATTCATGGAGTCTAGGTCTAGCGCATTCAGCGGGAGGCAGACTCCCTGAGGTCAGCGGCTTCGTGTCCAAAATAGCTTGAATATAAGCGTAAAGAACGAGAAAAGAGAGAAAGAAAACATAAAGTACTATAGTCTATATCTAAAACCAACAATCGCTTGGCAGATCTAAGCGGGTAGATGATGTTGACTTGAAGCTTTGCGGTGGCCTCCCTAATCTTGCGGGCGTTACGGCGATCTCGTTTATACGCTTCTAAGGCAGCTTCAGTGAGATCTACATCAAGGTCATTGATCAAGTCCGGCAGGTCATCGATTTCTAATGAAAATATAGGTCAATATATACCTTCTCCTATATTTGAGGAGAATACTGACGGGAGGGGTCTTTGATTTCGTGCCCTTCCGGTGTTCCTACAAGCGTGAATTTCTTGCCCGATAGACGAAGTTCGGAGCTTTCGTTATGCGTATCTTTTAGATATTATTGAACACGTCGAGCGAACGTACGCACATCCGTGCCTGCTCTGGAGGAAGCTTGCCCTTGACAAGACCGAGAATTTTTTGTCTTTCTGGCGGCACGTCGGTCAAGCTATATAAAGTAGCTTTCAAATCAAATACTCTGGAGAACATGGTGAGGGTCTCAATATATAAGAATGGGATAACGTCACCTGTCTGAGTCCGCAACATTCAACGTAAAAGGTTTCCCGGACCAAGTAAATTGCAATTCGGTCCATTTCTCAGCAAATCCAGAGTCGTCGATGTCACTCTAAGGACAGAGGTACACTGTCAAGAAAAGAATATGAAACTAAATACGAAGAAACTCACGTCAGATTCTTGAGCAGCTATCGTCGTCCTCGTCAAGGGTTCTAAAGAATCCTGAGATACAGGGCCCATGCTCTCTGTTACTTGATCTAATGATGATGACATGGTCAAACCGGTCATCATAGTAGGCGCCCATTACTCAACGTTACGTTCAACGTTCAACGTCTCTCAGTACGATCGTTCAATCTCTGAACGAAAGCCTCTACCCACCTTCGTCCTGAGTTACTTTGTTACATCGTAGGTCGTGCAAGCCGATACTCAATTCCAACAACCGTTCTTATCAGCTTTGCCCAGGGTGGAATTGTGCTGGCCACTGGTTCATGCCCGTCGATCATCGCTGGGAACAGACCAACCTAGCTACTTTCTTTGAATATATCAAGCGCGTACGACAATTCAACAGGACTCAGGACGAGCCACTGGAGAAAGACGCCACATTCGATGCTGGAGAATTTGCTATCACCGATGGCGGCCTCTCGCTCGCATTCCTGCACTTTCTGCAACAACGCGGCTACCAACTGTCCACACAAGAACAACATTTACTTTCTCGATTACGTCGCCATAATCTCAAGCGATACTGTGTCGTACTTAGTCGCCTTACAGACGGCAATTATATCGTTTGTTATTTGGCCACCCATCGTAACGCGTTCTTTGGCAAAAATATATCAAGCCCCATCGGACGATTTTTCAGTATCGCAATTGGTAGCACTCCGCCTTGGCCTCCTGGCTACGACTCGGTGAAAGTCAGACCACCTTGGCTAAAAGGATCATTTGTCTTTGGTATCCCAGTTGTTCAATCGAAACTTGAAGTACCAAAGCATGGGACGGCGCGTCGCTTTTTGGTTCAGGCCGGTGAACTTCAGAGGCTCAAATCATTCATCCAGAAGAGAATTCAGGTTAATCAGATATGCACTATTTCATACATTTCAACTCAAATATCATTTATGTCTAGCTATTTGATCAAAACCACAAGAAGCTTCGCAGGGCACATGTTGAACACATGAGCTACCATGATGACGAGGCCCAATCTGCAAATGAGGACCTTAAATTTGCTGATTCTCTTGCAGAACGTATTGGTGCAGAGGAAGCAAGGATCACGTTGGCCAATCGAGTAGAGGAAACTGAGCGGCCCACCGCAATCCCCAGGGAAAATGATCGTGATCGACCGTCATACGAGTACCGAGGATTCAAACAGCCAATTCGTTGGTTGCAACCAGATAAATACCACCATAACGGACGATTTCTGATTGCGAATCTTAAGCATGACATCATGGAAAGCTCAATGTACCTCAAAAACGCTCGCGTCAGACGACCGAGAGTGCAATTTTCCGTACTTCCCAAGCCATTCTACGCACCCTTGCTGCGACGCAGCTATATCAACGCCTTGATACGCATGTTCTAGCGAAACGAGGGAGCATCTTGTCGGGACGATACTGGATGGCTTTACTCGGCGCATCATCAATTATCATACATCAATCATTGGAAGGTCGACGAAAGGAACGGCTGAAATACACGGGTACTGAATAGGCTTTCGGTTGTAACGTAGAGCCCACTAGGCTTCGAGTTGGGCTACGTTAGCCGCTACGAGGGAGAATGTTTCGAGTGAGGATGGTCCTGGCAGGGTTTAGGCCCTAACGAGTGGCAAGTTAAGGTCGGATGACAAACCTGCGGCATCTGGCTTGCTAGTCAAGGAACCCGTATCCGAGGAGGGACTTAGAATTTGCGTAGCTTCGTCATGGGACCAGCCATTCCTCGAAGCAGCTACGAAGGATTCCTTTAGCATGGTATGCAGAGAGACTCACGTATGACCCACTTGCTAGTAATTGCTCGGATGACCACCCCAAGTAACTTTGGGCGAGTGATACTGGCAGCGATGAATATGCTTTACAAAGAAGAACGAAAGTACGTCCACGGAAGGACTCTGGAGAAATGTTAGGTGATACACAGCATTTCGTGTTGCGAGCATTACCAATGAATGTTGTCACCAATGCCGCGATTATTAAGCCCAGCTTCGCGTCAAGGAAGTCTGGTTGCTGTACTTCATTGAAAAGTGACTCCGCTTGCGAATAAACTAGGGAGTGTTTGCGTTCTCTTGTTGATCTCAGTAGGTCGTACAGTGATTTCGCCAAAGGATGTGATACGAGGTTATCGGGCAACCTGTTTAGTACGTATTGAGCTGGCGCGCTATGTCAAAAGATAACTAAGGCTAAGCATGAAACACAAGACGATAGAGACACACAGGTTGTCCACGATCAGATAGGCAATAACAAGCGGGGCGGTGACGAAGAAACGCGTCGGACTATTATCACCATCACCCTAGTCATAAACACAAACTCTCGAGTATAATCTACAGTAGTTATGCAATGAGAGCTTACATTCAGATCATTACGTTCGCAAAGCTGGATAACGGAGGAATAATCGCCTTGAGTTACCAGATCTGCAATTGTAGGCAACACTGTTTGATAGATATCGGGACGCAATGGAGGGGCGACCAGGGTTGTGTTCGGCACTCCACTGGCAGACTGAGGCTGACCTGACAATCTTGTCGCGTCACTGAGCTCTGTTGCAGACATCGGAGGGGGAGTCGGAGGGCCGTTGACCATAGTTACTGAATAGTACTGAGTTACTAACTACTACTAGTAATCGAATAAAGGGGCTTTGTTTGTGAGATTACGTAAGGCAATGGCTGAATGCTCTTGTGCACTTATGTAGTTCGAGTGTTGACAACGACTTCATCACGGCTTATCGCGGAAACATGGAAGATGAAATTGAATCTATCTTGTATGTCGCTAGAGAGATTTCAGGTAACTTGGCCACATAGGCTATCGCACACTTTTGATATGATTGCAGTGTACAAGATTCCTCCCCTCACAGCTAATGAAGGTCATCGTGCAAATGAGTGGGGAGATCTAAGCCAACCTTTATGGAAGGGCAGACTACGAATTATCGAGAAATCGGGTGGCGTTAGCATCCTTTTCGAAGATGGTCAAACTGGTATGCCAGTAGTAATTTGGACCTGAAGTATTGTCTCTTGACGGCGAACTCTGATATCCAGGTGAATGTAAGGGATCCCCATACTTCGTCAACACTTTATTTCTATGGCTCCGATAGTGTTTGCCAAGGCAGATTATGACCCCAAAAAGCCATCCGTCGATGCTGTGCTTGATTCGTCTCGATACTTTGTCGTCCGTGTGGAAGATGCGGGCAGGAAAGCCTACATAGGAATGGGTTTCGCTGAGCGCTCGGATAGTTTTGACTTCAGTACGCCAGGATGCTGCTCCCTCTAACGCTGCAGTCACTAATGACGGTATAGATGTTGCTCTTCAAGACTATACGAAGTAGGCCAACGCTCTTCCGGGATGTTCATTGATAACAGACTTATGTCTCCTCTAGACGCTGGAAGGCAGCCCTCAATCCTTCTCCATCATCTGACGTGGATTCTACTGCTTCCCCTCATATTCCACCTGGGCCCAAGAAAGACTATAGCTTGAAAGATGGACAAACCTTCTCCATCTCTATCCCTGGACGTAGCAAACCTACCACCGGCTCAAGTCTATTGAATACCACATCCTCCACTTCGAGTAGCTCATTTGGTAGTGGAATTCCTCTTTTACCTCCTCCTCCAAAGCGTGTATGATTTTCAATCGAGCGGAGTCGGTTTCATTACTAGTGCGATGGGGTCGGATTACCTCAGATCTTCGCCTGGACACAAATTCGACGGCTCTTTTCTTTTTTTAGCCAATCTCAACAAATATTTAGTCCTGTAACAAGCATACCTACACTTAGCAAGTGATGTTCAGCACTTGTATGCAGCCACGCTTACGCCGATGTCCGTCCAGCTGCTGTGATGAATGGATCCTCCCTTGGTTCTTGAATCCTTTATATTTGACAGGTTCGTGACTTGGGTCAACTTCGGGATGCAGTTGGTTTGTGGTCGGTGATTCGCTTGCTACTAATTTGGCACTTTTAAAAATAAACACCCCCCCATCATGCGGACCGTTCCCCCTTAGTTCAGTAATATCTTGTTGTCGCGGGGAAACAGCTCCAAAATTGAGCTTCTTCCATGGCATGTTAATAGGTGATGCGACTTACATCTCACGCTTCGCCTGTTTCTACCGAGGTCGGATTCACCTCGGCCAGCACTATGTCAAAATTTCGAATCTATGCCTAGTAAGATTCGTCATAGTTGTTCGACAATGGGTCCAACTGAGAGGTAAAGGTAACAACCCTACCTCTTGGCTTGAATCAACCTGCATACTTCAGTTTCGAGCACGTGTGCCGCTTGTGTTAAAAACTCCGTGAGCATGGGATCGACTGTGCACGTTGATTCGGTACTAAATACTCCCTCTTAGAATAAAAATTCACAGCGTCGTCGGTCGGCACATATGTCAGATGCAATCTTCGTACTTCCTGCGATACGCCAAGAAAACCAGATAGTTAGGTTTCCTCCTCTTCCAACGCTCAATTCCTCCTATTCTCAGGACGAACGGAGGTCCTGCCGTCTCCTGCGCTTCGCTTTGACCGCCAATCATTTCTATCATCTATGCCCGACCTTCGACCGAGGTAGACTGTGACGACGAATATGCCCGATATGGCGACTCTCGCGATTCATGATGTAGACGTCTGGCACTCGGTGGAAATACCCCATGACCTATACTAGGTGTTGTATGACCTCTGTATTCTGACCCTCCCGATGTCTTTCCGTTCGCTTCACGCGGGTCAAAGCCGGATTTACAATTGAAGGTGTCGCGAACCTCATTGATCATCTCTGGGGATATATAATGGGACCCTCTGGCTGCTAGCAGAGCCAGCAAGTCGTTATAAGTTTCTGCAACATCTCACAAAAATGTTCAAGTTCTCCGCTTTGCTAGCTCTCGTCACACTTGTTCCCGCCATCGTCAATGCTCAATCAGGCCTTTACGGCCAATGCGGTGGTATCGGCTGGAGTATGATTCCTTCTTCATTACTACCGATATTGCCCTGACTTTGAGTCGTCATAGCGGGAGCGACGACTTGCGTTTCTGGCGCTGTATGTACGAAGCTGAACGACTACTATTTCCAGTGCCTGTATGTTCTCTGCCAACTTGTATGTACTCTGTGAGATACTGACTTTCTTCTTTTCCATAGGCCCGGAAGCGCCGGCCCGACCTCAGCACCTCCGACCACAGCACCTCCAGCTACAACGCCGCCAACTACTACTGCACCCTCGACCTCAGCACCTCAGCCATCAACTACCCCAACCGCGGGCAATCCTTTCGTTGGCTATGAGGTAAGCGCCCCTCAGTTATCAATGTCAGGTTGGTACATGTTCAAGAGTTATAGATCTACCTCAGCCCTTATTACCAAGATGAGGTTTCCAAGGCAGTCCAGGCCATCAGCGACTCAACTTTGAAGGCAAAGGCAGCTAAAGTTGCCTCCGTCCCCAACTTTACTTGGTTTGATGTTGTCGCCAAAGTGCCCACTCTCGGCGATTATCTTGCAGATGCTAGCGCCAAGCAGAATGCTGGTGGGGCCAAACAACTTGTTCAGATTGTCGTCTACGATCTTCCTGACCGTGACTGCGCTGCTTTGGCCTCTAACGGCGAATTCTCTATCGCGAACAATGGTCTTGCAAACTACAAGAACTATATCGACCAAATCGTCGCCCAAGTCAAGAGTCAGCATATGTGTCTATTGTCATAGGTCTCAACGCTGATAAGCCTCGTGTACAGAATTCCCTGATGTCCGCGTCGTGGCTGTCATTGAGCCGGACTCGTTGGCAAACCTGGTCACAAACTTGAACGTCCAGAAGTGCAGCGGTGCTCAAGATGCCTACAAGGTAATTCTCTGTATTGTCTGCTCTGGTAGGATACTAAAATATTATTTATTCCACAGCAAGGTGTTATCTACGCCATGCAACAACTCAACTCTGTTGGAGTTTACATGTACCTTGATGCTGGGCATGCTGGATGGCTCGGATGGCCAGCTAACTTGACCCCTGCTGCCCAACTCTTTGCCCAGCTCTACAAGAGTGCTGGATCGCCCGAATTTGTCCGTGGTCTGGCTACTAACGTAGCTAACTACAATGCTCTCAGCGCTGCGTCGCCCGACCCAATCACTCAGGGCAACCAAAACTACGATGAAATTCATTACATTCAGGCGAGTTACAGTGGTCCCTGTCTTTTGTTTCTATCTGTTGACGTGTCTTCGCGAAGGCTCTCGCTCCTGCCCTCGCTTCTCAAGGTTTCCCTGCTTCGTTCATCGTCGATCAAGGTCGCTCTGGCGTACAAAATATCCGCCAGCAGTGGGGTGATTGGTGAGTATTCTTGTCAACGATTACTAACGTAACTCTCAATACCATTGTCTAGGTGCAACGTTAAGAATGCCGGCTTCGGCACGAGGCCTACAACCAACACCGGTTCTTCCCTCATTGATGCCATCGTCTGGGTCAAGCCTGGAGGAGAATGTGACGGTACTACCAACACCTCGTCTCCCCGTTACGATGCCCACTGTGGACTTTCGTACGTAATCTCAAGATCTGATGAAATACCAGACTGAGTGACTTTTACAGTGATGCTGCCCCGAACGCCCCTGAAGCTGGGCAATGGTTCCAATCCTACTTTGAAACACTCGTTGCGAATGCCAATCCTGCATTCTAAGCCGGTCTCATAGGACTGTGCCCGGTGAGCTGAAGATCACCTAGTAATATATTTATTCGTGTATTATACGGGAAGTATTGTAATGCAATGACAACTAGTACCGGCTATAGTCGGGATATATATATATTACTTATCCGGAACCACAAAGTTACTGCGCATATCGATGATGTTGCCATGAAAACACAGCTGGGTGAATTGGAACTCAATGTATCGCTGTGTTGGTGCAATCATGGCGACTAATACCTTTCCTTTTATACTTGGAGGTAATATGTTGGAGACCCCAACAGATCGTGAGAATCCGGGAATCGGCTTCCGTAACGCGTCATATTTGTCACGACATCGATTTCATCTCCGCTGCATGCCCGCAGGTTTTGGGTCTCACCATACCCATTCCCCCATTCTCAACTATCAGATAAGCCAGAGCCTCTTTGTTCACTTTAAACATGTTACCCAGGGCGTCGCGGCAGATTCTGCGCCAAAGCTCGTCAGCGAAAGCTGTTGCAGCGACAATGAAAAGTGCTAGACGAGCATATGTGCAACCTTCGGGTACTGAGAGAGCAAGTGTCATGGACGTCCCATCCACGTACCAAAGTGAAGCCCAGTTCACTCCAAGATCAGGTACGTCCTCTGTTCTTCTTAGGAATTTTCTCTTACCTTGGGCTAGATATGCTGGGTTTCAAGTTGGAGGCTCATCGTCGAGAAGGCTCAGTGAAGGAGAAGATTCGACCAATATATCTTGACATGCAGGCGACGACACCCGTTGATCCTAGAGTTCTTGATGCTATGCTACCCTATTTCACCGACCAGTATGGTAATCCGCATAGTCGAACGCACGCATATGGGTGGGAAGCAGAGCAAGGGGTAGAGGATGCGCGTAAGGTATTACTTGTGCGGTTGTAACATGTCTCGTGTTCTCAGGTCACTTTTGCCAGCATGTCGCCGACCTCATTGGTGCCGATCCGAAAGATATCGTCTTCACCTCTGGTGCTACGGAATCGAATAATATGGTCATTAAAGGCGTTGCTAGATTTCACAGAGAAAAAAAGAAACACATCATTACAACCCAAACGGTATGGCCGGTTTAGCTGATCTCTCTCATGCTAGGTGTTAATCATATGCTCCGTAGGAGCATAAATGTGTCCTCGACTCATGTCGCAAGCTCAGTGAAGAAGGCTTCGATATCACCTACCTCCCCGTGCAACACAATGGCGTTATATCCTTGGAGGAGCTAGAGGCTGCCATACGTCCCGATACCTCTCTTGTGTCTATAATGACTGTCAACAACGAGACAGGGGTCATACAACCGATCAAGGAGATCGGCGCTCTGCTTCGAAAACACAAAGGCATATATTTCCACACGGACGCCGCTCAGGCTGTGGGGAAAGTCCCTGTCGATGTTAATGAAATGAACATAGACCTAATGAGCATATCCGGACACAAGCTATATGGACCGAAAGGAATTGGTGCAGCATATGTCAGGCGGCGACCGAGAGTTAGGTTGGAACCCATTCTCAGTGGAGGTGGGCAGGAGCGAGGGCTGAGAAGCGGAACCCTTCCAACGCCCCTTGTGGTTGGTCTTGGAGAGGCCGCTAGAATAGCCAAGAGAGAAATGCAGGTGAGCATATCCTCTTAGGTTGGTCAGCGAGATGATAGTTTGCACGTATGGAATGCGCTTTTCTGAGCAGAGTGACCCTTGCGTCTCTTGACACTGTTGGGTAGTTAAATGGTTCTGCTTTGATGCTCATGCAGGGGTACTGACATGGACGCCGAGAAAACCTCTGTGCCATACATGATGCTGACGAAGTCCATTTGTTAGAGAGATCATGCGCGAATGATAGAACTATCACAACGATTGTTGGACGGTATAAACTCACATGTAGAACACGTCGTCCGCAATGGCGATGTTAATGGGTATCCTGGGTGCATCAACTTGAGTTTTGCCTATGTTGAAGGGGAAAGCTTGTTAATGGCTCTAAAGGTAGATATTATTGCTGCGTTTCTAGAGTCATCGTCACTGACCCCTTTTCAGGATATTGCGCTGTCATCAGGCAGTGCTTGTACTTCAGCATCTTTGGAGCCCTCATACGTCCTCCGAGCCTTGGGTATGCTTCGTCCTTTTCATAGAATGTCCACCATTGATGTTCATGATCACCTCGTAATTAGGTGCTGCAGAGGACATGGCTCATTCTTCGCTGCGGTTCGGTATTGGTCGCTTCACTACTGAGACAGAAATAGATTTTGTTGTGAAGGAAATTATTCGCGTGGTGACTCGTTTGCGGGATATGAGGTACATCTCTGCAGTACATGCTCTCATGTGATGACTGACGACTTGTTACAGCCCGTTATGGGAGATGGTACAAGAAGGCATTGATATCAGCACCATTGACTGGTCACAGCATTGAATTGATTGTCTTGCAGTTCAGTGTCACTTCATTACGAGTGTATGAATAGCTATTATCCTTTTTGTTCTGCGTCGATTCCTCGTCGTATTTGCATAATATAAGTATTGACGATAGCGCTTTTACACCCGAGGCCTGATGCATGATGACTAAGAACTGCAGCGCACGGGCCAGTTCAATTCTCCCCAACAGCCTTTTCAAACTCAGCTGATCTTCAACTTTCTTTCAACCAACATGGCGAGGCGTCTCTACCTTGGCAGTAAGTGCTATCCTCACTGTCTTATCGTGATTGTCGTTAATCTATGAGGTCTCAGGGCTTCCCAGTGATGCTCGCTCCGATGATGTACAAAAATTTTTTGAAGGTTATGGGCGAATTGTCGACTGTCGTGTTATGACTGGTACATGAACCATCACCATCAGCTCGCAAATGACTAACAGTAGCTCTGTAGGCTTCGGCTTTGTTGAGTTTGAGAGCTCAAAAGTACTTGATGAATCTTATACTGGCTACTCACTGTCTGACTGTCTGGCAGGATGCAGAAGATGCCGTGCATAATTTTAATGGCAAACCCTTTATGGGTGCCAAGTAGGCTCCCTTTCACCTCTGAGCATGTCGTGCATTTCAACTCATGCGTCCATACGTCTTTCAGCATAGTTGTAGAGTTTGCTAAAGAAAGTCGTCCTCGTCGTGACCATTACGATGATAGACATGGGTATGGTATAGAAGATATCATTGGATTATTGTTGACGTCACAGTATTATAGTGCACCGCGCTCTCGTAGGCCTCCTGGCATTCGCCTCATCGTCTCTGGAGTTTCTCGAGACACAAGTTGGCAGGTATGAGCGTTTTCTTAGGTGCCCATCCCGCATCAATTGGAGTTGCCCGGCCGCCGCTTTGTTCCCTTTTTGGTCGAAATAATTTCTTGGTGTGTGCCTGGTGACAACCTTACGTGCCCGTGTACTCCGCTGTTCATTTTCGCCTATTCGCTCCGTTGAATCCTCGATACGGGATATAGGCCTTGGCGCTGGCTAAACATTCTTGGACCGTGATTGACTTCCTCGTGGCTATTAGGATCTTAAAGACTTTGGCCGTGACGCCGGTAGCGTCTCGTTCGCGGATATTGACCGCGATAATCCTGGTCAGGGGTTGGTGACTGGTTATTTGTGCTTGATTCATCACTAACGTGGGGTCTAGCATCCTTGAATATCTTTCTCGTGAGGACGCTGATCGCGCCGTAAAAGAATTGGACGGTAAAGACCTGCGTGGCAGACCCGTCCGCGTTGCTTATGATGATTCGGTATGTTTAGTTTTTCCTTTGTAGAATATTGGCTAATATTAGACGCATCACAGCGTGGAGGACCAGACAATTACAAGCGGGACGACCGCCGAGATGACCGTCCTCCCAGAGATGATAGGTATCGCGACGACCGTTATAGGGATGCCTATCGCAGAGAAAGATCAAGGTCTCCACCACGAAGAGCCGAATATGATGACCGTCGCCCTCCTAGGTCTCCGCCCCCCAGGAGGGAGCATGATGATAGAAGGCCTGCAGGGTACGATGATTACCGACGCGGGGGTTATGATGATCGTAGACCACCTCCTGATTATTATGATCGTCGTAGGGATGATTACGACCGTCGCAGGGATGACCGAAGACGCGACGACAAGGACGATTACTTTGACGAAAGACCCCCAAGACAAAACGGTGAAGGCAGTTGGGCCCGGTAGATATGTTGATGGTGACCCCTTGGAAAGTCGTCCTTCTCTGGTACTGGTCTTGATTTGGTTCCTTTCCCCTCGAATATGCTTTATCTGTATCGGACGGTGTACTGTTTTGATGGTCGATACTCGTTGGCGCCCACAAGGCAACATCGTCTAAAGTTTCGTCGCTTACCGTGCACGAGGCACGCAGGCTGGGTCTTCCAGGCAACAAACTCATGAGAATGCAATGTCTCCTTGCGGAACTAATGAGGCCATCCTCAATGTAAGCGCTGGATATGATCTCTCATTACGGCCACCAATGTGCGCTCATGCGAAGGCAGAGGCGCCTCAAGTCAACGTTCTGATAATTTGCAGTTCCACATAGATTTGTTTCATGTATTTAGTCTGAAATCACTGCAATTATTCCTGTATTGTTTTCTATGCCTAACCGGTCAAGATTATGAGAATCATCATCTGTGGAGAGCTCGGCTGCTGCGGTTCCTTCGTCGAGTACTAGCCATAAAGAAAGCCTTTTCTTTCCAGCCTTCAGTGATTTAGCTACCTTGCCACGCAAAATACGCAAAGTCATTGTCGGAAGGACTCGTAAAATAGTTGGTTCTTCAACGATAGCTGGTCGTGGGTCAACCGGCGGGATGGAAGATCGGTAAATTCGAATGCCTGTTTCGAATACGTTTGAGCAAAATGTAAAAAGGTAGAAGAAATTTACCGATGAGTCGATTGCTCAGTTTGTCACTGAATTCTTGAACGCCTGGAGCCGGTGTCGACACGCCATGTTCTGGATACAAATCAGCACAGCACCAGAGGAAAATCAGAAGAAAAGGAACATATCCTACTCTGGCACAATTCTTCCCAACGGGGGTGCTCCGATGTTGTAAGGTGGGTGTCTAAACCGATTTTCGCAACATAAGATAAGTAAAAGAGCTCGCAGTCTAGCCGCTCCTTGATCGTTATCTAAATCAAATGATCTCTAATGTATCAGTCAATGGACCACGTAAAAGTGCTAGAGTGCCCACAGCTGCACCATCGAGCGCCACGAGAGAAGGTAACAAAGCAATCGTAACCTGCCTAGCATATTTTGCGTGGACTTGATCTGTCACAAACTGCAGTCAGGAACAAACGTGGTTTCTGTGGCGTGTGTGCAGACCGACAACGAATGGGTTACCTCCCAGGGCAAGGGTCTGCAGCGCGGGACACCAACGTGCTAGTGCGTCGATGTCTTTCCAGGCATACAAGCGATTGAATGTCAAGGCCAAATGGTGGAGACCCTGCATGGGAGCTTGACCTTCAGCGGGATAAGGTATTTCGCCAATCCCGTTTGAGCTTAAAACAAGCCGTCGGAGACTACGATGAGGTAGGCAACGGTTCGCACTAACTGAAAGGAGAGAAACATACCACGGAAACGGATTCAATGCCTTACACACGGCTGGCCAGTCCTTGCATTCGTTGCCATCCAGGTTAAGGGAATGTATAGGAAAATCACTAAATGAACCATGGGTAATCACATCCCCTTTCGTATCCAGGTGAGCCAAATGGTTATAGCCTAGTTCAATGAGGCGCAATTCCGGCATATAGGTAATGACGTCAAGCATCTCGCTCCAGGCTGTCAGTGTCGCATTCAGCTGTAACTCTTCCAGATGTTGGAACGAGGCGGCCATCTTTGTGAGGTCTGACGGTGGTTTAAATCGATTACGACTGGATTGATCGTGTATGAGGACAAGATATAGGAAATTTCATTGGACTCACTTCAAAGCCAGAGACCTTAAGGCAGGCAATTCAGCGACAATTTGAGCAAGGACGTCCCAGTTAGGGATAAGGCTACACGAAAGGTCCAAATTGCGAATATCTAAGAGAGTTAATGCCTAGGAAATGGAGGCACCTTGGTCTACTCACTAGGACAAGTTATTTCTATGGTGCCAGGTGGGTCCGAGCTGGCTACGTTCTCACTATCCAAACTGACCTCACGAAGCTTGTCAAGTTGCGCCAGCTTTCTTCGGATTTTATCCAGTTGTACACCTTTTACTTCTATTGCACCGTTTGAAGATCCCAAGAGGACTGCCTCTTGGGTTCCGGTCCCATGCAATTGTTCAACATACTTAGTGGTCAATGCACGTATAAAAGAGACCCCATAAGTGATATGGCGCGCGTTTGGGCGAATAAATGATCCTGAGTTCGGGATACTATATATGACAAATGTCAGCGCGACGTACATCATCCATGAATGGTGTGACGAAGCTCAAGCCGCTCACCGACAGCTGAAATAACGTTTGCCATTGTAGATGCCATCATGTTTGCCTCGCTTTGGATCATCCCAGTCGACTCCTAGCCAAATCCCTGGGGTATTATTTACCGATCCTACATATCTGACAGTTCCCAGGTTGCCCGCGAGATTGAGACGCGTTCCTACTAGTGGCAGATCCATGCTTTGATACGGCCGCTACTAGTAAGTAGTATCTGGGCGCTCACATACTAAGTGTCACGGTCACGCCGGACGGAACGAAAGGGACCGGCATTGCCGAACTCAAGTCCTCTGTTACTGATCTAGTCTAATTTGGCGTCCTCATGCTCGTTAATACTTTCAAGACGATGGCTCGCAGCGCAATGTCTGCCAGCCAGAGGACACGATCTGTTTCGAGGCATCTGATGTCCACTAGTTCAGCTCCGTCTGAGGCTTCGGAGGTAATTCAACTGTTGAGTTCTCCACATCATGCGCTCACATAGCCCTATCCTGCAGCCTCCCGTTCTGTTCGAAAGTAAACTGGCGATGCGAAAATACACTTTGAATCGACCCGGTAAATTGAACGCGCTTGATGAATCTATGCTCAATATCCTGCGCCCCAAAATTGAGGTGTGCTCAAATCGAAACATTGTGTCATCCCCGCCTTACTCGTTCGTAGGAATGGAATCAATCAGAACTATGCGGCACTATTGTCGGAACTGGTGTAGGTCGTGCATTCTGTGCTGGAGGGGATGTCGTTAGTGCGTGTCATCCATAATTATGCCGGATACTTCTGAATCAACTTGTCCATCTCTCAGGCGTTGTCGAAAATGCTGCAATACCCGCTACTCGACACAAGGCTATAGAATTCTTTAAGCGCGAGTATGTAGTGCTTTGTATTGCCCCCATATACATCCTCTTATTATTTGTCCCAGATTCGAAATGGACTACATATTGGCAGCCTTAAAAAAGCCATATGTTGTTATTTTAGACGGTTTTACGAGTAAGCCCCGATTTTGACGCATAGTAGAAAAGATACTGATGATAGCCGTAGTGGGCGGCGGCGTTGGCCTGTCGGTTCACGCACCCTTTAGGGTGGCTACAGAGAAAACCACTTTCGCCATGCCTGAAACCAAAATTGGCTACACCCCCGATGTTGGTGCGAGTTACTTTTTATCCAGGCTTGATGGAGAGTTGGGAACCTATCTTGGTCTCACATCTCAGACGCTGAATGGTCGTGACGTTTTGTAAGCACTATATTGAAGACGTTGTGACCCTTCTCATGACTATTGATAGTGAACACGGCCTGGCTACCCACTACATTCCGTCCAGGCGTGTGCCGGTACTTCTCCAACGACTCGCAGCACTGGAGAATCCTAGTCATGATGCTATCAACAATGCTATAGAAGAGCTGTCAGCAGAGCGGGAACCTAGTGAGCCTACTCCTCAACTTACAGGCTCCGTTCGCTTGGCCTTGGACTCTGCATTCGGGCAGAGTTCGGTGGAGAAAATTGTCAAGGATCTAGAGTCCTTCTCGATTGATGGCGATGCTGGCGTGAGAGCATGGGCTACCGACACACTGGCAGCATTGCAGATGCGTAGCCCAACAAGTCTTAAGGTCGCACTTGAGGCAATTCGCAGAGGCAAACATATGTCACTTCTCGAGGCCCTCAATATGGAGCTAAAGATTGCAACCGCCTATTGTGTGAGCCCCATTGCGTGAATTTGACCGATTCATTTAATAATTTATATGATATAGAACGGGGCTAGTTCAGATTTCTCTACAGGTGTACGGGCTGTCCTGGTGGACAAAATCAAAACACGCCCTACTTGGTCGCCATCTAACCTCGAGCAAGTTTCTGATGCAGACGTCGCGAAATTCTTCGCCCGAGATTCACCTTTCCTGACGTCTGCTCCGCAAATGATACTACCCGACCATCTCGCCGCTACACTTTCAAGTCCAATGCAGTACGCATTGCCGTCTGAAGATGAGATTAGCTCCGTTGTTCGTGGGTCTCACAGATCTGGTGGTGCTACGGGGATACGACTCGACGAGCTGATCGCGAGATTTGAAGACCTACGGGGCGGAAAAATGGGCGTTAAGGAAAAGGTCACAGAGGTCGCTAGTCGTAAGTGTGAGGTTGTTGATAACTCTGACGGGAACTTTGTATGGTTGAAGTGGAAGTATCCTTCAAAACGGAACACACAAAACTGATGAGGCTGGTGCTCCCTTTGGCCGCTACTACGACAACAATTGCATCTCATATCATTGATTATCATGACGCGGTCACTCTTAAGCCGATGCAAGGGCGGAACAGCATTCTCTATTTCCTTTTACTCCAATTGGACTTTTGACTCAGCTAGCGTCAGTACTTAGTATTACCATTGACATATCTGAGGATTATGTGAAAGCAAAGTATAGAAACGCGAAAGTTTGATCTGCTTAAAGGGGATACCAGTCGCTCATTCCCGTTAGCTGTTCAAAATGAGTATAGCGTTATTTGGCACGAAGGAAGAGGGGAGTACAGACTAATACGGAAGTAAAATGCCGACACTACATTTTTTTAATTTGTTTTACAGTGAATGACAGCTGGGCCCAGCTTTTGGAGGGATTGCATAGGTACGTGCCGTTTTTCATGATCAAATTTAGTCACAAGACTTTGTAAGGCACGCCAGGAGGGGGTAAGGAGAGGTTGGTCAACTAGCGCTCCATAACTAACTCAGTGTATCGCTATACTATATGCATTAGAACAGGCTGCATCGCGAAGTGAAGCAGATGGTTTGTCCGAGATCAATCCTCTACTGTACATAGGAAAATGCAGAACTGATTCCAGAAAATATATTTGAAACATATATTCACTCAGCTGAATCTGATCGCGATCCTATTTTATGACACAGATGCACTAAACGGAATCAAACCAGGGTTGCGTCGAGCAACCAAATAAGCACGGCAGTGGTCCGGCAGGGTAAGCAAGGATCATCATCCTTAGTATAGCAATATCGGTCTCAGCGTAAATGGGAGGACATAATGAAGGGGCTGCGTTAACAACTAGACCCAACCATACGATCAGTGGCGTTGCCTTGTCCGAAACATATAAAGCGTGCATGCACGCGTTGTCTTTGCTCTAATTCACTCCAAGTTTGACATCCAGTTTACCATGTCTGCATACTTCGCTATCCTTCCTTCAGCACAAGAACTTGGTCGTTTCTCGTTATCATTGCTTAATTCCACGATTTTTGCAAGCCATCGCAAGCCGATAGTAACTTATAAAGCTCTCGCAAAGTTCGACATAGACGGAGAATCAGGATTCTTTCCGAGACATCCACTTCCAGAGTTACCAAGGCCTTTCGACATCTGGGAGTCAGCGCTCAACGAAGCCATGGAATGCCTCAGCCTAGGGGAAGATGAATCAGAGGTAGCCAGAGAGAAGAGACCCGGTGGTGAGGCTTGGAGGAGCCGAGTCAAATCAGTGAGGAAATTGCACTGAATAGGGCAAGCGTAGCTAATGATATACGTTCTAGTGGCCAGTCATAGAAACTGATGTGTTGCAGGCCGACCTACGCCTCCTGCAAAAATCGCATCAGGTATTGGCATGGCTAACGCACTTTTACGTCCACTCGATACCGCCAACTGAGAGCCACGCGTCTGTAACCGTGCCAAAGTCGCTTGCTGTACCACTGGTGAATGTATCGCGCATTCTTGGAATAGCACCTGTCCTCACCTTTGCGGATACCGTACTTTGGAATTGGGAGCTGCTAGATTCGAGCTGCCCACTCACCGCAGAGAACATCCGCATAAAATACACTTTCTCGGCCACCGAAGACGAACGGAGCTTTTATATCGCATCTGCGAGAGCCGAGATACGCGGCATCGAAATCTTGCGCATCATTGACGCTTTTCATAGTCTGCCAAATGTAACCGACTTCACGTCGATCTCGAGGATTTCGAGAGACCTTGCGCGCTTAACAATCGCGATTGAAGATATCAGCGATGTTATCCAAGCGGTGAGGGGCGAATGCGATCCGCACGTGTTCTATTGGGATATACGCCCATGGTTTGAAGGAAGTGATGCAAAGGGGCCTCAGGAACCAGGCTGGGTGTTCGAAGGCGTTAACGATGCCGATAAACTGGACCTCAGTGGTCCTTCAGCAGGCCAGAGCAGTGTCATGCACGCTTTGGACATCTTCCTTGGCATTGATCACAAACTCCAATATAGACGATCGCCGCCACCATCTGCAGATAACAAGAGGGCGGACAGGGGTTTCATGGAGAGGATGAGACGATACATGCCAGGCAAACACAGAGAATACCTGGAATACCTTGTTACCGCTCCAAGACAACTGCGTGACGTTGCACAAGAAACGCCAGCTTTGAGAGAACCATACGATACGGCAGTCATGGCACTAAAGAAGCTCAGAGACATGCACATGCGGATCGCCTGCCTATACATCGTCACGATGTCTAGATCGACACCTTCAGGGCGACCAGGGTGTCCGGTAATGGCGATGATGGAGCGACAGAAGAAACGAGTGCCTGAAGAAGGCCCAGTACGAGGGACCGGAGGGAACGAGTTGTCACTCCTCCTCAAGGCAGGTCGTGATGCGACGAAACGAGCTGTACTCAAGGGAAACTAAACACTAGAACATATATGGTATGAATGAGCGTATAATGCGGTACGATCAATAATTTCCGTGTATACCTTACACTGTTGGCCCCCAGAATACGTCAAGCTCCCTGTAGCATAGAAATCACCTTACTACAACGGACCGTCAAAACCTAATCAGTAGTACAGCAACAGCTTTAGTACACTTCAATAATCTCGTCGTAGTGATCCATTCATCCCCCCTTTTCTTTTATCCTTGTCACTTGTAGCATACCTTCATGTATAATTCGTTATCGGCTGCAAGGCGACTTGTCGTGTAGTTGAACTTGAAGTTCACAGCAAAGAAGTTTGACACGTGGGAGCTCATTATAATAAACGCGTTCAGTCACAACTGTCACACTCGCGCTCCTTGACTCGCGACTACAATACCAATCTTCGACTTTTCTCCTCAGCACACGTCGACAATCATGGTTCATCAACTCACAACAGGAATCTGCGCCCGCCTTAACAATCCGTCCCCAAATGACATGGATATCTTGAACCAACCGTGCACTGTTCAGCTTCTTTCAGTGAAAAAGGTGGCCATAGGTGCCTCCAGTCTTTCAACGACGGATAGATATAGGATCATCATTTCCGACGGTATCAACTACGTACAAGCCATGTTGGCTACCCAACTCAATAACCTCGTCATTGATGGTGCAATTGGGAAAAATACTATTGCTATTCTCGATAAGATGACCTCTAACTGTGTGCAAGACAAACGGTGAGTAGCTATCCGCCCCGGCCCTGCGAGTACTTACAGCAATACTAGATTGATTATTATCCTTGCATTGCGCGTCGTCACTAAAGAAGCTCAAAAGATTGGAGATCCTAAAGCTCTCGTGGAGGTGCCAGCAGCCGGCGTAGCTGCCGCCCCATCTAATGCACCTTCGCCTGCGAACGCTCGCCCGGCACAGGACGCCTACCAAGCATCCCTGAAGTCAACAAACCAAACCATTCCTTCGAAAGGCGGACGATTTGGCTCTATATATCCCATCGAAGGCTTAAGCCCCTATCAGAATAACTGGACCATCAGAGCCAGAGTCACCCAGAAATCGGAGGTGAAGAATTGGTCGAATCAGCGGGGGGAGGGAAAGCTTTTCAGCGTCACGCTTATGGATGATTCCGCCGAGATTAAGGCTACTGCGTTCAACGCGATGGTCGACGAGCTTTTCCCAAAACTTGAAGAAGGGAAAGTTTATTATATCTCAAAAGCGCGTGTCAACCTAGCCAAAAAGAAGTTTTCTAATCTGCCAAACGATTATGAACTCAGCTTAGATAAAAATACCGAGATTGAAGAGGTGCGTCGATGTACTTTAAGCGTATGCGCGCCGTGGTCATTAACGAATTAACCGCGTTCAGTGCCACGAAACCACTAATGTGCCCATGGTCAAATATAACTTTGTGCCCCTTTCTAATCTCGAAGAACTGCCCAAAGATTCTACATGTGGTGAGTCACACTCACCAGTGATACACACATCAACTCAGGGGGCAATCAATAGACGTAATTGGTATTGTTAGAGAAGTTGGTCCTTTGTCTGAAATCATTTCAAAATCAAGTAGTCGAAGTGTGAGTTACAATACTCGATGCTCGTTGTTCGCACCTGAGCAGATCTGGCGCTAGATACCAAAACGAGAGCTTACTCTTGTCGACAAGTCTGGGTATTCGGTTAGGCTCACCTTGTGGGGTAAACAAGCAGAGTCCTACCAGGCAGATGATGCACCGGTGATCGCCTTCAAAGGTGTCAAAGTTAGCGACTACGGAGGCAAGTGACACACCGTGTCCGTCTGCAGATGTCCATATGATTTTTCTTTGCAGGGCGTTCCCTGTCGATGTTCAGCTCGAGCACTATGAATATTAACCCTGACATTGAGGAAGCTTTTGCTTTGAGGGGGTGGTACGACGCCTATGGGGCTGAACAAAAATTCAGTTCCCACTCGGCTGCAGTGTCTACGAGTTTTGGTGGAGGTTTCAATAGAGCAGAAATGCGTAACTTTAGCGACATCAAGGAGTCCCAACTTGGCACCGATAAGGTGGACTACTTCTCAGCACGGGCAACTATCATGCACATCAAATCGGACAACATATCCTATCCTGCCTGTCCTACTCAGGATTGCAATAAGAAGGTCGTCCAGGAAGGTGAATCATGGCGATGTGAGAAATGCGACAAAAGCTATCCTCGCCCGGAGCATCGGTAGGAGCAAATGTCTCGATACGGGCTTGGGACTAAATACTTAATCTTGACTAGGTACATTATCTCCATGGCTGTGGCAGATTGGTCGGGGCAAGCCTGGCTGCAGGGGTTTAACGACGTCGGCGTGGCCATCTTTGGCATGACTGCGAACGATCTTGTTGAGAAAAGAGTGTGTAGTGCAGCTTTTTTAAGACGCATGTGGCCTTACAAGACACTTCACAGGACCGGAGCGAAACCGAATACAACGCTGTCATGCAGAAAGCTACTTGTCAAACATATAACTTCGCGTGCCGGGCGAAACAGGATACTTACAATGTATGTCGTCCCATGACCAAGTCTTCGTGTGTGCTGACATGGGTTTGCCTAGGATCAGACTCGTGTTCGTTATGGGATCACGAAGATTAGCCATCTAGACTATAAGGAAGAGACGTCGGCCCTTGTTGCTCTCTTGCGATCTCGGTGGGCCCTGTAAAACTTGAGAGCGGGGTGTTTGACACCCTGGGTGCGTGTACGTTTAGGTGCCACTTTTTTGATCTTGCTAAAACATGTATTACCAACGGCGAACATAGCCTTTATACTTGTCCGGTCGGTCGGATCCAATATTCTCTTTCTATCTACTAGTCACGAAATCATGCGCAGATTGTCATAAGCGCCATGTACTTAGTGTATTTACTACGCAGCTATCATACTACTGACCTCTCGGCTTTTCCACTTGAATACCTAAGAATTCAATTCACTTGAGGTGTCCTCCGCACGCCCAACTGAAAAGCCCATAAGTGATCTCGAGGCGGAGAGCCTGGGAAAACGCGCCAAGTGTTTCCCATTTGGACGCGTCTGATGTTCCCGTCACCTGCACTCGCTTCACGTCCACTCGGCCACAGACCACACCGTCTTACTCTCACCACTTACAATTCTCGTCGCTCTTATTGACGAGTGTATATACTATCGCGCGACCAACTCTCCCCCAACTAGCGTGCATTTGACCGCGATCTACAATCACGCCTTCAATGTCTATGTTGTCGCGTCAGGATCGAGGGACAGACTCCATAACGAATGGTTCAGCCACTCCATACATACACAATCGTGATTCCTCACGAGCAAGCATACTTTGCGCGACGAGCCCAACTTCTTCTCATTCTCCAACAGTGACGTCTGCCAACCAGACCAAGTTGAATGTAGTTACGCGTATCGCAATCGAGGGGAAGTCGCAGCCATCTGCAAAGGAGACGGGCGCTGAGATAAAGATGTATTTGAAAGTGCGTCTTTGGTATGCCATTGAATATTACAACAATGCCCCTTAGCTTTTCGTGAGTAGATCGCGTTGCCCTTGGAGAGTGTGACCCCTGGCATGACAATACCGCTATTTCCAGGTGGGTATCTCTCAGATGCGCTCGGTCTCATGCTAACCAAGATTAAAGAGGATAATGTTAGAATAACGATGACCCAAGTCCATCCTTTAGACCAACAGTCGGTACCGTACAGTTTCTCGACCACTCACCACCCACTACTGCACAAAGCGGCCAGAGCTCTCAACCTCCCTGCACCCTCTTCCACTCCTTACCTCTCAGTCTTCGGCGGCGTACGTCATGATACACCATCCCCGATGGAGAAGTCCTCTAGAGCTGGGCCTTCAACTCTTAGCTATAGCGATGAGGCAGCACCCATAGATGCCAATTATGCGGGTCACATCCTTGTTTCTGGCTATCAGATATGCTACATACTGCCGAAGGAATTCCCGCCATTACAAGAATCTAGACGTCATTCATACCGTAACCATACTCCATACAAGAATAGACGATCGTCTTTAGGTGAAAAACACGTTCTTCAGTTTATGGCCGCTATCCAGATGTATGTCCCCTTCATCACTATGCCACCTCGTAATCCTTATCTCGTACGTTCCTGTCATTATGTCACAAATCTTTTCTGAACTCATCCATCTCAGCTATCTATCCCAACGCCACGGTGCCTCCAAAATAGCATTAAGTTTCGCATAGTGTCCAGCAAGCCTGTCTCGACCTCATTGGCCTCTTTGTCTTCCATTGAGGAAGATGCAGAATGGGACTTTAGTGCTGACCCCATTGTGACTCCTAAAAGAGCCTCTCGACTAACCCGGACGAATTCCCATAGTACTGACTTCGCGGACGATGAGTCAAGTGATTCCTCGGTTACCGATAAGTTAGTTTCTTCTAGTCAGGGTACTTTTCAAAGTACGGAACGAATTCGTATACGATGGGCCAAACGCTCCAAGTCAATTGCGCATGTTGAGGACAGACACGATGGCTGGAATCGAATTGGTGTAGATAAGGTGAAGGGGGAGATGAGGTGCATAGTACTAGGCAAACGGAAAAGTAGTGAACGACAGGACGGCCGAGAGGGCATTATAATGAAAGTGGAATATTCTGGGACTTGCACCGGCCTGTGGTTTCCAGGCGTTGCGACTCTTGTGGGCATGGACGTTGGGCTCGAGGCAAAGGGCTCCGATGTTTCTTGGGTGGATGGCTATGATAAACAGTGGACTGTTTCTGGCGGACATGGATTCACTGGCTTCAATGTCAGTGGTCCTCGGCGGTTGAAACCTACACCTACAAAATCATCGTTAGCTTCCACCCATGCTGTAGAAGATTCGTCGCCCTATTCTTCCCGACGCGAATCGAGTGCATCTGCAAGTTCCTTGTTACGAGCCCCACTCCCAAACCAGAGCGTCCCGGAGTACTCATTTGAAAGTTCAGCAGGACTGACACCTTCGACTCTTTCATCTATTGGGTCTCTTACACCGTCTTCCAGAGCCAATACCGCTAGTAGTATAGAGAACCTACCGCAAGAAGAAGACGGCGATCATAAACCACCAGGCTCCCCCATCACCGTCCATGTAAATATGAACGAATTCGTACCGCCCGCCAGGAATTCCTTCACCTTCTCCGTTTCTGGCGTCTGTCTCGTTATCCCTCGACATTCGCATCACACTACTAGAGATCGGGACTATGCCTCATCATCCTCTAACACCGAGAGTGAATCAGACACCAGTTCCGATCCCGTGGTTATCCTCCCTCGATTCACTGTGCTTGCAGCGAACGCAGAGACAACAACAACAATCATCGAGAACAAGGTTGAATACGATGGTTTGAAACTGGTTGTTTTTAATCCTTCGGGTGATATATCTAGGGACGCTCAAGCTCTCAAAACTGTTCTGCAAAGGGGAGGTTCCACTACTTGCAGCGATGAAGGCGGTCGGATATCTCTGCGTTCCACCATAAGGCAAGACATGAATGGCTACACTGACCCCAGCGCGAGAGGGCATACCCGTGCTGCGGCCAATAGATCATCAACCCCTGCGGGCAAACTCAACGGGTCTACGGGTCTAGTACCGTCTCGGGCTGCTTCATCAAAACCTAAGAGAGACGGGCCCCTCTTGATCCCGTCCGTGACGGCAACGGTGACACCGTTGTTACTTGAACGAACAGGTTCAGGTTCAATTCCTTTGGATGCGTATGCTGTTCGAGTATCGCTTCCCGTACCCGCCGATCCCGACTGCGAGTTCCTGGAATTTGGTCTGGCTCAAATCGGCTCAATTCCTGGTGTGCCTTCGTCTGATGCTGGTAGGCCGCCCAATATCGAAGTTGCGAGTGCCAGTATCGAAGGCATTCCAGTCCGATGCGAGATTACTATCCCCAAACAAGACAAGAATTCAAGCCCGCAATTTGAGCAGTTGAGCGGACAGGAATGGTTAAGCTGGGCAATAGTGCATATAGCAGGATACAGCGGTGGTATGCTAGCCGTGGACTACATTGTACGACAAACTCTAAACGACCAAAGCCACGAAGCGAAGTGGAAGGGGAAAGCCAAGGACGAAACATTGGTGGATGTCTTCTTACCCGTATTTTTTCTGCCTATTGGTCGTTTGGAGGTTTTGCTCGATAACGTTCCAGGTATGCAGTTTATTCAACCCCAGTATGTAGTTCACATCGACTGATGCAATACAGGATTTGAAATAGTATCTCTGAGGTCGAACCTGGCTTATCAGCAATCTATTAGCTCGGGACGAAGGTTGCTACACTTTTCTCTGGATACTTCATACCTGCCGCAAATATCCGTACGGATACGACCCGATTATGCCAACACCCTCTTCAGCTCCGCCCCATCGCTGACAGCTATTCTCCGTTTCTTAGCGACCTCAGCGTTACTTGCGTTTTCACTGATTACGCTGTTCGGCGTATTCAGCCTGGGGACAGAAGTTGGACAGATGCGGCGCTCCCTAGAGACATATTCGTTGATGATGAATCCAGACTTGTGCCAGTTGCCTGAGCCAGTGACCGTCACGACGACTGTCTATGCTAGTTCTCCAATCGGCTCTAAATGGCGGTTTAATGGATCTCCTTATGGTGACAATATGTCCATAACCGCCACCGCGCCAACAACATCAATTCCCGATACGACATCAACTCCAGAGTCCCTTCTCCGTACAGACCACAGCCGGCCAGTGATCATCGAGAGATTGAGTGAAGATGTCGATGCGGAAGATTCTCATGGTCATGATGATGCAACGACCTCCCTACTGCCCGCTTATCCCAATTTCATCAATTGGCCTATATCCCTCGAGAATGTCGATGCTCATGTAGTACTTGACAAAGTCTTGGAAACACTTGACGTGATCTGGCAAGTCTTGCGAAAAATCTATCATTATCCTCTGCCACCTCCATAGTATCTTCGTACTGTTGTTTGTATATTATTTACCTGCTAAAATTATTGCATTCTATTGTTGGGCACTGTGAACGCCAGAGTCCAGGCTGAGATGAGGCAGGAACAGATTGACAACGTGACTTGATTGACTTCCTGACGAATGGTTGTCTGTGCATTTGCCTCGACTCGCGATGGTCCCAACATACGAAGAAATCGAGGAATACCTTGAGTCGCTCGAGGAACTCCTCTTTTCTTCGCTTTCTATTCCTGAGGTACCCAGCGTTCGCGAAGCCGTCAACCGCTTATGGTTAGATATTTCAAGATATGGACCTAATATGCCCTCGCTTCCGGAAGTGCTACCAAGTCTCGGCGATTTCCAAGTTCCCCTACCACCTCCGCCGCCGCCGCCTCCACCTATCCCTCAGTCATGGACATCCCGATCTATAGCTTGGATGGGAAACCATCCTTGGAAGGCTTCGTTGGCTGTAGGAGTTATTGGTACTGGTCTATTCGTGGGCTACAGCAATGCATATCGGAGAGCTAGTGCGTCAAGGAGAAGAGTCAAGACCACATCTAATGAACGGCGTCAGGTTGTGGGTAAGTTCTTATCATTCCTATCCATCACATCGGTCTCAACGTTTGTAGTCATGCTTGGAGGTGACACGCCTCTCGGCTTACCATTGATCAAGGAATTGGATGCGAAAGGATACATCGTCGTCACCAGCGTGGCCACTCCTGATGCAGTAGATCTTATTGAAGCACAATGCAGTGGATATGTGCGGGCACTGGTACTTGATCCTCATGAGGTAACCCGCCCGCCACTATTGCAAACTTTCTTGTTAACGGTGCAATTAGCCTGCAACTATTCCTGTGTTTCTTCGCTCCTTGACATCTACGTTGTCACGTCGGTTCCCAATAACAGCATCTGGCGATATCTATGCACCCTCTTCTTCCCATCCTTATATATATTCCATCATCTCCCTTCTCACTCTAGTTGGCCCCGGCTCCTCCGCGCCTTTGGAACAGATATCATTGCGTTCGAGCTACCTGCCTTATCTCAGCGCAACGCATGTCACACCTCTACAGGTCATTCAATGCCTTTTACCCCTGCTTCGTACTGGTGCAGCCCGCTCGAAGGATCAGGGGAACAAGACAATTATTGTTTGCCTTCCCGTCACAGCGGCTCGCGTCGGCCTCCCGTTCTCCTCCATGCAAGCTATGAGCTCTGCAGCAACTTTACGTGCCATTGAAGTTCTCCGTCGTGAAATCGATGTTGCTGCCCTCACGGATAAGACTGAATCTATGAAGCATATCAAAGTGGTCGCGGTCGATGTTGGCGCTTTTGATCTAGACTCGCCCACAGGCCCTTTGTCTCCGCACGATGTATATAAGGCTATGGACGGATGGAGTGCATCGGAGAAGATGGTATATGGACCCGCGTTCGCGTCCATACTCCATCACATTCCAGAACAACCTCGAAGCCACTGGTTTCCTCCATTCAACATCTTCCGCGGAAGTACTAACTTCCAACTGGCTAGAAGTAGATCAGGCGTTCATACGTTTGTCACTACGATGACTAGCATTGTGAGCGACGGACGTATAGGCCTGTATCTATTCGGCTTGGGGCCACTGCTTCGCAGGCTCCGGAGTCGACTAGCAGGCAAACGAGTCGCCGTCGGAGCTGGTGGTAAGTTCTCAACCTATTGCTGAAAGATACTCACTTAGCCCGGGATAGCCATGACCTACAGGCTTGCATCGTATCTCCCTGCAACGCTTTTGGATACTCTGCTGATGATTCCGCACTTCTTGATCTCCGTTCGGAATTCGCTTTTATTCACCCAACCTTTTGTAATGCCCCAGGAGACTGCGACTTCGTCTGCCGTTCCAGCCCCGCCATCCAGATCAGACAGTGAGTATGATGAAGGCGGGCACGATATTTCCGAGAACAGTTCTGAAGCAGACGTGGAAAGCAATCCGGGAGAAAGTACGTCAGAGAGCTGGATCAGTCTAAAGAAAGAGTCCGAGTAATCGGAAATACCTGGAATTGATCATGTCCTCGATCTCTTTGTACATATATTGTTCACTCCGTACATACAACTAATTGCTTAACTGTTGTACAATGGACACTATCTCTCCACTCAACGCAATTAACGAATACTACCACCTAGAGATAGTATCAAGAGTTGTAGAGGCTTTCAACCTTGTACATCCCAGTATCCGCAACGGGTGCTACGTCTTCACCGTATATCCTATCCATTCGGTACATTGGTGATTTCCACTCGGTAGCGTCTGAACTTGCTTCCACGGACTTTGCTCTGACGGCTGCCGCACCAGCTTTACTGGCCAAGCTCGCAGCTTTACCATCAGGAATGCGGATAAATGCTAACTTGCCCTCCTCGTTGGGGCCATCGAATGAGAAGTACCCCTTCCTCTCAAACTGCATGATATCGCCCTTTTTGAGGTCTTTTACGTTCGCGTCAGCGAGAGCTTCCTCTCGGAATTCCGTAACTGGGGTAGCAAAATCCGCTACGTTATCGTTTTCCTCGAGTTTCTTTTTTGTGATAAGATAGTCATAGTCCAAAAGAACCACGTCAATAAGGGGGTATTCGTCAGTAGGTTCCGCAAGCCATGTGATTTTCTTCTTCGTTTTGCGAAAGTCGCCCTCTAAGTGGAGTTCCATCTCGATGGCGGTGACTTCACCCGAGTCATTAGTGGTCTTGGACCGGACAATGGCATTCCCCCAGTCCATGAGTGTTATCTGTATGCATTATGTTATCAGTATGGATATATTGGGGCAAATTGCAAAGGCGAGACCTCCTCCTGGTCTTCAAGGGAGACCGCATCGGCTTGCTCAACGAGGATTTGCGAGGAGTAGACCGTCTTCTTCTCTCCTACTTCTGCATTCTTCTTATGTTTAGGAAGGTTCTTGACCTCAGAAGTAGCAGGTCCTCCTTTAATAGTAACTGGCACCCTGCATCCTTCAGCTATCGAGAACGAAAAGAAATAAAGCGTGCTGACTTCTTGTCTTTAAGGACTGCCCAGTGACGAGGAGCAAAGGTATCAATGATTTTTTTATTCAACGCCCAGAGCGAATCCCATTCTAATGAGACCACAGCTTGAGAGGGGCCTTGTAGCAGCATATACTGTGTAAGGGCTTCGACAGTAAGACCTCGTCTACGAATGCCTGATGAGGACGTTAGATACGGAGGGATACTACAATATGAGCGAATGGATACCTCGAACAGTGGGGAAGCGAGGGTCATCCCAACCACGGACAAGGCCATTATCCACAAACCAGTGCAACTTGCGCTTAGAAAGAAGCGTATAAACGAAGTTGAGGCGGCTGAACTCCAGGGTTACCATGGACTGTTTGAATGAAAATTGTCGAACCCACCTAAAATCCCAGATGTTCACAGGACGTAAACTAAGGGCATCAATCATCCATTGGTATTGAGCATTGCGGTCTCGATACTCGTTCGTTCTCAAAGCATGTGTGACACCCTCAATAGAATCGACGGCAGGGCAAGCAAAGTCGTAAGTTGGATAGACCTTCCATTTATCCCTAGGACATGGAAAGTGAGTGCTAGCAGTTATGTGGATGCGCATATACCCACCCTGTTCGGTGGTGAGGAAGGAGATTGCATCGATAAATGACTGGATCGCGCATGGCTTTATTAGGATTATCCACGCTGATTTTAGCGCGGAGACACCATCGAAGGCCTTCCGGTGTTCCCTTCGTCATCTCTTCAAAGTGTTTGAGGTTATCCTCTACACTGTCATTGCGATGCTTTGATGCCACGCCATTCATTCGTTCCTCACGCATCTGGCAGGGAGAGGTGGGCCAAGGAAGACATTCTAGAGATGGAATATTCGAACCTGTGCTTGCTCAGTGTCATCGGCGTAGGCCTTCCCAGAATTGATCATCTTGATCGCAAGTTCGTACAACTGATCGAAATAATCCGAAGTATGAGAGACACTGTCGCCGTGAATGTCCATTAATTTGAGGTCTTCAAGGATAGTCTCCTCAAATTCACTCTAAACTTCTTATCAGTCGTCGTCTTCGTGCTGTGCAGTCGGGACTGGCTTACCCTCTCCTTTGTCGGATTAGTATCATCAAATCTGATAAGCATTTTACCCTTGTACATTTTTGCAAAGTACTGGTTCAGAATTGCAGCCTTTGCATGCCCGATGTGTAAGTAGCCACTTGGCTCGGGAGGGAAACGGGTGACCACTTCCCCTTCCTTGGCACCTTGAAGACCAAGCGCGAAGCCTGCTGCAGTTTTGGTCGACCGTGCTTTACTAGCTTTCGCGCTGGATAGAGCAGCAAGGGCCGATTGTGTCGATTCCAGTGATTCAAGATGGGAGAACCATCGCGATATGTGGGGATGGCCGTTATTCTTCAATAGACCAAGGACCTTGGTATTACCTGGTTCCTAAGGTCAAGAGGACATTGTAGGTGTTGGAAATGCTGGCAACATTACCTTTGAGAGCCCCCCATACGATCCAGTCGGCTGCTGTGATATTATGACCAATTAGAAAGGTTCGGAAAGCGAGGTGATCATCGAATGAGTCCAGAGCAGCCACGATGTCATTAAAGGTAGTCAAAGTAGACAGCGTTTTCGCCAAGGCGAAGAAAGATGGTGTCTGGTGGTTGTATGAGCATTTACATGGCTGATTATTGGTGCGAACAGACCTTTACGCTGTCTTCGGATAAACCTGCGAGTTTCGCAAGAGCTTGAACGATTTCCGCTTGATCGCTAATACGGGAGTCGTCCAACACCAAGGTGACATCTGTAGCGTCCTCATCGAAGTTGATTTCCGCTTTGCCAGTGTAAGTTGCAACAGCGATCGCTGCGAATGGGAAAGGGGTGATTTTGGATGACAAGGTTAGTCTTTTGGCCATCGGTGTAGATGTCGTGAATACGCGATGCCACTTTATCAAAATCTGATTGTGTGGTCGGCTATGGACTGAAGTCAAGTTGTCGGACGAAATTTAGCTGCTGTCGGACGAAAAATTGAGTCATCTTGAAGCCTGTCGTCAGCATTTAAAAGTCCAGGCCTCCTGATGTTTTCCTGATCAAAGCTCCTTTCACTTGTTGGCAAATCCTCTCAAAATGCCCATGATGTGAGTAGATCAGCTCAACCAGCTTCATTCATATATGACCTTGGCTGTAGCCCGAATCCCTCCCAAAAGTACAGGCCCTACAAGCCTATCGACCTCAAAAATCGCCAATGGCCATCGAAAACATTCACCAAGGCTCCGATATGGCTGTCCACCGACCTTCGTGATGGAAATCAAGCCCTTGCCAATCCGATGACCATCGAGCAAAAGACGACGTTCTTTAGACAACTGGTAAAAAGTGGGCTTAAAGAGATCGAGGTAGCATATCCGGCAGCCAGTGACACCGACTTCAACTTTGTCCGTGGTCTTATTGAGAATAATGAGATCCCAGAAGACGTATGGATACAGGTAAGCCTAGTCTCCGTCACAGCTGCTCAAGGTCTCATATCTTGCATAAAAAGGTTCTTACGCCAGCACGAGCAGATCTGATCAAGCGCACTGTAGATGCCGTTGCCGGTACCAAGAAGGCTATCTTGCATATGTACAATGCGACATCTCCCACCTTCCGAAATGTCGTGTTTGGTAACTCCAAGGAACAGACCATCGAGCTTGCCACTCAACATACGAAGATTGTGCGTCAATTGACGGAAGAATGCACGGCGAAGTATGGCACTCAATTCAAATACGAGTACAGCCCAGAGACTTTCACCCAGACCGAGCCTGAATTTGCCGTGGAAGTGTGTGAAGCAGTGAAAGCTGCTTGGGGAAAGGCTGGAACGGGAGAAGAACGCATTATCTTTAACTTGCCTTCAACGGTTGAAATTGCACCCCCAAACCACTACGCAGATCAGGTAACGTAGAGATTATTGGTGAGACCACGTTTGCTGATCTTTACAATTCATTAGATCGAGTATTTTATCACGCATATCACTGAGCGAGAGAAGATCATTGTGTCTTTGCATCCTCATAATGATCGAGGTCAGCTACATTCATATTGCAGAAAAAGAGTGACCATTGAATCTGTGTGAAGGCACTGGTATTGCTTCAGCCGAACTCGGTGTACTAGCGGGTGGTGACCGCATCGAGGGGTGCTTGTTTGGCAACGGAGAACGTACTGGCAACGTCGACCTCGTCAATTTGGCATTGAACCTCTACTCCCAGGGCATACATCCAAATCTCGATTTTAGCGACATTCAGTCCGTAATTGACGTTGTGACACAATGCAATGATCTTCCGGTCCATCCCCGCCATCCTTATGCCGGTGAACTCGTATTCACGGCGTTCTCTGGATCCCATCAGGATGCAATCAAAAAGGGCTTTGAAGCTCAGAAGAAACGCCACGCTGAAGCCGCTGCTAAAGGCGAGCCTCAATACTGGGACATGCCATACCTTCCCATCGATCCCGCTGACCTGGGTCAAACCTACGAAGCTGTCATTCGTGTCAACTCGCAGTCAGGGAAGGGAGGGATTGCATATCTCATCAAGCAGCATTTGCACTTGGATCTGCCTCGGAAATTGCAGGTCACATTCTATCAGGTGGTCCAAGCTATCGCAGATCGCGAGGCTCGAGAAATGACCGTCGAGGACATAACTATGGCTTTCAGGCAGACGTATCATTATGGTGGTGGAAAATACGCAGGTCGCCTCTCCCTCCGTAACTTCAAGGTTTCGGTGGAGCCTTCGGAGGGACAAGAAGATAGAGGGACGGCATCAGGCGACGAAACCATCGATGAGAGGCGACGGTTCGATGGTACGCTGTCTGTGGATGGGCAATTACGAGTTTTACGCGGTGACGGCAATGGCCCCCTGTCCGCTTTACTCGATGCTCTCCGCACTCACCTTGACATCAATCTATCGATCCGAGAGTATACTGAACACTCGATTTCAGAGGGCCAGGAAGCTAAGGCTGCCTCCTATGTTGAAGTCGTACCTTCATCGGACCGCAAATCGGTACAGTCATGGTGGGGTGTAGGGGTTGACTCTGATATCGCTGCTTCGGGTCTACGTGCACTGCTCAGTGCTGTCAACAACGCTATCGGAGACCGTCAGCTACCCGAACTGAAATTGACCGTTGGCTATAATCCTCGTTCCGATCAGGCAGACATTGCGCATGTGCTCGTCAATTCCATGGGTCTTGAACTGCCGAGGAAACTACAAGCGTCGTTCTTCGAAGTTGTGCAACGGAAGGCGCGCGACTCCGGCGACGAAATCTCTGTTGATAATTTGGTTAACTTGTTCAAGAAGACATATAATTATGATACCAAAGAACCGCCGAGGTTCTCGACGAAGTTTGTCGAGCTCGAACATGTTGGCAATAATAGTCAGAGGAGGTTGACAGCTGAGCTAGTCCTTGACGGTCAGCCAAGAAAAGTTAGCGGAGAGGGTAATGGGCCGTTATCAGCCCTACTAGCCGCCTTACACTCACAGATCGAAGGCCTTTTGCAAATCCGCGATTACACTGAACATTCCATCGGAGAGGGTACGGAAGTCAAGGCCGTATCATACGTCGAGCTTGTGTACGAGAAACCTGCGGAGAAAAAAATATCTGCTTGGGGTGTCGCAGCCGATACGGACATTACAGAGTCTGGTATCAAAGCTGTCTTGAACGCAGCCAGTAATCTTGATATATCAGTTAGGAGCACGGTTAATGGCAAATAGTAAACATGAATGTATCATTAATGTACCTACGAACTTGAATAAATTCTGACATTCCTTTGATTTCGAACTGGTGGGGTGACATACATGTTTGTCGACAACGTCTCAATGAAACAACACGTTCCATATTAGGTGAACCGCGACGGAGTGGGATTTAAGTCCGTCGACTGTACTGGCAGTATAACCAGCTAACGAACCGTCAATGCCAACCACATCAGGCCCTTCGCCTCGAAATGCATCTGTTTCCCGGCCTAAATCAACGGCCCATCATCCTGCTGCTTCTCTTTCTGCGTCGAGCTCTCGTCCCTTCCTCAATATGCTGAATCCAATGGGCAGAAACTATCAGGGATACATGCGAGCGAATGAATCTGTAGTCGAGGAAGAAGATAGAGGCAGTGAAGAAGACGATCTTGAAACTGGCCGAGACACTAACCTCACTAAGACATCGCGGTCGAAGGGAAAGCAACGAGTTTCATGGGATGCTGGCGCTTCAGAGATGAACGTGTTACACCCAAACATACACAGAGAAGATAAGATGCATGAACGCAGCGGGGAATCTTCAGATGATGAGGTTCCACAGAGCTTTATGATCGAAGCTTCGCGCAAATCCCCAGCCAAGTCCAAGATGAAGGATTCAACTGCAACTATTGGTCGAAGCAGGCCATTATACTCGGGTTCCAGCAAGCAAACACCTCCATTATTGCCTATGACTTCAAAATCCTCTGGTACCTCTATTCCCCCTAGGCCTTCTGAGATTGACGACAAGGATAAATTCGCATCTCAGTCTGTTGACCACGGCGGATTTTCAAATAAACCATCATCTGGACGAGAGGCGCAACCACCAGGGATGCGCGGTTTAGATGCTTACGAGAGAGCATTGTGGAATTGGGTCAATGTGTACAACTTGGATGCGTTCCTCCAAGAAGTATATTATTACTACGAGGGGAAAGGCATATACAGCATTGCGCTGTCGAGAGGTCTTAATCTGCTGTGAGTAGTTATGCAATACCGATTCCTGCGACTTACATTACATATTCTGACAGAACAGTGGGCTTCGTAATAGGCTTCTCCACATTCTTATTGGGCTGCGTTGATTATTCTCTGATTCGGAGTGGCAAGACGATGAAATTGTCCGATGCAATCGTGGATCATTGTGTATCTCGGTTAGTATCCCTCTTTTCGATGTGCAACCAACGTCTAAATACCATTGCACCAGCTTCTCGGGGTTTACGCTGCTATTCTTTATTCTATTCACCGCATTTTACATGTGGCAGATAGTGCAATTTGCAATGGACGTTGTCCGACTTGTTGATATGTACAACTTCTATACTCACTTGTTGAGGATTCCGGACGTAAGCACACACGCCCATTCAGGTAGTTATTATGCTGAAGCCAGCTGTATTTTGCTAGGCGGACATCCAGACGATATCCTGGTCAGAAGTTGTCCGTCGTATAGGTGCAATTCGGGAAGAAAACCCACTGACAGCAATATCCTCCAAGTCCAGGCGTAGCACCAACAACACAACTACCGCCAAGCTGGACGCCCATGACATCGCTAATCGAATAATGCGTCAAGAAAACTACCTGATAGCGCTCTTCAACAAAGAGCTACTGGATCTCCGAGTCCCGCTGCCCGAAATGATCAAGCGTTTTGAAATAGGAGAAGAGGGAAAGGGTCGCGTTCTCACCAAGGCTCTCGAGTGGAACCTGCGGTTTTGTCTGATGGAATACCTGTTCGATAGCCGAGGTCGTGTAAGAAAGTGGTTTCTCAAGTCTGCAAATCGCTCTACATTGATTGAAGGGTATGTTACCATTGGTTCATCTTTACATCAGTGCTAATATGTGATAAGGCTCAAACGTCGTTTTATATTCATGGGCATCTTGAATGCAATTTTTGCACCGTTTATTGTGCTCTACCTACTAATGTACTCGTTCTTTCGGTACTTTGAGGTTTGATGCTTTTTCTGTCTTTGAGTAACCGTATCCGACTCGAAATCATTAGGAATACCACAAAAACCCTTCGTCCATCGGCGGTCGTAGATATACCTCCTTTGCACAGTGGAAATTTAGGGAGTTCAATGAACTGCCTCATTTCTTTGTCCGAAGGCTTGATGAAAGCTATCCAATTGCAAACATCTACATTGGGCAATTTCCTAACGAGAAGATGACGATTATTATGCGGTCCGTTCGTCGCATCTATCTCCTTTCAATGCCTCTGATACTTGTGTGTCGAATAGATTTGTAGCTTTCATCGCTGGTTCTTTTGCCGCAGTGCTCCTTCTAGCGACTGTGATTGATCCTGATCTGTTCGTTCATTTCGAAATAACCCCCCACCGAACCGTACTATTTTATCTCGGAATTTTTGGTTCGGTGCTTGCGGTAGCTAGAGGCATGATTCCAGAAGAAAACCGCGTATTTGACCCAGAGATGTTGATGATGGAAGTCATCGAATATACACATTACATGCCGGATTCCTGGAAGGGGGAATTGCACAGTAAAAAGGTCCAGCATTTGCAATCGGCTTTTTAACTAAGATACTAATATCGGATGAATAGGTTCATCAAGAATTCGGCGAGTTATTCGCGATGAAAGTCATGATATTCGTCCAAGAGATAGTGTCTGTGATTCTCACTCCCCTGGTTCTTTGGTTTTCTCTTCCACCATGTGCTCCAGCCATCATAGATTTCTTCCGTGAGTTCACAGTTCATGTCGACGGCCGAGGCTACGTTTGCAGCTTCGCCGAGTTTGATTTCGAGCGACACGGCAACGTCAAGGTGCGCATATTTACATCCCCTTCATCACCAAGCCCTGTAGCCAATGCGTTCTGTAGTTTGGAGCGCCTACAAAGAAGCGCGATAAACGATGGATATCCAACGAAGGCAAGATGGAGAAGAGTTTCCTCAACTTCAAAGCGACACATCCAGAGTGGAATCCTACGGACCCATCTGGATCGCTGTATCTTAGTCGCATGGCCGAGTACAACATGAGTCGGCCTCATACTCACCTACGCAGACGTGCTGTTGGTCTTGAAGCCAGCATGCTTCTCACTCCTGAAAGAAAGGGTGAGGCTTCGTTCGTTGACCGAGCGCAAGAATACGATCGTGCTCTGTTACAAAGTCAGCTGGCAGCGTCACGTCGTAAACAAAGTGGTAGCGTCATGGGTGCATCGGTAATGGATCCCTCAGCCTCGTCTGTTATGGGTGGAATGGCAATGGCACAAACTGCTGTGCTCGGTGATTCTCAGTGCAGCGTGCATGATCCTCAGACAGTCACTGGACAGCCTGACCCGTCCGATACACAAGTCTTAGACGAGGATGTAGGTGTTGCTGGAAGTGTGGGAGGATCATACGTCGATGGTGCGAAGAGGCCCAAGAAGGACGACGTTGACGATGATGATGAGGAACTGGATAACGGCGGTGTACTGGGCCTACTAGCAGAAATATATGGGCGGAGAGAAGGTCCTGCACGCGCGATATAATATCTCATGTCACTAGACGATTAGACATATAATGCCTTTTCTGAACTTACGCAAGCAATGCATTTTGAGTGTAGCCGAGAGTTCTTTGTTACTTCAATAAATAGACCGGGATGAAGAATTTTTTATTAGGATGAGACCAGTCTAACACGCTAGTCCCAGACCTGAACATCAACTGTAGCACCAAGCCATCAGGGTAAGAATAAAGTAGTTTAGTTGCCCATCTCCTTAGCGAGTTGTTCAGCCTTAGCCTTGACGTCCTCAATCGTACCAGCCATGTAGAAAGCAGATTCAGGAAGGTGATCGTGTGCGCCAGAGAGAATCTCCTTGAAGGAGCGGATGGTATCCTTTAATGGTACGAGTTTGCCCTCATAACCAGTGAAGACCTGGGCAACCTGGAAGGGTTGCGACATGAAACGTTGGATCTTACGAGCACGTTCGACCTAGGTACTTCTGATGAGAACACAAACTAAACCTACGTCATGGGAAAACTCACAGTTAACTTGTCCTCCTCAGACAGCT
Source organism: Pleurotus tuber-regium (assembly GCA_014058305.1). Lineage (NCBI taxonomy): Eukaryota > Fungi > Basidiomycota > Agaricomycetes > Agaricales > Pleurotaceae > Pleurotus > Pleurotus tuber-regium. The sequence goes on along the minus strand of JACFYU010000026.1, from coordinate 1,885,562 downwards.
CGTCCATACCCAAGATAGCAATGATATCTTGAAGGGACTTGTAGTCCTGAAGAATCTTCTGGACGGCGGTAGCAACCTCGTAGTGCTCTTTGCCAACCTATAATGGTAATTGTCAATTATACACACCCAGCAGACTCGAAATGACAACGTACAATACGAGGGTCAAGCATACGTGATTTTGAGTCCAAGGGGTCGACAGCTGGGTAGATACCAAGCTCAGCAATACCACGAGACAACACAGTGGTGGCGTCCAAGTGAGCGAAAGTTGTAGCCGGTGCGGGATCGGTCAAATCATCGGCAGGAACATAAACGGCCTGCACGGAGGTAATAGATCCTTTCTTGGTGGTGGTGATACGTTCTTGCCTGAGGACGAAAACCATAATTAGAGATGGCCATCATGATGATCCAGAGCCACTTACATGCCACCCATATCAGTGGAGAGCGTGGGTTGATAACCGACAGCGGAGGGGATACGACCAAGAAGAGCAGACACTTCAGAACCAGCTTGAGTGAATCGGAAGATGTTGTCAATGAAGAGCAACACATCCTGGCCTTCCTCATCACGGAAGTACTCAGCAATGGTGAGACCTGTAAGAGCAACACGGGCACGGGCACCAGGGGGCTCGTTCATTTGACCGAAGACAAGAGCGACCTTCGAATCACCCTCAAGATTGATGACACCGGTTTCAATCATTTCGTGGTACAGATCGTTACCCTCGCGAGTACGCTCACCAACACCTGCGGACACATGAAACTGACGGTAGCGCTTCATATTCAAAACTTGAACTCACCACAGAAGATTGAGAAACCACCATGTGCCTTGGCGACATTGTTGATGAGTTCTTGGATCAAGACAGTCTTTCCAACACCAGCACCACCGAAGAGACCAATCTTGCCACCACGAGCGTAGGGAGCAAGAAGGTCGACAACCTTGATACCAGTCTCGAGCACCTCAGCAGTCGTAGACTGTTCAACGAACGCAGGGGGATCGGCGTGAATGGGGGAAAGCTTATCACCCTTGATGGGACCCCGTTCGTCAATGGCTTCACCAATGACGTTCATAATACGGCCGAGAGTGCCCTTACCAACGGGCACCATGATGGGGGCACCAGTATCCACAACCTTTTGCCCACGAACAAGACCTTCTGTACCGTCCATGGCAATGGTACGAACGGAGTTTTCACCCAAATGGGAGGCAACTTCAAGGACGAGACGACCACCGGCGAAGTCTTGCACCTCTAGGGCATTCAAGATAGGTGGCAAGTTCTCAGTATCAAACTGAACGTCGACGACGGCACCGATGACCTGTTTTACGGAACCGATTGTACCCTTCGCCTCCGTCGCATATGTGCGCGCTTTATGTGTATAGTATCAGCACTTTCGCTCCTAACTGAGACTAGTAAACTCACTAGGTTGTGATGCAGAAACACGAGAAGGACGGGTAGCGGAAGGGGATTCTTTGCGGGCGGCGGGAAGGGTGACTCTGTTGGCGAGAGCAGCAGTTGAGAAGAACGCGTTGGTTCTTGCAGAGTTTGCTGCTCTCCTCGAGATACGTGCGACACCGCGAGAGGTGAGCATGGTGAACGACGACGACGGTGAAAGAAAGTTTGGGCTTTTGTAGAGAATTTGCAACGCAATCCGTTCAACCTCCGATTTTCAACGTCCACGGTTTATCCCGAGTCATGTGACCCTCCTATCCATTACACTCTCACCATGGGTCTGTTACTATCAGCCCTTTCAAGTACTTTCTAATGTAATGATTATACAGGGGTATCACTGTGGTTAGTACCCTCGCAAGCTGATGCAGAGTGCTTGCGACGGCTTATGCGTATACGGCCTCATTTGACCAACCAACTCCAAGACGCGTCGTATCCTGAGTTTGATCCTCACATAACTCTCGCGTCCCTTCCAAGCGAGTCCACTATCTCCACTGATGTTCTACGTGCATCCATTCCGAAATCTCAGGCGCGCCTTACCGCCAGCTTCAAAGCAGTCGAAACGGGTCAGCATTACTTTAGATCTGTTTTTATCGCGATCAAGCCGACACCCGAGCTATTATCTTTACATCAACACATCCATGCAACTTTGGGTGTCGAACCCCGTACACCATTGTACCCCCACGTATCGCTATGTTATATCACAGATGAAGATGCAAAGCATGGCGAACGCGATAAGTATTTTCAGGAACTGGAGAATCAAGGCAGGATCAGGCGAAGTGGTTCGGAGCAGGTTAGCCTGGATTGCGGTAATCCGGATTGCCACCAGTGGCTAGATGGGTTTAGTGGGAGTGAAATCTGGATCACAGACTGTAACGGGCCCGTCAAGGATTGGAAGATACTGGAAAAACTTTCATTGGTGTAAGTAAGAGGAGAGATTGTAATAACTACGGAATCACTATGTTCCAATTTTGCATGATCTATCACGTGACACTTCAAGTTGACAATGGACTATTATGTAGTGCTACAACTACTAGTCTTTGACATCTCGTACCGTTTGACTCGGTCAAGGACTACCATCATCGTCAGTTCTCTAGCAGTCTTCTCATAACGTTAGCTACGTTTGCCAGATGAGTTCTCAGTCGTTATCTAGCCGTAAAAGGACCGCACCTACCCATGAACGCGGCCAAAGTCCCCCAGAAACCGTTGTCCAGCCATCCTCAAAGCGTCGCAAGACGTCTCAACCAAAGAGGACAGCAAAGACGTCCGCACCCAAAAATAAGAGAAAGGGGAAGCTGAGCCTGTTGCTCGATATGCCTTTCGACATTCTATGTGAAGTCAGTATCCCCTATTCTAGTAAATACGCAAACCCTTCTGACCGTCGTAAACCAGATTTTTAGTAAACTGAAACCAGAAGACCTGCTCTCACTCTCCCGTACTACAAAGACTTTTCGTGAAGTCCTTATGCGAAAGGTCAATAGATTCGTGTGGAGAGCCGCTTTCGCAGGAGATCCTCTCTGTCCTGGACCAACGGACTTAAATGAACCTCAGTATGCGAACCTTGTATTTTCCCGGCATTGTCACGTACGTTGGTACCCTCTTATATTTTATGCCGCATCTGCTTAACAACGTAGTTCTGCCTGGAATCTGGAGAAGGTCAACTTATGTGGGCATTTCGCGTTCGTTGCTGCGAGTCATGCCTCCGAAGACGGTGAGTTGTGGTTTCTTTACCCAGCTGCATCCAGGCCGCATTTCATATACCATTCCTAGGTTTGTAGATATGCACAGTGCCTTCAACGGAAGGAACGGACCTATTTTAGCACATCCAGATCTGCTGTTAAGTGCCACAGTCATTGGGCGTGCGTTTTCAATATTGTATCTAATATTCGTGCTCTTATCGCTGTCATTCGCAGCAAAAAAGCGTAAAGTAATTGTCTACAAACATGAAGAAGTCAGAGAAATCAATGCGGTCCTCGTCAGCCTTCAGAACGATGAGCACAAGTTGCAGGAGTTCATCCGACTGCGGAAAGAGATAGTGAAAGAGTTGAGATCTGTCAGCACGTGTTAAGCCATATGTAGTTTTTTCTGACTCTCTCATAGGGGGAAGCCCAATTTGAGCAGGCCCTTGCCCTTCGGAAGCAGTTGGACGCGCAAGAGAAGAGAGACGCACATCATAAACGCAGAGAATTGTACGTCATGTATCTCTTCAAGTTACCGGTAGAAAATGCTGAACCCATTACGCTCATATAGGATTTTCTCTCGTCTGAGAGGACTCGGTTTCGCTGAGGAACTAGCTTATCTCGCAGCAAATGACTCTACTCTTATGGATGAACATCCCTCCGTTAAATCGACTAAAGATCTCACCGAACGTAGTAAGCACTCGCCCTTTGTCATGGGTTCTCCATACTAAGGTTGGTTGCAGTATGGAACAATATGAAACCCAAGCTTATTGAACTACTTGAAGACGTTCGTGTTAAGCGGCTTCACAAACAAAGCAAGTCCTGTCTCAAGAAACGGCAGAAGCTTCTCGGCCAGTGGATCAAGAATTACACTGTCAATAGGCCTACAAAGGAAATACGGCCTGGCGCCGCTGATATCTGCTCCGTGCCTCAAATCAAGCGCATTCTTGAGGTACCTGCCGAAGTTGAGGTCACTGAGGCTCACTTCAAGGAAGCCGTTCCCGACTTAAGCAAATTGTTTTCGGATTGGGTTAACTCTAAAAGTCAAGAACTATTAAACCTCTTACCCAATCATGTCAGAGACAATAGTCAGACCGGCACATCATCGCGCACACCCGACTTCTCCGCACTAGAACTCGCTACCACGTACTTTATCTGTCTCAATTGTCCTGAACCCATATCATACCCGAGGATCTTAGTGCACAGCTGTTTGACGGACCTTCCGCATGGATTTCGTAACCGTGAAGATAATGACGCCCTCATGTTCATTAACGTCGATTGTTTGCCCTGGAACTACATTCGTCAGGTGATCAAGTATCATGAAGAAGCAAGTCGTGCCGCCGAGGAAGTGATACAAACTATGGGGCTCGACCCTAGGACGGTGAAGCCTTTGGAGGTGGATGATAGCGACAGATGGCTGGAATGTAGGACATGCAGGAGTGTAACTAGTGGACGAATGGTATTTCGATGGAGAAAAGCCGTAAGCATTGAACCTAGATTCATTTGGTGTAACTGAACTGCTTTTCTAGATCTTGCATCAATTATACCATCAAAAAGCAGACGATCGGTGTCATTGGATCCTCTTGAATGATGACGACGTTAAGGCTGCCAAAGCTTGCGAATCTAAGGGATACCCTGAGCACCGCGAAGAAAAACTTGGGTACTGCTGTGGTCAATGTCATGAAGGATTCTCCTTTACTGGTCTCAGAAGCCATGTACTATTTGAGTACGTTGTTGGTTCAGTTGTATACTAAGTTGTCGAATTCATGCCATCCCGCCAGACACAGAATCCAGGAGTTTACAGAAGCAGCCTATTATTTGCACCCCGATGCATCCATGGATTATCCGCCGTTTTCCATTCAGATTCCAATGTCAAAGTCCACTCCTGATTCCTTCGATCTCACTCAGGAGTCGGGCATAGAGCGTCGTAGTGCTACCGTAGTTGGACGTGAAGTCATTGTGATTGACGATTGAGCCATGTTGTTGCATGTAATCCACGTGGCTAAAAATAGATATACATTATGATGTGAAATGTTGGTATCTCCCATTGCTGAGACGTGAACGACTATAATGCCCGTAATTTCCAGGTTGCGGGCTGTACTATCCTTGAATCAAAGGACCTTATCTATTACTCATTATCGCCCTTTCCATCCCTCTGTCATCCATCCTTCAACTCTACGCTTCACCCGGCATTTCGCCTCTGATACACCCACCCCCCAGCCTGCTGCGAGCCGCTTTCTCAGACGCGTCAAGACGACAGTGCGTTACACTGGATACCTGTGTTTATCTACCGTGTTCGGCGTGCTAGTTCTAGGGGCCGGGATATTCGTACACGACGCCTTCACTTACACAGACAGACATGTCGACAGAGTACCTATCTCTCCACTTGCTCTTCATCCGGAGCGAGGTGGGCCCAAAAACCTCCCCATAGCTAGGGTTCAGGTCGATGATGAGGAAGATGAAGAGAACAAGAAGCTCGCTCAGAAACCGCGCCTTGTCATAGTTGGCGGCGGCTGGGGCGTAAGTGTAGCTACGTCCATGCTGACTATACGCTTATAAATTGGCCTCTAAGGCAATGGGAGTACTTAAAAGCTTGCATCCCGGCGATTATCACGTCACGATCGTATCCCAGGAAACGTTTACAACATTCACGCCTCTGCTACCGTGTATGTTCGTCGTCTTCACGATTTACTCCAGTGACCAAACTCCTCCTTCAAAGCTGCCGCTGTAGGAACCGTCCAAGTTCGATCTCTTATTGAACCTATCCGAAAGTTAATTGCCCGTTTGCGAGGCCACTTTGTTCAAGCGAAGGCCGTGGATGTGTGTTTTGCAGAGAAGCTACTAGAAATCGAAACCAGCGATACAATGGGAAACACTGGACGAATCTATCTGCCGTAAGCCCCAGTTGGTTCGAGATTTATCTCAGACTGAATGAAATGCATCTTAAGATACGATAAACTAGTCATTGCCGTCGGATCGGTATCGAGTACGCATGGAGTGCCTGGCTTAGAACATTGCTTCCAATTGAAAACGATTTCGGACGCGCAAAAAATCAGGCGTAGAATAATGGATAACTTTGAAATAGCATCACTACCCACGACTAGCCCTGAAGAGCGTAAACGCTTGCTAAGCTTCGTTGTATGCGGCGGCGGTCCAACAGGTGTTGAAACGGCAGCAGTACGCTTATCCCCCTAACTTCGTTGATTAGTGAAGCTTATGGCAGACTATAAGGAAATTTACGACTTCTGTCAAGAGGATATTATGAACTATGTGGGCTGATGCATTCTAGCTAATATATGCACTCAAATAGCTCACCGCGTTCGTAGTACCCCAAAATCTGTAGAAAGGAAGTTTCCATACATGTCATCCAATCTCGAGAACATATTCTCAACACAGTACGTCTATTAACAATCTAGGTGCTGCTAACGCTGATATTTATTAGTATTCGGAAGCTATATCCGATTTCGCAGAGGTAATTTACTTATTACTCTGCATAACGATAATATGGACGGTTGTTTCTGTTATAGGAGAAGTTCAAGAGAGACGGAGTAAATCTCATCACTTCAGCAAGGTATATGCGCTGACGTCTGCCTGCTATCCTCCAAGCTAACATGATCACTATCTCTGCCAGAGTCAGTGCCGTGACCCCAGAATGTGTTCTGTACACATGTCGTGGTCCGGATGGTAAAAACGAACAACACAGCCTCCCGTCTAATTTTATACTCTGGTCCACTGGTATCGCGATGAATCCATTTGCGCATCGAGTGACAGAACTTTTGCCTAACCAGGTCCATCGGAAAGCCATTGAAACAGACGCTCATCTTAGAGTGAAGGGTGCGCCACTGGGGACGGTTTATGCCATTGGAGACTGCGCGACAGTAAGTAGTGTTTATTTCAGTAGATACAATGTCCTGACCATGAATACCAATTTGATGATAGATTGAAACATCTGTAGTCAGCCATTTCCTAGAATTGGTAGATGAATCAGATCAGGACAAGAATGGGAAAATTGATTTTGGAGAATGGGAAATCATGGGTAAGCTACTACAAGTTCGATGTTTAAGCAGACTGCCGCTTGATGATCACGCTCGCAGTCGGCAAAATCAAGCAGCGTATACCTCTAGCTGAAGATCATGTATCAAAAGTGTGTTATACGATTTGTCCAAAGCGTGAGTGCTGACCTATGTAAAGGTCCGGGAGCTCTTCAACATGTACGACTCTGATGCTGATGATAATTTATCGTTGAACGAGCTGTGCAAACTATTGGAGGATGTTGGGAACAAAATTACCTCCTTACCCGCGGTACGTCTCATAAATATATCGTCTGATGATTGACGTACGCCCATTGTACGTACTATAAATTGATGTGACACATCAGACGGCGCAAGTGGCTTCTCAACAGGGCAAGTATCTTGGCAAGAAATTGCACAAACTTGCAAGACAAAGTGAGATATTAAAGGCCAAAGATCTTCCTGATGCGACAGACGAAGCTGTCACCGGACCATTCAAATATCTGCACCTGGGCAGCTTAGCGTATATCGGCAATGCCGCGGTGTTCGATTTAGGAAAATACTCGTTCATGGGTGGACTGGCGGCTATGTATGCGTGGAGGAGTGTATACTGGAACGAGCAGGTCTCGACAAGGACGAGAGCGCTGTTGATGATTGATTGGATCATCCGGTGAGTGTCCCTTCATTCCCCTCAATCTTTTTCGGCCATGTCGGATATCGAGCGATTGACGTGTTTGATTATCAGAGGTGTGTGGGGGAGGGATTTGTCCAAACTTTGATGATAGGTGACTGGCAGTTTGTGGGCGTGTGATTTCTGTCTACTTTTATACTCTGTGGACCTCGTGTCTATGCATATACATAGTCCGGATGGTTCCTCGCATGAGCAAGCGGACGGGTCTGTGCTTCCATTACCTTACTGCTCCTGCCATTCAAAAGTTCCTATCAACGCTGTTTTACCTGCTACGGAGCCTTGATTGGGCGCAAGGATGGTCAACTTGCGGCCTGGAATATCAATGTTTGTCCTGTGTGGGCGACAGAAGAATTGCGTTAGTCTATTGCTTCACCACTCGAAACCGAGGGAGTGAAAAAAAGACGCGAGTAAGACGTACACGACCAAGAACCCCATCACGGTCAAGTCAAGGATTTCCTCATCATAGCGCTCGGTCTCATCAGGGTTTGACGGGGTGAGGATAGCCAGTATGGCATTGAGAAGCCTAGAGCCTGGCTGAGCAGGATCGATTTTAACGGGCTGCATTTCTGATACAGCGCGTGTAGCGCCGATAGGGAGGGCTGATGTAGGCGCCATCGTTTCTAGGAAAGCCCAACATAGACGTGGCATCAAAGAAACCAGGAACAAGGAACAAATGGAGGACTTACCAGCGCCAATGCGATATATAGTGAGATCGTCGAACTTCATCACCGTCGATGAGGGCGACAAGATGAAATCAGAGGGAACTTCACCGCCGACGGTGGCAGTCGTGATGCCTGGCGGTGGCTCCAAGACCTGCCCATACATGTAGGTGTGTAGTTGGTAGTTGTAGACGCGCTCGCGATAGCTCTGATCTAATTCCACCACCTGCCACAAAGAAAGCGTTGTCGATGAAAGGGTAGACACGAAGGATACAGTCGACGAAGCAGTGGAAGAGAAAGGGACCTACACCACCGGATTTTGGTATTGTGACGACCGTCAGCTGCGAACCATATCCCCGCTGCATCTCGACATTGAGTTTCTCATGCCCCACAACGAGAATGACATTGACTGTAACATATAAAATACAAGCGAGAGAACGAACAGTTCAGTTCTCTGTAAGCAATGGGAAGTATCCAGCGACAGACTTTTGAAGGCTTCGACGCAGGCCCTAATGAGTCTCTGTTTGTGATCTTGATTCGTGCTATGGCCGGAAGCAAACGAAGATGGTGTATCGACGATTAAACCGGATACCCGACCTGCGTAAAATCGAAGATGTGCGTCACTTAGGGATAGTAGCCATGTGTACCAATGCATATCAGTACCTTCCGCGTTCACTTCCCATTTGTCATCGATATTTTGCCCAAGGTTGCGGAGCAGTCTCTCCATCAGAAGTGGGTTTTTACCAATACTTCCGTGTCCGTACCAGTATACCAATGGAAGAAGGGCATTGGATGCGATCGCCATTGGTGCGGATGTGGCAGCGGATCCCAGTGGGTTTGATGGTGAGTAAGTTGCGATAGGCGCAGACACCGGCGCTGCAGAGAGGGTTCCGGGAACAGCCCAAGCCCCCTAGTATCACACAAGAGAGTATTCAACAACTTCACAGCTCACAACTGTTGATATGACAGATGACGCACTTCGCCCGGATCAACATTGGCAAGCAGTGGTGTCCAATCCTGGCCTGCTCGAACAGCATAGTTAACAAGGATCTTACATATTGATGTTTTGCCCGAATTCTCAGGTCCTAAAACCAGCACTCGTGGTGGCTCCGTGTATGCATCGGATTCATCATTCGATGCTGGAGAGCCGTGGAGGGTTCTGAGTGCACGAACCCGCATTTGCTCCAAGGCTATATGTAAATTTGCATACGCGGACATTGGAGTCTCCTCCGAAACATATTCCGTAGATGGATGGCCTGTAACGTATATGGTCGAGTCAGCGAGATCGTAGCATCATAGAGTGGAGGTGCACTCATCTCAATAGTGCAGCCCTGCCATGTGTATACAGCTGCCTTGCATTCATAGCCAAAGAGGTAAACCTTCCCTTCAACCAATTCTGCACCGAAGACTTCGGCTTGTCCACGAACGAGCTAAGTGATTGTGTGATTTATTTGCCGTCGTGAAGACAGGAGCGGTTGTTCTGTTTTGAAAGCATACCTTGATAGCGAGTGTTGTGCCGGGATCTAGTTCAAACCTGTACTCGTTCTCGGGTAACAGCGTCCATTCCCGTTGTTCAGCCATTTTGCTTTCAGATTCCATAGTGGAAATGGTTTTGAAAAGGCGAAAGGTTATATCTCTCAGCGAATGGAATCAAGCAACCGATGCAACAGCTCCTCCAAGTCGACGTTTGAGGACAAAAATGACAGTCAGCGCTATAGTAGCATATGGACGAGATCTTTTCCAATCCCCTGGTTCATCGCAAATGATTCCGTGGCCATATTCGCTAGCACGTGTGTATCCCACTGATGGCACCCATCAACAAGCATGGCGCTTAATGTAACAGTTATAACCTTACCCCGTAAGTTCGTTTCCAGGTTCTCGTCGAGGCCCTCCTAATTCCTTCACTATGGGTTCTGGTCACCGCAGCGACATCTCAGAGAAACATCATTCCGCCCCCGTTGTCAGTTACAGGGACGCGGACGCAGCTGCCCAGTTAGCAGCTGGTTCGGATGAGGTTGTGGACCCAGAAGTTGCTGCGAGGCTAAGGCGCGTACTTGCAGACTGGTGCAATCACAATAATGGTGTTTAGATAATTCTCCAGGCGGAAGATAGATTGGCACTTGATGCCCCTCATGTGCAGTAAGTGTTCCGTGTCTTGTACTACACGGTCTCTGGCCTTTGTATTGATCCTAGTTCTGCAGTCATGTATCTGTGAGTTACGAGTGTAATGCACTTGGCGCGGGCAAAACATAACCTTTGCAACAGAATGACCTTTGCGGACAAGACTACCCTCGGCCAATCTGCAGTACTGGGTATTATGTGAGTAATGACAGTGCTCTCGCCACGTCCTTTCTGATACGTCCTTATACAGACCGGGCGCGCATCTTAACCAGAATCAGTTCAACTGGCTCGGTACTATCTTTTACCTCAGCTACCTCGCGTTTGAATACCCCCAAAATCTTGCATTGCAATACCTGCCTGTCGGTAAATGGATGAGGTCAGTTAAAGCCCGCTCTTCGGCTATTTACGGTAATTGATGACAGCTGGGTCGACTCCCATCTTGATAGCTTTAATATCTTTATATGGGCAGTAGCTTTGCTCTCCCATGCGGCTTGCAAGTCGTTCGGTGCATTGTTCGCCACGAGGTTCATCCTCGGCATTTGCGAAGGGGCCATTACACCGGGATTCATGATTGTCACGTCTATGTTCTACACACGCGCCGAGCAAACTCGCCGCGTAGGTTATTGGTGTATGTATTCTTCTCTCCAAACAAATTTCTGCCTCGTTGACTCTGATCAAGTCTTGATGAACGGGTTTGCCATTATCTTCTTGGGCTTCGTCAGTTTTGGGGTCTTGCACACCAAAACCCATAACTTCATGCCGTGGCAGTGGTACGTTGATACGTTATATCCACTTGATATTCTGATCAATGGATTGCTCAAGGCTCATGATCATCACTGGTCTCATCACCCTCCTGACATCAGTGTTCTTCTGGTAGGCTATATGCCTTCTTCCGGTAACATCAGCTGAGGCACAGTGCCTCACTTCTTACAGGTTCTTTTTCCCTGATTCTCCTACAACCGCGTATTTCTTGACGCCGGAAGAACGAAAGCTTGCCGTTCTCCGGATTAAAACGAACCAAACGGGTGTTGAGAATAAGCACTGGAAAAAAGACCAGTGAGCACTTTGACGCTGACTCTAATCTGGGGATAGGAACTGATATAGGGACAAGGTTTATCGAGACGCTTGCGGATCCTAAAATATGGGTTATGGCGCTTTTCGCTGCCATTTCGTGAGCTCTACATTTTTGTGGCTGAAACACACAGCTTCTGACGTCGCATTTCCCACTTAGCCAAATCACCAATTCGGTATGCTTCCATCTCCATCGATCATTTCCTACTTCTGAGGCTCAGCCACTATAGTTAACCAATCAGAGACAACTCATCATCAACCAGTTTGGGTTCACTCCTATACAGACCACCCTTCTCGGCTGCGTCGATGGCGTAATGGAGAGTATGTGTCCGATCCAACGATTAATCCTGGCCTCTTGAACATGAGCTGACGGTATTGGCTTCTTGGCCCAGTTATAACGATATTCTTCGGTGTCACATTGGCGAGCTATTGGAAAAATGGTCGGGGTTATACCGCGGCTTTGATGTATGTTCCGGCTATACTTGGTGAGATACTGGTCAACACGCTACCGTCGCACAACAAGATCGGTCTTCTGTTCTCGTATTGGATTTCCAGTAAGACTCATATTACTTTGACCTTCAACTCACTGACTAGCAGCCTCAGTTTTCGCTATAGCACCTTTCGTGATCTTCCTCGGCTGGATGGGATCTATCGTAGCAGGACATACAAAACGTATGCTATACACCGTCTTGTGTTGGCTGTCCATTAATTGCACCTAACATCAGGAACAACCGCCAATGCCATCATAATGTGTGCATATGCAATCGGCAATGCCGCTGGCCCTTTTATGTGGAAAAAACAATATCAACCACGGTATGTTGTTGTTGCACATGCACATGCATTTAACGCGTGCTTATAACAATATCCCAAGGAATCGTGTTCCGTGGGCTGTGATCGCAGCTTGTTCGTTAGCGTCTGCAATACTTCTACTTATGTTGCGATTGATCCTTGCCTACGAAAATAAACGACGGGACGCAGAACCTCACGACGATTCGTATGACGACGTATACATTACACAAGTGCATTCAGATGGGAAGACAATAGAAACGAAGGTTGACAAGGTCTGTGACATTTGCGATTAGGGGTTTGATAGTTATTGAGACCCTATTTTACAGGCTTTCCTCGACCTGACTGATACTCAAAATCGAGACTTTAGATATGTACTGTAGTCTCGCGGTATGAAACACTAAGTATCTTTATCTATTCGTTCACGCTTCGGCCTCGGTAAATTATGCTGTTATTAGTGTATCTCACGCGGCTTCATGATGACTATCGGTGCCTCTGGTTCTCGCATTTTCTGGGTAGCTCTATGAGGGAACTAGCATTCTATCTCTAATTCACATGTAGGTAAACAACGGTGGCGGAACATCGAGGCTATTACTCGAACAACTTGAGCAATTCCGCCGTATCGAAGTAAGAATGACCCTACGAGAGAAGGTAGGTTGATGCAATAAAGAAGAGAGCTCAACGCGACTTGCCTCAACAATTTTATTCGTGGTCAAATCGAAACGTACAACCCAGGAGTAGCGGTTGCTGTAAGGTACGCCGTTCAAGCCGACTGGAACGTCTGGTCCGCCGTCAGCTGAAGTCCTGAAGAGACAGATTAGATGAAAGTACAAAAGGATCCCATGGTATTGTTGCTTGCCTCATCTCGACCATCGCACGGTCGTAAGTAACGATGGGATCAGACATGATTGTTTGAGTCAACGGTACCGCAAGCAGCCCACGGACAACGCCGTCAGCGCCGTTCAAGAAAGCTGGGTCATAACACTCTCAGCCTATGCCACGGTACGGTTAACGGCGGTAAATTCACCTTCTTTGCTGGTAAATTGCCCCGAGATAGGGGTGGTCTTAAAGTTGGGATCCGGATTGTTAACCCACCATCTAAGTTCGTACGTGAGAGTTTAGTTGAGTACACTTATGGATAGGGTTGATGGTAGGTAAATGCGTACTGGACATTGTCGTCAACGTTATCCCAGAAGACGGATCGTGTTTCATTATGGGTGAGGTTCTCGAAAAGAGCGCGGACGTATTCGACGGTGAGGCCTTCCTGTCGTGCTGCAGGGCGGGCGACCGCGAGACCAGTAGCGACGATGGCAGCAGTAAGAGTGGCGAAGAAGCGCATGTTTCTCTGAGGTGTACTTGAGTACTAGTCAGTTATGTTTGAAACTACTGGGGAATGGTGCAGATTTACAACTACATTATATACTCCAGAAAGTTCTCTCCTAGAGTCTGCACACGGGCAGCGGATATGGTGAATGCGGGAGAGGAAGTCATCGACCAGGCCGAGCTCAACGCATCGGTATTGGGACACACTATCACTCAGTGGAGTTCGGTGACATTTGCGTGCATGCAGCATCGGCAGTAGAAGCTATGCTGCCGTCGGCCATGTCAAGCTACAGGCAGCATCGTTCAATGGCTGGCCCACTGCAAGTACCGTTTGTATGAAGAGAAGAACTGGTGACCATATGAACATCAGCCATTCTCACACTCCTTGAAATAACTCAAAATGCTTGAGAATCCCTTGACGGTTCAGGAATGTCCTCAGTATGTTTCCCTCACCAATGACATCGGCGACAGCTCGGGAAGCATCGTGGATCATGCCTATCCAGAGATGGTCCCCTGTAGCAGACGGGGCGGGACAGGAGTGGATATGATATGTGATAGGTAATCTGGCAGTCAAACGGCGCGAACTCGGAAGTAATATTGCATGTAGCATACCTAATTAGGAAGGACTGTCACGGCTGAAGCTACCGCGGCGTTGAGCATAAATGTCCATATGACAGAGGTTTATACACCTATCCACTGCTAGGAAGCGGACATATATCTGCAGCGGCAAGGATGAAAGTGGGGGTAGCGCGACTGGATCGTGGGTTGCAGGTTTTGAGACACTTTAGGATCGAAAACATAGTGATCGGGCTAAATGATATTCATACAACAGCGTAACATTACAACCTATATGTAAGGCAGTTGATACAATGAGATCTATGCAAATTTAATTACCAGTCCGTAACATATGACTTTAGAGAAAACTATCCAGTTTGACGGGCTTTCGCACGGCTGCAGAATTGCCTTCTGCGAAACGATAAGTTATTCTGAACTGCTTTTCAGTCTTTCGCTTGGTCGCCCTCTTAGCGGCAAGAGAAGATACATCGATCGGGCGTCCGAAGAAGTCAGTTGGGGGCTATGGAAGTTCACATGATTAGGATACTTGGCGCATGGTTTTTCAATCACTTGCCTTGTCAGCGATGTCGGTCTTAGTGCGTTTGGCGGGAGGTAAATCAGCATTGTCTTCTGACTGGGAGCTAGGGGTAGCATTCATGTCCGCTGCCATATCGCGAGTGCCAAAAAAGTCGCGGAGCCCACTTCGTTTACCCTTTTCTACGGCATCCACTCGCCGACCGGAAAGCTTAGCTTCAATCTGGATGGAAAAGAGGCATTCAATAGATGAGAATGAAAACCTTTTCACTAAGATAGCTTACTTCGTTCGAAACGAGATGCCGAACGGCGTACCTAGTAACGGCGATATCTGCGGCGCGTTTGCCGTCGTAATTGATGAAGACGTCTATAGGTCTACGTGGAGATTTAGTGCACAAAGAAACTCGCATTGCAATGGTGTACGAACGGGTCAAGGCGATAAGTTAGTTGTCCGTCTTCAGCACGTTCCTGGACGAAACGCAGCTCTAATGATGCCATAATATCGACCAGTCGTGATAGTAAAGCGCGTTCCTCCGGTCGTATAACCTGGCTATTCACCTAGAAGGGTGTTGAGCAAAGCCAACTATTTGAAACGATAAGCGAACGCACAGGTCGCAGTGGAGGTGATATTATGCGGTTTATGTAGGGTGCAAACTCCACCTCTAGTAAAGGAGAGAACATGAATTGCCTATATGCTCCTCCAAGTCTGCTAGTCGCAGCACACAAACAACCTGATAGCGTTTTGTAAATCTCTTCGTTTGCCTTGGTTGTTTGTTGATGCTATATGACTGCTGTCAGCCACCGATTCCAGTCGAGACACAATGGCTACTCGCCTCCCAGTCTGCTTGACTACGCTCTACTCTTGCTGCTCCCCGTTCTTGAAACAGAGGGTGGAAGGGGATGAGCATGTACGGGATATAAGGGCTGAGGGCAAATTCCCCCTCCGAGTACATAGCAGCAGTCATGAAGTCAAACGCTCCCAACCACTCGTTTGCCTTCTCATATCTTGAAAAATTCGCGTCATGCTGTTTCAGGGTTGCATAATGCGCAAAACAGCCTGGTTATCAATCAGTTGCAGAAGACCATCATCACTTGAATGGAAACGCCTACCAGTAGCTATGCTACTTTCCCTTCCAACGGCGTCTATCTCTTGACTGAGTCTAGCCACATACTTGCTTTCTTGGTCCTCGGTCATGCCTAGCTCTTTAACACGCTTGCGAGAAAGGGGGCTGAACAAGCTATTGAGAACCGATGATATGGTGCTATCTGCTTCCCTCATTCCAGCCGTTGCACGGCGAATCACGGCCTCGGTCACCTCTTCATTCCGAGACTTGACGAACTGGCACAAACAAAACAAAGATCAGTCGGAATATCAACTGCAATGAGAGACGAAGACTGGTCACCTGTAAGGTGTTTAGACAGCTACGTAGGTCACCTCTAGCGATGCCGACAAGCGTTCCCAAAGCGCGTGTCTCAGCCTTCAAGCCCTCGGCATCACAAATAGCCCTGAGCCGTTTAACAGTATGCACGTCCGCTGGTCGGGTGAAACGTATTTGGTAGGCGTGAGGACGCAATTTCGCAAGTGATGCAGCATTATAGTCATTGCATATACATATGATCGGACGGAGAATCGGTTTTTTGGAGTTAGGATCAGGCTTTTGGCCATTGCCTGTACAGGAAAAATGTGAACATGCGTCTAAGGTGATATTAGTGATGTGAGCATACGCCGTTTCTTGGGTTTGAACTGTGTCAGTTGTACAAGTTTGTGAATAAAGGTGCTAGACTGAGAAACAAGGGGGGGGGGTTATCATTGAAAGAGAAGGAAACTAATAGAACGTACACTATCGCCAGTCCCCGTGGCGCCATCAATCTCGTCGATAATGAGGAGGACAGGTTTCTTGCTACCAATTGTAGATCCTGCTTCAAGGGTAGGTCGTATGCGGTCGTCTACAATTTGGCCAGAACGGGCGTCACTGTACATGAGCGTCAGTGCTAATAAATAACCGAACGTTAGTGTGTACCAACCTGGCATTGATTTCCATAACTTCGTATCCTGCTTGTCGAGCTACCACATGTGCCAGAGTAGTCTTACCCAGACCAGGTGGCCCAGAGAGTAACAGCAACTGATAGAGGCGGTGAGTTGAGTATAGCAATACACACGAGCAAGACATCATACCTTATCTCGTGGTCTATGATAGTCATCATTGTCCCAAAGGTCTTCTTCACCATCTCTCGATCTCTTTTTCCCTTTACTTTTGCCAAACACACACCAATCCCACAATTTAACCCATGTCATGGTCTCCCTCGCAACGCGTTCGTTCCCCGTAAGCTCAATATATCGACGCGGGCGATAGCGATCCACCCACAGCGTGTCTTCAGGTGAGCTTTGATGGGATGACTCAGAGTTGTGGCCTGGTAGATTCCTGAGGGAAGGGTGGTATGAATGTAAGAGCCTGTTGCTCAAACTTCGGAGTACGGGTTTGCTCACTGTTCCGCTAATTTGGTAGCTGTCGCTGCCGACAGCTCGTCCATCAAGCGATGTATGGGTACATCGAGCAAACTACCAAGCCGTTCCGTTGATGATGGTCGGGTCTGGATATACCATGCATAAAATAAAGGGGGTTGAGTTCTATGACGAGAACGCGACTGACGGTGAACTTTACAGTAACTGGTTTTGATCTTCTCCTTATAGTAACGGTTCTTCCATTAAACGTCCTAGCATGAATGGAGACTCTGGGAATACCTGCAGAGGTAGACGCACAAGGCGATAATGTTGCCAGAGAAGGGCGACTGCTGTCCGACGCGACTCTTCCTGATGACAGGAGGCCGTTCGCAACAAAATGACGCGTTATTGGTTGACTACTTTCATTTATGGATGAATCAATGCCGACTGCGTTGGTTCCCGTATCCGATTCGTCTGGATGCTGCGTCAACGAAGAACTCGAAGATTCAGACGGGGTGCTGAGCAGACCATTTGGGACGAAGGATGCACTAAGGGAGCCAGATGTAGGTTCTTTAGGCAACCCTGCCCCAAGTAAGCCGTTTGAAACGAAGACGGACATATCTCAAGAGGTGGTATCTTCAGAAGGTAATGGAAATGATCATGAATTAAATACACTGTTGGTGCTACGCGCTCATTTGGTATCACGTGGTCGTGTCATTTACTCATATCATTGACAATGATTATCATTTAATTCTAGTAGTGCTACTAGATGTAGACTAGTGTCACTGGGTCAATGGTTACATTATTGCTGAAGCGCAACGAAATCCATTTCCTCCACGTACTAAAAGATACATTTCTATATAGTTAATTCTTGTAAGTTGATACAATGAAGCGTAATACAGAACGACTAGCAAACCTTTAAAAGGTTTGATGCACAAATAAAATAGTATGCAAAGGGTGTACTTGTTGAATTGAACGAAATGGAAGGAATGGTATCGGCGCTCTGGCTCAAGCGCAGTTCAAATCGTTCTCCGTCTAGTTCTCATACGCCGCATTATGAGATCTCGAGCCTCTTCAAGCTGCCAGTATTTTGGACGCTCGAAAGAATAAGGGGTAAGAGAGAAACGGCCCCGCCGAACAATCTCTAACATTATGAACGAAACTACGGGTGCTGTGTCAGCCCAGCCTGGATATACTTGTAACATTGTGACCAACCAATGAATTCCGCAGGAGAAATCGTGTTATGATCGGGGAGTGAGAGATAATTATGCCCTAGTCCTGGAATACGGGCATTGATGAAATGGTCCTTCGAAGCAAATCGGACCACATTATGATAAAAGGCACCTCTCCTCGTTTGTGTTCCATAGTCGTAAAGCTACATCCAACGAGCATTAGGAGGTTTTGTGGGGGATGAGGGATAAAATAGGTACGAACAACGAGGGAGTCAGCCGTGGCCGTCCAGACCCACTCGTGATTAAACCGACTGGGTATGATTAGAACATCGTGTCTAATCGAAGCAGTCGTTAGAAATTCAAGGATGGTAAGCATAGAAGTGCAACGTACTGAAATGGAACCCCTGATGAGCCGAAAAGTTGCTTCAGAGGGCCGATATTCTCATCGCCAATGGTGATGTCAGGTATCCGACCAGTCCAAGCGATATCACAAAGGACTACACCCGTCGAATCATATATCAATGTACGGCGTTTAGGAGTGTCAGTAGTGTCGATGCCTCTGCTGGAGCCAGCAGCCGAGGTCCCGTCCGACCTGGATAGTAGCTTCATCTCTTGTGAGAACGCATCGGGATGGTCTGAGCGAGTGACAATTTCGTAAATCGCAGCACCGGTATGTACGTCGACGAGAGATGTATTTAATATATCGGCGGAAGTGAATTGATAGAGGAACTGAGTCGAGGACGACATGCTTCCTTAGCACAGAGAGTGTCCAGAGTATAGCTCTGGCGACCTTATCATCTTGACGATATATACTTTCTCAAAACGGAGGTAAGTTTATCTTTCCCAGTTGGGCAATTCGTTTATTAGTCCACTCGCAAGGCCAGTGTAGTCACCTGGACAATCACAGACTATCACTGGCATGTTACCCTGAGGTTTAGAGCCCATTAAAATCAAACCTGCGCTGGAAGTTTGCACTCACTTTCGGGGGTCGTGAATTGGTCGATGATAAGCGTTGTACTTGAAGTGTGGAATCCCTGAGTAATGGATGAAGGAATTGCGAGCAAGTTAGGTTTATAGCCCGACGAAGCAGACATCTCTTCATATACTGTATGTATAACGGTTCGTTGGAATCCTAGTTTCAGCAAATGCCTATTACCGCTGTACATGCACAAGTGAGTGGATGCTTAGAGATGTTTGTTTGTATTCAACAAAAGCGTGGGATAAAGCGTGACGAGCGGCAACTTTGCCGGTGCTTGTCGGTGATTGGTCAATGAAGCCACAAACAGAACCAGACTTCAACGACTACAACGACGACCAAGACGCCGACGACGACAACATACATTCATCCGAAGCTGCTCACGTCGGGCTTTGAGATATTGCTAGGGCTGTTATCCTCATATTGAGCTTAACGTGGCTCAAGTCATTAGGACACCTCTCGTGCTTGTACGGGTATGGCTCAACGCCGTATACAACATAGAGGTTCACATTCGGCTGCTTTAGAAAGCAGAAGATACCCATTCCGCCGCTCACCGCCACATAAACGCGCCCCAGGTCGCCAATCGCCCGCCCACGACTCTTCGACGTTCCAGGAAGTTCGACCAGTTCTCGTTCCACTGCACCCAAATCTTCGACGTTTACCGTCACGCTTGCTCTACACTGAGAAGGACCTGGAGATGACAAGATTGGATCACTCGCACCCAGATGTTAAGACTGGCTCGAAACGCAAGCGTGCTGTAAGCCGTAATGAAAATGTGAACAGTAGCGGCCGTGGCTCGTTGAAGAGGCTTAGATCTGTTAGTTCTGTGTTTCATCAAGACAGCAGTGACGAGGCAGAGTCCAGCACTATGGATATTGATACGTGGTCTGCTGGTGGAGAAAGCAATGACTCTAATGGTGAAGACGAGGATGAGGAAGACATCGATTCGAGTAAGTTTTTCACACAATCACCGAGCGCGCTCTCAACACTTTGTGACAGCCGATGACCATCTCATCAACGCGGCTCCGGTAAACCAATTATTACGCCTGCGCAAAGACGAACTCGTTAGGTTATACATGGCTGCAGGACTTCTCGATGATGCAGAAGCACTCACTAAGCATGAAATTGTTGACGCAATAATTACTGCTCGGGCCGACGTTGCTGAAATACCTCCTTCCTCCCCCCCTCGTGGCGATGGAGACTCCAGTGAATACTCATCTGATGATGGAAATATTGCTGGGGACGAGCAGACAGACTTTTCGCCACGGCGTGCAACTTCGAACCTTCGTCGCAGGGCTACAATCAATGACGTTACCCGAAATAATGGCAAGCCGTTACAAAAGCGCAGCTTATCTATGGGTCATTTCACTGGTGGTGATTTATCGGTTTTCCCTGGTCGTAAGCCGAATCGCGGCTCTAACCATGATCGACAACGCTCAGATGGTCATGAAACAAGGTAAACTACTTTGTACCTAACGTCTTATGTCCGTTCATACTTCCTGCTAATAGGCGAAGGACGACATCACAGTCATCATCGACTAAGTCAGCTAGTTCTACCATTACCCTATCGCCACCGGCCACACGCAGTCGCTCAAGGAAGGTGTCTGTGCCAACCCATCCATTAACCCCTGTGTCTTCCACGTCCAATGGTTCTCGGAATAGCTTACATAATCCGAAAGGAAAAGGAAAGGCCAAGCAAGTCGAGTTCAGCGAAGAATTATCGGTCAAGCTGGAAACGCCTTCAAAACGAGTTTTGCGAGGCGCGAATGGCCATGCCAACAGTAATCAGAAGCTTCTGGATCTTGAAGAAAGTGATCTCACGGAACTCGACGATGCTGATGAAATTTCCGCTAGCATCCAACCAAGCCCTCGGAGACTAAGAAGTAAGGATAAACCCCACCCACATGAACGATTGGGCAATGGTACTTTACCCTGCGTAAAGGAGACGCGACCCAAAAGAAGAACAGATGGCCATGGTCTTAATGATACCAGTCGTCGAGTTACACCTATGAGGAAGGCAAAAGGGAAGATTGGATGTTTCAAAGAATCTGATGACGATGACGATGAATTAGAAGGGGTCGATAATGTGAACCAGTCAGCGGAGAATGTAAATGTGCAAAGTGACAGCGCCGAAACCGATGAGGACGAAGCTGAAGTCGATCAGCTAGTATCATCTGCTTCGGCTACACCGCCTCCATTACGAGGTCGTAGAACTCCTGTGAAACGTCGTCTCAGACCTCGCAGAGTGCAGACGTTCACGCCCCCCAGCGATGGCGATGACGAAGGTTCGGGTGATGATAACGATGACGTTGAAGATGACAACGATGATGGTGACAATGAAGATGTAGACTCGGGTGATGAAGGGAATGCTACCGAGGTTGCTGATGAAGGAGACATTCTTTCTGAGCCAAGACGGCTACGTAATGGCAAGATTGTTGGAGAAGACGATCCGGATATGGACATAGAAGAGGATATAAGTCAGGACGGAGATGAAGACATCGGTGAGGACGATGAAAGCACGCAAGAAGATGAAGATGAAGTCTCGGACATGATAGAGGACGAAGAGACTGCTGAAGATCCTGAAGCGGACGCTGAGGGAGAAACAGACAATGAAACTATCGAAGAGGAAGGTATGTGTATTAGAATGTTGTTGTGGATAAAGTCTTATCTGTTGCATAGTCGACCTCACGATTGCAACCGCCAAGACTTTGGTACGCCTGCGGCGCGATGACCTCGTCCGTCTCTGTGAAAGTCGTGATCTGGACGTAGCAGGCACAAAACCTCAGCTAGCTGAAGCCCTTCTTCAATGGCGCGATCGTCAGTCTAATGGCTTTTCTTCTCCATCTTCTACTGGTACTGTTCGGCCTCCTTCCACGGTCAAACGTCGCAAACATGGCAAGACTTCTGCACAAGACCCAACGACACCGGTGCTCATGCGTTCAGACCGAGTCCACCTTGATGAACCACGGACTCCGCCTCTCTCGAAAGATAACAAAGAGCACGAACCAGAGCTTGAACTTGATCTTGAGAGCTTAGGTCTGGAAGATCGAGAGATCCCTTACGACAAACTCACCAAGTTGGAAAAGATTGGAAGTGGCGGCTTTAAGGATGTTTTCATTGGCAAGCTTAAAGGGAAGAAAATCGCTATCGCTGAATTCAGAGGCCAACTCAGTGCAAGTAAGTCCACTCGCCTGTAGGTTGCTCTACAATTTGACCAATCATTCCATTCTATATAGTGGATATTAAAGAACTTAAGTTATTGGGCGGCTTCAACCATCCAAATATAGTTCGATTCGTAAGCCTTAAAGTATTGAACACCATAATGTCTCCTAACTAGCTCTCAGCTTGGCGTCAGCATTCCTGAGAATACGAAAGAGACCCCTGTCATGATCCTAAGCGAGTTATGTTCGAATGGCGACCTCTTCGATTATATCCGGAACGTCTCTGCTCCTTCCCTTCGCAAAGTGGTGGGTGCCACAGCGCTCTAATGAAATTAAATTGATCACATCTCTGTAGCTGAGTATAATGCTTGACATTGCTCGAGGACTCGAGTATCTTCATCTGCGCAAACCTTCCGTCATTCATAGGGATTGCAAGTCCTCCAATATCCTGATTACATCCAGAGGTACTGCGAAGATTGCAGATTTTGGGCTTGCCAAGGTGAAGCAATCGACGCGTTCCATGGTGCGAAGTCTCGTTGGGACTGTTAATTGGCAAGCACCAGAACTGTGGACTGCACACCCAAAGTACAACCACAAAGTAGATGTCTTCTCCTGTGCTATGGTCTTCTGGGAAATACTCCAGTGGCATCTGCCCAACAAGAAGTTCCCTTGGGAGGTCAGTTCGTTTCCAGCATGGTCAATTAATCGGCAGGCTCACTGGCAATGAAGGGTATGAACGAACACGCCATATACGAAATTGTTGGTGCTAAGCGGCAACGGTAAGGCTATCATGCATTCGGGTTTTCGTTCCTTACACTTGGATCAGGCCTTCAATAGCCGGTTTACGAAAACAATGGTGCCCCGAGATCGTCGACCTGATAGAAAATATGTGGGCTCAGGAACACCACGACCGGCCAACTATGTCTGAAGTAGTAGAGCGGCTGGAAGAATTGATTCGAATGTATTGATTGTTTATTCATTTCTCCATGAAATTTGCAATATCTCATTTCACGACATTCATATCGTATCATGTAGAATGGTCTAGTATTAAACACCCTTCCTTATTCTAACCTCAACATATTTGACCTTGTGCAACGTCATTATACCTGCAATGTATCATAGTCAGTACCAATCAATACAATTTACCACTTAGTCAGGTTACTTCCGCTAGGTGTCTACCCCGCTCTTTCCCTCATGAATCTGGACATTTTCTTCGCAGGATTCAGTGCAGAATTTTGGTCCTGGCTTCCTTGTTTGTTTGCATTTTCTAGGACAGTGGAGCTCATCACAACAGGAGGTCTCTCCGGGCGGGATGAAGGCGGAGGAAACGATGGAGAATTAACAATTAGCGGATTAGATGAAACAAGAGGTGATTGCGTCCTCTCCGACCTTGTAGAAGCCTGAAGCTGGTTTATGTTGGCATGGCTCTCTTGGAATTGTACATCCATGACTTTCGACGAGAGAGCGGCTGTTGTAGGCGTTCTGGTAGGTAAAATATCATTGCTGAGTGAGGAAGGGTTGTATCCAGTGATGGAGGGGAAAGCCCCTGACACGCCTGACAAGTTGGTAGCCGTCGGCTCGCTCAGATGTGAGGACTTTGCCGGACCAACATTGGTTATATGACCGGTTTTTATGAGCTCTAATACCTCGGTCAAAGCCCCGTCATCCTCTTCATCGGACTCAACCGTACCACCTCCGACTAGTTGATTGTTGTCATCTAGTTTCCCCATTCGTATGGCATTTTGCACAGTTTTCACGCTCGATGCGGGGAGTACATTATCAAGCGACCGAGATGAGGCAGTACTGAATTTCGAGGCAATTTGGGCTGCCTTGAATTGCGACAAAGGGGGTCTGGCAGAATTGTCATGAAAAGGGACTTCTGCACCCTACAGTCGTCGCTTTGTTAGCGGAAGCGACATGAGAAACAGACAGACGTACAATGTTATGCTCATTTTCCAAGCCACTGATGTCATGGTTGAATATGGCATGGTGAGTAGCTGCTCCTACTGTCGATTGCTTCCGATAGTATTCGAGGGCAATTTCGCGGTAGTGCCGAACACTATTAATGTCGAATTCTTCGTCCTCTAGAACAGGGGCACCATCATCAGCCGTGTCACTAAATGTAACCGAATCGTCCATAGGCTGGTTGTCCGAACTTGTCGTCGTAGATGCGTGCGAGACAACGCTTTCATCGTCAGAATCTTTTTCTTCTACATTGTCCTGAGGAAGAGACCGACGATCACCTGAATGATGTTCTACAACCTCCATTTTCATTGGTAAATGAGTGAACTTTGTCATGAGATTCGGGCTCTCTAAATTCTGCAATCTTGCCAACGAGACACTGCCAGGACGGCCACCATGAACATCATCTGGTGTACCAGGAAAATCTGCAAAGGTGACCTTTTTCGAGCTCAAAGGTTCGCTGAATGCCTCTGCATGCGAGCTTGCAACGGATGCTAGCGCCCCCTTTGGCCCATTTAGTTCGATGCTCTTCAACAATGACTTCCCCATCTTCTTTTGCAGATCTTTGGCTGCCTTGAGCTGTCTCAGGTCATTCGTATTCGCGCCCCGTTTCTCGCCCTTGTTTTGGCGTATATCTGATTCAGCAGACTCAATTCTCTCTTGCTCGAGGATTTCTTCCGCCTCCAAAAGGTCGAGAATGCGGTCCCGTTCCCGCCTTTGCCTTTCCCGCTCCTTCAAGGTAAGTTTATCTAGCGGCACGAGGTCGACCTCGGTTACCAGAACTGCGGGCGAAGGCACTTTTGAACCACCCGTTATTGGTTCCGTAATGTCGATAATCGGCAAACCCTCTTCATTAAGCATCTGAAGAGCTCGTATGTTTGAAATTGGATCTTTTGGAGATCTTCAACAGAACACACCTCACCCCACTCATTATAGTTTTTTGCAAATGACTTGGCAGCGTCCTCCCCCACTAGTTCACCCAACTTCTCAGTGAGTTTCCTCATGACGTCTGAAGACGCTTCCGTGCCCCGGTCCAGAGGGACCCCTGCTATTGATCGCACGAGCGCGTGTACCGCTGTGCAGTCAGTTAGTTACTAACTTATTCAAAAATGCAACATTGTAGATACCTTCAACTGAGCCATCGGCAAGATTCTGGGCTTGTCCAGTTGACATTGGATAAGTGAAGCAGCTGAGTGCTCACCGTGACCTTAAGTTATTGGTTCACTGAGTCACCTGCAGCCCCTGTTGCACGTGATGATACAATACTTGTAATAGGCTATTTTCTGTACTTATCACCCTAGCCTTCTAAAATCCTGCAGACATGGTCGTTACACACGTTTTTCAGGGAGATGTCTCCGCTGCTTCACCACCTCGCAAAAATCGTCGAAGAATGAATAAGAAGACACCCAGAGTAGCGGATCCTGCAGCATTCAAAGTAAACGATATAGACGAACAAATGGATGATATCAATCATCTAAAAGTGCAAGACGAACCACAAGCTTCAGGATCAGAAAAACGAAATGGCAGCAGCAACGATGATGATGACGAAATCTTGATTGATGCAGATCCCTCCTCCGTCCCTCAGCCTTCCACCTTACCGACATTCTCTCCATTACCCGCAAATGCAGGGAAAACCATATTAAAATCCGAGACGAGAAGGATTCCAGTACCACCCCATCGTATGACCCCCATAAAAAAGGACTGGATCAACATATTTGGTCCTTTAACAGAAATTCTTGGACTTCAGGTGCGAATGAATATACAACGGAAAGCTGTCGAGATACGGGTAAGATATACTTTTTTCATAGGTGAAGCAGACTGGCTTAAGCCAATTCTTCAGACATCAAAACAAACCAAGGACATTGGTGCACTTCAAAAAGGCGCTGACTTCGTGAAAGCTTATGCATTAGGCTTCGATGTTAAGGTGAGCACCACTAGTCTACGTGAATCATGCCTACAGCCTAATCAAGTACTATCAAGGATTCAATTGCACTTTTACGCCTGGATGATCTTTATCTTGACTCTTTTGAGATTAAGGATGTCAAAACTTTACACGGTGATCACCTTTCACGGGCCATAGGTATCGTTTTCCATCCCGACCATCCGAACGTATTGATCATATACTGCGAGCCTTTAGGCCGTATTGCGGGACAAGACGGTAAAACGAAGTTCACCATTGAAAACGCTACTCGAACTCGCATCGTCCTTGCGGATACGTGAGTGCCTCCTCAACTTGTATAATTTAGTATGTTCACAGCCCCCACAGAAAAATTCACATCATGGGCTCGTTTCAGAATATTAAAATCGCTCGAGATGCTATTGTATCGCTCATCCTTGGTTCACCCCCTGGCAAGGTTTATGCCGGACTGCGAACTGTCAGCAGCAGAATGAGGCAACGTGCACTTTAGTCATTAGATATCAGACATTAGTTATAAGCCAGATACATATTGTAACGGTTAGCATAGTACATAGTATGTTGCAACAAGTAGAGCTGTTATGTTGGCAATTTGAAAAACAGGATTGATAAACAAGCCCCAGAGAGAACGTTATTCAACTCCACTTCCTTTATTATCATAGATCGACTAATCCTTCTGATCCTGACGTGTATTCTTGAGGGCACTGATGGATAGGGTAAATGTTAGGAAACGGTAGATAAGGCGAGATACACACTTTTCTATAGCCAATTCATCAACGGGAGGACCGTGTCCTTCTCCAACCATTATCTTGATCAACTTGCTGGGGATTCCATCTATAACCACCGAAAGCCAGCCAGGCCCAGGAGGATAAACCCCCTCGTTTGGAGGCCCGTCAACCTCTAAATCACCATCCGGCGTCAAACGATTGCGAAGGTAAACCAAACGAGAGTTGGCATGAACAGAGTGCGTCACGTAGCCTAAGTCTATCAGAACAACTATGGGGGGACCTCTTCAGTAACAACAAATGATACGTTTTTGCCGGCCGTACCCTCTATAGATCGTGGACCAGTGAGCCCTTCCACCCGAAGCAAGATTGATTGACTGAATCCCAGTTGCTTGGGGTGCTCCCCGCGTATTTCAGGTCTTGTCCCTCTCATATAAGGCGATATCAACCACTCCACCCGATACTCAGTACCGTAGGGCATTTCACTACGATGAAGATTCGGATTGCTCCCAGCAATCATCACGGACCCATCTGGTGCCAAGGTCGCGACGCTGTGGTATAGACGGGGAATATTACTTGTAGGCATCCCTTCTGATGAGAACCGCTGACCATGTTTCGCTTGGGGGTCATATAGGAGGGAAGTTAACCGGGGATTATCTGCGTTGGATTGACCAACCTGATGTTGGACATTTCCGTATCCAGAGATACCACTACCCGCGCCGTTGACAATGATAAGTTTTCCCGTAGGGAGGATCACAATATCAGGCATAACTCTTCCTTCAGGCATTTGCTCCACCTGCCACCCAGCTTTGATTCCCTCGTCGCTCAGTATCATACGTGAGCATTGAGAGGAGGCGGGGTCCTGAGAGGACATCTGATAACTAGGTCGTCTATCGTCTATGGAAGACCCTCCGCAAATCAATATTTCAGGCGTATAGTTATCCTCGTAGCGGAGCGGAAGTAATACTGCACTGGCAGTCATCGGGTAAGTGACACGAACTCCATTCGGTATTCGAGGTAGGGGTCGCTCAGTATTCGATTTCCAGTCGTAGATTATTGCATCCTGGTTGGCAGCAATAAATAGGGTGCCATCGGGAAGAGAAAATGCAATTGGGAATAGGTTGGAGTTGAGAGTGCGAGATAGAAATTCTAATTCAATGGGAAGCCCATTTACACCATGGATATTTTTTGGAGGATAGTATTCAATTGTGGGATTGTTGACCGTAGCATTGTTGATCCAACCGCCCTTTTTTGAGCCCCCAATAATCATTGCACTACCGTCCGAGATGCGGACCACAGTATTGTACCATCGGGGAGAGGCCAATCGAATCCTCGCAGGATCCTCATGAATGTTGCAGTTGTTTTCGGATTCGACGTCACATGGATCCATTAGCCGTATAGCTTGAAGACCGTCGATATCGCCAAAGTCCGCTGCACTGGTGTGGTCTTCAACGACTGGGTTTCCGCCTACGTTAACTAAAGTCCCGTTTCCAATGAATGATCCGCCAGCGCAAAACGAGTTTGATCGCATCCGAAGAGGTCGCAAGGCATGAGTTTCCAAGTTATACAAGCTCGCCCAGGCGGGATGTCCGTCGATAGTCAAGGGATTGTGCTCCACTTTATCGATTACTAGTGCATGAGTGGGTGAAACGATGGTGAGTTGCATGGCGTGGACACCGGTGGTACCTTTTTGCACTAACCCCCAAGTTCGACCATCTGAAATAGTCTCGCGACCACTGTGAGGAGGTGGCAAGTTGGTCTTGCCACGCTTTGAGCGACCAAGCGTCGGGACAAGAGGAGACCGCCCTTGGGTATTAGGTCCTCTTGTCACTACACATGCATCGATGTTGAGATTTCGCCCGCCGTTGACGATGGTGATAGTATGTTTGCCAGGGTGTAAGCCGAATCTCCAGAAGATGCGTTGTTGAGGCAAAGTTAATCTACTCCACGAATTTATAGATTTCTCAAAGTGGTGGTCGATATAGACTTTCGAGAGCCCGTTTCCGTCGCCTGTGGTACCGAAACATTCAATTCCAGTACCGTCGAAGGAGAAAGTGATTGATGCATTGACTTCATGTGTCCAGCGCGAGGTGCAATTCACGTATGATGCAGAATAAGCTGTGTACCAGATACCAGAGTATTGCATGAGAGGCGAGCTAGAGCTGTATGCTTTCGCGCCTGGAGGTACGTAGTATGGTGTGAACGATGTAACGCGGGCAGCACTGGGTGATACTTGGCCATTCCACGCAGAGTCCCGCGTAAGAGCGAATACTACTATATTTGCGAGCAACGAATAACAAAGGATGCCTATCCAAAAGATTGAAAAGGTGATCATCGTGGAACCAGGATGAGAATGAATGAACGGAGTCTTCCAAGTTGTAAATGCTTGCAAATGTGACTCAGCAACTACCAAAAATGGAGCGCTGTTTCAAAATGTCTAACGCGAGTCCGACCCTAACAGTTTCATTGCTTCATACTGAGCAGCGTTCGAACATTGGATCCTAAAAAGCGTACAGTAAAAACAATTATCTATTTAAAAAAGCCTACCGCAGGGAAGACAACCTTGTGGAGCATAGGAACTAGGTAAATATGATCAAGGTCGATACAATACAGTATCTTCATGGCGCATTCCACGTATTGTGCAAGCCAACCGTATCGTCAGCACCACTTGCCAGGGCAGCATTGGCCCGAGCACCTTTACGACCTTCACCTACTTCGTTTTCAATTCCAGCTGCAACGCTACTATTAGCAGACCTCTGCTCTTGACCTTCAAGTTGTCCCTCTCCTGAGCCAGCAAGGGCCAGTTTGCCACGCGTATTATCTGCCCTCAAAGCCTCTATGTGCTTCAAGTAACTCTCGTCTACGCCACCTGTGATATATTCACCGGTGAAGACTGAACAGTCGAAAGCTGTTATACTGGTATTGAACTGTCGAACGGAAGAAACTAGGTCAGGGAGAGTTTGGAAGATTACCAAGTCGGCGCCGATAGCAGATGCAATACCAGGAGTATCACGTCCATGAGCGACAAGTTCCGTCCGTGAGGGCATGTCGATACCATAGACGTTTGAGAACCTGAAAAAATAATATGATCAAGACAGGGTATGAGAATATGCATTCTACTCACCGGATAGGCGGAGCGCAGCTTGCAACGATGATCTTTTTTGCACCGACATCTTTGGCCATTTGAACAATTTCTTTGGACGTAGTGCCACGTACAATCGAATCTAGTCGGATATGAGCAAAGCTACAACTCGTCAAGTAAAGGACGTGCCGTCAACAAGGAGAACATTCTTGTTGATAAATTCTAGGGCCATGGCATTAAGCTTCCTTCGTACATTCTTTTTCCTATAGAAAGGCGTTGATAGCCAAAGTGAGAGAGATAAACGAGGTGGAATACCTCATTTGCTGGCCAGGCATTATAAAAGTGCGGCCAACATATCGGTTCTTGATAAAACCCTCTCGATAAGGAAGTTTCAGCTTCTGAGCGAGATTAAGAGCGGCGACGCGGGAAGTATCTGGGACCTTGGAGAGAGATGACGATGTTCGAGACTGAGGTGTGAGTAGTAGCCCACTCACTGGAATCACGACGTCAACTGTCAGATTGTTCTCAGTTAGGACCCGTTGTACCTCGTCAGCGAGAGCATCCCCCATGGCCATACGACTTCGATAAACGCTGATACCGTCAAGTACGGAATCTGGTCGGGCGAAGTAAACGAACTCGAATATATCAGGTGCGAACTGTGCGGGAGGTGCAACCTGGCGACGCGAGACATTGTTGCGTGTTATGATGACAGCCTCACCTTGTTTGTAGTCAGCATTTTCCAACGAAAAAGTAAGCCAGGACAATATCCTCACCAGGTCTGACATCTTCCCAATCGGTAAAGCCGCCGGCATCTGCGACCACACTCTCGCTAGCAAAGAGGTAGTCTTTACCATTTCCGGTCTTTCTGGAGGCCATGCCAACGGGTCTGATTCCATTTGGGTCTCGGAAGGCGATGATGCCAAAGCCAGCTAGCATAGCGACACAAGCATACGCTCCTTTGCATTGTTCCATGAGTCCTCCAATAGCTGTGAAGATATCGTCCTCGTTGATTCGAAACTTTCCTGTCTGCTGTAGGTTATTGGCGAATATATTCAGCAAAAGCTCAGAGTCGGACGAAGTGTTGATGTGACGATGAGCGGTTGCATCCAAGAAGTGAAGCAAAGATGCTGTATTTATCAAATTACCGTTCTGGGTCGGATATTAGAAATATATGTGAAGCAGCAGCATGGAGACACACATGAGCGAAAACAATACCGTAAGGGGAGTTGACATAGAATGGTTGTGCCTCTGCATTATTGAAGCTCCCAGCGGTAGGGTAACGAACTGTGAAACAAGGACATTATAATGATTGAAATTATATATTGAGGTGATTCATACCATGGCCGACGCCCATGCCGCCTATCAGCCTGGAGAGCGCGGCCGCATCGAAGATATCTCTGACCATGCCATTCGCCTTGCATTGGTAAAAGCGACCTTTAGGACCACAAGTGATAATACCGCAGGCATCTTGACCTCTATGCTGCAAAAGTGAGAGCCCTTCGCAAATCTCAGGGGCTGCGTCAATGGTGGGATCATGTAAGAGAAGACCCAAGATGCCACACACTATGTGTCGATCAGCAAGCCGTGATAAGTAAAATGGAAAAAAAGACCTTACTGAGAATATGTCTATCCTGACGGCGGGGGATATGTAGGGAGATTAATGTGAAAAGGCGGACCCAAGTCCGGAAAGCAACCCATTGAAAAAAGAGTAATTTATTTTTTGTCTTATCAGGAATACAGTTACGATCGATGATCGAGTAGGCTCTTGAGGCTGATAAGATAACAACCACATACTTCTCTCATCCATAATGGCTGAATGGCCTGTACCAACAGTGAATTTCATGAGCAATGCTTTCGTCATATCTGCTGGCTGCCTTCTATTCCGATTCTCTTCCTCCAATGTACTTCAGTTATGCATCATCTATCACACCCGTTGGAACAAATGGCTCTTGCCAAAAGGCCGCAAAGATTGCGGAGAACACATCGACATCGCTGCGATCCGAGAAACCTTCGAAGAAACTGGATACGCATGCGAACTTTTGCCGTGCAACCTTCACACTCGTGCGCCACCACCTGGTGTTAATCTACACCCCGAGGAAGTCATCATTGCCGATCGCGCAACAGAGCCATTCGCTATAACCATGCAAGAACTGGACAACAACGGCATGAAGTTCATTTGGTGGTTTATTGCAAGGGTTAGGGACAGCGCAGCTGAAAAGGTGTCAGGCACGCAAACAAGCACTGAGGCCTATGAGTCCCATTTCCTCCCCATTGAAGAGGCGATCCAGCGGCTAACGTTTCGTGGCGATCGCGAAATCGCAACCAAGGCATGTCAAATTGTCCAAAATACGGTGGACGACTTCAAAATGGGTATGGAAGGCCTTTTCCTTCCCAGCTAATCGGTAAAACGATAAACGTTTTCTCGTTTGAGTCTCCGTCTCACTTCGAAGTTCAGACAGGCATCCATTTACGCGGTTGAACGCGATGTATTTTTCCAACTATGATTACATATTCATCTATGGTGCGGTAATGAGGATAGCGTTGAGTGTAGCAGATCAATGTGGTGAGCAGGTATAAGGTAGAATGCAATGAATGACCGATAAAGCTCATGTGCGAGAAAACGCAAAGGTTAGATAACGGAAGGATGAACTTCCAAAGACAAAGGTCGTCAAAAAACAGCTCAAAGCTTGAGTTTCTTGGGCTTCTCCCAAGAGTACTCGGGGTTGCCTATACAGACATACTCAGTATACGAAACAGCATATGGATGTCTTAGTCCTCACCGAAGTGACCATACGATGCCGTCTTAAGGTATTGCGGCCTCTGGAGACCAAGTTCTTGAACTGAAGGCCACG
This sequence comes from Pleurotus tuber-regium, assembly GCA_014058305.1. Classification (NCBI taxonomy): domain Eukaryota; kingdom Fungi; phylum Basidiomycota; class Agaricomycetes; order Agaricales; family Pleurotaceae; genus Pleurotus; species Pleurotus tuber-regium. Next base: position 1,852,409 of record JACFYU010000026.1, on the reverse strand, counting down.
ATTAGAAAGGATACGTCAATCAAAACATCACCCGACATACCGATGACACCAGGTCGAAGATCCCAGTTGTTGCGGATAATCTCCACTAGTTCCTCATCAGTCCTCTTGCTGGTTCCGTATGTGTCGACGTAGATTGACAGGGGCTGAGCAACACCAATAGCGTAGGAGAGCTGGACTAAGCAACGACGAGCAAGGCCGGCCGCAACAAGGGATTTGGCTAACAGGCAACAGTGATTAGCCCGGAAGGGGGGTTAAACGGTGGGGGAACAAAGACACCTACCAATCCAACGAGCGGTGTACGCAGCGGATCGGTCCACCTTGGAGAAGTCCTTTCCGGAGAAGGCACCACCACCGTGTGCACCCCAGCCACCGTACGTATCAACAATAATCTTACGACCCGTAAGGCCAGCATCACCCTGAGGTCCACCGATAACGAATCGTCCTGATGGTTGAATCTGGAACATAACGTGAGTTTATAATTAACGGCCTAGGTCAGCGATACGTACGTGGTAGACAGTTCGGTCATCAAGAAGGTGGGCAGGGATAACCTGCTTGATAACTTTCTCGAGAATCTCTTTGCGGAGGTCTTCCGTGGAGATCTCCTCAGCATGCTGAGTGGAGACAACAATCGTGTCGACGCGAAGAGGGATAGTTGCACCGCCGTCTTTCCTGTACTCAATAGTGACTTGCGTCTTCGAATCCGGTCGGAGCCATGGAAGTGCGCCCGTTCGGCGAGCAACGGCCATAGCAGCGTTCAGCTTGTGAGCGAGGACGACGGTCAATGGCATGTATTCCTCTGTCTCATCGGTAGCATAGCCAAACATGATTCCCTGATCACCAGCGCCAAGGTCTTCGAGTGAGCCATGGTCCAAACCTTGTGCGATATCTGGTGATTGTTGTTCGATCGCAACGAGGATGTTGCAGGTCTTGTAATCGAAACCCTTTGAAGAGTCGTCGTATCCGATTTGCTTGATTGTCTCGCGAATGACCTTTTGGTAATCAAGTTTGGCTTTGGTTGTAATCTCGCCAAAGACCATGATCATTCCGGTCTTAGACGCCGTCTCGCAAGCAACCTTGGAGAACGGGTCTTGTGCCAAGCAGGCATCGAGCTGAAATGAATAAGGCAGTTGGAGTGCATCCAAATGGCAGGGGCGCAGAACTCACGATGGCGTCTGACACCTGGTCACAAATCTTATCTGCAGGACTGTTAGTAACATCCAACTGGAAGGAGATGGTCAATTTCCATACCAGGATGACCCTCGCCGACGGACTCAGATGTGAAGAGGAAGTGACCAGGGGCCAAAGCAGCGTGCGCGGCGGTTCCGTTGGCGACCATGATGATGATGATGAACGATGCTTCGAGTGTAAGTAGGGAGGAAACTGACGATACCTCTTTTCAGAGTCGTTCAAATTTTATTGAACTTTACCTCGCCCTTGATTACGTCAGCTTGTCGTGATCGCGATACTGTCTATCACGCCATTTAGCGAGCTGTCCCACTTTCGTTAACTTCGCCCCAGAAAACCTTGGATCGACAAGATCACTCACATGTATTCATTATAGCACAAAGATAGAATATATACAATTGGGGTACAAGCTACAGTATATTCACAATAGACCGACACCAAGGGGGTCTTGACCTGTACTGACCGGATTAGTGGCGGATGATGGTGTATTGGAACCAGAGTCAGAATTCGGAGGGAACGGAGTAAACTTCCTCGTACTCTCTGTACCAACACCTGCGCTCAACTGAGTAGATGTGAGCGTAACGGACCTAGGTGTGGGACGCGCAATGGTTGGATCGTCAGGGAGCGACCCTGGGGATTCAAAAAGATCTGTACCCGATGTAACTGCTCTAACAGTGGACCTGTTAGAGCGCCACGGATTATCAAATGAATCTGGAGAAGACCTTGTTTGATTGGCAACCCAAGGATTGTTTACTTCTGTAGGGAATGATGAAATATTGGCATGAGAGGCGTGGGGTTCCCGCCAAGAGGATAAATCGCTTTTGCGCTGCAACTCGGCCGTTCTGGACGGATGGGCTTCAAGACTACCAACAGGCAGTTTAATGTCTTTAGTTGCCTCCTGATAGGCTTCTTGGACTGCGGAAAAGGCAGCAGAGGCATTGGAAGAGAACCTTCCCCACATAGACTTAACGCCACCGCTGGAAAAGAAATCTGCAGGCTTGTTGGCAAGATCGCGGTTAGACACTGAAGACGTAGACGAGGTTGCTCTCTGATTGGAGAGTGAGCTTGACCTCGAATTTTCCGTCAACGTGTCTCCTAGCAAGGACTTTGAAGATCGCAGAGGTGAAATGCTGCGAGAATGAGGTAGCGGTGAGTCAAGGGAAAGAGGAGTTAACGAAGGTGAAATAGGTTTAGACGATAAAGGGGGTAAAATTATGGACGTAGAAGCGGGAGTGGCTGTCCGTATGCTTGGATCGTCATCTACTCCTTCGACAGATCCTGACGCTTCAACCTCCTGAGGTGGTTGCGTTACAGCGGCTTTCCCGTTCATCTCTTCATCACTTCGGCCATAGAGTTCGTGCCAGAATCGCACGTCTTTGGGGTTCGGCAAAAGAACCCCCATGTCAGCTCCAGGGTCGCGACTGGAGGGGTCATCCAAGGAAGGATCATATAGCGGATTACGATTCTTCTCAATTTCGGAAGGAGAGTTGAAAAGGTCCCACACGCTGACTGTTTGTGCGCAGGGAGGTGGCCCATCATCGCCACATCGACGTTCGCGCTCGGTGTTGAATAAGAACGTCCCGAATTGACAGGAGTAGAGGTGGTAATATAACTTCTTGAGGAAACGTTCATTGAATTCAAACCGTTGTGGAAACTGACGTTGAATTTGCCGCACAGATTCCAGGAACTGATGGAAAACGGGGCTGGTCTCTTTAACATGCTGTTGAGAAGTAAATCTATTTTGGACGGACGCCAAAAAGGCTTGAGCGGCTTCTGCACCGCCTCCTGCGTTGCTCAGTTCTCCGGGGAGTGAAACGAAGAATTTGTCGGAGGATAAGTGACCGCATCTGTCCATAAATTTGTGGCCAAACGAAACCCAATCCTTCTCAACCAAAATTTGAAAACCACGCGTGGTGCGATAGAAAGGGTCCAAGCAAAGTTGCGAGAGTGCTGATAACTGGGAAGTGCGATCCCATCCATCAGAGCAATGAATGAAAACATGCGAAGAGTTGACATGAATATTGCGAACGATGAGTAGAGTCCCCTCTAAGAGAGCGGATATGTGTCGTAGCCAACCGGAGCGTCGAAGCGCCTGTCTATCCAGAGATACAATGCCAGAAACCTGTTCAGGATCGTCGCCAATGCTCGCAAGCAAGCTATCTGCTTCTCTGAGTGCATCTACCATCTTAGCCAAGGAATCTCTCATCGTGTGTATGTGGTCAATTCCTAGGTAGACCTTCTTTGCCTCCTTATAATTGTCCATATTTTCAGTACCGGCGCCCTTGGCTGTATTGGCCACGGCATTGGCAGTTGGGCGAGCGTCCACGATAAGGTTTGTCGCAGTTGCACCAAAAACCATTCCACTAGAGATACGTTGCGCTGGTGAATGATGGGATTGGAAGATGGCTTCAATTAGTTTTTCATCTTGAATGGACCGGTTTTGTGTGATTCCAACCATTGGTTGACTTGAGCGAGTGATCGAAGCCTACGAGTGAGATACCTCAGTCGAGCAACACCAGTAATAGTAGAAGGGATGATAGGTACGTAGTTACCCCAGTGTAGATAGGTAAGGGCAGGTATCCGGGCTTTACTACGATATTTGGAAGCGTACTGCAACGTCGCATCACTTATTTTCGTTGGTACCACGAGTCGAGCAGGATAAGTGGGACTGAACTAGAGCGCCGCTGAAGCTTATTGATAAATGTAAACGATGGGGAAGCTGACGGACCCACAGAGTAGTCCTTGTTAATATCTGTAAATCGCCAGGCTTTCGTCCGACTGCCTAAACCCATGCGCCCGAATTCATCCCGAGGAGAATAGATTTGCCAACCATTATCGGCGGACAGAGGGGGATTAGGCCTATAGAAGAAGGCATAGAGTTGGTTCACGGATTCTAATGCCGAATGAGCTGCGCTGTATACATCTGGTTTTCACTCCTTACTTGTGACCGTTAACTCCTTAACGCTATCAAAAACATCTCCGGCATCGACATCCCTACTGAAGGCTAGGGTAAAAGTTTCAAACGTCCGAGAGTGGAATGTTAATGGGCTTTGACCCCTTAACGTTTGGGGAAGACGCGTAACGAGAGATATCAATGGGTACGGGACCTGAAACAATAAGCTACGGTTGGCCAGGTGGACTAGCAAATCGACTGACCCACATCTCCTCTATAGTCTGGTCATCGTAACGAAATATGAGATGATGGGCAGTTAAGTGAATTGAGCCTAGTCGGGTTGTCCCAGCCTTCATGCAAGATACGTTCTCCACCTGCGTCTAAATTAGTCCTTTTCCTGAAAGAAAACCATTGAGATCTTGCCTTCGAAACACGAATTGAGTCCATAATGTTGGCCAAGGATTGAAGATATATGTATGTCTTCAAAGAACTTGGAAAGTCAGTGAATCGTTACACTGAGCCAGAGATAGCCGCCAACATTGAGATTCTCACGATCCTATAACAAGGTGTGGCAGCTAGTGCACTCGACTAATCCATGTAGCTAATACATTTCCAATATATACTCCTGAAATGTCTATATTTACAGTAGTAACCCAGCAGCAAGACCTGCCGCTACCAAGATACCAGCGCCTCCCTTAGTCGACACTGCTGCATTCGAGTTGGTCTGGGTCGCCGCCGTGCCAGTCGAGGTTGCTGAACCGGTCGACGATTGTGCATCAGACGTTGGCGAACCATTTATGATACCTCCAGTGGACAAGGGAGTCCCTGGAAGAGTGAGAGCCCCACTTGTTGAGCTTGCCGAATCTGACGCTATCGTGTTACTTGCTGCACCACTCGTGGTGTTGCTCGCGAGTGCATTAGCCTATAAAGTAATGTCAAAACTCTAACCCTGCCAGCGAAAGCGTAATTTCATACTTTGTAAGCATCGAAACTCTTCTCAGCCGTCGGATTCACTGCAAAAACCATGCCTTGTTGGCAGTGACTAATAAATGTGTCAGTACACAATATAGGTCCGGTGATAGCGACGTCCGTACTTCACTGGGTTGGTTTGGGCGCAGAAGAACCAAAGCGGCGCGGAGTCATTGTTGAGGGTGAAGCTCCACTCGGGGAAGGATGTTGCACCATCAGGAACCAACTGGAACCCTGAATCGATGCCCGATTGTGTACATGGTGAAGCAAATGTTGACTGAGTCACCGACTAAATCGCAAGATAAATATCGCACACAAAACTCCAAAGAATCAAAGTCTACTAACATGGTTCTTTGCGACGCTAATGCAGGAACAGCATGAATATCAGAGTTTCGATATAATCCTTGTGCAATCTGCTTACAATTGAAATGCGATCGTATCGCCGATTTTGGCGTTTACACTACGACACACACTATCAGCAACTGTAACCAGTTGAAGAACAATATTCTCACCTGGTAGGGTTGAAGGCAAGCCCTCCATCTCCAACTTTGATAGTAAAGGTCTCGGCAGAGGCACTCAGGGCAGCAATGAGGGGAAAGACAGCCGTGATAGCAGAGTACATTTCAAGAGAAAAGGTTAAAAAATTGGAAGTATGATATATATGCTACAAAGACCGACTTCGAGCCTAAAGACAGTCATCAGAGACTCAACTGGATTGAGATACGTTGAAGCATTACCCTGCTCGTGTGTGCTTGCAAAGGAATGAGACTAGCTTGAAGAAACGAAAGGTGGTTCGGTGGGAATTTGTGGATGGTGTTATATACTGGGAGGCATCGCCTATCCGTCAAGTTTCTATGGCGACTGGTGATGAACAGCTATTCTTAGATGTAATGCATAGACATACTATGGTAGTGTATACCCACGGTTGAGCGGTTTTGCATCGTGTAACACCAGTATCATTGCGATACTCCCACTAAGTATATTATGCTATTCTCTGACAGGCGGTGCTGCGTGAGGAGACCGTACACAAGAGTGTATGTACGATGATGTTTGATGTAATGATGGTCAGTGGGCGGCCTTCCAAGTTGACTGAGCATACCTGCCACCAGATCTGCACCAGGTATCAGAATTTGATGGGTCATGTATGTTTCGAATGGTAGCAAGAGGCGGATGAATCATCCTCCGGAAAGGATCACCATGGAGGCGGTGTAATAAATGTACAGGGGATAAAATTGCATGCAGGGCCTGCGGCAGGTCGTAACAAGGTAACAAATGTACACAGTTACAGAGAGGAGGGGCGATAAAATAACAGTATGTACTGAAGGATGGAGTAAAAAAGCGACGAACTAAGACAACAAGAACGACCCGTGCACACCTAGCTATTGAAAAAGGTTGATCACTGGATCGAGCATTTGCAACCACCAGTTTGCTGCCCATATGGATCTTCTGCTCGACCAACGGGTCCCCAAACAGATGGTACCTGTAAGTGAGGTGAGGGTCAGGCTACACAAACGGCATATGGAAAGTACTGACGAGGTAATCTTTTGTCGACTTGCAATATTTGATCAGACTATCCCGAAAATCAGCTTCTAGTCGGGTGGAACGCGAGGAAAAGTCATACCTGGCACTAGCTTCACTGACCTTCACCCTAGGCCTCGCCAAATCCTCTCTCAGTCGCTGGTTATGCTCTATGAGCCGTCGCAACTTCAGCTCCGACATGGATTGACGTCCGCCTGTCCGTGTGCTCATGTTGGGTTGTTAAATGATACTTTTATACGCTCTTGGATACACAAATTAGACACCAGACAGGGAAATGACAGAGACGTACAAGGTTTGCAACAGCTGCGTTGAATTTGAAGGCGGTTGATGTCAAGGTAGGTAAGTCTCCAGTGCGGCGTCAGCCAGAGGCTATGAGCAAAGTCCGAGTGATGCGTTACGATTTGTGGATTATAATCCGCGCGCGAGCGGTTGAACTGTCAAGCGATGGTCAAGCCCGTAGACATAGATGCTCTCACAGTCACTTTCATGGGAACATTCAACAGTCCTTGTATACCGAAAATTCTAGATGGAAAACATTCCAAGTTCAAGCTTGGTAAAGCTTAATTCTAGTTTGTCGCCAGTGAATTACCAGCCGACAATTGGTGCTTAGCATATGTAGTTGAATTGACAAGTAACATAATCGTATATGCAAGAACGATGGGATCGACCAAAAAATGAAGCAAGAATGGTGTGTGTGAGGGGAAGGGGAGACGAGAACTTTGACACTGATAATCACAACTCCGGTTGCAAACGAGTGTGGTTTGGCTATGTGTTAGAGGGATTGCGGGTACATATTATGCGAAAATACTGTTGGCGAAGCACCGAATGGCTATAGACCGTACGACGTAGCCCTTCTATATCATCCTTAGGGACTATGAGGATATCATGGGAGGTGCAAAAGCGGGAGGAGGCGCGTTTATGATCACATTATCGTGCAATTACAGCCTTGGGCTGGGGGAGCGTAAGGGTCTTCGCCTTTTCCTACTGGTCCCCATACGGAGGGGACCTGCAAGAAATCAGAGAGCCTGAATAATATGACAACCAGCGAACATACCAGATGGTCCTTTGTAGTTTTGCAATAACGGATCAAACTTGAATAAAAACGCGGCGGCTCAGGTGAAGTCAAAACACAGGGTAGGCATCGACGTACCTGGCAGAAGCCTCACTCACTCGCACTCGAGGTCGAGCCAGATCTTCCCGTAAGCGCTGATTGTGCTCCGTCAACCTGCGGAGCTTGAGCTCAGACATTGATTGCTGGAGAATTGACAATTATAAACTATATTCAATCAAGAGAATCCATGATACGAACCTTGTGGGGGCGAGCATTCATGGTAGCAGCTTTGACGAGGTGGAAAAGTAAAAAAAAGCAAAAGACCAGAGCCCAGTACTAGAGACCTAGGAGACGAAGCAGGTTATGCGAGTACGGTAGAGGTGAACAAGGACTAGATACCTGAGGAGGGTAAGAGAAAAGTACGAGAATAGGTCAACCCTCTCTGATAGGACCTCATGTGCCTGCATCAGCGGGGTTTCAAATTCCTTTCTTACCGCCCATCAGTCGTTCAGTCAGTCATGGTGCGCATGCACAAAATACATCAATTTCAGAGAACTTCCCTTTCGCCTCTCGACGCACACAGGTTGCGTATCAAATCTCCAAAACTCAGTCGGTTGATCTCTCGGTTCTGATAGCTCAAGAATAATTCCTTTCTCATAGGGAATAATGCAACGCGTCGTATCAATGCCATATTTCCTCCTTTACTCAACACAAAGCTGCGGAATACCAAGGCTCGTCTATCTGGAGTCCATGAAAAGAGCCCATTAGAGCATAAACCAAACCAGTCGCGTCATGAACTTCCGTACTTTGGAGGCAACAACTCCTCTGCTAAAGGTCCTCAGGACTCCAGTGACAGCGACGATGACCTATTTCAATGGGAAGAGGAAGAAACCCTGGTGAATGCTTTGCTTTATAACGGGTGCGTGAGGAGGCTCTAGTACACTGAGTTGCTCATTATTTCTTGTATCAGTTCACCAGCACAAGCGACAAATCACTCTCTTATGTCCTTAGTCGATTCACTTCAACCAGCCTTCGCCGCTCAAGGAACCAAAGTCCTACATGATTTAGCCCAAAATCTCGTACCAGCTGCGAAACGTGTCAAGGACGTACATCGAGCATACGAGCAAAAGATTGATCCTATGTATGCACAAGGTTTGCTCATGTTCGACGACGCGTGTCAGTCCGTGGAAAATATGGCAATCAAGGAAGAGGACAAGCTGAGGAAGGCATATAACGAATCCCAGGTTCTCCACAAAAGTGCTGGACTCAACTATGACTAATCCTCGATTAAAGGTCGCAATTCAGCAACGTTTTGGTGAGCTTGAGGCGCTGTATGCACAAAGGGACCAACTATGGAAGACACTGGACAAGGCTATCGATAACGCGGGTAACTTTCTTCGAATCACACACATATCATACACATACTTGGTGTTCTGACCGTGGCCAAAATCATCTTAGATGCCTCCATTCGTAATGATCTTCAAAGTCTACCAGCTCGCATGGAACGTATCATAGCTGACCTTGAAAAGCGAAGTAAAACTCTTGCTAAAGATGACAAGCGATCTGCGAACGACGAAGCTGCTTACCTCAAGACCCTAATTGATAAACTTGCTTAGATACTCTCGGCGGGTAACTCCTCCTGGCGATAGCCTCTTATCTGCACTCCTGGTCAATTGCTACACTATGGTTTTCAACTCCCTTCTCTTCTGGTACCCCTGCTCGAAACTCGTTATGGCACTCGGTTCTGGCTCGTTCAATGGACATTCTTGTGGTTTCACGCATTCACTGTACGGGACGTAGCAGTGTTTTCATATCGTTGGTCAATACTTATTGTATGCAGTATACTACACGCGTGATTGTACATGACTGCTTCATCATGCTGAGTTTAAAAAATATTATAAGCACTCACAAAGTGTATCACTATGCGTAGGAGGGGAATAATGCATATCAGCGCCCTTAACTCCCATCTTGCTCTGGAAACATGAGTGCCTTGTTGTCCGAGTATGCTCAACGGCTCCACCATGTCAGTGCCGACGCTGCAAGACCCTTGGCCACCTTCCTAGGAACCACAAAACTTCCAGAACATGCCGATACCATTTTCCTCGCTTTCCTGTTGTTTCTGACTGTGCACCAGATCGTTGCACCTTACTTCAGCCAAAAATGGTTTCCGGTGGCATACGGAACAGCCAATAGACGGGGGAAGAATAACTGGTGTGTTTTTTATTTCGCGCGACGAACTTCGATTATGACATATGTCGGGCAGGTCGATACACGTGGTATCCCAAGTGCACGCGTTGCTGATTATACCTTGGGCATGGAACTGTCTTTGGCTTGAGGAACTCGATGAGGACAAAGCTTTCGGATGGCATCATCGTGTTGGCATAGTCCACGCAATTGCCTGCGGGTAGCAATTTCCATCACCTAGACGTGCTTTCCATTAATTGCCATTAAACACAGTTATTTCCTATGGGATAGCCTTGATGCAATCATCAATTTTGTAGACGTCGGCTTCGTGATCCATGGTCAGCCATTCTACCTTAGTCATGACTATTGACTGATCACTTCTTCGTAGGGTTGGCTTGTTTACTGATTTATACGCTTGGATATGTACGATACAATCAGTTCAAGCCTAATAGAAATATTGACCTTCTGATAGAGACCCTTTGTAGCGTATTATGGCGTACGCTGCCTCTTCTGGGAGATGTAGGTTACCATGTTGTCGATCTATCTCTACTTAAAACTAACTGATACATCAGAAGCACAGTCTTCCTGAACATCCACTGGTCTGTGCAGACAGTTTGTTGTTCTTCATATTACCCCTGACATACATCCTCCAGGTTCTTGGATAAGACCGGACGCACCGGAAGCAAGCTGCAATTGCTAAATGGCGTCTGTCTAACCTTCACCTTTCTCTTTGTTCGAGTTATTTGGGGCGGGTTCATTGTACGTACTCGGTATTTATTTTCCTTAGCAAGTTGCTGACTAGACTCTCAGTCGTTCCACTTCCTGAAAACACTATACGAAGTACGTGATCAGATTGCTCCAGGATATGTCTACACATATGGGGTGGGCAATGTCACACTACAGGCTTTGAATTGGCTCTGGCAAGTCCAATCTTCTCTTTACGTGGTTAGATGTATTATTGAACAATGCAAAGGTTTGGTAAGATGATGGCCGCACTCCAGAAGAGATTCAACGGGTCTCCGCAGCCAGTCAACGGCAAGGTGGTCAATGGAAAATCACATTGACTTAAAGGGCGGCCTGGTCTAACGCAGCGGTACAGCGTCGTTGTTATGTAACTAGTCATAGAGTTCCCAACACCCTAGATGCTTGTAGTTACCTATCCATAAACACCTATCTACGAGGGCCTCTTGATTACCAAGATATAGCATTGGCAGAGCCGTGGCAACCGATCGTCACTTGTTACATTGCTTTGTGAAAGGCTGCTCGTATTATGCTCCGTACCCTCCATTCCCAGGCCACAAGATTGACGCGTCTAGTCGCTTCGACGCGGATTGGATCGGCGGAGTGAAGAATTGTATGAAGGTACGCGAAGACAAGCGCGTCTAGTGCAGTGGCTGATCTGTAAAGGGCTTATCATTTGTTAAGCACACACTTGACAATTGCAAGGACTGACTCAGATCCCAGGAACCACTTATCCGTCCCCAAACGCTCGGCAAGTGAAGCAATGGCTTCGCGATAGCGTGATTCGATGGCTGGTGTGTTAATACGCGTTCCCATAGGACGCAATAAAGGGCTAAACCCCGTCAAAGGTGGAGGCGGAGGGTTCATAAGCGTATCCAATGAGCACGAGTCACTATCACCCAGGTTCAATAGTGACTTGAGGTAAGGAGGGGATGGCTGAGCCAGAAGCTGAAGGCACATGAGAGGCTATCTTAGGAGTGAAAGTAGATGAGCGGACCAAAGCTGCTCGAATATGACTTTCAAGCAATGAAGTCCACGCAAGACTTTCATCTTTTGCTTCCTGATCCTTATATCCGTCAAGAGCGTCGTTCCTCTGAGTGCCGTTGTCCCCAAGCCTATCCGCAATCCACGTCGGGATCATAGAAGCGGGTAACAATTCACCCTCGTCTGCATCTTGTATTTTACCCTCAAGGGATACATGTAGATTTGGGAGTTTGCAATCGATTGCACCCTCGGGAGCTATGTCCCATTGCAGTGCGATCCCTGTCATGCCCTTCAGAGCCATATACGCCTGCCATTTGAGACAATCAATATCACTACTGAGAACGTCCGCGTCAGAGTCCGTCCGAGGAGGAGCAATCCACAGAGTCGGTGCCTTGAGAGGTCGTTTGCTTGGTGGATAGATCGAAGGATACGAGTAAAGAGGGAATATAGCAAAGAACTTGAGTAGAGGCGTTGGCAGAGGAAAGAGCGACATTTAAATTACATAAGCGACATTTACATGCCATGCAAGTTGGTCAAGTTGCGTATACATAACACTCGAGATAATCGCGGCCACACCGTTCAGAACGTTCACCGTCTGCAAAGCCAGTGCGGCGAGGCTTAGATACGCTCCCTTCGTTGCCCAGAGCCCAAAGCTCCATTGTCTCATTCTAGCCTATGACACGTACCTCCTCATAGCATAGTGCTATATTGGCTGAGGTCGAAGAGTTCATAATCATCCTCAGGCCAAGCTCATCATGTCAGATTGCTCCTCCAGCCCGTCGAGAGCTGGTACAGCAGTAGCCGAACTTCCTGACCTTGGGACAGCGCGACCGTACAGGTTTACTTGGGATCAATCCTCGCGTAGAGGGCCGGAGAGTGTTTCTGGTACAACAGAAGGCCGCGCAGACTACATAACCGCCAAACCTCGTCTAGATAGGTTTAACACATCTTCAACAACTCTACCGCTAGGTTCAATACCAGCTGAATGGAGTAGCTCTAAGCATGGATTCAACGGTAAGCATGCATTCCCTTCCGTATCGTGTGCTATAAACTGAAACTATAAAGCTATCTCTACCGTCCTTAATAACCCACACAAGCGTCAAGCGCCTCCAAAGGCCCACTCATCTCTGCCAGCAGTTCCACCCGCAGACCTACCTCGTGTGCGCAGAAAGGACTTCGACGGCTACCTTCGCGCCATCGGTCCTGAATGGTCACAATTTGAGAGGAATATGCAACTTAGTCAAGAGAGTCCTATTCATTTAGATGAAACAACACCTACCCAAGCTTCTATGAACCACGACTCTGACACACTCCATTCGTCTTCGTCTTTACCGAAAATACCGGGTCGAACCTTGCCGCCTTTAGACACGGTCCCGCAGATATTCTTCGCGTCTGATTTCAACTTGGGCGATTCGCGTGTGTTTCGTGAGGTCACAGAACAAGGGAAAGAGGGTTCTGATGGGCTTGACCCATCTTCGCTCTCATATTCCCTTCCGCTACTCGAGAAGCTCTCTCATTATGCCGATACAGTCGAGCAGCACTTAGTGCAGGAGATATCCCTTCGCTCGTCCTCATTCTTCGCTGCACTCACTAATCTCAATGAGCTGCAAACAGAGTCGGAAGAATGTCTTGATCGAATATCAAAACTCCGGGGGTTGTTGAAGGACGTCGACGAGAAAGGCTCAAGGAAAGGGCTTCAAATTATACGGAAGGGAGCTAGGTTAAGGAATATAGGCACCGTCAAGCAGGGTGTTAAATTTGTCAGCGGTGTGATGGAAATGTCTACTGTGGCCAAGGGATTGGTCTCCGCGGGACAATGGAGCGAGGCGTTGGACATCATTGAGGAAATAGACACTCTTTGGAATGCTAAGTCCACTACCAACGGCATCACCTCCCCCCGTGACGATCCCACTTCGCCACTGGTAGATACTCAAAATCCAACGTTGCATTCAATAACAGAAACCTCAGAACCAGTGCAGAAAGAAGTATCCCCGAAAAGCCGTCCTGGTCATCCCAATCTTCCACTGTCTACGCTTCAAGCCTTTGCATCCCTTCCTGACCACCTGCGCGCCCTGTCCCTGGATATTGCATCTTCGTTGTCCTCTGAAGTCGTTGAAGTCTTACGAACGGACTTACTTGACCGAGTAAACTGGGCTTCTCAACATCCAGACTTACCCGCTTCATGGAAGTCCCAGAACCAGCTTTTAACTGACCGTCTAAGGCCACTGGTCAACAACCTCGTTCGTACCAAGGGTGTGAAAAGTGCCATGCTTGTATGGAGGGACGTCGTACTGAATGAAGTCAAAAGTATTGCCATACGGGTCAGTTGTTTTCTTGAGAAAGTCTATTATTGACGCAAATGTATGTCAACAGCATATCCCTGATTTCACTGTGGACGATTTGGCTTCAAAGCCTGATCCGCATAGTCAAACCGAGTCGCGGTGCGTATCATACATATATCATCATCAATATGCTCTAATCACTGTCTCCTTCATGTAGACCGGGACTTGGAAACCATCTCCGGAACATGGAAAATCCCCGGTTTCTCTCCTTGATACAATCGGTATACAAGAGCTTTTTAACTTGTGTCGAGGGCTTGCAGTCTCAAGGACGCGTTTTTACGGAAGTCTTAGGATGTATCAGGTAAGTGCACTCACCTTCTTCCCGAATACTTGTTACTTATAGCCTTCAGCACGATCAATTCCTCCACTCTGCAGAGCTCGGAAGAGGAACTAACGGACATATTATCTTCAGCAACCGAACTCACTAATACCGTAGCCGCAAGTCTCATAAGTCCACGTTCAGAGCTGCATGCTTCGCTAGAGCTGCCGGATTTCCTGCAATTCTTCAATGACTCATGGAGCTTCGTAGTTAAGTGTGAAGTGATTTGCCGGCGGATGATTGTAGGGTTGAGGGGTGTGGTCGTCGGGCAGGTAATTCTGCGAAGTTCCATTTTTATTTCTCCGTTTCTGACCATGTTGATTTCAGGCAAAGCTGTTCCTTCAGACCTTCCATCAACAGAGGTTGTCACGCTCAGCGAAGCTGGTAGAAGACGAACAATGGAACCCCTCTGAAATTTCACCTCTCGTTCAGCACATGACAAGCATCATCATTGATTCTGCGGTGCAAGATTCTGCGGAGTTAGTCCTCAAGTTTAATGATTCTTCTTCTCTTGCCGAGCAACCTGTTAATGGAACACACACACCACCTATACAAGGCCATCCCCCTATCCCCCCTCCTGTCAAGGCGAATAGCACGGCTTCTAAACACCTTCATATCGAAGAACGGACTTACTATGCCGTCTCTGCAACCACTGAAACCCTTGCTCTTCTTCTCGATTATATTCGGCTAGTTGTTAATTTGTCTATATTGACAACAGACGCAATGAGCCGCGTTATCGAATTCATGAAGGCATTCAATTCTCGGACGTGTCAGGTCGTCCTAGGCGCCGGAGCCATGCGGTCAGCTGGTTTGAAGAATATTACAGCAAAGCATTTAGGTATGTAATGTCGAAGCATCGAGAGTTTGATTGCGGCATAACCGGTGGTTCTTATACGGCTAGCTCTGGCGTCACAATCATTATCAATAATGATTGTGCTCATTCCTTACGTTCGGGAAACTTTTAGGCGACACCTCAGCTCCAAGCAAGCCGTCATGTTGGTTGAGTTCGATAAGTTGAAGCGGGTATGTGGACCCGCATAAAGACTCCGGAGTATGTCCCAACAGACTAAGCTGTTTTCAGGATTACCAGGAACATCAGAACGAGATTCATGATAAACTCATTGCAATTATGGGTGATCGGTTGAGCGTGCACATAAAGTCGCTTCAGGTGAATGGTCGACGCCACAGGATACCATTGCATCCGAAGAGCTAACGAACCATCATGACCTTAGGCGGTCGACTGGAACATACCAAAGCCCGGGGACGGCGCCAACGAATATATGGAGATCCTCGTCAAAGAGACAGTCACGTTGCACAAGGTATTGACGCGTTACTTGCCTACACCTACCGTTGAGGTAAGGGCCTGCCAGAACTCTAAAACCTAACCGCCATTCCTAATATTCCATTTTTCCCGTTAACCGAACTTCCCCCGAATCCATCACTGGACATTATTTATTCATGCAGTATGTCATGAGCCAAGTGCTGGCTGCGATCAACCACCGTCTGTCAGAAGAATACAGCAAGATCGAGTTGCCCCACCAGGAGGCTAAGACCAGGTTTGTGCATGCGTGGTCCGTCCTTAATTTATTAATGTATCACCTAGGCTGCTCGCAGATGCGAGATTTCTGCATCAAAAGCTTTCGGCCCTTCGGAATATGGGTGCTGTGAGCAGCATGCTCGAGACTGTTGTTTCGGAAAAGAGCGTCCCACGGCTGAATCCGCCCACGCCTACGGCAAGCAATCCTCTTCCCAGCGGAGGCTTGACCGCCAATCAACGACTGAAGGGACTTTTATCGGGAAAGTCATCGCCAGTAGTGGATAAAGCTCTTCCGACACCGGCGCCGACACCGACCCCTATTGCATCCACGCCAACATCCGTCCCCTTGCCCATGTCTCCACCAGCTCCAAAAAGAACCAGCACACTCAATGGTAGGCTGGAACAATTGATGGGAGGTCTCACGAATAACCAACATACGACGGAGAAGGCCGTCCCACCGTTACCTTCTTCTCCTCGGGAAGAGTACCAAGAATCGAATGGCTTCAAACGAGTAGAATCACCTGGACCTGGGGAAGAGCAGATTGGAGATCTGGACCGAATTTTGAAAGATAATACTTTACCCCGCCCTATGTCCACGATGGCCGCTGGTGAACCACGGCAATTGGAGACAACTGAGGAGGTTGCTACCTCCCCGGAACCACCATCTGTGTCACAAGCGACTGATGCCACCAGGGAACTTAATTTCGGAGAGCCTAGTCCTTCATCCCCAGAAAATGCTAACTCATTAGCTCCGTCCTAGATGGCAAGCATATGTTTACTTTTTGCATCTTTTTAATATTTCATTGCGCACGCATTTGTTATTTGCTAATTGCAAGGACTTGAAGATGCCTATCTGCATTTTTCCTCGTATTAAGAGCGATGAGGTCGGTATGCACGACGGCAAATTTCTAATTGACCTGTAATCATTCTTGTGCGAGGTAGGCATATGTTGCTCCTAGAACTGCATGAGGACACCTACCGTATGACCATTGCTTGGTCCAGTCGGCATGCACGGCAGTGCTCGAATTCTATGGTCTACAAGGTACGATATGCCACTCAATTACATGTAATACGGGTGGTTTCTATTTTGCTTCCACCATCAGGGGATGTTCAGGGGCGAATTAGAGTAAACGGTCTTAGAGGTGGTGACTGTGGATCACAGCTTAGAGGTCCCTAGATTTGGAAGTTTGTGCAATCGTGTTTGTAAATAGACTCGTGATAGACCTGTATACTTGGCAATGCTGAAAACGTACGCACCAGCGGTCATGCTCAGGTCCACCCAATTGATGGCTAGCAGGACCTGAATGCACTACCAGAGAGCGCAATGACAAAAAATACTAGTGCCGGGAAAAGGATTTCACGCATGGACAACCAAAATTCCATAACATGAAACGAAGTACTTAGATGGATGAAGCGAAAGGGGATGACCGTCAAGGTCGTTCCGGATGACCTATGGATATGTTGCTACTCTGACGCTCGCTCACGTTAAAAACGTGCCTATAGTGGGACCCGGAACGAGTGGTCCGAATAATGCACGTTCAAAGAGAGTCGAACATTGAGTACCTTGAAGGTGGAATAGAATCGGATTTGGGGATAATGTTTTTTGGGGACCTATTTGTGGTATATTCTGCAGGCAACTATGGCGACAGGAAACTAAAGCCCCGTCACAAATGACGTTTCAT
Source organism: Pleurotus tuber-regium (assembly GCA_014058305.1). Classification (NCBI taxonomy): domain Eukaryota; kingdom Fungi; phylum Basidiomycota; class Agaricomycetes; order Agaricales; family Pleurotaceae; genus Pleurotus; species Pleurotus tuber-regium. The sequence continues at coordinate 1,834,983 of JACFYU010000026.1, read as the reverse complement.
ATTCACACTTTCGAATCTGCTGGAACCCGACTAGTCACGCTCACCGCCCGCATGTCACGCCGCCGCCGTCGTGATATTTTTTGCACGAAGAAACTCCTTGGTGAAGAAGACCGCATCAGGTGAGTTGATCATATAAAAATATGCACGTTGATGTGAACACTCATGACGAGAACGTGGTATTCATGCGACACGTTGGCGGGAGGTGCTAACTATGAAAACATCCAGTCAGATGACTCTTGCAGCTTCAAGCCAAACGTGCGATCACGCATGCCTGATGTGATATGCAGAGCAACATTTAGTGATATATTCCAACCGAGATGTTCTTCGGTGTTCTAAGGGAGAGCACGAACAATGGCGCAAACTGAATCAAAGCTGATGATGTGACTGTGTGACGTCCGTAGAATGAAATATATTGGCCCTGATGTAATGTCCTGATTTGGGAGAGTGACTCGAAATTGTCGCGAGTCGGACTGTTAGTTAGCATTTATAAAAGGCCTTGTTCCCTTTCCACCCTCATATAACCTTCCATCAAGCACGTCCTCTCTCCTCAACCACCATGTTCGAGGACGTCTGTCTCCTCTGCGGGAAGCATCTTCTCGATGATGGGTATGCTCTCTTTCCCCCTTCCCTTTCAGACTACATATCCTTTCACTTCTAGGAGAGCCTACTGCAGCGATGAATGTCAAAATTTGGATTCGGTCTCTCCTTCGATTTCCTCAGCTAGCAGTGCCGTTTCCTCTCCATACCTTTCAGGACACCCTTTGTGCGGCGATATACCTGCGTTGGTCCCCTCTGCACTCGGCTCTGCTTTCGGGGATTACACTACCCGCGATCATTACTCTGCGTCATCTTCCGCCTCATCTACTGCTTGGTCTGTCGTTACAGACGATGATGATATTGACAACCCTGCTTTAAGGTTAGAGAGGGAATACAGCTTTCATGATGGTGACTCCGGCTTCGGTGAGGGGCCTTCCAAGTCCGCCGGCTACCTTGCAACTTTCATGCGAGCTCCAGCCCTGTCATACGCTCGTCGTCCATCAGGGACAAACAACCACTCAACCGTGCCCATTCTACATAGGCGCACGTCCTCGCTTTCCACCACTGAACACGTGCAAGGGGCACCTTGCAGTGCACCCATTCATTGCCCTTCAAGTTGTTCTTCAGCAGACGAAGAAGACTACAGCTCTGATCACAAGCACACTACAGACCATACCGAGCAATCCACGGCAGGCAGGGCTTCGAGGAAGTACAAAGATTACGACAGGACCACCCTCACAAACTCTAAGCCGAAGCGGACTCGTAATCGTGCTAGTCTGCCTGCGTATTTTTCACTGTTACAAGTCAATAGGTCTAGCTCTGATGCACGGTCATCACTTTCTTCGTCTGCGCACACTGTCGCACGGCCTTCCCCGCCGACACCAAAATTACCGCTTGCAAACCTGGCCACTGCCACGGTACCCCATCTATCACCGGAGGGACCATCCACCGCCCATATCTACACTACCCCTCGTGGGCGGAGACGTGAACCAGGAACGTCCCGTAGTAGTCGGCGCTCGGATGCTTCCTTCTCCCGTTCACGCTCTCGGTCCAGGTCTCACAACATACCTGAACCCTCAAAAAGGCCGCCCCGCTCTCGGGTCGACAGCAAGGGTAGTGTGGAGCAGGTCTTTGACTGGTCTTCCATGCTAGTCCCTCGCGGTCGGACATCAGTGAGGCGGAATAGCTCCCCTCCACCCAAAATGATCTTGCCGGCATTTCCTGATGGACAAGGCCGATCTTCCGCACCCTTCGCCACGACGACTAGGACCAGGAGTGGGAGGTCGGACAGTAGGAGGTCAAGGGGCCGAGCACGTCCAGACGAACTTGATGGCTTTGGCACATCCAAAGGTGCACCTGGTTACGGTTATGGCCGGAGTGGGCTGCTAGACCGCGAGCATACTGGATATCGTGCAGTTGGTGAATATCGTTGATACCCATCTCCTAATTTCTTGTTGCTCCAGCTGTCTACGACATCGAATAACGCCACATCCGTAATCCTCATCCAATTAGCGCGTCCATGTAGACCGGATCTTTCTTCAAAAATTTCCAGCATCAATTTTTGCATCGCATCCAAGCCTTTCGTTGTCATTGCAATCGTATTCGTCATGCTATTTCGTCTCAACAATCACCGCATCCCATTTCAGCAAAATATTATTTCACGTCATTTGTTCCGCCGTTCTGCCTTCAAAATGTGCGACGCTGTCCCCAAGGCAATGATATTCTAATTAACACCATCCATACCTACGTTCACCACTCTGGCTCAATGCTTCAATTCGTACGATCTGTTAACAACAAAATATATAGGAGGCCCAAGTTACTCTACACGCTTCTCCTTTCAACTTGACCAAGGCACACCCTCGAATGTAGTCGTATACCTAAACAATAACCAATAATGAAACATTACCGTAGTCCCTTACGGAAGACTGATTCATAATAAGTATGTGGTACTTTTGTGAGTGTAGCACGGGGGGGCTGCGAGGCAATTGTCGCTGAATTTCAGATAGGCCATCAGGCCTCTAGCCGACCGAAAACGTGTTTCTCTCGTTTCCTCCTGACGCCTCCAATGCATGTACATAGCACATCCCTAGATAAGACACTCTTCAGCAGAAAATACAATTGTTGCAACGATTCTAAGGCAATTAAGAGATACCCAATCAGGTATATTTCGTGCGAAATCGAGACACGCGAGAGGAGGAACGCGCAGGATACCCTGAAGTCGCCCTCAGCCTTTCAATCCTTCACCTCCTTCAACAGGCGAGCCATCTCGTCCTCAACTTTTGCTAACAGCGACCATTCGACAAATTGCCCAACATTTTCTCAAGTTGAACCCGTAGTCATCATTGATCCCCCTACTGTTCCACACCCACTGCGGGACTCGTTTCCCCAATCCACTCCTCCCGCTCTGGAACCCGTGCCAACCGCTACCAACAGTAGTTGTACCCTTCGACACGACCCCTCACGACCGTCCATTTCCGAGCCAGTGATCCCTGCAGTTCGCACCAGGTCTGAGCTCGACGAAGCCAGCAGTGGTAGTGACCTGTTCTCTTCAGCCCGAATCGGTACCGCTTTATCGTTTTCTTTTGACTTGGGACACTGACTAATTCTTGTAAATATATTTGATTTTTCGTCACACATCTGGGGTGACCCCATATCTAGGTACTGAGCCACCAAGAGCTAGCAAGCGACAGAGAATTGACAGCCGCAGCTCTACCTCCACCTCGCTTACTGCAATCGATCGGAGTCTACAACAACTCTTTGACCAAAGCCAAGGCAGCATGATGCTTCAAGAATTGGACCAAGACTCTACACTCTCTGTTTCCCCAGAACTCAATAGTCTAGCAGGACCTTCGTCGATTGGCCTAGACGGCAATACGGGTCCTCCGATTTCGAAGAACGGGCTGACTAACGGGAATGGGCATACCGTTGTAGCAATGGCAAATGGCTCTTCCGGCATAGGGAACGGAGTGGGGAATGGTGTAGTAAAGCGGGAAGGCAAGTCAGTAGCGAAAGTCACTCCACCTGGATCGACTCTGTACGATGATTCGACTGTGGACCGGGAGGAATTCATAAGGCTTGTAATACAAAGTCTACAAGATGTCGGATACACGTACGCTTGCCTTGCCACACCCATCAGTCCAGCTTCCTTGCTGAAGTCTTTTATAGAGAGTCGGCTGCAACTCTGGAAGCGGAATCGGGCTATTCTCTTGAGGCCTCAGAAGTCTCGCAGTTCCGTCAATATATCCTTGAAGGTCAATGGAATAAGGCTGAAGCTGCGTTGATGCACTTGGGGGTAGTCGACGAAGAGGGGCTCTTGGTAATGAATATTTCCTTAGTCTTGTCAGACGTAACTAACGTCTCATCTAGGATGCAAGGTTCTTAATAAGCCAGCAGAAGTATCTTGAGCTGCTAGAAGCTCAGAAGACCACTGCTGCTCTTTATGTCTTGCGCAATGAAGTTGCTCCTTTGAATGTCGATGCTGAACATCTTCATACATTATCGAGGTATTTCCTTTTGTTAATTTTGACCCGCGATTTCTCAATTGAGCCTTATTGCAAGCCTTATTATGTGCTCCGAAGCTGAAGACTTACGGCGAAGAGCTGGTTGGGACGGTGCGGCTGGTTCCTCCAGGCGACAATTACTTTCGAATCTCCATAGTAGGTGTGCTAACGTATATTATCTGTGTCAAAATAACACCTGTATATGTTCAGGATACATACCATCATCCATCATGATACCACAGCGGCGCTTTGCCACGCTCCTCCATCAAGCGCTTTCATATCAGCGTCAGCGCTGTGTCTACCACAACTCACCCCCAAATTCAACCAACTTCTCATTATACATGGACCATCAATGCGACAAGGAAGCGTTTCCCAGGGTTACTACGACTATACTGCAAGTGCACGAAGATGAAGTATGGAATCTGGAATGGAGTCATGACGGCCTTCACTTGGCGAGTGCCAGTAAGGACAAAACAGCAATCATATGGAGGGTTGGGGTATGTCAATTGCAACTTGTTTTTACCCTGTTCAGATAGCAAGGGAACTCATATACTTTACTTCTTCAGCCCGAATCATCGCCGAATGCACGGGAATGGAGTACACACTTGGTGTTACGGGACCATCAATATGCCGTGGGATGTCTAGCCTGGTCGTTGGATGACTCAATACTTCTCACAAGTGCAGAACAAATCATCAAACTATGGAACACAAAGGTGATATTTCCAATTTCAACGCCATATGCGACCAAAGAGTGATTGTTGGGGTACTCAGACAGGCGTATGTATCCGGACGATCGATGCTCATTCTGATGTGGTCACTGCACTCGCATGGCTGCCAGACGATTCGGGTTTTATCTCAGGCAGTTTGGACCGTAAGGTCATCCAATGGGTACGTAAAACGTTTCTTTTGTAAACTCAGGAAAGCGCAGCATTGACTTACCCTCTCGTCCCTTCGTTTCCCATCTGGTCGTCTATTTTTGCTTCGATGCATACAGGACAGAGAAGGGATCCAGCGCGACAGTTGGGGCGCTACGGCCATCCGGGTAACTGATCTCGCCGTGACTCCAGACTTCACACGTCTTGTGACCATTGGCATGGATTATATACCGCCCCATTCGGTGACAGTAATTGATGTCAACCCTTCGAGGCTTGGTGGTGCGAGTGCCCATGTCGGCGACACCAACGCAAACACGCCTCCGGCAGGCGCAACTAATAGAGCACGTTCGGATAACCGGATGATTATTTATGATCTAGCCTCGAAGCAATCAGAATCGTATGTCGGTTGTCCTTTGATCGACCCCTTTAAGCTACACCCTCCCACTGTTACCCTAACTCTGTTATTTACTTATTCTGCTTTGACAGTTCCATACGTCTGGAAGGCGAACTCACGAGCGTCAAGATATCTCAGAATTCGCAATATGCGTTGATAAATCACTCCCCGGACGTGAGAGCTTTACTTCGTCGTTAGTGTCCTCTCCTCTCACCGTCTGCTGCGCCTGTTTATAGGAAATACACCTGTGGGATCTCCATACTGGACGACTCACTCGCAAGTTTACCGGTCAACGCCAGGGTCGGCATGTCATCCGGAGCTGCTTTGGAGGCATCGAAGGCAATTTCGTTGTTAGCGGGAGTGAAGGTTTGCACTAAAGTCCTACTTTTCTTGAGGCATTCCACGGCATTGACTTTATCCTATTTGCATGGGTTTTTTCCTACTATAAAAAGACGGTAACGTGTACGTATGGCATCGAGACACAGGGACACTCCTTGAAGTACTCTCTGGTCATGGTGAAGGGAGCGTAAACTCGGTTGCGTGGAACCCAAGAAATGAACGGATGTTTGCCTCATGCTCCGACGACAGGACCATACGCATATGGGAGGCGGTTCCTTTTCATGACGAACCACACTTTGACACCTCTGTTCAGCCCGTGCTAGGCTCGGGCTATTCCTCTACTGTACCCACGGGCAAGGGTAAGGGAAAGCTACGACCACACCGGGACGAGGATAGCGGGGAAACAATCTCGAGGACTTCAGGTACAGGAAGATTGTAAAGTCTCGAGGAATTCTTTGCTCCAATTTTATCATCGCTTTCGTACGCATTGCATTCAGTAATATCTACACTCACACCACTTACCCACCTTTTCCTCAACGCTCATTTAATGACTCGACGGTTTATTTTGCATCGCTAGATTGTTACAACAGCATTTGTATTACGCATTCCTATTTGACAGTTGAGAATATTGTGCATCTGATGGATTAAGCCCGTCCATAATAAGCGGTCACTATTGATCATAGTTTTAAGCACCTTCGAAAAAACAGGGGGTTGACATATGGAAACCCGGAAGTAGGGTACAACTATATGCTTTTTCTAACTCGCCTGCTGCAATTGTCGTTCACAATGTCGCTTGCCAAAGTACAATTGCATCCGTTATCAACTGATAGGCAATACACTGGTGAACCACACTAACGGTAGACCTCGGCCTTGGTGCGTGGTATTTCTCTTGGTCCCTCAATTGATCATTACGGAACCTTTTCATCTTACAAATGGCCTATGGCAGCTTGCATATTTTGCATGCACTGCTGTGAGTTTGGGCGCTTCATGACCGGCAAATAATGCAAGATATCGTACTTTATACCAGAGTCATTTAAAGTCTGAGATGGATTAAAAAGGTTCCTTGTTTCATCGGCCACCGAATGTTTCGCAAAGCTGGAACCAGATTGCGATGTGGTATAAATCTAGCGGACAGTCATCGTTTACACATGGCTAGCAACAACCCAAGGAAGTAAGAACGTACTTTATTTTTCCCGCCATGAGTAAGTCTATCTTCATGTAGCCGATGACTTGCTTCGGTTACGGAGAAAGGTGAGCCTCGTAGCCCACATTGGAAACAACAAGGTATATTTTCTCCGCGGCTATATTTATCCGTCCCTCTGTCTCATTGTGATGGGACTATTAGCCGTATTTATAGACATTTTGCGTCCCGAAACAAGGGAAGAGATGCGCATTAGTATGACGCTCAACGTGGTGTCATGTAAGGCGGGTGTCGGCTGACTCAGAGGATCGCTGAACCGGTGGATTCAAGGGCAGCCGATGAGACAAGGGAGCTAAGGTTGCTATCATGGAGATACTTATAAATATAATTGCAAAATTCTAAGTAGGACTTACAATGTAATCTACATCAAACGCGAAGTACAGATAAATCCGATACATGGCAGCGAGACAAAGTAATAAACATGAGACTGCAGGGTGATAGTTGATGGGTAGATTTGACGGAAGAGAATAGTCTCAGATTGAATGCCTGAATCGGCGCTAGCTATCAGCGTGCCTGAAATTGAGGATGGAGAAAAGTGCATGAGGAGATAACCGTATACCAATTATTTGGTTCGTTGAGAATAAGCACGATGTTTGGGCATAAAGAGGGCGGATGACGGATCCCGTTTGGCTGGAGTCTTTATTCGAGGTGAGGAGGGAGTAGGAACAGCCTGGGAGATACCAGCAGAGATGAGGGGAGATTTTTGTGGAGATGATGGCGTACATGGCGGAGGGCATGGCGAGGATTTGATGAGAGCAGGGCAGGAAGTATCATCATTCTGCCGTGCATTGGATGGCAAAGCAGCTGAGCTAGGTGGGGGTCGGATATGCCGCACAGTTGTCACAGTCACTCGGCTGGAAACCTGCGACGAGGGGGCAGGCAAAAGTCGAGATTTTGAACCGGGGGGTACTATATGGTAAGACTTCCCCGTAGACATAGGCGGAATCGTACGCATTGTGTACATGGACCTCTGCAGCTTTGAGGCCTCTGATTTAGTCTTTTGGAATAAAGTCTTAGGTTGCGGACTGAGTCCCCCTGGTAATATTTTGAGCGAAGCAATACCACAATTTGCATCAAAGGAATCGTACATGGACGAGAACGCTTCATAGGAGGAAGACGATCAGTAATTTTTACTTCTCTTTCCTTTTTCCTATCTTCGGCCTCTAAGCGCTGCTTGCGCATTTTAAAGCCAACTTCTTCTAGTCGACGAGCTTCCGCCTCACGAAGCATCTACAACGGTTAAGTAAAGAAGAAGTATATGCATTGCTTGAACATACAAAGAATTGTATCCTCCAGCATGCTGGTTCACTCTGCTTTAATTGTTCTGCAGCTAAGGGGTAAGTCCTGAGACATAGCGCCTGCCATATATCTGGTCATAAGGAGAAAGTAAATGAGTATATGTCACTGATAATATAGAACTTTACATACCCTGCGTCCCTGTTTTAAAAGACTATGCAAACGCCATGAGTAAGAACGTGCTCAGAGAAATGGGAGTAAGGCACGAACCGGCGTAGCGTCTTCCAGCCTTTGAAGCGTTGTCGCATCACATTGGTCTAAAACAGGCTTCACAACCTCAAAACGCAGAGCGCTTCCAAAGCTTGGGATAGCTATCAGGCGTAAAAATTTGCTTTAGCTGCACTCAAGGAGAAGTAAACTATGGCCACTCACAATCGATATTCGTGATAGCAACTATTATGTCGGACTAAGACTTAGTCATTCTATTTTCTGTTGATATTACTCACCACGCTGGCAATACTGTACAAGGCTGGGGACTCGGTGGATGGAAGCCTCAACCGAAGAATTCATGTCGAATCAAGGACTGCGCTGGGAGGCAGGTGTATCGATAGATATTGCCACTAATGATCATGGCGCGCAGCCACCTGTACTATTCCCACGCTTTGTATGAAAAAATCCATTTCAATTTCTAACTCCTCGAAGCATAGGGGTAAATATTAATATTCGCCGGCTTGAATAGTTATTCCTTGTCGTCCCGGGATTTGGGTTTCCATTATTTCAATCCACCACAACCTCCGACGGACGAAGAGCTATGGCTCCAGTTGTAAACCTGGATATCTCTGCATTCATCGTATACCTTGTATTGGTGACTTTTCTTTTGCGAACATATCTCGCCCTAATTGCATCCTTATCAGGCGAGGACATGTGTAAATCTGACCCAGAACAAAGGACCCTTCGGAAATCCAACTACGCTCGCTCAATGACAGTGCTAACCAAAGGACCGGTTTCTGACATCAGCTGCGATATCTTATTTGTGATGGCTTCCCCAGGGAATACACGGAGGTATATGATATGATAACAAATATTCCAACGTATGTTCTACTCCTTGACGAACCACTTCCCCTCACCATTTCCACATTGTGCCTACACCGGTCGGTGACCTTCTGAAGCGAGAGAACCCCTTCATTCCCGAATGACCGCATGTTTAGGCTTTCCTTATACGATATGTGTTACCAAATTCTCGTCTTGACTGCTATCACGGATATTGGCGAGACCTCCAACGACGCAGGAGGTGTACGTATCTTGATGTACCGCCGCAGATTCAGGACTCTATGTATCTCACGGGCGTGTCTTGTGGCTCCCGAGCTGAACATATATAAGAAGTGAAACATCTTCATGTGGGTGAACGTATAGTCCAAGGACAACATGCAATCAGCCACTCATCCTCGACTTCACGTTCGAGATATGCGTGATGCACACACAGTCCTTGAAGCTGTCCGCCTAGGTTTACTGAGACCCGTGACTCGTCGATTGAATGAGATGGAACGCTCAATGCATATCCGCTCAGGAGCGATTTTTGTATGGGAGGAGAGCGACGAGGAAGTTGGCCTCAAACGATGGACAGGTGATTTTCCTTGTAGTTTGGATGACGGTAGCTAATCATTGCTCTACCCTAGATGGTCGGGTATGGAGCCAGTCAAGAATGCGGGAGGTTAGTACGCATTTTTACAAAAAAGCACCATCATTTTAACGACCTCACTTTACAGCCTTATCTTTTTTATGACGAGAAACTACCAGGAGAGCAGGACAATGAGCCACCGAAGTGAGTTGTCCTGCAAAGCCAAGATTAGAGATGTTGAATCTATATCATGTTACTAGATCCCCAACGTATCGATTCGTCGATGGTGTAAATCGTGGTACACCCGTCTCATCTGCTATGTCACATCATGATCGCAGTGCGCGCCTCCCTGTGGGTTTGATAAAGCAAGCCTATTCAGCTTGGGTGATAGTGGCGCCGGGCGCACGGCCGAGAAAGTGGCACCTAACGGCGTACTTCACCTACGCTGACCTGCCGAACATACCGACTCCTGATAAGGATCCGGTCCTAAGAGGAATAACCGTTCCAAGTGGTATATACCGCAGCGGAAAAATCAGGTCAAAAAGTGGGGACGAAGAAAGCATGTCAGAGTATAGCGGATCCCTGTCGACGACGCCTTCTGGTCCAACTCGAGCTAACTCGTATCAAACCGACCGTATGCTGCCGTCACTACATTCGACGGTTGGAAATCATGGGGGTCATCCGATGCAACCCCCGAAGCATGGTATAAGGCTGCCGGAGGACCAGCGACTGATCGAGATGCTAAATTCGCGACTGGTACTATAGAACATAGTCTATTATCAAATTGCTTGGGGTATTTCAGGGACTTAGTGTATAATTCCTATACTGTTGCTTGGGGTATATGTGAAGATTATTTTATGAATCACACATTAGTAGATGCAAACGGCACCTCAACCACTATCTCAGTCTTCTTCATCAGAGAGAGCATCCGAGGCGTTCTGTGCTTTTTCTTGAGCCCTCATAGCCCCAACGATATCGTCCGACTCTCCCTTTTGAGCTGCTAGTCGTTGCCCTACGGTCCGGGTTAGTGATATACTCCATGGAGTGGTGACGCGACATACGAATTAGAGTATGAATAGCTTCTTGAGTACGTCGATCTAACCGCGCAAGTTTCTTTTCCATCTCTCGCTTGAGATCCCAATTAGCTCGTTTCGGAGCGATATTGAAAACGTCCTTGGTGCAAACTGTCATCAATAGGAATCAGTTTCCATAGAACCACCGTCCTACAAGTTCTTGGGCCCGCCTTTCCTCATCCTCAGCAATGATTTTCTCAGCAAGCCCTTCTACGTTCTTCTCAACTGTATCCTCCATATTTGCATCGTCGTCTGCATTGTGCTTGCGAAGTGTACGTGATACAGGATCAAAATTCCTTGCTTTGAGGACAGGTTGGGCGTCGCTGCCTCATTTTGATGTCAAATTTCCACAAGAATGGGGGACCAGGGAAGATACACACCTGCCTTCGTCAGCTTCTCCGGCTTTACGCTTCCTCAACGCCAGAAGTCTAGCCTTTCGTTCTTCCGAAGCCTTTGCTAAGGACATTCTTGGGTTTGAGTTGGGCGTTTGAGCTCTATAGTGCCAAGTCTTGAACAGAATATATCACGAGAGTGGCGTAGATAATTGTGATGACTAATATTACAGATCGAGAAGGGCGCGTCGACGCGCCTGGTGAATTGACTGATGAACTTTCAAAATGCGTGTCTCCGCTCTATCCAACAATTGTTTCCTAGGCTTCAGCCAAGGTCCCGATACATCAGCATAGTTACATCAAAGCAGCTCAATCTTGAAGAGTTCACTCCCGATGTGATACGGTATATTATACCTATTTCTTGACGTTTAGCCGCTAAGGACTCTTTGGTAGGAACTTCTCTATCATCGCACATATTGGTAAGTCAGAGTCAGCATAGAGAGAAGAGGTAGACTCATCATTGATTATAGATCACGGAAAATCTACGCTGGCGGATAGGTGAGTTCCTACGCTATTTTGCTCGGTTTCTATCTCATTGTAGTAAGGTTATTAGAAGTATGTATATCGACCCCGCAATCAGTCGATAATACTCATCCATGCACCTGAAGATTACAAGTACAATTGCAACACGGGGTAAGAATGAGCAAGTACTAGACAAGCTAAAAGTAGAGAGGGAAAGAGGCATCACAGGTTTGCACCCTTATGTTAACTGCAAGCGCAGCTGACCATGGTATCCCCTTGACTAGTGAAGGCGCAAACAGCTAGGTTATTCTCCAAGTATTTCAGCCGGTTTCCGGTCTCATGGTTTGTCGACAGTATGGTGTATAAGCTAGATGATCACAAATACATGCTTAACCTGATCGATACTCCCGTGCGTCCTTTCTTGCCTGTGCCTGTGATTCATACTCAAAACCTCAAAGGGTCACGTTGATTTCGCCTGGGAGGTCTCACGGTCTTTGGCTGCATGCCAAGGGGCTTTACTTCTGGTCTGAACCATCGCCATTCGACTATCCATCTAGTTGACCTTCGGCTACCCAGGTCGATTGTAGTCAAGGTGTCCAAGCTCAGACCATCTCCGTGTACCATAATGCCAAAGATCGTGGGTTGACTATCATACCTGTACTGAATAAAGTACGTTCTTCTCATTGTTATGTTAAACATCTTCTGACTCATGCTAGATTGACCTTCCAGCTGCGCAGCCAGATAGAGTTGTAGCTCAAATGCAGGCCACTTTCGGCATTGACCCTTCAGGTGTAATTCCCATATCTGCAAAAACTGGTAATGGTGTTATGGAGGTCCTACGTGCTATTGTAGAGCGGATTCCTCCCCCTTCTGGGAGTGCATCAGCGCCATTTAAAGGCTTTCTCTTTGATTCCTTGTAAGTACCAACCCTTTGGTAGCGTGATCTCTTCTCACAGATGTCAGTTACGATCGATATAGAGGTGTGATCTCGCTTCTCAACGTAAAGGAAGGTACTCTTCGTGTTGGTAAGTCCTCAGCCTTGTTTTCAAAGTGACTATTGGCATAAGCACACGCCCAGGGGATAAAATATCGTCCGCATACACGCGCAAGAAATATGACATTATGGAATTAGGGATCATGCATCCTGAGGAAATGCCTATGGCAGCACTGTACCCTGGCCAGGTCGGTTATATGGCTTGTAATATGAAGGAACCAACCGATGGTGAGTTAGGCTCATAAACAGTCTGACTATACTCAGTGATATTACCACCTCTAGCACATGTCGGCGACACTCTTTTCCGGGTTGGACAGACGGTGGAACCCATACCGGGGTTCAAACCCGCAAAGCCTATGGTGTTTGCTGGGGTGTATCCTGTAGATTCGAGTGACTTTCCCAAGCTAGAAGAGTCGATTAAAAGAGTATGGGCTAGAGAATTTACTAATGTGAATGGCTCACCGACATGATGCCAGCTAACGTTAACGGATCGCAGCGTTTCAGTCCAAAGAGAATCCTCTTCGGCTCTCGGTCAAGGTTGCCGACTTGGGTTTCTGGGAACTTTACATATGGACGTTTTCCGCCAACGACTCGAGGATGAATATAACGCAAACGTGATCATCACCGCCCCCACTGTTCCATATAAAGGTTTGACTATCCACACGAGTCAGAATCATGCTCTTATTGATCGGTCATTTAGTTGTTTATAAGGATAAGGAAGTCATTGTCAGCAATCCAACTGACTTTCCCGATGTCACAGACACAGCGTCCAAGGTTAAGGAAATACAAGAACCTACGGTTAAAGCTTCCATCATTGTTCCCGAGCGTGAGTCTTGCGTTCTTGTGTGTGTAAACTTGCTGACTGTACTATCCAGTGTATTTTGGAGACATGATGGATCTTTGCTTCTCACACCGCGCCGAAGATTTGGAACATCGTTACCTTGACACGAGTGAAGGTTCCTCGCGAATGCTCCTAACATGTATTCTTCCTTTGAGCGAAGTCGTTACCGACTTTTTCGATCAACTAAAGAGTCGTAGCTCTGGATTTGCCAGCTTTGAGCAAGTACTTCAGTTGAATGCCCTATCATTGACGCTTACTACTTCACAGTTATGAAGATGCTGGATATAGGAAAAGCGATCTAGCTAAGGTACCTCTCACACGCCCGTCATGATATATACATAGACGCGAACGACTCAAATTCTGTTCAGATGGTGTTTCTCCTAAACTCTAAACCGGTGGATGCCTTGGCCCTCATTGTTCATCGTTCAAATCAAGATTTTGTTGGAAGGGCATGGGTCAAGAAGCTTCGTGAGTGCCCCGCCAATTGAATGGCCTGGTTGATGATGTAAACTCTATGTACCGCATCAGATCGTGTAATTCCTCGGCAACTATTCGAGGTTCCCATTCAAGCAGCAATCGGGAAAAAGATTGTTGCTCGTGAAACACTACCGGCAATGCGCGCCGATGTCACTGCAGGTCTATATGGTGGTAATGGTGACAGGCTTAGTTTGTTGCGAGTCCTACTGATCCTCACTTGCTAGGGCACTACGAGCGTAAGATGAAGCACCTGGAAAACCAGAAGGAGAGCAAGAGGAAAATGAAACGCTTGGGGGTAGTCAATCTCCCACAAGAAGCCTTCTTCGATATATTATCGAGATCTAAGTAATCCGATTGCTGAGCCACAGGTCTCGCGACAATCCCGTTCACACTTTCATTAAACCTACAACTCGATGTCCTCGTCGTCATACGTTTCTTTGATTAGCCTGGATTCTTCATGAGAAGAGCTACTCAGGAGGACGAAACATCGCTTACCGATATATTGAAGAAGGAGGGTGGTCACCACTATTTCATAGTCAGTCTGACGTGAATGGGGAATAATAGGTACAATCCTCACTAGTTGGTTATAAATACATCTATTAGTTCAGGACGAACATAGTCATAATAGGGATTCACGACATCAACTTTGTCCACTAGGTCGCCTTCTTCGAAGCCCAAAACATTGCTGGGATCACCGAAATCAAGGGCTCCATATTCGTGATATAGGTTCCATAAAGGAGTGAACTTAAATTGTCCGGCGCAGACTACGATTGGTGTGCTATGTGCCCGAGCAGCTGTCGCTGCTAACAGTGATCCTGTCACCGCGAACATCCCGCCATTTGCAAGAATCGCGTGCGCGCCGATGATTACCTTGTTGACCCGAGACATCAATGCAAATATCGAAGAGTCGGGTACTAGAAAAGTCGATATCCCGGCAGCAGATAAGGCCTGAGCCATATCATGGCCATTGTACCTGAAGACATGTGAGAATATAAGTGTGGTTGAGCGGTTGCAGGAGACCAACGATGGTGCCGTTTCAGCTACAATGACAGTATAGTTTCTATGATGAGCTGCTGACTTGAGGAATGCTTCCACTGTTCGTGACATTCCAAGTGTGAGTATGATTTCACTGGAGCTAAGCTCAGCTCGTTACTCGCACTTTGTCAATAAAACTCACTCTGAGTGAACATGATCTTTCGCATTTTTGGATACGTTATCGTACACCGTTTCCAGTTCATCCAGTACGTCCTGTATAGCCTCCATAAGGACAGGCTTGAGCCCTTTTGCGAATGAATCTGGATCATCGGGATCGTTCTCTTTGAGAGGCTGTTTATTGTCTGATGATTTGAGGGCAATATTCTGTTTTCGAGGTTGGCCTTGGACAAGAAACTTGGAGATGGAGAAGGTGCCACGAGGTTGAGTTGAAGCGGTGCCACCCGCCGCGGTATGATACTCCTCTCTTATATGGTGTAACACCTTACGTACGGTATTCCCGACAGTATGTTCTGAAGCATAAGATTGAATGATGTAGTGACAAAGATAGTCAATGACAACAACCTTTCGGCTGAGCCTCAACCAATTTACGACCTGCATTCCGGATGATCTCTACCAATTGATCGATGTTGGAGAATCGCGCTTTAGAAACGACCTGTCTAAGAACCAAGAGCGTTTCTAATGCAGCAGCTCGGGAGCCCACGATCTGCCTGTAGGTCCAAGTTGCAGAGGGGGATAGGTAACTAGGGATCAGTCGAACCTTCTTTTCAGCTTGGCAGCGAGGTTATCTACAAGTCTTTGTGTGGACGCGCTATACACTTCAGGGGCCATGGTGAGATAGAGATTGGGTTGAAAATGAGGTTTACAGCGTTGAGTCATTGATTATGATTAGATCACAGGCGTTAAGATAACGAATAGCGCCCGAGTTTACAACTTGGATCAGCGGCTGAGAGTGACAAAACAAACTCGTAGCTCGTCTGTCATGAAATCATCCATACAAATGCTACGAATAAGTGATAACCCGGAAATACAAGTGCCGGTACGGTTATCATACTACTCCATCTTAATCGAGAAACCGTATATACCTTTACATTGAGCGACAATCATCATGTCAAATTTCTACATTCCTAACTCCACGCTAGGTATTAGTTCTCTTATTGCTGCGACGGTTTAACGGGTTCAAGTAAGGGTGGCCTGTCTACGTGAGCAGCGCTAGTGAAGAACACTGTGTAGAAGGAACCATCGCCCTGGAATTATATGATGTAAATGCTAATCCATAGCATATGAGAAGTACTCACAATCATGAAGTTCGGGAAACCAGGGTCAAGCGGTGCAACACTCTCGAGTTCCGCAATTTGCTCTTTGCTAAGTGTGATATCTAGCGCTTCGACATTGGCCAAAAGGTGCTCAACCTTGCGGCCACCGATAATAGGGAATACGAATGGTGTCTTTTGCATTAGATATGCAATTGCAACTATCCAAGCCAAGATCAGGAGTGATCACGGAAATTGTTGGACTTCGGGGTAACATACCGGCAGTGATGTGTTTGGCGCCCACTTCCTTAGCCACCTTTTCCAATGCATGAGACATTTTGACCTCAGCCTCTGTTCGCTCCCATTGAGGGCCACCCAGGGTGCGGCCCCCCTCTCCGGATTCTTTTCTGCGCTTTTCTTCTTCGTCGGAACGAAGCTTCCCACCAGCGAGAACGTTCCACGGGGCTAACGCGAGACCTATCGGAGAGAAAAATTAATTGGTGCTGAATACTCACTCCAATGACACATACCCTCAGATCGAGCCATGGGTATAATGTCTCGCTCGAAAGAACGTTCCATGATATTCCAAGCTCCTTGGTATATAGAAAATGGTGTCTTCCCGTGATCACGAGCGTATTGGTTGGCCTTGGAAACAACCCATGCAGGCATATCAGACGCGCCCTATGGCAGACTTGAGTTGCAGGAAATATATAAATATCATAAAATACAAATTAACTCACAAGGTAGAGAACCTTTCCTTGGACCACGAGGTTATGCAGACCATTCATTACCTCTGCAATGGAGGTCTCGTAATCCCACCAGTGAACGTAGAAGATGTCGATATATGTTGTACGCAGTTTCTTCAAGCTGTCTTCTAGACTGAGACGCATGCTTTTGACGTTGTTACCAACGTAATTCACTTTGTATTTGATAGTTTCATCTGCGCGCTTGTACATCGTCGTATACTAGGCAGCAAAAGAGGGTCAATTAGAATTCCATCTTTGTAAAGTCCTGTATACCTTGGTCGCGATTACAAGCTGGTCACGAATGCCACGCTTCTCAGCCCATTCACCAATGAAGAGCTCCGATGTCTCATCCTGACTAGAGATAGCAAATCACGTCAAAGCCACAAATGAAGAAATATGAACGTACTAGTTATTGGATGTATCGATGAAGTTGCCACCGTTATCAAAGTAAGCATCGAGCAGCTTGAAGCTCGATTCCTTATCCATAGCTCCCATGCCGAAAGCATCCCATTTATCACCGATACTCATGGCTCCGAGCACCAAAGGCGAGACATGTATGCCTGCATTCGGAGATAGTAGCCTGTATCGACCAAGCTTAGTTGCTGGCGGAGGAGGAGGAGCCCAAAGCGACATGGTAGCGAATGAATTGATACGTTTGAGATTGAGATGGCCTGCGTAGGATGCATAGTCGTTGTAGTAGGCTCTTTATACAACTGAGCTGAATCGCCAATTATTTCGACCCGTGGTATATTCCTCACTGTTGGTGATATCATGTGAGCCTTTTGTCACAATGAATATCCTTCTACCACCGTGCGAACTTTCGAAACCCGGGGCCGATTCTGGGGTTCCGAGGATCCAAGTACCAGGCCCCGGGTCAATCACTGAGGTCAAGCTACAGACAATCTGAACTTGGAAGTAAACGTCTCGCAGTGCTCAAACTCAGCAATCGTTCACTATGCAACATATCTATACACCTAGTGCTATCAGAACCGAGGTAGTTATATTCACTCAGTGACATGCCAATCGAGCCTGTCTGCCCACTTAGGCAGAAGCTCCGAGATTTGTTCGACGTCTTTGTCTCCACGACCAGATAGGCACTGAGAGAGATCATGTTGACTGCTGTCTAAAGTAGTAATCAGAAGACTTACGATGACGATATCCGAGTCCTTGGGCATAGTTTTAGCGAGACGAACACCTTCCCAGATGGCATGGGAAGATTCCAGGGCTTCCAACAAGATCAATAAAAGAAATCGCTACCGACAAGTCTTTACTTACCAGGTATAATACCTTCCATTTGTGTTAATATGCGGAAGCCCCTCAGCGCTTGTTCATCCGTAGCGACTACGTATTCAGCGCGACCAGAATCTTTCAGATAAGCATGCTCTGGCCCTACACCTGGGTAGTCGAGTCCAGCACTGATAGAGTGCGTTTCAATAATTTGCCCTGCCGACGACTGGAGGATATACGTTCGTACACCGTGAAGAACACCTGGATTACCCTTGGACAAGGTAGCGCTATGACGATCGCCGTCAAGACCTAGGGACAGCACTTAGATCGGGATCCTCTGGACAGTGAGCAGCTACTAACCTTCTCCACCGGCTTCAACACCTATGAGGCGAACAGATTTGTCTGGAATAAAATCGAAAAACGTTCCAATCGCGTTACTGCCACCTCCAACACATGCAACTACCGCATCGGGTAACTTGTTCCTCGCTTCTTTCATCTGCTGCTTGATCTCCTGGCCAATAACCTTTTGGAAGTCCCGCACAAGTGTAGGGAATGGATGGGGTCCGATAGCGGATCCTACTAGATAGTGGGTGGTGGCAAGATTGGTCACCCAATCCCTCATAGCCTCGTTAACCGCGTCCTTTAGTGTACATGAGCCAGAATGAACGGGTATGACCTAGATAGCTACGATAAGGACAAGACGCGATGAAAAGTATGCATTATTAACCTTGCCACCTAGCATGCGGATTCGGAAAACATTTAAGGCTTGTCGTCGGACGTCTTCGGCACCCATGTAGATGACGCATTCCAGGCCAAACTTTGCACATACAGTGGCGGTGGCAACGCCATGTTGGCCAGCACCGGTCTCTGCTATTATCCGCTTCTTGCCTATGCGACGTGCGAGAAGAATCTATGGCATATGAATGTCAACCGGGGGTATATAACTGCTCCAAAAGTGACGCACTTGGCCAATGGCATTATTGATTTTATGCGACCCGGTATGGTTCCTACATAGCATTATAACCGGGTGTGGTAAGGAGATGAAGAAACTTACAGATCTTCTCGTTTCAGCCAAATATTGGCCCCACCAGCGTGCTTGGTGAGATTTTCCGCAAAGTAGAATCCGGATGGTCGGTTCATATATCCGTAATGGCTCCGGAACTCCTTCCAGAATTCGGGATCGGCCACTGCGGTCTTGTGTGCCTCTTCCAATTCAGCCAAACAGTCGACGAGTGACTCTGGGACATATTGTCCACCGAATTGCCCAAACCTTGCAGGTAGGACTGTCTCCGTAACCGGGTGGGACGGAGCTGAGTCTCTGTTGACGTTGACAACAGGAGATATGAGACGAGCTTCTTCAGCTAATGGCGACCGAACCCTTGGAGCTGCCTCCTTTTGAGTAATTAAACGACAATAGTCTTCCACTTTGGCAGGAACTTCATCCAACGGCGAATTTTTAATGATTGTAACAAGCCGACTGCCAATGACCACACCGTCGGCGCCTGAATCTCCAACAAAGTTGAAGTGATCTCGATTGGCGACCCCAAAACCAACAGCAATGGGAACGGACGCGTATTGTCGGACACGAGCTATAATGTTGGGTAAGTAGCTGTTCATTGCAACTTGATCAGAGGACCCGGTAACGCCCATCTATTTTGTCGATCAGCATATAAATGCAGCCAGACGAATATGGCCGACCTTTGAAACAACATAGATGAAAGTATCCGCAATAGTAGACAAAAACTTGATACGATGGAGAGTGGTTGACGGTGCAATCAATGGTACATAAGACAAGCTATGAACATCCGCTTAGCTTTAGGCATGCCTTGTGAAGATATGTATTACTCACTTGTTCTTGGCACATTTTTCTCTAAACGTGAGTGCTTCCTCGGGGGGTAGGTCAACCATAATGAATCCATTAGCCCCTGCTTCTCTTGCATCTTGAATGGCCTTATCTTCACCATACGCAAGCATAGGGTTATAGTAGCCTATCATAGTCTCAGCCATAATCTGGGATCGATGAGATAGGAGTATCTTGCCCATAAGTAGCACCGGTGCCGTCAGTCCATGACTACGGGCTTCCCGTAGTTGTCCCAACACGGTCGGATAGTCGATATCATTTTTCAATGCAGCCTAGACATGACGGTCATACAGATGGGAGGGGCTGAATAGGATGGACGAACAGTGTTTGACTCTTGGATCGCAGGCCCATCGGCTATGGGGTCGGAGAAGGGGATGCCCAACTCTATGATATCTGCACCACCCCTCTGCATAGCGAGCAAGATGGAAACTGTGGCATCTTTGGTAGGGTAGCCAGCGGTCACAAAGGTCACCAACGCTGGTTCCCCCTAAGGCCCGTTAGAAGGGAATCGGTCTGCAACATAATGCGGAGAAATACCTCATCATGCTTTGCCTTGAAAACCTGTTTAATGGCATCCATGTGTGTAAGGAGAAATCGGAGAGTTGAAGTTGGAGGTCGAGCATTTGCAATATAAATCTTTGACCCATTACTATCTTTAGATCGATCACTCACAAATGAGTCAAAGTCATGTGCTGGCGCGCGCTTATAGGGGTCACTGCACTAGGCTGAGTTTCTCCGGCGGTTCGACATTTGTCCACCATGGAACCATCTCAGTTGACTGATGAATCCAGAGTTCTCATCATATACACAGGTGGTACTATTGGCATGCTTGTCGGACAGCATGGCTATGTTCCGGAGCCATATTTTCTTACAGAAACCCTGCGCAGCCAGACGCGTTTTCATGATCCTTTACAAGATTCGCTCTTCTCAAACGCTGCTTCTGTGCAAGGCTTTCGTCAATGGAGCAGTGGCAGTGGTAGATCCAGTCCCCTCGCTCCGGAGTCTACCGTGCATCACGCCCACCAGCCAACTCTACTGGTGCGATCATCTCGTCCAATAGGTTTTCCGACGGCGCTCGTTCCAAATCAATTAGATAATAGAGACCAGCCTACTTGTACCCAGGTCTCCGAAAACGTATTCGAAGCATATCTTCCAAGTCTCGTAACGCCCAGGACAACTATTGCGGGCAGCACTAAACGTATAAGATACGCCGTTTTAGAGGTTCGTGGTTCGTAAATAGCAAACACCATATTCATATTGAACTACCGATATCACTACGCCGGAAAATAGTGGAACCCTTTACTAGATAGCAGCAATATAGAAATAGAGGGTAACAGGCTCTAGCCCAATCTATCCATAGCTTTTTACCAATCACCAGACTACTTGCTCAGATTGGATACGCATTTCCACTGAAATCGAACTCAACTATCACTACGATGCTTTCGTGATCTTGCATGGTACAGACACTATGTGCTATACATCAAGCGCGCTCAGTTTTCTCCTTGAGGACCTTGGCAAGACAGTGGTACCTTCCGATTTCTACCCGAATCGAGTGAAAGACGCTAATTCCGCTAGATTCTGACTGGGGCACAAATACCCCTCTCCCAGCTTCGAAATGATGCGGTTGACAATCTCATGGGTGCCTTGACCATTGCAGGTCGCTATATTATACCTGGTATGAGAATTGTTGTTACGTTCGAGTTGGTTTACTATTATTACATTGAGAACAGAATGTTGCCTGTATTTCAACCACACGCTCTTCAGGGGGAATAGGGTGTCCAAAACTTCATCTTTCGACCTCAGTGCCTTCAGCAGTCCTAATTTTCCCCCTTTGGTCGATGGTAAGCCATGACGCTTGCCGTGTGGGTAACTTGGTATATATACCACTTAGCCTTACCTTACAGTCGGCATTGATATCGTGGTCAACTGGAATAACGTGCTGCGACAAACGAGTCTGCGGAGGTTCCGAGCTCATAAAGGTAATAAGTGTACTTTTTGTTATGTAACTTTGACTAAGACGGCTACAACAGCTATGAGTCCCTACGTCGGTGCGATCATACTACTTGATTGCACCCCATTAACCAAAAACCTTTCACAGCCACACTCCGACTGTTTCCTGGCATTACAGCCGCTACTGTCAAGGCGTTCCTGATGCCGCCCATACGTGGTGTTGTTCTTGAGACATTTGGAGCAGGCAATGCACCACAACGCACGGATCTGATGATGGCACTCAAGGAAGCCTGTGATCGGGGTGTGATCATCGTCGCCATCTCGCAGTGTTCTAAAGGATCCGTTTCCGACGCGTATGAAACTGGAAGAACTCTTTTGCAGGCTGGTGTTGTGTCAGGTGGAGACATGACGCCGGAGGTAAGCTAGTTCTAAGAACCCTTTTCTCCTACTTCTTATTCCCTTCTAGTGTGCTTTGACAAAATTGGGCTACCTCTTGTCCAAACCCGAGTTATCGCGCGACGAAGTGCGAACCCTCATCGCCATGCCCTTACGAGGCGAACTGAGTCGATCGTTGGGGTCGGCGCCAGGCCACCTTTCTGATGAAGCAATGGATAAATTACGCGGAGTAGTGTCCCGATTTATTCATTTGTCACAGCCAATAGCTACGGTTCCACAGATCGTCCTTTCCAATGACTCGGTCGAGACCACTACTCGAAACGCTGCTGCCGCCTGGTCCGAGACGGCTGCAGAAGTATCATCAACGGAGGCTGCGCTTCTTCCGTTTTTGACGCATCTCGCCGTGGCTAGAGATGATGTTGAGAGCCTACAGTTTTGCATAGATGCCGATGATCACGCGAGTATCCTAACCGCTGAAGGTAGCGCTTCAGGGTATTCAGTTCCAGGCAGTGTAGTAAACTGCCTCGACCCCGCTTCTGGCAGGACGCCGCTACATGTCGCCGCTCTAAATGGTAGCAACAGATGTGCGAGTAAATTGCTAGAATCGGGGGCCCTTGTACATTCGAGGGATACACTTGGTCACACTCCTTTATATTATGTGAGCTCTAGCATTATAAATGACCGTCTTAATCAACTTCACTGAAATTATTTCCAGGCAGCGCGGCAGGGCAACGGAGCAATTGTCGAAACGCTCCTTCAAGCTGGTGCTAACCTAGGCGGGATTGATATCGAAGGAGGTTATGCGGCTCTTGCTGTGAGAGCAGCAAAATTTATCGGTGACCAACGTTGCCTTAGCATTTGGGCTAAGATAGGCGTTCACAATCCGGACGATCAATGAACATGGGTAGTCTGTATCAATCCTAGAGTTACACAATGGATCCATCAACCAAAGACAATACTTTAATCCCTCACTTCAATAGCTGTCTGGCTATCATCGCCATCCTCAATTTCCTGGCCCGAAATGGCAACTAACATCGTATCACGAAGAGTACGAAGAAATACGGTCAGCTGTGAATGCTCGAAAGTGAAAGGTGCCTTGAGAAAATCTAATCTGTTAACAAACTCAAGGTTCTCTTGGTCGAGATGCAGAGGAGTGTAATGAAGTGTCTTTTTGAGTTGATCCTCAGAAGTGATGGGTTCCGTTGCGTCCGGTCGAAGGTCCCATCGGCTGCGCAGGCTGAAGTTTAAGGAGGCTGGGAAAAGTTACCACACCAGAAATGAACCCCGAGGCTGAACAACTCACAGGATGGGTTGTCGTAGGCGGATTTGCCACCAGAAAGACTATCTAGGGTATAAAGACACACTAGGAGCCATTCGTCTTTATGAAGATACTTGGATTGGCCTTGACATTGTATATTTAGAACCGCTAAGTCCGTGATATCTTCATAGAAAGATATGAGTTCAGTGAGTTTAGGGTCCCCTGAATGCTGATTTCGGGTAACTTTGGCTGCTGGTGTTCTGGAAGATGCCTCTTTTAACATTTTGATCTCAAATCGCAGCTCCTTCTCTGCGAATAATCAATACACCAGCAGGGTACCAGCGGCCAGGCGGGCCTACCTTGTTGCGCGTACTCCTGAATCTGTTTGTCTTTCTCGACAATTATACGGTCCTTTTCAGCAACGGTTTCCTTCAGCTGCGCGAGCTCTTTTTCAAGAACACGCTTTTCTTCATCCGCGGCGTCTCTCGTAAGTAAGTGAAGGACTGAGCCTTTACCGGAGCGACTCAAGGGCTCGACACGAGCAAGATTAGATGTTAATTCCTGAATGGTTTTCTCCTGCGCTTGGGGGATATTGAGTACATGGAACTGACCGAGGGAAAATCCGGGGCTTACTTGCTAAACGAGCCTCCCATACTTGGATGTTCTCTTGTAGTAACTGTTCTGCCTCTGTGTTACGAACAGCAAGCACTTCGTCGAGTTGCTTGGATAACGCAGCGTTTCGTGCTTCGGCCTTACAAAGCGTTCGTTGGCCTTCAAACTGAGGTGATTGTGTTGGCATGAACGTACCTCAGCTAGTTGTTTCTGCAACTTCGCAATAGTGACACTTTCATGAGTTAATCTTGGGTTAGCTAGTTTGTTACTTCCAGCAGCATTATTGATTGCAGCAGCCATCTCGTGCGCAGCAAGTCCGGCAGCCTCGTCGTTAATGCCTTCAACATCATCCTCGTGCACATTTGTCGTCTCTGCACGCAGGGCCGAGTGCTTCACGGTTTGGGAGTCGGAGTGGCTCCCAGCTTTACCTCTCCCTTTTCCTACGCGCCCTCCGCTTGCAGCACTCGGCTGTGACTTCCTTTTGGTTGGTGGAGGTTCTATCTCTTCGACTTTGCCGTCGCTATGATCGACGTCCATGGGATCATCTTTGGATCCACGGCCAATAGCTGGGGTCTTCGTGATTGGCCCACGACGTACCTTGGGCTTGAGTGATGAATTCGCATTCCCTAATTTCGAGTGTCGCGTCGTAGGTGCGAGTTTAGGAGCGCGTGGCGTTTTGCTGACTTGTGATGACACTGGAGCTTGCTTCAGTAGGGTTAAAAATATTAAAAGCTTGGATCAGACCTAGTTCATCATCTGTTGAGGAAGACATTTATTATCTACAACACTCAAGTGACAGTGAGTGGCATTGAACACGGTTTATTGCAGCACGTGACGTGAATAGCGACAGGGGCACAAAACTTGTAAAATATGATACATTGAGCTTGCACTTCTATGATAGACTACTAGTTAATACAGAATATTGAGTATCAGAGTACCAGTAATGTAGATAAGCATCGAGTTTAACAAAAGCTATCAGCTTCTTGTTGGGTGTTTGTGGTAACGAACTCTTTCGTTATCCTTTCATGCTCTAAATATGGAGGACTCGTGGGTGGAAGGGGCGTATACAGAGGTAGCGGTACCGAATAATCAATTCTTTGCTCTCCATTATGGTGGAAGAGTCGCGAGTACGGAGGAAGAACAAACGGACCCTCCATGGAACTTGTGTCAAATCTCGCGGACTCTTGCGGAGTTGTTTTTGACGGGAATCTGGCCAGGTGGATGGGAACGGAGAATCGAAATATTTCTGTAGTTGGGTTATTGCCTTGCGCAATATATGAACATTTCAAAGCGATCGAAAGGGAATGCTGAGTGACGAAAAGAGGGGAGGAAGCTGATGGACCAATGGCATACGGTCGGGTCCCATCCTGTGGATAGCCCTTCTGGACTCCTCGGGCAGTAAATGGTACGTTTACATCCACTGTTAACCAGCTCGGCCCGGAGACATCAGCATCGTTAGTACAAATGGTGTTGTCTCCGGCTAACGTGTAATGACCCGAATCTGGGGAAGGTAAGAAGGAATGTTGATAATGCAACGTGCGGTGGGAGTCTGGAGGGGTGATAATTGGGTCCAGGCCAAGGTCGTATACTGTAGCTATGGGATGAGGCCGCCGGAGGGGTAAATTGGGGGGTTGATGTGACTTTGGTGGCAGAAGAGATTCATAGACTTCGGAAGGTAGAGAGCTGAGGACCGTTAGTATGAGAAAACTGTGCCCCTACTAACGAACCAATACCGGCATACCTTATGCTCTCCGTTTGCAAAAAATCGATATCAAATGAGAGGGCCCGTAGGTCCTCACAGACTTCGTGCGGTAGTCCTTTCGTGCGGATCCTTAGGGTGAGTGGAATTTGATTGCTATTGATATCCACATAGTCTGGCACCGAAGCGAGAATTTGGATTTTAGAAACAACATCGAAAAGGTCTTTGCTAGCAGTGATATTGGTGACAAGGTATGCCAAGCAGGAGTTTAAGTGAGGTGATCTATCGGGATGAGGAGAATTTGCGAGGCGATCCACAATTACATCGTGAACTGCTTGTGAAACACGAGAACGCGAAAACCACGGTAGACAGATACTGAGAAGAGGCCAGTCCGAAATAAGACCTTCTTCCGGAATGGTATATTGAGCTGAAGCGTATAGAGCATAGTGGTTCCCCAAATCTTGCTCCGAACCGAAGGAGCTTGTTGTCGGAAGCCAACCCGGAACGTTCAAGTCGAAAACTATTCGCCAACGACCTGGCCAGTAATCAGAAATGAATGATCGAGAGTCTATTCGCTACTTACAAGGCTCGTCCAATTCTTCGTATCCTGTGTTATCAAGCTCAATAGGGCCATCGGTAACCAGCTCTTGAGTAATCGAACAGAGACGGACGGCACTATAGCCCGTTTGCGATGAGGCTATCTCGCACTGCCCCTCAAATGTGAGGACCAGGGAATGGAGATGAAAACAAACAGGTCTGCGACGCGCAAAGAAAGAGAAGGGGTAAGAGAGAGAGATCTCGATGTAGCCTGAAAGAGAATAGGCTGAGCTGGTAGGTAAATCAGTATAAATGAGACTACTTTGGGATGGCAAGACTCACCCAGCGTCAGGTTCACCATACATAATCAACCGGTCCGAAGATGGATGGATTGTGATTGAAACCGACATCACTGAAAGAATGGCAAAGAAAGAGTGTGACTGACAGACAAGTAACGAAAGGTAAGGACTCCTTCATCGAATGTTTTCTTATATATATCTAGTCGGGAGTATCCTTCCGAGGCAAAAAGCAGAACAAAAGGGCTACGAACAAAGGCTATCGAAGTAAGATGCGAGTTAGTGATGAGAGAATCGGCTAGAATTGACGTGCGGTAGATCTGATACAACGTGCCTCATAGGCAGATATTGCCTTTTGGCATGGGAGTCGAATATATCATTTGGTAACCGTCCTTTGTTCAGCTCAAGTTCAGAAGTGAGCGACCCGTTTAGGAGGCTAGTTTGATGACTCAGCGAAATAGTGATGCGACTTGGCTTGTCTTGGTTACATCCGTGCACTTAGCGGAACTTTTCTATCCAGTTGGACAGCTGAGGTACACACCTTGCATTGTTCCTCTGAAAAAGCGCCAAAAAGAACAATGGAGGTCTCCGGTCGATCAAAGCACATGTTGATATGTAGGCACGTCATGCAAGTTGTAATTCAGGGAAACGTATGACTGGATGGTTTTACAATACGCAAGGTCGAGCCATCGCCTTCTCAAGCAAATACTTTAGACACCGCCAGCTCGTTTTCCTGCCTCTTGCGTTGCTCCTTTCTGCGCGCATTCTCCTCTTCCGCGTCTTTTCTATGGTTGTATTTACCGCCTTTCTGTCGCCGTACCATGGAGCGTACTGCAGCAGGGGATATGAATTCTTGAAAGCCGATTAGTGCTATGCAACCTAATGAGGGGAACAATGGGATAGGAATTCACCAGGGTTGGAATATACCGTAGCGCCTCCGAACGCCCCTTCGAAAATACGTATAGGTGTTAAGACGAAGCGGGGGCCAATCTCAACAAGGGTAGTCTGTGGAGGGCCGTTGGGCTGGAGTGGGTCCTTCTCAATTATCTAGAACCAATGTTAGACGTATCTCCCACTCAGTCTTACGAACCGAACCTGAAAGTTCCGGAACCATATTTTTGAGTCAAGAAGAGAAAAGGTGAGAATATGATCGATGAATGGTTTGGCTTTTCGCGCCGTTTGGGGAACTCCAAAGATCTGACCGTTCTTCATTACATCTACGAATTACGATGAACGCACTGGAACTCACGTGTGTAAAGACTTCCTTTACCAACCTCCCCCACTCTGAATCGTCGAATGCTTTATCGAAACTGAGCAAACCACGGCTCCCTTTCAGGCAATTTCCAGTCATCTTCAGCTCGTCCATGGTATGCACGTTCTGCACGTGCATTTTTATACTAGGCCCGTTTGGCGTCTTTGCAGCCCAAAGATAAAGGTCCTCATGCCGCCTAGCCTCAAAATAGAGGGTGTTATTGCAATTGTTAAGGTCCGCAAGCTCAGGAAGTAGATGTAGTTGAGACTTGGAATCGAGTTTCGAGTCTAGAGTGCTTCAGCGTCAGATTAATAATTATATAGGCAGTTGACAAACCTTTCTTAACGTGTGGTAGAAGAGCTTCCAGATCGTTCATTAGGTGTCTCATGCGGTGGGTTATACCACGCGAAGACAGCAGCAACACTCTCTGCTTGTTTCTTTTCTTGGGTACAGACGATTGATGATACTCGTCGACATCCATGTCTGCGGCTTTGCGCTTCTTTGACAAGTCATGCTTGGATGCGTTGAATTTTTGAGCTTTGAGCACGGAAGCCATGGATAGTAGTAGAAGGGAAAAATTGAGCGTTCAACTAGCGCTTATGTAACTTATGTCATCTACGACCGGGTTGCGGCTGACAATGAAGCAGAGAAACAAGTCGATACGGTGTTACCGGGCTATGAAGGCAGTGACAAGGAAAAGATAAGGAGGAGTCGAGACTAAACAGGAAGGGAGAGGTGACTAGTAGGTGATACTGTGAGAACCGTCGGAAGACTCGGTGTATAGGGGTTAACTATCAGTACATGCTAGAACAAAAGCAGATCAAGACAAAGGGAAAACAGGAAGGCCATAGAAGTGCGAAGGACTAGAGAATTAGGGCGACGACAAACCAGCATTGCTAGGTGGATGATTGAGCACGGAGTTGCTTCTGCTTTTCCTGTTCCAATCGCTGATAAACGCTATGATCAATAAAACAGCCGGTCGAGGTATAGGTCGATAGCTTACATGATACAATAGTTGCACGGCCATTTGAATGTTGGCAGGCTGACCGGTAATGACTACCAATCTTTCCCCTTCCCCACCTGCAGGCGCAGGCGCACCATTCACCCCAACCCCAACAGCGCCGGGTTCCATGATTTTGATCTGACTGGCACTCATGTGCCTAATCTCATTAATCTTACTGCCTCCTTTCCCAATGATACAGCCCACAAGGTCATTAGGAATATAGATTTGCTGGGTCTGTAGTTGTTGTGGCGGGTTCGAGTGAGCCGAGCCATAGGTGGAATATCCAGGAACATAGGAGGAACCACCGTATGGCGGACGACGAGAATTGGAAGAAGGGCGGTAGGTAGAGTGGGATGATGACGGCATGCGTTCTTGAGCCTCTATTAGAATATTTCCGATGTAGTACGTAGCGATATGGATTGCATCCGCGACCCCTGCTACACTGAGTACTCGCTGGTAATCGGATCAATGTGTGAAACATGAACCAGTAAAGCTCCGAACGAACCTCAGTCGACCCAGGCAGCATACCCTCGCTGGCATTCAATCTCGCACCACTAGCATCCTGAATCTCTTTGATCTTGGAGCCTTGCTTGCCAATGACCGAACCCATACGGGAGTTTGGGATCATGAATTTGATAGTCACAGCACGACTTCCCGGTACCGAGGGTACGTCAAAGGGTTCGTCGTTGATTCGCCGCACGATCAGTCCGAATGCCTGATGGATGGGGTTTAGTATAGCCATGCTGACTAGTGAGTTGGCTTACCTTAGAAACTGCATCCAGGGGCCCGCTAACGTTGAGGATGCGTTCGGGATTACCAGGGATGCTCTCAGAAACTACGACTCTTGCTCCGCTTTTCTCTCTGATCTCGTTCACATGAGATCCACCTTTCCCAATGATGATCGACGCATCCTGCGTAACGATCAAGCAGCGCATATGGATATTGGCAGAGGGGACGGGTGCAGGTGCAGACGGGGAAGCAGAAGCACTAGCCTCCACAGTGGACTTGGAAGCATCACCGGTTTTGGCGTCGTCCTTGGACTTGTCACCATTGGAGGGCGTGGAAGCGGCAGTATCGTGGACATTGGACGGAGTGTCGGCCATAGTCACATCAGTTGCAGAGTGAGAAGCGGAGCTATTATTGTTGTTTGTTTTTGAGTCATTCGAAGTTGATGGTGCGCCGGTATTGGCACGCTTATGTTGCTTTTGGTGTTCACTGTCGGAAGGGGAACGGGACCGCTTGCGAGTTGAGTCAGCGTCTGGCATGGCCAATTTAGTTTAAGTAATTTGTGAGAGTCAGACGGGATTGAGTGTTCTAAGCCCAAGGAAGTGGGAAAGATGGCTTGGGAGCAGTGGGTCTGGCTAATGGATGGTGGTGGTGGTCTGATGAAGAGGGGTTGCGATGATGAGGGGGCGCAAGGATGGAGGAGGCGGTTTGATTTGGGAAACAGAACATACCTTACGACTAGGCAGAAAACATAAAAGTCGCAGAGTTGTTGACTGCGTGAAGAGGTTGTCCTGGACGCGAGCAAGTGCGAGTGATACAGCCGACGAGTATACGCAGCGACCAATAACAAAATACACGTCAATACACAACCACAGCCACATAAACTACTTCTACTACGTTCCCCAGGTAACAACCACCTCCTCGACAAATTTGGCCCATCTTTTCTCCCATAACCCCATAGCACGTTCCTTTTCCTCACCTTCCAGCATAGAGTACTACAACGACGTTAAGTTACGCACGTATAATCCCCATGTCTACTCACTTTGAGGCTGTCGCGAGCCAGTTCTCCAAGTTGAATCAGTCCCGTAACTTCACTTGAAACCAAGATCTGTGATGAGTGATCAGAAAGGAAACACGGCCAAGAAGTGCAGATACTTGCTTGATAGAAGTCAAACGTCAGGCCCATATTGCCAAAGACAGCAGGATCATCAGATGAAAGTGCGACTGGAACACCGTTATTGAATAGGATAGGGATAGGATGCATGGGTATAGACGACGTTAAACGCTGATTGTGCATTTGTCAGTGATTGAATAAGCGTTCAGAGTGCATCATCTAACTAGAATTTCATTGCTGCAAGCCAAATCATCAATCAGTTTTGAGATTCGTACAGACGAACACGTACGATATAGGGCACACTTCCAAAGCGATATCCCTTTCTCTGCATATCTCCATAAGTTTGGGATGTCTTACTAGCGAGAATCTATGCTCTCAATCAGCACATAAACTTCGTTGCAATGTAGAAAATGATCCAACCCATGACCAATCCGTTTCGTGCCCAGTAATATAGCATCATACATGTTCATATCGGCTTTCGTACCATCGCCAAACGTCTCGCCGGCGTGGAACAGGAAAGGGATATTTACGCCTTCCTCTTTCTGTCTTTCCTTGAAATGCAACAGAGGCTCGATGTAGTCGATTAAAGGCGTCAATTCATTCTCATTGCCCACTAAATCAAAGCCTGCAAAAAACAATTTCCATGAGCAGTGTATTCGCCACGGTATAGTATTCAATTGACCTGCAATTAGGTCAGGAAACTCTTTTTTCAAGGCAATGCAATCCTCTGTATACCACACCAACTCTTTCGGAGTAATCCTGCGAATGGTGGTATAGATCACCTACATTATCTGTTTCACCTGCCAGTTAACTGTAGCAATAACCACTACTACTTACTTTAGCGCCAACGAATTCATCTCCTCTGCCTTGCTTGTGCATCTCTTCCCTAACTTCATCCAGAACTTCCTTGAACATAATGAGCCATTCACGGTGAGGTATGCACCTTCTCCCGTCAGCATCGCACATGTATCTATGTTTTTGAGTTCAAAGAGCGCTCGTATGGAATGAATAAAGAGCGTACTCTTCGACAAAATTGATACGAGGTTCGACGTAGGATATTCCGTCTTCGATAGAGCTCAAGAGGAACTCCTTGACGTAGTCACGAAATATGGGCGCATAGCGAGTGAGATACTGAATAAGTCCTTGAGTGGAATGTAGCGATGAAGGAAATGAAAGCTTTACCCCGACGACTGAGAATGTAGATGAGAACTTCTGCCAAATCTGGACTTTTCTGAGTACGGCCTTGGAAAAACGCGCATTCGAATTCACACACCTTGGTCACCGTATTATGAGTCCCGTAAGCCTCGGATGGGTTAATAGTTATGCACGTAGTAAGCCATTGATCAAAGCCCTCCGGTCCACCCAGGTGGCTAGGAAAGGTGTTCCTAGCTTTTAGCAGAGGTACCCACTGCATTGGATTGTCACATAGTGTAGATGTTAGCGAATATTCCTCCTTGGGAAATGCAGTAAACTCAGGAAGAGTAGAACTGAGAGAAGCAGCATTGAACGCATTAGGAACGCGGATGTGTAAAGCCGGCTGTTTATATGCGAGTTCGAGCAAGATCTTGGTATTGACAGTAGCGTCCAGGTGTGCATGAAGTAGGCCTCCTTTTGGCATCTACAGACGTATGATTTCAGAAAGCTTCTCGGCTGGGAGGACAAACGAGTTGCCTTGCTTAGGATCTCAAAGACCTTTGTCTGCACAATGAGACTCCTGCCTGACATCCAAGGTCAACATTTGACTTCAAGAAGAACGCGTCGGACGAGAATACCTGTGAGGAACTCCATGCCAGGAAATGGATGCAATATTTCAGGGTGTTCGGCGCCCCATACTGACGCAGCCTCAGCGGCGCGGATATCGCGAATCACTTGGTCAGCTTGGATTTCAGCTTGTGTTGGAGGTGTACGAGCATAGTCACGCCGTAAGCGGCGGTCCTCAGCTATGAGTGCTGCGCGTGCTTCGCTGTATTGTTCAAGAGTGGTGTTTCCCATGAGATGCCGGAGAAAGGATCCAGCAGGTAACCTGAGTAAATAAAAGGCTGAGTCAATCACTTATTGACGTTTTTTTGTTCAGGTTGTTTCGCCATGGTCCATTTATATCGACAATCCCAATGGTGATCGATCATATTCACGTTAGAAGTTCTTCCAACTGGCGCCCACAAGTCATATGGGACTCATGCCTAGACGCGCACCTGGTGACCTGCATGTAGCTGCTACCCGTACCTGTGATTCCTTACCATGAATCGAAGCTTGATATACTTGGCTTTGGTTGTCAGAATCGCTATCGCTATCTTGACCAGGACGTTCTTCCAGCCAGACGAATACTTCCAAGCTCTAGAGCCGGCTCACGCGCTTGTGTTTGGTTATGGCCATATTACTTGGGAGTGGTTGGCGGCTCGCCCAATCCGCAGTATCCTGTACCCTAGCCTTAACGTCCCTATCTATTGGATGCTGAATGCGTTACGACTCGACAGACACCCAAAATTGGGAGATATCCTAATGGTAGGCAGCAATCGATCTGTACGTTCACACTGATCAGTGACTTGACCGACCGCATCTATATAGATTGCTGGCCCTAGAATCCTGCACGGAAGTTTCGCTGCCTTGACGGATATCTGGACAGCATTACTGGCTACGAGGATTGTGGGCGAGACCTATGCCACAACAGCGGTGAACGATATTCCTTATTCTATATACCGTCGATTATGCTCAGCTCCTACTTAGTATTTCCTTTCCTTGACTTCAATTTTTAATGCTCTCAGTCTTTCGAGGTCTCTGTCAAACTCACTGGAAACTTCCCTGACAACGATTGCATTCGCATATTTTCCGTGGGATAGCAGTTCTCATCTTAGCGAAGTGCTCCTTTTCAATCGGTTAGATTGACCTCCTTCTACCCGTGTCTGTTATTCAGCCATTCATCCAGAGAAGTCTTACGGAAATCCCTCACCTTTGCTGCACTTGCTTGCGCTATACGACCCACCAATGCCGTCATATGGATTTTTTTATTTGGCAATATTCTATGGCAACTTCGGTTTCGCCAGGTCATGTTACGTGCATTTCTCTCAGACATGATTGTCATTGGGTAAGCACTTTACTTTGTCATTCGCATCCTCGCTCACATGTGCCTAGAATTCTTACCCTCGGCGTGCTGTTCATGATTGATTCACTATACTATCATCAGCCAACTCTCACACCGATGAACTTTGCTCTCACTAATCTCTCATCTGTTTCCGTCTTTTATGGGGGCAACTCATGGCATTTCTATGTGAGCTCGGCCATACCGATTCTATGCACTACGACACTTCCCTTTGTCATCCTGGGTCTGCGAAGTGCCTTGACTGGTAATAGAAGAGACTCAGGTCCTCTGCAGCTAGCCTCATATACCGTAGCATGGACCCTTGCTGTATACTCGCTGGCGAAGCATAAGGAGTGGCGATTCATTCACCCGTTACTCCCGCTTCTGCATATCGTGGCTGCTAAATGGCTTGTTGACCACTCTGGCAAACCCGTAATTAAGAAGAATAGCGTCAAAAAAGGACATTCTAGCTACAGCAACCTGCTGCCTCCTCTCCGAAAGCTCCACGTCCTCGTCATTCTGGCCTCCGTTCCGGGATCATTATTTTTGGTATTCGATTATGGCAGTGCGCCGATCAGCGTGATGTCTTACATCCGTAGCCTGCCCTCAAAGGAACTATCGCAAAGTGTTGGCTTCTTAATGCCGTGTCATTCGACTCCGGGGCATGCATATCTACATCGAGAAGAATTGAAGGATGGACGACTGTGGGCCCTTGGGTGCGAGCCTCCGCTAAGGTTGGGTTATTCTGGATATTTCTGCTATTTCTCATAACGTGGCGTACGTGCTTCAGGGGAGAAGATCTTTCTGTATACATGGATCAGACTGATGTGTTCTACCAATCTCCTGCAAAATATCTCAAATCATATTTTCCTTCGAAGGTCGACGCTGCTTTCCCGACCTCTCCATATCCAGCTTCAAGGCCAGGTGATTCGACATCTGCGGACCAATCATGGATGCATGAATGGCCAAAGCACTTGGTATTTTTTGGACAGTTGCTCTCGTACGATGGGATAGAACCCATGTTGAAGGAACTTGGATATAAGGAAGTGTGGAGGAGAGGTAGAGACTGGGAGGGAGATGGGAAGCGGAAAGGCGGTGTACGGGTGTGGAAATGGGCTTGTAGGTAGAATATAATAAATTTGGTGTTGTTTGGCAGCGCCTTGGACTCGTTCGGGACAGTCACTGTTGGCTTGACTTGACGTTGTATCGGCCTCTGTCCGTTTGGGCATCAGAATGTCCTACCTGCCTCGAATACTGCGGGGTATACCTGCTAGTCGTCGAACATACTCATCTTTCTTTTCTTCAAAGCCAGGCGGTGGTCGTTATTTCAATTCCGCCAAACCACCGAAGCCAAATGTTGTTGCACAATCTACCAATACCGAGACTGGTTCCCCCTCTAACTCGAGTACCGCTGAAGTAGCTAGTGAAGCACAAGGTGTGTTGACCACATTTTAAATCCCTTTCGTCAGCTAGAGTACTGTTGAAGGAGATTCCGCCTCTCAACCCTCGTCCAGCTCTGTATCTCCTCAACCTGACCCACCTCAATCAGAACCGTTGTTTACCGCTTCAAGTCACCACCTCCTGGCGTCTCATCCTACCATCAGCACTAAAGAGTTCAAGCTACACCAATTTTTTGCCCTCCACCGTCCCCTTCTTCTCCTTTCAGATCCAAACCTGATACTACAGACTGCCCCCACCAAAGGTCCACTACACGTGTCAACTACGGCAGATGCAGATGTTTTACCCTCTCCCCCTCCCATTGGCAAGTATGGCACGGTGTTTGAGGATAGTATCACCGCCGAGGCGGATGCAGAGACAGCAAGGCAGCTTATGCGCGCGATGTCAATTAATCGGGCCGGAGGTGCTGTGGCATGGGAGGATACGATGAGACGATTGGGCTTGAAAGAGGAGATGGACTCTGCCACTCTGGAACAGATGCAGCGGGATTGGAACGAAGTAATAATGGACAGCACAAAGAGGAAGCGGCGAAAGAAGATGAAGAAACATAAGTCAGTTGTCCATCTCAATCATGTTCAAGTTAGATTCTAAAATCTCTTCGCAGGCTCAAGAAACGGCGTCGTGTATGTTCTACACTCCTTTCGAATATACTGACATAATAACCTCTTGATTTCTAGGCTACTCGTGCATCACGTATGAAGATTGGACGATGATGGTCTGCAGATCTCTACAGTATTGTCTATTTTACATCTTGAAAGCATACCACTTCCTTCATTATGGAACTTGCCGCTTAATCGTTGAGTAGAGGACGGTATTCGTTGAACGACGAGAAATTGCGCCGGGAAATATTGTAAGGCAGAGAATAACTCATACTGACCTTACAGCAGCTCAGAACCGGGTGATTCTAGACCTATATCATAACATCTTCATAGGATTTACCATAAATCAATCGCATCTGGGTCGTGGTCGTTTCGTTAGGTGGCACACTTTTGATTTTCACCTGTGGCAGGTCATTTATCATAACCCCATTACAAATTGTCGAGATAGCCAGTAGATCTATCGAAAGGATGATGGTTGAACGTTGAACGTTCGAACGTTGATCTATTTTGAAAACAGATCTCTGCCTGGGGGAGTGCTTTATCTATGGCCTTCAATATGTATTATGCAGGGATTCATTTACATAAGTATGGTGGTGAATGTATGCAGTAGTAGTTCGAACCGGTAACTGGAATACTGCCAACGGTTGATCATCCACATTGAAGTCTGAACTGCTCAGTACTGAGATGTCAATATTGATCACTCCCCACAAGGTTGGGATTTAACGAAACATGAGTATTGGAAAATTAACAAGAAAATCCTAGCTACAAAGCCTTTCTGCACTTCAAGGTTATCTACCAAGCTTGTTCGTACTTCCCTGAAGATTAAAAATCCATACTAGGTTGCGCCTACTCCGCACGCCCTCCCTCGCATAACTAGATTAAATCCAACTACTACTTTCAACGACAAACTCATTCAACTCTACAACCAACACTCGTCCAAAGCAGCGGCCCAGGAGTCTCTATATCTAATAGTGACCCACTGCCTACCTGTAAGCAGGGCCGCGTGCATCAACCTTCCCATCAGTCACTCCCGAGAGCTTGTTGCCGATGGTGAAGTTGGATAGGATCGAGTTAGGCGGGGGAGGGAGTACGTGGGAGGCGAAACAAAGGATGAATTTTGAATCTTCAGGACAGTACGTGCGTGCTTGCTAGATAACTTTGAAGGACGGAAGGGCTATTGTGGCACGACGCCATGGAACAGGCAGCATTTGTGAGGAGCAACTTTGCCTTTCACGCCGGTGACCGGATCACCAAGTTAGGCTATGGCTGAGGTATCGTCCATTTGGGCAAACAATTCGGTAAAGATCTTGCCAGGATGTATGTTTGGACCGCTCAAAGCCAGGCCGAGAAGAGACAGAGACGGAGAAGAGAAGAGAAGAGAGAGAGGAGGAAGAGTTGAGGAAAGACAGGAGAGAAAGAAATGGAGGCTTGAGACTCGAGTCATTGATAGTGGTTATTTTTGAATTTTCTCTCTTTTTTGTCTTTAATCGGTTTTCTGAAAAAGCAAGGAGAGTGTTAAGAGGAGACGAAACGGGTGCATGAGGTCGATTCTCGTTGACTTAGTAGTCCATAGTCAGAACGTATCATAAGGGGCAGAAAGGGGAGCACCTACATCGACTAGTTCCTCCTATGAGTAGAAAGCTTCCGCTTCATAACGGATCTTCCAAAGTTTTCCTTGTTGGAGGGTGGAACCCACTGGCGCCAAGGCGTTCCATGAGGAGAGCCAGACCCACGACGAACTCCAGGACCCAATGGCGAAGGATGGCGAGGAACATAACGCGTCCAAGGAGCAGTCTCAGCGATATTACCATTCTTAGAGGTAAGAGGGCGAGCAGGGGTCTTTGCTGCAGATGGTCGAAGAGAAGTCACTTCCTTGAGAGGACTAGTAGTATCAGGACTAGCTGGAGCCTTCGCTGGAACCTTTGCTGGAGACTTCTTGGACACCTCGATACTCGCCAGCGACGGGGTAACTTGGAGAGCGTGAGACATCCCAGACAGTCCTTTCCTAGTGTAGTCGGCCATCCTCGTGGTATTAAGAATCTTGGCCAAGTAGGCGAGCTCAGGGATGCCAACAATCGACTCTTCGTC
Source organism: Pleurotus tuber-regium (assembly GCA_014058305.1). NCBI lineage: Eukaryota > Fungi > Basidiomycota > Agaricomycetes > Agaricales > Pleurotaceae > Pleurotus > Pleurotus tuber-regium. The sequence goes on along the minus strand of JACFYU010000026.1, from coordinate 1,796,900 downwards.
TTCCTTCGTATTGGCAGCCTTCTTGCAGGCGATGGCCTCCATCAAAATCTGCAGTACATAGAATACAATCAGTGAACTCGGCTCAGGACAGAGGGGGAGATAGAAAGTACTTCGTAATCAGACATATCGACTTCAGGCTCTTCGGACACCGAGGCAACCTTCTCCTTGGCTTCTCCACTTTCGGTGTCTTCTTGACGACGAGCGACCCGGTTCCTGTACATGCTCCAGCCAGTGATGAGGGCGAGAAAGCCGAAGACGATCACGGCAAAGACACCAGTCGTGACACGGAGGGCTAGAATAACAGAGGGAGGCATGGTCGTTGGCGAGGGAGTGGGAGAAGAGAGGAGGGTAGTACTGGTAGGAATGACGAAAGGCATAGTGATGATGAAGATGCTGAGGCTCGTAGTACTTGCTGAGCGTGATTCACTGGGGGTAATTCGCAGAGAGTGTCAACTACTGATGAGACATAGTGCGGAAGGAGTGTTTATATATGGCTTTGAGCGGGAGGGAGGCTGACATCCACTCGTGACCTTGTCAGCCTCGTCAGCCTCATCTAGCTGAGCGACTGCATAACTCTCTGTCATTGCCTATCATTCTGCTCTGAGACATAAGTTTGGAGAAGGGATGATACACACTGCATATGTACTCGCGAGGGGGGACTTAGCCACAAGCCTACAACCATAACTAGTGCATGGAATCGACTTTGTACGTCAATTAGGGGAGACCAAGCTGACCAGGTTCATTTAAGTCGACTTCGGGGTAGGCGGGGCAGAAGAATTGCGTCGTTGGATAGCGACGACATAGGTTGAGCGGGTGCTCTGCCCCTCCATATAAAATAAGTACCCTAGGCAGCTAGTCGGGGGCCGAAAAGGACGTAAAGTTTCGGATTTGCTTCAAGCTTGTAGTCCAAAAGCAGGTGTAAATCGGATTCAAGTGAAAATGAAGAAACGGTGCATGGAAGAACAAAAATTTCAACAATTCTGAACCAGGTCAGGGGCTGCCAGGGTCAACTACCAAAGGGTGTAAAACGGCGTCTAATGACTGTACTGTTCCAATACGCTCGTAATCACTTGGCAGTATTAATCGCACAGACTCAAAATTAAGTGTCGTCTAGCCCTCAGCTGAACCTGCTCAGCGCACATTTGGATTGAGGAGGGGCCATAACTAGGGTATCGGTTTAAGTTACTGTGACAAAATCGCCCTTCCCATCTTTCAAGATAACCACCTCGCACTCAATCTTCTCCCCCGTGTCCATACAAACTACATCGGTAGGATTGATAGCGTTTGTTCGTATCTGTCTCTTCTCGAAGAATGAACGCCCCAATACCACGTCAAAGTGCGGTTCCTCTGAGAGATATACTGGCATCAATGTCGGTTGACGGCCATCGCCATTGGCTTTGGCTTCATTCCTGTCATGCAATTTGGCCATAGTCTGCCCTGCGGGCGGTGTCGGGTCAGCAGGATGAGAAGAGGACGACACGGACGGTGTCAATGTGATTGGCCATGTCCCTATGTTGACCAACCCACCGTATCCGTACAGACCAGGAGTAGCATCTTCAGGAATGAAGCCATGCTTCAGAGCAAATTTCCGAGATATGTAAACATGCCTGTAGCCTGATTTTAAAAGCATTCGAACTATTCAGAAAGTGTGAATGAAATTAGTATTCTAAAGATTTTGTCAGACGTGACACACCGTTTTGCACAGGTCCAATGCTACCCATGACTGTACGTACACCATTCTCTCCGTGGAATTTCTCAAATTCCTTCCTGAATTGAAGTAGCCCATTCCCCTCTTCTCGTTTGCTAGCCTTAGTCTTTTTCGATTTGCTGCTCCCGCCTGCACCTTGTGATGAAGCAGATGCTGAGCGAGACGTGTGAATGCGTGCGAGGGAAGGTCGAAATGCGTAATATGAAGGATTGAGATACGCGGGCGGTGTTGGAAGAGGCTGCGAAGGGTCATGTAAGTGCAAAGTAGGTGTGGCGTCTGTAGGCCTCGTCGAAGAGGAGGAGGAGTCCTGGTTTATCTCCTGCCTCCAGATGAAAATCGTGTAATCCGAATCTACGAGTGTGTGGTTAGCGGAGAGCTCACAGCACGAGCTAAATGAGTTCACCGTCGTCCAGATTCCAGATAGCATCCTTGAATTCATACTTAAGCCAACCAGGTCCTACTCGTTGGCCATGGTAATCCGTGTGTCCCTTTCGGCTGAGCTTGTCGTAGAGTTCTTTAAGAGATTCCTGAGTTACTGGTGTCGAGAGCCATCAGTACACTTAAGCCTCAGCAGACTTCAAAAGAAAAGGGAGCACTTGAGTGGATGATCGCAAAAGACGAGGTCGGTGTATGTACGTTCAATATGCGAGGTGCAGAAGACATACTCTAAAGCAAGCGATATGATATCTAAAAATCGACTAAGCGACGAGGGTTGCAGTTCGCTTGATGTCGGGAGGGAACTTTTAATGAAGGTTACATGCAGCAACTTGACCACATCCAAAAATATGACTAGAGCCATGATGTAAGTAATGTACTATTTCACGACCATGTAGCAACCAATAAAAGATTACACTGCGCTAGATACTGCATACAAGAATCCCCTATGCTACTTCTGAGCGTTCTCTCTAGCTTGGGCTTTGACTCGCTTCCTGTGAGACACATTGAAGAAGGTGAATGGACTAAGTTCGAAAAGACATACTCATAAGCGACTTTATCATTCCTATGCGATGAGCTATTAGACCATGATAGTGCACACAAGGAGAATCTCGCACTTGAACATTGTGTATGCCTCACTCTGAGCCGGATCGTTGACGTTTGGATCATCAAGTAAGTCTTGAATCCCAAGGAGTATCTTGATGACCTATTGCATAAGACAGTATAAGAATCAACAAACTTTAGGCTGACCTGTTTGATGGTGATAGCAGGCTTCCACCCTTTTTCTTCGTCCAGGATTGAAAGGCACACAGTACCCGATGGATACACGTTCGGATGGAATAATGGTGGTGTAAATTTACCTGAAGGGCATGTCACTTCTGTTTACCGATAGACGCGAAAGTTGAAATGAGCATACATTTGGGAGGCTTGGAGGGATAGTCTACACGAAGATAGCATCAAAAAGGAGTCCACAGTGATGAACGAACTAATCATTACGACCTTCGGGGAAATTCATCATAAGTTTGTAAATACCTCCTTCCCAAGCGGTCTGGATGCAAAATGCGCAAGAATTAAATGGACAAATTTGTTATAAAAGCGTAATACTTACTCCTGATTTTCCTGGGATACCTACTTCCCATTCCAGTAGATTCATCGAGCCGTCTGGCGCCTTCGTAGGTTTAGCATAGAACCCCTGTAGTCAAGAGAACAGCCTTAGAACTCGCGTCCTATGGTGAGCTACGTAGACCATCTGGGTTAAGGCAGCAGAGAGAAAGGCAGGATGTATCTAAGGTGGGCGCGTGCGTGTGTTTAAATAGTGTGCCACTGCCATTGACGAGGACGAGCACCTCCAACGATTGCAGGAAAGCAAGCCTCCAAAATAATTGCTGAACTTACGAAAGGATGGTCTTTTCGCCATTGCTTGCGCTCCTCCGCCAAACGTGGTCGACATATACCCGACATAGATGCGATGCCTGTACTGAAGAACTCTTGCAGAGATGGATGTGTAGTGAAACTGAGACTCAGAGGTTGAATACAAGCGCTGAGTTCGACTCCTGACTATGATACACGTGACCAAATAGACAAGGGATAAGTTGAAGTTCAATTGAAGCTTGTAGCCTGAAGCTTTGAAGTCTTAGACTAGTACTGAGATAGATAGCGCGGTGTTATTCATGTAAGCAGTAGCAGGAGAAAGAGCTTCTTTTTGTTCCCCTATCTACGTGAACGGATATTTACTTCAAGCACGAAAAAGAGAAGGCTAGACTAGCAACTTCTCGATCGCATTTTTAATGGTCGTTATCTGGCTCTGTAGCTCCCTAGTATCGCTGGTCGTGACACTTGCTGCAATCACAGGTCTTGAGACATCGCATGCACGGCCGAGAGCGGCCTTCGACGGAACAAACACGTAGGGAACGTTCTAATTCATAGACAGTCCACAAAGCGACGCCGACATATTAGTGGAATATTTTTCACATACCTTTTCCTCACACAGTAAGGGTAAGTGGAGAAGAATTTCGATGGGTTCGGTATCAGCCGTGAGCACGATGAATTCTGCAATACCGCGATTAAGCGTCTTCGTAGCTGATCCAGAACACATCAGAGTGGCCAAAGAAGGTACTGCGAATGATAGTCACACTCATTAGCGCCTTTCTTGAGCTGCTTGTATTGTCCAGCCTGTTGCACAAGCTCTAGAATCTGGCAAAATCAATCAGGTCATTGTATCTTCAGGCCAACTCTAGATATCTCGTACCGAGTTTGTGAGTTCAGCATCAGCCAAGGGCCAAGCTTTGCCGCGCGTTTCAGCCATTGAACAGAAAGTGTTTGTGACGACCTCAACGATAAAACGATCCTTGGTCAGAGAATGAGTCTAATTGGCACGAATGAAAAAATCATCGAGTCGTTATTCGAATATGCTTACATAAGGCGCTTAACAAGTTTACTTCCTGTTAAGTTCTATTTTCAGCCTCCTCGACAATCGCGTGAGATTTCTTAATGCATGAATACACTGGATATTCTTGTAATTAACTCTCATCGTCTCTGAAGTATTCAAACCTGTTGGGTGTCGATAAAACGAGCTAACACTTTTCTGCTAGTTGTATCCCCACTTAAATATAGAATGGATCAGCAACCACCTCACCTCGAGACTTCCATTTCCCTAGGGAAAACCCGTATCTTATATTTTGGGTATGGTAGCAACATGTGGCTGGCGCAAATGCAGCGCCGATGTCCTGAAAGCCAGTATATCGGCATAGCAGTCCTACCGGGCTGGCGGTGGATGATCAACGATCGTGGCTACGCGAACGTGGTGCCTTCCCCAGGAGATTTCGTTTGGGGATTAGTCTACTCACTCAGCGAGCTTGATGAAGAGACTCTGGATCTATACGAGGGTGTTCCCAATTCATATATTAAGAAAACCATGAAGGTCACCCTTTCGCCGGAAGTACCTGTCGCCGGATCTATTGTAGGAGGGAGCGTAGTTGACGCACTTATATACGTTGATGAACTACGCTTGCACGACGACAAACCGAGGGAAGAATATGTTCATCGCATGAATATGGCTATCGGGGACGCCGTGCGAGAAGGTGTTCCCTTAGATTTTATCGAGAAATACCTCCGCCCATTCATCCCGAAAGTCGGCTCTGTTTAATGATCGTGCGTGTTCATGGCGTATTGTGGCGGTAACTCCTCTGAACAAACGGTTATGAAGGGTGTTCATGTTCAATGTTCATTGTTGACGATCTCCCTTCTATAGCATAGTCCAATGTAAGCAAGGGTAGTCCAAGGTTCAGAAAGATGCGATTTGACATGAACACTTGCCTCCTTGCATCTACAATCCGATACGAAGCCACCTTACTTCAGCATAGACATTGGCACAAGCTAGATACATCATGCGAACTTGAGAGGCAGACGTCCCATTTGCTTGGGTTCAAAGAAATACAATGGTCATCCTGATTGCTATCTAAGTATATGCACATCAATCGTCAGCAGAGCTTTGCCCTTCAACGCGAATATCGTATCCATAACCAACCCCCGCTGACCCAGGCACATCACCCGGGCCCTCGTAATGCATTTTGGAGACATCGTAGTTACCTGAAACGGGTGAGCCGATTTCAATTTTGAGATATGTAGTATACGTACCGATGAAACGCCAGCCGTCCTCCTTGACGTGGTAAAGGTTACATGTATTACCAGAGAAAGCATCTCGATGACCAGCTGCATAGATGCTGCGTCTACCAAGTTCTTGAGCTTCTTCGTCTGTAAGGTCCCAGTGGTACCCTTGGTCAAGCACACCATAGGCAAAGGTACTTCCTGATCCAACGGAAAATAGATCTCCCTTCAAGCGAGTCCCGTCCGAGTCAACGTAGAAAATGGCAGGGCCCTGATGATAGTTCAGCTGCTGTCTAGCGGGAGGGAGAATGCTTCAGACGTACAGTCTTATCCCATCCGCAGATCATTGTACCCTAGCCCCTTTTGATGGACGGATTTTTAACGAAGATGATAGACAGAACGTACCATGCTTAAACCCATCCCTTTATAACCATATACTAAGTTGCTAAGGTATTTACTGGCGGCAGAGACGGAGATTCTTTCCCTGTTTCGCAGCTCGTGCAATCGACAATGTATTCCAAGATATGTTTCCCAGTATTGACAATCAGCTGTAGGAAGTTCAATACAGGTTGGAATGATCAACGGTGGGATGACTGACCGGCACCACCAGCCATAGTTCCCAGCAAATACGGATTTATCTCGATCACCTTCTTCACAGTTCCGGAAGCTAGACATAGTGAGATACACAGCGAATTATGTGGCAAATACTGACCAACATAGCTTCCCGCTGTCGCTCGTGAGTCCACCGCGACAATGACGCCACCTTTGAATCTGAAGGCTAACGTCGTAGTTCCATGTTGTATTTTAATCCGGCAATTGGGATCAGCGAAGTCATCGGTATGTAGCCTTAGGAAAGCTGTTGGCTGCATGACATGTCGTTATACGGAAAATGTGACTGAAACCAATTACCACTTACATCAGGAACTGAAGGCACTGAGAAGGTTGGTACACCTTTCGCTAGCGTCCCATAGCCAGCTTCGGAACCCCACGAAGCATCTGAGAACTCGTCATCCTCCATGGCAAGTGAACGAACTTTATTGAGTTCTGCGCCAGCATTTGTAGTTGAGAAACGCGAAGCCAACGTATTCATGTCGGCGAGTTTGAAGATATGCAAGCTTGAAGCTGACGCGGCGCGTCCAATTGTGACCGACTCGCCTGCGAATACAACAAGACCAAATAGGTGATCCTATATGGGCGCTTAGGACCCAGATAAGATTCTTTCTACTCTCATTCAAGCCTCATCGGCATCCCTATGGTGGTCAAGCACCTGCGGCCGCTGGTATTCAATCAACCAGCCCTCCACCAACAACAACAATGAAGAATTTCCTTGCCAAGGCCAGGAAACAATTTAACGCACCCAAGAGAGATGGTCCATTTACCGACACCTCTGGCCATTCTACACATAAGGTTTCGCATATAGGACTTAAGCCCAAGTTTACAGTGCCTCCAGTTCCACACCCATCTCCTTACGAATACATAGCACTTCTTGCATCTGGCGCCGGACTCTTGCTTCGTCCTCATGGGGTGAAGCACCCTGCGACCCATATCATTATACGGTGGGGGAAGGCGATTGCCATCGAAGAACTGGATGGACCTGACGAGAGTGAAGAAGTTTCTTGGTCTGAGGCAGTCATTGTGTATGGCCTAGTTGGCATATTGGATTTATTTTCTGGTAAGAGTGCTACATTCAGTCGTGTGCACCATAGTGACATCCTTAGGTCCCTACCTTCTCGTGATTTCCTCTAGGGTAAATGCTGGTGATTGTAAGTGCCTAAAGGTTTTGACTAGCGATCATATGCAGATCGATTTATTTTCCTCAATGACGTACAGTACTCGATGCGGCTCATACTGTGTATGGGGTGAGGGGCGTAGTTGCCATCCCAATAATGGACGAGCATCAGGCTCGAACAGCACTTAATGCCCTTGCATCTCGAAATATGACACTCTCCAGACCCTCTCTCCTCCCATCAACGACAACAGACACTATTCCCTCCGTTCCTTCGACAAACTCTGAAGGGGCATTGTCTTCACAGGGCGTTATTCGTAGTCCTCGTATCAAGTTTTCATCAGTTAACCAAGTAAGGCCAAGTACACCTCCAAGCGCAGATGAGGAATCCATGATCGATGAGCATCACGAAGGAGACAGACCAGCTTCTCCCGCTCCTTCATCAGTGTCTGTTACATCCTCCGAGAATTCGGCAAATTCTTTAGTGGCAAAGACACTTGCGGACCGACTGTCGTTCTGGAGTCGATTGTCGAAACGACCAACATCCCTTAAATCTCCTATTCCGGAAGGTGGGTCGCCATTAGAGGCCGAACCAAGCAGATTTAATACTCCTCCGAGCGCTCCTTCGGAGTCTCACTTACTGGATGAGATTATCAAAGAGGGAAATACAGAACGTGGGGAAGTTCTCGATTCAATCATCACGTCTACCGCTCCCCCTCCCCTTTCATCAGAGGAAAAGCACTCGGAACTCGAGGAAAAGGTAATAAAAGAGTGTATCAAAGAATATACTAAAGGTGGAATGTATTTTGCGTATAATTTCGGTGCGTTGATACGTGCTGTGTACATGTTACTAACTGTAAGATTCATGTCGTAACGCAGATATAACTCGATCCCTCCAGCATAAACAATTTCTGCTCGCTAAGAGCCGGGAGAAACAAGCCCTTCTCATTGATCTCAATGCCATACAGCTTCCCGCCTCCGACGATACTGCCCAGGTGGCGTTAGCGGAACCGAATCCCACTTTACCTTTGTGGCGCCGAGTAGACAAACAATTCTGGTGGAACGAATGGCTGAGCAAGCCCTTCATCGATGCGGGAGTGCGTGTAGGCAGTTACTCGTTGACACGCTGACATCGAACCCTCACTTCCCGCAGCTGCACTCTTATATTCTTCCCATCATGCAAGGTTATTACCAAGTTACCAATTTCACTATACCCGAAGACCCTGTAGACTCTGAAACGGTAGAATCTGCCGCAGTAGATTATATTGTCATATCGCGTAGGTCAAAAGACCGTGCAGGTTTGAGATATCAGCGAAGAGGTATAGATGACAGCGCCCACGTCGCAAATTTCGTCGAGACAGAGGCGGTGATGCGGGTCGAGGCAAGTAGCATTATTCACAGCCCACGACATTCCATTAATATTCCTTAGCGCGAAGGTGTCTGCAACGTGTTTAGCTACGTCCAAATTCGTGGATCTAGTATGTACTCCACTCAATTACGTCCGTTCAATCTACATTGAGAACGCAGTACCTTTGTACTGGACCCAGACAGGCTACGGATTGAAACCGCCTCCTCTACTTGCTTCCGATAGATCCCATGATCAGCAGCTAGACGCGCTCAGACGACATTTTCTTCGTACTGTCCCCAAATACGGGCCGCATGTAAGCACCATATCCGTACATAATGCTTACCGTGGCTAAGGTAGCCTTCGTAGACTATTGTGAATTTAGCCGAACAACAAGGCAAGGAGGCGTTGATAACTCGCGGTTACAAGGAGTATGTAACGGAGCTAAACTCAAAAGATGCTCGGCAAGTTTTGTTTTCGTTCCGGTGAGCGTCCACATACTAATATCCATCTCAGGTACTTTGAATACGATTTTCATCATGAAACAAAGGGCATGAGGTACATTAGACACTTTCTTCTTCTCATAGTATATATTCGCTGACTGCCGATCAGATACGAGAAGTTATCCACTCTTGTTGATGATATGGAACGAACATTTGATCAGCAGGGGTAGGTAGCATATAATCCTCCTGGTGATTGGTGACTTTATTGTTATCCAGATTCTTCTGGATATCAGGAAAAACTATTCTATCTCAACAAACTGGCGTGTTTAGAGTGAACTGCATTGACTGTTTAGACAGAACCAACGTTGTTCAGGTAAGTATCTTGCATACAATAGCCTTATGTGTCTTATACTCCTTGACCAGTCTGTCTTTGCGCGCCACGTCCTAAATAAGCAGCTCAGTGCTGTTGCCCTTCTCAATCGTTCTTCCACTGATATCAAATCGGAAATCAATCTCATCTTCAACGACGGTGTGTTGGTCCCTTTCAGCGATGTCCAAGACCTTACGCATCTTCTAGTGTGGGCCAACAATGGTGACGCCATTAGTCGTGCATAGTAATTGTCAGATTCTACTCCACGGGAAGTACTAAACTCACAATATTGTAGCGCAGGCACTTCCGCACTGAAGGTTCGTTCCATTTGCCTGCAGTGTCGTCGCCTCCGATGACCATGTTTGCTTATTAAGGGCGATTTCACGAGGTTGGTAACATTACATTCTCTACTCCGGCAAGGTGTCGACCCGTAACAGAACAGGAAAGCGAGATCTCAGTGGGATGCTGAACGATGGTGTTAACTCTCTTGCTCGGTAGCTATCTTAGTTATCTTTAGGGGAAGCGAATTCATACCCCTTAATCTTCCCTAGGATGTATACATCTACATTCAGCGACTGGTTCAGCCAAGCTGTCATAGACTTCATGCTTGGCAACAGGACGATTTCTGTGTTCTCTGAGTTCTTGCTCAAACTACAGTCGACTGACCCCAGAGACCTAATTCGCCTCTCAAAGATTCGTGCAGAAGCCATCGCAACATCAGCGTCGCGTGTCCTTGCAGAGGGCGAGCGTTTACTTTCCGGCTGGACACTTTTTGCTCCAGATGGGTTCAACGTGAAGATCAGTGAGAAATTTGAGGAGAAGGTACTGCTTCTGGTGAGTAAATTTGTAAGCGGCCAGAGTGCTTTGCTGATTCTATGTTAGACTAAACATGCACTGTACATCACTGTTGGTTCCAGCAACCGGTTTTCATGATATTATCTGACATATCTGGGCTGCACAGAGCTATGACTATACGCTAGAAAAGGTTAAGATGTACACTCGCGTTCCACTCGGAGACATTGTCAGCATTAGCAAAGGTAGATTACTTTCAGCTTTCTCATCTGCTGAGAATGAATACCGTCGTAGGTGCCTACATCCTTTCACCTTTGGAGGAGGCCAGCCGCGATCCGCTGCAAAACGCCGGGTTTCTCATTTCGTGGCTTAATACCCCAAACCAAGTTACTAGAGTCACAAGTTACTCCATGCGAAACGTTGCAGATGTCCCTGTCATATCGCCGCAACAGTCGCCTGTCAAACCATCGTCTACTCGCGGCCGGTCCTCAATGATCTCATCACTCACGCGTAGAGGATCGCAGCTATCAAAGATTCTCACAGACGCTTCGTTGATAGCTAGCTCCGAGAAAACGTTTGCAGCGTTCAAAGTGCTTCCCATCGATCATGCCCGCATTCGGCAGGGATCATCAATGGGAAGTGGTTATGCGGAGGTTGCAGACGAGTTGACGGGTGCATCAGATTGCAAGGAAGCTGCTGATCTAATAGTGGATACCATCCGTCGAGCCTGCGAAGACGTTGGGAATAGTCATAGTCGGATGGTCATAGACCAAGATATAGTGAGGTGGGTCTCCTTACCTGGGAAGGTTCGTCCCCTGCCTAACTATTTTCATCCACATGAAGCCTCGCGGAGGCACAGCGTACGATAAGTGTGTACGCTAAAATGGAATATGGCTTGAAGAGGTTATTGTGGTTGGGGGGTTAATGAACTTAAATCCATCTTCTTATATACCCACTTGTTATTGTATATACACGGTAATACGAATTAACCATCCATGGTGATTAACAACAAAAAAAGTCCCATAGAATAAAGGAATAGTTCATGGTTTGTTCGTCCAACAGGCTATAAGAGAAAAGAATAATGTAGTAATGGGTGAAGAAAGTTCGAGGAAACCAAAAAAAAAGATAATAGCATCTGAGGGGCATAATCTGCATCGTGGCATAACACTGGTATCGAATCACCTCAACCCGCTGAACCCACTATCTCCAAGATCAATAAACCTCGTCACACGCTTCATCGCTCGACCATTCTGGACCGGGTCCCTGCTACTGTCTTCATCCCCGTATTCGCTTTCATCGCCATCAAATGCGCTTCTGGCGGTGTGGGCGTGCTTGTCGCACAACATTCTTCCATCCATCTCCCAATATTCCTCCAAACGGGTCTTGCAAGGTGGATAACCTGGATGCTCACACAAAAAGTGTTCAGGATGATACCGGTCCCCGGTATGGGAAACTGCGCAAGGGCCTTCGATAGGTTGACCACATCGAGTGGCTGCACAGAGCGAATCATTCGCTTCATGATAATGATATGCGCAGAATGGCTTGCCGTCGAAGACATAAAATGTCTTGTCGGGAAACGGTTTCTGTATAGACGTAATCAGCACGGATTTTCGATTCAAGAAGTACAGGTTTATATCAGACATACCTGGCACGTGTGGCAGTTGAAGCAGTCCTTGTGGTATTTACCCTTAAGTTGACCATCGGACGAAGATATTGCAGCAGTCTCGATAGGCAGATTGCATCGCCGACACTACGGATAAAGAAGTTCAGCAATAAACCGTGAAAAGGGTCCCTTGGAAGTCGTGCCTTTGGCAAATACATGTTCTTCCAACACCTCTCGCACAGGACCCCACCTCCTCTACCATCCACAGCCACCCATCTTCCATCGTCAATTTGCTTGCTACACTTAACGCATACACGAATTTTCTTCGCCTTTGTTCCCTTCTCTGTACTTGTACTACCACCTTCCATTTTCTGATCGTGGTCGTGCGCACTGTTTCCAGATACAGGCGTTGTTCGAGAGCGCACGATAGTTGTAGGTGGCGGTGGCAGCTTCGAAGAATCACCACGTCCTTCCGACAGATTTATTGAGCCTCCAGGAACAGTATTACTTCGCGCAGGTCCTCCCTTCTCCTTCTGTGATGGTTCTCCCCTCTTCATCTCTCTCTCAGACTCACTTCCGCCATTGAGATCTTCCATCATAGTTTCCATAACCATTTCTAGTTCGGAACCTCTAGCTAGATTCGAACGGTCACTCTTCCCACTGTTCACTCTATCAAGTAACAACAGCCCTCTAGATGACTTTGGGCTGTCACTTATAGCACGTTCGTTTACGTCGTCGTCGCTATCAGAGTAAATAGAGTTAGAATTAGTGCTCATCCGTCCGTCTCTTCTTGGAACCTTGAGCCCTAATGACTTGGTCGATGGCCGACTAGAATCCGTCGAAATCGAAGGGAATCGGATGTGATTACGTTCATCGTGAGGTGACCCGCTTCGCAGAATCGATCCCTTCATAGGTGGTGGCGGAGCGTCTTTCTTTAGCGACCCTTGAGATCGCAATGGCGCCTTGTCTTCGTCGTTAGAAAAGATATCATCATCATCAGCCGTCGAATCTGCGTACGCTAGTCCGATCTCGGAACCTGAAGACGGCGACATTGGGATCGATGGAGATGACTTGTATGAAGTTATATTCGACCGTTGCCTAGTTGCTGCACTTCTCGCTGAATAAGATGATGCAGACGACGCAGAGCGCGAAGCGGCCGGGGAGGAGGGAAGCCCGTTCGATGTGGAGGCAGAACGTGCTCGAGTTATTGGCGGAGAAGTAGAACTCTCTTTACTATTCACGCCCGAGTTACTCAGGTATCTATTATTTGAATCGTACAGTATTTCATTATCCTTCGATGCGGGAGAACCAGGTAGCCCCTTCCTATATTTCTCAAAGAATGGGAGTCGTGCGTTCCCTAGAGGTGTAATTGGGCCCGCGGATGAAGGGTTAGATGAGTTGGAAGTGGGAGAGACGGACGAAGAGGTATTTGCAAAGGAAGTATTCAAAGGGGGTATTGAAGGGGGTATGTTGGGTATAGGCACTGGTGTTGGGGTTAGTCCGCGGTTAACACCTGGTGAAGGCGTGCGAGTCGATGCTTGCGGCGTCGACGATCTGGAATGCACCGTATTGGGAGATGGCGGTGTCAATGGCGCTAATTATACATTATACATTTAGACGTCTAGATTTGCAAGAACACAGCAAATGACAGGCACTTTACCTCCTGATCTCGCTTGAGAATTGCCATACTCGGTTCCTTGTATATTCAAGTATCCCGGTGCGTTCTGCCTGAACGGGGTGCCCCTACCATCATTCCAACTTCCGGCTCCATATTGGCCTTGATTCTGAACAGCAAACATAGCTGCTCGTGCTGCAGCGGCAAATCCTCGTCTCCCTACTCCAGCCATACCTGCCTCACCGCCCGACTTTGTATCGATGATTTCCGGCACGATTGCCGGTTCGGCTGCGGGAGGAACATTGTATGGGTCTTGTTGGGGAGGAGGGCGAGATGGATAGGAAGCTTGCCGAGGAGGCGGTAGTACCGGATTAGGCCCACGACCAGGGCTCAGGGAGGGAGGGACTGCATTGTTCGACGGTGTGCGAGCACGAGTGTCGAGGCTTGGTCGGTTGGATTGATCCGAAGGAGTACGTGCGCGGACGTCAAGACTCGGACGAGAGGGTAAATTATTCGAAGGCCTACGAGCAGGTATGTCAAGGCTAGGCCTCGTGGCGAGCGGAGAGGAAGTTGTGGGAGGAGCGTTGAAATTGTTTGACGGCGTGCGACTACGGGCACTTTCCACGCGTAGGGGAGAGACAGGCGAGGTGGCGCTACGAGACGAATCGGGTATCGGCGAATTTCGAGGTGGAGATGAGCTAGAGTTCGTACTGATACGGGGTGAATCCTTCCGGATTGGAGAAACAGTATTGGGCGAGCGGGATGAAGTCGAACTAGCGGGTGAAGGCGACCTCGGAGAGGCCGTTACAAGGTTCTGGAGACGTGTAGGTAAAAGAGCGGTAGCAGCGGCTGGGGTCAAGGTCGGTTTGGGAAGAGTTGGGGTGGTCTTCAGTCGGGGTAGTGGTGGTGGTTTAGGACAGACATGGTCTCCAAGTTCTGCTAGCGGAACAAGATTATTGCAACTTGAACATTTTACGGTTGGGAGAACCTGCGAAATCCTAGGAAGTTGTTGCTGCTGGACTGAAGGATCAGACGATGGGCTCAACAACGGAGCCATCATCATGAATGAGATATTAATGAGGGATTAGTGTCGAGAATGAATGTTACGGCCAGCGTTGAGTTGGAATTGGGAGGGAATGGTCGTGGATCAATCACAAGAAGGACCACGGCGTCGACTCGGACATGATGCTCGGTTGCACACTCTTTTCAAAAAATTCACGGTATCAAAAACGCTTAAATAACGCCCATCTGTCTCTCTCTTGCTGTCTTCATTTCGATCATGATCTTCCTGCCGTAATCCCCATCCCGAGTCCTCCTCCCCCTACTTTGCCCAACCTCGCCATTATTGGGTCAAACGCACTATTAAGTCACATGACTCGCCCATTCCAATCCAGTGACCACTGACACGCTGATTGACACGCTGATTGGATCAAGGTTACTTCCAGCCTGATACCGAAGACTCTCAATTGTTTCCGACAATATCGTTAGAGCTTTGAACGAGATCACAGATTTTCAACTATCAAAGCCAACCCTGTGTGTAGATCAACACATTGCACACCCATAGCAGGCCAAAGAATGACGAGTCGATGACGAGCAAGGCAGCTCACTTGTTTCCTCGTCGGACATTCAACGGTGCGGACCCAATGTCAACGTAATGTGCACGACCTGTAATTGCATCCAAACACCCATGGACAGATTTTACCTACCTTCTATAGCCTCCCCTACTTGGGTCATTCGACCGCGCTGCCATCATGCACCTCTCTCTTCTTACCAACAACGTCAGTCGTTATCTGTGATCGCCAGCTCGTCGCTCTAAACGTACACTTGCAATTTCGTATGAGAAGATCAATGACCAATCAGAAGCTTGCATGGTCCGCGATGAGTTTGTACCGGTAGGTCGTATGTGTTTCGCGTTCCCCACTTGCAAGGTATTCTAAGGATGTGATTGGTGCTGAGAAGAAGTCGTCCCACAGTTATCCCCGCCAATCATGGTTTGAGAAAGCAAACGAGGTATCCGAGGATTTGCTGTAATAGGGGAAAAATAAACAGTTAGCATGAGTATCGTATATTAATACTCACTCGTAAGGACGGCAACTCCGAAAGCTCTAGTCACATCAGCAAGGTCTGCCACCACGCGTTGCCTGGAAGCGAAGACCTGTAGTGCGTGAGACTAACTGAGGAACAATACTTCACCCCAATCACCAGCAGCGACGGGGATTGTCCTATGGCGTTTTCCAACTTCGGGGCGAGAAAAATCCCATGATGGAGTTTTATTGATTGACACCAAGACCGGTGTATTCGGATTACTGATAGGATCGTGAGTAAGATGGCACTGCTGCAGACAGCGGTTATGAGGGAAATGAAAGGCAGACATAGCAATACCTTGGCAATTTCCCTCTACTTGGCACCAGTCATACATTTCGATGAAAACGTAACCTTCAGCCCTGATCTCATAAACAACAAACCTGGTTGTAACTAATTGGAGCTGAGACTTAGGCATGAAGACGTCGTACCGGCCTAAAAAAACCCTTTGCCCACTAAGCCGCCATCGCTCATGAGGACTTAAGGGGCCGGAGCGGGGGCCAACCAAATCCTTATTTGACGCTGGTACAATGGAAGTGAATGCCTCATGACAGATAAAATTTGTAATGTCAATTCTCAACTGACAGAAGGACAGAAGGAACAGGATATGACATCACCTTGTCACCTTTGCTAGATAACATGCGACATATTAGGCTGAGTGATCGATAAACTCATCTGATTTGCAAGTGCGATAGGCGGACAAGACAGCGATACAACGAACGAGCGGATGGTTATGAAAGTCAGAGCATGTGAGCAAATGCTAAGGCATGCAAACGAAGAATAATGGTACAGAAGAAATGCAGGAAACTCTTTACTGGGAAGGGTAAGATAAAGGCGTTCGGCTGTGGCTTTCCTGGGTTTGTAGTCCAGAGTGGTTAATCATCTGTTGCCGCCGCTGCTGCGGTAGAGACTGCTCCGACTGCTGCTGCTCTGGCTGCTGTGGAAAATTTGAAGCAGATGGTACGGCGGTGCTCAGACCGTTTGCAGCATTGAAGCGAGAGAAAAATGTATCCCATTGTCCTTCGTCGAAAAGTATGTTAAACAATATTCGCTATGAAAATACGATCTACTCACCCCAATCAAACATACTGCCTGGTATACCTTCCAGGAAACCCGTATCGGCCATAGCGAACTGCTCCAGGGTATTGGAACCCTGAGGCACGTCTAGGACATTCATCACCTGTACGTTGCCGGGTACAGATTGGCTATTCATTGCAGGGTTCATATTCGGGAAGTGCCCGTCACCCCTACCGCTCCACAGGGGTGTCAGATTCACCATTGAAGATGAAGAGGGTGTTTGGGATTGAGCTGATGTGTGGACCGCGATGTGAGGATTTGATGAATGACGATCACCGGGAAGCGGGGGAGCAAAGGGGGAAGAAGAGAAGAGCGGTAGGTTATTCGATGCTGAAACAGAAGACATCGCTGCCGTCGGCATCTCACCTTCAGGTTCCTCATCTGAATTGCTACTGATGACGGTGCCAGCTGGGAGATCTTTGAGACCTTCCCTGGCCTCACCTTGAGCAACAAACACCCCTCCACCTGGTCGTGATGGATCCTTTTTGAAGTTCAAGCCACCCAGGACTTTCTTACCTGTGACACCGCCTGTCGGGTTGAGAGCTGGCGTCTCGAGGGGTAAAGGATCTCCTTGGGTGGACTCGTACAACAGCGTGATAATCTCCGTAGTCTGAAATATGGAAGATGTCAGCTCTACTAGGTTCCCTGTCACAGCTTGCACTGTGGGAGAGACAGAGACCGGCCTTTCGTCTTGCTGACATATGGTCAGGCGATAGCGATGCTTCCCATCTTCGTACGCAGTCCCTCAGCCTCCTGAGCCTCTGCATGGCATTTTCATCCTTCCGTCGGGCCCATGTATGAATCTGGTATAAATTCAGCAAGTTGGACGGACAGAGCGGAGAAGACAAACCTGAACCAGGGCACACAATGTGGTGGCGTAAGCAATGAGTAACCACACATCATACATCTTCTCATTGGCATCGAGCCAGTCGATGAGGTCACCAGTCATTGTTACCAAGCTAGTCCATTGTTCCACAGTGAGGCCGAACTTCAAGTGCGCCGGACATGCGTAGGAAATTCGCATAAAAACTCGCCAAAACAATATACAGACACAGGCATAAAGCATATGGAGAAGGCCTGGAGCCTATGTCAGAACCGTTCCCCTGTCAGCCCATACCTAGAAGCGACATACCAGCGTTGCGTGGGGTATTCACTCCACGGAATTTTAGATCCTCTGGTAATTGTTCCTGCCATCGCTGGATATCTGCCAAAAGTTCGACAAGCACCTGGTCAGTGGTAAAAGTTAAACCGGAGGGACTGTGCATTGCGGTAAATCACGATAGAATGCGGGGATCCTCTGCAGACGAATACCTGTATATAGTCTTATGCACACGGCCAAGAATGACGCTAAGGCGAACTAGCTCATCCATATAGAGGTCATTCTGATCTCCGGACGACGGAAGGCGCGCATCGCAGTCTCGCACGTCAATCATGTAAGGGTGCCCATACGCCACACTTATCCTTGTAGACTATTAGCGACTACGGCGGACACAATGTTTGTCTGTGCATACCATCTGTCACTGATTACGCACGCGGCCCAGAGGCGGCGCCGCAGTTCTACGTTTTGTTTGAACGATTCTGCACGATGTAAACCTAGGTCTTGCGCCTACGATGAAGAACAATATAAGAGAAGAGGATAACAATTCACTGTGGGCGTACCATTCTGATTGCTGCACCTAGCCGGATCCATAAGGCTGAAAGAGCGTTGGGCACGAACTGCGAGTGGCAATCACCCGTCATACATAGTATGAGTAATGCTTGAACATTGACGATAGATGCCGTCGACATCACGTCTTCTGTTTGAATTATATTGTTGACCGCGTAACGGATGGTATCAAACACTGTCTGAGGAACTTCCCTGCGTGCAGCGGCCACCAAACACATGGAATAAAGCAATATAGGTGGGGGTGAAGGGTTTGCCAAAAACTCTGCCTTGGTCACCACAGGTAACATCGGAGCCACTTCAGCAAAATAGGCGTTAACGAGTTGCTCGATGATGTCTCGCTCGATATGCAAGTCTACTGGCTTCGAGATTGCTTGTTTATGTTCTTCGGTAGTCGGTTTCTGAATTTGGATCAGTCCATCTCCAGTTTTGGATACTTCCCATGAATGCTGATATCTTTGGTCATAGGACTCATATATGCGGGAAGAGATTGTAGCTTGGGAGTGTAACAGATGGGCGGGTGATGTAGGCCCTAGACCGTCTCATCAGTCTGAACCAAAAGCTGATAAAGAACGATCGGAGGAACCAAACCTACCAAGAACACCAATGTCACGTTTTGGATGAACTTCTACATGTGACGATGCAGTGGGACGAACAGCTTCGGTTTTCTCTTTGTCCGCGGTCTCTTCTTCCATTTTCTTCTTCTTGAAGCGGGTTTCTGTGATGGGAAGAAAGAATGTACACTCAAACCCATACTGTTTGCAGTGTTGACAGATCGGCGGATCCTAACAGTAATCCCGCTTTTAGTAGCTACCCATGCCAATTCTATGGCTGATGAATGACATACCATCTCGGTGATAATGTCGCATCTATTGAAGAGAATAATTAACCCGTGGGCACTGGAGAAGGATGAGTAAGGCCAACCTAATTTTGCGAGCACGACAGCTATCGCAGGCCCGCTGTGTTTTTGTCCGCTTCTTGAGATCAACCGCAGGTGGGGGCACGGGATGGGGCTGCGAGCTCTGAGCACGAGCGATTTCGCTTCCCGAAGCGCCTGCTTCATCGTCAGAGGGTTTGTCAGAACCCTTACCGCTACCTTTCCTCTTACGTTTGGCACCCGATGAGGCGGCCTGTTGGCCGGGGGGTTGAGCTTGCTGAGGTTGTTCATGCGGTGGGCGAGTTGCATAAACCACGGCCATCTGAGGATGAGGAATTTGAGCGTACGCGTATGCTGGAGGATGACCGAACGGAGCATGATGTATTGCGTAACTATACTGGGCTTGAGGCATTGGGGAAGGGCTGCCGGCGTTGGGTTGCCCAGGAGGTGCTTGGGGTTGATAGCCTGGATGAGGCTGACCTTGCTGAGAGTATGGAGGACCGTTGACTGGATAGGGAGGATTCATGAAAATAGCAGGACCAGGATATGGTTGAAGAATTGGAGCGCCAGGTAGAGTTGGGATCGGTTGTACCTGAACAGGGGATGCGGCGACTGCATAGTAAAAACAGAAAAGAGTTACACGTTCGGTAACCAGTTGAGCGGAAGCGACAGTAGGAATTAAGGGAAAGAATGAGAGTGCTGACCTTGAGAAGATGGATGGCGGGGACTGTCAGGCTTGGTCTCGGCAGTCAAAGGACGCTTTCGTTGCCGCGGTTTCTTGTCAGCGTTAGTCGTCGGCTTGGATGGAGCGGACGGCTGAGAAGGTTGTTGCGGAGTACCTGACGGCAACGGCTGCTGCGGCACTGGCTGTGTGGTGGATTTGGGAGAGGAAGAACTGGACGTTTGTTCGCCCGGGGGAGATGCCATGTTTGTTTGCGCGTTTCTAATACAAATCTTGCCTCCCTCCAACTGTCGATTCTCGATCCCGCAGTAACACAATTATGCTTGGATAACGCTGACTAACAGTTGAATAATAGCACCTCTTATTACTTCCAGCTCTGCAATCTAGTCGCTCAATTACTTCTCAGTTCAGCCTGTCTCTATGCTTAGTGGGCGACGGACCTACTTGTTCACGAATCGATGACCTTCCTGAACGCTCGTTGTGAGAGGCGGGCAAGAGATGCCGGTCACCTTCCAGCACCTCCGTGCCGCTTACCATTTCAATCTCCGATTTTCTTACCACCCCCGCGATTCATAGTCTCTTGCTCAGGCACACCCACGCAAACACATTATAACTTACCCTGCCCATATGCTTCGGAGCAAGATAGCAGACCAAGTCCTTTCCCTACATTTCCGGTACAACATCCCCAAACTACTTGCTCAATATGATAGCTCTTAGACATACATCTCAGAAGTTTCATCTTGACACTGATCTCGAACCTTGAGTGCGTCACAGGAACAAAACGAGTACCTTAGGGCCGTATTCGAGGCACTCCCGCGTCACAGGCACTCAATTCAGCAATCCGGCGGGTTATTTAACATTTCGTATTCCTTCCACGCAGTAAATGCTCATCATTTATTTCGAGGCATTGTTGGAGCACCGGAGCCTTGTCCTGAATTCGAAAATTGGCAGGAATGGTCTAGACTTTACCTTGGTACATCTTGTGACCACGTTCAGCCATCACGAACGACCCTCATGGATGTGGAGCTCTGTGTGATCGCAGCTTTTTCGAAGAAAAGAACACGGTCCATACCCTAGGGAATTAAACAAGGTCAATCTTTTCCGCAATATAACAGGGAATGCGAATTACGAAATCAGTGGGATATTACTTTGAAGGAGCAAATGGAGACGTAAATATTATAGCTTCTGAGAAATGCCCATGCTTCAACACCGAAACGCGGAGAAATACCTGAGTCATGCGAAAGTCGATTAAGCCGTTAGGATGTCCCCGGACGACCACCATCCCAGACTCCTTCTATCAAACCGGGGTTGATCTCCCTCTTGTCCTCGGTCGCAATCGCTGGTCCATCCAACCATGAATAACCGACTGGCCGACAAAGAACCGCCACAAAGTTTCTCCTCCAGCTCCCATGGGTGAAAGGATTCGGTGGCGCGACGCCAGGCACAAGGGTTTTGTGCGCCTGGTTGCGTATCTATATAGAATAAGAGAAATTTTCGTCCGTCAGCATATCAGGCAGTTACAATCCTATCAGAAGGACGAGATCCGCTAGTCTTACCTGTTCTATGGTTGTGATGTTCAACAATAAAAGCTGCGAACATGCCAAAAATATCCGAGGGCCTTAAGTCAATTTATGGACGATAAAGTACAAGGCAGTGAGGGACTTACACGGAGGTGGTAGCTCAGTAATGCAGCTACTGGCCATATGACTGATATTGAAAGGCAAAATACTACGGCACTGCCAGCGCCTCTGCTGAGAGCATGACGAAAATCTAGATGTTCTCGTCGTGTCAACCACCATAGATGCAAGGCAGAAGTGCAAATGACTAAAATGAGGGTAATCGTCTGGTGTCCCAAATGTCAATCATAAAACTAGGCGCCATCAATCAAAAAGAACGAACGGCGAATAAAAGGAGCGCAAAGAATGACGTATAATTGCGGCGCCCAACACAATTGTTGACCCATTGGCAATGATGATCACAACCATCCACGCAGTTGTCACACTGTTTGGGTAAGGTGGTTGAGATAATCGGGCCATGTTTGCATATCTATCAAAATGCTTACCATCTTGCAATGACTAGATCGAGGTGGACGGTAAATCTTGCAAGTGGGACAGTATTTTACCCGGACGCTGGAAAAGATGAAATCCTCAGCGGCATAGCAATGAGAACGAGAGGGATTACTTACATATCTGAACGAACTTTGAGATCTCTGGGCATTGGTGCTCGAATGCCACCGTCTGAAGGCGAAGTGGCAGGATATGGAGGGTCGAGGTCCAAACCACGAGGTAGGATACCAGGATCAGTGAATGCCTTAAGGACAGAATGCCAAATGAGAAGTCATGTTACGACAAATTCTCGGATATGCTTACAGTGGCGAGCATAGTGGTGATTGTTACGAGGGTCAAGTAAATACCAACACTAGCGAGGGCCGGGCTTTCATTTTGCCACCAATATACACAAGTCGTACCAAGCCAAACGCCCCCGATAGTAAGAAGAACAGTAAAAGACGCGACGAATGCCCAAGGAGAGTCTCCACCTGTCAAAAGACGTCCACCAAAGAAGAACCTATTTCTTGAAGGATGCCGCTGGTAATTACGGATGGGCTTTCCGGTAGCAATGTCTGTAAGTGGTGCCTCGGAAAGTGGGGGATCGCGGTCAGGGGGTATGGGGAAGAAAGACGGGTCTGGAGACAGAGATGGTGATGGATGTGTGTCAGTGATGTTGAAGGAATGGGCAAAAGTGCCCGGGGATGTCGACTGTTTGCCTCGTGGAGGAGGGTAAATTCCATGCTCCTCATCTGGAAGTTTACCCTCAAAAGTCCGCCGACTGTCAGAAACTGCAGGGCGGGAGCTGGTAGATCTTCGAATGGACTCGAAACTCATACCACGGCGAAGGCTAAACACGCGTTCAAGGCTGCTTCGCACCTTACTAGTGGTTGTAGCTGCCCTATTTGGATTGCTTTGGGACCCACCACCCTGGCCGCCATAGTCGTCGCCAAGTGATATGCGGGGCGCAGATGGGCTCGGCCTGCCTGCTAGCGGTAGTAATGGCTCGCGACTCTGCTTCATACGCTTCGAAGCAGAGAATTGCCCCTGACCATGGCCGTCTACCGTCGACTCGGGTCCGCCGGCGTGACCTTCGGAACTGCTCGTAGAATGCCTTTTCGTGATGTTTCCAAGAGGATATACATCTTGTTCAGGGGTGGGTATGTGAGCGTCCTGGGAGGACGGGTATAAGGACTCCGGGGTAGAATAACGGTGTTGTTGGTCGGGCCGTGAAGGTCTAAAAAATGCAGCAGAGGGCTGGATTCCGCCCGCGTGTGTCGTGCCAGTGTGTTGCATAGAGGGGGAGATATGTGGGGGTTGGTATGAGCCAAACGGTGGGTAAGACGGTGTAGAATCAGCGGGGAGAGGAGAAAAAGATGTTGGCGAACGCGGCGATGCAGGAACAGGTGAGAAAAGATTGCTGTGTCTGTTTACAGAGTTGGAAGCATTTGGTATAGCACTGGTAGATTGGCGCGGTGAAGCCGGCGCGCTGCCAGTAGTAAGAGTGGAAGGTAAAGGAAGCTGAGGAGGAGGGCTGGAGACTCTTTTCGAAGGATATGTCGACGACTGATTTGGAAAGTTTAAGGAATGTGATGCCGACATATTATTTCTGAGGCGCACTATATACAGAAACTATCATGAGACAGAAGCAATGTGCCATGATCAAAATGAGGAACACGCCCGTGATGCTTTGTCACGGATCCGTCACAGTGTCACTCCTAAGAACCAGTTTTCGTAGCCAAATCCTTCATTCTGCTACTTGCCCGGGATCAACGACGGGAATGGGATGGAAATTCATTCAGGCCCGGTATCAAGAACTCAATTCTACATCCAGCTTTTTTCATGGAAGAATAGGGCACTGAACGGACCAAATTATATACCTCTTTTCTATCGCGGGTTATCGGGATGATGCTGTTCATCTTAGGTCTGCGTATTCCAGAAACAATCTCACACACCTTCCAGTCATCTCAAAAGTCGCCTTCCATACTGATTGATGGCCAAACCCGCGACGTGCTATCATCGACTATAAATCTCCGTAGGACACTTTTACCCATCTCCAAACTTACCACCTTGTCCTAGGTTTACAACTTCTTTACTTCCGTGGATGCCAACCCTTCTATTAATATCTCGTTCATCAAGTTCGTTAGGTACCGTCACGGGCGAACTCGCTACGAACCCCTCGAATCCCCACGTAGGCAATGTGAGAGAACACTATCTATTTTTGAGATTTCCTGGGGACTCCACGCCAACCTGTCTGCAAAACACCTGCTCATTCACAAGTTGCTCTCGGGAGGTGTCTACCGGGTAGGTTACGCTCGCTCCCGTGGATTAATTCTGTACACCTGCCCTAGAGCAATGGATCCTTCTACAGGCTAAACTTCAGAGATGTCATGAAATGGATACTGAGGGGTTGCCTTTGAATTGTTGTTCAGACCTTCTCGCCCTCCAGGCGTCATGCTGAAGTTCCATCCCGGGATGCACCATCTGTGGCCGTTGGATGGCGCGCCCTCCGAATTCCCGAGCTCCAGGTTAATTCATGCGTTTGCCTTGCCGTTCAGTGCCGACTCGAGGTCTACGACTAGGTCTTAGGTATGAGAAGTCTCTTATTTTACTTTTGTGAAATCCTGACGCCCCTGCAATTCCCCGGATTTGTGCTTAACCGATACAATTCTCTTCAACTTCGAGCGGCGTTCGTGTAATAGAAAGGAAGAATCATGACATAAACTCGGAGAACTGTGCCCTACGGCTAGTCTTGACCCACGCTGAACAATCGCGATGCTACTTTGATCCCTCGGTCGGCACTCTATCCTTCTGGCCGAAAGTATGGTGTCCATCTCCAAAAGGGTACTCTACAATACCCTCTTTCAGAGGACTTCGCTATACACTTTGTTGCCGGCTGTTAGAAGAGAAAGTCTACCCATTCTGAAGTTTCTGGCCGAGAGTATGGTGTCCATTTCCAAAAGGGTACTCGTCTTCCAGAGGATTTCGCTATATGTTTTGTTGTCAGCTGCTGGAAGAAAGAGTCTACCCGTTCAGAAGGTGTGGCCCATGTCTTTGGGAGATTTCCACATCTCAGATTTCTACAGGCGTCGTCAACCCTGTCTATATCATATCCAATGAGTTGTGGTTTCCCGATGATCCCTCCCAATGGTTGTTCCCATCCATGAAGGAACCATGCACCGACTCATCCGATATGAATTCCCTCATTGTCTCGCTGGCGACACCGATACCTTAGTTTCGCTACAATGTCAAATTTGTGGGTTCTCCCCTGTCCTCCTCGCCCTGCTGTATATCAGTTACCCCTCGTTAATCAAGTACTGAACACATGGTCTGTCGATACAAGCTGTAATTGTTCTGATTCCTCATACATGTTTAATATACCGTACACTTGCGTAGCAAATCATCATAATGTCGTAAAACCTAATACTCCCATTTTAAAAGACCGCGAATCATATTCGGGACTGACATCTAAGCCGCGATCTACGAACATAACCGGTTTACCATCCATCTACTATCATGACCACCGTACCCCCACTGTACACCCGCACCCTCCTCGTCGCGTCCCTACCCTCCCTTACCACCCCCCACTTTCTCAGCACACTCATCTCCGACGCCGCCGCCTCAACCAAACAACGCCTCCTCATCGTCCTATTTTCTCCACTCTTTCGGCCCTATTCCGAAGGAGGAATATCACATACAGCAGAATGGGATACTGTTCAGAGGATATTGACATTTGTGTACGTGCAAGCGACAAAGGTCGCCCAGGACGCGAATAGGATGCTCATGGATGTGGACGTGCTTTTGAAAGCGAGCGATGAGACATTGACTGGCAAAGAGACGGAGGAGATGGAGGCGGTTTACCTTGTTCAGGGCGGTAGGTGAAATCAATCTTCGACCACTCTTAATATGTGCAAGGATGAACTTGGCTAAAACCATACGCTTTTCGCAGATCTGATCACTGCGCATCTACCACAATCCGTCATGTCCCTCCCACATATATATCTACCCCCTGACCCACCATTCCCGCATCCTGCAACCATAGCGCACCAAGCGGATGGCTCTGCAGGACCATCCAAGTCATACCCGCCGCTCTACCCCGTTGTTGCTCTGGGTGGGACGTTCGATCATCTCCATGCAGGACACAAGATCCTGCTTAGCATGGGTGCATGGATCACTATGCACAAACTGATCGTTGGTGTGACTGGTGAGTACCACATATGTTCTTGCTGTAGTTAATTACTAATTAGAAGTTGCACAGACGACGCCCTACTTAAAGCCAAATCTAATAAAGACCTCCTCGAGCCCCTCTCGACGCGCATAACACGCGTCCGTGACTTTCTCTATCTCTTCCGACCTGACATTGTACACGACGTTGTGCCCATTAACGACGTATACGGTCCAACGGGATGGGATCCGAACGTTCAGGCGCTGGTTGTGAGTAAGGAGACGCTCAGCGGGGCTGCTGCCAGTGCGTATTGTATTTCCTCATTACCTTATTTCTGTACGGTGTACTGATTTTAAATCATGCAGTCGCAAAACATCGCTCTGAACGCCAATTTCCTCCGCTCGAAACATTCGTGATCGATGTCATTTCACCAAGCGAGTCGAAGCTTGACCATGAAGACATTGAGATGCTCAAGCAGACCAAGATGAGTAGTACGTTTATCCGGGAATGGATTGCACAACACCGTAGGGAGGAAGAGGAAGAAGAGGATGCTGCATGAGTACACAAATATAGCCAATGGGAAATAGCCTGGAGGAAGGAGTATTAATGAAATATTTGACATAATTATCGTTATTCAAGTACGTCGATTCATTTACACTGTATTGTAGTAGCTATATGCACAATGCATTGGTCATGACATGTCGTTAATGTGTAAATGAGCAATAGATAACAAGATAGATACGCTTGACCGTCCAGCCCATGATTATTATTCAAGTCCAAAAAACCTCTCTACCTCGAAAACACAAAACCCACAATAGAACCGCTACATTCGAGTCCGAGGCGACGCCTTGCTCGCATGCAAATCCTTCACGTTAAAAAAGGTACTCACCCCAAACGCCACGCACAACAAACACGCCGCTGCTGTGGACGTGTTATACGCATTACACCACCCGTCGAACCCTCCACTCGGACACCTCTTCCCTGTCAAGATGTAAATAAATTCCGCTCCCCAGACAATGAGCATGGAGACGTCAAGGAAAGCGATACGCTTGGTCCATCTACGTGCTTCTTTCCATGCCTCCTCCATCGCGAGCCCTGCAAAAACGCTCCTCCGCTTGGCGCGTTTGGCTTTAGCTCTAGCGCGTTCTCTGTGCCGTTGACTATCAAATGCACCAGGAAACCCGTGGTCATCCTCATCATAGACTCCATCTTC
Organism: Pleurotus tuber-regium; assembly: GCA_014058305.1. Taxonomy (NCBI): domain Eukaryota; kingdom Fungi; phylum Basidiomycota; class Agaricomycetes; order Agaricales; family Pleurotaceae; genus Pleurotus; species Pleurotus tuber-regium. The sequence goes on along the minus strand of JACFYU010000026.1, from coordinate 1,769,453 downwards.
CGATTCAGATGAGGAGACGTCTGGTCCAGCGAAAGCATGAGGGTCGACGATGAGATTAACCTGAACGTCTGTGCCTCCATCGCTCTGTTTGCCTTTCTTTCCTTTAGCGCCGCCCTTCTTCTTCTTCTTGTCTCCTTTCTTTCCCTTCCCACCGGGTAAGCCGTTAACCGGGAGGACCATCATGCCTGGTGTCATCCCAGGACCTAAGGCGGGTGGTTTGCGTTTGCGACCGCAGCAGCAAGGCCGAAAGAGGAAGAGGTATAAAAAAAGGAGTGTGGTGATAACGGAGAGGACATAGAGCACAAAGGCGGGAGGTCGGTTGGCTGGAGGAGCTGGGGGGTCGGGCTTGATGACCTATAAATAGAAATAAGTAAACTGAGATTAGCTGTACTTTGAGTGAGAACATACAAGGGCAGCATATATCGCAGGTATTCCAGCTGCGAGAGCAAGCACAATTTGCATGACGCGAGTTGCTGCGCGCTTCTTGGGGCCTTGTGTCACCAAGTTGCCTTTCTCATCGACAGTGCCGATGATAGGTTTTCCATCGTCATCGAGGAAGGCGGGATCTATTTTGGCCTTACCCTTGCCTTTAGGCTTTGGTTTCTTGGGCCCAAATTCACGTTCAAGCATGCGTATGCGCTCTTCCTTGAGAGTGTCATCGATAGGAGGGTCATAAGATGGCGGATCGCCAGACCATGGAAGGAGATCGCGAGTAGATTCATGAACGAGGGACGATGTTGGCGGTGCGGAGGGAGAATACGCAGGATATGCACCGTAAGCAGATGAAGAGGGCGTGTATATAGGGTCAAAAGGGTCATGGCGATATGGAAGGGATTCTGGCAGGTCGTAGAGATCGTCAGGAGGAGATTTAGTACGTGACTTGTGATTGTACCAGTTCCGGGACCATGGAGGGAACTGTGATATGTCGATTTCGGCGGAGGATGGGTTGACTTGGGGAGAATGCTGTGGGTCGTCGGGAAGGTTGAGGTTGCGCTGTGAGATGTATAGAGGTGATTGTCGGTAACTAGAAGAAGGGGCGGCTGGGAGGGAGAAAGGCCGGCGGGAAGGGTATCTGGAGTAGGAAGCAGAGTCGTGTGTGGAAGAGGACAGAGTTCCAGCACGGGAAGTCAAGGAGGGTAATGAAAGAGAGTCATTAGTTCTGCTAGCAAGAGGGGAGGGTGGGTAGAATGTTGGATATGGCTGAGGCCGGAGAGTCCTTGCATAATCTGCGAGATCGAGAGCCTCTACAGACACATCTGAAGGTTCTCGGTGTGTTGGAAGAGGAACATAGGGATCTGGAGACCAAGGACGACGAAAACGAGAGGGAGGGGGAAGAGCATCGAGGTCGACGTTGAAAGCAGGGATCATGACATGGAGGACGACGAGAGAGAGCGGCACTTTCCACTACGAGCCTAGTATCACGCACGTGTCTCAAAAAGAGTGGCATCTCCGTGGATTGAACACGGGACCTCCAGATCTTCAGTCTGTTGCTCTCCCAGCTGAGCTAAGACGCCGTTGTGAACTTTACCTCGCATATACATTATAATGCAAATAATACTGATGAGATATATACACCCATACATGTCTGTGTTACCGCTAATGCTCTTGGTACTTGTCTTCTCTCTCCTCGTCTCACACACTGCCGCACATCACATCCTTTTCAACGCACATCATCACCACCACCACACACATCCGTCGCCGACCCACCTTTCTCTTGCTGCCCGACCCACAACCGTATACCGACCCCGCTCACCCGCTGCACTTGAGCGCGCTCGTATACGTTCACTCCAGCATGCAGTCTCAGAACCGATCGAGTGGTACAAAGCAGAGGTCCTTGGCCCAGATATAGAGGATCGACATACCATCGCTCAACTAGCGCGCATATCCGGGAATGCGTACGCTCTTCCTGGTCAGAAGAACTGGTATGATATAGATCCAGTTTGGAATGCCGTACGTTCTCTCACCTGGCACACCTCACACTCTTCTTACTCTTGTACTTCAGAGCTTCCCCTTTGGTTGGGAGGATCACGCGAATGGTTTTAGGGGGAACGTCTTCCTCTCTTCCGACAACTCGACCGTCGTCCTCGCCATCAAGGGTACCACTCTGAACGGTCCCACATCCAAGAAGGACAAGTTTAATGACAACGTACCCCTTCCTCACTTTCTCCTCCTGACTGTACCAACAACCTCTTCTCATCTAGCTCTTGTTCTCTTGCTGCTGCGCACGCGTCGACTTTTCCTGGGTCTTCCGTACCGTCTGCGATTGCTACGCCAAACACTGGCAATGTGACGATATCTGTCTCTCCGATGCACTCATCCAGGATAGCCTCTTCTATTCCACAGGTGTAGTGAGCACCTTCTCTTCCAAATTCGCCCACATCATCTTAATCTCCGTTTAATAGAAACTAGTCACCGATCTAACCTTCCTCTATCCGCACGCCAACATCTGGCTTGTCGGTCACTCCCTTGGTGGCTCGCTCGCCTCTCTCCTTGGCGCCACATTCGGTTTGCCCGCCGTCGCGTTCGAAGCTCCAGGCGAACGCCTTGCCGCTACCCGACTCCATCTTCCCCTTCCGCCCCCTGACAACACGGGATTGTCTTTACCCCATCATACTACAGCACCACTTTCCGTCACCCACGTCTACCATACTGCCGATCCAATCCCCCAAGGTACATGCACTGGCCCACTATCTCCGTGTGCTCAAGGTGGATATGCCCTTGAGACACGGTGTCACCTTGGAAAGAGCATTGTCTACGATACCGTAGGAGTTCTTGGTTGGCGTGTAGACGTGCGGAAGCATATTATCAGAGAGGTGATTGAGAATGTAGTAAGTTATGAGGGAGGCTGGCCAGACGACGACAACGACGACGAAGAGATAGAGGTATCTACATTGAATTGGTATAATCCTCTTCGTTGGGCACGTAGGGTCTGGTGGGGATGGAAAGGCAAGAAGGGTGAAGATGAAGAGAAGCCCAAACCCAAACTGCGCGATGTGCCACGCGCGAAGGAAGAGGTAGATTGTACGGTAAGCATGACCTTGGTTTTTTACCTTTCCTCCACGCGTTGACGATCGTCCATTTTCGATCGCTAGGATTGTTATAAATGGGAATTCGGTCATTTCAAGGACAGAGATCAAGACGCACCCTCGTGAACAAAGGGCTGCACGATCGACTGCTCATATTGGGCATCTAGAAGATAAAGACCGTTGTGCATTGGGATGGCAGGAACTCGACTATATTATTGTATCGTCTAATCATCTATGGAATTCATCAGGCTGTAAAATTAGACAAATCTACCCATGTAACGAATACTCAACGACCATCCTCTAAATCTCTACTTCCTGAATGATGTCCCCCCAATAAACCTTCCTTGAACGTACACCCTCTTAATATTACGATCATCTCCACAAAATAAAAACCTCTCTAACCACCCTTCTAACTTCTCCTTCTCACGCTTAGCGTGCTCGTCACGTCCCTCGGTATTCGCCACGCCCCATACACCAGGTGGCCCTCCAGCATCTTCTCTGACGCTGACAACAAGCGCATCAAAGCTCTTCCCAACAGTAAAGTTCCCGATCTGCTTGTCAAGGCAACAAACCTCGGCGCCACCCATCGTAGCGAGGTAGAGCAGTGTCGGGATAGAGAGTTGACGGTTAGCGAATGTGGTAGTCCCTTGAGATGACGAGGAGGAAGAGGTAGGTTGTCGAGATGCTTCCATGGCGACTACCTTGGACGCGATGCTAGCGTGTTGTATCGCAGTCAGGATAGACGGCGAAAACCCTCCCGAAACATCCGTCCCGAGCCCGACCTTGATCCCCCCATCCAACAACTCACCAACCTTTGCCACTCCACTACTCAAATTGAAATTGCTTGTTGGACAATGACTTATACCAGCCTTCCTCGCCTTGATTAATTCCTTCTCCTTCTCCTCCAAATGTACAGCGTGCGCCAACACTGTATTCTCCCTCAACAATCCATACTTATCATATACTTCCGCGTATGTTTTGCATTCGGGAAAGAGAGACAAGGTAAATTCGATTTCGGAAGGGTTTTCGCTGATGTGAGTTTGAATGGCGAGGGAAGGCGAAGCGAGGGCGAGGGTTTGGATAGAGGAGAGGAGGTTTGGAGTACAGGAGATGGCGAAGCGAGGTGTGAGGATGGGGTGGACGAGGGGGGTGGAAGCGTTTGGGGATGGGGGGAGGGAGCGGATGTGAGCAATTAAATCGCGAGTTCCAGCAACGGAGACTTCGGGTGAAGGCTCGACGTAGTAAGCTGGAGAGTTACGGTCCATATTGCATTTCTATTATTGAAACAGAAAATGAGCTGATGCGATCGCAGAGGGTGATGTTCACGTACACCGACAAATGCTCGCTGGCCTGTACAACCTAATCAGCATTTGTGAATCTGAGTACATAGGCATATTTTACCTTTAGCATGGACAATGTCCGCCAAAACCTTCGTAGCCTCTACGTGCAGCGTTCCGTAATAGCAACATGTCGTTGTCTAAAGATGCAAAATCCATGATTTTCGGGTTGATCAATCATGGCAAAGCGACGCACACCGCAATCTATTATCCGGCGAACAACAGAAGAATAGGTTTCACGCGCAAAATCAACGTCTGAGAAATTGGCCTCCATGGGAAAAGTTATGTTCTCCAGCCATTGCAGAAGCTCATATTGCTGGCCACTGAATGTCTCCGCATGTTAGTGTCTTACTCAAGTCGATAATAACGGGACTACCTGCCTTCCAATATTTGGGACTTGTGGTGCATGCTAGAATTGATAGAACACTTATGTCAACTTCAACCAACAACAGGTGGGTCCCGACGTACCGTATGTGTATCAACGAACCCAGGCAAGAGAAACTCGCCGTGCTTCAGCACAACGACCTCCGCATCTGTGTATCCCTTCTGCATCATCACCTCCTGCACCATGGAATCCTGCACATGCTCAACAATCCAGTGGATCTTCCCTTCAGGGGAGATAGCCAGGAGACAATGAGGAAGTGCTTGGTATGAGGTGAGTGACTGTGGATTAATCAACGCGCCGTAGTAGACCGTCGGGAGAGCAGGCATCGTCGTTGAGAAGACAACGAGGTAGAGGGCTGGTGGAAGGGGCACAAGCGACTCAAGCACGCTTGCGCTAGACGTGATTCCTCTGTCAGACTGAAGGGCCGCATGATGCCAACATCGTAGTTCCGCGTCGGTTACTCAAAAGCGATAAGATAATCGAACGGAGCGATTACTACTTGAGCGCTTGTCGCGCCATTGCTGCGTTCAATGCAATTCACAATTTCACAGTTCCTTCAAGTTCGCAAGTATCACTAATAGATCATTACGGAATTCTCTTGATTTTACAACCGTGAAATAAATGTGTGGATCGCAACTGTGGCCACCATATCAATGAGGCTATTCACGTCTCCCTTTCCAATGACAACTGTGTTCAGATTCTAGCACACTAGTCGTCGAAAGTACTCATATCTCAGCCTTCTACGATGCGATTTTCTGTGTCTACTCTCTCTGGGAGGAGTGTCTCTGTGACTTTGGTGAGCAATGATAGTCTATAGTCTCGTCCAAAGCTGATTTCAAACGTCAGTGTCCATTACAGGTTCACGATCAAGCACCTTCAAGTGCATTTGCAGTGTGTATGTTGCCTTTCCTAAACCAGCATTGTAATGATACTTATCTCTGAAAAGGAGGATGATAGGAAATGGCAGAGTGTCATGCAGTCGCTCAGCTAGATGAGGCTGACGAGGCTGACAAGGTCACGAGTGGATGTCAGCCTCCCTCCCGCTCAAAGCCATATATAAACCCTCCCTCCGCACTATGTCTCCTCAGTAGTTGACACTCTCTGCGAATCACCCCCAGTGAATTACGCTCAGCAAGTACTACTAGCCTCAGCATCTTCATCATCACTATGCCTTCCGTCATTCCTACCAGTACTACCCTCCTCTCTTCTCCCACTCCCTCGCCAACGACCATGTCTCCCTCTGTTGTTCTAGCCCTCCGTGTCACGACTGGTATCTTTGCCGTGATCGTCTTCGGCTTTCTCGCCCTCATCACTGGCTGGAGTATGTACAGGAACCGGCTCGCTCGTCTTCAAGAAGATACCGAAAGTGGAGAAGCCAAGGAAAAGGTTGCCTCGGTGTCCGAAGAGCCTGAAGTTGATATGTCTGATTACGAAGTACTTTCATCTCCCTTTCTGCCCTGAGCCGAGTTCACTGATTGTATTCTATGTACTGCAGATTTTGATGGAGGCCATCGCCTGCAAGAAGGCTGCCAATATGAAGGAAGACGAAGAGTCGATTGTTGGCATCCCTGAGCTCGCCTACTTGGCCAAGATTCTTAATACCGCGAGGATGGCCGACTACACTAGGAAAGGACTGTCTGGGAGGTCTCACGCTCTCCAAGTTACCCCGTCGCTGGCGAGTATCGAGGTGTCCAAGAAGTCTCCAGCAAAGGTTCTAGCGAAGGCTCCAGCTAGTCCTTATACTACTAGTCCTCTCAAGGAAGTGGCTTCTCTTCGACCATCTGCAGCAAAGACTCCTGCTCGCCCTCTTACCTCTAAGAATGGTAATATCGCCGATACTGCTCCTTGGACGCGTTATGTTCCTCGCCATCCTTCGCCATTGGGTCCTGGAGTTCGTCGTGGGTCTGGCTCTCCTCATGGAACGCCTTGGCGCCAGTGGGTTCCACCCTCCAACAAGGAAAACTTTGGAAGATCCGTTATGAAGCGGAAGCTTTCTACTCATAGGAGGAACTAGTCGATGTAGGTGCTCCCCTTTCTGCCCCTTATGATACGTTCTGACTATGGACTACTAAGTCAACGAGAATCGACCTCATGCACCCGTTTCGTCTCCTCTTAACACTCCTTGCTTTTTCAGAAAACCGATTAAAGACAAAAAAAGAGAGAAAATTCAGAATAACCTCTATCAATGACTCGAGTCTCAAGCCTCCATTTCTTTCTCTCCTGTCTTTCCTCGACTCTTTCTCCTCTCTCTTCTCTTCTCTTCTCTTCTCCGTCTCCGTCTCTCCTCGGCCTGGCTTTGAGCGGTCCAAACATACATCTTGGCAAGATCTTTACCGAACCGTTTGCCCAAATGGACGATACCTCAGCCATAGCCTAACTTGGTGATCCGGTCACCGGCGTGAAAGGCAAAGTTGCTCCTCACAAATGCTGCCTGTTCCATGGCGTCGTGCCACAATAGCCCTTCCGCCCTTCAAAGTTATCTATCAAGCATGCACGTACTGTCCTGAAGATCCAAAATTCATCCTTTGTTTCGCCTCCCCCGTACTCCCTTCCCCGCCTAACTCGATCCTATCCAACTTCAACATCGGCAACAAGCTCTTGAAAGTGACTGATGGGAAGGTCGATGCACGCGGCCCTGCTTACAGGTAGGCAGTGGGTCACTATTTGACATAGAGACTCCTGGGCCGCTGCTTTGGACGAGTGTTGGTTGTAGAGTTGAATGAGTTTGTCGTTGCAAGTAGTAGTTGGATTTGATCTAGTCATGCGAGGGAGGGCGTGCGGAGTAGGCGCAACCTAGTATGGATTTTGGATCTTCAGGAAAGTACGAACAAGCTTGGTAGATAACTTTGAAGTGCAGAAAGTCTTTGTAGCTAGGATTCCCTTGTCAATCTCTCAATAACTATGCGTTTCATTAAATTCCAATCTTGTGGAGCGTTCAGCACTAGCTACCTCAAGAAAGTGGCTTGTGGATAACCAGGGAATTATTAGCACGAATGACCAGTCAGACTTCTAGTCGCATTTTCATATGTATCTATAAAACACCATATGTGAAAGATCTACTCGGCCTTGCATTGGGTGATCGACGTATCACTTCTCCACTGGGTGCCGCCAACAAGCCTACCCTGAACCCATACTTTCAAGATATTACGATCGTCCCCACAATAGAAGAATCTCTCTAGTCTCTTTTTCAACCCTTCGTTCTCCTGCCACACCTGTGGATTTTCCGTCTCTTCCTTCAGGCTCACCAGAAGTGCATCGAAGGACTTGTTCTTTTCGAAAGACCCGATTTCATGACCAAGCTTGCATAGATGAGCACCTCCCAGTGTAGCGAGGTAGAGCAGCGTAGCTACTGTCAGCTGCTTGCTGCTAAACGTTGATTCCGAGTCATGGTGATTATGGCTCGTGGTATCGTTTTGAGAGCGTCCGTGGACTAGAGGGAGGGTGGCAAGAAACCCAGGAGTGGCAATTTTGGAAGCGATGCTTGCATCTCTAATGGCAGTGAGCATGGAGGGCGAAAAGCCGCCAGAGACATCGGTTCCTAATCCGACCTGTTGGAAGGGCGTTAGCAGATTAGAGAGATGTCATGCTTACCACCCACCTTGACACCAAGATCGAGGTATTTTGCGATTGGGGCAATGCCGCTACGTAGGTTGAAATTACTCGTCGGGCAATGGCTCACTCCAGCCCCCTTTTCCTTGATCAATTTGAGTTCAGAATCTTTGAGATGAACGCCGTGCCCTAAGATGGTGCCAGAGCGAAGCAGTTTATAGTTGTCGTATACACCAGTATAAGACATGCCGAACTTGTCTTCGACCTGCTGGATTTCCTTTGTGTTTTCGGATATATGGGTTTGGATACAGAGACCTTCTTCCCGCTCTGCTATATCTCCGAGGCCTTGTAAGAGTTCACGAGTACAACCTAGAGCAAAGCGTGGCGTAATAGTAGCTTGCACTAAGGAATGACCGTGATGGCCGTGCTTGCGCTCGAGGCCACGGATGTATTTAATCAGTTCTTCAGTTTGTTCGAGCGACTCTTCTGCGGATGCATCTCTGTAGTAGTCTGGTAATGTATCAGGGCTGTCCATGCTACATTTCTGCCTTGCGAGTCAGACTTGAAACAATTCAAATATACTACAAGGAAACATACGCCGATAAAGGCTCGTTGACCTATGGATCATTACATATCAGGGACCTTCGCATCGGCAAAGTTTTGCAATACATACCTTTGTCGTGGACAATATCAGCGAGGATTTTTGTTGCTCCGAGATGCCGAGATGCGAAGTAGCAGGACGTGGTTGTCTGCATATTGGAAAGCCAGTTACGAGCATCCGTTTTGTCGTAGTGGCAATCAAACTTACGCCCATGTCCAAAGATCGCCGTACAACCTTCTCGTACGCGGCGCGAGCGTATGTATCACAGCAAAACCTCGCTTCTGTTGGGAATGTATAGTTCTCCAACCAATCAAGGAGTTCGTATTCCTGGCCTCTGATGCGAGCATCAGTATCATCGACTAATAACATTAATCTGGATCCTTACACTGCGAGGTTAGGAAATTGAGGCGCATGCTGGATAAAGTAACCTGAGGGTCACATACTTTGACTTTGAAAGCATAAGGGAAGGACTTACCGTGTGAGTATCGATAAACCCCGGCATGATGAATTCATCAGCCTTGAGACTGATAGTATGACCTTGATGTCCCATCTGGGTCAGAATATCGGCTACGTCAGATTCAGCTACGTCTTCTTCGAGCCATTCTATCTTCCCTGATGATGATACAACCAATAGACACTGCGAAAGCGCATCGTACGTCTTGAGGCTTCTAGGATTGATGACCGAGCCGTAATAAGCTATCGACTGAGAAGTCATCATAGGCTTGGACGGGAGAAGATTCATCAAGAGCAGCCATATTTATGAGTCCATAGCTGACGGCATTGAGCATTGTTCTATGCTGTGCTCATCATTCTCTCCAGACGGGTGCTTCTAAGCGAGTCGCTTCGCATTCGGCCCTTCTACAAATGAATAGTCAATCGGGCGAGGAAGCGAGTAGTCTGGACAATAGGGCACTGCAAGGTCCTGGTATGTATCAGCTTAGTGATGAAATGAGCTGGCACTGGATTACAGAACCGAACTGTAATGATATTCCTTACAGGGGGGTACCAGGGCTGTGAGTATGACTCAGCTTTCCATATATAGATCTAGGATTACCATTTTTAGCATATGAGCGCCCTGAACAAATGTTTGAACGTATGAGCCTTATAAGAAACTTAGGTAGTGAGCAGATACTTTGTCGACCTGTCGTCAAGATAACCCATGCTATCAACGAAAGTCATCCACGAGTGGAGCATTCCCTCTGCGAAGTGACCCTACTCTTTTTAGCACCACAGTATCCTCCCCCAAATGGCGCCACAACTCGCAACTTAGCTCTCAACCTTCAGCGAAACTTTGAAATCCGTGTGATCAATGTCACTGAACCGGTAACTTTCAGGGCATGCAACGTTGCGATCATCCTTGTGATACGTCCTCAAGTACTGATGATGCTGACTTAGCACCATTACTGCGTCATAAGCGCATAATATGTCCCTCTATGTATAGACTCGGGGAAGCGCCGACTGGCGTCGGCATCAAACCTTGCTTGTTGCACGCGCAAGTAGACCACTATTAGTTTGTATTATGAACCGTAGAGTATTTAACTATGAACAAACTTAGTGCTATTAAAAGAAAACATAGAATGAGTGTGATGCCTATAATAAATGTGGAGCAAAGAGACAGTGACGTGAATGTGATGATGTAAGGAAAATTAACTGCCAAGTCACACATTGCTGATTATAGATATAGAGGAATTGCATTAGAAGATTACAATCTTCTTCAGTTTTTTGTTGACACATATAAGGAAGCTGTTAGCAAGACAAAGCAAACTGAGGATGTAGAGGTAAACAATGAGCTCATGAGTGAAGCTGAAGAGGCAGGGTGGGAGAATTCTGATCAAAAGTGCAAGCCTGGTAGATGCAAGAATAAGAGAATTGCATACCTACCTGATCATCCTAATTATGGCAAGAAAACACATGTCCTAAGAATAGCTGGCCATAAGAACCTTCCCTATTTCATTGGCAGATATTTTCTATGTGATGATGATCCAGGCATATTTCCATTTTATTATGCTAGTATGCTCATGTTGGTACATAGCACAATATTGAACAAGATCTGAAAAAGGTAGATGAATCATGGGAACAAACATATGTACAGTATATTTATTGCAAGTGCTTCCAAGCATATAAAGGATATCATCAAGGGCATTCAGTATTTCCATAAATGTTGTCTATCTGCTACACAAGACCCAGCACCAAGAGTTTTTGAAACCCTGGAGAATGATGAAGCAGAGATAGATGAGCAAATTGGAGCCACAGAAGAGCCATTCTGTAAGGGCAACCCTCCAGATGACTGGAGACACTCGCAATCTAGCGGAGGGGAAATCCAAAGTTATTAATACTATCTACTACAATAATACACTTTACTCACCTAGCGGAGGGGAAATCCAAAGAGAACAGGTTAAGGATCTTCCTCCGCTAGGAGACGATACAACTACTGTAGGAAGCGTGGGAAAATGTATAAATAAACTATATAGTTGCTACAGCCACACTCCGGTAAGGTATTGCCGGAGTGAGCCAGAGTCATATGACAGCGTCACGAAGGGAAGGGGACTTGAACAAGTTTAGACTTAAATAATAAGAACTCTAAGGTTTCGAAGTGCAAGAAGGTCCGGAGAAAGGAGAAAGGAGAAAAGGAGAAAAGGAGAAAGGAGAAGGAGAAAGGAGAAATGGAAAAGGAGAGGCGTCCCCTTACATCACCCCCTTCTCAAGGCGCGACGTCTCGGCGTGCAGGTTCCACTCTATCTCGCCAGGCATTGACCCTTGAAGGGACCTCTGGACAACTCCGAAAGACATCGAAGTAATTCCTAACCACCCGGACAGCAGTGGGGTTGCTCCGGTAGAAGTCTCGGACTTTCTGTTTTGCGTGAGCCAGGTTCTCCGAAGGTTCCCAGCTTTCATCCTCTATGCCATGTCCCTTCCAGTGGACCAGAAACTCAAGCTTCTGTCCTCGGCCTGCCCTCCGACTGTTCTTTACCTCTTCTACCTCCCACTCCTCTTCTCCGTTCACAAGAACTGGAGCTGGAGGAGGTCCGGGTCGCCGTCCTTCAATCGGATCCGGAGTCCAGGGGCTAAGCTTGACCACAGGGAACACTGGGTGAAGTCGAGACATGGACTTGGGGAGTTGAAGGCGATAGGCGTGACGTCCGACCTTCCGGACCACCTTGTATGGCCCTAATCGCGTATGTCCGAGCTTTCGTGAAGGTCTAGCCAAGTTGATATCAGAGGAGTCCAGCCAGACCTTATCTCCAACCTTGTACTCCGGGGCCGGAGTGCGCCGTTGGTCATAGTATCGCTTCATATCATCCTGGGCCTTTGCCATTGCGGACTGGGCTTCTTCTACCGTGTTCTTCATCCGTTCCACAAACTCGTTAACTTCTTCAATCCTGGAGGGATGTTGATGAGGCTCGAAACCCATTCGGGGATGACGTCCGGTGTCCAACAGAAATGGAGTTTGTTGGGTGGAGGAATGAGTCCGGTTATTGTAGGCAAACTCCGCCATTGGTAGGAGTTGAGCCCAGTTGTCCTGACGTTCATTAGCAAAGGTCCGGAGATACTGTTCCAACTCCTGGTTACACCGCTCTGTTTGTCCGTCAGTCTGAGGATGGTAAGCTGTCGATGAGGCTAGTCGAACTCCGAGCATCCGGTAAAGCTCCTTGGTGAACTCCGCAACGAACTGAGGTCCGCGGTCTGAAACCACTGAAGATGGAAGCCCATGGAGTTTCCAGACATGGTGGAGATACAAGTTCGCAGCTCCGAGGGCGGAGACAGTGGTGTGAGTAGGGATAAAGTGGGCACGTTTACTCACATAGTCTACCACATTCATCAAGGCATCATAGCCGTCCGAAGGTGGTAGTTCCACAATAAAGTCCACACTGATGCGTTTCCATCGTTCTTCGGGAATCTCTAATGGTCGGAGTTCCCCCATCGGAGGCTGACGGCGGACCTTTGTCCGCTGGCAGAGATCACAATGTCGAGTGTAGATACCAATGTAACGAGACATGTTTGGCCACCAGTAACTGCGAGAGACCAGCTCTAGAGTCTTGAAGCGTCCCGGATGTCCTGCAACCTTGGAGTCATGATGTTGTGCGACTATTCTCCGGCGAAGGTCCGCGATGTCCGGAACATAGATTTTACCTCGGAATAGCAGCAGTCCGTCTGAGGTCTCCCATTCTGCACCGCGGAGATTCTTCGGAGTGCCGGAACCTCGCTTCAGCATCTCCGCGGCCTTCGCAATGCTGTCCTCTAGTTTCCGCTCTCTCAACCCCTTCCGTATCTCCGTCAAGATGCCCTTCTCTTCTCCTTCTAATGCCAGCCCTAATGCCCGGACTGCGAAGTAGGAAGGTTTGAGAAGGACCTCATCCCTGTTGTCGTCCTTTCCGGTTCCATGGTCTGCTCTCCGAGATAAAGCGTCCGGTTTCCCCATGGTCCGTCCCGGACGATGATGGAAGGTGAAGTCGAAGCGGGATAGATAGAGAGACCAACGTGCTTGCCTTCGGTTCAGCTTCTGGGCCTTCATAAAGTACTCCAAGTTCTTGTGGTCGGACCATATCTCGAACGGCTGTGTAGTCCCTTCCAGGTAGTGCCTCCACTCTTCTAGCCCTCGGATGATGGATAGCATCTCCTTGTCGTGGATCTCGTAATTCCGCTCTGTGGGTTGAAGACTTTTGGAATAGAAGGCAATGGGATGCCATTTATTGTCCTGAGGATTGAGTTGTGATAGCACCGCACCCGTTGCGACATCCGAGCTGTCCGCTTCGAGTCGGAAGGGGCGATCCTCCTTCGGAAAGGCGAGAATTGGCTCCGAGACAATCAGTGACTTAATCCGGTCAAAGGCCTCTTGTTCGCGGTCAGTCCAGCTCCATTTCTCCGCATGTTGGAGGTTGAAAAGGGGCCGTGCAACATGAGCGAAGTCCTTCATGAAACGACGGTAGAATCCTACAAACCCGATGAAGGACATCAGTTCGCTCTGATTTCTGGGGACTGGCCATTCCGCAACTCCGGCTACCTTCACCGGGTCCATCTCTATCCTGCCATCTGAAACCACAACTCCGAGGTATTCGATCCTAGTCCGTTCGAACTCACATTTCTCCGGGCGGAGATACAGCTTGTTATCCCGGAGAATCCGGAGAACTCGTTTGAGAACCTTCCGATGCTCCTCCAATGTCCGAGTGAAGATGAGGATGTCGTCTAGGTAAATGACTACCATACCTTCTGTGATCAGCTCTCGGAAAAGGTCATTCATCATGGTTTGAAAGGTGGAAGGGCTATTGGTGAGCCCGAAGAACATGACCAGGGGTTCGAACAAACCTCGGTTTGTCCTAAAGGCGGCCTTCCACTCATCTCCTTCTCGGATACGGATGTTATTGTATCCCCACCGAACATCCAGCTTGGAGAAGTACCGGGCATCCTTCAGTTTGTCCACTAGTTCCCCAATCAGTGGAAGAGGATAACGGTTCTTAATGGTCATGGAGTTGAGCTTGCGATAGTCCTGGACCAGTCGTAGTGACCCATCCTTCTTCTTAATAAAGAACACCGGAGAAGCCATTGGCGACTTGGACGGTCGGATACGGCCAGTCCGAAGGTTCTCCTCGATGAAGGCATCCAGTTCTCTCTGTTCCACCGGAGAAAGCGGATAGACCTTACAATTGCTAGGCTCTGCTCCGTCAACTAGCTCTATAGCATGGTCCCAGGGTCTCTTCTCTGGAAGTTCGTCAAAGGACTCCTTTGCGAAAACCTCTTCGAATTCCGAAACGAAGTCCGGGACTCCATGATTCCGTGGATCTGAGGACTTGTTCCGTTGAAAGGCAATGGCCAGACGCTGTGAGATCGTCTCCGATGCTCGAATGTGTTCCGTCCGCAGGAGTTGTGCGTACTCCGAGGTTGGCGGAGGAACAGCGCAGAAAAGTCGATCTCCGCTACTACGATCAAAAACATCGGAGTTTCCGGAGTTTTCGGAGTTTTCGGGCTTTCTCCGGTGGGACGTCTCGGAGTTCTCGGAGTTCTCGGAGTTCTCGGAGTTTTCGGAGTTTTCGTCTTCATCATCGGAGTCTTCATCATCTCCTACCTCCAGTAACTCCGGGATCTCCGAACCATCCTGCAGGAGTTCCTCTACCACCGGAAAGGGGCCTGTCCTACAAGCACGGAGTTGTCGACCTTCCTTATGGCGGCGGACTCTCTCCTTCTTTACCTCGGACTTACAGGTATCGCATACTCGGGGGCAGCGACTCATAGTGACCTCTTTGGTGCGCCAGTCAATCTCCGGGTTATGTTTCCGAAGCCAGGTGTAGCCCAGAATAATGTCCTGCTTTCCGATGTTCGTCACAGCAAAGAGGGCTCTTTCTGAATGTTCGCGGAATCGGAGTACCAGGTCTACCACCTCCGTGATAGATCCATTTTCATTCAGGGAGCCATCGACATTATAGACCGGAATAGGTGCACTAAGGGTCCGACGAGTGAGTCCATGTCGATTAACGAAATTAGGATGGATAAACAGGCCAGTAGCACCGCAGTCTACTAGCGCAGATAGGGTACATTGATGCTGTGTGTCCGTGGCCTGCACGGAGATGGGGATGTCTAGAGACAGGGGTCCGGGGGTGGCGGAGATCTTGAAAGAGAGGGGAAGATGTCGGCGCTCCCAGGATGGTCGGCGGAGATATCTCCGAACACTCGGAGAAGTGGGTAGTACGTCTATCGACCTCTCTGATCCTTCAATGGAACCTGCAGGAGATGACACAGTATCTTCATTGACAGATTCTATGGAAAGACAAGAGAAACGATTACTACTTGGCAAGGGCGTACCAGTCACTTGCCAAGGGGGAGAAAATCCTCGGTTTCGCCCTCCAATTCTTCCTCCTTCTCATCCGAGGCATGTTCCACCATCTCCGCTACATCTGCCGCGGCCAACAGAGATTCAAGTAACTCCGAGCGTTCCTCCGCATTCATGAAGCGGACATCAAAGCGGCGAGGGCAATCCTTCACAAGGTGGGAAGTGCTCCCACAACGGAAACAAGTGAGGGCATTTCCGGACTTGGCGCGGGCGCGGTCCACATCCATGGGAACTCCGGGTGGTAATGCTTTAGTCTCGGGGTTTCTAGGAGGTGGGGGGGCAAAACGAGGAATCGGAATGATTCCGGCAGGACGGGGAGTGTTAGTTCGGGGGCCTAGTGGATTTGGAGAGACTCCAGGGCGTGGGGCGATGCGGGATTCCTCATGAAAGGTCCGGTTTGCTAAACGGTTGTCCGCGATCCGCTGAGCAGCCTCATACCAGGCATGAGTGTCAGAGTCGTCAGGTCGGTCTGCTCCGGACTCCGCAATCTTGTCTTGGATATGGCTGTCCAAACCTCGGCGGAATTTGAGGGTGAGAGGTAAACCCTCGGAGTAACCTGCCTGGTCTGCAAGCTCCTGAAACTCGTCCAGGTAAGCCTGGAAAGTCCGTCCGCGCTGGAAATACCGATTGGACTCGAGTTTGAGTTGAGCGGACTCTGCTTCTCGGGCTGGGAGGAATCTGCGCTTGAACTCCTGCTCAAACTCGGACCACCGAACGTAGGGGAGTGTGTCTCCGCCGCGGAAAAGCCGGTTCGCAAACTCCTGAGCTCTGCCCTTCTGGAAGAAGGACAAGACCCAAAGGATTCGTTCGGAGTCGGACTTGAAAAGGTCCGGGCGGAGGCAATAATATAGATTGCAGGCATTGAGAAAACTCCTACCCTCTTCTCGGGAGCCGTCGAAGGTAGGAGGGGGGGCGGGGTTTAGCTTCGGAGAAGGCTCCGGGCGGTTCGAACCTGGTGCGGTCAACACGGAGTGCTCCGAAGCAGCGGTGGAGACCTGCAAATCTTGAATGGCTTGCTGAAGGGAGCCGAGGACTGTGGAGAGGTTGTGTAGGGTTTGTTGTTGAGATTCGGCTTGGGTCCACAGAACCCCCAAGGCAGTTTTAGGAGAATGAGGGATGGTTGCAACATTGACTTGCGGAGCTGCGGGGGGCTCCGGAGAAGCTAGGCTGCCTGCCTCTGTGTCCATGAACTTGTTGGGGTTTCCGGGAAGGTAGAAAAGAGGTGGGGGAGTTGGGAAAAGGATTAATGGCGGTAGATCCAACGAAATGCCAATTCGGCAACTCCAGCACCCAGAATAGAACCTGTTCTACTGTAAGGGCAACCCTCCAGATGACTGGAGACACTCGCAATCTAGCGGAGGGGAAATCCAAAGTTATTAATACTATCTACTACAATAATACACTTTACTCACCTAGCGGAGGGGAAATCCAAAGAGAACAGGTTAAGGATCTTCCTCCGCTAGGAGACGATACAACTACTGTAGGAAGCGTGGGAAAATGTATAAATAAACTATATAGTTGCTACAGCCACACTCCGGTAAGGTATTGCCGGAGTGAGCCAGAGTCATATGACAGCGTCACGAAGGGAAGGGGACTTGAACAAGTTTAGACTTAAATAATAAGAACTCTAAGGTTTCGAAGTGCAAGAAGGTCCGGAGAAAGGAGAAAGGAGAAAAGGAGAAAAGGAGAAAGGAGAAGGAGAAAGGAGAAATGGAAAAGGAGAGGCGTCCCCTTACACATTCAGAATCAGAATGTCCGAGAAACACTTAGCTGAATACTGTACATAGCCTCACAAGCTTCATACTGAGAAATCAATTATGGAATATTAGCTGTTGAATATGCTAAGCAAGCAAGAGTCTTTACAAACCAAGCAGATGTATGGTCTACAGGTTAGCAGATTCCTGTTAAATACAAGATCCAATTCTACTACTAAATACGGACTACAGAAGGTATTGGCTTCAACTACTGAGGTGCAGAGTTGCACCGCCCACTAACTAACTAATTACCTTGATTTTGGAGATCGGAGGTCGGAGTTATGGAGTAACACCAGAGAGCAAGGTAAGAGTATAGAGAGTGCAGAGAACAGAGGTGCGGAGTACCAGAGAACAGAGATCGGGCAGGACTCGAGTTTCTTAGTAGAGAAGAGGAAGTTTTTAAGTTGATATTCAAACTGAGGAACTATCTACAAGTAACTATGGCTTAAATACTAACAAGGTAACTTAACATGCGGAATACATAAGTTAGTTCTCATGGTAGCTAAGCCTAAGTGTCCCGTGATAAGTAAGTAATTTTACAGTAATACCTAAGTCCATATCTACATGTGCTAAGTCCTGGTGTGTATCCCTTGATCCAAAATGTATCTGATGGTCTGATAGTTCGAAGCCGATGCCTGAGTCATGGGAATGGTCATCTGACCAGGGCTAGGAGTTAGGGGTTTGCACGTGCATAACAATTCCAATAAATAGGGCATCTGATGATGATTGGCAAAGGTTGCAGAATTGGAGAGAACAGATGAAGCAAGACATTGAATCGCATAATGTTATGCACGTGCCAACCCCTAGCCCCTAGCCCTGGTCATATGACCATTCCCGTGACCTTGGGCATTGGCTCAGATTATCGGACTTCGGACTCACTTCGGATCAAGGGATGTACATGTCAATTATGCACGTGTTGATAGGGACTTAGATATTACTGTAGGATTACTTACTTATCAAGGGACACTTATTCCTAGTTACCATGAGGATAACTCATGTATTCTGCATGTCTAGTTGCCTTTGTAGTATTTAAGCTGTATTTACTTGTAGATAGTTCCTCAGTTCAAATATCAACTTAATACCTTTCCTCTTCTTATTACGCACGTGCAAACCCCTAACCCCTAGCCCCGGTCAGATGACCATTCCCGTGACCTCGGACATCGGCTTCGTATTATCAGACCTTCGGATACGCTCGGATCAAGGGATGTGCACGCGGACTTGGCACGTGTAGATATGGACTTTGATATTACTGTAGAATTATTTAATTATCAAGGGACACTTAGGCTTAGTTACCACGAGGTTTAACTCATGTATTCCACATGTTAGGTTACCTTCACAGTATTTAAGCCGTAGTTACTTGTAGATAGTTCCTCAGTTCGAATATCAACTTAATACGTTCCCTTCTCTACTAAGGAGCTCCTGTTCTGCTCTATCTCCGTTCTCCGGTATTCCGCATCTCCAAACAACACTCTACCTTCTATTCCGTTCTCCGGCGTTACCCCGTAACTCCGATCTCCATTCCGAAATCAAGGTATACTTGTTAGGTAGTGGGCGGCGCAACTCTGCACTTCAGTAGTTGAAGCCAAATACCTTTTTGTAGTCTGTCTAGTAGTAGAAGCTGGATTCCGTATTTAACACTTCTCTACTAAAGAACTCGAGTTCAGTCTCTGTTCTCTGGTACTCACACCTGAGTTCTCCATACTAGGGGTGCCAACTGTACTGTATATGGCTTATGGCCATATGCAATACTTGCCTATGCAGTTACAGCTGAGCTCCAGCCTGTCTACATATGGGTGTCTATCATGCACAGGGACAGACAATACCTTTTGTAATGGTTGATGTTGCCAAACCACCAACAGGAGGATTGAACTTATTCAATCTTTATGTTGCATTATCACATATGTAGGGAAACAATCAGATTATTATGAAATTTTGACGATGATATGTTTCTCAAATCACATGATGCAGAGCTACTGATGGAGGATAACCAGCTTGAGGAACTGGTCAATTGAAAGTAAGCAAGGCTTGGTGGCTGAAAATGAGTAGTGAGCATAGTATAGACACATTGTAAGTAAAGATGAATGAATTAAAGGAGAAAAGTAGTTTGAGTTCAGATATTTCTGAATCCTCTAAGAGAAGTATAATCTAGGCTTGTAGCTAACAAAGATTTCTTTGTATTTAGGATTTACTTAGTAAGAAATTGAAGAAATAGCATTGGGAATGAATAAACTGCAGAAAGAACTTGTAATAATGGTGTTATTGATGATAAAGCATGCTAGGTTCACACGGCTAAGTAAGCGCTTCGTGTAAGCGCTTATTGTTTGTGCATATTTGCGATATTAATCGCTGAATTAAAGGAATCCTGGCTCGAACGAGCGCCTAAGTTGTTTGTACAACTTTGCGATATTAATCAGGGTCGTCATAATTTAAGGAAACCCAGAAACCTTGACAAGCAAGGTGACTTCTTAAAACTTGATCTCAGCGTGCAGTGCTAACTGTTTTCACAATCACTGGCCAGGGTGCCGTTCTCCCACAATGACCAAGGCGTGCATCATACTGCATGGGACTTTGGACCAGCGGATCAGCAAGGTGCACAGTAAGCTTCTTTTGGTTCCTGGAGTTGGGGGACTGTTTGACGCTGATTTAACTTGGTGAGAAGGGCTTATAGTTGCTGGATATGCACCTACCAAATCGACTATTGATAGTAGACTCCTGCCTGCGCGGCACAGTATACCGCTCACCTCGATAGCAGGTGCTCGAGAGTCATGATGAAGCGCGGACATCTCAAAAGCGACCAGGAAGGTATCCGAGGAGTTTGGCTGGGCGGACTACAATCACCACACCGGGTAGCTAGTTCCATGTTGGCTACAGACCTGCTTTGCGGGGCAACAGCGGGCTAACGCGAACGTTCAATCACGTAGAAAGAACAGAATCCGCTCGCAAGCTTCGACCACCAAATACATTCCTTGCCCACGCGTCTTTGCGTGACGATATCTCGGGGGACGGTGGCGCACGCGTTGTTCGCCACGGAAAATGCATCCATTAACCAGCTAGGAGCGAATATGGTAGCCTTCGCGTCACAGAACGCTGCAATCCAGTGAGCTAGACTCGGTCCTATCATGCCCGAATCGGCTACGTGCCCGACAGGTAGAGACTAGGGGGCCCATATCGCGGATAAAACCAGTATTATAGAAGCTTGAGTGCTTCGACGTAGTTGTCTTACGTGGACACTAGCGTGTAGATAGAGGCCATAGTGCATGATAATTAGCAAGCACTGAACCGAAAAATGCATCCTGGATAGCTCAGACGTAGGGGATGAATTCACAGTACATGCCGTCGCACATGGGAGAGACGGGATCAATTGGCTGTGCGTATCTTGTGATAGCGAGACGCTGCCGAACCAGGGGAAACGTAACTCGTCGTTGTACTTGGATGAGATTTGTAGTCTTGAGAAGAGCAGAACGTTGTTGCAAAGGCTATGAAGATCTCGATTAGAGAATTGTAGAACGGATAAAGAGTGGTGAAGGTTTCAAGCTCAAACTTGATGGATGATGGATGAGCGCGCCCTCCTTTGACAACTTTCACAACGTCACATCAGGGTTTCTATATAAAGTCTCACTCACAAATCTCTCCTCTCTCACCCCCCCTTGTGTCCTCTCCAGTCAGCGACGCACTGCGTTAGGCAGTTGCAAGTCCTTGACCACGACACTCCGTTATGCCTTCTCTCCGTCGTACCTTCTCGTCCCCGTCGGTTCGCTCTGCGCCTTATCCTTCTTCCCTGTCTTCTTCCACTCAAGCAGGGACCCGTGCACACGGGCATGGACATAGACGGTCTTCAGGCTCAGAGACTAGCGGCAGGAGAGTCTTAGCAGACATCGAGTGGTGGAGGGTCGCTGGGGGACAGCGCGATCCAGACGCTGACCAGGAGTCCGATGAACGCGTCGACCGAGCATCAGGCGAAGTCGCGGAAACCGGATTCAGAGGACTATCTACTGGGGATGCAGGCGCCGAGCGCCCGACGACACCCGTATCCTGGGCTGCGTCGAACTCGTTGGAGGTGAATATGCCACGAACTTCCTTCCACGCATCTGCCTTATGACCCCTTCCTTCTTAAGGCACTTCACGTGTTGCCTATCCCGTTTGCAGCATTAGGCGTCATACCGCAGACTCCAACGCGTCGCGGCCATACCCTTGAGGGATCTACGTCCTCAGTTGAATCCAGTCCGGAACCAACGGGTCCTTCCATTGAAGGTCTGCGTCGTGAATTAGCGGACCTAAGCCTAGACTATACCGACCACGGAGAGCAAGACTTGATGCCTAGCTTGCAGCGAAGGCCACTCGCACCCCTCATCCGCTCTCATTCTCTTGCAGACCCTGTCTCGTTCCACAACAAACCAATGGGTCAATACGCTGATTTTACCATTTCACCCCTCTCATCCAATTCGCCCAGTTTCATGAATTAACATGGCAACCAACAGTCGCTATAAAATTCCGGTTCGTTACCACCCGCTTCAAAATTTACGAAGGATTCTCCACCCTATGCATGGTGCATGAATTGCACGTCCTCGCTCGACTTTCCCCCGTTCCGAACCGATTCATCTTTCATCGCATTTATCGATCACTATTTTTTCACGGTCATCTACAATTATCTTTCCCACTTTGAATTTTGCATCTGCACGACGTCACGACCAGTTCTGCTTCTTTTCTCCCAGGCCTTCTTTTACGAAGCCCAACGAAAGACGAGCGTTAGTAACAACAGTTGCTATCTGGATCCCACACATTTCTATTGTCTTTGAACTTCATGTACAGATGATGACTTGACGACCTTATCTTCACGTACTACACTTTATTCTTCATTATTGTTCACGCTGTACATATATTTGCACTTCACTAGCATTTCTATTTTCTCGATCATCAATGTAACGACTAGACATGCATTATTCATTCTTCCGGCTTTTGATACAGTGCTCACAAAAATCCGCTTGTTGTCTGTACAGTTTCAAATGTAGACAGTCAAATGTTCACACTATTGCCACTCGAGGGACAACAGTACAAAAGAATTTCGATGTAGACAATCCGTGTGAACCGTGGTGGACCAAGCACATGCAGGCACATGCTAGCTCTGGCAACCGGGAAAACAAGAACCCTCCTTGTAGGGTTGTTGGAAGAGTGTCCTGGGAGATGCCAAGCTGTGCAAAAACATCGTACCGAGCGCCGTGATGAAAATCGTCTATCGCAGTACGCCTGCGATAGCTGTAGGCCCGCTGACTTTGCTCCATTGCGATATTTGAAGAGGGCCGTAGTGGAGATCAGCATGAAGGACTGGTCGCTGCTTTATGAGCGGCCGAGATGCTGCAGGTTGACCGGCAGCTGAGGAGGATTGTTGTGGTTGCCCTAGCCGAGCTTTCCACGCACTCCGGATAGCGTTCGAACGTTCAAGAAGCTGTGATTAATGCAAAGATATGAACCGGGGCTGATAGAAGTATGAACATCATTTTCTTACAGATTCTTTCTCTACACCATCAATAATAGTCTGAATGATGTTTTCAACTACAGTGCGGTGATTGCCTTGAGGTTTATCGTTTCTAAATCGCATCATTCGCCAATGGGACAGAGTAGGATCCCAATGGACCTCAACGATACGATCATCTATTTGTTCGGCAGACTGTTTCATCCTAAAGGAGGGCTCAGCGGTTTTTCACAATTATGCGTAGTGCGAACATACCTTTCCCATTCATCATCCTCAACATACATAGTATCGTACAGCTCATAGTTCGCCGCACTCCGTTCCCCACCACACCAGACATGGAGTGCAAAGATAGGTTTCGCGTAAAAATCAGGCTTCTGAGGGTCGCTAGGTAGCGGTGGAAATCGTAATACTAGCTTGAAGTCTATCGAATTCTCTGACGGAGGCTTCCATTTCAAGCTGTTGAGCGAACAGTCAGCTCAGAAAGCAAAGGATGAAGAGAAGCGACTAACATATTTGTATCCGTACCGGGAGTGTATGGCGCATTGACACAGGTGTATATTAGCCCGTCATTTCCATGCTGCAGAGCAGGGATATCTTGGTTGAAGACTTTCTCGATGGAATAAGAGAAATTGATTTCCTTAACCTTGATCCTAGACAACAATTGAGAGGCATATATAGAGCTGGCAGTGATAGGAATGCGTACTCGAATGGCTGCTGCGCCGCCATGTGCGGATGATCCCTCATCATCTTAGCATACGGTTTATAAAACCATTCTTGCAGCCTCTTGACAATGGTAAGCAAATACACAGATCAACACGTATTACTTACCCCATATCTCTTATCCAACGGCCGACTCATAACGTTTTGTTCATCTGCTACTAGACAATCGAAAGCTAAGAGGCGCAGTGTTTCCTGAAAATGGTTAGAATTTCCCGCTAGGCATTGTTCTCAGTGCCTACCTTCTTGGTATGGGGGTCATAATCTAAGACAAGTTCGCCATCGATGAGGGTATCGCGTAAAGGCCGCATAGGATTTTCGTAATGAGGGAAGAATAGCCCATTCAATTCGCGATATGTATTATGTCGGTCGATCTCGATAATTCAAAGGTGAGCTGCGGCAGTAAACAGAGATGCGGCAGGAGGCGTACTATATATGTCGTTTGAGCGTTGGTGTTTAGGTCAGTCTGTACGAATAGGAGCACACGAATGCCGTCTGACTTCTCACAGACCCAATAGCTATAGGCTTATATGTTAATGAACGGGTATTTTATAGAACACGCGAACATACTCCTGACTCTCTAATTTTGACAGGTCCCGCATTCCAAAGCTGACGGGTTGGCTTCCCGGAAATCTGCGACGTAGCAGGAACACCCATGAAAGAGTCGTCCCTCTCAGAAAACTGGAGTGTGACATACCTCTCGTTTTCCAAATGGCAAAGCCCAGCCACATACCGCTTGAGCCATATTTCCTGTTCGGAATGGCGCGGAACCTGTACACCAGGCAGGTCTGGAATGCGAAATGTAGGCGACATGTGCGATATTACCGAACTACTAATGTATAAAGTTACTATCCAAGGCTCAGCGCCCAGTACTAGTGTTTATTGCGCTTATATAAGCAGATCTACCTCGAAACAATGCACGATGGATTTGGTACCAGTAAAAGGTATGTATAAGCGTAACTAAGACATTGTCATTCGTGAGGTAATGTATGAAGGAGATAGAGTTAAGCGGTGGCAATGTTGACAAAAATCTAAAGACATGAGCCACATCGTATTTCCGCACGTACTCAGATCTAGAGAACAAGTCAGAGTGAGCTAATAAATCACTTAGAGGTTGACATACATATTGCGAGATCCACCGGAAGCCTAGACATAGCTCAGAGCATTAAATGTATTGTCCCAAAACATGGATGAACTTACCCTCGCCATAACCTTGTCGCTGAACAACGGAGCACATGAAGATTTCAATTGGTCGAATGTCGTTCAGTGGCACTTTCCCCTGTGTAACAATTAGGTTTAGCAGTGACAATGCGGGTAATCGTGAATGCTGACTTTGCCGGTTGTCTGGTATAGGCCGAGGTGGTGTCGCAGCTCTTCCTCACTCACGGCACCTGGTGCGTCAATCTTGTTACCGAGAATCAAGAACGGTACTTTGGAGAGCTCTTCAATTGACAGAAGGGCGTCAAGTTCAGCCTTGGACTCGGCGAACCGTTCGAAGTCGGCACTATCGACAAGGAAGACGATACCATCAACCTCGGGGAAGTAGTCACGCCAGAGACGCCGTGCTATTCCAAGAGTTGAGAAGGTAATTGGAATGTGGATAACGTAGCTTCTAACCTTGCTGGTGACCACCAAGATCATAGGTCGTAAATTTGACGTTACCAATGGCTAGTTCCTCGGATGCTTGGGCATTTAGTCAGATTCTCGTGTGCAGCGAATTAATAGCAGGAGTATTACTTGGATGAAGGGTAGGCTGCAAAGTAGCCAGCCGGTCATTTTTCAGCATGTGTAGAAGAGTCTAGCGGGTAGGGTGTAAGGTCTCGTTCTATGAGATTAACTACGGACTCACTGTCTTTCCAGCATTGTCCAGCCCTAAGAAGAGGATTTTGGCATTCTTGTGAAGCAGTCCTGCGCGTTGTGAGAGATTCTACATAGCATGGCTAATAGACGTGCATACCTAGCTGCGCAAGGACGTCCCAGAACCAGTTGAGGATGAACATGAACGACGAGTAGAGAGCGAGAGCAAGAACAAGAACACGCTTGTGGGTGAAATGGAAAAGGTTTCAGTGAACAACTTGTGACTGGGTGACGTGGAACAGTGACAAGAATCTCACCAAATTTGGTATCACAGCTCAAGAACGCCACGATACTCAAAGACAAAATACATCTTCAGAGCGTGCGTCAACTCACCTCGACGCGGTGTAATTCATGTGGTTACGTCGGCTGCCCAGGATAATTGGAATACAAAGATCTACTCAACTTGAATACAAGATTCGCTTGATTGTGGCGGTTGCCATGATTCTTCAAAACCGCTTGCACAGTCACTATCCTTCGAAACTTGGTGTCTCACAGCGTCGATTATTGTTTCTCCGTAACTATCATCCTTAACCTAGTTGCGCTCACCCTTATGGCACTGGACTACGTTCTGAAGCCTAGATATACCTTATCCTCCTCTTTTGAGATTGTCTAGTCCATTCTATATAATACGATGCTCATCAATCTTCGTCTCATCAAAGTCAAAGCCCTCACTGGATAATGCATCGTCAAAGTCAAATAAGGAACCCAGCTGTCTCCAAGCTCCCACCCGATCTGCTACTTAAAGTCGGGGATCACCTCGACGGCAAGTCTCTAGCACGCTGGTCTATGGTCTGTGAGACCCTACTTGACACATTCCATATCTGATATAACGACTTTCTAGGCATCTAGAAGAACTCACGATCTAATGCATGGACCGCACGCATCCCAACATCGTTACATGATGGAACTATCGAGATGCGGAATGGTCGACGGCGCTTCTGGTTCACCGCCAGGAGAACTCGCTCAGAGGCTGGCCCATTTCAACTATTCATGGATGAGTGGCGGCACCAGTATGTCGCACCTGAACCTCTCTCAGGTGCTTCCGAATACAGTCTACATGGGTGACCATTCCACACCTTCTGGCAACTCCTTCCTGGGCACATCCGGAGGATTCTTGTATCAAGTTACTCGCCACCGCGACTCTACACATCTGGATCTCTGGGAACTACCCTCTCATCGTAGGAATGGAATACATAGGGCATTACCTCCCATTCAGAAAACACAGTTTATCACACATCACACGATACAGGCCGTCGCAATAGACCCATCACAGAACTTGCTAGTTATCTTAGACTCTCAGTTTGTTCTTCATTTTTTCATCATGCTTGATGCTCAACGACAGTGTTATTTTAGGGCCCCTGAAGCCTGTTTATGGTTTCTTGACTTGAAGACGTTCAAAGCTCATCCAGAGGCTGAATTACAAGATGTTATGCCTTTTGGTGATATTAGAGGCCATCTGGTGATTAGCCAGTTGGAGATCTGCGGAAATACGGTAGGAGTGCTAGTGGCACCGGAGTCCAACCGCAATGGACGCTTCCCAACGAGCACTCCCATACGGTTTTTCCATTGGAGAAGCGGGTCATTGACGAATATCGTAAGTAAATCTCGCTATGGATACAGTATGTTGATTACTTCTCTACAGTTTGATATTGCTTCCCCATGGTCATTTCATTTCCTCAACGAGTTTCAAATCCTAATCGCGGAGTACAGATTCGGCAGAAAAGGCGAAGAGTCTATGCCTATCTTGCGGCTTTGCGATATCAGACACCCATCAAGACACAATCGTGGACAAAAGTTGCTACTTCCCTGGTACGGCCCAGCATTCAGGGATCGACAACCCTTGGCTATCTCTTTTGTAAAGACCGCGTCCACGGCCGCTTCATCTTACCCTCCCCAGCAGTCTCCATTCCATCATGATCCCTCGGCACGGCTTGTTGGGATCAAGTTTACATTTGGGAGCTATCCTGACCAGAGGCCAATAGATTATCCGCAGGTTGCTCTGTGTATCCTTAAGGCGTCCGTCTTTAGCTCGGGTATGTGCAAAGATTACGAGTGGTTTTCTCATTGTCTCGCCGTTGCTCCGGCGCCTGGGACGGACCTCACTTTCGTCGGCATGCGGCTTGTTTCGTCGTACGCGGACCCACAGCGACGACTAGCCTTCGTTTCTGTACAAGATTTGACTGAATTAGCTTCTGGAAATCAACCCTCTACCCAAGTTTACAGGCCTACTCGATATGATAACGAAGAGAGGTTCAGAGTGTCTCCTGTTGGACACATTATTTATTGCGTGGAAGCAGAGACGAAGAAAATACTGCCCACCGAGGACCACCTTATTATGCTTCCCGTAAGTGCCCGGCCTTCAAACAAGTTCAAGATCTAATGTTCAAATACCTTCCAAGGATAATTCAAATTTATTTGCTACGGATACACTGAGCGCTTCAATTGTTAATTTCTAGTCTCGACTTTACAAGTCACCAAACGGTTCCATCGTTAATTCATCCTCTGTATAATGGACCTTTTTAGTAGATCCATCGATATCATACATAGCATTTCTCAGGTGTACGTTAGTTTCATATACAGTATAAACCATGGTCACGCATTTGTATAGTATACATGAGCTGCGTATATACACATCTTCAGCCTTATGTGCCGAACGGGAAAATTTCCGAGTTTGAAGTAAAAGCTGTGGGTAAGGTCTGACACTCACCACACCATACAGAGTGGGCGAGTTCTTATACCCAACCAATTCTTCTCCGCAGAACCGAATCGCCTCGTTTACTGTGGTTGCACGCAGTGAAACGGGCACTGTCTTTGAGGTTGCAGTGAAGAAAGAGGATCACAAAAAGCCTGCTTAAAAATACTCACATTTGTTTGGTGGTATTTGTACATACGCGCTTTCAGAACTTCAAGTTGATTAAGTATAGCAATAATATAGTTTATATTTACTAGTACGTTTCCTCTAACCAGTGTAGGAGGGGTGCTAGGCCTTCGTTCTCCTCAGGCATTTTCTCTGATGCTTCATTACGCTTGGTAACCTTGCAAGAAGTAGCGATGAAGGAGACATCCCCTCCTTCCCAATCTTCAAACTTGAATGGCCCGTTCCCCACGCA
This sequence comes from Pleurotus tuber-regium, assembly GCA_014058305.1. Classification (NCBI taxonomy): domain Eukaryota; kingdom Fungi; phylum Basidiomycota; class Agaricomycetes; order Agaricales; family Pleurotaceae; genus Pleurotus; species Pleurotus tuber-regium. The sequence continues at coordinate 1,740,824 of JACFYU010000026.1, read as the reverse complement.
ATCCAAACCACCCATTTCTGATGTTTCTCCGTCTGCACCGAGGTCCTCTATCCCCACACCATTAGATTGCGAGGCTCTGCGCTTCTCTAATTCTCGCTCTAGAATGGTTTTCACTCTTGAAATAGCCAATGAGTCCTCTGAAGAGGATGCTGTCGCCATATGCATCAGCAAGTCCGTTTTGTGGGCGATAATAAGCAATGCCGGAGTTGTTTGAGAAGGCGGTAGGGAGGTCAGAGCATGAAGGACGTTGTGGAGATGCCTAGAGGGTGTTGATTTTAGCTCGAACGACTAGATCGCGGCTACTTACTCGGCGACAGCAACCCCATTCCGCGAGATCGTACTAGCATCCACGACGAAAGCTACTGCGCGTGTTTCCGATAGGAACTCTTTGTATTGTTCTCTCACTCGAGGATGCCCAGGAATATCAAGCGTACGAATACTCTTGCCCTCGAATGACAGACTTATGACAGACTGGTTCGTCTGTAATGACGCATGAGTTGGGAGCGTTTGTCCATAAACCAACTGTAGGTGGAACTAGTGAGCTACATTCAGAATTATTGCTATGCAACACGTACTGTGGACAAGATAGCGGTCTTTCCGGCATCTTGGCACCCAACGAGTAGAAAAGCATTGCCGGATGTATGTTTCCTCCTTCTACTGAGGAGTACGAAAACTGTGATGAGACTTTAATTGCCCAACACATCCAAGTATAGCGCGATGACGAACTAGCAAAGCTGACTAGAGCGATAAGAAACGAGTAGATAGCCATCTCCTTCATTGACAAACCGTTTATAGAGGGGGGCGTAGATTTGGGCTCAACATGATGAGAGTTTTCCATGGTGTAGAAGAGAATCATTAGCGCCTTCGGCTTGTTTGGAAAGTCTTGTTTACTTTTGTTAACTTCACATGTCGACGACCCTAATTGCATCTAATACTACTTGCTACTTTTAGACGTGCAATGGCCTGCATTATTACAAGACCGTCTTTCTGGTCATTCGCAGCCCCACTGCTGCAGTCCTAGACCAGTATTAATCCCTTTTCATATCGCACAATGTATCTTTCGCGTAATTTGCATGCTGAGACGTCACAACACATATCATGTTGAACTAGTTAGGTGAAAATGTACATTAAAACAGAGTACTGGTACTAGCAGTCAAGTGTAAGTATATTCAAGTCTCACATAAAGCCCTAAGTTACGCGCTACGATATTGTGCTCTGGGGCAGAGTTGCATTGAAAAGGAGGGTAGGCGTAACTGTGGGTACACCACTGGCGCCAAGGGGGTTCGATACTGGCGTAGGAATACCGGCAGTATTGTTTACGGTAGCAATGGCTGTCACCGCTACTGCAGAGCTGGATTCTGTGGCGTTTGTTAACGGGGTGAGCGTAGAAGTAGCCGCAGCAGGATCCGTCGCAATTGCCGTGTCAGTGGCGTTAGCCGTTGAAGGTGGCAATAAGGCAGTTGTAACATTTGAATTCCCTGTAGTATCTGTTGTGTTGAAACCAGATGAAGAGGTGTCCGTAGTGTTGAAGCCGGACGCAGAGGCATCCGTAGCATTGACAGAAAGGCAGGAGCAGGAGTCGATATCAGGGGTCATACCAAATGGACATGTGCCCGCTATTTTGCTTGTGTTAACGACCAGCACAGGTGAGAAGCATTTAAGACTTACGGGATCCGAAGGGTACCAGAGGACTATCTGGACCACCGAACACACCAGGATCGACGCCATCAAGCTGCTCGTTGAAGACACCATTCAATTCGGGATTTCTCGGCGCCCTTTGGCAGTAAGGCGTAGAAGGGACGACACCTAGGACATTCAGTGCGTTCCTTGGATGCTTACGATACAGGATGGCGAATTTGGTCAGAACATCCGAGTTAATGACTCCGGGTGTCTTAGCAAAATCGATCATAGCATCAGCATTATCTTGCTGTGCGCAAGGATCCGCATTTGCGAGTAATGCATTTATCCCATCGAAGCCGGCAAGCTTGACGCAAGGTGAATCTTCACCGGTTTGCGTGAAGGCATCTCCCCCGCTAATAAGGCAAAGCTCTTGCCATGCTGAAGCAACATCGGGCAAATCGAATTGCGCGATGCGCTTACGAAGACCAGCGGTCGAGTTACCATCGAGGGTTGTATCGTCGGCCGCGGAGGTACTGTTGTCGATAGGCGCGGGATCGTCGACACCCGATGGAGGGGCAGAAGCAATGTCAGTTGCTGTTGGGGTGGCTGCATCACTTTCAGTGGAGTTTACTACTGTCGAGGTGCTGGTGTTCGTAGAACCTATTGGGCTAGGCAAAGGTGTAGCTTCAACCACGGAGGTGGCGTTTGCGCCACTGGCATCAGTAGCAGTTCCATTCAAAGGAATACTGGTGTCGGTAGCATTAGCTACAGTTCCACCCGAGGGAGTATTTGTGTCAGTCGCATTAGTCGCCGTCCCGTTCACGGGGACTTGCTTGGCCGCGCAAGCAGGAGGAGCATCGGCACGACTGGGTCAAAGGTATTTAATATGTCTACTCTCTAATTCAGATATGCAGGGACTTACGCAATGATCAAAGATCGGTGTCTGGCACTGAGGTAAGGAGGGTGGGAGGGCCTGAGGGCTTGCACTGCAGCGGCACCCAAAATGATAGAATAGAGAGTCAAAGAGAGAGAAGTGAGCAAGGCTGGCCTCATTTTCGCAGAAATTTGTCGTTAAATAAACGCAGAAATCACAAAACCAAGAAAGAGCGGCCGGGCTCAAGTGAAGAAGTAAGGGCACTGGGCTTAAAGACGTATCAGGAGAATACGCCTTAATATACTGAATCTGAAGCACCCCAAAACATCAACGCCGGTGCTCATCATAGGTAGGGCATCTACGAGGTTGACATCTATGCTGCTCAAGCGGATGTGTTAATCATGGTTGGCAGAAGAATGAAGGCCGCTTACTGCATCAGTGCTACCGTTGGTATGTCGGATGACAATACACCGGTGCTTGCATAGCGGATCCGGCGAAGGAAAGCTATAAATATTACATCTTTTCCACGGTGCGATGAGAAAGAGATGTGCTTTGAGGCTACACATATGTTCTGGCAATAAAGATACAGCGCCCATCTTGACGAGGATATTGGCTGCCGGCTAGCGCGTTGCCAGAAGGAGTGATATTGTGAATCCGGTATGCAACACATGAAGGGGCTGAGATACACCAAAACACAGCACCGCCGTTGGGCGCTGACAGACTGACAGCACCATGAAAACCGAGGGAGTCACTTATCCCCAAATTCTAGTTTAAAACAACCATCACACATTTGCATCGGTCTAGATATCTTGAAACTTGAGTATATACTTTATTAAATGGTGCCGGGTCTATTTAAGCTTGATATGAGCGTCAGAGTGAAAGGGCGGCGAGTGTCCGAAAATAGTTTGTTGAAGAGAGTTTGAGATATTTTGGTCAGGGTTGGCGAGCGTCTATCCTAAAAGTTGTTAGCGCCTGCTCCAAGATCAAAATTTCGCAACTCTGTCATGGCCGCAGATAACGTTGTGAACGATAGCCCTCCACCGCGCAAACGAGCTCGTCAGGATTTCGAGAACCAATCTCCTTCCCACATAAATCGCCAGCGCCTATTTGTCCCGTTTCGAGCACTTGGCCTCGTAACAAACCATGTACCTTGCGTGCTGCAGACCAGGTCGTATAAGGGAGCCACAGAGGGCCCACGCGTCCATATCCTTACATGTCTGGGTAAGTCGTGGGCATTATGGGAAGGTGGAAAAATGACTTTACTATTCGTCGGTGAGTAAGTGGTTTTCTCTCAGCTTTTTGGAATACATGGATCCTGAATTATAGACTTGATCCAGGACCAGAGGCTCCTTCACCTATAACTAGCCTTGCTATGGATGGCGACTTCATATGGGCTACTTCTGGACAATATATCATTAAATACTCACGAGGCAAGGAGGTTGGTATCATCTATACTTTTCCTGATGTCCTTTAACTTGGTCATGAAGATTCACAGGCTTTCTAACCCTCTCGGGACCGCCCTATCGTTCATCGCTATCTTCGCTACTCAGCTCATAGCATTGTTAGAAGATGGCTCGAGGCTGATAATCTGGAATACAGCAAATGGAGGTTTGTGCATACAAAAAACCAGCCTTTCGTCAATTGCTAAGTGTTTTGCAGAACTGGAATCCGAAATCCGTTTTGATGCAGACTTCACCGCCGCATCTATTCTTCATCCCGCAACTTATCTCAACAAAATTCTGGTTGCCAGCCATCAGGGCTCCATGCAGCTTTGGAATATTCGTACCCAGTAAGTTGTTCTGACCGTCTCCAAGTATGCATCCTGATCGCCAACCTTAGGTCTTGTATCTATAAATTCACTTTGTCTCAGCTCTGTACTGCTACTCCACTACCTGGGACTTCCATCGCTATAACGGCTCTTACACAATCCCCGGCTATCGATGTCGTTGGTGTAGGCTTTTCGTCGGGGGAGATTTCCGTCTATGACATCCGTGCTGATGAACGACTAATCCGGATGTTTATGGATGGAGGGCAGGTTACCGCTCTGGGTTTCCGAAGTGGTAAATCGTATCGACAGCTACGCTGAATCTTGTTGCTCAATATCAGCTTTTAGATGGACAGCCAATCCTGGCTTCTGCATCATCTGCAGGTCATCTTGCTATATGGGATCTCAATGAAGGGGGCAAATTGCTTCACATGGTTCGCGGAGCACATGATGGTGCCATCAGCACTGTTGAATGGATTCCTGGACAACCCCTTCTGGTCACGTCTAGCGGAGATAATAGCGTCAAGGTCAGTTCCATCAATGCAGGCAGGCTGCTTTGCCAATAATTAAATAACCCGATTCAGCAATGGCTGTTTGATTCGCCCACCGCCGCGCCTCGAATTCTGAAGTACCGTTCGGGACATCATGCACCCCCGCATCTCATACGTTATTACGGTGAAGATGGGAAGCAGCTTCTAACCGCGTCTAAAGATCGAAGTCTCAGATGTACTTCAGTAGTAAGAGACTCTCGTTCCTTTGAATTGTCGCAAGGTAATTGCTCCTCATCCTACATATGAATAGAATCTGAGTGACGTCTGCCCACCCTAGGGTCTCTGACTAAGAAGGCTATAGCTCAATCAATACCTCTTACGTCGTTAAAATTCCCCCCTATCACGACTATATCGCATTCAGTCACTCGAGCTAAGGATTGGGATGATATCATTACGGTACATGCAGACGACTCCTTCGCTCGGACGTGGACTATGCTTGGCAAAAGAGTTGGAAAGCATACTTTCAAGGCGTATGACGGCGATAAAGGCAAGGGCAAAGAGAAGGTGTCCACCGGATCGGCTAAGGTAAAAGGTTGGATATAACTGGTCCGGTCCTTGGCTGAAAGATGACCATATAGACGGTATGCGTTACGGCTTGTGGGAATTTCGGTCTCGTGGGCTCTTCCACTGGTGGAATATCTATGTGGAATATGCAGTCTGGTATTTTGCGAAGAACGTTCTCCATAGGTCCCTGCCCACCAGAAGCGGCCAATCGGCTCCAAACATCTCATATGAAAAGCAAAAGCGCTCGCCGGCCCATCACCGGTTTGGCTACTGATGCACTCAACAGGGTTGTGCTTGCTTGCACTTTGGACGGCACCGTCAACGTGAGTAAACGGCGTATGCAATGCTGCGGCCTTAACTCAAGGAATTCTATCAGTTTTTCGATTTCCACACCGCAAAACTTGACCACGCTCTGATATTACCCTCGGCAGCCATTTCGGTATCGCTCCATCGCGACAGCGGCCTATTGGCTATCATCTGTGATGACATGGTTATCCGTGTCGTTGATATCGAAACCCGACGAATCGTCAGAGAATTTGGAGGCTTCAGGGGACGGATCTTGGATATTGTATGTCTCTCATTTACCCCATGGCCCGTAGATTCTAAATCGAGAGGCAGGCATTCTCCCCCGACTCCCGTTGGCTAGTAGTCACGTCTTTAGATTCCATAATCCGGACGTTTGACCTTCCCTCCGGATGCCTCATTGATGCCTTCCGTACTTCAAGCGTCGCAACCAGTGTATCTTTTTCTCCGACTAACGACTTCTTGGCTACATCACACATCGACAGCGTTGGAGTTTATCTATGGTTTGTTTTTTGTTTGACACGCTCTGCCATAATCCACTGAACTCTGATCAGGGCTAATCGCGCACGGTATGCTGAAGTTACCTTAAAGAGTATTCAAGATGCAGATATTACAGATGCGTCATTGCCGTCTATGCACGGCATTGCGGAAGATGAAGGTCAGGGTTTCTTGACTTAGGTTTAAACTTGAGCCTTATATTTCATTGATAGCGCTCGATGCTCTATCTGCTTTGACTACTCAGGATAATCCAATAGATCCTTTCACTACACCGGCCCAGCTAGACGGTGACCTGGTCACCCTTACATTACTGCCCCGTTCTCGGTGGCAGACTCTCCTGAACCTCGAGGTAATACAGGTATGTACAAGCATCGTATCCAAATAGACTTAAGCTAATATTGATTTACAGCAAAGAAATAAACCCAAGGAACCACCCAAGGCGCCTGAACAGGCCCCATTCTTCCTTCCCACCCTTCCAGGGGTTGAACCTCGGTTTGCCGTAGAGCCGAAAGCTAAGGAAGACACCAAGGCTCAAAAGACGCGGCGACTGGAGAAGACCGCTGCACATCTAGAGAGCCACTTCTATAAAAAATTGATTCAAGAGAAGCAAGATGGCGACTGTGAGCCCTTTCAAAATACTTGATTTTACTTTTGCAAACCAATCCACCCGTCACGCAGACGAATCGTTCTTTAACTATGTGAAGACGCTGAGTCCTGCTGCAATTGACCTCGAACTGCGGTCACTCAGCTCCTTGTCAGGCATTCAGACGTTCTTCAATGCACTTAGACGTCGTTTGCTATCCCATCGCGATTTTGAAGCTGTACAGACGATTTTGAGTGTTTTCCTTCAGATACACTCTGATGTCATCATGGCTAACCCACAACTACAAAACGACCTGGAAATGCTCAAAGATATCCAACAAAAAGAGAGTGGTCGGATCCTCGAGCTTATATCGTCGTCTTTAGGAACACTTAGTTTCCTACGAGATAGCATGTAGACATCTAGGCTATTTATTCATTAGGCAACTAATTACAGTGAAATTCATAACGTCCATTGTCGGAGGCTTGGTTCGATCTTGTTTCATAAGGAAATGCTGTAAGTCAGTTAAGATCAGCTGTAAGTGATACAGTTGCTTGGGATACTCGCGTGTGAGCCTGTAGAATGTCCAAGGTCAATGGGCGCCATGCGTCGATAAAAATATCGTGTGATCCTTCCGCGACTTCAGCGCATATATTCAGCTCCTGGCAATAGTTCATCCAATTTTTCCACACAGAGATAACACTTGGGGGCAATGGAGGCACATGGTCAAAGTGGCTATGAGTGAAGGGAGAAGGGAGGACGAAACGAAGACGTCGTAGGGACGGAAATGTGACTGGAGACACCAACGATGCGAGAATATCCGCAAGGATTTCTTGATTGGAGAATGCATATTCATCATCGCGATAGGTGCAAAGACGTCGAAAGAACTCAGGATGCTCCAGCGTTAAGGCAGAGACGGTTGGGCAATGGATGTCTTCGAAATAGGTTTGCGTGGATAAAACGTCGTGACAATGGCTGAGAGTCAGTTCTTTCAAATTTGTGCAATGCTGTAAAGACGTAACAACAGCGCAGATGTTCGGTGTCGATAGGTTTCGTATCGTTTCACCATGGCGTTGCAAAATGTCGTCTCGTTCATTCCGGTCGTTCGTGATCAACGTTTCTAGTCGCGGCATATTAATACGCTGGAAGAGCCCGCCTTGGTAGAAGGCCGAGATGCATACACGAAGTCTTGGCATATATATGTCGCAAGGAGTAGAACACATGGAAATCCTGCGGGATGGATGGATGCAAAGCACCTGTAGTGAGGACGAAAGAGCGCAGACGAGAGTCGTGACAATGGGAACATCCGCCTTTAGTTCCAACCGCCGAATGGGCGTTATGCGAGAGGCGGTATCTGCCAGAGCATCCAATAGCTTCGAGGAATACAAATAATAAGCGTCCGTTGTTGAGAAAATTGTGGAAAAGCAAGTGATGTTGGAACAGGTTCGGATGATTGAAATAAGGGCTTTAGTATGCTTGCTGGCCCAAATGTGTATGCCCTCCAGTGCAACTTCCAGTCTGATGGTTCCATATCCTCTGGCAGGCTTTGCCTCGAGTAAATTTGCAATGTGTATAGCTTCTGCTCCACTGGTAATGAGAATATATTCTAGAAGATGGCGAGAGACGATGAAGTTCCAGGATCGACAGACCAAACTGATGGAGAACTTGGTGTACATTGAAGCCTTGTAGTACCTTTGAGTGTGGATTCCGTAGCTATCCCTGGTGAAGGCCGTTATTGCATTGTGATCTTTGGTGTCAAGAGCTCCAGGGACAAGCGTCGCAAGGGAGAAAATGTCCAGCCAAAGTTCTGGGGGCAGTCGAGGAGATGTTACGATGAGCATCTTGAAATATGAATTACTTTCCCCAGGTGATTGGCATTGTCGATGGATGCGGGAAGTAAGTCAGGTGAATTTAGGCGCTGTTTTCTTGGAACTCAGCGCTTCTCGGTAACTTTTGTTCAACCACTGTTGATGGATCCCACAGCGTTTTCAAATCTCGTACAGGGTACTCTCATCACATGCAAGTACGACGCTTTTTGACTTGGAGTTTGAAGCTCAACTGAGCAAATCATGTTCTTTAGCTGGTCTTAGTGCTTTTGTAACTGGTTTGCATGGAATATGGAAGAGCTACCCGAATTATGGCATACGCGCTGGCGCAGCAGCCGTGAATAGCGGTTTAACTGCTTTTACATTCTTTGGTACGTAAAATGTTATTTCGCCTCGAAGAAGTTTCTCATAAAATGAATGACACCAAAGGGATTCGTGACTTTGCCATAAGTCCACTGTTGGTCTCAACATTGTCGACGAAGCAGTATGTGCGGCGTGGATATCAGCTTTCTGGTAATGAAGAGGTTGGACAAGAACCGTTATCATGGAATGAACTTCGTTGCCATAATTTGCTCGATTCCAGTCTCAGCGGGGCAATCACTGTCGGTGGTCTACGTTACTTCAGGAGTGCGCACCGTTTCAGTCCTTGTAAATCTATGGAACATTAGGGTTCTAAATGTCCTAACAGGTGGTCCACAATCCATCATACCTGGTTTCTTGACAGGAGCTATCATCTGCTCTATGTTACAGTTGACCTACAATCATTTCGGGATCCTTAGGTTGAAGTATATAATGCAACCTAGTCCATTGCCGGGCCAAGTTTTGGAAACACCTGCTTCCGAAAGTAACGCCTCTTTATTCGAGCGAGTGCTATCCGGTCTCGGTGTCCGTAAAATACCCGACGACCGCTACTTAACCATGCTGCGAGAACGGCGAGCAAAGTACCTACAACGAATCCAAGAACTAGAGGCTGAACTCGAGGAGGAAGGTAGCTTGAACAGGGAAAGTGAGGGATGACGAGGTTCATGACATTATATTCCTTTTGAGCTCTTCGTTCTATCATCTATTCAGGTATTCTTTTCCCATATCTCAATGATGCCAGCGCCGTCCTTTGTTATCCCGCCAATGATAATTCGACTATCATCTGAACTCGTCACCACGCTATTAACTTTCTGAACGTCCTCGGTATTGAACGTCCATTTTGCATCAAAGGTTACGCTGTTTTCGCGGTTCATTTCCATTCGGGTAATGCTTCCCAAAAGCGTAGAAATAGTAATAGTTGTATCTTCCGTGAATGTTCTGCATGAGGAGTTTAGCAAATACCTAGCATGATTGTCGACTCTCACATTGCAACAATCGGTCCTTCCGTAGCTTTGTGTTCAATTATCCAGTCGCTTTTAAGACCATCCCATTTTTTGCTCCTCTTGTTTCGTGGTAGATGAGATCCTTTTTCACCACCGAAGCCAAGTACAAGACGGCCATCCGCAGTGCCTGCTGTAAATAACCCTGAAGAAGACATTGCAGTAGACATTACAAATGGTGGGGACAAGGCTATCCCTCCGTCAGCTACGTATGGAGCTGAGGGCGTATGATTAGAAGATGGAAATTAGCAGATGCTTTTGATACTTACGGATATTGTATACAGATAGAAGTTTCCGTTGAGTGAAATCGAAGTGGTACAATGCTTGGTCATACCCAGCACTGAGAATCTCTGACGGACGATGCGGGATGAACTTTACAGTTCCACAAATCTGCACTAGTCTCGTAAGGTGGCGGACCTATGAGAATCGGTATGCATACGCTGGAATGTTTGGTTTTCATCTTGGATATGGCTTTCGATGAGAGGTCAATTACTCCAACAGTGCCCGAATCACAGCAGAATGCGAGATAATTCTTATTATGACTAAGGGAAATCTGACTGAGAGTAGTGAAGGAGCCTTGCATGGACGAATTATACCGTGCTTACTTCATTCAAGACATCGTCATCATTTTCTCCGATTTCTAAGTCTATCAGGGCATCGGTAGGCCTTTGAATCAACTTTTCGACGCCCATCGAAAAAGACATGACCTGGAGAGGATAATGTAGCTGATCCAGGTAAGGGATTGAGCAGGCTTACTCGTATGCCAACGCTAAGAAATACATCATCAAGGTGTTGGTTGGGCCTCGGATAGCAAACGATGGAAGCAACCTCGTCACCTAAAGCTTGTATAGCCTTGATGACTTTAAATGTGGACAAGTCATACACTCGTAGTGATCCGTCACCTATCATCTTTTCAGTATAGTGGACTAACGCTCATAAACTACTGACTTGAACCAGCATAGACATGACCGTGCGTGCTCATTGTTAAACACGTTACGTGGGATGGCAATGACAGACACTTTTGAAGGGAAAAGGGTAATGGGTGCATTCTCGAAATGTACGTGACAAAACAACAGGGGCTCGGGGGTTCATACACGATGCATCTGATTCCCACAGGTAAAGATACAGTACAGTTGAGCAACCATGTCCAATGCGCCGTCCGCTCCGCAGAACTTGCAGGATCTGGAACAAGTCCTCAAGGACGACATCAAAGTCAAAGTTGCTGGTGTGTGCCTTAGTCTAAGAGTTGAAATTGATGTTCATGTTCTTCCAAAGGTGTGGATGGTGTGAACTATTGTCGATGCGCCTGAGAACTCAAAATTAATGATGTCTTCTTACTAGTGGATGGCGTTCTCCGGGGTAAATTTATGGTAGGTGCCTGGGCAACTCTTGTATATAGCATATCCTGAATACTGTCCAAAGTCAAAAGATAAATTCTTGAGCGCTGCGTCTTCCGATGGATTTGGATTTTGCAGTGTTATCTTGTAAGTTTATCTATCGTTTTGTTCGCATCCTTGTGACAATGCTTATTTATGGCTCTACAGTGGCTGGGACATCCATGACGCTGTGTACACCCGAGAGCTATCGATTTCAAACAGAACTAATGGTTATAGGGATGTTATAGCATCTATCGATCTGTCCAGCTACCGCCGTATACCTTGGGAGAACAACGTTCCGTTCTTCTTAGTATACTTCTTTGACCCAGAGACCAAGGAGCCCATCGTCGTGGATCCGAGGGGCTGCCTTAAGACTGTCACAGACAAGGCTGCTTCTCGAGGTAGACAGTGTTTTGCTGGTGTTGAATATGAGGTACGGATAATCTTGACCTTTTAAGATTTGCTCATATGGTTTTCAGTAGTATTTCAACTTCAAAGGTATGCAGGATGTTCTCAACGAAAGCACGACACAAAAAGACTTGGCACAGAAACCCCTGCCAGCGTTGCCGAGAAACAATTCAAAGACCTCCAACCTTTAACTCCTGGAAGTGGGCTACTATTCCTTCAATCACTCTGCTACCGCCTCACACAGTCACACTAGTGCACGGCTACTCTCTTCTCCGAACCCAGCTCAACAATGAGTACTTTCACGATCTATTCGATGTTAGCGCACAATTCGGTGTCGCAATCGAAGGACACCGTATGGGTCTCAGCCCATCAATTCTTTCGTTGAACTGAATTATCTGCTATAGACACGGAGACAGGGCCGGGCGTTTTCGAGACGGCCCTGGCATATACTTCTGCTCTCAAGATGGCGGACTCTGCTCTCTTGTACAAGTACGTTGCAAAGAGTATAGGCATGAAGCACGGAATTATACCTAGCTTCATGGCTAAACCATGGGGTCAGCTGCCGGGCTGCAGTGGGTCCGTTATATGCTATATCTGAATTTTGTGGACGCATACTCAAGGGCGATCTGAAAAGACATATACACGTGTCCCTGCGAAACGATACAGGTCGAAACGTGTTTGCTGTTTCGGACACAGAACTCCAAACGGGCCGGAGCAATGCTGCGTACGAGGATACAAAATTCATGAGTGAAGAAGCAGAGTGGTTCCTGGCTGGCATCCTTGATGGGATAGCAGATGGTACGTCTTTGATGGGCATTACTTCCACTACTACTGACTTCAACAAATTAGTAATGCCCATGGTAAGCTGGACTTCAAGTATGTCTTGGAAAAATGATCCACAATGTCCCAGCTCGTCCCAACCATTAATGGGTACAAACGACTTGTTGGTGGAGAGACCTACTGGGCACCTAATGCCGTCACATATGGGTATGATTCGCGTGCTGCATCGGTTCGCATTATCTCGCCGCCATCGGTACCACCCTCAGCAACCAGGCTTGAAATACGAGTTCCTGGAGCAGATATGAATCCGTACTTTGCACTAAGCGCAATTTTCTCCCTTGGGCTTCGAGGTATCGAGAAGAAGTTGCCTTTGACTACCCCACCCATAACGCACTTTACACCGGAAGATAAGAAGTCAGGAAAGGTAATCTCCGTTTGAAGCTAGATAGGGTTGCCTATTATCTGGTACTGAAAATGATCAGATCAAGATGCTTCCCATTTCACTGGAGGCTGCAACACAAAGGATGATGAAACCGGAAAGTGTGGCTCGAGAAGAGGGAATGTTTGGAAACGAGTTTGTTGATCACTTTGGTGGTACTAGAGAACACGAAGTCAAGCTTTGGAATGAGGCAGTAACCAATTGGGAGGGTACGTGCTCCCAGAATCCTCCTTTAACAATTCTCGAAGACTAACTTTTCGCGTGTAAAGTGGAGCGTTACCTTGAACTTGCGTAGTAACACGGTTTATTGTCCTTATTAGGTGTATAGATCGCAGCTACACAGGCTGACGCCACTATTGCGCAGTAGCACCCGAACTATCTGTTCCCTCCGTAGGTAAACCATGGAACCATTTCAAGAAATGTGGGACGTCCTGTGCGCGGGTAATGGCTTCAGTAAACGGCAGAGAGAGCTCAAGAATGTATTTTTAACCTGTGCTATCTTGCTGGGCATGCTGCGCTCAACAAAGAAGGTGGGAATTCTACCTCCTGGAGTGCTGGAGGTTGCCATGCACCATTCTGTCTTGCCGTTGTCTAATTCGCGGATGCGCTCAACACTAACGTATCGGCCTTTCACCCCTGTCTCCTCTAACTTGGCAAGTTCTTCATCTCCTGGAGAGCTCAGGTCTATTGGTATAGAGACAATGATTCTATGTGCGTAGTCATGATGGGCAATGGGTCAAATGTAATCCGATGAGAATTCTCCCACTCACCCAGTACGAGGCGACGACTCTGATAAATTCGTGATTTGCAACTCGGTGAAGACTCGGGGAGACACAGGAGGCGGGAACGTATAGTACAATGTCCAAATTGACTGCGTTGGCGAAATTTGTTTTACAAGGGTGGCTTTCTTGATGTCTGGAATGAACCTGAGAGACACGTAACCATGTAAATAACCTACTTTACTGATAGAGGGTCAACGTACTGTTTCTCGTTCTCTGCCTTGTTGACACCAAGTTTGGACCAAAGCTGGTCAAAGGTAGCCTCTTCGGCGGTATGCTCACTGAGCCTGCTGTGCCAAGGGGCTCCATCTTCTGGTTGCTTTGGGCGATGGAAGGTCTTGACTCCATGAAATGTCTTCCCCTGTTGCCAAGACTGAACGGAATCGATGAGATCACGACCAGCTTGCAATATGACCTCTTCGAAAGGAATACCTAGAAGTGACCGCCTTAGTACCTACATAAGCCATCCCCCGAAAGACACTTACTGCCTGGTTTGAGCGGGGTGATAGAGAGCTTGAACTCAGTCTCATTCTGGTTTGTCATGATTGTCGTATGGAAACCGTGTGCGTGCTAAAATTATTTCACAAGGAGTGACTATCTAAATGTTAACAAAGTGATCCTACGCGGTGCAATCTACGTATTTATTACATGTTTGGAGATTGTATAGATATCAGAAAAGAGAGGGGATTGCATGGAATAGGGGCTTGTTACGACGACACAGTGATAGTGAGGACATTCCTTTTCTTTGTTCGATTCTCCTCTTCTAATCTATCTCCACCAGTGACCAGAGTAGCTTCCCTTGATACGCCAGGTGATTCAAATCGTATGTCACCTTCCTCCTCATCCAGCTGCACCCCACTGGGGACTCTTACCAACCCCACCAAGAGGAAGGATACAGTGACTGCAGCAACGGACAGGAAGAATATGGCGCGAGGATATGTTGCAACTGTCTTCATATATGTAAAGCCGAAAATAGCTGGTCCTAATATTTGGGAGCTACACAAAAGGACGAGTTGGTATGAGAAAGAAATGAGGATACGACATGTAGAATATTCACCTTAGGGCCTGGATAACGCTTAAAGCACCAAACAGCTTTCCATTCTCCTGACCGCCCTTCCGAGTGTATAGTTCCATTGCAACGCTCTGTATAGCAGGCGAAAATCCAGCACCAAATGAACCCAGCATGCCAAAGATTGTGAATGGTAAGGCTGTTTGAGCGAGGGCCATAAACGTGTAGGCGACCATCTCGACGAACAGAGAGGCACGAGCGAGGCCGAGATCAAATGCTGGAGAATGTAACTCTCGTAAGGAACGCGGGGATGGGGTTGGGGACCGCCTTGCCGATGGACCGCTTGAAGTGCCGCCCATCGGCGACAGCAATGCCTCAGCTTCAGGGACACGTATACTCCGAGGCTTCGGTTTAAATAGCTTGATAATCACTGAAGAACGTAGTTAGTGATAAAAACTAGATAGAAATAACGATGCCTGGCTGCTTCACCAGGTAGTAACAGAGCAAGAAACGCTGCACGGACCGCTCCAACAAGACTGATCCAATACCCAATCTGAATCAACCGTCAGAACATCATCATGTAAACGATGAATTCGGTTTTACTGTTTCAGCCGACCACCCGAAGGCGGAGGCAGCATATTGGAACTTGTAGGTATAAGAACCCTGAAAAGTGGGGAGCTCTACTTCAATTGCCTGCTACCCGTGGCTTTCAATGGGTCGTCTCACCATGATAGAAATGGTGAAGCCATATGAGGCGGCAGCCAGGCACAAGTTCCAATCCCGAAGAAAGATTGCCAGAGGGCTAAGAAAGCGGAATAGCCTCCTGCCCTGGGAGGTGACGATCTTGGTTAAGATATTGTCAGATCTACCGCCGCTCCTGACACGCAATTCCTCTTCCTCCTCAGCATATTTCTCTCTAAAAACAAGCATCTGTTGTTTCGTAAGGGATTCCGGTATAAAGAACCATATTATGATCGCGTAAAAGAGATGTGCCAGAGTAGCAAAATAGAATACCGAGAGAGTTTGACGCGTTGTCCGGATGAGAAGGCTACCAAAGGCTGGGCCGATTGCCACACCTGTAAACATGAGGCCCAGGGCTAATGAAAGCATCCGAGAACTAAGCAAGGTTGATTGAGAACATTTCCGACGAGAATAAGAAGTTCAAAGTACCGGTCCTGAGATGTAGTAGTGTCCCCAATATACGCATGCATCGCTGCTACGGAGCTGGCTAAGCCTGAAGGGACTTGTCAGCTTTGAAACACGAGGGGGGGGAAACACGTACCACCAAGCAAGCCTTCAACTATGGGACCAAGAAGGAGGAACCAATATCCACCGGGGATGAATCGAACAAACAGTGCAACAATAATGAAATTGGCGTCGTTGAGGAGGAGACCCGCAAGAGATATGCCCATGATGCGGGTGCGACCATACCTGTCTGAGAGCTGTGAAGTCATGTTTAGAATGGACGGGATGCGCATATCAAGGAGCATCTTACCGAGCCCCACCAAGCGGTAGTGAGACAACTAAGAACGCCCATGGTGGACGTTAACACTGTATTTGCAAGAACTGATTAGAAACAGCATCACAGTGCACGAGTAGCAAGCGCCCTTGCACCCTGATAAGAGTGACGTCACGAGGAATGACAATATCAATGGTGGTGGATTCTTTGGGATCTCCACTGACCTGCGTTCAGTTGGGCAACTGCCGCCTGCACGACAGGGTCTTGAGCACAAATTTGCCTTGGGTCCGCAGCATCATTCAAAATGGCAGGTATAGCGTCAGATTGAATCAGTGGTGAAATGAGGTTCAGAAAAGAGGGTGCAACGCTGATATTGGTATTTTGAGTGTCAAAAATCTCTGGTTTGAGGATGCTGCATGCGAGTATTGTAAATAGTTCGATTCGGGGGGCGAGAGTAGCCGACGTCGCAATTGCGCTGATTGGCGTGAGTACGATAAGCCTAGAAGGGATTCTAAGTCGCGAAGAACGTATCCGGCGGCTTACGTACCACCAGGCGGAGGGTGTCTTCCACCACGGAAGGCTTCGTATTTCATCGCGAGGAATAGATTCTTCCGAGTCCACAAGCGTAGAATCTGCGGTGTGATGAGGGTGCACAAATTCGTCGAGCAACTCTGCGGCTTCTTCTCCAACTGGACCATCAGGTAAGATAAGGGACTCCGGGAGTACGGAGGGTGTGGTTGTGTTTCTCGAGACACGGGGACGCGTGTCGGGAGTAGATGCGCGGAGTCTGGTCGAGCTTGCGGTGCTGGAGTGTCGAAGGGGTAATGGCATGTTGTGGACTCGAGCAAGAGGGGAGACTTGAGGGTGGGAGTAGAAATGCAGTCAGGACTCAGGAGAGGGGGTGTAAGCATTCGGTATCTAATCAGATAAACTTTATGATAACCACATTGTCCCTCAACGCCTCACTCACACGAGCCTCGTACACATCATGGTAAGACTTTGAGCTTACTATCTATAATCCTTCTCAATGCTGTATTCCAGTCCCGCACGGTAGACATCCCTCAATCCATCAAGGACTCACTGCGCAAATTTCGGTTCGCTCGTCGCAATGAGGGCAGCGCAGCTCTCATTATCAAGATCAACAAGAAGGACTTGATCATGGAAGAGGTCGAACAGTTTGACAACATCAGTATAGATGAGCTTGCAGAAGGTGTGCATCCCGTTGCTCCACCAAGACCAAAGTCGAGCCTCCTCATCCTCATCAGAGTTGCCTGAAAACTCGCCAAGATATGTGTTGTTATCGTATGAACTGCGTCACAACGACGGCCGCAAGTCATTCCCACTCGTGCTGATCAACTGGGCACCAACATCGAGCGAGATCGGTCTTCTTACTCTTCACGCCAGCGCTTTATTAGACTTCCAGACGACAGTACGTGCTCCTACCCCCTTTAGAATTGCCTGATTGAGGGTGTAGGCGGACGTCAGCAAAGTCATAGAAATTCGCGATGGGCCTGAAGGGCTCTCGAAGGAGATCATTGATACTAAATTGCTTCATTAACCTATTCGCTTTGCTGTCGATGTACCATGTATTTTGCAATCAATATTTGTACAAAGTCTACTCGGTATGTTTGATTGAACCACGGACATACGATCGCATGATGCCAGCAAGGACCCAAGCATTGCTTGCGACGTAGACAAGACTCCGTAGCCAGAGTCCCAAGAAGACGCTGCTTCCCAAGAACTCTAGTTTGTATGCCTCTGATAGCCAAAGAGCCTGAGATGCCAGCCATACAGCGATGTACAGAATCGCTTGGGAAGTTGACATGGCCAATTGTGGAATGATAAGCGGGAGGAATATCAGATACCACAAAAAGTACTGAAACAAAGATCTTAGTATTCGACAGCGACTATGCTGAGCGGGATACATACCTGGGACGTGCATACTTTGTTAAATAACACAAAGAGCGTTGTCTGCACGAACCAAGCAAACGGCAAGTCCATCGTCTTCCCGAACAGGAGTCCGCTTCCAAGACTGAGAATCATCTGGGGCGCAAAGCTGATGAGTGGGGAGCGAAGATGGAGCCGCCAAATAGGTATATCGGCTGCTGCGGAAAAGGGTACTGTGGTGGGATAAGTAAGGTATGTTGAATAGAAGTAGGGCGAAAAATTGTGCTGATGGTCTCGTCGGTGGAGATGGTATAAATATGCTTCCTCAAGGAAAGGCTGCCCCCAACTGTGCAACCCAGGTTCAGTGCCTCAGTATAACCGATGATCATAACATTCACGTACACAAGATAGCATCCGAAACCCAGAACAAAGAAAGTGCTCGCGCTAATGATTGTGAACCTCACGGTTCTGACGTTGAGTATATGGCGGCCTTTAGAGAGGGCTGCCAGGCAGCTTATGCCATAGACAACGGGGTAGATCTTCCAATGCGTGGCGACGCCAAGGCAAATGGCTGCCGCGTCCCAACGATCTTTCAAGGCCGTGTATAATGCCGCAAGGACAAGTGAGGCAAGGACAGATTCAGAGGATCCGCGCGTCGATATGGTGAAAATGAGGGGATTGAGTAGGTGGGTAATGGTGAGGAGAGTTGCTTGCGTCTCTATCTTTGCCAGGTTGGAAGAAGGGTCCCTTTTTACTGCATTATTGAACGTTGACTTATGGAATCTGGGTAATAAGACGGACACGAGCAGGTGGTATATAATGAGACCGTTCAAGATATCGCATGCGGCGAAGAGGTATTTCCCAAATGAGGGATGGATCCACTCGTTGGGAACGAGGAGAGCGGCAAGAAGTGGCGTATATCTATACGTCGCCCTTGTGTATGGGCTAAGAAGAGATAGAAGATATGAATAAGGCGGGAGGCCTGTGAGAACACCACTCACTCTCCCAAGTTTACGAGGTGCCCTAGTTTACCCTGAGCACGATTCAACAGCGTAGGGTGCAACAGAAAGGCCGTGGCATCGCTGAAAACACTATAATCGATATCTGTGTATTTGACTAAAGAATGCGCGTCGTGCCATTCGCTGTATGTAATGAGTGCAATACGAAGGACGACAGATATGCTCAAAATGGTCGTGAAAGAGGGAACATGATGGTTGTTGGCGGCAAAGTGAGGCATGAGGACAACCAAATCGTTATCGCTGCATATCACGGACAACAAACAGATCTCAAGAGCATATGTATAAGGTGTTACTAATGATTACAGGATGGAATACAGTTGAACAAAATACAAGCAAAAGCAAAATCTGCTCATCGGTCTTCCGCCCATTCCTGAACATATGCTCGTGTTAGAGTGATGTCTTTTTACATAAACTTATAGGTACTTACGTTTTCTTTCTTGATTTGCGCCTAATAGGGAGAAGGTCGGCACTACTTTAAGAGAAAAGAGGAACAAGGACATACCTCTTCTTCAGGTGTAAAATCGTTGACGATGTTGAAGAGCTTGCGTATCTCTTCAGGGGTTTTGCCTTTGATCATGTTTGCGACGGTCTTGCAACCGACATCGCTGAAAGAGCAGAGAAATCGGATCAGCGTGCATAAACAAAGGATCGAGCCACTCACAGGAGCGATTTGATATCAAGGTAGTTAGCGGCAAGGATAATCTCGAAGAGCATTTCTTGATCAACAGTGATGAATTTTTGGTCCCATTCGCTTATGTCGGTGGAGCGCTTTCGTGTTTCGTCTTGGCTTTGATCGCTATCGGCCTGAGGTAGGGGTTCACCACGGTGATGCTCGCAGTATTCGAGGACCTACAAAAGAAATAAATCATATAGCCAGAGGATAACGACGGAGACCGCGTGATTACCTTCTTCAAAACACTGGAAGAGACATTTGGGAGAGGAATGGGTTGATCGGATTCGCCAACATCTGGGCGTCATTGAGCTACAGCTTGAGGCCAGGAGAGAAACGCAGGCAAACCTTCAAGCATGTTCTTGATCAAGACACTACGCTCGACGATGTCTCGCTCAGTAGTGAACTGTTCGTTGTCGGAAGTGACGAGGAGAACCATTGCAAGAAAAAAATATGGAGAGTTCTTTGGAGGTGGCGAATGACTTTGATGTTAAGGACACAACCCGTTTCTATTCTATTTAACACACGGCCGGCATTAGCCGATATTGCTCGTGACTCAGCGTGGGCAGCTAAAACTAGTTATTGGCAGGCTTTTGTCAAATGTTGACGCTGCACCGCTGCCTCAAAGCAGCGACCACAACCCCATTTTCTCTTCTTGGTGAGGTGTATAACCACGCAACAATGGGGGCTACCCGTTGACAACCACTTCTCTCTCATCCACAATTAGGTGCCATTCGAACGGCTACAAAACGCGCTGGTGGCACCGTACACAATCATGGTGGGTCTCCAGGCAAACGATTAGGTCTCAAGAAGTTTTCAGGTAAATCGTTCAATTGTACTGCCGTGTTGTTGTGTCTCACCGTCGGTTAGATCAATACGTGATACCAGGTAACATCATTGTTCGACAGCGCGGCACCGTTTTCCACCCAGGTCCTCATGTGAGCTCACTCTGCCCACTGATGTTGAGCTTGGCGCTTATTACCAATGACCTCTAGGTTAAAATGGGACGCGACCACACGCTTTATGCTATTGCCCCAGGTTTCGTCCGGTTTTACAAAGAGAAGTGGCTTCGAAAAGAGCGGAAATTTGTCGGCGTTGTTCTGAATCGTGGTGAAGTCCTCCCTCGAGACGAGAAGACACATGGTCGCAGTCGATACTGTGGCTTCGTCAACTTGAACCCTGCGGCCCCGTCACCAGCATCACAGACAGTATGATTGACCTCTTAGTTTTCGGAGCGTCAAATCACCGCACTCGCTTGCATACGGAGTTGCCGTGACCATGGATCTCTAGCTGTTCAAAGCATAGTTCGGGCTTCTATAGACAAATTTGCCCGTAGAATACGTATAGTCCACAAATCTCAAGCTAAGCTGATGTGCATTGTATATACTTGGGTCCGCATTGAAAGGCATATATATATACATTTCTACGTCCCTACCAAGAACCCTAACGTGAACGTGGACGGCCTAGATAAGCAGTGTCGCTACTAGCAGTTTGAAGTCCAGCTTCAATATCTGGGGCGGGCTTCCACGGCTCCACTAGCATGACCTCTTCGCCTTCTTGATCGGGTAATGGCTGCCAAGGCCGAACATGACGCCCATTCTGAGGCTTGCGAATAGATTCAAGTGGAATTCTCGGAGGGTAAGGCAGATGTGATTCGGGGTCTTCCAGTGAAGGATAGAATTGCCTATAGAAGAGATAGGCAAAGAAGAGGCCAACCAGCATTCCTATGGTAACATCTTCCCAATGATCTATAAAAGGCACGCCGTAGTGTCACGGTGTAGGCTACAAGCAGAATGAGATCTTACGTCTGTGATCCATGAGACGTGTTATCGAGACGAAAATGGAGCCAGATAATGGCGTGAATATAAGCCAAACTTTGGTCTGGAGTATACCAATCCAGGGTTAAAGGAAAAGTTGATAGCCATGTGAGCGGAGTACATACAGTGTATCCTTTCTTATTGAAAAGATGCATCTTTCCAGCAAGATAAAGTGAAGCAAACCCCAATCCGGCTGCAGTCAGACTTGCATGACCGCTGAAAAAGCTTCGCATCCCCTCCTTGAAGAAGAGAGTGGTTGTATCCGACGTGCAGATACTTATATCGGCTAGACCAAATGGCTTTGCATTTTCCGCGCCTTCTCGAGGTAGACACCTAGAGATAAAGTCTGGGAGGAGTGGTCACGAGACGATTTCAGACTATCAGACGATATACCCACCTGGTCTCGGACGTCCAACGGTAATACGTACAGCTTCTGTTATCGAGCCAGTGAACACTATGGCAGCAGTAACTACATAATTTGAGATAGTGTTCAACGGGGAAGACAATATTGGACTGACCACCAAGCATGCTATGATTGAAGTCCCACCAAGACCTCAAGAAGACGAGGTTGCCGACACCAATAATTACATAGGCCGACAGTATAATGACTCCGAGTATTATAGTCTAGTATCACCATCAGATATATAGCTGCAAGCAGAGCGCATTAGAAGCTTACGGGTATTACTTCGCTTCCGGTGAATGGATATTGTATTGATGTATCGGTCAGGTCGAAGCGGTTGAAGTGTTGATACTTGTCAAGGTAAAAATTGAAGAATATCCTACAAACAACGAGGATTGTAGGTTGCTGCGACAATAACAGGTTATTATACGAGACGCGCACGCGAGTATTATGGCTATAACCCTACCAGGACCAATAAGTGAACGTCACCCTGAGGCCAGAGACACACCACTCACCAGTCCAAACCATAGCTGAGGAGAAGACGGATTTTTCGCGTTAGCTTCATGACACTCGGACGTCGAGGTGGGTGAAACGAAGAAAGTAAACATCATGCATCTTGGTTGCTTCTGTGATGATTCAGTCCTATTGTTACTCAAGGCGATGCGGAGCCTATACAGATTGTATTATGATACAACAAATTGCCACGCGTACGGTTAACTTCCTTCCAGTACTCTCCTTCAATACACTTATGTTACTGCGTAATTTTGTTCATCGTGTTACAGGTATACGACGTCCCAAAGGTTCCTCTTTGTGAATTTTTGAGAGCATTGTCTGGGGCCCCATCTCAAAAATACCTGTGGGATTCCTTAGCACTCACTCCTGTCTCACTTGAGCGCTACCTCGGCGCAAGTCCATGCAGTTTACATTCTCATCAACGGTGGCTCGATGCCTAAAAGCTATGTTTACGCGTCTAAAGTCCAGACGAACAGCTTGATGGGATAAAATGTTCATACGTACACGAAGACTTAGATGAATAGTACGGAAGCACCATTGGCCATCTCGCTAGGACGAGTTCGAGGGAGGTTTAGATGCCCTCCACCACCGCCAGGCACTAATTCCAAGCACCAAGTTGAATATACCCATACCAAGCGAACCAGCTCCAATGACGGTAAACATCCACCAAACGAACCCGACGACACGATCAAGAGTACGGCCGGTGTACCTCTTCAAGCGAGAATAACGGTCCGGTGTAGGCCTGTAGGTTGAGGGGAGGCGAATCATAGGGAGCGAAGCGTTGGCCGTCTTGAGCTGTGGGGGTAAGAGAAGAAGCGAAATAATTGGTTTCTTATGAAAGATCAGCAATTATGTGGCTGAGACTAACGGAACACATACATGGTCAGACGTAGTGTACGACGGAATGGAAGTGTATAGGACGTTTGTGATATTGGACTTGTCTAGTGTATCCGGAGAATCAGTATGAGTGGCATACAAAATCCTATCTGTCCAAGAAGGCATCCGGGACAAGCTGCATTGGCACTTCGTTAGCAATAGTAAGTGGCTCATCGAGTGGACGGTCTTGCCTATATTTATCAACTTGTCCAAGCTCATATTTGTAGGTGCACTTGAATTTCCAAAAGTCACCTTCCCTAAGCCCTACGCAAACGGAGCCCTTTCGCTGCTCCACTAATAACTGGTCACATTCCTTCAGCTCTTCCCGGGAGCTTTCTTGAGCCAGAGAGGCGATCAGCTCGTTCCTTTTCGTTAAATCGGATAGTGCGTGAGTTGTAGGGATGGTCAGTCTAAAATTTAGGTCTCCCAGGAAGAACAAATGCGAGCATTCATAAATGGTTGATGGAAGATTCGCCGGGGCAGAAGGATGAGGGGGGAACAACAACGTTGATACTATGTGGTTGTAATCAGCTATTCTCTCAGCTAGTTTGGGTTCGTGTGCAGTCAGATGTGCACAGACGAAGCTACAGCGTCATCGTAAGTAAGGACTGAGTGGAATATGAGGAATAACTCACGTAAATGTCTCGCCAACACCCCCGTCCTGAGACGGCACGCGGAATCGAATGCCCACTGCTCCCTTATTCCCCATGTACATTGGACCACAGCCCGTCCATTGGGTTTGAACATCACATATATTGCGTGCAATACCGTCGTCAAGCGCATACACGAGAAGGGCAACACCAACATTGACAATTTTGGCGACAAGGGAATACCGCTCCTTGTTAGGAGCATGCGCCTGTATCTGCGACAGTATGTGGGCATCTCTGTCATTAATAACAGGCTTAGAGAACCCACAAACTATATTCCAAAGCGTCAGCTAACCTCAACGGCAAAGCGAATGGAACGTACACCCGAGGTGTAAAGGAAGTAATTCCTGAAAACCAACAGCAACAATGTCCGGTGCGCGCCTTTCTCTCGAGAGGAAGCTAGAGACCTGGAATGTTGGCGACAGCCAATCAACAAGATCTTGAGGTAAGCCCCGCAGGCCTTGAAGGTTTGTGTTATATGAGGCTATTTGGACCAGTAACCGGTCTGAGGAACGCTCGGTATCAGGTTGGGTTTGGCTAGGAACTGACATCTTTGTTGAGTTGAAGGTGGAGCGCAGGATTCACTGAAGTGAAACACCCATGGCAGCTCACCTCAACAGCATGTTTCTGGCAAGTGCTCAACAAGAAAACGTCGAGTTATATATGTACGTAATGCAATTATGAATTCCGAATGAAAAAGCATATATCTATAAGGCCGAAACATAATCTACGACAAAATGAACATTCAAATGCATAGAAAACAATAAGATGGAGTATCAATGGCATTTGATCACGACGGCAGTTATGCCTGCTTGGGAGGACCACGGGATATACCTAGGTCCCTCAACTTTCCTGCTCCGATTTCATAGACCCAGCCGTGAACCCACACATCTTTGCCTTTCGGACTTTTGCCATTGGCCCACGCACTGGTGATTGTCGATGTCTTGCAAAGGTTTTCTACTTGTTTCTTGACATTCTCTTCGACCAAGATAGGAATCGCCTCAGAAGCTGGTGTAGTGGATAGTTGCAGAGATGCGGCCAGTGTCGTAAGGGGTGCAAGCCAGCGATTAATAGCGTCATCAGGGGGCGACGAGGGAACTGTGACTATGGGTCCGGTGTTGGAGTTCAACGAGATAGAATTTGCGGCATTAAAGGAAGCAGCGGCGCCCCCACACTCCGTGTGCCCCACAACGACAACTAATCGGGTGGGGGAGAGAAAACAGAGAACGGTTGGGATGTAGTTTATGACATAAGAAAAAGAAAAAATGCACCGTGTTCAACTCCAAGGTGATCAATAGCATACGTGAGGACTGCCAAAGCGCTATCATCGTCTGGGTGAAATTGGCTGGCAAAGTTTAACAGTATTAACATGATGTTCTCGGCAGCGGAAGCTCAAGCTTACTTAGCGATATTCCTATGCACGAAGATGTCGCCAGGTCTGGCCCCTGTAATAACAGATTCTGGTACCCTGGAGTCAGCACAACCTATCCAGAGAACCTGCGATCCACGATAGTGAGGCTGGTTATCTCGTTGGATACAATCTAGCTACGTACAGACGGAGACTGTCCAGCAGCAGATTTTTGAAAAAAGCCAGGTTCGGCCTCTTCAACATCTGAAGCCCACTGATGATTTGCAGAAAGTAGCTGAGCCAGAGAAGAGTGAAGATGGGCCATCTGAGAAACGGAAGGTGGAAGAATGGGATGAGAGGAAAGGTGGGCAGCTATATAAATATTGAAGACCGATTTCCCCGGTTAGCAGCGGCTAGTGGGGATACGCCTTTTTTACACTCCGTATGATAACGCATCAAATCCTACTCATGAGCGTTGCCAGTTACGATGGCGGCTGTTGCAGTGAGCTAATTGCGGACTGAAAGGCTTACAATTGCGATTTTCACAAGTCTGATATTGCACAGTCACTCATATGCTTTTAATCAAATTCATGCGGCATATTCTTTCATTGGGCATCGACCATACTAGCATAGATAAAAGAGTTGACGAAAGCAGTATATCGCATGTAAAGGATGTTCTGGCTACGCCCAGACTCGTGCACCTCATATCGAAATCAGGAGTGGCAATTCCGGTTTTAGTTCATTTGGCGAATGAGCTTGTTGATATTAGTCTCCCGATCGCCGAAGTCACCACCCTCCACGAAGTGCTTGAACTTCCGCGTCCGCCAACCACCAGTAGGGTTGGAGAGCTTGAAGGGCCAAAGGAAGTTGGATGCCTGCTCAAAAGGTCAGAAACAGGGTCAATCAAGCGGCAGGCGGCACAAACCTGCTTGAAGTTTGGGCCGGCAGTGATGATCTCGTGCACAAGATCTTCAACTGAGAGTATGTCATACTTGCCAAGAGCCTCTTCGATAATGGCATTGTTGGTCAGAGGAATACGCTGCTTGTTGACTTTGCCATAGCCGCGCTTGTAGATTAGCTCGCGGACTGATTTGAGGTTCGGTTCGCTGCAATAATTCAGATCGAGGGGGGTTTGGTAGTATCATGGATACCTACCCGTAGGTGATATATGGCTCAACCAGTCGAAGCATTTGTTGCGTAGCCTTCGTAACTTTCACAAAGACGCCGTTGTTGATTTGGAGGAGGCGGAGTAATTGCAAGATTTTTCGTGGTTTGGGAGCGATTTCATTGATACTAAGAGAAGGTTTAGTAAGGCTGCTTATACGCTCAAAAATATAGGACTCACCCACGGATACGGATAACAAAGTAGACTTTAGGTTGAGCGGGAACGTAGAAGTCACCAGCCGTTCGGGCTGCCCTCTTCAATCGAATCTCTTCTTTTTCCTTCGCCAAATACTCTTTTACATACGTCTCCGCACGCTTGAAGATGACCTTTCGTTTAGCCTTGGCGGCCTAAATGAAGAACGAATCAGTAAATCAGCTTTAAATGCTTATAAAATCAGAGCAAGCGAAGTCAGTCCCGAAAGATGGTTAATTAAGGCAACACGGTGAAGGAAATATCACTAGCCAATTATCGAAATAATCGTATGCATCATGATAAATATACGTCTGCTCAGTATCTTACCTTACGAGCAGCAGTTGCGGCGGCAAGACGCTCTTCTCGTGCCTTCTCGTTTTGCTTGCGTTTCTTGAGGAGTGTCTCCGGGACTTCGATGGCCTAGACAATAACACAGTAAAGATAGAGAAAGGTAGTAAGCACGCATTTGTGCACTAACCGAAGCACTCGGGACGCTGGTTATAGCAATGACGAATCAGTAACATATACTTGTCAAGCCGGCTATGTACATACGTTGTGGAGGGAGCCATTGGGAGTCTTGAGGTGCGGGCGTGCAATAATTTGTGGCAACGAACACACCGTGTGAGCCGCCTAGCAGTAACTGTATAGTATTTGTCATAGCTTCTCACGACTTGAATAGACAACAGGCGCTGGAAGAAGCGCTTGATGTTCCCTCAGACAAGCGTGAAGTATACTAGAGTGTACTCAGCGCCAGCTAGCACTCAGCATCATTAATGTCTACCTATCTCAGCTCATTCTCGATGAATTGACACGCCTCGCCTTTACATAGCACGCTACCTTACGGCGCGCATTCTGTTACAAGAGGGCTATGCCATTGACCCATTTGTGCCTTGGCGGCTAGGAATGCCCAAGTCCCTGAAGTTTCATAAAGCCCCGAGTGAGTGGAGGGCACAATGGTTTGGACTACCAACTGGGCCACCGTCCCTATCTCTCTGCAATGACGCCTACTGCTTCGTTGTCACTGCTTACCTTGGTTTTTCTATTGGCGAGCCGAAGTGCTCTCGCTCAAACAACAAGTGCGACGTGCTCAAGCTCGTACGATTGGGTGAGTCCATACTTCCTTGTAACGAGTTCACACTTCGACAAGAGAGGGCAGGCAAAGAACTCTCGTAGTCAAAGTCCCTGTTTGGTTGCCGCCTACTTGCAAGGCGCATGCACAAGCGAAAGTATGTTCAATGAATTAGTGCCGATATTATACAACTGAACTCGGGCAAGCGTTCAACGTCCCATCATTACCCGCAGGATCCTATTATACAGGCCCGGCCGCTGGTCGCTCAAACCCATGCTATTGTTCTACAGTAGTTTATTCACTGACCTCGGCATGTGGAGATTGTCAAGATCATCCTTTCGTAAGGTCCGTGTTAGTGAATCATGAGCCACACTTGGTCAATTCATATCAATCCAGTTGGTCGAGCTGGACAACCAACTGCACCACGATGTACCTATCGGAGTGAGTCTCTGAGTTACCAAGCCACTCTGGTCCCATTGACCACTCTTCCGTAGATTCCCTTTGAACATTCCTGAAGGGACATCAGTTCCTTCGTGGGCATATCTCGATGTTGCAGTAAGTCCCGATCTGTATGCTCCTTATTCTTTCAATTCACAAATTCCTCAGACAAGTGATACATACAGTCCCATTCTGGCTCGACAGGATGCAATTGCCAGTTCGTTTTTCTTATATTAGCCCCCGCTTTCGTATTCAGGCTGTGTCAGATGTACCGGAATCTACCCGAACATCTCCCATCACCTCATCCACTTCGCGCTCTTCGCCTAGCGATAGTTCCTCGTCCAAAGTCGGCGCTATCGCTGGGGGAGTGGTGGGGGGCGTTGTCGTTTTGGGCCTCCTCGCGGGAATCATCGTATGGTTCTACATGCGACGTCGACGAGCCAGGATGGCACCATCCACTCAATTCTTGGCTAGTACCAGCATGAAAGAATACGATCCTTCGGCTTATGATACAGTTACAACCCCAACGGAAAAGGTCCATGTAAGTCCCTTCTTCACTAAGAGCCTGACCCATAACGAACTCGCATTTTTTTGGCAGGAACCCGACCAAAACACACTTCCCTCGCCATCAACTACACCCCTGTCAAACGCTCAACCAATAAGTTACACACCCAAACTCCTGCCATATACACCAAACCTACACAGCGGCCAGTACACTGGGGCCCCCGAGATTTAAACAAACCTGGACACCAATAACCTGAGAGTTCAGACTTGGTTCAGACTGAAGTTGAATAGATTCATGTTCATGTGTATATTACATGTATGTATTCTCTGCGACAAGTGAACATATCGGTGCGTTAGGTGACCGATTTCATCCATGCACAACAAAGTTGGGATGTCCAGCCAAAGAGCGCATCAGTCCTTCTGAGGCGACAGGTGATGAAGGACTGCCGTCGTCGAAAGCAGTCGAACATGTGGTATCAAAGTGCCTGTAAGTTGTTAAAAGATAAAGACAAAAATATCAACAGTCAACTTTATAAGCCAGCTTGTTTAGGGCAGGCGCATGTGATGCTCACGTGCACCATGCATTAGTCATAAGTCTGAGTGACCAGGACTCTATATTGGCCTCATCATGCATCAGCTTTCTCATCCACCATCTGCCATTTGTCCAGTGGCTGAACCTATCGCTGGCCGATATAAATATGGCCCGGCTCGACACCACTAATCATCCAGTACCACCAGCATCTTCAGAATGACTGATAAGGGCTTCATCACGTTGAACGACGGGAATCGCGTTCCCTGGTTAGCTTTTGGCACGGGGACGGCACACTATAACAGGGATGCGACGGAAGCAGTCAAACTAGCCATCGATAATGGCATCATTCACCTGGACGGGGCACAGATGTATAATAACGAAGAATCCATTCGAGATGGGATAAAGGCTTCGGGAAAACCTCGTTCTGAATTATTTATCGTTACCAAGTTGCATAAACTCGGCCCCGGAGAAACGGTCAAGGAATCACTCCTTTCGTCATTGAAGAAGTTGGGCACGGACTACGTTGATCTGTTCCTCATCCATGTTCCGACCCCTTGGGATAAAGAGGGCAAGCTCAAGGAGGTATGGAAAGGCATGGAGGAAGTCAAGAAGGAGGGGTTGGCCAAATCTGTTGGGGTCTCGAACTTCAAAGTCCAGGATTTAAAAGAAGTGCTTGATGGTGCATCGGTTGTACCTGCCGTAAACCAGGTACAGTGGCATTTCTGTACATCCGTTCAGACACCCTAAACTATCAATCGTGTAGATCGAATTCCATCCCTATGTTTGGAAAGCCATTGAGCCAATAGTCGCCTTTGGTGCTGAGCATGGCATCGTCACGGCTTCTTACGGCGGTTTAACTCCTGTGGTCCGAGTATCTGATGGGCCCTTGAACCCCGTTCTCGAAACTGTTCGTTCACGTCTTGAGCAGACCAGCGGCAAGCCGATTTCGGTAGGGCAAGTGTTAACCAAGTGGATCCACCAGAAAGGGGCTATTGTTGTTACGTGAGCCTTAATCCGCAAGACTCGTCTTTGTCTTCCGTTCTGATACCCTTTTTAGAACAAGCTCAAAGGCAGAAAGGATTAGGGAATATGTAGATACTATCAACTTACCCGACCTCACTGATGAGGAATTGAAGTTGATACAAGAAACAGGGTCTCAGCTTCACAAGCGCGTCTTTATGGCCCAGCTCTTCGGCGAGTAAATTGCATAGTAGTAGCTCATTGTGTATACGCCCAAGCAACTGAAATTTTTGTCGAAGCTAGTGGCAGCGTGAGACTGAGCATCCACGTTTAGCAAAGTATGTTCCTATCGTCCGACTATGGATCTATCAATTGATGCGCAAAGCATTGATTCATCCTGTGGACGTATCAAACGGAGAGATTGCTGGCACGCATAAGTTCTATTGGTCTGCCGTCAATCTTCCGTTTACGTTGTCAGCGTTGTTTAACGTCCGAGCCAATGGACACACACCTAGGCCGTTCCTGCAGATAGGGAACGGAGATAACCTGGTGATACACACCCTCAGCCTGGCCACGACTGCCAACCGTGTAATATCGATCGCATGGCGCATTACATCTTGGCTTGTTCCGTGGTCTTCATTTTTACAATGGTACCTGCATAGAAGACTTCCTCGTATCAAGACGCCAGGGCGAACTGCCAATATGCGTCATGTCTAGGCTTGTGTGCCTACGAGAAATAAGTTTTCCGTGCAAAGCTCTCTTGATGTGCCTCTTTAAAGTCGGCACAACGCCCTCGCTTCATACCCTCCCGACTCCCCCCTCCTTCAAGGATGTTCTGGACGGTCGTAGTAACTATCCTACTTGTGACATTGCCCCGAGCAATCGCACAAACCACGGGTGCAACATGTATGGCTTCGTTCGATTGGGTAGGCAAGCTTGGTGGTACTACATAGTAGTATCTATGTGTTGAAACTATTTAATAGGCGTCCAACTCGCTCAAACAAAGCCCATGCTTGGTTGCCGCTTACCTTCTCGGGACTTGCGGCGATGGATGTAGGTTCAACCCAATATATTATATGTCCTCTTTAATACCATATTCACCTTACTCATTTACATAGCATACGATGTACCATCTCTACCTGAAAATACACACTATGTCGGCCCTACTACAGCGACGGCAAATTCGTGCGAATGTAATACCGTGGTCTACTCACTCCTTAGTGCTTGCGGCGAATGCCAGAATCGCACTATATCAGGGTACGTTCGTGTTTATACACGCGGCGCCTATTGATGCGGTTTGTCCTTAGATGGGGCACTTGGTCTGCTAATTGCCCTCATCTTGACGTTGGCACGTACGTTATGGTGCCAGATGTGATAAAATGATACTTAGCCTACCATCTATTCAGCTTTCCGGGACAAATCCCATCTGGCACTCGAGTTCCAGGTTGGGCATACTTAGACGTTAAAGTAGTATATAACCATTTCCTCCGAAGCTAAACCTAACCTGCATTTCGCTTGCTGTAGGCTCAGGACCAGTTCGACGTCGATCTTGCAAAGCAGAACGCCAGTAAGAAGCCGAATCGTTCATTGTACTTAATCCTGAGACTAACTCGTATCATTCCAGATAGTACCGAATCATTTGCTCCCCAGCCTACATCCTCGTCAACGTCTTCTTCATCCTCAAGACGCACTACTACCCGCCCTTCCTCCACTTCCGTTGCCGCGTCGACGACGTCTTTAGTTTCATCATCTCCAGTTACATCAGCGTCATCTCCAACCGCCACATCGTCGTCGTCATCGTCATCGTCCAGCAGTACTACATCGTTTGAGCGTGATAAGCGCATCGACAAAATAATTGGTGGAACTATCGGTGGTGTATTTGCCCTCTTTGCAATCGGAGGGATTGCTCTTTGGTTCTATCGCCGTCAGCGCAAACGTGCTTTGATGGGACAAATGCTCGAATCGCCTGTTATGAGTCAGGAATTCACCAACGCTCTGCCAACTCAAGCTGCACCCCAACCTGCTGTGCGATATTCATTTTCCTTTACGTGAATAACCACTCATCCTTTTCAAGTCACAGGGCTCTTTGGTGTCCCCGGACATTGTGGTCCATAGCGACGATACCCAGACTCAGAAATACCCCATAGCTACTTAAAGCACATATTCCAATGAGTCGGACATATACCTTCGTTACTTCATAGATAACACTCCTTTCAGATATACGCTCTTTTTCTCTTAAATCAGTTTACAGTCTCTATGTATAACAGAACTGTCGCTGGTTATTGCTCAAGCATTCCGTCGTCGCGACTCCCTGCCACCTACAGTATCCCTTTACACAACAACGGTTTCAGGCTCAGACTTATGCATCGCCTTACGTTTTTGACTATATTTCAACGTCGGATAATAAAATGTCACATCATTACAAAAATCTAGTTTGCGTATGAGAGCCTCAAATAACAAATGCCGGGCAACTGGGACCAGGTACAGTGTCGGGTGTCGGGTGAGGGGTGAGTTATTCGAGCTATGCACATATAATCCACTTCTCAGCACCAACAGTTCACTTTCACCAGACTTGTGTAAAATGTCGACCATGGGTTACATTATTCGCATACCGTACCTCAGCGGCAAGCAAGGTAAGGTTGGGTCAGGCGGCCATCCTTCATTATGAAAATAGTCTTTGTAATATAGTGGCCATAATGAGCGCCCCGCCTACCGCAGCCTGGACCTCCGAGGCATGACATGAGGGCTGTGCGTGTTCCTCATGGATACTTTTAGGCCCCTTTCCACTCGCCGATCTATTTTCCGGAAAGATTGTCGAATTGCCCGTATCTCGAGAATGAGCTTCTTGAGTATCCCAACGCTTGGGCCTCGATGAGGCTGAATTGTCCACGTTCAGTCAACCGAAATAACTGGTCGTACTAAAGCGATTTTCCGGCAATTTGTAGGAATTAGATACTCCGGACCGTTTCAGGGACAATCATCTCCTCAGGATTGATCAGTCACATTTGACACAAGCGCTCGGCCCCAATTGTATAAACAAGGCTTTGTTGTCAAGGCTGTTCTCGTCCAACCCCCAACCTCTCCGAACACAGACACTCTGCCACTAAATATGTGGGGGTTAGTCGCTCTAGGTTTGATTCTGGTTGCCGCACCTAGTAGCCTTCTTGTTGGGGCGCAGGATCACGCTCAATGTGTATCCGGATTTGAATGGGTGAGTGAAAACCTTTTTGTTTTGATTCGGCGGTTAAACTGTTAGTATCGCAGTCTTTCAACTCCAAAAACCAGAGTCCTTGTCAGGTTTCAGAATTTCTGGGTGGTGTCTGCAATGGCGGAGGTGATTTCACGAACGCGTTTCTCATTGAACCATATTAACCATTAATCACACTCAGTATTCACGGTACCACCTTTGAGCGCAGATCAAGTCTATCGCGGACCAGATCCAACGGCTGCCAATTCTTGCAGATGTAGTATGGTGTTTTATGCCATGACTAGTACTTGTGCCGCATGCCAGGATCGGTCTTGGGTCACGTTCGTCGCCCCCTCCAGCGCTTGAGTTGTTCTATCATTAATCTCCCATTGATTTCTCAGGTGGTCTACTTACGGCGTGAATTGCACTAACGTCTACGTGGGGTGTGTTTTGCCTTTATTGTTTAGCGAGGAATCACTAATCAAAGATGTCAGCTTCCCGCAAACGATACCAAGCGGAACTGCCGTTCCTCATTATGCCTACCAAAACTTCACGGTGAGTACCCTTATACGGCATGTTCTCTACCGGTGCTCATGCCAATTTAGAGTACGGACAAGTTTGATATCACCATTGCTCAGAACGATTCCGGTTGGCGTTTTATTCCCGTTTCATAAGGCTCTTCTTGCTTACCGTGGGATTAGGCCCCGAATCGCTGGCACCTAGCGGCACTGGTGGTGCTAGTCCTACCGGAACTTCAAAAGGTGGCTCAAAGTCCAATGCTGGCCCAATAGCTGGCGGCGTTGTCGGGGGAGTCGTCGGACTAGGCATCATCGCAGGGCTGATATTTTGGTTCATCCGCCGACAAAGTGCTCGTAGAAGTGTAGTCTCACCAGTGAACTTGATTGCTGAGCCTTCGTCTCCACCACCCATGGGATATACCGGAACTAATGTGTTTCCCTCAACCCCACCTCCCAAGCTATATGTGAGACTGTCTAGAACATGCTTGTGGTTCATCCTCGCTCACATCGCACTTTTCTAGGACCCCACGGACCCCAGCACCTTTCCTTCCTCTCCTGTCAACTCTACAAGCGACGTTTATACTACGCATTCGAGTGCTCAGCCATTTGTATACTCGGAACACCCTTCACCTGCACCATTGCCTCAGCCCCAGACTCTCAATCGTCCAACTCATTACAGTGGCGTGCCTGAAGTGTAAGCACGCGATAGGATGTTGGATTCTGATATATATGCCACTCACTTGATTAAAACTCACATCAACTATCGCGGACGTTGTTATGTACATCCCTTGTAATTACTTTCGTTTGGGAATATGAAATTCGGAGCTTTTCTCACTGAAAGTGAAGGCACAGCCACATACAAACATGACGCAGCCTACCAAATTCGTGTGTGAAGGCCTCATGGTACAAGTATATCAAAGGATGAGCGCGTTCACGCG
The DNA here is from genome assembly GCA_014058305.1 of Pleurotus tuber-regium. Lineage (NCBI taxonomy): Eukaryota > Fungi > Basidiomycota > Agaricomycetes > Agaricales > Pleurotaceae > Pleurotus > Pleurotus tuber-regium. The sequence goes on along the minus strand of JACFYU010000026.1, from coordinate 1,706,012 downwards.
TCGTAGTATCAGTGTACTGCACCGCCATGTACAGTTCCTCCTGATTGATTCCCGCCGTCAAAAGTCATAGTAAACCCAAGCAGCTCGTGAATGATGCAGCAAAGGTCCCTTCTGCCATGCCTGATCTTTATTGGGCTCTTCCGACACTTGCCTCGGGCCTCCGCTCAGTCTACAGATGCGAATTGCCTTTCTTCCTTCAATTGGGTGAGTACCTATGTGATTCAGAAGCGTGTTAAAACTAGCTAACTTGTCAAAATGGCATCCAGGCCTTTAATTCAAGGGCTCAAAGTCCCTGCCTGATTGGAGCCTTCCTCCAAAGTGTTTGCATCCCTAGTACGTGTTCATTCTGAAATGTACATCAATATTTACCTATCACGCAACAGACTTCAATGTTCCCGCTTTACCTCCAGATAATCATTACACTGGCCCCGCATTCAATACAGCAAACCCTTGCTCTTGCAGTACTGTGACCTATTCATTGATAAGTGCTTGTGGTGCTTGTCAAAATCGCACCTTTCAGTCATGGGGCAATTGGAGTATGAATTGTGGGGGTACAACAACAAGTATCGCTTCGTAAGTGATCTCAACTACGTTTGATACCCAGTCTCCACTGATTATGATGGCTAAGGTATCCCGAAGACATCCCCTTGCTTACGTCGGTTCCTGCGTGGGCTTACTTGAATATTGAAGTGAGCTTTGTACATGAGTCTAGTGTGTGTTCTGGAACTGATGAACCTTTTACCTGTCAAGGAGACCAACGACACTTTTGATCCTGAGAGAGCTCAAGCTCTTGTCGGTTCGTCGATTTGCATGAAGTCATACGTAATGATCAACAACAAATCACTTATCAGGCGCCCCCGAATCAACTGGATCATTCGTGCCACAATCAACTGCAACGACTACTACGGCTACTGACGTACAGTCCACATTGACGTCAGTACCAGCAAGTACTAGGGCATCCACCTCTCAAAGTCACCACTCAGATGCGGGCGCCATCGCTGGAGGTGTTGTAGGCGGGATCGCTTGCATCGCCATAGTAGCTGTGGCATCCATCTGGTTCTTCTCGAGGAGATCGCGGCAGAGGCATTCTAGAGCCAATGCGGTTGCACCAGGCAATATAGCCTCTCCTCCGAACCCTATAACCCCACAGATGGCGACGCCTTCGATGACGACGTCCCCGGTCATGAATGAAGCACTGCTGCATCCGAATAAACGCACCTCAAATTTGTCGCTTAATGCTTATTCTCCGCCTTCGGCGGTAAGCGCTTCTATTCCGGACTAATTGTATCCGCGTTAAAATTCGACACCTTTGTAGTATCCCACAAGCTCAAGTAATTATATAACGTCTCCCACAACATCTGTCGTCTACACCACATACGACCCGTCTAGGGTTTCGTTTGATAATGTGCGGCACGGTCGTGGATACTCTGGCGCACCCGAAGTCTAGCATATCTAGTATCCGAACTTCTTGAAGCATTGCCTTCATTAGACCACCAATTCTATGTTTATATATGGACGATTTCTCGTGTGGCTATCCACTTCCCATGGTCGAGCTGTATTAATTACTTCTCAAGCAATCCGAGGTTCTCCGATATCAGAAATAGAAGGTATGCTCGTTCCAGGTCTCACCTAACTCAAGACCCGTGGACACATGCCTTTCCTTTATGTCGTATATCTCCCACCAATCTGCCACTAGGGCATCTTCTTGCGGGTGTTGCTCTCACCTTCCAGCTATATGTAGCCATGTTGATGGACCATCGTGGAATCATTCCCTCCGTCGAGTTCATCAGATGATAAACATTCCTACACCACTTGGATGGTTTTTGACGCCAAAGTTTGACGGAACTTTGTCGGCTTGATGGCTAAGCTGTTCGTAGTGTGCAACTCACTCATAACTCTCATCTTCATTCCGAAGTGACTTTCCTAGCTCACATCGATGGGATGCGCTGCTCACTTAAACATCGTCAGGTTTGTTCACAAGTTAAAGTCTCATGACGAATAATTGAATACTTTGGCATTTACGCAGGTCTTTGAGCTGCTAGACAGTCCTTGCGTGTTGGCAGCGACACTAGAGGGTCGCTGCCCTGACACGAGTAAGTTGTTTGTCAACTTCTTTCATTTGGGCTGAGGCGAAGCGTTAACGTCAGATCCACTCTTCTCTTTGCCTGGGGTTTTGCACTTGACTGGACCGCATCATTCAAGTGGTGATAATGCAGGTTCTTGTCACTGTAATTCGGTGGTCTATTCTCTGGCTGCCGTCTGTGCTGCCTGTAACTCTCATGACTTCCCAAAGTAGGTGGATAGTGAACTATAAACACTAAGCTCTCAATGAAATTTCATAGATGGAGTGCATGGACCGTTTCCTGCAATCAAACAGTAATCGGAAGGTAAGCAGTCTCCAGTCGTTGAGAGGCATCTCCTAGAAACATCGGGTGGCAGATTGCCTGCGTCCCTGTTGCTACCATTTGCGAAGATCCCCGCCTGGGCGTTCGCCGATGTCAGGGTAAGAATACCTTATTCACGTATCTAAGCGTTGACCAAGATATGGCGTTCTGTAGCCCTTGGACGGAGTCAATCTCAGTAGTATATTTGATCGACCTCACCATGGTAGGCTTGTCTTGGTGGGAGCCTCTATCTCTGCACTCTGAATTCTCATTCTGTCCCAGGGCATCACTCGTCGTCCTCGTCGGCATCCTCCATCTCATCATTTTTCGGCACAACCACGACAAGTTCACATCATTCTGTCGCTCCTTCCATTACGCTTAACTCCACAGCTCATACATCTACCACCCATCATCATTCTGCCTCTGTCAATGTCTCATCAACCGATATTAGCGTCAGCCCTGGGACAAGTTTCGTAGCCACGACATCATGCTTCACACCGGCCACGACTTCTGAGTCGCGTTCAAGCGAGTCAATGCGCTCCCATTCGGTTTCGATCACAGAAGGTCTTGACGCTAAGTCATCAACCTCCCATTCTCTGTCCTCGTCAAGTCTCTTTCCATCGTCAACCCTCCATGTTTCAAGCGACGTCACACAGCATCATTCTCACAATGCTACGGAGACATCAGATTCCCGGACATCCTTCCCGCCGATCAGCACACCCAGCACCCTGTCATCCGATTCTCCCATCTCAAGCGACCCTACTGCGCTACAGCCGATTAGTGCCTCCCTTGGCCCTTCGCCGTCCAGCAACAGCACAGCATCACCGAAAGCATTGGTATTGCTCACTTCGGAATCCCGCTCTTTCACCCGAGTACGGAGCTCAGTAGCTATAACATCTTCATCTCAGCCTTCCAGACAGACGACCTTCAGTACGTCTGTGACAAGTAGGTCTTCTTCGTGGCCCTCTGTTTCCTCGTCAACCCAGCATAGCTTAAGCAGCACCAGCGCCCTATCGTCGGATGGCCGACTGACATCGGCGATCGTGCCCACTAGTGGTATAGCAACTCCTCAGGTTGATGGATCAGGCGCGAATACATCAATAGCACCCGGAGGCACGTCCATTGCAAGTGTGGACTCTACCGTCAAAAACCACTGGACTATCGTCGGGTCTGTACTTGGCGTTGTCCTCGGCGGTACGGTGTTCATCGCTGTGCTAGTACTTTGGCGATACCGGAGACGCAAGGGGCAAGGATCCTCCGTGCAATATACGCGCATGCCCGATGCAGCGAGCGGGGATCCGCCGACACCAAAACCAACAGGCTTACGCTTGGATACCGAACATTTGCTCAGTGGAACTAATACGCCGAGGCAGATGAGCCAGGTTGACTTGCTTGATGAAGGCGTGGGTGGTAATGACGACGGACCGTATCGATCGAGGAACGTCACGATGGTTTCTATACCTCAATCGCGGTTGTCGATTCCGGAGTATGCTGTGAGTATATGCCAACCAATATGAGGGCGGGATGTGTGCTGATCTGTATATGAAGTATTATTTACAGAGCCCGCGTTCGGAACCAAGCTCTCCTGCAGCAGAATCATCAATTCTGTATATGTCACCAACCGCTACTGTAGACGGACATACCGAATCAAACCACTCACAGTCTTCCTCGCCTCCATCGGCTGGATCGCAACACAGGCGACGACAAAGTAGTCTCCTGGCAGCGGCCACCGTGTTGCACAGCGTTCCGGAATCAAGTATGAGTGAATGATATGATTATCATAACGATCTGTTTATATGGACGATATCACTTTCATTTTGTCTACATTCCTTTGGTTATCTGCTATTTTGCTGGGACATTTATATTAGACACTCTACTAGACGTAGGACATGTTGGGACCCTTGTAATTTCCTTCCAGGTTTAGCGCCATAGTCGCGGAATAGGAAAGCCCACTTCCACGAAAGGCAATAGTTTCTCAGTGGTCTGAATCGCAGCATGTGATGAGCGACGCGCTCTGCCTTTGCCGCTCTATAGCTACCCACCACCATTACCCCTCCCCCCATGTCCGCCTCGCCGAGTCCGCAGAGTTGTTCCAAACTCCTCCCCTCTGATATTCTCCTCCAGCTTCCACCCTTTTCAGGGACTTCACGTTCCCGTTTACAAGCGCTCTACTCGGACATTTCGCGCCAAAAGGTATCAAATCCAACTTCGTACCATGCTAATGTCGAGTGGTGGCGTAGAGCGTTGGAGGTCGTCGTGAGCTCGGGACGTGTTGCAAAGGGGAAGCGCGCTGGATCCTCTGGGTTGGTGCTAACGGCCGACCAGGGGTTGTTGGATAGTTTGAGGATCGAAGGTGTAGGCAAGCCGCTTGCCTTGGGTGCCGTCATAGTGCGTTGCGTGAATTACTATAGTTTTATACTATATCTGATAAATTAACAGCCGGAATTAGTACAATCCAAAGCCCTCATCTCACTGCCTCAATTCCTCTCTTCCCCTCAATCCATATACGACCCAGGGTGGCTCCCAGGACGGATAGCATGGTACCTCGTGGGTAAACCACTTTCATGGGCACTGGAGCATATGGGTGTTACCGGTGACGATGGCATGTTCAGTCACTATACCGGTGGGGGACGACAGACGGGGTGGCATGGGGAATATGTGGTTACAGTGCTTGTGGAGCGTGCGGCGGATGAGGTGACGAGGATGCAAGCAGGGAAAGTTGGTGAAGGAGCAGCTGGGGCGCTATATAGTGTTGATGGGTTTCGGAAGGCATTTGCTAGTGCAGTTGGCCAAGAAGAAGGAGAGGAAAGGATTATGGATGAGAGAGATGCACAGGTATTGCTGAGATATCTGCAAAGGGATCGAAGGGTGGTTGTGATGGACAAGGAGGTATGCCAAGGATATATGTCTTTTGGATTCTCTCTGACCGTTTTTGGTGTCAAGGTGATTAAATTCGTGGCTAGTAGCGCAGCTACCGAAGCACGCGAAATCACTGCAGTCGATCGTGGCATATTAGAGCTCAAGATGGCAGTGGAGAATATGCATCATCAAATCAAGAATATACAGACGAGGATAAGCGAGTGAGTTATGGTCTTCTCATAGCAGATCTTTGAACCATGAACTTTATAGGTTGACCAAGAAGGCCTCGACTGCACTCCGAGATAAACAACGGCTCATGGCAATAAATTGTATCAAGTCGAGAAAGCAGCTGGAAGATTTATTGGGCAAGCGGCTTGGGTCGCTGGAGACTTTAGAGTCGACACTTATACGCGTGGAAGCTGCTGCTGGAGACATCGAGGTATGCTCAATGTTGGATTCTACACACTCTACTCATGTGATGCACCAGATTATGAAATCATATGAATCATCTACTACGACGTTGCGAGCAATTCTATCACACCCATCTTTGCAACGAGAGAAGATTGAAGAGACTATGGAAGCTATGGCGGAGGCTACTGCTGATGCTCGCGATGTGGATGAAGCCATCGGTGGGGCGGTGGAAATTGATGAAAGTGAATTGGAGGAAGAGCTGAGGATGCTTGTGGAAGAGAAGATGGTCATAGATTCTCAGGCAGAGAGGGAGAGAAAGTCGGCTCAAGCAGTTGAGTTGCGACGGGAAGAGACTCAGGCAAGACAAGCAGAAAGGGTGGCGATTGCTACTTGATCATATGTTGATTACAGATTACAACTATTTAAGACCCACGGCGTTCTTTGCCTTGTCCATCATAGATTCCTGGCTCAAGGTGAGAAACACTCAAACCAAAGAGGATCGAGATACTTGCCTGGTTGTGGTTGGAGTTGCCGGACATGCTATCTCCAACGCGTTGACCGGTAGATTTCTCGCTCTGTATATCGCATAGTCAGCGGGTGGTAAAGTGACAATGAGTGGATCGCTTACATTGGGTTGAAAGGTAGATGCGGCAGAGTCTGCCTTGCCCTTGATAGAGTCACCAACGTGCTCAGAGGTAGACTTTTGAGAGTCGGGCTAGAGAAAGATGTCAGCGATGGATTTGATAGGTATTTGGGATTATTAACCTTGAGGGCAGCGCCTGCCTTGTCAGTGAAAGATTGGCGTCCAGTGTCAGACATGGTTGATGATATCGAATAATGGGCATTTCAGACGAGCTTTTATAGCCAAAGGGTAGTGGAGGGTGACGTATGGACATGACGCGAGGGCATGACGCGCACAAGGTGGGGCGACCCTTGAGTTAATTAGCATCACGTGGGTACGCGTCAAAATAACATTTATTGCTTGTAATTATACAATGCGTGTTTACTACTTTTGCATGCCCATAGCTCCCTTTGCTTGGTTGACAAGAGAGTCCTAGTCGGGAGATAAGAACAGCAACACGGCACAGTGAATGTACTTGCCTGGTTCTGGTTGGAGTTGCTGGACATGCCATCTCCTACGCGTTGAGTGGTAGACTTTTGGCTCTGCAACGTGGATAAAGATGAGTAAAAAACAAGTATTGGAGCAAACACACGTTGGGCTGCATGGTAGAGGCAACGGAATCCATTGTGCCCTTGATGGCGTCGGTGGCCTGCTCGGCGTAGGACTTTTCAGAGTCGGGCTAGATGATGATGATGAGTCAATGGTAACGAAACAAGGTATGGCTGAGTACCTTGATAGCAGCGCCTGCCTTGTCAGTGAAAGATTGACGACCAGTGTCAGACATGGTTGTTGAGATGGTTGAATGGGGGGATGGTGAGGGTTTTATAGAACGAGTCGGGGTATCACGTGAACAGGAGAGTTTGAAGATGGCCCCCGTTCGAGTGCGACATGCAGGGGGAGTATCGACGATCCAAGTGCCGTTTGGCGATGAATCGTTCACTGTCGAGCATCTGCAACAAGAGATTTCGAGTCTGACTGGAATCCCGGGTTCAAAACAGCTCTGTATGTAGACAATATACTCCCCAGTCCAATCGTTGACTCCATGAGCATCAGTGAAATCCGGTTATCCCCCTCGACATCTCACTTTGGTACCACAACTGCCTGTCTCTAGTCTTGGTCTGCAACCAGGTGACCAGATCATCGTTGGCCAAGCTCCTTCTGCTTCAACCATCGACACTGGGCCTGACCATGTCCAGACCCCTGATGGAACCGTCCTCGTTCATCGGGTAGCTATCCTCACAATCTCTCTTTCATCCGTTGACTCTATCGCTCAGGTCGTTCCCGATGACAATTCCTGTTTGTTTTCTGCTATCGCTCTCATTTTCGTGCAAGACATTTCCAAAGCCAGTCAAATTCGTCAAAGTAATATTCCACCACCAGATCAATCCTTCATTCTCACAATTCTATCAGTCGTAGCTGATGGCATTCAACGCGATCCAGAAACTTTCAACCAAGCCATCCTTGGGTACGTCCTTTATATCCAACCCACCTCTGATATTTATACGCAAAAAAGCATGCCTCCTTCAAAATACATCTCTGCCATGCTCAAACCTACTACCTGGGGTGGCGCAATCGAACTAGCCGTTCTCGCTAATTGGTTCAATACAGAGATCGACAGCATCGACGTCGAGACCGGTCGTATAGACCGGTTCGAGCCCTCTGGGCAAGTCTTTCTTTCCATCCGTTTGATTTTTCGTAATGGTGTTTGTAGACGTGCATCTGGGAATAGGTGCATTCTCATCTATTCCGGCATCCATTATGATGCTGCCACCCTTGCCCCGGTCCCTGACGCTCCCAGAGACTGGCATCAGACAGTCTTCCCCATCGTTAGTGCTCTTTACACACCACTAAACAACACGTTAATATCCTTCTAGACTACCTCGGACGACTCTGACCCCGTACTCGTTGCGGCCAAGAAACTCGCAGATATCCTTCGCGCAAAGAGGGCGTACACCAACACAGCGACGTTTGACCTCAAGTGCCAGGTACGTATAGCCTATCGTCTTTGCACTGTCAATACTCACTCTTGCCTAGCAATGCGGTCAGGGACTCAAAGGTGAGAAGGGTGCTCGCGCACATGCTGAACAGACAGGGCACACCCGCTTCGGAGAGTATTAAAAAGTTGTAACACTCATAGTTCGCCCTCAATCTCCATAACGAGCGGTACATGATCAGACCCATACACATCGCTTCGAATCTCACACATCTTTACTCGTTCAGCTATACGTTCGCTAAGCACGACTACAAGAACAGTTAGGCTGAGAAGTAAAGGCAAAAGATGCACCTACACATGTCTATTCTCCACCCAATACCCTTTGCTCGACAATTGAACCGATATGAAAAGTAGGTGTATTTTTGATCTTCAGGATAAAGTTGTCGCCATACATCAACAAACTTGCCACCAATCGCAGACGGGCCGTCGAGAATCTGCTTAAAGGCCGTCGTCTCGGCTTCGGTATATCCTGCGCTTTTGTTCCAGTTCTTTTTGGCGTTGGCTAGGTCTAATGAAATATGGTTATTCGGGAAACTTCAACGTTAATATGCAAGGACTAACCTTTTTCTGTCGGAGCAACGTTCAGATCGCCTGTCCATATGACAGGTTTCTTTGCGTCAAGATCCCGGATATATTTGGTAAAATGGGTATTCCACTTAATTTTGGCGTCCAACGTCTGGAAAGCAGATTAATCAACGTCTTGTAGAACAAACTGGCGCCAACCTTGAGCTTTTCGCCTGCATTGACAACATACGTCCCGATGAGATACGTATTCTCGAATTCGAGCGTGATGATGCGACCTTTGATGGAGGTTGGATCAGGGTGGCCTGGTAGTGTTTTGGTGATCGAAAGAGGTTTGTGTTTCGACAAAATGGCTGTTCCTGCTACGAAAATGTTTTATATGATAGATCAGCATGAATATAGGCTGCACGTACAATATCCTTTCTTTTCCGCGATAGACCAATAGCAATATGGGAATCGGCTTTTTAGCGCTGGATCCACAGGCTCGTTGTTCACTTTGGTTTCAGTAAGGACAAGGATATCTGGATCCTCTGCTTCTAGGTAGTGTTTAAACCCCTAGACACGAATATCTTTCAGACCATATACACACGCGTCGATGTATACAGGCTTACCTTCTTTTGACTCGCCGCCAATCCACATACATTCCACGTCGCGATCCTCAACGTCCCCTGAATCTTGTCGGCAAACTTCAAATCCGCATTGGACTGGTTTGCCTTGATCGCGTTAGTAGAAGCAGTGCTTTCTTTGGCTGTCGTAGTCTTGCGCTTTTTGTTGCTCTGTGGTTGACTTTGAGATGCTGGGGACGAGTCGGAGAGTTCAGAGAGAGGATCGTTGTCCTCTGTTGGAGACGCTTTCCGTTTGATGGATGTTGATGAAGCTTGACGCGTAGATGCCATTGTCAATGTCAGGATTCGACGCGGAATGGAACGGTAGTAGGCAATGGCTCGCATTTGTAAACCCTTTTTGGACAAAGGAGATTTCCACGTGACCCAAATATACGATCGAAACTTTTCAACTTTCAACTCACTCAAAGTGGTCCAAGTGCACAGGACATGGAGGCTCTGTTTGTCTTATGACTGCACTAGGGATCTTACTTGCAAACTGACGATTTTGTAACGTCCTCGAGCCTGAGACATAACATAATTTCTCTCTTCACTTGTACGCCACTCACAATCTTTTCCGCCGAATTTTTGAAGAACAAGGTGCTCTCAGCAAATGTTAACACATAGAGGCTTCTCAGCTTGGATTGTATGCGATGATCAACCCGTACCAGAGTACCTCGTCGCAGTAGAGGAAGGACATAACCGCGTTTCTTGCTGGATTCCAAGCGAGGAAGGCAAGGTATGTGTTTGCGCTGATATTTTCTACGGAAGATTTGGATATTGACGTGCGTTGTATTTTATTTTTTGGCATAGCAATTCTCTGTATTTTGGCAGGACCATGGGGGGAATGTGGATACTTGTGGATATATCACGTTGGATGGTTTTGTCGTTCCAGGACGTTTTCTCTTTGGTCAGGGCATAACTTCAAGGTCGGGAGTCCGGTCTGGTCCTTCTACCGAGAGGCCTTTTGTGTTCAAGATAGCAAATGCAGAGTCTCGAGGTACGTCAACTTGGCTAGAAACATAAATCTTAAAGGTATTGAATGCAATGCAGATCCAAATTCTTCCTCACAACCCAACCCTTCGTCATCTAGAGACCTCGGCACGATCACCTTACGAATAAAGCAGATACAAAGAGTGGGCAGTCGCGCTGCGAATTCCTTGATAGATATTCCGCTAAAAGTTTTGGGAAAGCGGAAAGCAGGGGATTTGTGCATTGGGTACGCTTTCGTCGTGTAGTGTGCTATTTAACGATTGATCGCGCGTAGTTTTGGTCAGGATAAACAAGTGTATTACCAGAGTCCTGTTACTTGGGCTGTCAAGCCGTATGCCGAAGAAGGGAGTAAGCCCTCTTCTTATGTGACCTTTGTATTTAGGTACAGGTCCGCAGGTTAGGACTATATTCCAACTACTCATTACCTGGACTAACGATTGTTTTTTCTCTTGCAGAATTTCTTCAAGCCCAAGGAATCATGCCAGAGTCAAAACCTTCACGACCCTCCACCCTTCCGAAACGAGTCCCAGTTCGACGAATCGTTAGCGCACCGACAGTCTCTACTCAATCCTACGCTACTGAGAGCCCCCTCGCCACTTCTCCCAACGATCACAAACAACAAACCTTGTTCCCCGAGCCCACGCCATCCAGTACACCGAGTCCTCGCCCATTGAAGAAACGCAAGAAAGAGTGCGACTTCTTGGCTAATGTATGTTGGATACTTTCTGCGCTGTCTACTCTCGAATTCTGATTTAATGGTTATTATTGTTATAGGGACCATATCGTCTTCGTCGCCCCTCCGACATGCGCCGTGCTATTAGCTGGCGTGCACCCAATACCATCCCTTCGTCTACCTATGAGGGTACCATCGAATTCAATAATCCGTTCGGCGGTACCCTTCCCGAATCAGAGGAAGGAACGGATGAATCGAGCGGAGAAGTCAGCAGCTCTAGTCCAACATTAGTTGGAAGCAGCCAAGGCAGCAACCCCAGTCCGCTATCCGAAAGCAATCAAGGACTGGCCGAATGACCGCCGTAAATGAATTCTCTAAAAGAGTCCAATTATATGTGTATCAAGTAAAGTGTTATTCCTGCTTTCAAGTTGTTGTTATCGAATTTGCGTAGTTTTCTTTTCATTTTTCTACATTTACAGATGCTCTGGATAGTTGTCGGTAGTTTCGTCCTCGCTTTCGTCTTTGCTTTCTTTGATCGTGTCATTGCTATCATTGTTGCTTGAAATCATGTAGTAGTTGTTATCTGCAATATATGAATGTTAGTCGTGTTATCACTTTAAGCTGATCCACTTGAATATTTCAGAATTACAATGGGCCTATGTAACACTCGCACTGAAATAAGCAACCCGGAACTCAGTGCGAACCGAGTTCTCAGACCAGTGAATTGATGTAGTTCTCAATGTCTGTTTAATGGCGTTCGTCGGATGGCACAAAAAGGCGGAAACGATAAACTTACTAGCGTATCCATTGGATGCGATGGCCGTTGCGTCGTTCGCGTCATTAGGATTCAACCCATGTGCCACTTCGTACGAATCGGGTATTCCATCCTTATCAGTGTCCGTCGGGGCCTAAGACAAACCAAAATTTTAATAATCATATTTTATGCTTGTTGTGTAGATGATACTCACAGTTCCTCCAGTAACAGGCCCCGGTCCATTGATCGGGGCAGCAGTAGGATCAGTGATCAATGCGCCTACTTTGCCTAGGGACCCAAGTTCTGTGTTAATCAAGTAGGTATCTACTCGGTCGCGAGACTTGCTCGCGCCCGCAGAGGCTCGCACTTTGGCTAGCGCATCTGTGGGGCTGAGGAGAGTGTTGACTGTAGGGTAGGGGTATTTCGATGATTGGAAGTCTACGTCAGAATAATTCTCGGTTGTGGGGGAGAGGATGAAGCCGTTCAGGGTGCCATCCTGTGACATATCAAAATTAGAAGCTGAGTGATGGGGATAGTATTTGGAGAGTAACCTGATCGGGATCATAGTAATTGTTTGAAACGAAGGTGTGGAAGTTGGCATTTCCTCTTGTGAAGGGATGAATGGTTGTTGACGGGCCGCTGATGAAGACGTTGTTTATTATGTTTGCTTCAGAAGGGCCATCAGAATCGCCTGCGATGTAACCTAACGCAAAGCTAGTTCAAGCATTTATCAGCGAAGGTATTGGACTCCTTACCTCCCCCTCCACCCCAGTTATAAACCTATAAAGAAGGGATATCAAAGAAAAGCTCTCTTTCCAATCTCCCATACACCTACCACATTGTTAATAAATTCGTTGACACCCTTGACCTTCGGGTTCCGGGTCTGATTGTCGATGTACAGGGTGCGAACAATACTGACACCACCACTTGTTTGGATCAGCCCCCCACAGGAGTGAGTCTCTAGGCCTTGAGCAATGATGGAGTCGGAGATAGTTATGTTCGAGACGTCGCCATTGATGGAGAAGGTCTCGTCGCGGCCCCAGGAGGCACTAACATGGTCAAAGATCATGTTCTCGCCGTTTGCAATTGTAATTGCGTCTTTCCCTGAGTCACCTATCAACAAAGGCTGTTAAATCATATTGATGGTGAAGGTGGTGTTGTGCTTATCACCAATTTTTCCCATTCTGTAGCGGATGTAGCGAGTAATAGTGTTCTACAGCAGATGTTAACCAGCTCTTGAACCATCTCATGTTCTATCCTCAACGTACCGATGCGCTTGAGTATGAGATACCATTTCCGTAGATAGTTATACCTCGAACGTTGATCAGCTAGGGTTAACTGACGAACGAGCGGTGGAGTTACCTTGACCTGGGGCCGTTTGTCCAGCGATTGTAACATGGTTGCTTACTACGATTCGGCTAGTGATGTTAATAATCCCACCAACGGCGAATACAACGATCTACAAGCAGTGAGTAACTTTACGTATGATCGATTAGGGGATACTTTACTCTGTTCGATTGAGAGACAGCATCGCGGAAACTGCCAGCGCCAGAGTCATTGAGGTTGGTAACTATGTAAACGCTTCCTCCTCTGCCCCCAGTTGCCTGTGCACCAAAGCCTGTGCATCATGGTAGAAGAGGAGAGAAAACAGTCCAAACGACGCGCGTACCTTCAGCCCCTGGAAATGCGAGAAGTGCTGTTGCACAGTGTGCTAGCAGTGAAAGTAGAGCAAAGGACAGAGTAGGGGTCATCGTGGCGACTACTCAATATCAATGTTCAATGGTATCTGTGTTTATATCACCTGTCGCCGGCCTTGTGACCAAGTGTTCTGGGACTGATTCGGTCTCCAGCAAGTGACCAACTTCTTGTTACTTTGTGCAGAGAATAGTACCATTTCTAGTACTGGAGTACGAATGCCGAGTTTGCACCATCGTATTTCCGGTTACGATTTAGTAGTCACTTGGAAAGCAAGCGGGCCGCTCATTGGATTTGCGGGTAGGGGACCGGGATAGAAGGCAAATGCAATCCTCTGTCATGTCCCATCGGCTATTCGTCAAGGAGCCCACATAATGATGTTCTTGGATCACGCGTATTTGCAAAGACATGGTCGTCACAGTTGAACTCAAGTGCGCTGTAACTTGTGATCGATGTTTGAACTCCCGCGAACTAGTTGTTTGGGTTACGCATCAGAGGCTTCCACAACAAATAGTCGTAGCGCCCGGCTAATACCAGCGCCCTCTGCGAAGTTGTGAATCGACCATGTCTCAGTCAAGTTTCGTTTTGCATACTTGGCCGGCTTGCTGGGATTTACCTTCGTATGAGCCGACGTGTTTAGCAGCAATTCTCTACTTTCAATTAGTCCTTCCTGGGAAGTTTATCATCGAGGAATGTTCGAATCCTGACTTGTCGCCTTCTGGTATGTCTTATGGGAACGCGTCACTTGAGGCGGGAAAACTCATGAGAATAGGACAGCTCCCATTTCTGTCGCATGATGGACAAACGGTTTCGACCCTTCCTTCGATTATTAGATACGTATCGAAGTTACAAGGCATCAAAGTTGATGGTCATTCAAGTCCGGATATAGATGGCATTCTGACTGCTGGGGAGAGAGCAAAAAGTGTTGCTTGGTCTGCACATGTATTAACGAACTTGGGAGACCTAGTAGTAAGAACCTGCTTTCTGTTTGGGACATGATATACGCGACTTATTGTCAGATATCCCAAGGCCCACATGTTTTACTCCCTGCAAGATAACTGGACCAAATTAATACGGCCTGCGTTGGCTAATATGCAGCCAGTCCCACAGCGTTATTACTTATCTGACCGGATACGTGATGCATATCGTCCTCGTTTGGAAGCAGTCGGGCTTTGGAATTTACCTGGCATTGAACAGAAGGAGAAGAAGCCTTTTGAAAAACTAGGCGCAAAAGCAGATCCAGATAGTCTTAAAGAAAAATATATTCGTGTATTTGAGCGGGAGAAGGTAAGTAATATGTTCTCTGTTATGTCTTACTGGCAGTGGATCTCTGATCTCCCCCGCAGGTCGAAGAGAAGGCGCATGCCCTGTTTGAAGTCTATAAACGGCTCCTGGACGACAAGCTATTCTTCTTTGGAAACCGGTGAGTGAGCATCTCACGTCTTCCCAATATTTTGCTTACTGTGTATAGGTGTACAACACTGGACCTTCTCTTCGCGGGTCATGTTCTCCTTTTAACAAAGCCACCGTTTCCTGACACGCTCCTCCAAACAATTCTCGTCGATCAATACTCGGGGCTCGTAAATCACGCGGAACGTATCCTATCGCTAGCAATTCCTTGCGACGTTCAACTCTCAAAGACGTCCACGACGTATTCTTTGCGTTCTTTATTCTATTTGCCGCATCGTGCAGCCGCAGGTAGGAAGGTATCTACGGAAGAGGATGCTGAAGAGCGAAAATATGCCAGAATGCGGTGGGCCTTCGTCGGCGTTGCTGCTGCTAGTGTTGTATACTATGCGCTGCAACTAATGTTTCTCACTCGAGCTCGTGCAAGCCTTGCAGCTGAATCTGAAGAAGACGCGGGCGAAGATGCAGACGATGACGATGACGATGAGGAAGAGGACGATGAGGAGGAATGATCAACCGATGAAGTTCTCGAAATGCGAAAGAACGTTGTTAGTAGTTCAACTTGAATTATTTTGCGATCTATGATGGGGTCGGTGATCTGATGACCCATAATTCAATCCTTGCCTTACCAAGGGGGGTCTACCCGAGGGACTGTTTAACAAGCAATTTCTTACCATTGTCTCGCTGAATGTAGAAATGTTCCTCGCTGGGAAAAATAGGTACCTCTCCTTGAGATAGCCCTTCGAATTGATGAGATGAGCATTGGTCTGGAGTGAACAACACACATGAAGGATATTCGAGACGAGCTATTCCGGCTTCGACCTGCACTTGAGACTCTCGGTGGTCCAAGATAATTCTTGTGACCCTTCCCCAAGTACCGTTGGCCAAGTTATTGTCGGTCGCATTGTTTAATGTCATCATAGCGCACATTCCACCACATATCTCAACCCTGTCTTCACAGTGTCGTGAGTCTGTTTTACCACATGCCGCCAATTGTAACCTTTCGTGCATGCTTGCAGTGTCCTCAGAGTCGCAAATGTATATGACATTTCCCGTGGCTTTGTTGTGCCGTCTTATCGCAGCGGTGTTCCATCGAGAGCGGGCACTGTGATGTGGGGTGACTAGCACGGCCTCATTCCATGGACTTAGCTCAAAATCGGGCTGATTGCATTCTGGATTGGTCAGGATGAAACTTTTTACAGTGTCGATATCCGCCGCGAGGCATGATCCAGTTCATAATCTTTGTGATTGATATATTTTTCCGTTGAATATCCCTGACTCTCATTTGTTGTTGGAGAATGACGCAGGTATCGAACCGTTCGAACAGAGCTCGCCCCAGCTGGCGTTGGTCGTTGCTATGATTCTGCTCGACGTACAGTGTTCCGCCCTTCGACGCTACTGGGGGGAATTGATGGAGGTCTCCGAACAAAATGACGTTAATGCCGCCGAAATCCTCCTCAGAGCAATTCCCGTTTCGACATTTGACAAGACATATTATCTATTTTTTCCGCGTATTGAATCAGATGCTATAAACGAATAACATGGAAACTTACGTCCGATAATTTTGCCAAAGACTCTTTAGTTATCATATTGGAATTTTTGACAACAAGAGAATACAAACAAACGACGAGACGGAAACCGACAGAGGCCGAGTATGAGGATAGCCGCAACAAGTAAGGTGAACTAGTCGACAACGCTAGTTGGCGGCCCCGCACAATGGGGGGGAGCCCCCTTGATGAAAGCGTGGGAATTATAGGTATTGAATATTGGATACTCATCTGACTTGTACATTTACTAAGGCTAAATTAAAGATACTAATCCTCAGATCATCATAATCCCTTATTATGGACGACGATCTCATCGTGGTCGACGATGTCGAAGCAATGGAAATGCAAGCTAGTACGTCTACTACAGCGAACGGAACCCCCATGCTGGTGGAACCCTCTCACCGCAGGAGCAGCAGCGGTCGCCCTATACGCAACGCCGTTGCTAGTTCTTCACGTCTAAGAAGCAGTACACCTTTACATCTGGACTCAAATGAACGGACAACAAGATCTGCAGGCGCAAAGAATAAACCCCCTCCGAAGCTGAAGCTCAAGTTGAGCGAGAAAGCTGCCGCGCAGGCCCCCGGAATGTCTTTCTTGGGACCATACGACCGTGAACTAGATTCAGATGATGAGGACCTATCGTTTGAAGAACAATTTATCCTTAGAATGCCGCCAGGGGAGGATTGCGAACGTCTACGGAAGATGGTTGCGTCCCGAGAGGTTTCAAATGATGTCTGGTTCAGGTTTAAAGGTGATATGAATTTGGTGTTGTAGGCTATTCTAATACCCTGACCTATGCATTCAGACTCGCGTCGTGCGCAGTTTCACATAGGAAATACGACGTATTCCGCAAAACTGGTCGACCTCCCCTGTATAGTGGAGGCACAAAAGACACTGGATAATAAACAAATGTTCAAAGTTGCTGATATATGTCAGGTCTCTTTCTCCCTTTCACGCGTCACTGCCGTTGTTCTGAAGTCTGCATGGGTTGTAGATGTTAGTGGTCGAGAATACGATTGAGAATGATGACACAACATCGTCTCATACAAGGAATTTCAACATCGATGAATTCATATGGCCACATGGTATCACACCACCCTTGCACCACGTTCGGAAACGTCGTTTCCGTAAAAGGGTTAACAAGCGGGTGAGTCAACTGCAATACGCTCCCTGCGAGTCAATAGCCGACTGATCTCTACAGACAATCGAAACGGTTGAGCAAGAGGTTGAACGCTTGCTTGACAAAGATGCAGCTGCTTCTGAAGTTCAATATGGTAGGTGTGGCAGTCTGGTAAGAGGTGTTGCCGTCTGAACTCGCCGTACAGAAATACTGGAGAACGTCAATCCTGACCTATCTGATTCCGAGTTTATCGAACGAACAGAACCCCTTGACGCCCCAACACCAGCGGTTTCAGACGGCGGAGAAGCAGCAACGCCTGGTCCTGATGCTGGCGATCTAGACGGTGAAGATGATGATGAGGGAGAAGGAGACATAGATGAAGAGCTTGCCGCAGAGCTAGATATGGCACTTGGTGATGAGGGTGGGGAAGATGAAGAGGAGGAGGAAGAGGACGAAGATAGTGAGGACGAGGATGAAGACGATGAAGATGATGAAGAGGCTCAGGCCAGGAAGCTTTTGAATGAAGAGATCAGGGATCTAGAAGCTGCTGTAGCAAAGAAGAACCATGAAATTGCCAGTTCTTCCAATCCACTCATTAAAGTGAGGATCTTTTCACTATCAAACGTTTCGCTTATTCAATGGTGGTGTTCCCGTAGAAACGCTTCGAGGACGCTCTGAAGAAGCTATCAAGCGATCTAGAAATGAAGCTCGCTCAGCGTGATGAAATGAAAGAAAAGCAACGCATGAGGAAAGATGGTGTCTCCATAGAGGGGGAACGGGATAATGACACCGAAGGTGGTGCTACAACGGATAGAATGGACGTCGACAATGAAGACGGTGATTTGTTTGGCTCGGATGACCCTTGATATAATGATATTGTATTGTAGCGATTTCCGAACTATACATATTATAACAATAGTGTATCACACATTTCACATGTTTCCGCATCAACCGTATTCGCGAATGTGCACTGAGGGCATGACCTTTGAGGATCTTGTGATTGCATTGGTGTATGTTCTCGAGAGCTGGAGGGCTGGCTACTCCCGAGTAATGTTCCACCAAAACCGCCACCTTCCTCCCGCCTTCTTTTGGTGGGTGGATCAACGTCAATGTCGGAGTCGACATCATGCACTTCGTTCTCCTCTCGCAAATCGAGGACGTCATTCGCAAGGATACAAAGGTCCTCTACGGTTGTTGTATTGTCGTCAAGCTCTTTGTCCTGATAAAAAAGCCTCTGGCAGATAGTCGGAATGCTGAGTGTGGATTGCAGCTATGCATATGTTGAGCTGTAACTCGTCCATCTGAGCACATGGATCTCACCACAACTTTGATGTCTTTAACTGTCATCCCCTTCGTGATGGTCAACTTTCGTTTCTCACCGAATTCTTTGACTGAGCGTAAACGTTTAGATTGTCTCGCCCCTATCTGGTTGGAACCATATGTGATAGGAATTTTTTGGTTCCCTCTGTCCGACTGGCGTTCCCCAATCCCACGTATTCGGACTGTAATCTCCGTAGTGGTCCAGGATGTTCGCCTAGACGAGTGTCAGATATGAGTCTCCCAAGACAGCTGATACGCACCTCTCAAGCCGGCAGGAAGCACAGGTCTGTATATCGCACACATATCGAGGCAATGGCTCGTTAAGCACTAGGCGCTTTTCAACGGCAATGAGAGGCTCGGCTGGATATCTGTTATTTCAATCAATCAATGTTCAGGACCAATTTTATGGGGTGGAGTACACAAGACTCACAAATCAACCAATACTCTCCAATCACTTAACTTTATGATAGATAGCGATGCATCCATGTCATTCGGACAATTTGGGTCGAAGTTCAGCATATTATGATGGCATAGGAAAGGTGTGTTGTCTACACCATCCGGACGGGGATTTTCAGTTGGTTTAGATAGCCATTGATGCCATGATCGTATAAACTTTGCTGAGACAATAGCACATGGCACATTCTCGAGCAAAGCCATGTTGCCATTCAGAGCATTATCGTACATGTGTCTGAGCCTGGCCTTTACAAAGTTAAGAGCGAAATGACTTGCTCGTGGTGATTAACATACTCACTTTTTCATCTTCTGCCGCTTTGCGAACTGCAAGCTTTTGCTCCTTAGACTCATGGATGTCGGCCTCGCAAATGGGGCAAACTTCTCTATCGGCCGTTAATGGCTGCCAGCAGGGGAACAACTCTTGAAGCAGGCGACAAGCCTATCCACAAGACTTGTCACATGCTGGGTCTTAACGAAATGTGATAAACAGACCTGAGGACCGATTCGAACACGATTAGCTGTAATCATGGTTAAATTGCCATGCTCGCAAAGAACATGAGAATAGTATTCTTGTGCATCTGGCGCAGGATCGTTTTGGTTTTGAATATGCATTTTGGGCTTAGCCAGACGCCAATCTACAGGATGTCCACCAAGCTCTGGAGGGTAAATTAACTGCTGAAATCATACCTCTGAGCCATGGTTTGGAAATCCAATAACCTGTATCATCCTCGCTTTCCTCGAGCTGATCAAATCTACGCACAACGCGGGGATGTTGAACGCTATAGAGATGTTCTGTGGATGGTGTTATGATTACTCTGGTGATGGCCACGGAAGGAGATTGCCTACCAGTGAATCCCTGGTTAACACATTCTGGACAGACATCGTTGGGGGACAGTTTGGGTTCAAACACGCATTTCGTGTGCTTAATAATCTTGTCATATGCTTTCTGCAAAAATGTTGTTCAATCCGATAAATGTTATCATGGAGTTTGCATCATACCTCATTGATTCGCTTCATTAGATGCGCTTTTGTATGATCAAGTCGTTTATGACGACAAAGAATATCGCCAGCTGGTATTGTCCAGACGCCGGTGTTTGTATCAATAGAAGGCCCTTGAGCGGCACTACCATCCTCTTCTTGTGATATTTTGATATCCTGCAAGGCCCCCACAGCAGCGCTGATGGAATAGTTGCACAACCAAGACTTCAGACTTAATGAGCTAACCACTACTGAGGACTGTAGAATTCGGCGGTTCGGTAAATATATAGGTAGCAACAAGGCCATAAGAATCACCTCGCTGCTTGACGACACATTCCAAGACTGATAGATATCCATAACGCTCTGGCGCAAACCATTAAATCCCGTTTTTGCCTCTTGTTTTCTGATCAAGATGAGGAAAGATAATTATTTGAACAACCGAGTGCAACGAGTAAATCGGCTTACTTGGCCTGATAGGTCTCGCATGTCTTGTCATGGTGATTATTGAGAGCTTGGACTTGTTCCAAAGCTCTTGCTGGAGGAGTGGGAACCTCGCCGACATTCGCGTCGTCCGCGCGAGCGTATATCAACATATATGCGTCTTTAGAAAATATTTCGCTGCAGAAGATAGATAAGGTACAGAAAGACGTGAACAAATAGTAAGATTGACCTTGACCTCTTGACATCCGATTTCGCCTGTGCTGGGTTAACTGTTCTGTCGAATATCATGAGTAACGATACGGACGTTTTGAGGCAAATATGTACCTACTCATCATCACTGTCTTGAACTCTTCGGCGTTTCTTCCCATTGCTAGGGATAACGCAGATGATAAAAGATAAGAGAAGATCCCAAATGACAGAATGAGATATACCTCTTGTCGCGATTCTCTACAGGGGTGTTCACATCCTTCGGCTTCAACTTATCATCTCCTAATTTTGTGATCTTGGTTACTAACTCGTCATTGCACTGGAACCAAGCATCATTTCTATCAGAGGTTTAACTCAGTTGGCCGCATTGCAGTTCATGTAGACATACATGGGATCGAAAACTTGAGCTTCATAGTGGCCATGGTATGCACTAGGACCTAAAGCAAGGTCCGTAGAGACTCACTAACGATAGACGATAAGAATATACCTTTGTGCATTAATATACCACGTAGTTGATAAACCTCTCCGGCCACCTGCGAATTCGTTGCACTTTTGCGGTGGGACCCCAAGAATCGACGCATGTCTAGTGATTTAGGAAAGGAGATGACGTGCTTCGATTTTTTGCGCTCCATCGTCGATAGATCGTACACAAATCTGAGCAGGGAAAAATGTAAGACCGGTGGAAGTTCCCGGAGTTCAGTGTATCGGGTTGCGTCTTGTAAAGTCTTGCACTGTGGACATAGATACCTGTGCCTTATATGAATAATCTATTCAACGACGAAAGCCAACACAACCAACTGGTTATCTCCAGATAAGTGTTCCGGCTTCAGCAACGCCTCGATACGATCCTCCAGTGTTGAATTAGCCTGAAGAGAGCATGTAAGTGGTTAGTTACTGGTTTTATAACATACACCGGGACTAAGCACCTCGAGGTTGATCTCAACTTCTAGAAAAGTAGAAGCCCGCTCCGAACGGTAGGAGCAACGATCACACACAGTACCGTATACCTGTCTACCTTCAAACTGATCTCATGTTAGAATGCTACTCAGCGTATTGTTGGAATAACATACTTGGTCTGCTACAAGTGACTTCAGAGAAGGTGATGTTTGTTTCCGGAACTCAGCATCTAAGTGGGACATGAATAACTTCGAAAACCTGAAATAGTCAATATCTCCCTTTCCACAAATATAGGTTATATCATTTACTCTTGGGCATCCTGCTGTTCCGCTGTGCGCAACTGTAAGCTTTCTACAAGCTTATTTGGATTAAATACACCCTGCGTGCACTCTTGTAATGCGGCGAAAGTATATTGCAGTTGAAAAATAGGCGATTCCTACTACAACATGAACAAGATTATCGATCACATACGCCATCACTGACCTTGAACTTTTCCTCCTCTGTGTCCCCAGAAGGTTCGCACTTATATACACCTGTCCGAAAAGCAAGATCCCTGAACCACACCTAAGAAGGATGATCTCAGATGTTGACACGAGGAGAAAATTCAGAGCAAACTTGAAGGAAGGCGTTTGCATAACAGGTTGCACCCAGGTTCTACATATATATTAGGTTCACATTATGAATAACACGACAGAACATACTTTGAGTCCTACGGGAATATCAGGATCCTTAGCGTCCATCAAAGGATCTTCACCCATAGCAATCTTCTTGGAAAATTCCTTCCATGCGGCACCTGAGTCATATTCTCATTTAATGGTCTTGGAGGCTTAACAAGACGATGGAAGGAACCTTCTTCAGTTTCCCAGGCTTCCTGGTCGAGATAGTTCAAGCAGTTTGGGTTGTTCTTGCATGACTTCTTATTACATTCGGGTTGCTCTTCGTCGTCCGCGATTACGATGACATCGTCTTGAAGCTCGTCGTTCATTGGACCAGATGGGGTATTCTCAAAGCCTTTTGATTGTTCAACGCTGCTGAAACGGTTGCGACAAAAAGGGTGTCTACTCCGCTGCGCAAACCCACATGTGGCCATTAGGTGCTCGTGCGAGATATTCGACACATCTCGGACCTCAGTATCTACCCAGTCCCATGGTGAGATGGCAGATGCAGCCAAAGCGCCTCGTCGAAGCTTCTGTCCAGCAGCAAGTCCTTTAGGCGATGGAGAAACGCGTCGCCTGCGTTTCGCCGGCATTTTAGCAGTAAGTTGATATGATAGAAGTATGTAGCGGCAGTGTAGAATAGGCTAGTGAGTAATGGTTTACGTTTGACCCTAAAAGTTAAACGCGACCATGGTAGGCTCGGAGTTTGAATTAGACGCGAATCGGTATTTTGGACGTGATCAGTCCTATATCTTTTCTCCAATATGTCTGTTCAACGTGCAGCTGCAAGCAAGAAAGTCTCTGGGGCTAATGCAGCCTTCAATGACAAGGTAAAATTCCTCGCATTTTGTGCTATCGCTTCAGGACACTCAACCCGATTGATTCTTCGCGTTAGGGAAAGCCCATGGAACTGCGATTATCCAACATGACAGCGGCCAAAGGTGCTCTTGGTTATGATATCTCATGATTTAGTACTAAAGTAACCCCCCAGCGATTAGTGACGCCGTCCGAACATCTCTGGGACCTAAGGGAATGGACAAGATGGTTCGCTGCAGTCATCATATGTAAGGAAGGGTCGACTTATATCCTCGTTAGATCCAAACGTCCAAGGGGGAAGTCATTGTCACAAATGATGGAGCGACCATTTTGAAAAGCATCCAAGCGCTCCATCCTGCGGCCAAGATGGTTAGTCTCTTACCTCACCTCTACACCAATGATCTAATAACCGGCATTATCCAGTTAGTGGACCTATCAGCTGCTCAAGATGTCGAAGCAGGAGATGGTACAACATCCGTGGTCATACTTGCTGGTAGCCTACTTGGTGCTGCAGAAAAGATGTTGCTTAAGGGCATCCATCCAACAATCATTGCGGAGGCCTTCCTCAAAGCATCTGCCAAGGCCGTTGAATATTTGACCGAAATATCTACCCCTGTTGATTTGAACGACAAGCAAAGCCTCTTGCGAGCAGCGAGCACTTCATTAAATTCAAAGGTTAAAATACCTCCTTTTCTAGTAAAAGCTTAGTGATTGACGATATTCATATTAGATAGTATCACAATACTCGTCAACGCTAGCACCAATAGCAGTTGCTGCAGTCACACGCCTTGTGACCCCAACTTCATCTAATGTCGACCTTAGAGATATCCGAATAGTCAAAAAGGTCGGTGGAACTATCGAGGACACAGAATTGGTCGACGGTGTCGTCCTTAACCAGAATGTGGTGGTTGCGGCCGGCGGACCTACGCGTATGGAGAAAGCGAAGATTGCCATTATCCAATTCCAACTGAGTGCCCCAAAGCCTGATGTACGTTCCAACCTGTGTAGACTGGGATATTCTCTCACCTGAACGAATAGATGGATAATACGGTGGTAATCAATGACTATCGCCAAATGGACAAGGTAATCAAAGAAGGGAGACAATATCTCCTCAACATCTGCAAAAAGATCAAAAAGGCCAGCTGTAACGTGCTGCTAATCCAAAAATCTATTCTTCGTGACGCCGTGGACGATACTTCTCTGAACTTCCTCAAGCGCCTGAATATTCTCGTTGTCAAGGATGTTGAGCGGGATGAAATAGAGTTCTTGTCGAAGAGCTTCGGGTGCAAACCGATAGCCGACATAGAGGCCTTTACCGAAGATAAGCTAGGTTACGCCGATCTCGTAGAAGAAACCTCGCGTTCAGGTGTTAAAGTCGTGCGGATAACTGGGGTCAAGAATCGTGGCCGCACCGTAAGCATTTTGGCTATGGGAAGCAACAATCTGGTTGTGGAGGAGTGCGAGCGGAGTCTTCACGACGCCCTTTGTGTTGTGAGATGTCTAGTCAAGAAGCGGTATAGTTACGTACTTTCCTTACAGCTGAATGTGCTCAGGGTCTTTCACGTAGGGCACTCATTGGTGGTGGCGGTGCGCCTGAGATACATGTATCTCGCCTGCTGGCACAATACTCTCAATCGCTGAGTGGCATGGAGGCCTACTGTTTCCAAGCATACGCCGACGCCCTTGAGGTCATACCGATAACCTTGGCCGAAAATGCTGGTCTCAATCCAATCGCCATCGTTACTGAACTTCGAAATCGACACGCACTTGGCGAGCGGAATGCAGGCATAAACGTTCGCAAAGTAAGTATATCGTCACTAGTGATGATCTTGCTAACTATTGGCCTATTGTCAAGGGCTTGATATCGAATATACTCGAGGAAGACGTTGTGCAGCCGTTACTGGTCTCAACAAGCGCAGTGGAACTTGCGACTGAGACAGTGTGCCTTCTCCTTAAAATCGACGATTATGTACAAACCCGATAATATACAAGCAAGGAGAAAAATACAAGTTTCTGCGTTTGTTTTATACGTTTGACTGTTGGAAACATGAGTGCTGTCATCAAGCTCGTTGCTTTGAACATCATTGAGCGATGCGAAAATATTGTAGGGCACATGCCCTAACAGTACTATCATATTAGAGTACATCGGCCACCGAATAGCTAAATACTTGGATCTCCATACACAGTAGTTGTCGCTCCCTAACAATGATCTCTTCCATAGAATCGAAGTCAGGTACAGATGAACCTTAGTTGATAGCACTGTATAGAACACTGTCATTAACGTATAGAATTGATAAGCCTCAGCCAGTCATATTCGTCGATCTATACCAGGGAGTCACCTAGTATCTGGGTATACAATGAACAGGTATAGGAAAGAATGCTTGATCATACATAGATGTAAGGTTATTTCTGACTGCGCCGGCTTGAGCGAGCTGAGGAGAAAGAGCAAGGACAGAACTGATTAGTTTCCCCCAGAAAATCAGGGGACATCGAGGATGCCAACCTTGCTAGCAAGCTAGTAAGAGCGAAGTACAATCTACGGGTAGCGTAGGCACACGAAAGGTAAGGCATGCACTTGGATTTGAGCAACGTAATGCTTGGGAGAGGAGCCGAAAGATGATGAACTGTGTCCAAGAGACGTCGGAGGGAAGCGCCAATAGATTGCTCATGAAGGAGTTGATAGAGCGATCCATACCTCAAGCGCGCGGCTGATTGTGGACAGGCTGGGTAACCTAGGTATGGTTATTTCAATCGTGTCCTTAGACTATAATGCTTACCTTTATTATACACGGCTCCAGGGATAGAGCAATTATTTTACTTACCTAACATAGTGCTAATCTTGCTATTTTCAGATGACACGGACGCGAAGGTAGCCGATTGTGCAATACGCGATGCGTGTCCGACGAATCGTTTGCACTTTGCCTTACACCATTACAAGCAACTTACATTTAGACTTCAGCGCATATCTCGATGCGAATATCAGAACCCCATAGTGAGGCGTCTTGCCGATGCAGTGCAACCTAGTCTCAAACAGAGGTGAGGTTTTGCGCAACCCAGAACAGAATCCGTAATAGTGGGTGATATAAGTGACGCTCGCCGCGTGCTGTATGGAACATGGCGTCCGAACGTTTACATAGGCGAATTAACGGATACACTCTTCATCGGCCGTCATACATGTATTCACTGTCTTTACGGAGAAACGGCTAGGTTATCTGAAGGGCATGGAAGCTTCGACATGGTGAGTTCACGCGAACCATACTAAGTATGATAACTTATTGACTTTGTTGAATGCACGATCCCCAGAGTTTCCGGAAGGGCTGATTCTAGGAGCAACTTGGCAAAGTTCACTCCACACCCAATCAGCAGAATCGGTCGCTAGAAGCATAGTATAGGCAATAAGAGTTTGTTTTATTGGTGGAATAACGCACCTTTTCAGCTTTGCACGCCGATCGAGCATGGCTTCTGCCAAACGACCCTCTTGACGAGCGCGCTTCAGCTGGATTATTAAGGTCATCAGCTTAGCCTACGATGCATTTGAAAGCTGGACAAACCTCTTTCTTATCGTCTGATGACACCACACTTCGCCCAGCACCCCACGCTTGATATAACCGACTGCACGGTTGATAGGTATGTTGGTCAAAGTGCATATCCTAGAGCTAGGTAGATATAGCGTACTTTGAACCTGCTTCGTCAATCTTTGGAGGACCTGATGAGCCTTCCCTCTTCTTCTTCTCCTCTTCATTTGCTTCCTTCTTATACTTGTGTTGTATCTTCACCCAGAACCGCTCTCCGAATCCCACTTCTTCGCTATCACCCCTAAGCTGCAGCGAGCCACCTGCTACCTCATCTACGGATAGATACTTCTCGTAGATATTCATAAAGGCCACCATCCCGTCTGGCAAGATAACAGGTGTCCACTCTTCTTGTGGTCCTCGTGCGTCCCTGTCAACAGATACCAAACCATGCTTATCACACGACAGGAATTTACCCTCCCCAGAGCCCGTCCGTAGATTGATGGTTGTTGCACCAGCAACACGCGTTGTAACCCAGACCTGTGCGACGTCAGTCGGGGTTCTGTCCAGAAGTTTTATGGGTTCTGAGCCATGCTCCGGATTGTCCTTGTCAAGCGGGTGCAGTATTATGCGATTCGTAGTAGTATTGTAGTTAATTGAGATAGGTGAGGGGTCGGACGGATGCACAATGAACGTAGGACCACGGAGTTCGTTAGGATCCTCAGGGAGTACCCATGTGTCGGGATCTATGTCGTTCTCTTTTCTCCGGCTGCGACTTGGTCCACCTTCATCACCATGATCTCTCTTTCTTTTCTTCTTCGGTTTCTCCCCTTTGAATCTTAGCTTGGAAGGCTTCACAGACATGCTTGAGTGTTAGGAATGTAGGCGCCCGTAAGTGCCGAGCGCTAGATGGTCACAGAAGTGTCACGCCATGTCACACGTCACCACAACGAGTCTGAAAGTTTACAGACATCCGGCCTCACCAACAGTAATCCTCAAGACCCGCCATGAAATTCAACCCGGGTGAGTCTTTGCTCGTATATGCGTATGGTGAATTGCTGGAGGACTCCTTGGGCGTTGGTTCCATTGATTTGATTGATTTCGAGGGGTGGATGCGAGATTATAGACTTGGGTGAAGTTAGGCGGGAAACTGGAGTTCTGACTAAATATTATACAGACGTTTCATCCTCCCGTCGTAAGGCTCGCAAGGCCCACTTCTCGGCACCATCATCGATTCGCCGAAAAATCATGTCTTCAGCGCTCTCCAAAGAGCTCCGGGCCAAGTACAACGTAGGTCAAGCCGATGTTAGTGTGGGTCGACTATCGAACTCATGTTTTGTGCTCCCTGGGTAGACACGCTCTATCCCTGTTCGCAAGGATGATGAAGTTCGCATCGTAAGAGGAAAATATCGCGGACGAGAGGGCAAGGTAACACAAGTTTACCGCAAAAAGTGGGTTATCCACGTCGACCGTGTTCAACGCGACAAATCGAATGGCGCTACCTCTCCTATCGGTATCCATCCATCAAACGTTGTTATCACCACCATCAAGCTCGATAAGGATCGGTCAGTATACTTGCTTCTTACGAGACCATTGTCATTCATTTCTTCGTAGACGTGCAATTTTGGAGCGCAAAGACCGTAAGAAGAACCCACGAGCCGAGAAGCAAGACGTCGAGATGGTTGACGTATGTGGTTTTCCTTTTGATTGTGCTCTACTGACACGTTTTCGCACAGTAATATGGCGTTTCGTACCTCCATGCTTTTCATTAACTCTCGCATGTTGAAACCAGCTATCATGACTCATGTATCTATGCTCCCCATGAACGGTGATCATTTTCAGTACATAGGCAGCATTCTGAGCGTTTGAATACACTCGTGTGTACTTCCGTCCTTCATCTTATCAATAAAGATGCTAGCTGCCTGGTCTTGCAATGGCGATTCCTCGCGCGTCCTAAGCGCTGTTCCCCACAACCGAGACATTCGCTGTTTTCCTCCGTCATGTCCACAGTTGAGTCAATGCATTGATATACGTATCTGGATACATCTATACTGTAAGGTATCATTATTTGTGGAACGTCTTTCAGAGTGCATAGCTTAGAAAATAACATCGGCGTCTTTATTACTTAGTAGGTCAGTCACAGCTTCATCATCCACTGCTACTGGGAGCTCTTCAGCTTGTGCCGACTCTCCCGCCTCTGCTATCCGTTTCGCCTCTGCGGCAGCGTTGTCTCGCTTCTTTTTTCCTTGCACTTTCTTCAGTCTATTACACCGTCAACAAGGTATATAAGATTTTTAACTGCTCCGCACCTGAAAAATTCCTCTCGATCCATTTCATCTAGTTCGCTCATTATATATTTGATTGTGTTTTCCAGTCTGGGCATGACAACATGTTCGATGGCATTGACTCGTCTGTTCGTGGCTCGGATAACTTCGTCAAGGATAGTAAAGGCAGTCTGCAGAGACGCAAGCTCGACCAGAGTTTCTATGGCCTTCGCATAAGTCTCCTTTGCTTTCAGTACTTGCTGCCCCCCTCTCCCAAGACCCGTAAGGTTGAAATCTACCTGTGCATTAGAACGAACATGAACAGCGTTGATAGAACGCGCACCAGATCCAGGCACACGATCCACCTCGAAAGCAGGAAGTACGACACCAGATACGTTCTCTTGCTTTGTCTTGACTCTGAAAGATGCTTGTTTTGCTTGCTCCTGAACCAGATACGAAATATCTCCAGTTGCATAGGTAACTTCCGCCATCGAGAACGAAGCCAATTGCATCACACGTCCCATCTTCCTCTTTGCCTAACCACAATGGTGTCTAACGGATGGGACGTCTACTGTTTCAAGCACTCACCTCATCTACTTTTCTGAGTATTGCTCTGAACCTCGTTGTCAATGCATCACGTTTCTTGGCTAATAATGAATGGCCGGTTTGTGCACCTTTCAACCGCATTTTGGTATTCGTAAGGGCCATTCGAGTGGCAAAGACATTCTCGCGAGGTCCTGTGCCAGACATCCTAGAACAGAGTCTGAGGTATGCAAGTATCGTACAGGAGAATTACTACTTTGGAATCTATGATCGTATGTCGATTACGTAAGTGCCTTTCTTCGCTCCCTGGAATAAGTACTACGTTTCTGTCAGGCCTAGTGGATTGAGTCACTTAAGCGACTAAACTGAGCTAACAACAACGGTGATAGCAACGATAACAACGCATTCAGGGCGCGACAAGAAGATACAACGGAGCACTATACGTCTCTATGCAATGGTATATTTTCCATAGTTCTTCTGAGGGTCAAATACCTATAATGTCATGATTAAACAAGCATATTCCAACGAAGGGGAACCCCAACTTACCTCCCACCTTGATGCAGGAAAGATGTGCTTATTACGCTGATAATAACTCCTCTCAACGACCTTTCCAGCATGGGACTCATCCTTTTCCTTCGTGGCATCTGCTAGAAGTCGCACGTCGTCATGGACGTCGAAGTTGAACAACGGCCCAGATTTTCCTCGAGCCTTGTTAACGATGAAGTCATAGAACGTATAGTGCTGCACCATGCCAAAACTTAGATTATGGTTGAAACTAAGTGAGCACGACTTACATGCGGTATGATAAGATCTTCCTGCAGCAACGAATATTGTTATGGAATGCCATGAAAATGAAATTGATATACGTACTTTAATATACATCAGGTTATCCACACTGACGCTTCTGAGTTCTGGGAATTGTTGTCGACATTTTTCTAAGAAGGTAGCAATTGTATCCCCCTTCTTGCACTACGTCCGGCATGTATTTTGTCAGTGTTGGCCACGATCCTTTTAGAAAACCTTACCACGACGCTTTTCCTATGTCCACTCCCGTCCCAATACGAATAGGTCACTTCAATATTTTCCTTTTTGGTCTCTTCCTGAAGCTTCAACCATTCTTGTCTGAGTCGTTCCCTTTCCTTCCTTTCTGCCTCCTCGCGCTCTCTATCAGGCAAAAACGATGTGTCCACATCAGGATTCTTGCGGAATTTACCCTTCTTGGGAGGCGGTGTTTGGTCGTCTTCGTTGTCCTTGGAGGCGTCGTCTGCATCCTCTTGGGCTTCATCATCCATAGCAAACGAAAGTGTCGATTTAGCAGTCTTCTTCCTTTTCTTCATCTTCCTTGTCTCATCTCTAAACAAATTCTCCACATTCTATTAGCCATCCATTCATAACACTACGAAACGGTCGAAAGTCTGTTCGGCCATAAGAAGCTGCCACCTACTTGAGGTCATTTGTCCTCGCGGCCTCTCGTGCCTTGGCTTCCTCTAGCTCCCTCCTCTTCTGCTGGAAGTCCTCGAGCCTGACAAGACCCACAGTGTGATTTTTCAGGCTGTCTTCCATCGAATCATTTTGTCCAACGAAACGGTTCGAGGATGGTCGCGCTTTCTCGGTTTCATTGATGAGATTTTGCTTCTGACGTTCATATTCCTGCCGGAGCTTATCGCGCTCTTTAGCCAAGGCATCTTCTCTTCGCCCTTCTGCCGGGTTGCTGGCCATGTTAGCGTGTGTCAATATGGGAGAACACAAAGTGACAAGCGCCTTGAGTTGCTAAGCGCGGGCGTCATCACGTTTTACTTACGACCGACCATGGTGCACATTCTGGGTGTGAACTTACCTGATAGCCATTTGACAAGAGTATGTTATTCTCTGACGAGGACCACTCTTTACTAATTACTTGCTAGTTTGCTTTGACAAACTTCTATGGAATAGGTCATAAAACCGCACACCGACTTTGTGCACGCCTCCAGATCCATGACAGGTGCAAGGTCAAGGACCTTACACCGTTTCAAGTAACAAGTCTTGCGTCCTTCCTTTCATCCCCGTCGACTTCGCCACCCATTCCTCGGTACCCTCTCGCTGCTTTGGGGTTTATACCTCCTTCACCCAAAATATCCCTACAAACGCTGCAATCCCAATTAGAAGCCAAGCAAGCTAGCAAAAAAAGCAAAGCGAAAGCAACCGACCCTCTTTCTAACCTTAAGATAGAATCGGAGTTGAGAAGGGAGATTAGGGAGAACATCGCTCATCAGAGGATGATTGGTAGTTACGTTGGGAAGAGGCACGCAATGCATTTGCCAGTTAGAGGGCAGAATACGCAAAATAACGCGAAAACGGCCAAAAAGCTCAATCGGCTGGAAAGATACTGATGTCGTATCGTATCATCATTACCACTACTTAAACGTGCCGCCATAACTCGAACTTGGTGTTCTAAGCATTATAAATATGGACAAGTGAGCAAGTACATGGTTATCAATCTTCTCCGGCTGGAACTTCTTCCTCCAAGTATTTTATTAACTTCACTCTTATTTCCGTGCTCTCATCACCGCGCAATACATCTGAAAGAAACTCAACTTGAACTTGCATCTGTATCTAGACTCAACATTAAGCATGTGTATAACCGCTTATCAGCCAGACCACCAACCATTTCCAGTGCGCCCCGCAATACTCCACATAGAATATTGCTGAACCACAGACCTCCTTCAAGTGCTTCTTCCGGAAGCTCTACAAATTCAGCTAAAGGGTTCTCGTCTAGCGTCAAAGTGAAGGAGGGGCTTGCGATTTGATTCGCATTGCCACTAGCTGGTCGACTGGAAGGTGTAGCAGCAGGGGCAGAATGTGTTACTGTCGGTGTAATGTTCAAGAAGGATTTGAATCCGACCTATAGATCCTTGGACCTGAGCTCAAGCTAACATACAACAGCGTACTTACTTTGGATACCACTTCTCCAACTTCTCTGAAATCCGAACATCTACCAAGATTACTCTTCGCCAGAAAGTCTTCAATAAGCCTTGTTCCTATGTTGTAACCCATCTTCTCCAGTTGCTTGTTGACCTCCGTATAATCCTCGTAATCTTGGATGAGTTGGACGACAAGAGCGCCATATGTCAGCGCAAAGAGCTCTGCATTCTGTGCAGATCAGTAGAGTCACAAAGGTGGAGAAGCCTACTCACGATCTTCTCGGTACGCCCCTTCCAGAGGTCTTCACCGATGCCCTTGTACTGCTTGCTGGTTGTCGCCATATGATCGCGTTCGTCGCGCTCAATGTGGTGACAGTGGTCACAATATTAATGAGCAATGTCACGCCGGTCCTGAACAACTTTTGACCATGTCGCGACCCGAGTTACAAGCCCCTCCTGAAATTGTATGTTCTCTCCTGCTTAGTGTTTGCAAAACCTGACGAATTTGATAGTATTATGGAGATACTGAAGCCAAAAAATATACCAAAAAGTAGAATCGTTCAAGTTTGCTCGATTCTATGTTTGCATCTGACATGCGGCTCATTCAGTACTCGTAATCAACAGATTCAGGCCGATATGACATACAGAGCTCTAGAGCTGTTGAATTTACCGCCAGATGAGCCCGCATTTCTATTAGACATCGGATGTGGTTCTGGTCTATCTGGTGAAATCCTCACCGAAGAGGGGTATACATGGGTTGGTGCGGATATTGCGCCCAGTATGCTAGGTAAGTGATGTGCTCATATCAATTTGCTGCTCATGCCCACTCTTTTGGAGAGGTGGCTTTGGAAAGAGAAGTAGAAGGTGACCTTTTCCTCCAAGATATTGGCCAAGGTTTTGGCTTTCGACCAGGTAGTTTCGATGGTGCAATAAGGTTAGTCACATATGAATCAAATGTTGCCGCTGATTGAATTCCATCTATAGTATATCCGTACTTCAGTGGTTATTAAATGCGGAAACATCCCATCCAACGTCTTCACCTCCTCATAGATTAAACCGATTTTTCACTACATTGCATTCCGCATTACGAAATCCATCCCGAGCAGTTTTCCAATTTTACCCCTCTTCTGATGATCAAATACAGTTGATCACATCCTGTGCCCTCAAGGCTGGATTTGGCGGAGGCATCGTCGTTGATTACCCGAATTCGAATAAAGCGAAGAAAGTATTTCTCTGTTTGTTCGTAGGTGGAGGAGGGGGACAACAACAAGTGCCAAAAGGCTTGGATGGCGAAGTAGAAGATAATTCTAAAGCCAGGTTCGAGAGAAGAAGAGAAAGAGTGCGGAATAGGGAGAAGAACGGCAAGAGAAAACACGTCAAAGACAGAGACTGGATTCTGAAGAAGAAAGAGGTGCGTACATTTATTTCATGAATCAGGCCAGGATTGACCATGATTACTCTGCAGCTGTATCGGAAGCGTGGTAAGGAAGGAGTACCTAACGATTCGAAATTCACTGGTCGGCGGCGGCGACCAGTATTCTAAATTCAGTCTCATGTCATTCTCACAACCTTGTAGTAATACGTCTACATGTCAAATGATCTTTAGGAAGCTCAATATGCAATACAAATGTCAAGACAGCATGAATCGACAATTCTCCCGAGCCTCAATCGCTATCAATCATGATCACATCGTCGTCGTCGACGCCCCAATCGGGCGACGGGCTTCTTCCTTCCTCCTTTTCTTTATGAAGTGATGAATGTGGACGGCCAGCGCTCATGGAGCCATTGAGTGCGGTTGACCGTGAGCCAAGTGTTTGGCCGGGGCCAGCCCAGGAATGACTATGACTGGTTCCTGCCTTCTCCTTCCCCTTTCCTTTACCTTGGCTGGATACTGGGGTAGAGCCCCTACCACTAAGTGTGTTGCCTAAGCCTTGGAAAGCAGAGGACTAATGAAATAGGTTAACTTCGGACTGATCAGATAGTTAAGGGTGTAGCAGACCTGTGGGGTTATACTAGATGGACTTTCTTGAGTTGGAGGCGGTGTATAGTGGGTAACATTGAACCCGAAAAACAGTTGACCGAAAGGCAGATTAAGCGCAGCAGGCACCTTAACATCGTTTTCGTACGTGCTATTCGAGACGATACGGTGTTGGCTAAATGATATTACTATCAGAGTGGAAATACGAGGGACAAGAACTACGACTAACCCTGTCCTGATAATTTTACTGCCTTCAGATACTTGCTCAACCTTACGATGGCTAATGCCCTTGCCTTTCGTTTTCCGACCCCCTAATGTTTCACCTCGGCCTTTGAAACTCTCCCACTGATCCCCGCCCTTACTTACTGTAGTGGCCCCCGTGAGTGCACCCGTAAAACCACCACTCAGGGCGGAGCCCGGTCTCGAGGAGCCAGGCGACGAAGAATTGAGGTCGATCTTCAGCTTCGAAGCCATCGTTGCTGGAGGTGGGGTTTTCGGCCGTTCTGGTTCAACATATCCAACAGGCGGTGCAAAGTCCACCTCCAAATCGGTATCAAGAACACTAATACCTGCACCACCTGGGGTTGTCTCCATAACTAGAAGACCAAATACAATAGAATTGTAGGATATTTCAATGATATCGCCTTGGGTCAGCGCGGAAAAGTTGCGTAAGGCTTGTTCAAGTCTGTAGGCAAAACTAGGTGAATACTAATAACAAAGTGGAGTGAAAAACGTACACAGCTCTATGGTCTGATATCTCCAAGAAATGAACTGATTGTGCTTGTAACTTGACGAGTTTTCCCTTTGGTAATTCGGTTCCTGTAATGCGTATGGGATCGCCTTCGTTGAGTCTCAAAGTCTTCATCATCCAGTAAGGGAGGTGAACAACGCCTTCTTCTGCAATAAACTCTAATACTCCTGCGTGCGTCGAGGCAGCTGGATTAGCTGGATTGCGCAACTCAAACATCCATGGTCCCTCTAATTCAAGATTAGAGAGATGGGCGAGTGCAGAGGGGGGCATTATTACTGGAGAAGTATTCGAATTGTCAGCGATTCCGATAGCTAGTCGAACAGTGGTACATACTTTTTCCACCGTACGACACGTTGTCTCGTTGCTTGCCAGGCAGCATGGCCACACTATAGGCTTTGAGATACTCGTCGAAGGATCGAGGAGAAGATCGGCCTGCATGTCTAGGGAAACCTCCTCCGAGACCTCTGAAAACTCAAATCAGCTTGAAGCCTAGACGATATATTGAGTCACCCCACTGAGCTAGGTGAGCTAATAGCCCACCAGGACCATCTTGATTGCCAAACTACGCGCAATAGTAAGGCGAATGTGTACACTGATAGTCATACAAAGACATACAAAATCCATGCGAAGTTCAGCTGGCCGTTATTTAGATTCTGGATGTTCAGGATCAAGTTAGTGGCAACCGCTGAAAGAGGGGTACGCAATCTACTTCAATAAGCGCCTGCGGCCATTTTGAGTTCTGTGGCCACCTTCAAATACTTACTTACATGGATGGAATTGCTCGATTATTTCGGCGCACAAATGCTGACCCAAATGTCTCTCGGATACGCAGGAGGCAAACTTTGATGCATTTCATTGCAAAACAGGTCCCGGTATTAAAGTTCGTCCTCTATACGATCCTGAATCCCTTAAAGATACTCATGGTCGCAGACTAGCATTTTTCGTCGCAGGTTATGTCTGGATGTTGGCTATACCATCTCCAAAACTCGGAAGATACACATATATCGACGAGAATGCCTTACAACCCGGGCAGGTCAGATACCAGCCTCGCCATAACGCACTCCCCACCATCTAATGGTCTTCATAGGTCAACACACATTGGGATTGGGGAAATGTCCACCAAGCGGACCTATACTTAGCCGAGTTAGAATCACTACGAGACGCGAACGCTACCAGTGAGCAGTGAGATTGGACGCTTATTTTCCTCGATTGTGCTCGATCTCATTGATTCAAGGCGCGTTGCGTATCTCACAACTGAATTCAAACGATTGGGCATACCCGCCTCGTCACAGGCGTACGAATTTGATGCTGCCACTGGGGTATGTATACTTAACACGTTCGGTTGAAATTATTCTCAATATATATCAAAGACTGTGAAAGGCGCGAACGCATATGCCATTTTTTCTTCTCCCCGTACTTCAGGGAATGAAGCAATAGTTATCAGTGCATCATGGCTCAGCCGCAGTGGAAATAGCACACTGAACTTACGAGGAGTTGCAACTGTGCTCTCTTTGGCGAGTTTTCTTAAGAGTAGGTACTCGGGATCTTCACTTTCGTGATG
This sequence comes from Pleurotus tuber-regium, assembly GCA_014058305.1. Taxonomy (NCBI): domain Eukaryota; kingdom Fungi; phylum Basidiomycota; class Agaricomycetes; order Agaricales; family Pleurotaceae; genus Pleurotus; species Pleurotus tuber-regium. The sequence goes on along the minus strand of JACFYU010000026.1, from coordinate 1,669,153 downwards.
AGTGCCTAAGTTGTGCACCAGAGTATTCTTTATGGGCGAAGGACCTCGTCTTCATAGTTAGTGATGGATATCTGGATGGCATGCATGCCTGGCTTAGTGCTTATCATGGCACGACTCAGTCCAGTAAGATTTCAAGTCTCCGTCGCGATGAATAATGCAAATGATTTCCAGATATGAAGGCTGAGCAGCTTACTATTTCTTCTGGAGTAATCTGGACGGCCTTGCATGTAGACTACCCGGGCCACTCTTTTTCACATTTGGGTATATTTCACGGTATGTAAGCATCAATATTGTATCTTACAAGTTCTAATCGCCCCCAGAGGGTGTCAATGGCCGTCTCTCAAACCAGGATTTAGTAAACTCGTTTGAACGAATTGCTCGGTACACCGGCGGCGTACCAGTGAACTTGTATGACCATCTAGACTGGCGAGAGTACCCGGCAAATCGAGCTGAACTTGAATTAATTCCCTCTTGGTTTCCTCGCTCTATTCGGAACCACCAAGATGTCCAGACATATGCCTTTCAAGCCAAGAACATTTTGAGGCACGCTGGGTATCAAGCTCGTGGTCAACCTAGTGGCGTTCATGGGCTCTTTCACCAGTAGGCATCTCTCTTCTATTTGTCAGTAGAAGATTGACCTATAACTAGATTCCGAATCGATGCCTTCACCCTTTTCGCTCTACCTGCTACGGGACCTCATGGTTTCCATGCCATTGGGCGGTGACTGCTTCTTTATTCCCCCAATATTGTTTGTGTCTGAAGCGACTATGCTAGGATCATAGAATCAACTTTGCGAACGGCAAATAATCTCCTGGAACGACTCCATGCATCATTTTTCTTCTACATCCTCGCGAGCCCCAATAAATTTCTCAAGATAGGGGAGTTTCTACCCAGTGCAGTCCTAATCAGCATTGCTATGATGTTTGGAGGCTTGAAAGAATGGTCTAATGCGGGTTGGGTTTGGGACAATCTTACTTCAGAAGGCAGAGACAAGGCAGATGTCCCTTTAGATCGCTGGCTACGCCGGAAACGGCCCGTCCTTCCAGCTTTAGGTATTATGGCTTGTACACACATCGTCGGAGCCGTGTTATTCTTCCTTGTGACGAGATCCTGGGTAGTGAATAGTCGACAGGTGGGTAGTGAGAGTCCTATTCCCTATTCAAGCGACTTAACAATTCTCAAGATATTGATCTTGCTCTTCTTCCTCGTCTCGGCATTCCCTTCATTAGCACTGATAGTTCCACCATCACCACCAACCGTGGCGCCGGTGTCGTCGGTGCTAAAAAGCTTTAGCTTATGTCTGGCATCTACTGTCATTTCTACCACCTCGGTCCTCAATTTCTCCCTGGCCGCGGTGCTAGCCATTCTTCTTGGTATACCCATGACCCTTGCAACACCATTACGTAGCCTACCCCTCAAGCTTTGCGCCTGTCTGTTTTACGCTGTATTGGGATTTGGTTTCTTAGTTATACCTTCGGCGGAATTGCACACCGCCGTCTGGAACTGGGAAATTCTGGGCATTTGGATAGCTCCCTTCACATGCCTCGTGTATGCGCCCCTTATGCTACAAGCTAGCATTGTCTGCCTTCTATAGTACAATACTCTGGAGCAGAGTCCAAGATCTATTTGTTGCTACAGTTACCTATAATGCATGTTATAGTTCTGCGTCATTACAACCCAGTAGCATGAAAAGTTTCAAAATGCCTCGAAAATGAGTGGAATAATCTACAACTGTGAAAGTTGCCGGCCAGGAATGTTTAAATAGCGAAAAAAACAAGCAGTCTCGTCATCAACCCAGCAAGAAAGTAACCGTGAAAATGTGGTGAAAGGTCCGTCCAAAAACCCAAAGAGTATTGATGTCATAACAAGTCTTTATTGAAAGTCTGATGATGCAGCTGGCGCTACGCTAGAGGCTACCAGGGAAGGGCAGGACCTAGAGGGCAAAGAGCCCGTCGAATGAGGGCGTGTCGGGTCCATTAAAGCGTCGAGCATGCCTGGGTTACTTACAGGTGCACGAGCTTCTTTTAAGATAGACGTAGCCGTCATCATGATATCTACTTCAGTCGACTGCGTCCCATGTAATTTAACAGCTTGAGCAATCGCATCTTGTGTTTTGGCTGAAACCTCGTTGACAGTGATGTTGTTCTTTTCTACCGCTATCGGCGCTCCACTGAAAGACGTCCGATCCGCCAGTACAGTCTGAGCGGCTGTCATGACCAAGGACTGAGCTGCTACGGCCAAAGCATGTGTGTCTTCGTGTAATGGCTGCGCTTGTCCTGAGATCTCCTTGTCACACGCACTTGCAGTTCGAGTGAGAACATGCTGTTGCTTGACAAGATCTTGTATCTCAAATTCTTCTGCAGGATTAGCAGATACTAGATGGGACTGCCGTTCATGGGCAACTCGTTGAGCGGCAGTGGTCAGAACTCTGATCACCTGTGCACCCTGGGTCGATGGGTCTGCTGCTGAATGAGATCGAGACGACCTAACAAGGTTGAGCGTGGTGATTCCAGACGGACTGATATTTGCCGCTGACCTTTGTGCTGCCGGTGGGAGTACTGAGTCACTAGTACTACGACGTGGAGCATGAATGTCAGTACCGATGGACGCCCGACGAGAGTGAGAGAAAGACGTCTCAATAGAAGAGACGGGAGCAATGTTAAGAGTGAATTTCGTCGATAACTGACCCTCTTGTCCGTCAACAATGTACTGTAGGCCACAGGTCAACAGGTTGAAGATCAATGGGTATACAACGACACCTCACTTTAGCAAGAACAGTTATATCGCAACTTTGTGCATCCGGAGGAGGAACGCCGGACAGAACATCATCCTTCCACGAGAGCCATGATGGCAACGAAGGAGAACTATACTGGACAGGAATATTGGCAAATGAAGCTTGCGGATCCCAGACGCGTGGTGTCCAGGACCATTTGAGACCACAATATGCGACACCAGGAGGCGTACCAGCCAATTTACGATAGAAGGGCCGGAATTCCCATTTACCATCACCAGCCTTTTTGGCTTCGATATTCCAGATATGATTTCCCTTTGACTTTGCCTTTTTGCCATCTTCATTGAACCGGAGGATATACTGTTGCCTCCATAAATAATTCCGAACCTGTCCACCGAGGTATGAGTGTAAAGGTAACATCTCACCAACATTAAAATTACTTTTTTCATAGGTATCTTCTCTTCTGGATAACCTTGACGTGAGAGCTATTTGCAAGGTGAGATTTCGCCATGTTGTCCAGATCGCAACTTACCTCTTCCAAGAATCCGTGGGTGAAAGCCTGTATCCTAAATTTAAACGGTCGGAAATCCGGCGATTCGTCCAAGCGCTGCATCTTTTTCGCCATCAATGTCTGATGTATTGGTTCTCCTTTGGAATCAGTAGCATCCACTGATAAAGGTAATTAGTTCACAAGTCCAGGAGAACGCACGACTACTAACGATTGGAGCAAATCATATTCAAATATTCGAAAAAGATTCGATCCACTTCAGCTCTGTATTCCTGTGGAATATCAGAGCCACTGCTTTGATGGCTAGAGTAATCTACCGAAGGCTACAAAGGATCACCATTTACCCCTGCACCGAGAGCGTTGAGTTACTCACTAGTTGTGTATTGCGATGGACAGGCGACTCATCCTCAGCATCGTCATCGTCGTCGTCGTCGTCGTCATCTGAGGGAGTGGCTCTGGCAGAGGTGGTCAACGAAGCTGACAGTGGCGGTTCAGACGCGTCCTTATGACCGTACCAGCTTGTCAACGGGGTGGGAGCAGAGGTTGGTCCAGCCCCCCTCGCAATCTCGGGCCACAAAGCAGTCGTCGGTTCTGGACGTTCCGCATATGTAAACCCAAAAGGGCTGGTATAAGTGCCGGAGATTGACCCCGAACGTGACATGCGCCCTACCGGCGTGCTAACGATAGCACCAGGGGTTGCGATAGGCTGTGATTGATGGGCTATGGGCGAAAATGCACTAGACTCGGTAGGATGGATGTGAGAGGAAGTAGACGCCGGACTGTCCCCTACACTAGAGGCCAGAGAACCAGCAGATAATGAGTGTCTGTGACGAGGAAGAGTGATTGTTTCTGACCAGGCTGCCCTACCAGGTGGAGTGAATGGAGGCAAGATGATAGGAGGGACGATAGAAGGTGGGGCAGACGGTGGCGTTGTGCTAGGGTACTCGACGTTTGGAGGTACAGAGGATGGAGCATTAAATGGAAAGCCAACCTGAGCAGCGACTACGACGGGTGACTGAGTTGCATTGAAGGGAGTCTTATTCGTGAAAGGTATTGGGGGCGGGGTGGGGGGGGCTGACGGTGGGGTGATGGTACTAGGTATTGTAGAGGCAGTAACAATACTAGGGGAAGGTAAAGGGAGCGTAGCGATGGGAAAAATTGATGGTACTTCAGACGGCGGTTGGGGTGGTAATTGGGGGGGTAATGATGCCACTGGCACGGGATTTATGAGAGGGTGTTCTAGTGGCTCTCGTTTCAGTGCCTTGATGATACGTTCTTCTTCCATAGCCGACGCACAACGCTTTCGTGACGAATCAAGAACGCGAAGTCCTGCAATCTCGGATGAAGAAAATGCTAGAACCTGCTGTTCTTGGGTTACCGACGGTGCCAAAATCTCAGCACTCCCGTTGTTCTGCAATATCACTGCGGGAACAACAGGAGGGTTTTGCGAAGCAAAATTGTTGTCGTCGACAGTAATCATTGTCAGCTGAGAAACGACTTCAGACATCAATTTGGTGACGACGGAGATGTCGCTTTGTAGGCGACTGACACCATTGCTAGCTTGCATCATTTGATTATTCTGACAAGCTAGCTTAGTGGTACTGGCAGCGGCAACAATGCTGAGGCATCATAATAAGTATTAAAACGCTGAATGATGGATTTGGTCCTACTTGTCCAGCACATTCTCCAAAATGGTTGTTAACGGAGGTGACGTTCGGTTCTCAGGACGATCTTCTTGCTTCACCACCGTGACGCAGTCCGTTTCGACCGTTCCGACTGTTCCGATGGGTGGAATCGCCATAGGCGTATCTAATGGGATGTTGGGAGGAAATGGGATGCCGTTTGACATTGGTGCATTTATATGGGTTTGCTCTACAGAAATAGCTGCAGGATCAAGAGCAGAAGCTAACGAAGACACTCCTCCCGCGAATGGAGTTGTCAGATTATGAATCGCAGGCGAAGGTATTTGAGACTGTGGGGGAGAGACTGAAGATGAATGTGTGCTGCTGGGTGAACGGATCGTCATATTGTTCTCAACTTGAGGTGGAGAGGGAAATGAATTGCATCTTGGTGGAAAATCGGGAATGAAATTGGGTGGCTGGACCGTGACCGGAGGGGATTCAACGACATCCATTGAAGGCATATATACGGGTTGGGATAGGGTAGGCATCGTCACGTGCATAACAGGCATGCCACCAGCGTGTACTGTCTTATTTGGAAACGAGGGAGCTTCCTGCATGACGGCAGACGGAGGATTCTGTAGAGGGGCATTGGAAGTCGAAGAAGGAACAGCCAATAATAAGTTGGGAGAAATGTCGGATTGAGCTGTTTGTGGAACCTGGGTGCTGTCGATGGGAGTATTTACCATTGAAAGCGCTTGCTTTTGTTGGACATCCATGGGCGATATGTCGGAGATGTGTTCCTATGTGGGCGATAAAAAAATCAAGATATCGCAACCGAATCGCAGCCAGTACGATGGTCTCCAGAGCAGTCGCAAACAAGGATGATACGAATCAGTCGATTTGTGGTACACGATGGACGCAAGCTTTGGCCTGTACGAGGCGAAAGGTGAAGGCACAGGATGTGTCGACCACGATGAATAGTTGGTTGAGCGACCTTTGAGTATTTTTGGGAAAAAATGTGTCGTAGCAGCGTCGTATCTTCAAAGAAAGCCCTGAAATGAACCCAAGACAACGAGAAACCCTTATAGACGAGAAAGAAAGGCTAGGGAGCGTTAGGGATGAGCTCAGTAGTCGATGCTCCGTCACTGGACCAAGTCAACCCATTCCTGTCACATGGTCACATTTCCATTCCATACTAATTTAATTGGCAGCTGCAAAAAGGTAATCTACCTTAATGGCTCCGTGATATCCAACCGTGAACTTGCTCTACCAGGTCCGCAACCCCGACTACTTGTCTCATCTTCGCCTCCGAGCCCGTGGATGCCGTCATTCATGAGTCCTCTACTTCCTCCCCGCGGTACCGGTGTGGACGACGATCTCACGAATCAGGTTGGTAAACTTGCCTCAGTCGCCACAATGGTACTAAGACAGGTCAAGAACAAGTGATCAGATCAAACACGTACTACACATTGTTACACACCCACAGAGTTCAATGAATCCTGAGACAGATGAAGACACCATTCACCCTTTCGCGTAATACAATTTGATACAAACACTGAGAATTATGAAAGCCATGAGGTTGTTGGTATAGAAAGCCACGCCGATTACTCTACACAATGGGAAAGAGTAAATAGTGAAGACGCCGTGCGCAGAATGAGCGGCATTAATATCTTCTCCTCCCAGGACTGCGGGAACGCTCCCGGTCTCTTCGTCGGTCACTGTGAGAACGTGAGTTCAGATCAATCGTTGCGAATGGAATAAAAGCAAGATTCGTACTCATAACGTGACGAAGAATGACGCTCATAACCTCTCTCGCGATCGCGGTCTCGATAGTCGTCTCCGCGAGAGGAACGGTGCTCTCCTCGATCGCTATTCCCACGAGACTGTGAGCCAGCACCAGCTGCATCCACGGGACCAGGGCCTGCTGAGGGCGTCGAACCCGGAGGACCCATTTTTCTTTTTTCTCGCTCCTCCCTGAACTTAGCAAGCATGTTCCGCAGTTCGTGGTAACCTAAGTGCATCTGGATCACACAAATAACCACGGACAATCAGGAGATCACCGGTTGTGACAGACACAGTTAACTTACTTTGCCGCCAAAGTGGTCAGCGAGTCGACGATCGGAGTCAAGTACAGATAGGTAGGCTCCGCATACGTCGCACACACGAAGCTTCTGATGACCTGATGCTCCTGAAGTATCCGTCAGTTGCTGAAGTTCGCGCTGTAGTAATAAAGATTAAGCTAGAAGTATATTGTCTCAAAAAGTGCAGCACTTGCCTCTTTTTCCGCCTTCTCGCTTTTGAGGGCTTCAATAGCAGCCATCTCTCGCATGGATTCTTCGACTTTCCCTTGTTCACCTGGAGGAGGAATTAAGTTACTATATAGATGAGACTACGTACGAATCACTCACCAAGTGTCTCGATTTTCTCCGTGCCTCCTTGAATAGCCAACTCAATTTCAGCAATTTCCCTCATCTAGAAACCGGGGAGAAGATAAGCGGAGTTCGGCGAGCCAAGCAAAGGGGGAGCGCACTAAGTTTGTGGTCTTTGCATTTTCTTCTGGAGTTTTCTCCAGCCTACGGTGTGCGGCTCTGATTCGCCGGTCGCATTCGTCAACAAAAGCAAAAATATTTGCTTCATATTCCATTTGAAATCGGTGGAATATTGGGTCGTTAGGATTCGCTTCTCTTGCTGCTAAAAATTCCGTCTTCAGGCGTTCTGTGTGTGACTTGGGACAGGCTCCTAAGTCCATTTTCTGATGGCTCGCGTTCAGTCAGAACGCGGTCTACATTTGGCGAAACACGTACTGTGTTAGTGAATAGGGCATGGGGGCAAGTCCCACAGAGAAAATTCCTGCACACTTTTTCATCAGACCAGACCAAGTTTGCGTTTGCAACACCCATTGCCTCAGGACCCATCATTTGCTGCGGAGTGCTAAGAGGATATTCAGGGAGCGGGAATGGTAACACGTACCTCCAGGAGCTTACGCTGCATTTCCGCTAGCCTCCCCATTATTACGACGAGTTGAACAATGAAACCTGGACTAGTTGGGGCTGGAAATTGGGAGTGGTGTGCAATCGACCGCGACGTTAATGAGCAATAGCCTTTGGGCTAAATAGATACAAACTCTAACTTAGGAGTTAAGCCTTTAGGGGTAAATCACAAGACCACTCTAAGGAACCCGTACTGCAGGTCATGATGAAGAATATCTAGTTCTGCTCCGCTCGGTTTAGTTTCAATACTGCTGATGACTAATTAGGACGGGATCGCAATTTGATTGATAGAGTGCAATCATCCACAAGGTAAGTAAGGTTTTCGTTACTATGAGCTTTCTATGTTATGTACAATACGACGGTGTCAATGGATGGAATAACAAGATTATGTACAATCTACTGATATTCAGGTATAGCAGCTACGTTAGGCGATAATCATCATATCATTGGTGCCTTGCGCTGCCCCGCCCCCGTCCTCGTGCTCGACCTTTGAAGCCACGAGCATACCTATCGTTATCCTGTCGATGCGATGTGCCCTTGGAAGCATTTGGAGCAGAGGACTGAGTATCGGCATTTGCAGGACTGTATTGCTTAGATTTGGTTCCCTTGTCGTCATATGATGATTCACGAGCACTCTTTGTTGAAGCATTGGGATTCTGAGACTTCGGGGATATTTCTAAAACCTCGAGCCTAGCGAATAGGTCACGAATATCTTCTTGTTTGGGATTATCCCGCTCTACCATCTGCTCCCAAACAGCAACGGTATCGTCCCTACTGGCAAGCTTGTTTTCATGGATTAACTGAACGACGTCCAGGCTGCAACTGCAGACGGCGATGGATAGCACAGTGGTATTCCGTGGCGCACTATATATAGAACTTGTGTCCGGGTCAGTCGGAGGATACGCTTCGAGAAAGTACTTGATAATGGGGATATGGCCCAGCCGAACAGCGATATGGAAGGCCGTGAAATCTTCAGCGTTGCGCTCTTCAACCTCAGCGTCTAAATAGTAGGGGTTAGATTTGTGTCATTCCACCTGTTGTTGCCTTACTGTGAGCATCGAGCCATTTCACCAACTCGACATCACCCTTCTGTGCAGCGATGTGAAGTAGAGTCTCTTGTTTATCAATTACCGGGGACGGTACGAATGCCTCACCGCCCATCTTGATTTCTCCACCTGAGGCATCCACGCCTTCTTCCCATATGCCCTTCTTCACCCTGGCAGTATCGTTGGAGCGTGCAGCAGCGAAGACTGTAGACCTCAACACTTGGGCTTCTTGCTGCTGGGCTCGTAAGATATAGTCAGCATGCGTTCGTTTCTTCTTTGCAGCATCTTTTTTGCTCTTGCTTTTGGCTTTTTGCCTTTCCTCGGCCTCCATGCGTTCTGGGTGGATGAAGTCGACATTCGAAAACATGGTCAATGGAGAATGTCGTCACAAACCTTGGTTCCTGTCCATCTCCGCCTTTGCCCTTTTATCTGCTGCCTCTGTTTGGCGACGAACCTCAGCGGCGTCCTGTTCTTCACGCATCTTAGCTAGACGGGCCTGGTATTGTTCCGGAGTTTCCTTTGCTTCCTGCTTGAATTGACGATATCTTGCGGAACCTGTAGCAAAGATGAATGTTGCAAATGACTTCCATATAAATGGCCTCACCTGTTGGAACTATTCTGATAAAAGGACGACTAAAGAAGTAACTTGAAAGCACTCTGAGTTGCTAGCGTAAAGGCGGTAAAGAACCTCATACGTGAAAAAATCCATTTCCGCCTCCAAGTCGTAAAATAAGTCATCATCATAGTAATCATCATCTGAGTAAAAGTCATCATCAAGTTCATCGGAGCTTTCTGCTGAGTAGAAGTGGCGAGATTGCCTAGGAAATGTGTCTTCGGGTTCTAGGTGTCTTTGTAAGACACGGTATGCCTCTCCCACCCGTTGAAATTGGGCAGTCGCTTCCGCATCATCGGGATTTTTGTCAGGATGAGTTTTCAGAGCAAGCTAAAAGAATGAATCATATTCTAGTCTGCCCAACACGAGAGCCACTCACCCGTTTATACGTAGATTTAACGATGTCTAAGGATGTCCCCTAGAAACACAAGCTAACGCTTATATTGAACGCGTCTGAATCAACAAGCGCACCTCCTCCAAGCCCAGGATGTCGTACGCTTCCCTTGACTGCATTGGCGACATGATGTCCAAGCGAAAGCTTGTTGTCGCGTTTTAGGGTCTAAAAAGGGTCGCCTGAGGGGTATTCCCATATTTGGCATGACGCGACTGAACGCGAGTTTGTTTTCAATAGGCCACTTTGCCTAATGACCATACCGTTGCCGCCATCGCAGAATCTCTCTCAGGATGCTCTTGCCTTGGGTAACACCGTATCCAATAAGGGTTTACCGCCAACTTCTATTTTGTCTGACTTGATTGGTGACAAGTTCGTCGTGTTTTTCGTATGGTCAAGGTCACCCACTGAACAACGGATAGCCCGTACTTCCAAGCAGGCTTTGGCCTAATGGTATGTCTTCAAACCAATTCCCTTAAATTACTTCTCATATGCCGTCCAGGGTGTAGGTGTTGGTTTGTCGGCCCTGCGACAAGGACTCATGCTAGGAAGCGTATTCTTGCGCAGACGACTGCTCGTGTCCCTTGAAATCAATAATAAAGACCGCGCGTACGAGTGGTTTTTGGCGTGGATGTCACGCAGTACAAACTCACTCACATCAAAGAGCCTTGTTGCCCGCGAAGGTTTCTTGGGTCGTAGTCACCAACTTAGTGTGGAGACAACCATAGAACACCGAAAGAACGGTAGTTCTTCTGCAATGTTCTCCCTTGTGGCTGGACCCGGCACGCACTGGTTTCGTTATGAAGGTGCCTGGATGCAGGTATTATTGTCTCTTCGTCACTTTCATGGGCTCATCCTTCCATGATACAAGGTCAAACGTGAACGAGAAACACGCTCAACGCAGCTCATGTCGGGCATGCCTTGGGAGACGCTCACTCTCACCACTCTCTCACGAGATCGTGATTTGTTCCCTCGATTACTCGCTGAGGCCAGGGATCTAGCGATGCGCGGCCATGAAGGCAAATTAGTCATTCACACAGCTTGGGGTATTGAGTGGAAACCATTCGGTCAACCACGCAGTAAACGTCCCTTGCAGAGTGTCGTCTTGCAACCTGGTGTTGGTGAAAAAATTTCCCAAGATGTGAAGACTTTTTTGGAACGTCGACAGTGGTATGCTGACAGAGGTTCGTCCGTTTTCCGACGATGGCTGCAATAGATACCTTATCGTCAACTTCAGGTATTCCATACCGCCGAGGTTACCTTCTGCATGGCCCACCTGGCTCCGGTAAGACGTCATTTATACAAGCACTCGCGGGATCGCTTTCCTATGATATATGCCTGCTTAATTTATCCGAACGGGGTCTAACGGATGATAAACTTAACCATTTATTGTCCAATGCACCTGAGCGTAGTTTCATCCTCGTTGAGGACGTTGACGCGGCGTTCAACAAGCGTGTACAAACTTCTGAAGATGGGTAGGTTACTATCCCTTGATAAGGCCTCATGCCGACTAGTCTTTTCCAGGTATCAATCTTCAGTGACGTTTTCCGGGTTCCTTAATGCCCTGGATGGGGTAGCATCAGGCGAAGAGCGAATTGTTTTCATGACTACGAACCATATTGAGAAGCTCGATCCTGCATTGATTCGTCCCGGCCGCGTGGATCTAGCCCAGCCCGTGGACGATGCGAGCCCCATACAGGCTAGGATCTTATTCACTAGATTCTACAGCGGAGAAGAGATCGATGATCTGCAATCGGAAGACTTGAATTCACTCGCTGATGGTTTAGAGCATCTTCTCTCAGAGCACATGAAGGGGGGACGAAGAATTAGCATGGCAGCTTTACAGGGAATTTTCATACGATGCGGGGCGAAGGAGGCGATTGCGGAGTGTCAAAAAGTTCTTGGTCGAAAAGGGAGCACAAGCCATCCTCTCTAGGTTTACTACTAAAGCATGACAACGCCTATACCCTTACCAGGGGCCACCCCGCCCGCTGCATTGACACCTGCTAACGGTGCCGTCCTCCAATTGTAGAGATAGAAATTGAGGAAGCCATCGCCAACGCCAAACTATCACGCAGATAGGATACATCAGTAATGCTCATTTAGTATATCAAGCCTTGTATTACCTTCAATTCCTGCAAAATAGGAACATTGTCCATCAATGTTAATGCGTTGAATACGTCGAAGTTGGCTTGATCTGCGATTACAAGTGCGTCGCTGACGAGGTCCTGTACGCGCCTCTTCAACAGACCAGTGTCTTCTGCTCCATCTTGAAAAGCAACGTCGGTGGCATAGTAATATAGATACGCCGCTTCGAGAACGGAATGCTTAGGGTTATTAAGAACCGTTGAAGGGAGTGAATAGAAGGAAAAGAAGTCGGTAATTTTGCGCGTTTCAGGATTCTGTACAAACTCAATCAATAAGATAGGTTGCATAAGGTAAACACCGAGACCGACCTCAACAACAAACGCCCAAACAACCTGGCCTTCCCTCCGTCCCTTCCATCTGTGTTCCAGGTTTACACCTGGTTTACCCTTCCCACTTAAGAACTGATGTCTGATTTCATCCACCGTCATCTCCAATGCCATTCCAAACCGTTGCATGTATCGAGAATAAAGTGCAGCTACTTCCTCGATGTCTTTATCCTCCATTTCACGTAGTCCCTTTTCAAGGAGGGCAGGGACAGGAGGGAGTTTATTCAACCTTATCATGCGAGCGAGTGTCATATTCCGTGGAACATAGCAGAATTTAATGTCAACCAGTTTAGGGACTTTTAACGAACGATGATAATATCTATGATGCTACTTTAGTAGACGCAGCCAAATCAGCAAGCCATACATACCGACACGTTGAGACAGGCGTTGGTAGAACAAGGCCCACCGTGTAGATCGCTTGGAATATACCCTTCAGATGACATTGCCTCGTTACCTCTTTGATGAGCACGGGAGCTAATCTCTTGGATCTCAGCTTCTTGTGCACGCACAAGTAATTGATTTCACTCGCTTGAATCACGCTGATGTATCGACGGAGGCTCAGGGCTGCGTCAATCAAATAAATCAGAATGGCTTACTTGTTTCGAACTCGAATCTTAACAGGGACACCTGATATAAAGGCGACTAACTTCTTGTTTGAAGACACGCGTACACCGATGTGCCATTCTTTGTGATAACCCGGCGGCTTCAAGGCCCTTTCGATGATGCAAACGTGAGTAATATTTGGCATCTCCTAGAACCTGACCATACCATTCGAAAAACTCGGCAGAGTATTGGAAACGGAAGGAAGCATCATCATCTTCCACATAATTCAGGGAGAGCAGATCGTAGACTTCCTTAATCTGTGCACCACGACACCATGGTGTGGGTATTTGGAGGGTCAATAATATAAAAAACTGACTTGTTTCGGATCCGTAATGTCCAAAGTTGTCCATTCAAACTCCTTGGGGAGAGGGTACGGCTCCTGGCGAACCTCTTCTCTTGGTTTCGACGGTTCGATACAACCATCCTCTTCTGGAGGTTCCTCTCCTGCGATCGTGATCATGCATCAGTTTTTAATGAGTTGAGATGATCGCTAATGTCGTACCTGGCTGCGGTACAGGCTGGGTGCCCCAGAACTGTGATCGCAGAGACTCCCGTGAGACTATGAAGGCGACATAGACGCAGAACACACACTTTATGCCCTCCCATGTCCTTTTTATTAATCCCTCCGATCCCCGCTTTCCCTTTGATCACATCCATAATCTTCAGCTGTTCGAGCGTTGCCCTTACTGTTGCTTCATCTACACCCGGAACGTTTTCGCCATGTTCAGCTTGCACTTTGTTAATGACAGTATCGACTATCTGTTGCGGAATCTCCTCCTTCCCGCTGAATGCATTGAGTGTGCGGGAGGCTTTGGACCTCTTCTTCTTTTTCTTTTGTGACGTCGAGGGCTGGGGAGAATGGGCTTGCTCGGGGGATTCGACCTCGAACTCAGATCCAGAGTGGTTAGAGTCCTCATTTGTAGGCTCCGTAGGTTCTACAACCTCTACAATCTTGGCCGTTGGAGACGACATTGTGTCGCTTGAAGCAATGAACTCACTGATCTACCGTCAACTTGGGTTTCATCACGTGGATTGATAAGATAACAGGAGACCGTCAACGATATACTATAGCTACTCGCCCATACTCTCCATCACCCTGACCACCACCAACTGTCTTTAACCACTCCTCTAAGGTAGGCCAACCTACTTCAAATATTGCTGATAGTTCATCAGTGTGATGCTCCCCGTCCAGAAGCGAGACAAGCTCGGGAGGATATGAAGCATGTACATGGGCAATTCCATGAGCCACGAATATGTTAGGAGCTGAGGGTGATCTTGATAGCCGTGGACGATGGTTTGAAGGAACAGCAAGCTTTGGGGCAGTCGGAGCTGGAAGTGGTGATATCAATGCAGCCCTCGAGAGAACGGGGGACGGTGGCGGAGCTTGTGTATGCGGAGGGCGACTCTGAGATGACCGCCGTCGCGCTGAGTGACTCACAGCGTGCTCCTTCTGGTCAGATGAACCATCGTGAGTATTTTCATCTTTACTCGGAAGAATCCACGACATGCGAGGGGCATGGCTAAGAACAGAACCTCCAGAGGGGTTTGCACCGTTATTTGATTTCTGCAAGTCCCTATCCCTACTCCGAAGCTGTTCAAGAACCTTCTCCGCGGCACTTATTCGTCTGGTGCGTGACTGAATGTCAGTAGGGTAGTCTTGGCTCAGAGATCCATTGGGGAGGCCTCCTATATCGTCCCCACTATTGGGCACCAATGAGTTTGACTGTTCCCAAGTCGACTGATTGATTTGTGGATTACGACCATGGAGATGGCTGGTTCGATGCGGGGACAGGTCACCGCCTCGTGAACGACTGAAATCAGGAAATCTAAGTCTGCTATTCGCAAAGCTAGCCTCATCTTTGGGACCTGGTGGAGAAGCTGGGGGGAGCGATGCAGTGGATGACAGTGTCGTAAGGAAGATTGGGTATCGATGTATTCGGCGGAGAAAGCCCTGAACACAGTAGATGCATCAAATCAACAACAATGTTCAAAAGCTATCTGAACTACCTTGATAACCCCGAAGCTAGTGAAACGCCTTACATCGATATCCAGTTCCTCTATCCTATATTCTTGTATCCATTCTAGGACAGTTTTGCCTGGCTTAAGCCGCGAGTAGAGGTGAAGAAGCTGAGGCCAGTCTGGTATTGGTCTCCCTGATGAAATGCTTGAGAACAAATTACTAGGATAAACCATCTTACCAACCAGATCTAGTCACATAAGGTCCGCATTCATCTCGAACATGTGCTTCATCTGCCAGCCACTGTATAGTTTTACGCAATGTATACATATTGGAATATTGGAAAATATCAATCATCATGATCACTTGGTAGTATCTTAGATGGAGGGAAACGTCAACTTAGAATCAATGGCTTATCGAAACCTCGTACAGCAGATGCGAGATGGCTTGACGAGTTAGGTCTAAATCACAGTCGGCGAGATGAGCTATCTTGCTGACATGATTTACTCCGTCGATATATTTGCAAATCTTGATGAATTATGATGTATCAATGTCGACAGTATTAGTAGAGCAAAACGCCTACCTTGGCTACGGTCAAATCCCAATTAGGTTCAACACGCTTCGCAAGGTTGATCAGTGCAACTGGTACCATCCAGTCTTTGACTGGGGGAGGGTTGGGATAGAACGGAAAAATCTTCAGCTCGATCGAATTGAACATATCAATTGGAATGGATGTTTCGGAGTACGAGTTGAGCTCCTCGTACAACTGCTCAAGTATTCCATGAAGGGCAGTCGATTTTTGAGGGTCAGATAGGAACCTGGACTCCTCCTACGTAAAAGATGAACAAGCCGTTGTACGAGTATGCCGATGCAGAAATGACCTACTTCGCAAGATGTGAGTACACGACTCACTTTACGGACGATGGGTTCGTAACAGCTCAAGTCCGCTGAACGGGCAAAGACGAAGCACAAATTATAGGTAAAGTAATTCCTCTCGTATTCTCCATGCAGGTTAACTGGAAACCCAATAATGCGGTACCTCTGAGCCGAACATATGACGAGGCGACCACATAGTGCTGGTTGGGGTATCACATACTTGGATATGTCGTCAAAGTTGAACAAAATTCTGCTTGACGAGGCCGAGCGCTTCTGAGGTGATTGTACCCCATGTGAACTGGGGCGGCTTTCGGTGGGTGATGTAAGAGATACACTACTAGAGTTCCTCGAGTCTATCGGGGTAGCGAACGGGATAGGTGGGAGGGTGTCTATGCCAAAGGGGGTGGGAGGAATGGAGGCATTGCCTGTGAGGCTTGGCGGCGTTGCAATGAGACCTTCGGGTACTTGGTATACGATCTTTGGACCTTGCCGTACGTCGAAGACGGCGTAGAAGACAGACTCGATACGAGGGAGGAACGAGTCACCGTCTGAAGGCATAACAAAAGTCAGGAGTCATGTGACCACCGTATCTTTTTTCTGCAGTGCTACTAGCAGCACCACTGTGGTACTACAACAGTGCATCGACGTGCTGAGAAGTCGATGTCGCCTCCCCCTGCAGGCTTCCACTCACTGCCATTACCAATCGCACAACTCACTTTGTCTGCCGTATTGAAATGTGGTCAATCATTCCGTTGGTTCATATTGCCTCTGCCGATAATCACACCAGAGTCGTCAACGACACACGAGTACCGGCTCTGTCTACGTGACAGAGTCGTTTGTCTGCGACAAACCCCAGATACGCTGTTCTACCGTTCCGTATATCCTGATCCATCCCCTCTGGGAGCTCAACTCTTGACCAGGGAAGCTGAAACATTGAGCTGGTTAATGGACTACTTCCAGCTACGAGTCGATTTAATCAAATTATACGACGAATGGAGCGAACGCGACTTGGTCTTTCGTCGTTTCCGCTCCAGGTTTGCAGGTATTAGGATTCTCAGGCAAGACCCTTGGGAAAATCTCATTTCGTATGTTCCCTCAGCGGTTGGCTTTGCTACTTGCATCTAACAGTAGCTTCACAGATTCATCTGTTCTTCCAATAATAATATTACTCGAATCAGCAAGATGGTCCAGTCACTTTGTTCCCATTATTCCCCGCCTCTTTTGTCGCTGTGTGATCCTTCGTCGAACGAAACTAGATCCTATCACCCATTCCCTCCGCCTTCGGTGCTAGCTTCTCCGGACGTGGCTGCCACCCTTCGGTCCCTAGGATTTGGATATCGTGCCGATTTTATACAGCGTACTGCAAAGATGTTGATAGATGTCCATGGTTCAACTTCTACCGCTTCACTAGAGCCATCCGAGAAATGGCTACTCACTTTACGTGATATGGAAACAAGCGAAGCTCGGGAGGAGCTTTTGAAGTTTGTGGGTGTTGGGCGAAAGGTGGCAGATTGTATTCTCTTGATGAGTCTGGATAAGGTTAGTCATCTACTGCTGCTCTCTTGCCTGCCTGAATCCATATACGCCCTACAGAAGGAGGTGATACCCGTCGACACCCATGTCTACCAAATAGCGACCAAGTACTATAGTCTGCGGTGGCCTTCAAATAGTAAATCCAAAACTAGTATGACCCCACAACTATATAATGAAGTGAGCCTGAAACTGGCGAATGTGTGGGGTGAATATGCCGGCTGGGCGCATTCGGTATGCTAAGTTCGCTAAACAAGAATCATAGCAATGCCCTGATATTGGTTGTCTCAATAGGTCCTCTTCACCGCCGATTTGAAGTCTTTCGCGGATTATGGCGTGGCCGGGCTTCCTAGTGCGAGCACTAATTCAGTCAAAGCGTCCCCTAAACGCAAGAACGCCACCTCCTCCTTGAAGAAAAGCCTTAAGCCCCCTCTGATGAAGCTGGAGAAATCTGCAGTCGATGACTCTACTGACCACGAGCAGGCAGAAGAGGATATGGAGAGCCTGTATGAGAGAATTAAAAGACGCAGAAGGGGTGGTTGAGACACGGTTACCATATCGGGACGATAATGATCCTTACGTCATGGAATACCCTCGCTCTCACCAAACCGTTAGTTGCAAAACGTCAACGAACCATGGCAGCTCTGGCTAACATGACACCGCCGAAGGAGTTGAGCGCTCAGCAACTGGAAACTGTTTTTCTGCATCTTCTCAGACGCCTGGCCCGCTACCGTAATACAACTCAGCTGTACGCGATAGCGGAATATCAGACCTCTTCACTACCAGAGGATCAGAAGCAACGGAGACAAAACGAATTTGAAATAGAATTGAATAAATGGGCCCAGGTAGTAGTTGATAAGACATGGGCTGTATGTGGGGAGCCGGGAGGTAATTGCAACTGTATTAGTGGAAACATTAATACATATGCTTCCATTTCTAGGCGATTGTCCGAATTTGGATCCCTACGCTGATACGTCTACCGGCGATTTGGACGACCTGCCGCCTACAGACCAGCTCGTAGGGATTCTCAATGCAACTCTGTTCATAGTTGTCACGTCAACGAGCATGTATTCGGCTAGGACGCGCTCCTTCTTGCTGTCTTTTGGAACCTTGGATGAATGCGCGGTCGTTGAAACGATGAAGCACCCAGACGATGCTTTGAAGAAACTCCAAGAACAAGCACAAGAAACTATGAGTTCCCATGCCGACCGAGGTAAGGCACTGCGTATGGTCGGAATCGGCCTTGGTGCTGTCGCCGGTGGAATTCTGGTGGGAGTGACTGGAGGATTGGCTGCCCCATTAGTTGGTGCTAGTATGGCTACTGTTTTAGGATGGGTAGGTTTGGGCGGGACGGCTGCTGGATTATTCGCCAGTGGGCTCGCCGGATCGGCTGTGGTGTGTGGTGCGCTCTTTGGCGTCTATGGTGCTCGTTCGACGGCAGACATGGTTGGAAGATACACAAGAGAAGTCAGAGACTTGGATATTGTCGCCATCAGATCTTACAAGAAGGAAGGTAGTCTGGCAGTCAGATTGTGCGTTAGCGGTTGGTTGGATGATCCCCATGATGTTACGGCACCTTGGACGGTCTTCAATGGCGATGATACTTACGCCCTTCGATGGGTGAGTGAGGCCTTATCAGTATGGAGTTTGGCCGATTCAAGTATGATACCAGGAAGTAGAAGCTCTCCAAGAGCTTGCTAATGCTCTCATGACATTGATCAAGTCCCATACCATGAAGTTCGTCAAAGTAGAAATCGTCAAACGAACGGTTTTTGCGAGTCTGCTTGCCTCACTTTCTCCTTTGGCTTGGTTGAAAATTGGTCAGATTATCGGTAAGCAGACGTATCGTCGTGATAGTCAATAAAGCTGACGTTGAAACGACATTAGATAATCCTTGGATGAACGCAAAGGCTCTGGCTATCAAGACGGGAGCTGTCTTAGGGGAGTTAATAGCTAAGCGAGTCTTCGGCAATCGACCACTTACGTTGGCTGGTTACTCCTTGGGATCGCTAGTCATCTTTGAAGCTCTCCGATTCGTTGCGTCACTGCCTCCAAAGGAAACCGCGCACCTTATACAAGACGTCTTTCTATTTGGCACCCCAGTCCCTACTGATGATGCAGCATGGACGTCGATCCGACGCTTGGTTGCCGGTCGCCTAGTCAATGGCTATGCTTCAAATGACTACGTCTTGGCAGTCTTGTCCAGAATTTCCGACGTAAATTGGAGCACCGCAGGACTCGCAAAAGTAGATGTCATGGGTGTTGAAAATGTGCTCTGCGAAGCCGTGGACGGCCATACGAAATGGCGAGGGATGATCGGACGGTGTTTACAACTTTGTAATACCCCAGGGCTTGTCAATGAAGAAGTGGAGCGACAGGTACAAGAGATTGCGGCACCGATTGCGGAGGATATAGAGATAAGTGAGGTCGAGGCAGAGCGTCTACATAGTTGAAGAGGGTGCCTAGTTTGATTTGCATTGGCTTATCACGCATGCAACCTAGATCAGCTGGTGCAATGTGTGAATGGGACAATTTCTTCGCGAATTCACGAATTGCGACTTGGCTATCATGGGCTAGTATGGAATATGACGCCACACCGAATTTATGGTGCATCACTTCATTTACTCAATCGCAGCCGTACTGTATTACCCATGGGGCCTTGAGGATACACGCCGCATCTAAGTCCAGCTGCCCAATACGACCATATTCTCTCAGACTCCGGTACCTTTCGCTTTTTCCGAGCTGTGGCTGTTGTGGCGCCTGACAGTAGAGTTCTCTGAATTTGCCACAATGATATGTTGCTTCCATCCACGTGGTCATGGCGTATGTTATATTTCCAAACCCAGTAATCATACATATTGCTGACTGTCAACCGCAAAAACATGACAGCCCGCGTCCGCGAAGTTCTTGTCTTCCCTGTATCTTCCTACGCTTTGCAACTGGCTTCCCGCCTCTAATGCTATCTGTTTAACACTCTTAAGAAATAATGTCTTTGAGACCAACACCATTCCGATCCTTTATTGGAGGCATTGGCCTGTCGGTTCCTGTGCATTTGCTCTTCGTGTTCAATGGCAGCAACTTCGGTGTATCTGGATTCATACATAGCGCCATTGCGGGAGGAGATGAGGCCGCCGTTGGCGTAGCGGGTCTGGTGCTAGGCGGTGTGCTCGTTGGACTACTAGAGAGGACATCGCCAGAGGTTGTGAGGAGTAGTTTCAGCCGTATCGCCTTTTCAGGCTTGCTAGTTGGCGCTGGGACAAAGGTATAGTACAGCAGCTAAAATACACTGCCTCAAAACTAGCTCACATTCTACGTGTAATTGCACAGTTATCGAACGGCTGCACGTCTGGGTAAGGAGAGAACCACTTCACTGTGTGGATGCTAAATACAACGATTGACCAGACATATGCTTTGTGGAGTATCACGCCTTTCCAGGAGGTATACCGCATCTGTGAATTGATCGTATCAAGGCGCTGAAGAGATTTGGTTCAATGCAGATCCATTGCTGCGACATTGATGTTTTTCGTCGCTGGTGCGGTCACAACGCTGTTAATCCATAGTAGGGAACTCTCCTCAGTCGCCGATTCTGATTGGACAATTGGCGAGAATGGAAAGCCACTCCTTGCTCTGAAAGCTCTGTTTTTCATCATTTCTGGTTTATTGCATATCTTTGTAAGCTATGTGCCCAGTCATACAGTCCTCACCGCTAATGTGCTTCAAGCCATGGATGCAACGTGGATCTTCGGTTTACAGTGACTCCATACAGCGTTCAAAGGAACGTGTTGCTCTTCCCAGCAAACGCCGCTTTGTTTCGTTCTTCACTGGCTTGGACTTCGCCGTGGCGCTGCGCCTTTCCAACCTCACGGATGCAACTCGGGTGCTCGCCTTCTTGGTTCTTCCCTTTCATCGTGCTTTCGACCCTTCGCTCGCATTTTTAGCAATTGGTGCTCTCCCTCCGGCAATGGTCATGTATCGTACATATCGTGGCTCTACATACTTCGGGCAGAATTCTGAGACGAGAACAACAAAGATTGATACCAGGTTGCTAGGTGGCGCAGCTCTATTCGGAATAGGCTGGGGACTTTGTGGAATCTGTCGTAAGCATGACGATACGTCTTGGAATCGTGTCTCAGAGTCTTGACTGATTACGAAACCAGCTGCACCCGGACTCGTTAACTTTGGGAGGACAATCGCGGTTAGTTCAGACCCGACGCAATTTGGACTATGGCTGCTTTGTGTAGGAATAGGCGGTCGATTAGCCACATTTTAGTGAGATACGGCAGTGGCATACGTACTATTCGATGGAAGGAAGGACTGTGAATGTGTATCTCAGCCAGAATACCTTGAAGTCATGCACGAACACTGCGTATACCCATCAAATATAATACCCCTTGGTTAACGTATCTATAGACCGGTAAAGTAGTGGGCATGTACATGATTGAGATGATTACGATATGATATAAAGAAAGCACAGAGAAAAACATATGCACTACGAAGCCGAAGATGATACTGGGGTTGTAGTTGCAGTGGCTGATGGTTTTGCAGCATTTCGACTTCGGCCCCATTTAATTGGCACAACTGTGCCGTCGATTTCGAGGCCGTTAGCCCATGCCTGGGCAGCCGTTTCCGCGGTAGACCTATCCTTGAAATTCACAAAAGCACATCTAGAGAGAACCATCTATGAGCCATCTTGAGCCCGGACTGATATATGATACTTACCTAGACTTGGCTACGTGGACGATGGATTTTATTTGAGCTGGCTGGACAGATGGAAGAGAGTGAACAACTTGGGTACGAATGCTTAGCTCCGTAGACTCAGGGGACAAGGAAGATAAAAATATGGACGTCTAATAAACGATTAGTGGAATGTCTTCCAATGTCTCCATTGGTGAGCAAGGTAGTTCAACTACGTACAATAGTTTGGTCCTCTGGAGGCTTTAAGCCCATGCTTTCGGCGTGTGTGGACAGTATTTTACGGGCAACTGGGTCATTTCTGCCATGATAGCGGTCCTGCAAGTTTTGATGAGCCAGCTCATTGTTTTCCGGCTTTTCATGCCTGCTCATTTCGGGATCAACGTGGCTCAAATAGCAGTGAAATTGGAAAACTCACCTATATGGACATTCGTCGCCCCGGGTACATTCGCCCTTGATAAAGAACGAACACACATGAGGTCTATTGCGTTTATAATATGGGTCTGTTCGCGCCAGTTGCTTCAGCATTTCCTTCCCCACGGACTGAGTACGCCCCGTCCCCAGCATGGATTTATCACCCTCCATCTATCCGGTCATTTTGAGTCAACGACCCCCAGTAGTTGAAGGCGTAGATGAACTACCTTGGCCTCCATGTTTTGTGCATAATATTCCCTGTTAATGTCGCTAGTAGGGGCCTCACTCTGTACAGCCAGCGCCGTATCCCTAACTTGTGTAGGGAGCCCGTACTCCAAGTCCAATAAGCAGGTTTGGCACACATTCTTCACCTTGGCGCAGGTTTGACAGATCACGGTTGTTTTGAATCGCATACCCGTCCCAGGATTCCACCGAAAGACGGTGAAGGGACGAGCGCATGTACCACACGAGCGACCATACTCTTGCTTGGACTGTTTGCAGTTGCACTGAGTAAAGCTTCGTGATTGACGATGCAAGGGCACGCTCACCATCCTGATAAACGGGTTGTCTCCTAGGCCTGAATAAGAGGAAGGTTTAGACCGGGGACATTGAATGATATGAGAACGCACATGTTTCACAGAGGATTGGAAACTCGCTCTGCTCCCATCCAGCTTTATTGATATCTGCTTTGGGCGGCATTGTACTACTTCGAGGTCGTAAACAGTACTGAGTACAGGCGCGAGTTCACATAGGGCTCATTAGTCAGCAGCGTGTTACAAGGTAAAAAGTTCATTCAATACTAACATCAAACTAACATACTCGACAGGACTCGTTGCAATTGTGCACATCCCACATAGTGAGATCATGACTGATCAGCTTAGTGGCGGATCACTTCTCATTGCGTGGCAACTCAAGGGCAAACGCGTTCTCATCGTCGGAGGTGGTCAAGTCGCTTCCGGACGCCTGGAATCTATCCTCGTTGCAGATGCACACGTCCACCTCATATCTCCCAGGGATGGTCTTCATTCCCGCACCAGACGTCTAATTGAAGACTACCCATCGCGTATCACCTATCAAGACCGCGTTTTCTCGGGCCCCGAAGACTTGCAAGACATTGATATGGTGCTAACTGCTATTGACGACGTCGATCGCTCACGCGCAATATATGAACTTTGCCGCGAAGCTAGAATCCCTATCAATGTCGCTGATATTCCCGATGCATGCGACTTTTATTTCGGCTCGCAGGTGCGTGACGGGCCTCTGCAAATTATGATCTCCACGAACGGGGACAGTCCGAGAATGGCTGCAATGATCAGGCAGAGGATCGAAAGGTGTTTAGTGGGAAATGAAGGCGAAGCAGTCCGGAAAGCTGGTGCATTGAGGAATAAGCTGAAAGAGAGAGCTCCTGGGGTGGGAGGAGAAATAGGCAAGAAGCGAGTGAGGTGGATGATCGATATCTGCAATGCATGGGAGATGGAGGATTTCACAGTTTTAGACGATGAACTTATAAAACGTTTATTGGACGAGGGTTGGGAGAAGAACCGTATTCCTAAACTTGAAGATATTGGCGGCAAGCGCGACACATCCCTCACTAGCGCAGCTCCGTCCACTCTCCTACCATACGTCGTTGGTGTCGTCATAGGTGCAATTGGTTGTGCATTCACATTTCGTAGATGAGCCCGATCTATGAAACCAGTCAACAGCATTCTTCGCATATATTCCTCGATATCTTCCCGTTCGCCAAGTACTCGTTGCGCTTTGTCTGTTTACCCCAAGATGATCTGTGACGCCCGCTAGCAGGAACGACCGGTGCTTCTCACACTTCGTTTGGATCTTGTGCCAATTCTCTTGACATGAATGGAGGCACAAATTATCATTGCGAAGTAGCCAAAAGTTCGAACCTCTTGAAGACTAGTCACAAACGTATAAGATCAAGTTTTGACAGTATCATCGGCCTCAACATTGATCTGAGTCAAAATGAGGTTTTCGAATAGGCAGTATTGAATCCTTTGGTTCACATAAGCGGGACTGCTACCACAGGACATACTCGATTCTAGATCTACTGTGCATAAAGACTTGTGCGCCTCAAATATCTGATATCTCCTTTCGCAACCTGGCATTGAAGTGAGTCTAGTATCGAAGATTCTCGTCGGATGAGACGACGCTGACCCAGAGCAAGTGAAAGGCTCGATCCAACTTGTATTAGGGCGAGGGGATGGCAGCGACCAGCCAACGGGACGGACCGCCTGAAATAAATGATTGTTCATGCTAAAGTTCTATTGGCATTGACATAACCAGTCCCATAGCATGAATAGAGTAACTGGTCAGACGACCCATCGGAGTCGGCCGGCACAATCTTGAACGTTGTCCCAAAAAACATTCGAACATCTCTAAGGAATTGTATCCTACCGATTCCAGTTAGTAATGCGCCATACACGAATACTCTGGACCCACGTTCGAACCGTTGGTTCGTTCATTCGACAACGTCCAACATCTTCGCTCCCCAGAACCATCATCAGAAGCACCAAAGTCTGGTGCTTCTGATCGACACAACCGCCTTTGCTGATCTCAGCGAGTAGTGAGCGAGCTGCCAAGAGCCCGATGTCCTCCGGGGCTACTCCTGGTAGCGAGGTAGCTTCGGCACAGTAAATAGCGGATGTAGTTGACTCCGCAAGAAGACTTAATGCATATCCCGGAGATCTGAGCATTAGGGAAGTCAATAGGAGCGCATTGCGATTTCGAGAGAAGCCTAGTACACACTTGCCACTTTCATCACCCTTGTAAACATCCGAGTAGAGGTATATATCGGGGATATAGCGGTTTAGAATTGAACGGGATGCTTCTATCATGCGGTTAGAGAATTGAGGGTTGACGCGGACGGCGTGCCTAGAAGTGTCTCAGCACTCATCATTTATAGAACCGGTTCCCGCCCTTACGCGATTCCTCGAATTCTCTTGATTTTCCCGGACTCTACAAAGTTCAACGTCTTGACCTGTTTGACAATTGGACAAAGGAATTGAACTTCTCCGCCACCAGCGGGAGGGGCACCACGCTTCTTAACCTAACGAAGGCGCACTATGTCAGCATCAATGTAAACTAAGGATTTGAAGGAAATTACCCGCAGTTCTAAACCCTCCGAAATCCCAAATAATTGCAGGTGAGATAGGGTCACTGTCCGAATCAGATCGACCTAAAAACTAACCGTTAGTTACATAGGTAGCATCGCAGGCAAGCGTCACGACTCGCCGATAGGTCATGTTCGTCCGTGGTAATCCCGCGAAGAGTTAATTGGAAGGCCTTTTTAGAGAATGGTGCTAGCATTATTATCGGCTCAAGGAAGTACCCAACAGAGCGGGAGAGTGGACAATCATGCGTTAAAGGGCCTCCTGATATGATCCCTGGCTTTAATAATAGCGCAGTACCTAAAAAATTTGTGAGGGGTTCGTCTTACAACACGAAGGACATAGACTCGCCAGTCACTGATATCTCGATGATTGTACCATTTGTCGCCTTTTCTAGGAGCCGAAGCAAGCTGATTTCATAGTCTAAAGTGTTGTTGGATTAGTGGTCTCTCCCAATACTAACTGATAGGTGCACACCTCGAAGTCCAGGATTTTTGTCTTCGGAGCGGATTTTATCAATTCGAACAGGCTTTCCACTAAGTATAGAGAGCACCAGACGATGTCGAAGGTACTGATGACCACTGAACTGTATGACAGGATTCGACAGTGTCATTTTAGGGTCAAATTCAGTTGCAAAAGCGCTCTACGTGCAGGCGTCTAATTCCAATATAACTGCTTAGTCAGACACGCGATCGTTGAGCATAGCCGGTAACCTGCGTCTTGCCAACTGTTGCAGGGGTTAGTCATGTTCGCAGAGCATGCTAGTCAAGATTGGGCTGATCGCTATTATCATGTCGACCATATCTTGGAGAAACCAGGTCCTCGTACAGATCCCACCTTCTCGGCTGGAGATGAAGTCAGTGTCATTAAACCTTTGTAAGATTTAGCTTTAACGCGTTATACTCAGGTGAAAGACTTCCTGCGTAACAAGTGCAAGATTCTTGTCATCGGAGCAGGCGGTCTTGGCTGTGAAATTTTGGCCAACCTGGCATTGACTGGTTTCAAAGACATCCATGTAATCGATATGGACACGATTGATATTAGTAACTTGAACCGACAGTTCTTGTTCAGGTAAGTAGTTAACATCGTCGGCGTGCGTTTGGATACTAGTTTGCGTTCATCAGGCCTAAAGACGTTGGAAAGCCAAAGGCTATTGTTGCTGCAGAGTTTATAATGAACAGAGTTCCTGGTGTGAAAGTCACTCCGTAAGCACTTAGCTCGGCTATGTGAGTCAAGCCACCATTAATTCGATGTGTGCAGATACTATGGCAAAATTCAGGACAAAGGTGACGATTATTACATGCAGTTCAACCTCGTTATATGTGGACTCGATTCGGTGGAAGCTCGTCGTTGGATAAACGCAACCCTGGTTAATTTGGTAGATCCTGAAAACCCGGAAAGTCTAAAGCCTTTGATTGACGGCGGAACGGAAGGTTACTCGTGTGCTTCCTCCCTCTCAAGCTAGCTAAGCCCGTTGCATCAGGTTTCAAGGGCCAAGCTCGCGTCATCCTTCCAACCTTCACTTCTTGTTACGAATGTTCACTCGACATGCTGAACAAACCAACTGCTTTCCCTATCTGTACTATCGCGAATACACCGCGGCTCCCTGAACATTGCATAGAATGGGCGTCGGTGCTTGAATGGCCACGAGTGCATGGTGGTGAGTGGATGTTTAACCTATAGCCCATTTAGACATCGTTATTGACATGATATCGAATTCTTGGTAGATAAGAAGATGGATACAGACGACCCCGAGCACATTACATGGCTTTATAATCAAGCAGCCGCTCGTGCCAAGGAATTCAGAATCGAAGGCGTTACTTGGTCTTTGACTCAGGGAGTCGTCAAGAATATCATACCGGCTATCGCCTCAACGAATGCCATAATCGCAGGTGTGCATATAAATTTTTTGTTCGCCCGATCTCTTGACAATCAACTGCCCTAGCCTCATGTTGTAATGAAGCATTCAAGATTGCCACTAGCTCTGCTGCATATCTCAACAACTACTTTATGCTGATTGGTACCGATGGCGTGTATTCGTACACATTTGAGCACGAGAAACGCGATGATTGCCCCGTTTGCGGAGGCGAAGCCCTTGACCTTTCCATATCATCTGAACTAACAGTTGAGCAACTAATAGAACTTCTGGTGGAAAAACAAGACATGTGGGTCTCGTTTCGGCTTTGATAACCAATACACATGTCTAACAATTTAACCCCTTGCCAGCCAAATCAAGAAACCCTCGTTGTCCACACCGACTGCCCAGATATACTTCCAGGCGCCCCCTCAATTGGAGGAGGCCACTCGACCGAACCTATCTAAGAAAGTATCTGAGTTGGTCCCGCCTGAGGGCGAGGTCCTTGTCACATCTACATCTCTGCCTTTTAGCTTGTCACTGCGTATTTCATATACATAACTTCTTGGCCCTCTTGTTATCGTCGATCTAATAGAACCAAACATTGCAGCATCGTTTATTACTGGAACATGAGGCATGAGCTTGCGTCGCAAACAGCAATGTAGTATCGATATGTGCATGGTACGTTAGTGTCTCTACAATGTTCGTAAGTACAATGAAGTCGAAGTCCGTTCGTCATGTCCATGTGAACATGCATATCTGAAAATGAAAGTATCATGGTCTATCAGAGGCCTCCGCTGAGTAACCCGCTGAGGTCAAGGCCTGCACTCTTCGCAAGCGACTAAGGGAACAGGGGTTTAGAGCTTACCGGCCACTTTAACACATAAGTTGAATTGCGTACCTCAAGCGTAGATTCATCCAGGGGGCACTCAAAACTGAAGGAGTTGGATACAACAGGCGAAATGGGAATCACTGCAATACGAAGACCAAGCTAGTGAAGATGAAAATCAGGATGAAAAGCCCAACTAAATGGGCTGCATTGGACTAACCGTGATTTTATAATTAACATTGATGTTGCTTTTCCGGCCAGTACCAATACCGCATTTAGAGGCGATGTCAACAAGAATGCGATTATTGGGATCCAAGGACCTCTGGTAATCGATAGCAAAGGGAAACGTGAAGTTCTTTTGAGAATGAGATTCAAAGACAATGTTGTTCTGGCTTCCACCCCCGATAGGCGTATTATTTAACGGGTAGAATATCTAAGAGGAAGATTAACCAAACAGCGATTAAGGAACAAAGAAACCTACCTCGGCTTTGAGTTGCCGGAAATTCACATCGAAATAGTTGGGGTTTATGACACTGAGGGAGAATAAGTCAACGGATTAGACAATCAGCGAAATACGGACGAAATATTGACGCCGAGATTGATTTTCAAGCTACTTCCGTCGGGGGCCAGTTGAATCTACATTGACCGATTAACATATTTAATAGTGCAGGTCACCGATGCTTACTGGACTCCCCGTCGATACAAGACCGACATCGTTTATGCTAATGTTGGGTGGACGTATCCACTGAGAAAAGCATATTCTAGTCAGAGTGATCGTAGGATTGCAGCAGGATGGGAGCTTACAAGTGCCAATGACAGTACAATGGCGAGGAACAAGAATACAGCAGTCATCAACGTGCAGCAGCAAAACCTTAATGCAGTTCTCCCGCCGCCACCCTTCGCCCAAAGGTTACCTTGAAATTCAGTTCGGTACTTCCTCAGCGCACTAGCAGTCCTGAGGTTTCGTGAGTTGAAATCCATCGGCACTAGGCAGTACTACGTACTTTTCTCCTCTGGGCCTCGAGGCAAAGCCTCCAGCATCAAATCCGTTTCTCTCTTTCGAAGGAATGGGAGGTGTGCTAAACTCCTCGTCGCGAGCCATTGGGTCTGCGTACGTCTTTTGGGAAGTATGCCGCTGCACAGGCATATTATATCCTTGGGCGTTTGAAGGTGGCTCATCACGGTAACCTCCGTAATTGTCATAGGAAGAAGCTCCAGGACCAGCTTCGTATTGGTGGTGCCGTTGGTTAGTATATGGGTTATAGTCTGTATCATAGTCGCCGAATTGAGGGTTAGTCTGGTACCTGCCAGCGTACTGATCGGAATATGGGTCCCGGTAAGCCATTAATATGTGAGTTAAAGAAACGAGAATACAGTTCGAGGAGAAAGAATACAAGGGGAACGATGTGCTTGATGTGGGCGGACAACGAGCGCAGCTGAGGCCCAGGGAACCCTGACCTCAGTTATGTACAGCCACAAAAAGCCGCTGGCGCGGTCATTTATAATTTGTTGTGGTGTGCCTACAGGCAACATTACAGACACTGCCTTTGGTGAGATAACGCAGTTGGGTTCGACACGAAGCTATTACTAAGTATACACTTTATCCAGAGTCTCCATGAGTCCTATTGGCAAGCATGAATGGCATTCTTTGTCCTCCGCCTTCCACAGCCGTTGGCACGCGCGAAGTTTCATGCGTAGGTATAAACCGCTGAGGACCAGTCGAGGGTGGGATTTGCGGAGTGAACCGGCTATTCTGAGGGACGTCAGACGGGTTTAATTGTCTAATATGGTTTTGGCGGGAAGACGAGGCTGATGGCTGAATAATTAAGCTTGCATTTTGACGTAGTCCTCGTGGTGTGGGTGGCGGACCCATGGGGTTGAACCTCGATGATGGGCCAGGGTGACGAGCATGATTCTGAGTTCGGGAGCTGACAGGGGGTCTTGGTGTACCTTGGGTATTTGCTTGAACTGGTCTGAACCTGGAGTGCTGCGCAGATGGGTGTTTTGGAAGGTTCTGAGTTTCCGTATCTTGATTATTGTATGTAATTGGATTCGGAATATGGTCACGTTCAAAAACTTGAAGAGCATCAGGTTGATGGTGTGTGTGGACTTGAGAACTGGAGGGTGGCTCATAAGCATATTGCCTGGCCAGAGCGTAAGACTAGGGTGCATATATGCGAGATATGAGTCTAAAGATGTTCAGTAACGTACTTCGCGAAAGAGTTGGTACCAGGTCTACGGTGTCGAATGACCTGAGGGGAACGGCGAAACTTATGTGTGGATTCCTCAACCTCAACATAACGATTAGAACTAAAAATAGGTGCTTGTTGTCGCGGGGGCAGTGTCAAGCGATCTGGTGCAAGGGGGGCTGAGATGGGACTAGAAGCCGACTTTTGATTCCTGGAGTCCTCCGATTCTATCCAAAGGCCTACATGTGAGTTAATATGATAGGGTACGCACTGCATGGAATCAGTCATTCGACGCTTCTTATTGGCATTCGGGGATTCAGATGGCTTGTAGTCGGACACAGAAATGGAGGTATTCCCTTCATCGGACCTAAATTGAGTACTATGGTGCGCCAAGGCTTGATTCTCCCTGATACGTCGACTTTGTCAGAGAGTTGTAATACAACCGCGGAAAGCGAGCACCTTTGCAGTTCCATCACTTCGCGCCTGAGCTGATCTACAATCCCTCGGTATTGCAGAACTTTCGACTTTAGATGGCGGATCTGAGCCGCCATGGTATCTTGTTGGAACTGGATGAGGCGATGAGCCATTCGACGAGGCTATGCAGTGCTTGTAAACACCTTAGCTGCGAAAGCAATTGCTTCCAATGAGCCTGGTATCGAACGAAACCAATCTGACATCGGGGCTTCCATCTATCACGATATATGAGCCTGGCTGTGGAACATTGTAATTCCCGACAACCAACATCAGCCTGGAGTGGAATTAGCTGTATTTTCGGTGATCCACACTGAGGGCAGCTCTGGTCGGAGGCTTTAAAGTCATTAATTAGTATGCAAGGGGAAAATGGAAGGCGTCGCCTGAGAAGCCGTACAGAGGTGATTGTTGCAAATGACATGGCCACATTCGGTGAGCCAGAAGGGAACTGTGGGTCCACCGCGAGAAATGAATGGAAGGTAACACTTGGAACAAGCGACGAACTCCCAGAAATCGGATTCTGGGACTTGGTGAGTGTTTGGAAGTTCCATCATGCCAGCATCAGGGGGTGAACGTGTTAGTACAATGATAGATTGGGCGCTAATATTCTAATGCTTGATTGTCTGTTGCTGTAAGCGCCTGTCAGGAACTTGGGAAAACCAGTGTCTGAAGAGCCCATTATAAGCAGATTCATAGTCAACCGTACCGTGTAGCCCCCTTTCGACCCCTTTTCCTACCTTAATCATGGAGGCTCGCCGTAAGAGGCTCGTCGAGCAGCAGCCTCAGTGGGGAGACGATCTTTCTCGGGCTATAAATCAAGCAGCTGAATCTTCTCACGCTGGCACTTTCAGCTGTTCTTATGCGTGTATTGAAGACAGTCGAAAGGTTGTAAAGGATCCCCCGTCAACCAAGTCCTATATGGACTTCAAGACTTGCAAAGGCTGGAATATTAAAACTATACTTAGCAAAAGCAAAAACTTCATTCTTGTGCCTCGCATATCCTGCAGCTCATCGAATTTGAGTAGTCGTATCAGGCGGTTTGAGGAGGATGGTAAACCACTAATTATCGAAGGCTGTCACAAGCATGAAAGGTGGCCTAGCGATTTGTTCAACGTGGGGTGGCTTCTTAAGCATGGAGGCCAAGGTGTGCACACCCTTGTCTATCATGGATTAAAACTCGACGCTCACCGCTTCTCAGATATTACCGCACGGAATGTACATACCCGAAGGGATCAAACTATTCCTCTGTCGGAATTTTTCCAGAAGTCGAGGGGAGCGTCGCCTCATACTACGCCTGACGGTGCGTATTTTGATAGGTGCAAAGAATACTGTGCTCAATTGCGGATATATAGAAACGGAGCGGTTATACGGAAAGGACGCCGAATGTCCTATTGAATGGAATAACTGGCTTCAACAGAGCGGTGTTATACCCAACAGAATACTTCCTCAAAGCAATGAAAATCTACTTACGAACTTGCCCCCAAAAGTAAGATTATATTGATTACTAAATGACGACAGCAAGGCCGATTTTCTCGAATCACAGGCATCCGTAGAAACGCTCATGTGCTATATAGGCATCGGTGATACTTATACTCCTTGCCACAAAGATGCCTGCGCATCTACGGGTCAGAACTTGATGTGCTATACCGAGAAGGGAGGCTCTTCATATTGGTTCATGACGGACAGTGCCTCCACACCGGATGTCGACGAGTATTTCCGCAATCTAGGTCAGGAACTCGACCACGAGACGCAAGCTCTTGCTGTGGAAGAGCTTGCAAAGGCACCTTTCAAGATATATGTCGCAGAGCAGAAGCTAGGAGACTTGGTTCTTGTTCCACCTCGCAGCTGCCATCAGGTAATCAACTCAGGCGGAATTACTATCAAGACATCTTGGTCAAGAATGACGCTTCGAGGACTTATCACTGCGTACTACCACGAACTGCCATTATACAGGCGGTAAGATTTGCTTTGGTCGACTGCAGTTCGAAGTTAATGATGGCAACAGCGTTTGTCGTCCCGAGACGTACAAGGTTAAAAGTATAATCCACCATACGCTTCTCCAGCAAGCTATCGAGCTCAATGAGATCAATCAAGAAAACGACAGCCCCCAAATGTCACCCAGCGTCGTCATTCCTTCTTCGTCGAGGGGTCGTGGGGATCAAATAGCGCAAGATTTAGCAACTTTGGTTAGGGTGTTCTCGGTTGTTCTCAGTGAAGAGGACTGTGGTGATTCCACAAAGACTCCCCACCCACTATGCCCTCCCTCAGCGCAACCGTCGTCCTTGGACCCCCAGAGATACGAATTACCTCAAGGTCGTCTCATTTGCGATTTTTGTGGCGCTGATATCTATCAAACGTATTTTCAATGCAAGAAGTGCACCCCCGACCCGTTAGAGGGCTCGTCTACTACAGGCGAACTCGTCAGTGAGTTCGTTGTTTGTGCAGGGTGTTACGTGGAGGGTAGGAGTTGCTTGTGCCAAATGATGGAGCTGGGCCAATGCTTCTCCTTCGATGATCTGAAGAAAGTGTTATACGATGCCAAGGCCATTCTGACGGAATATACCTCCAAGATACAACCCTCTGCCCGCCCCCTGGAGTTGGAAGACCAG
The DNA here is from genome assembly GCA_014058305.1 of Pleurotus tuber-regium. NCBI lineage: Eukaryota > Fungi > Basidiomycota > Agaricomycetes > Agaricales > Pleurotaceae > Pleurotus > Pleurotus tuber-regium. The sequence continues at coordinate 1,635,631 of JACFYU010000026.1, read as the reverse complement.
TAAGCGAAAAATCCTTCCTGTGCTTTAACATGTCTAAGCGCTTTGTAGGCCCGACTATGGTCTTTCTCGAGCCGCTTATCGTCTTCAGCAATCCCGTAGCCAGCAGGTAATACCATCTACCCATTAAGATCATCTCTAATTCTGGCTTCTGCTGAAACAGAGATCGCGCGAAAGGAAATGCCATACCAGTCTTTCTCATGAAGCAAAGCCAAGTTCCGTCCTTTATTGCAAGAAGTGTCATTCTTCAAAATGCTATACTCATTTATTGAAGGATCGGCGACTACATTCTATTGTCGCTATCATCGAACATAGCCAAGATGACACTGGTCAGCGTTTTCACACCACTCACGGCGAATCGAAGAAGAAATACGAGTGCGCTGATTCGGATCTGAGACAAGCCGAGATATCAGGAAACCAGCCAATGCTTCGATACCAACTCGTCAAGCTGGCGCTTGCCCATGGTATCTGCCAGCCCTTGAATAACTCAGTAACCCCAGGATGGTATGACCACGTGCAGTTGGTAAGTATCTGGTTTTCCCTTCTTAAGTAATATACTTTCTCAAGGTCTCGCGCAACCCTGAGAACCTGGCGCCTTATAAAACGCCCATGGGAAATGCTGTTATTGCTTCGGAGCCATCATATTCTTCCCCCAAGGCCGACTCAATGCCAAATGACTATCTTGTTGCGTCTTGTCTAGGATATCAATCCGATTTATCGGACTTAACCCCTTCTCCCTCCCCACCTCCGTCTTGCGAGCCTGATGTTCCCAAGGATCGTGCACCGGAAGGTTCAAATCCCTTGAAGCGATGGTCACTCCTAGGCGTATTTCCCCCACCTCCCAAAAGAAGTAGGAGCGCTTTACCTGACAGAATCCCTTCGCCAAATGACAAGCGGCGCGGCAAGAGAGACTATCAACGGGAGACGAATTCTCCTTCGACCCAAGTGGCCTCAAGCCAAATGCGCATAGCCAAACGATCTGTTCGTACATTTATTCTTCCGAGAAAGCAAGGCTCTTCGGATGCCAGTGACAAACATGAACAGGCCCACCAAACAGCAGAGGTAGGTTTCAAGCAGCGTCCTCAGTGATATCTACGGCGATACCAATACCGTCACTTCGTTTTAGGGTTTTACTACCAGGTCTACTATTAACCGTCGTACAGCAAATTCGCCATCCTCCTCGGCTAATGAGAAGACGCTGCCAAGTTTCAAGAAGAAACCTAAGCAACGGAGGGTCGCATCACGGAACCATGAAATTGCACCAGCACAAAACTCGCTTGAGAACAGTCTGGAGAGGGCCATTAATCAATCCTCCAAATCCTCCACTTTGGAATCTGATAATCGGCTTTCCGTCTCAGATAACGAGTTAGATGTTCAAAGCAGCCCTCCGCCATTTTCCAAACAAGGGTCTAAATCTCAAGTTCCAATTATGCCTCCCTGTGAAGGTGCGCCGGTGGATGGTTCGCGCCTCTGACTCTTGAAATCATGCTTTCCTAGATAGCAGCGCTGCAACCGGAAATTCCCTCTCTAATCGTTCAGTGGGCCTTGACCCGCAACATGCAGCATTGCTGGGGCAATGCGTATCTACATTCATTCGTTCTTCACTTCACGTAGCGGAGCAGATGGTGACGGATACATTCCGCCAATTCATCCAAAATGTGGAACTGAATATGGTGAGCCATGTCCAAAATGTGGCTGACGGTGCTAAATGCTTGCACCAGAACACCCCTTCTACATCCGGCGCAGTGTCGAGCTCTGAAAGTCGTCCAAATTCCGGCCCTTCGGATTTCTCTCCCCCAAGTTTCGGATATCGTAAGTAGCGGTTACAAACGATAATCTCTTGAACCTAATCTCTTGTGCAGCAGAGGGGACTCCTGGTCTATCTAGACCTCAATATCCTGCTCCCCATCATTTACAGCACTACGAAACTCGTCCGGGAGTCTTCCGTCGGCCGACTGCATTTCCTTCTTGGCCCAGTCATAACCAGTACCATTCGGGGCCTGCGAGGAGTGAAACATGGCGGAACAACCTTTCAAGAGGCCACAAGGAAAAATGGACTCGGTCAAGGAGATCATATGATACCCCATCGTACACAGGAGTCATCGGCAATGGAAGGCGGAAGCAGCCCCATACCGACACTCGAATGTCAGGATGGGCTAGTACACCGCGACACGCCATGATGACCGAATACGCTAATGACACGGGGATCCAGTGTCTTTCCGACTCAGATGCTACACGCGTCGGCGAATACCCAGAAACTTCAAGTCGTGGCTTCTCAAATCGTCATTGGCGTAGTCAACCCAGCAACGCTCCGCTTCAGCAACGAATAGAGACTGACGACGGCTTCCGACGCTCAGCTCCGAGTCGAATGTATCAACGTGGTAGCCGTCGGGGTCGTCCTGGAAACAACAACTATCCGGACGCACATGGCACCCGTACTTCCTACCATGATCGTCGAAGGGGGAACTCACACATCGGAAGAAGTCACCAAAATGAGCCGCATCCACCGACGGAGGTCGACGAGTGCTCCACTAGTGTTCCCGGACCATCAACCCTCCCTTCCCCAAATCGCCAACCCCCGTGCGTCGATCCTCAAGATTGGGAGGCTAACTATGAGCAACCAGAGGATGATACAACTGAACAATCTGTACGGCCATCTTCAAATAACTATGCAGGTCACCACAGCGTTTATGGCGCATCTCCACAACCTCCATCTCCTGATGTACGCTTGGATCATGGGCTAGCGCGTCATACTGACGATGGTCTGTACATGCAGCCATTGCTTTGGTTCATCCACTCACTTCCAAATCCTAGATTCGATCACGCACAACCCATGGTGACAGTCGGCATAAATATGTTCTCGAATTCTTGTCCTTTGCAACTCGTGTTGACCATCTTGAATGATACCCGTAATGTATTTTGTTTTGAGTATCCATAGAATCGTCGTAGTACCATTCTGCAAGTCTAGGTACAAGTATTCAAACTGATTATCATCAAAACCGGATAAATTGCGGACCATCGTGAAAAAACCTAATGAAGGAATGATTAAGCTGACGTGAATACTGGGTATCAATATGGAAGAAGGGAATGACAACTATAGGGTGTGGACAATGAGTGCAGAGACAGCGATGAAAAGGAATGAATGTCGTAGGCATGAATAGGCATAAAGAGCTTGTGGATCAACCACAGCGACAAGTGAGAATCCTCAGCAAACTATTCTTAGGCTGCACGTCTTCTTGGCCATTGTAGTCGCCACCGTGCGACACACCAACATCTCCTGCTCTAGCTCGCACATTGCTGATCGCTGGAGGTGCGGCACCCACGCTGGACACCATAGGCGAAGCCCGACCATAAGGTTGTTGTTGCACACCCGACCCATATTGATCGTCAGCTACGTCTCGCCCATAGTCATATGAAGCGTTTGCATAAGGATGTTGAGCGCTCATTCGATGCTGAGTGCCGACAGGAATACCAACTTGCGCAGCAGCTAAATGGGGGGTAAGTTGTCCCGGTGAATTGCCGGCACCAGGCGTCAGTGCAGCAGGAATCTTACGCTGTTTGGAGCCGTGACGAACGAGAGCGGGAGATGGGGGTACAACGTTGCCAGCCTGAGATGCACGCCGTCGTTCGGAGTCTCGAGGGTCCCTTCGACGATCTCTTCCATCAGTGGCAAGGCCAGCGTTCTGTATTTGCGAAAGAATTTGGCTTTGACCCTGGTATTGACAGTCAATTCTTAGTACGGCAACAGGCACTCAGCTTAAAACTGACCAGAGAAGCTTCCCAACCTTTGCCGCCTGCAGAAGGTCAATATGAGATGGGCATCGTTGAGTAGCAACAGGTAGCTACCATTGAGCAAGTTCCAATCGAATACGCCATCATCAACATCGTTGTTATTCTTCATAACCTTGGCAAATAGTTCGCGCAAGAAATCGTAGTCGGGAGTTTCTTCAAAGCCAAGCTTTCTAACATAGTTGAGATAGATACTAAACTCCTCTAATGTTTCTATGAGATCTCGGGGGAAAGTAGTGATGTATCATGGACGCACCCGGAAAGCCTTCACAGAGCTCCTTGATAGGCGTGGTTTGCTTCTTTTCACCGATCTTCTCGTACTTTTGCTTATTTGTTGCAGCCTTGAGCCCCTGCCATGGCAGACTACCACGTAGGAAGTACATGAAAACATGGCCAAGAGCTTCTAGATCATCTCTACGAGATTGTTCTGGGAAAACATGCGGAGCAGGCAATGAGCCAAGTATGCTAACGAGTTAAAAGCATGAAGGCGTACCTCGGCCCAGATGTGTGTTGATGCTCATGTATCGCGCCGTCCCGCTCAAGCTTTTCCGTTCCCGGTAGGGTATGTGCTGCTTGGTCTTGGGATCACGATATTGTTTGGCCATACCGAAATCTACCACATGAATGACTGTACTGGAATATTAGGCAGCATATATTACGAAGGCGATAGAGACTGACTGTTAGCACCCTTGGTACCCGGTCTACCTATCAAGAAATTATCCGGTTTAATATCTCGGTAAATAAGGTTCTTCTCGTGAATAGTTTGCACTCGGGTAATCTACACGCTGAGTAGGCGTGACGATAGGAAGAAGGACCGACTCTCACCATTTGACGAGCAGCCATACAGACTGTCTTGATAGAGAACTTGCGTCCACACATGTCGAACAAGTCCTCCAGGCTAGGACCTAGCAGGTCGATGACTAGAATATTGTGGAGGCCTTCTTGGCCGAAATGATAGATCTGAGGAATTCCAGCTATTGACAATGACGATTCTTGATTCAATCAATTCGTGAAAGGTTGTCCTGAGCTTACTGCAACCAGCTAGGATACGATACGACCGACATTCATCACGGAGCTGAGGCGCTTCGGCCTTGCGGGGTTCCTACAACTCGCGGTCACTTTGTAAGCGTCTATGGTAAAGTGGTCAAGCAAGTGACCCACAAACTTGATGGCGACGGTCTGAGAATTAAGCAGGTTGGTCCCTGAAGCGTACAATCAGCTTGGATAGTTCAAATGGGACCGATGGGCATCCGTACCTTCGAATATGACACCAAAGGAGCCCTCGCCAATTTTTTTGCCTACGCGGTAATGAATCCCAACGATATTGGCTGTCGACGAGGATGAGTGGGAGGCCATGGTGAGGTAGGGTATATAGGTTATGAACCGGAAATGAGAAAGGGATGAAGGCCAAGGAGGCCTTCTAGCTGTATTGAGGAACGTCCCAAAACAGAAGAGACCCTGTTCGGTTACGCCCGGTCTATGTACCCAATATGGGGCCATGAGAGATTTTGACTGCGCTCACATAAATATATAAATCATAATTCTACAATTACTGCACCCAGTTATAGATTATTTTCATAACTCGGCCGAATAGATCAGCAGCAGGAGCATGTAGCTTGGGCCACCATATACCCAACCCAACAGCCAGAGAGACGAGAGCAAACAGCAGCGTGTACTTCTGCATCTTCTGTTTTCGCAATGTCTTGAACCAAGCATCAGCACCAACAGCCTTATAATCTCCCCAACGAGGCGTCCGCAACATCCACCAGAAAAGCGACACAGGTCCAGGGAAAGTAGCTACTATCCTTGACTGCTTCTCGGAGCGACTCCTGTGGTAATACGAGTGGCATTCGGTCCAGACAGAATTTGAGAGTCGTCCCTGCAACCAGCTATCATACGCATCCGTAGCCTCGTCAGTCACCTCAAAAGACTTGGCCTTGCCCTCCAAGACTGGCTTGAGCAGTTGGACTGCGAGGTTAATCTACCGGGGACGGGGACAGTTGAGGAGATACGGTATTGCCGTGTATATATGATACGTACCTGAGCTTCCTCGGTAAAAATCACAGATGCGTGCCCAGTAGCCGTGTTCGGGCCTGCATCAACCATCAGCAACACATTTACCCTGATCAAAGCGGTTTTACGACAGACCTAGCAGGGTAAAGGCATTTGGAAACCCAGGAATGCAAGTACCAAGATACGCTGTGGGGCCACCTCGTTCATCGTAGTACTCTTGGAGCGACCTACCGTTGCTTCCGATAACCTGCATGGTCCCAGGTTCCTAAAAATCACAGCTTAAACACGCCCTTCCCTGGAGTAGGCGTTACTCACAATGATATACCCGGTCCCAAAGATGATGACGTCCAATGGGATAATTTCGCCGGTCTTCATCTTGATACCCTCCTCGACAATAGAATCAATACCTTCCCATCGCAGGGTAACGTTAGGCCGATGGAGAGCTTCGAGATAACCAGGGTTGACGATGATGCGTTTACAACCAGGAGCTAAGGCAATAAATGAGTATCTGTCCTTGGTTTGATGACCAAGGTACTGACGATATGAGGGTATAAGTTTCTCCAGCCCTTCTTTCGGTGCTTTGTGTTTGAGATATTTTGTTAGACGCTGCGAAAGAAGGTCAGGGTATGAGACACCCGAGAAGGATCCTCGTAGCGTACAGCTCGAGTCTGCTTGATTAACCACTTGTTATCCTTGCGAAAGATCATGAATGAAAAGTCGGACTACAAGAGTAGTGTGAGTGATACGGTATGAGAACGCAACATTTGTGCGTACTCGTGCCATGATGATGCTTCTATAGAACCGCATGAGGAATGGCAAATGTGCGAATAAGGCCTTGACCCAAGCTGGATATTTGTAGTTTCCCTGTACTCAGATATGAGGTTTAGGCTTGGACGAGGTCAACAAGAACTTACCTGAGGAACATACCATTGAGGCGTCCTACAGAAATTGACCACTTCTGTGGTGGGATCTTCCGAGATTTTGGGTACGAATTGAGCTCTACGCGACAATAAGCATACGAGTTGCAAACAAGGTACACAATATAAAACGTACGCAGAGCACCCATTACCAATTACTCCCACTCTTTTACCCTTGAGTTCGTAGTCATGGTTCCACCTCGCGGAGTGCCACACGTTACCCTTGAATCTCTCTCTCCCTTCCACATCCTTAGGATACATTGGGCTCATAAACCCACCGATCGCAAAGACGATGGCCTCCGCCTCTGTCTCGATCTCCTCGCCACTAACACAGTCCTGCAGGAGAATTTTATATAATTGTGCATCGTTGTCCCAAACGGCAGACTTGTAGGCAATGTTGAACTTGGTGTGAGCTTCGAGGCCATGTTTACGGTACAATGCCTCCCAGTAGGCCTGCAGCTCGGGCTGGCCAACAAAGTAACTTGACCAATTCGGGTTGAGCTCTGTGGAGAGACTGTACCAGTGGCCGGGGACGTCCGAGCCACAGCCCTAGAGGATAGCGCAGATTGAAATTAGAGTTTTGCGATGATTAACGAGAGTGCACCATACCGGGTACGTATTATCCTGAAGCGCGCACAAAGTTTATCAGCCTCCGTTTTGATAACCTTCCTTATGCTTACTCTCCAAGTACCCCCAACAGTATTCGCCTTCTCATATATCTGTTTCAATAACCCAGTCAGCAACCCAGGTACTTCTACAACTCTCAATGCTCACCGTAAAATTCCTGAAATGAAGTTGTTGCTTCAACGCAATACCCGTAGAAATCCCTGCAAGCCTGTAACCTAGCGATTAGTACTAGACAGCACTACAAAACGATGAAGAAATTACCCGGCACCAATGATAGCAACCCGAGGCTCCTGCTTGCGATCCCCGGTCGACATTCTAGCAAAAGACGAAGTCGTGAACAGCGAACTTGATACGCGTCAGTGATTGTGACCCTGCCTAGATATCAATTCCTTGCGCGCCGAGGTCACCGCAACGTCTATACGGTCGCATCATGTTATAACTGAGAGCAGTGGCGCCCATGGATGCGCCGTCGGAAGCAGTTGATAGCCCGTATACCGGATGGTCACTCACGCAGAAAAAAACACATGCACATCAGCTGATGGGGATGCAATATAATCATTGGTACAAAATGCAGGAAGTCACAAAACTAGGGTACTACATGAAATAAGTAGCGAAAACCAATTGCACATTATCAAGCAAGGCATGAAAAGTGGGGGTTATTATGGGGTAAAGCTGCTGGGCCCAGTGGTGATACAGTGAATTCCATCATAATAGATATATTTTCAAGCTCAGCGGAACTCGAAGCTGGATGAGGTTCGCTCGGGGACGTGGCATAGAGATAATTGTTGATATCTAAGAGAGAATATTGCTGAGAGGCGGGAAGGCATTTGTATCGTAATGATGCAACTCACGGTTCTGAATTTTGGTGAAAGTAGAACCCACTCATGGTAGCTATTGGCGCCTCTCGGCTGGCCGATGGAGACCGGCCATTTCGTTGAGCACTAGAATCCCTACGCATTCTCCGTGGACTCTCGTGCTTGCCTATGCTGCTACACGGAGGTAAGATCATACCCCCGTCTTCAGGCGTTGATGCCAATTGATGTGGTGAAAGCGACGAAGACGATGCTGCAGGGGGGTTGAAATCGACGCAGACGTAGTAGAAACCTAAAAAGTACAAGAAAGGTTGAGAATGCTGTGTGTATGCTGTACATATAGGCTTGCAAGGAAGCTGAGTCTCAATAGTGGGAAACCATCATCTTACCTGCAAAGCTTGCACCATTGATGTCTTGTACTCGATGGTCGGGCACTAGAAACCTCTCCTTCCAGCGCATGAACACAGCACCACGATCACGATTGCTCATGGTGAGATATGGCTTGCGAAGTTCGTTCTTAACATGTCGAAACGCGGGGAAGCGTGACCAATGCACCATATCTTCGTTTTCGTTGGCACCCCAATTTCGTGTCAGAAACCCATACCGACTACCAATAATTTCGGCGTCGAAATAAGTGGTGAGTTCAGGCCAGTCATCAGTAAGCCCCCTAATACGCAGATAACCACACAGGAACGAAGAAGCAAAGTCCACATCCTGACCGACAATTATGAGGGAAAACGTGTGTTAGATGCCTTGGCGCACGTACCACAATCGTCACGTTAACATCATAACTATTTCTACCGCTCTTTTGGGTACCTTGAAAGGTGGCCCCAGGATAAAGACAACGGTGGGTTTGTGACCTTACACGCAAACGCGTAATGTCTGCGAAGGGGTCGGGAGTCGTCAAACGATGGTCCACCCGTCGATTACTATCCGACCGAGACACAGGTACCGAATGATCGGGAGATGAGACGGGATGCCTAGGAACAGCATCTAGTTCCGTTTGTATGAGCAAAGCCGGTGTATGCTTGTCCACAAAACGCTGTGGGACTGGGGATTCGACTTGCAATACTTGTGCATCCAAGTCCGGCAGCGGTGGCGCCATGATGGCGTCCGCCCCAGGCTGAAAAGCAGATAAATCCAGCCTGCGTCTTGTGCTTGGGTATGAGTCCGGGCCCGATTGCGATACCTGCCGAGCAAGAGGCATGTCATATTCAATACAGTGACCGTGACTCTCCGGCGGGACGCTCCTCGGAGGAGATGGATGCTCTCTACATCGTGCGCATACGGTTGCTGAATCGGGATGGGCAGGCGTGGCTGCAGGATCTACAATGACCTGGGAATGGCAGGTCGTACAGACTTTGACTTGGGCCTGTTGTACGTCCTGGATGGGGAGGTCGATAGACGGAGGAATTGAGTGTTCTGTGGTAGGCATTTGGCTGCGGGTGATACAGGAAGAATGGAGAAGGGTGATTGGCAGGGAGGCTTTGGAAGTAAGGGGATGAGACGAGCGGTTGTGGGGTTGGGTTTGGTTGGCCCTGCCACTCCTCTTGGTTCTCGCCACACGTGGTTACCTTAACCCCTGGTCTCGCTGTCACGGATTCCCATCTTATATACAACCCATCCTCACTCACCAAGGCGCCTACTGCTCAAGACACCCTTTGTACACCATTTCGACCAGCTATTCGATATCAATTCATACTTAGACACCCGCCCTGCCATTCTCTCCGCTTTGGCGTCTAACGAAGCGCTGTCAAAGCGCCAAAGCCCCTATCTGCACAGGCTCGCACAGCTATCAACAAACCTTTCCATCAACGCCGGGACTGATCAATAATAATATCCCCCCCGCTTTAGAACGATTCAAATTGTATTCATCCTATCCACCACCACCCGCAGATGCGCGGCCGTGAGTATTATGGAGCAAAGATCTGCCTGCAGCTTAAGGTTAATGGTGCTTGAGAAGCTCATATCGCAGGCTTCTCGGTCTTCTGATGCGATGGGTATTCCCAGCGTTATTCTTGAACTCGGGGCGCTATCCCCTCCGCCAGGTTTGGTACCTTCTATGAGTAAAGCAACAAACTATCCGGTATAACATGTGGCTTATGTACTTCTGGATATACTAAACCATACTACGCAGTATCAGAGACATCGTTGAACAGCAGCTAAGCGAAAGGGCTTTAGTTCACAAGTCAGACAAAGTATGATGTGTGAATGGAACTAAATTTGTCCTCAAAGAATGTTTCGTCGTCCTGCAGATACACACGAGACGCCCATATCCGCACTCACCCATGTTGATATCGCAGCCATCGTCCGAGATACCAAATCAAAGTGATCATACTAGTTCCCGACATGCGTCAGTCGCCGAGCCGATTGAATTAAGAGTAAGTATGATCTGGATTGCCTATCGCAGCCCAATGAAGGACTATATAGATCAAAGATAACCAACAGCGAGAATGTGTTGGTCATCCCGTTATCCCACATTCCATGCATAATTACGTATCTACTCGTCGTCTTCATCCTAGAGCTTTAATATATATATGTATATCACTACGCTGTGAGTCCATTGTCGAGTCCTGGCGTGCTAGCGTTGCGACTTCTCTTCTACATTTCTGTCGTGGTCAGTTTCTGTCGTAGCATTACTCTCTTGGTTCTCGGGCGCTTCCGGTGTTGTCTTCGCCTGTTCAGGTTGTTCATCCTCCATCCCCTCTGCAGAAATTTCCACTTCTCCCTTTTCCAAATCTCTGGCAGTTGCATCGTTGCTCTTCTGCGAATCAGCCGCCTTTTGTGCCTGACCTCCTATAACCACAGTACGTTTTAGGGTGTAGTGGCGGATAATTAACACTGTCGGTTTCCAAGTCAGAATTCCTATTTCAATTTATAACGAGCGCTCCGTGTCTCACCCATCACGAAGCCAGCGCCAACTATAGGCGTCATAGCAAGCCATATCTCGCTTATCGAACGCGAATAAGCGTGTATTATCTGATTGCGCAGTGCTGGATCCTATGAGCACGGAGTAAGGTCTAGTCAGCATATCCTTAAAAGATAAACGCACAGATATGTTCTTCAGGCGTCTGACGCTTTCACTGAGCGCAGCAGCAGACGTGTCTAGTTGAACGTTAGGAATCCGCGCAATCTTTTTCCTGAGCGTCTACAGAGAGGCGCCACTGATATTAGACAGTAAGGATGAAGACCACCTAACTTACCGAGCTGAAGATAGCCTGCCCGACGGAAATGCCTACAGTACCGCCCAGAGTCCTATGAAGGTTTAAATTGTTGACAGCCAGAGTGGCTAGATGAGTGATTTCTTTACCTGAGGAATCCGAATGTTGCAGTGCTAGTAGCCATGTCCTTGATTGGCATAGCAGCTTGGAGGCCAATTAATGGGGTCTAATATTGATATGGAATCGCTTAATACTCTGGGGGCAGTTAATAATCAACCCACCTGGAATAAGCACCCAATCCCAGTTGCAGCTATGAAAGGGTATAACACTTTCTCCGCGCTGTGACAGGAAAAGGGTCAATAATTGGTATACCACACAAGAAAAAAAGAAAACAAACGTATTAGATGTATTGTCGAGTTGGATCATAAGGCCATATCCAAGGGTAAAGATTGCCCAAGCAACCCACATCATATGCCGCCAATCACCAGTGCGAGAGACAATTACTCCGGACACAGCAGAAAGTAGTGCAGCTCCGCAAGAAAATGGAATCATCCTGTACAAATGCTGTAAATGGAGTAGTAAACACTGGGAGGTACAGAATTTCACGGACTTGACACCGGCGCCAGTAGCGGACGATCCAAGGATCTGGAAGTAGACGGGAAGATAGAAAGCCCCTGTGAAAAAAGCGTGAACCAAGAGTTTTGGACGCCAACAAAAGTGCACGAACCACAGAAGAAAGCTACGGCGTGTATGAACACGGATGTGAGGATAACACTAGTAGTGCGAGTCTTGGGGCGAATCAGGACAACCAAAAATCAATAATACATGAATATATGACATACCCTGAAAAGTCTAGGTGGAACGATCGGCGAGCGGGACGTATAGGCCTCATTGACAGCCGCCATGACAAGTAATACAGCTCCAACAGTGAGTAGTGTGATCGTCTCAGCAGAAGACCCTACGATACGGTCAACTTTGTCCAAGGGACTCTAAAAACTACTCACAACTTGTCTCACTGTTATTAAATCCTATGAGAAGGCAAACAACACCAGAAATCATCAAGGCGAGACCCATAAAATCAAATTCTTGGACGTGTTGCCTCATTGTACGTCCCTGGTGCGGATTAAGGTTGAGAAAGAAAAATAGGATAGCGACTGCAACCCCGCCAGTTGGTCTGTCCACAGATCAGCACACTCCTTACTTGTTGCAATGGAAAAATATAACCCTCACAAGTTGATCCAGAAACACCTGAAAGCCCAAACATGAGTCAGTCATGTAATCAAGTTAACCAAAAAGACAGTACATTACCATCTCCACGACACGTGATCCGTAAAGGCCTGAGTAGCGAGTGTGTCACCAAGTCAACTTCAAACGGGTGAAATATTCATTAACGCACTCCGCCTAACAGAGGGCCAACTACCGATGCTATACCCCAGGTCGCACCAATCAAACCTCCATATTTCCCTCGTCTGGGGACGGCTCAGTGTTAGGATACAAAAACTGTTAGCCAACTCACTGCTGCAGGGGCACGATATCACTGATGGTGATATTCACCTGGTGTGAAGGTTCATTCATGTCGAATGAAGGACATGAAACAAGAACTCACTAGTTGAATTATCCCGCCGCCCCCTATACCCTGAACCGCACGACAGACGATGAGCCATACCAGATTTTGAGCTGCGCCGCACAATGCAGAGCCAATCTATGCCATCGAGAGAAAGGTGAGATGGTCATCGTGAAACAGAAGGGAGAAGCCTTCACCAAGAATATGATAATGGAAGAGTATAGTATTGGCTTTCGTCCTATTCATCCAGTCCATGCGAAGGACTTTTAAGTGGGCTGTCGCTCGCTTACAGTTGCACATACCTATCAAATCGGAAAGTTTGCCGTAAAGCGGGCTAAGCGTTGCTGCAGCGAGGAGATATGAGCTGACAAATTAACAGTCAGACTATGCAGAATGTAGATTTTCGGGTAATACGCATTACCTTCCGACCCAACTGTAATTGCTACCTCCCCCTAATTCCGCCACGATGGTTGGTAATGCTGTAGCAACTATAGTCTACCGTAGAGTAAGTTGTCTGCTAGCCAATAAATTCATGGGATGGCACCTGGTCAATGGCTGCCAGAAAAACAGTTGCCATCAACCCCGAGAAAACCTGCACGACCATTGAGGTCGATAAGTCGGCTGTAATCTATTGTGCGACCAGCAATAACATACAAGCGTCAGATTATTCTTTGGAAGGACGTGTGTCTCCTCATTCTTCCAAGAAGCGCCAGTATTAGGTTTAGTCTCCTTGGGATCGTCGCGCTGAGGAGTGTGGCTGTTAGGGGTTGAAGGAGACATAGCAAGTCGTAACTCGTCAGTCGTGAGGGAAGAGCTGAAATAGGTGCAGCGACCTTAAAAGAGGGCGAGTCCGGAGCACGGTTACACGGCTGCTGACTGTCTCAAGTCCCAGCATGATGCATGAGTCGCCTCTTCACTTTTATGAGTTTTTTTCCAAGGTGGCGGCATCTATTCAGGAGCCGCGCCGCGGCATTCTGCATGCCGGATGTCGCCCCTTAAAATTACTTCAGTTCCGTGCCGAATAGGTGGAAGACTGCGCACGGCATGGCAATGGCACACGTACCGGCCGGGGCAGATCCATGCCATCATATGGCGCAGTATTTTCCTAATTACCTGCTTACGAACATGAACATAGCTAGGTATCTTTTGTCCGCAAGATGCGTCCAATCTGACAGGACCAGGTTCAATCGAATCACTAGTAATTCGGATCATAATGATCAGTGAAATCTGCAGTAAAGCTTGAGCTTGAAGCGTGAAACATTGTAGTATAGAGCTTCAGTACTTCAGTGGCCGTGCAACGTCGTGGAGCCTGACCATACATGAGCTCGAAGATTCGATAGAGGAAGGACAAGAACTTTGTAAAGAAAAAAGAAATAAATGACTTTGGCAACCCTGGCTGAGTTCGGTAACAGCCAGTGGGCCTGTGATACAAACAAACCTTATCGGTCAACGACTTTCCTGACTCTTTCTTACTTCTCACTTTTCCTTTCAGTTCACGATCCCTCTTGTAGAATTACTATAAATCATGTCCACTGAAAATACCATCCCTACATTCAAACTCGTTCTTGGTGCGTTCCCCCTACCGTTTCTTTTGGTTCGCCTTGATCTAACGCGTTTACCAACCACCTTTCATCGATGCCCTCATCCCGGCTTTGTTCTGACGTGCAAATCTTACAAACCATCCAAATGTGCATCCACCTTTCGCGATGGGATGCGATCTTGAATAGTGGGCGATGGTGGAACCGGCAAGACGACCTTCGTCAAGGTGAGGGCGCGTTTCTGCATGTCAAAGAGATCGTAACTTGATCTCGCGTAATATCCAGCGCCACTTGACTGGTGAATTTGAAAAGAAGTATATTGGTATGTATCCAGCGTTATTTGTTTAAAGCCTCGTCCATCATATCTATACCCATTCCTTGTACGCTCGTGTGCCCGATGTTGACGAGCCTTCTCTGTTGAACAGCTACGCTTGGTGTCGAGGTCCACCCTCTATCATTCTCCACCAACTTTGGCACCATCTGCTTCAACGTTTGGGATACTGCTGGCCAAGAGAAATTCGGTGGGCTGCGGGATGGTTACTACATCCAAGGCCAATGCGGCATCATCATGTTTGATGTCACATCCCGAATCACATATAAGAACGTGCCGAACTGGCACCGTGACTTGGAGCGCGTTTGCGAGAACATCCCCATCGTTCTGTGTGGTAACAAGGTTGATGTGAAGGTGCGGCTCCGATTTAGATGACTTGATTTGATCTTGCATTGACATGGAAATGACTCATTTTATCGGTATGCAGGAGCGAAAAGTCAAGACAGGCGCTGTCACTTTCCACCGAAAGAAGAACTTGCAGTACTTCGAAATTTCAGCCAAATCCAACTACAACTTTGAAAAGCCATTCCTTTGGCTCGCACGAAAACTCGTAGGGTAAGCGCAAACTAGTTTGCATCACCATTCCTTCAAGCTAACACCCTTTAAAGCAATCCTACTCTTGAATTTGTTGCGGCGCCTGCGCTTGCTCCTGCTGAAGTTGCTGTCGATGCCGCATTGATGGCCCAATACAACGAAGAGCTGAAACAAGTGATTATAGCTTCCTATACTTTTTGAATATTGCTAGGATACTAACCTACGTATCTATAGGCCGAGGCTGTTCCCCTTCCCGAAGAAGATGATGACCTGTAATCGATTGCCATAATCATACATATTTGCTTATTCCATTCTGCCACATATCCCTTAACGAGTTTTGTTTCAATATAGTCATCATTACGAATCATTCTTACCGGAGCCATCTGACTGTGCCTTTATCCCACTATGTATGATTCCCGGTTTGTAACGACGCAACGATAGAGCTCCACAAAAATCGGCTGATATACGAGTACAGACGGCAGTACAAGCCAAGGTAATGAGTAGCGATACACGATATGCGAGGTGTAAGAGTACAATGAATCCTATGTCAGAGTCCAAGATGTGAATGTATGACAATAGCTAAACAATCAGTCTTTCTGATACCGGAAAGCCATCTTCAGTGCAAACTGCTGAAATTCAGTCAGTTGAACAGACCCTGGACTCTTAAACAGCGCTGTTCTATAATGCTCCGCCCAGCTACATAATTCGGTGAAATCCTTATCGGTTGTGATTTGCATTGCCATGAAAGCAGGGATGAGTTGTGCTAGTCCTGACGATCTTAAGAAGCCTTCTAGCTTTGATGAGAAAGACGGGAGGATTAGAGGTTCAAATTTGCAGCAATTGCAAGGCATGCAGAACACCGCTTTTTCCAACTGAGATACAGAATATCCACCCATAAACTGAGCTAGATAAACTGCTAATGGGACCATATGAACTCACAGCTGTCAAGCCACAAGCAGGCGACTCAGAGAGGGAACCTTGAGAAGACGGCGGTTTCTGACTTTGGGGCTAGTAATGGTAAAGTGCAGAAACAGAGTCAGTGATGCTTCACTGTGATAAAACTAAAATATAGCAACTAACTGCCAGGGACAAAGGTGTAAGAGGGCTGCTCGGTGTTGTATCCATCCGAATATCACCATCCATCCGCCTCGCTATCTGGATAGATTGGAACTTGGAGCACCAGCGTTCAGGTAAAGAGTCAAAGAATTCCCGCCTGTCAGCGTCTGATTGTTGTAAAATGAACGTTAGGTGATAGTCGTCGATGACACCAATCTTCATCAACACAGTCACTGCAGAATCGAGATCGTGGAAAATCCTCGATATCTGGTTGATATACGAGGCATCGGTTGGCGCAAGATACCCGCATCTAAGACAGGGAATCTTTCTCTGTCTGATGGGGGGAGAATAAGGAAAGTTTCCGGAAAGTATGCCGTTATCTAACACTTTTTCAGTGTCAATGTTAGTTGCATGCTGGGACTGCACTAGCTGTTAGCGGAAGATCACTTAGTGAACCTACTGATACGTACTTCAGGCCCTGTAGTAGCCAAAGCGGCGAAGTCTTGAGGACAATCTTCGACTGGGATGGACTGCTGCTGATGTGAAGCCTGGGTGTATAGCAGCGTTGATTAGCACTGGTACAATTCATCACTTCATTTCCTTGCTCACATTGTTGGACTGCTGAGAATGCACGAGAAAACGAGGCGGCAGCCGCTTGCCTATGTAACGGTAAGTGGTTTTGGGTCCCTGAAGAGGAGGTACATTCATTGTTGCTTCTGATCTCGTGGAGAAGCTAGTCATTCCGACACGCCAATTACTTACTGCGCTCAGGGATTCCGTTAATACAGTACCTTCGTTCTGTTGATCGTGATTTGCCTTCGTAAACGTTCCATACGTGAAGTATTTCATTACTATCGCTTTGATCGGCCAGTCGTCTTCGTATTGATTCAGCCCTGGAAATTTACGTTGAACCTTCTCAATCATTGATGAGAAGAAGGCTCAGTGTAAACTATTGGTATCTCCTTACTCTATTCACGAACTGACGCCATTTCTTCTGATTCTGCATCTCTAAGCTTAGATGAGCACTCAGGGAGCGCTTCGCATTCTTTGTACAAAATTTCTAAGACATGACTTAGCGGTAAGAGTTATATGGAATCATATGGATGCATACCCGGAATTTGAAGAATTGCTCAGTGCTGTACCCTGTCATCTTGGTTCTGAGAACGTCATACGAGCGTCCCCTATGTCTGATATAGGCGGGAAGCCATTCCTGCCAGTCTACTGGGTAAGAAATTAACGTCGTCGATTGCATTGATATCTTTGAGATTGTAGAGCTCGACGGAAAACAAGATTCCAAATCAATGATTATTGATCATTGATCAAAATAATACAGAGCAGCACGTGACGAGTACTAAGCGCCACTTTGAGTTTCTAAGTCTTTAAAATCAGTGCATTCTGCATTTACATTGTACAATGTCTAGCCGTAGCACAGCGACCTCAGGAAAACATGCGAATAATAATAACTCAATAGCTCCTTCTCCATATGAGCTCGTACGTCTTCCATGCTGTACTGGTTGCCTCTATTAACATCTTCTCAGCGTCACCTCATTTTGGAATACCTCAGCCATAAATGCTATTCAAAAACTGCTCATGCTTTCGCCAGAGATACTGCAGTAAAGCATCTTGATGCTGATGGAGACGAGATCGCGGAATCTTCCAGCCCCCAGAAGTCAAATGGCACAAGGGATGTTGGTACCTCAGAACAAGCACTCAGTTCTGTAGAACTACGCGAAGGTAATATCACATCTTGCTCCCACATTGGGTTGACGCTTACCTCTTAGTTTATAGAAGTCCGAACCCATATTCTATCAGGACGTGTAGACGATGCAATGGCTCTTATTGAACAACATTTTCCCTCTGTACTTGACACTAGCAATAGTGGGGATCCTTCGCTCTACCGGGCAAAAACCGTATCCGGGAAAATTGAATATGTTAGCCCTACTACCGTTAACCCAGCTCATATATCTTTAAACCTACGCATCCTTGCCTTTATTGAAGCTTGTCGCACTGTCCCACTTGTTTACCCACCAACGACCACACCTTCATACGAAGAGGGCCCCTCGACTCCAACGGATGCCCACGAGTATCTCTTCACGCCCACGGATCCCACTGACTTGCCTCATCAGGAAGCCTTGCTCATACGTGCCCAGAAACTGTATGCATACGCCAATACTCTCCCTAATCCTGACGACCGCGCCACATACATGAAAGAGCTTGCCTATGTCGGCGCACTCCTCGCATACAAAGTGCCAGAAAAAAGCCCGATGAGCAAATATCTAAGCCAAGAACGCAGAGAAGCTGTCGCTGACCAAGTTAACAACGCTATCCTTCGTAAGCGTTCCACTTAGTCGAGTAAAATGCTTATTTCATTCAGGCATGCGGTTATAGATAGCCTCGGCTTACCACCCGTCTCACATCTGGAGGTTTATGCTAGATATACTGTGGCTCTTCTTGACCGACTACATATGACCAAGTCCAAGCTACCCCCGTCTCCCAACCGGCCGCCTTGGTTGCGTCTTGTCCTGCCCGATGTCGACGAATCCAAGTCAACAAAACCCGAGGTTCGTCACTGCTCGCTTGTTTGTTACAGATTATAACAGTACTCGATAGCTATCTATCGTCCCTCCTCTTGATCTAAAGGCCTTCCTCGATGTCAAGACATAAGGCATGACCTTTCTACGCATTCCTTGAATTAATGACCTGAGTATTGTGAAATCTTCTTTTCTTGCACTGTTCGTCGCCACTAGCTGTGTGAATATATGTATATGAAGGGACACAACATGTACTACTAGATTTAACCTATGTCACCTTACTATTTGAACATCATCCCAACGTCCTTTGTTCACCTTCTGTATTAAATCGCCAGACGATAGACATCCTCTTAGTCCTAATACTTTCAAACTTTGCCATCTTCCCCAATCAACTCGCGCAAGCATTTGTATTCCTTCTGTGTTACGACGATCAGCCTGTTCTGGAGGGTGGTATCCCAACCACTCGTTGTAAGATAGATCGAGGACCATCAATAGCGGGCATAGTGGTGGCAAGCGATGGACCGGCACTGGCGACGGGAGGTGTAATAGAGCGAGATGAGTGAGAGTTGGCGGAAGTGTGAGCATGGTGAGGACCGTCAGTCGAGTGGATAGTAGAACAAGTTTGTGCAAGGGTTCCGTAGCGGCGTCATGAAGTGGGGATTCCCAATCCAATTGCTCGTCTGCATCGTCACTAATCATATCCGTGTGACTAGTTATTTGCCCAAAATGCCCTTCGTGGATATTTGCATAGGGTCCAACAATGATAATCTCCCCATCTGCATGACCGTCGGAACCTAGTAAGGCGTACAGCTGGGAATCTTGGAGTGGTGAATGTACTGCACTATCACGGAGAAGCTGGCAGCGGAGATGCTGAGGAAGATATGGCACAATTTCTGTGACGAACTCCGAAGCGGAAAGAGCACGCAGAGCGCGAAGACATAGCAAGGTGAGAGGCGGGACTTGACTATGGAGGTGACTGATAGAAGGTGATAACACGAGTGATGTAGCTTTGGCCCGCCACTCCGGAGTGTCATGAACATCTTTAGACTTCGTCAGCACCCAACTTTTCGGTGGAGATGGTCCAGACCATGTAGGTGGTGCAGATATCTTACTTGGTGCGTTCCGTTGTGGGTGCAGTACAGGTAGATCCTTGGTAAACGGAACGTCCTCGTCGACGGCAAAGAATGAAAAGGATGGAGACGGGATATAGATCATATAATCTTCTGGGAGCGTCCCTGTCGTTGCAGTACGGTTTATGGCTGATCGAGAAGAGACTATATGTGAACGGGATTGGAGGAGATTCTGAGAGTGTCTAAACTGTTCACCCCTATACAGATACCTTGAATTAACCTTGGTCCATGCTAGAGTTACGGATGCAGCATACCTGAGGGTGTGCAATTTGTCGTTGACATTGCCCTGGGGTTTAGAATTAGAATAGGGAGACTTCATGTTAAGAGATGATGGAGAATACAATCGGCCTGGTTGGATTATAACATATGATACGACAGGATTTCACGTTCGTCTGACAAGGAATTTGGCAGTGCTCGCATAATTATCGAGTCAGCTGTGTCTGTAAGCTGGTTACTTGACAAACTTAATTTCTCACACTCCATTCATATCCGCAGAGAATGTATATAAACAGCAAGCAACTACTCTTGAGGAATGAATGGACTACGTCTATAAGCAGGCGCCTCGATGATGGTGGGCAATGTCCTCGCCATCTCAGCTGTCCCAGCAGGGAAAGGGAGATCGTCCACACCAGCTGGAAGCACTTTCTCGTATAAGCCTTTGGCCTGGTTAGCACTTCCTATCGCGACCATCTTCTTCTTAGCATCGCGAATGAGTACATGGGCATTATCTGGTCCAGGGATCGATCCCCGAACGAATATGAGATTGAGACTTGTGTCCACACGCAGCACAGCGAGATTTTGAGTTGTTACGCGAACGCCACCCATACGACCAGCCATCTTTTTGCCAGGCCAGACACGTCCAGGATCCTTTTTGAAGTCATCAGCACAACGCGGATTAAGAAGCGAGAAAGGAATGACCTGGTGAGCACCCGTAGACCCAGAAGAACGGTGAGAAATGGAGACACCATGACTAGCTCGCAGTCCTTTGAAACCCCACCGTTTCATCCCACCTTGGAAGCCCTTTCCAATACTGAAGCTCCAAGTCAAAAATGGTAGCGGATGGGTTTATGGCACTCACGAGTTAGCAACGACATCGACGAACTGACCAGGGACGAAGTGTATGGCAGATAATGTAGTGCCTAGTTTCCCAGTCATTTTGGCTCCCAATGATCGACTGAAAATTGCTCACCAACCGGAACGTGAGCATCAGGCGTTATGGGGAATTCCCTCACTAATTGTTTGGGTGGTACCCCCGCTTTTCGAAAATGGCCAAGCATTTGGTTTGTAGTCGTCTTGTAGGGCTTATCAGTTGCAGCAACCTGGACAGCATGGTACTCTGTGTGATCTCGTCGAATGGTCCTTATGTTCGCCGTCACTTGGCAATTTTCAAGCTGAAAATGATAGATTAACATACAAATAAGTACGCATCACTTATTCGCATACCTGGAGCACAGTAACGGGTTGCCGTACTCCTTGGTCATTCCATAACGCAGCCATGCCGCGTTTGCGCGCGATAAGACCTGTTCGAATAGAGTTCGGTGTCCATTTAGGCGGTGGCGAAGGTGTTTCGGAGGCAGAACCAGGAGAATTAGGATGGGGTGTTGCAGTCGCATTCTTGGCCGCTGAAGAGTGCAGATGCCTGGCACAATGCAAGCGCGTCGGACGCTGGGATAATGACCATAGTCTGAGCATGAAGGAGTTTTAGAGCAAGTGCACCTGGGCGCTTGTCTTGGAAAGTTCGCTCAGGGAGCCGGACTTTAAAGCACTTATTTTCTACTCGGTCAAATGTACAAATGGAATGGATTCCTGGCCAACAGACAGTAGAGCCGCTGTATCCTCTTCGGCCAGGGGAAAGGGCAAGGGCAAAGCTTTGGTACCTCGCAATTACCCCTACGTAGAGCAAGGCTTGTCAAATACGGTCACTTTGGTTGAGAAGAAAAGGAGATTCAAATGGAGTTCTCTGACACGGACGGATGACAGTGGTATCTTTGGTACTCTGTCACGTCTCCATATACACTGATCAGAGCTATCTAAGGAGCTGTGGTTCGTGCAGAATCAAGCATGCAGGAAGTCTTCCCCCCTACACGTCCTTCGCCGCTTCGGATTCCCCGGGCATCAATCAAAGAACGAGCAGAACAAGGGGTGGGTCACCGGCATTAACCCGTACTCCATAGCTCATCCTGTTTGCAGGCTAACTTCCTTCGAACCTATCTCCCAGATATAGAGATTACATCTGAACTCATCCGAGAAGAAATCGCTGCAGACGCCCTCCTTCTGCAGAAGTTTGAAGACTTCGATCCGTACAAAGGAAATTTATTGGCACCCATCATACATTACTCTATCACATCCGAAATGACCGCATTCCTGGCTTTCCCAATGGGAGAGTTGAATAGAGATCTCAGTCGGTCGTTCATATTCCCATCGTTGAACACTTTATTCATATTTTTTCAAGATGTGTCGCCATTCAGGCTCTCTGAAGGAAAGCCCGTAGTTTTTGCCCCATCCGCTAACCCCGTCAAAACTTTCGACACGCCCATTCAGCAGATTACCGCTTCTGTGTCTGACCGTCCTGACGAAAGCTCCCAGGGTATGTTCTGGTATTTTAAACCAGAGTAAACCGTGACAACTGTCAGGCTCTTTCTTGGCTGTCCGTACTCTTGGTTCTACATTTTTCTTTCAAACCTTGCCGAAGGACTTCGTAAATACTACGACTGGGCTACCGTTGAAGGGCCTCGCGCCAGTCTCTAGCTTGCTGACGGGAAACCGGTCGACTATAGATGTGAAGCTACAGTCGACTTCTGCTCAAGCATGGATAGCTAACGATCATGGAGCTGTCTTCAAATGGAGTATGAGCGAAGGCAAAGTACTGTAAGACTAGATGTCACTAAGAAAGCAATGGCTAACGTCTTGAAAAGGGGTTCTTCACCCTCGATTGACGGCCCCTCGACTCATTCCTTCTGGAGGCTTGCCTGCTGTAGCAACTTTAATGCGTTGTTTTTGATATCTAGTAGGAATGTCAAACTAATTGACTTTCGGGTGAGCACCAGCTCTTAACTCGGTTTTTGTTTGTGTTACATTGTGTCTGTTAGTCCCGCAGCGATCCAACGCACTATTTTGAAGTTCATAATAAGGAACAGTTATTAACATCTATCGAGGATGCATCGGAAGATCACATCATTCGCCTTGGAACCACCAGCGAGATTCTGTGGCTGGACGATCGATACCCTCGAAGACCACTTTTAGCTTTCAGACATGGACGCCAGTCTGATCGGACGCTGTTTACCCAGACCACCTCGATACAAGGCAGTAAGGCTATTTGGTTTAAATCACCATAAACATAAACATAACATATACCATTTCCTCAGACCCCTTCACTTTCTTGGGATCCCATAAAAATGATCTATTAACTGTCTACGACGTTTCTCGTGCTAAGGATCAGCGTATACAGGTCAACCGTCGACCGTACTGTCTGGCGGTGAATGATAAACTTGGTGTTCCCTACGCAGGTCACGCGTTCTTCCGACGTCCCTCTCCAGTTCGCAACCACGTCGTCAGCTTCTATCGTTTATCCGAATCGGGATCTCTCCACTGTGTCGACTTGAAGCTAGATGGCCAGGAATCATCAGACGTATATCCATCCAGTAAACAATGGTCGGATGCGATGAATGATTTGGCAGTTCAAGGATCGTCTCTTCGCCCCGATTCTGGTCCAATGGGCGCTCAAGACATGAGTCGGCTAGATTTGCGAGAAACTTATAACGGTATCGTATATCATTCATAGTTGCATGACCGTTAGTCATTATATCTCCCTTCAAGCCATTTTCCAAGACTATTTCGCCTTAGCAGAAGATAAAACTGAACAGGTTCGAAAAGCAGCGGAGGATGTCATTGACAGGATGCCCTCTTTCTGGCAGGAATCATCTGAACCTGTAGACCATATCTTGACCACGTGAGTACTCGGCATGTCTATATAAAGGGCCTAACGCGTATCAACCATGGAAAGACATGACATAGCATTCCGTACTGGAGATGAGCCTGCGAAGGCTTCTCGGGCTGACTTTCTTACGCACGGCGCTATCAATTCCCCAAGCGGTTATCAAGCATTGACACAGGGCCTCATATCGACCAAGTCATTGGCCAAGGATGCAAAGTGGCACTACAATATTGCTGCAACACTCAAACACTTAGGCGTTGATATGATGTCAGATGTCCCATATGCTGACCGCTTCAAACCATTCGATTTGTCCCCACATCCTGACCGCTCGGCATTTGCTCTGAAAATGGAGTCGGAGGCCCGCCAACAACTCATCCTTGACCTTAGTCTAAGTACGGATATTTTCTCCGTTCAGCCATTCGCCAAAGTAATGGAGGCGGATACCGAGTTTGAAACAATGTCCCGCGCTACCGAGGCCTTGTCGCTCGACGGAGAGCCGCCTCCCGTAGAATATAGTTACCTCAGACCTACTACTCAAGACCGCCCCAACGAAGCTGACGACGGGGAACCTACCCCTCTAGGCATCAGGCTGCTGCTGAAAGAGTGGGTAATTGGAGCCGAACCTGAAAATTATATTTACAAGGATCCATATGACGATTCCGACACTCACTCTCCACCATTGCGCAACACCAAGGACGCCGCCAGCCGACAAGCCGAGAAACCTACTATGCCCTCTCAACGACCGCCTACAGTCGTCGCCGCCAGATCCCTTATCCCAACGGCGAAAATACAAATTTCTAGACCGACTTTTGGAGGAAGCTTCTCCCAAAGCGATACACACAGGGACTTACCTGCCAGTCAACCTTTAGACAGCTCCGCCGATATATATTCATACACGCAGGATGCTATGGCAAGTACGCAGGTCATGGCAGGACCATATGGTGGTCGGCCTTCCTGGCCAAAGAGGAAATCGATCAAGAAGCGGCTTGGAGGATTCTGAATGCTTGGATATTACTTTACGAGTTCGAAGTCAATAAGTGTATTAGGAGTTATTATGGCTATTCTATTTCTGTTGCTGAAATGTGTTATACGTATATATTATTATGCCCGCACACTTTGATGGGCTAAATGGCAGAGGAACATGGATCATGAGGTGGGAGTGCAGGCAGCGGCCAGTCAGCGAAAGTGCGTGCATCATCCGCGTGACCAGGTGACTTTTCGCGATCCCCAGGCTTGAGCCTCCCCGGTATTGGTTTAGCTGGTTCCTCTCTTCTCTCAATTATTATAACATATCTCAGTCCTTTACTTTGCACTTTGGCTTCGTTCTTCGTTTTTGAAGCACAGCTGCACTCGTGCAGAGGCACGGAACTGGACCTGCTGGCCAGTGATCACGCTCTATGGATGGACATAGGTAAAGCAGTTTCATGACGATTGTCTCCAAAATCCTTCATAAATCATGCTTTTCAAGGTCGTCCAACTCTTTATATGATCCCATAGCCTTCAATGACGCCCTACGCCGTATGGGATCCCAATATTCTGCAATGCGGGTCTAACGCGCATGTCTGCAGGTCACAAGGCTGTCGTATGTGCGATCTCAGCCAGTTACATTTCCACGTTTGCTGGGTATCCTGTGCGTGTATTCACTTCAACGTTGTCTCTAGCCTAATGTCTGTTTGAAGTTGGACTCGATTAAGTCAAGACTGCAGACTATTAAAACCCCCATTACTGTTCCGAGACTTGCTGCGATCGTATACCGAGAAGAAGGCATCAAGGGGTTCTACAGAGGTTTATGGATTCCTTTGATGACAATCTCTTTTGTTCGTACGTCTTGCGAAGGTTTATGCGGCATGACGCGTGATTGACCATGCCCTCAGGTGCCGCTTCTTTCACCATATATACTCGCACCAAAGAATATTGTAGCAGCCACAACTTCCTTGATCGTGATTCTGCGCTGGATGCTGCACTAGTGGGTGGGATGAGTGGAGCTATGGCCGGGTCGCTCATCTCTTTCGGAAGTGCTCGTACGTTAATGCCGCGCCTATTCCTCGCTTGTTAGACCTGACTGTAGCTCAGCGTTCGAGTTGGTCAAGGTCCGACGACAATTAGAGTATAGTATTGCTCAAAGCAGGGGCATTCAACTCAGTAGGCCCCCAGGAACACTTGAAGCCGTGAAAGAAATATTCCGAGCAAACGGTATTAAGGGATTGTACACGGGATTTCGCCTTCACTTCGGTGAGTGCATCGAGAATTCATCGTGTTACCGCGCCTCGCTCAAAGGATGTACTAGTTCGTGATACATCTGGCACCGCGCTATACTTTTTCGAATATGATGGAATGCGACATCTATTAGGAAGAGATAGAACTGGTGAGCAAGGGCCTACTCCTGCCTGGCTACCAATACATCCATCTCTGGTTCCTTTTGTCTGCGGCTCTTTCTCTGGCGTGAGTGTCCGTCGCTGTTTACAGGATGATTGAATTGACTGATCATACCAGGTGACGTCATGGGCCCTCATATATCCCTTGGATGTGTAGGTTGCAACACACGTTTCCAAGTGGTCGATACTGATCAGCCGGATACTACTTAGCGTCAAGACTAAGGTTCAGCAGCGTGCTCTTGCAGGTGAACGGTACCGAGGTCCATTTGAGACACTCCATCGACTTGTCAGAGGTGTGCGAAATTCTACGCCTGTCATCTTCGACTATTGAATCATCCGATAGGGCCTGACCCCAACAACCCAAAACCTTTACTGGCTGGCATTGCACGAATATATCGTGGTCTAGGAGTTAGCGCTCTGCGTAGCATCACCACGCATGGCCTCCTATGGACCTTCTTTGATCTTGTCTCAAACTATATTGATGGCTTGCCGTAGTAATATAGAGAATCCACCAACATTGTATATCAGCTTCCGCAAAATGTAAAAGCTATTAGTATTATATTTAGTCCATAGCCGTTACACCTATTGTGAAAGCCTATACAGTTTTCTCAGACGTATTTTTCAACGGCGTCTTAGCTCAGCTGGGAGAGCAACAGACTGAAGATCTGGAGGTCCCGTGTTCAATCCACGGAGATGCCACTCTTTTTGTAATCAATGACCGATGAAGAAGTTGCTTTGATTTTGCCGGATATCATGAACTTGTCGACGCGTTGATATGAGGTATAATATCTGGGCCTTTCACTTCATGACTCCGATACCGAGTAGAACATGATGTGAGTGATGTTATAGTAGAATTCTGTTTCAAACTTGCATTACCATGCCTTTCGTCAGTCTCACCAATGCTACCATCTTCCCTCCCCCCCCTCCCTCGCCGTCATCATCTCTGTTAGAGCGTGTCACATTGTAAGCCAACTGTTCACACCTAGCAAGCCGGTAGGAATTCCTGAGCTGGCCTACATTATCAAGGTTCTCGATACCGCGAAAGACGAAGAGATAGATGCGCGGCGCTCGCCGTTATCGGGGTTACACCATGCACTGCAAACTTTGGAGAAATCCCCTCGCCACCCTTGAGACGTCCAAGGAGTCTGAAGCTACGACACTTCCGTCAACCGTTCATCGTCAGGAGGTTTCTCCTCTCCTAGTTCCTTCTGAGACTTTTTCCGCCGAACGTCTTACCATTATCATTGGGAATACTGCTGCTGCTACTAGGCCTCTTGCACTTTCTTATACTTCTCCTTGACACGCTGCGACTCTCGGGATCCTTCGCTTTTGGGTCCTAGTTTTCGTTGTGGCTCATGGAATGCTTTAGCGTCAACCGGTTATATCATTCTGAGATTAAATAACCCCTAGAAGGTATGTTGCGAAGCCGAGGCAGCCTCGTGCTTGGAACGAGTGAGAATAGCCGACGTCAGTTTTTTTTTTATCAACGGTGTTACTGACTTGCGAGTAATCGATTGTAGTCTAGTTCTCAGTAATTATCTTCTATGGTGCTGTTCGCCTAGTCACCGCCAATTTGGAACAAGCGCAAAATTGGCTGGCGAAGCCGGCGCTAAAATTTTTGATCAATTTTATACACAATCAAGGAGAGATTACAAGCAAAATTGCTCAAAAGAGTACATTTGGAGTGTTTATTAGCGCTGGGAGCCTAGTGTATGCCTCAGTCGCCTCCTCTAGTCCTGAAAGTACACAATTATCATCGTTATGTTACATTCTTATCTTATCTCTGCTCATATAAGGTATATCATGATGACTAATATACCAAAACAGGTAATACACGTGACTGCGCAAAAATGCTCATGGTATAAAAAATAACTCTGTCAAATATCACCCGATTGACAATCCGTCTAAGGGTTTTATTCAGCTCCTCAAAAGGAGACGTTTTGTTAAAGGGATAGTCATTTTACCCAAATTTGGAAGGTCAATTTCCGTTGTACCAAATTGGCGGTGACTAGGTGAACAGCACCATACCTGTTTCGAGTTCTTCCCGATCCCGAAATCGAAGACCAACAAACAAGGACGAACATATAATCACAAAGAGCCTCTCTCAGTTTTCTTATCCCTTCGTTCTGAAGATAAAGAAAGCCTCCGAAAACCTATCTCTTCCCCTTCGTCTCGACTTGAATCCCTCCTTTTTCGGTCCAACGTTGCCCTATGTCTTGTCTGAGCTGCCGTTTTTGTCTTTAGAATTGCCTTTCAAGCAAGTATCTGCTGTCTTCATTATCCAAAATCCAGCCCGTGGTTTGCTTCCGCCGTATGCCACGCTCTACCTAATACAGGTAGGCAGTGGATATATTTTAGGCATAGAACCCCCTGGGTGCTGCTTTAAGTGCTCACCTGGGTGAGTTGAGTATGGCTTAGGGCTGTTATCATCGGTCGAACGTAGCGGCAGGGCTTAGTCTAGCCTATCCAGTGGTTAAAGGTGTAAGAGAGCGATATACGTACGGGCTTGGCAGATAATTGTGACTTTGAAGTGCAGAGGAGTTTTGTAGCTAGGATGACTTATTGAATATCGATAATTATCCATTGCTTCGTAATTTAGTTCTTTGAGGAGGCTTACAGCAATTGATAGCATTCTCATGGATGTCAGGCAAAACCGTCTCAAGTGCTTTTGTGCGACAGGATGTTTACTACTACAGTCAATCTCACGACCCTGAATCTGATTACTACTTAAGTACTGCCAGTGTTACTGATCCCGCCAAGGTCGTGCTTTCGTTCCACAAACCACATGTACAATATCGCAGACAAAGCAACCGTGCTAATATGCTAACAATTGCCGATCATTGTACTATGAACTGCCTTTAAGTGGTCACTGAATCTGCTTGACATACTTATTGTGACATTCAGTGGGGGACTATCTCTACCTTCGATGGCTGAATAGAGGCTGACAGTAAAGCAACATTTTTAGACCATCTCACCGACGTTAGTATCCTTCAGACCTGCGCCACATCCAGGACCATCGGTGTAAGTGTTAGCTATTCCAATAACGGATTTTGGTATTAGATATCACTATATAGGTGAACTACTGACAGAGAATTATTTTTGTTACGTCCTGCGACAATCCTACCATGTTCAACGAACCAGATATCCGTAGTGGCCGCTGGGTGGTTTGACTCCATTGTGGCACCTTTATGGAAACAGCAAGTGGCCACAACGAAGGGAGTGGCTACTAGGACAATGCAACACCCTCAGACTCTATAAGAAAGGAAGCTTGGACTTGGACGAAGTCCCAGCTTCTTTGAAGTCGGCTCCTAAACAGTGGATATTCCGCACATTCACTGCATTTTCCCTTAGCTTCACCATCATTTCACCATTTGTAACAAAATGGAATCTCCCGATGAAACCGTAGCGACGCCCCATTCCTCCGATAGATTACCAAGCGATCACCTTGGTACACCCTCTTTCTCCAATTATTTTGAACGTAGCCCATCCCCGACCTCTTCTGTAAGGGGTCTGCACGTCAGATCGCGCCCAACCTCTCAGGATTTCTCTCTGGATGGACTTCCCTTCCAAAGCTCCACCATGGGATTCAGCATTGGGGCCGCCTTGGAACTCCTTCATGGGGTCGAGCTCATCAGCCCTTCTGTACCGGCGAAAGGTCTCGATTACTCAGGGTCCTCAAGAACGGTTGATGACTGCGCCCATAGCGTTATCGCCCCATCGAGCTGTAGTCAAAGCACCAAGTATCGTGCTGTTAGAATAGCACGCCTAGATGCAAACGAAAATACTCCCTCCGTTCCCCCGAATAATCAGGCAACGCCTATGACACATCGCCGAGCTCGCACCTGGTCATTTAAACGAATCGGGCTGACCATTCTAAACCGCAAGGGGTTCGAAGGCCAACTTCCTCACGGCGGAAAGACCCCGAATCATCCGGCACGCAAGTCAAGTATATCTGGACGGCTAGGTTTCCTGCCCTTCCGTCGTGTTGGATCAAAGGGTGTTGAACACATTGCGACCGATATAGGGGGTGCTCCTCTCAGGCGGGCTCGTTCCCTTGCCGGCTTGCGTAATAACCTCAGCTTAATCAATGGATTGGAAGCCGATGGAATTGATGAGGCCACCGCGGACGCCGTTCGACATGTAGCTATGATGAACGAAGAGTACGACTTTGAAGAGATAGACTCGGATGATGACCAAGAATATTTTAATGGACGGTCGGATTCTAAGTCCGCCTTCGACGCCAGGAGATAAAGCGAAGAAGCAACCAAGGTGGCGCACGCTTGGCAAATGTGTATTTTTACAATAGTTTTACAACTTCCGCCGTATGTTTTGCTATTTAGCTCGGACAGGTTTTTTCTATGGTTATGCCTTATGCCCAATATCAATATGCCCAATCGTATACTATGCATTTATTTACCTCCCACCTATTTCGTCCTCTTTATTCAGACTTTGCTTCCACAGCTCAATACACCTGGCGCCAGAGCTCTGCTCATACAACACTATTTTGAAGTCAGCAGCTATGGAGCAGCTTGAGTATGTACACTAATCATTAAGGCTTTTTCATCAGCCTGTATCGAGCTTACAGTATAATCGTATATGACGCAACTAAGAGAGAGTCCGGGGTGGTAACGATCGTAAAGTAGGCAATTATTCGGTTCTTGCACAAGGAGCTGGGGTAATGCTTGCTCACTCACACCATGTCAGCTTTGGATTGGACCATTCCTTCGTCGACAGTACATTGTATTGTTTTTTGGACGTTGATGTGAACCTATGCAAAAGGGTTTATACGAATCGTTTTGCAAGGAAAGGAAATAGAATCTTTACCATCGGTGAGGCTGATCTCCGTTTGCTTCCATTATCGCCGGCTTGTAGAGTCTGGGATTGACAAAATGTCACCAACTGTTCACGACTGCGAAATTCATAGAATACCTGAGCAACTCGCGAAAAAATATTTCCTCGCGGCTGTGTTGCGAAATCTTCGGTCAAGACGACGGGGATGCCACGACCGCCGCTATTCGAGTCATGTGTGTGCCCTGTGACACCCCGCAAACGCTTTCGGGTGTTGAGCCTGTCATACAGATCAGGACACAGCAATGTGCAACCTTAAAACACCTACGTAGCAAGCAGAGAATTGGCGTAAACTAGAGTATGATCCTTGTCATCCAACGAAAGCAACAGTATATGCAGAAGACTGACATTTGCTGATAACAAAGTGAAGTCCCATGACTAGTGCTCAATCAGAGCATGAACGATATCAATGCGGATTCAAGGACGTACATATCAAGTTATGGGACATTGTGAGCCACTACGGAATACAATTCTTGTGAGGCATTATGGGGCGACACGCAATAAAGCTAACATCTTACGCATATCATCGATACTATTGTCGCAGCACTGTGAAAAGCATCAGCATCCTTGCAAAGTCATCTCACAAAGGCGAGGAAGAGTTTGCATACCACGTGAGAGCACCATTCTCGAATGCATAGAGGATGAGTGTATCAATAACAAGGTTTAGACTATACGTATACGCCTATTGTGAGTATTCAAGGATGGGCCGCAGGATGAAAAATACCTTGAGGACGGTTTTCTGTTATGTGAAAGGAAGAAACAGAGCGATCCCGTGATGAGGACATCTAAAATCGATGAAAGCGCCAGTCCAAGCGTAAACGACCACTATCAGTAACAGTTTAGATCACATTGAAGGCTGATGTATGAAGGTCACCAACGTGGAATCTATGCGTAAAAGTGTCCAGACTGTCGAGGATAATCCTGAGACAATGCCACAAATGTCAGATAATGGAGCAGATTTGCAAGCCGTCTACTAACATTTGCACGGTGGTCACTACGAGAAAAGTGCGCGGTTGGCGAGAATAATGCATAACGAGAACTAAACCACTCACGGAATGCAAAGCCTGCGTGAGGGGTGAATAACTCGGCTGAGCTCAATGGCGATGGGTTCAAATAGCACACTTACAAAGGCGAGCAAAAGCAAGTGTTGCCTATTAAATGAGGAACCGTTAGGTTTGCTTCACAGAGAGTCAGACTGCACTCACTAAAGGTAAGGCAATAAACCAATTATTCATGCTCACTAGGGATATTCGTTTAAAGGTCATGGAACAGCCCATAAAGGGAATTAGCTCACATTTGAAGATGCGATGCACGAAGAAGCTATCCCATGAACGATGTCAAAGTCAATGGAAATTGAAATCGAGGCAATCGCTTACCAATGAACGAGGAAGGTTAATATAGCCTGGACATGCGCGTCGTTAATTAGTTCTATAGCCCAATATACTACTCACTGTGAATGCAATAGTCATCTAAATGCATTGATATAGGAGGAGTTGAGAGATACATCCAGGTACACTTCAAATTACGTACCGCGAGACTCCTAGATGCTCATTAACTTACTAGCAACATACACAATGTAGCACACACATACCATGGAATTGAATCAATCATAGAAGTTTCTCCGAAGTTTAGAACGAGGTAATGCCAGAGAGACAGCGACACAAATATCGTATGGCAAAAATCAAGCAGCCTGTGGGCGATAAATACCGAGTATATGGTAGCGGCTCGACAAACATGCTCACCATACTGAGTAAACCTGATAGTGGTAACATGGTTGAGTGTTAATGAGATGTATATTGTATCATCGGATGACTGACCAGTAGTCTTATGCGAGAGGCATCCCCGGGGTAGGATTTGTAGTAATTGAAAGTCTGTACCGTTATGACACCAGAGAACCTAATTGCTCGTTTTAGCGAGCAAACAGGAGACGGATACAGAAAGGACGTACGCTGTCGCAACCAGTCCTCCAGCCAGCAACGCCCCTACGGTCTTCGGTATATTGACCATCTTATCGTTGAGAAAGAGTGTCGTGTAAAGAAAGAGAAAAAGAAAAAGTATGGAGGGCAAATAGCACTATTTAGACATATAAGCGAGACACTCGGCGTCTTAAGGGTCGACGGAGTGCATGTTCGTCGATCGAAATCTCGGGGAGATCTGTCGCAGTTGCCCATGGAGTTGATTCCGCGAGTTCGTTAGACTTCACAAACCTCTGACGAGCCTTCCATTATTGCGTAACTCGGTCTCGGCTCGGTCATCATACTAACAATTTTTGTAATGATAAATAACTGCCATTCGCGCAACTTGTCGACTTTGGAAAAGACATCCTGAGTGAAGGTATATTAATAGTAGTATACCAGTTCGATTCCGGTGCTGAGAATACACCTGATAAACAGGTAGCGGAGAATGTCAGTGTGAATCATAGGCATTCGTATAACCATGATCGCGGTTAAAGTTGCATGACAGACCTGAAGCCCATTGTGGAGTCAAACCAAGTGCACCATACGAAAAGAAGATCACCATGGTCTACATGACGATTTTGACATTGTCTCCGAGTTTGAAAAAGCCATCAGTTGCAACTACAGCGGTGTCTGTCAGGATCTCCACAATATGGAATCAGATGAATGTATGATTGGATCTGCATATCGGTGCAGCGATGCGGGGCCATCAAATGAAGCGCGTTATGCCTGTAGTCACTGATGTGTTTCAATCCGACTTGGTACGCGCGCAACATCGCTGACTTGCAATTTAGGGACGTGCGGCGTAAAAGAAATGTACAAATTGTCAGAAGCACTACCACAAACTATTAGTAAGTATAAGAAATGCTACAGAATCCCTATGGAATCCAGACCACTGTATAGACGGAGAGAGATGCAACTTAGTCACTAAGTTAATCCATAATATTTGTCAAGAGCGCCCAAAAAGCCCGTAACCTTCGACGGAGAGTGCTTGCTTGCTGACGGGTTGGTGGTGTCGATGAGGTTTGATCTTCATTAACATTGGAAACATCTTCATCACCCTCTTCCGAGGAGTTCTCGTAGTGTGCGCTGTCGTAGTTTTTTCGGCGTTTCCCGGACCCGGATGCACTTTCACGCCTCGAAGCAACCTCAGGCTGGGACTGAGGCATCGCGCTGTGAGAGTTTTGACTGTAATTTACACCGACGGATTCAAGGGGTGCACTGTTTGACCTCGTTAAAGGTGCTGGCGATGGTGGCATCATCTGTTGGTATTGCAAGGCAGATGGGGTGTAAGGGTCGTTGGTATCATATTGCGACGCTGGCGGGCCTAGCACAGCGATGTCAGGGCTAGAGTATGAAGCTGGGCCTCCCATAATGTCCGCATGCAGTGCATCTGAGCCATATGAGTTGGGAGGTGCGAGAAATTGAGGTTGGCCGTTGGGACTAAAGCCACTTCTTTTATTGAACTTGGCCTGTACAGCAAGCTTTCGGGCATTGCGCACGGAATCTGGCATAATGCATAATATATTAATATTCGAGTCTGAGTATCATCAACAAGCGCCCAATCGATGAGACTGACCAGCGTCACGGTCAACCCTGCCATTATACTGGTCGCCCAAAATGTTGTTGAAAGTCCCATCACCATGATTAGTGTTATAAATATTACCTATGAAGCCATTATTAACGAGAGTTTCTACGAAGGAGGCGTCAACTACCTTCAATCATGTGTCGTCTGGAATTATCGTTGTATGAATCTATAATGTCCGTGGTGTTTGTGTTCCCGTAGTTACTTCGGTTGTCGTTATGAGTTTTATTGTTGATTGTCTGATTTCCAGTAACATCGTTCATCTGTGCATTATTAACAGTGAAGTTGCTACAGTCCGAGAAGAAAGTCATGATGATGGTGTTAGCCAGCCTCGAGGTGAACTTGATGTTTTGGAGAAGTCACACGCTCATATTTATCCCTCAAGCACTGACTGGTAGAAGGTCATACAGCTTAGGTGACGAACAAGTCCGCCATGCCAGCCCAATCGTATTAGCGTACGTATGTGTATAGATGTAGTCGGTTTACCGCCTCGTACGCACAGCCGATTCATTAGCGCTCGGATGTGTGCTCGCTAACGCATCTGCATTCAACAATCCAGCCTCTTCCTCTGATAGTTGATTGCGCGTGGAGGGACGGCGATGATGACGAGGTCGATAGACAAATGATTGTGAGACGATTGTTACGTCGAACATGAGTGTACCAGCACTCCCGAGTAAGTACCTAATCCGCATAAGTCACTATTGAGAAGGTATAAAGTGCGAGATACATACGGTAGGCTTTTCTTCAAGAATGCGGTGGATATTGGTGGTGGTTGTTGAACTTTCGGTGATGACATTATAGATATTACATAGAAGCAGTTGCCGAGAAATGCAAAGACAAACAAGTACATTGAAAGACCCTAGAAAAGCGGAGATAATATCAGCGAAAGTTACCACGTAGAACGTCGAAAAGGTACCTCTACAGATTTTCTAACATACTAGAGGGAGGAAGGCAGTCTTAGCATGTAGGGAGCGCGGTATATTACACGGAACGCACATTTTTCCATATTTGCGGCAATCTAGATGTTAGATATAGCGTGGTGCATAACCAAGCGAATATGCGGCCAAGTATCCGCTCGGAGGTTAGTTCATGATCCGGATCCGGGTCTGGAGGTGGTACTTGCGGTGGTTCTTGAGGAAGAGACACATCTTCGGCACTCATGTAGGTATCAATGAGAGTGGCGGAGGGATATAACGAGGTGTCAAGGGAAGATACAGACGCGGCGAACGGTATTCGAATCCCTCCTATGGAGACGACACGACCCACATCCGAAGTGACTGAGGACGGAATACCTCGGCGACTACTAGCCAGCGTCCCTACCCCAAGAAGGGTCCACGCACCCAGAAAAATGAGATTGGCACCTCGTCGACTCGCTCTAGAGGTTCGTCTAACGGTCGGAGATTCTACTTCAGCACCGACATCTAGATCCACACTGCGTTGTATTGATCTGCCTCGATCAGAACCAGGGAATTCTGGCGGTTCAGACGGCAAATTCGAAATGAAATTGCTTCGCGCGAGAGTCGCAGCACGCCCGACACTGGTACCCCTTCTTTCCGCACTCCATGTAACCCGACTTTTCCGCTTGTTCTCTGGATCACCTTCAGAGTAAAAACTAGCAATTATAGCGCTCGTGTTCTCGCCGTCTTCGTCCCGGGACAATTCCTGAGATCCGGACACACGGCTACCTGAAGTTCCGTGTATCGCATCTGCACTTTGCTCTCTTCGCCATCGATGGGGGCGCCCTGGGTTATTAATTTCTTCATGTTGAGCCGCAAGAGCCGCGGTATGGGCTACATTTGCGGCCACTGCCGAAAGTGTGCGGTAGCGAGGTGCACCTCGATCTATTGATCGTTGACTCAAAGTGGATGTTGCACGAGGACGAGGATGGGTCGCAGAAGGCGATAGGGATGCCTTCTGGTAATAATAGAAATATTGGCACACTAGCGTTAAATCCACAAACACGAAGTAGCTTGCAAGGTATGTCTGGCAAGGAAATCAATGCCATGTGAGGAGGACGACTAAGCAAGCATACTTGGAAGGGGAGCTGATGAGTCAATATACATCCAATTAGGTTGGATAGATCCCCTAGAGACAGATTTCAAGATGAGCAGCGACGATCGACTAGCATAAAAGACGCAGAGCAGTAGCATACCGAGGAACCAGTTACCGAGGAATGGTAATGAAAGGCCTTCGCAAGATTGACGCCGTATGTTTTCCAAGACCTGGCTGCGAAGGATATCATCATCCTGGGATTAGTACGACTCTTGAGGCGACGACGACGCTCAGGGAGCCTTGTAATTTCGAACTCACGGGAGCTGAGCGCCTAGCCAACAACCTATAGAAGTGTAACCTGCTAGTTCGCTCAGTGTCGATAGTCCTGCCATCGTGGTTGCTGAGAGAGAGACAGATTCAAGCCGGATACAGAGTCCGGGGATGAAACAAGGCGTGTTGAGACGACCGTACCTTTAGGACCCTTATCAGGCGGTGACAGCCTTACTCGCGGCGTTTATCTTTATGAACACCGGCGGAGTCGAAGGATAACCTTATGACTTATCTCTCAAAATTATCTCACATGGATTTAGCTAACACAGAAACCATTTCATTTCAATAGCGTTTGACTCAAACATTCATCAACCCCAACCCATAAATTCCACCGTCTATCATGCCAATCGGTCAGAAACGTGCGGCCGGTTCCAGTGCTGAAGCATCCTCCTCACAGGCTTCCCTTCATACCTCAAAAAAGACGCGCTTTGTCGAACCACTCGACGACCCCGTGAATTTTGCCGAAGAAGTTGACTCTGCATTGGAAAACCCCTCAGCTCGTCGCAAGGGGCGAGTGAAACAGGAGGGATACGACTCAGATTCAAGTGACGATGGAGAAGGCGTTGTGTATAGTCGGAAGAAGGGCGCGGACGGTGCAGGGGACGACGATGATGACATGTTTGCACTGGGTGAGAAAGAGGAGAAGGAACAGAGTAGTGGCAAGAAGAAGAAGGAAGAGTACCTACGGTTAGGTGATATTGAAGGACAGGAATTCAAAGAGGAGAAATCAGATGAAGATTC
This sequence comes from Pleurotus tuber-regium, assembly GCA_014058305.1. Classification (NCBI taxonomy): domain Eukaryota; kingdom Fungi; phylum Basidiomycota; class Agaricomycetes; order Agaricales; family Pleurotaceae; genus Pleurotus; species Pleurotus tuber-regium. Next base: position 1,597,871 of record JACFYU010000026.1, on the reverse strand, counting down.
AGATGAATTTGACGAGCCTGAGGACGAGGACGATATTGAACGCAGAAAGAAGGCTGGGATGGGGTATGAGATGTCGTCGTTCAATATGAAGGAGGAAATGGAGGAAGGCAAGTTCACGGAGGATGGGATGTACGTACGAACGTTTGACCCACATGGTGTTCACGATCGGTGGATGGATGGACTGGACGAGAAGGATATAAAGCAGGCGAGGAAACGGAAACGTCGGTTAGAGAAGATACAACAAGAGAGGATGCAAGCTGAAGAGAAAGAGCTAAAAGAAAGTGGAGGGAAGGGGGCCATGGAGATACAGCTGTTGGGTATGTTGAAGAAGGGAGAGACTGTCCTCGAAGCCCTGCAGCGACTAGGAGCCCAGACTAAAAAGTCTAAGATCTCAAATAAAGGGTAACTACATCCCACTTCGCGTCATACAATGATTCAAATGCTTCGTCCCAGTGCAAATGATTCCGCCAAAGCTCCTTCAGAAATCGACGAGATCACGCATCTTGCTTCCAATCTCATGTCTCTTGGTGATGTGGACATATATTCAAGGACGTACGAAGAACTCGTTCGCGACGTCCGTTCATCAGGTGCTGTGGACGCTTCCTGGGTTCCACCCTCAGCCGATGTCAAATATGAATATAAATGGGATGTACCTGAAGTTGTGGGTCAAGATGCCCCGACGTTTGGACCGTTTTCGGAGGGTGAAATGAAGGGGTGGTATAAAGCTTCATACTTCGGCTCTACAGGTGAAAAAGTGAAAGTACGAGTTGTTGGGGGCGAATGGGGTGACTGGGACGATGTTATCCACTGAGATAATCCTCATGCTATGATGCTATCTTCTTGGACTAGTAATGTATCTGTATTATCAATAGCTATCTGTAATCTTTCAGAATGTGTCGGAAGGCGTCCTTGAATAAAGTGTTTGACCAAAGATAGCAATAATGTTACATGTCCGTATAAGTCCTAGTGGCTGATATATTGGAAAACGAATGATACTTCCTTCAAACCCATCTCGGCACGTAGTAAGTCATCGTGAATAGTCCTCAGCTCAGCATTAGTAAAATGATTCCACCTAGGGCAAGGAACGATTAGCTTCTGCTGCTCGACTGCACCTTTACGAATGGGACGTACGTGCTTGCGTCACCGTATAACAAAGCCGGAGCCTTGACAACTTGCCTGCCATCTTTGCATCGCTTGCATTTGAAGGTCTCATGTGTCTCACATAATGTGTCTTCATTGAACTTGAACAGTTGTCGCAAGGCGTCGAGAGAAAAGTGGCGCTCTGTGTCCTCCTTTTCATCGACTACTGCCGACGAAAGAGCTTGTTTATTGGCCTGTCTCTGGAAGATCTTTTCTTCGATCGTTCCTGTGGATATAAAACGATATACAAAGCCTAAGGATCTGTCAGCATTTGTTATGACTTTTTGGTAACGGAGGTACACACATTCTTTCTTTTGACCGTCACGCCAAACACGAGCAAGGGCTTGCTGATCGGCAGCTGGGTTCCAGTCTTATCCAAAATTTAGCTCGGTTGAATATAACAGTAAATGGATCATACCAGGGTCAAAAAGGATCAATCGATTTGCGCCAATAAGATTGATACCACATCCGCCAGCTTTACTGCTCAGTAAAAAGATGAACTCTTTTCCCTCTGGATTATTGAACTGGTCGACAAGCTTTTGCCTCTTCGTTATGGACATAGTACCATCTAGTCGGAAAAAGCCATATCTAGTACAGGCGCACCGATCAGCAGTGTTCATAACGAAGACGTATAGAGATACGATACATACTTCTTACTTCTGCATAGCTTCTCGAATAAATCTAGCGTTTGGGTATAATTACTAATCAAGACAATCTTGTCGCTCGTTTGTGTCTTGAGATGGTGTAAGAACCTGAAAATATGATTCAATTTGTACCAGGAAAGGATGGCAGATTGAGGCATACCTCTCCAAGACCAGAAACTTGCCACCCCAATCACAACGAACGGTTTGGTTGCGGCCTTTGTCCCTACTAGATGCTCCAGCACCACCGAAACCTTCTGGAATAAGGGATTCGGACCCTCGAAGGTCATCAGGCAAATTCAACAGTTCCGGGTGGTTACACAACTTTTTCAAGATATTGATCGCTTTCAACGGCTGAGAATCGGTTCCGCGCAGCAGCGCTTTGATTTCCGGAGACGATATAAATAGTCGATATAGCGCCAGTTGGAAGTCAGAAAGCCCACAAAAGACGACATGTTCGTATTTGACAGGGACTGGTATCAAAGGCTTAGATCAATGAAGTACACCGCAAGATGAGAATAACGAACGGTATTTTGAAAGTAGGTCATTTGTGCGCCGGATAATGAACTTAGTCACCAAACCACCTAGTTCCTTGAGTTTCTGCTCGCTTGCAGCCTTGATTTCATCGCTTGCCAAAGCATCTCGTCCGCGGATAATGGCGTTCTCAAAGTTTTTTCGGAAATCATTTTTGGAGCCAAGGAAGTTGGGGTTGGCGAAATTCAGCAAAGAGAAATACTCTGAGAGATCGTTCTGAGACAGGGTCTCAACATGAGTTGAAGCCGATGCAGGCAGAGGTACAGACCTGGATTGGTGTTCCAGTAAGGATGACTCGGCGCTTGACATCGAGTGCATTGAGAGCTTGGAAAGTCAGAGAGTCTGAAAATATGAAAAAAATTAGCTACCAAACGACGTCGCCAAGGGGTTATTTTACCTGAATTTTTCAGTCTGTGTCCTTCGTCGCACAGCAAGAGGCCGATGCTACAATTTGCAAGGTGTGCGGAAAGTGTCCTGAGGGTTTCATAGGAAACGATCATAACTGAATATGAGGAAAGGAGCTCAGTAAGTACCTTGGAGTTCGTATGGCTCGTCCTTACCGGGCTGCGATACGTTTCTTCCGTGAGCAGCTACCCAGCGGTTGACTCTCATGATTAGCTCGGCCTTTCCACCTTTGCCATCCACGGCTAATGCATTCACTGTATCTTTGCCCAACCACTTGTCTTGAAATTATAAGATATAGTACCCGATAGTATTTCATACGATGAACCCACCGAACTCATTCGCCCAATTCTTGACCAAACTAGACGGACAGGCTATTATACATTTCTCTATGGTGGTTTTTCCAGGATGCGGGGATTGGTTGAGAAGTGTCCATAGAAGCGTTATGCATTGAAGGGTTTTGCCGAGACCCATCTCATCTGCCATGATACACCCATACTGGTTATCGACGAGCATCCCTGTCGTACACTTGTATAGGAACTACAAGGTCACTGTCATTATCCATACTGCTTGATCCAACTGAGGAACTCACCTTGACACCCTCGACTTGATGTGGGCGGAGCACTTTGCTAAGGCGAGGATCAATCACAACAGGTATTTTCGGTGGCTTCTCTTTCTTTGCTTTATCTTCTCCAAGCATGACCTTCAAGCTCTTATGGGGATTAAACATCCCTGCTGTCTTTTCTCTAGCCTCCTTCTCTGCTCGTTCCTTCTCTTCCTCCTTCAGGCGCTCTTTCCTTTCCTCGTCGGTCTCTCTGTCGTCGATAGTCGGATCGTACAGAACAATGGCATGGTCCTCCATTGGGTCGTGCAACGGACGAGGGGCGATCTTGGACTGAGGACGAATCCCCAATGCGACGTTGGAAAGGACTAGTGAGACACATTCTCCATTCTTTCCTGTCATAGTTGGCAATGAGAATCGTCTTCGCGCCCCGAAGACCTCTCCAAATGGTTTGGGCTTATAAACAGGATATTTCTTGACAGCCGCTAATAGTTCCTCTTCATTGCAATACGGCCTATCGTCCTTCTTCTGCCTCTTCTTCGAACCATTCTCGGTATCGGAGTCTGAAGCTTCGTCATCTTGGCCTGAATAAGAGATTCGTTTGCGCTTGCGCTGAGGCTGAACGCGCTCATCCGCTTTCGCAACGGTCGGCGGCTTGAATGGTTTGTTGATGCGAGTGCTTTCTTGCAGTCGATCAACGACCTTACCATCGCTGAGCGTTGGTATTCGACGTAGCATGGTGGTCACAGCAGAAGTGCTGACTCACGTGCCCCAATTGTCCAAACTATTACAACGCGTCAAATATTGACACCACGTGATCGAGATATTTGAACAGGGGCGAAAACAAAACATACAGCAATTCAAAGCACAACGTAACTACCATCTACTACTATCCGCATTCTCTGTCGCATCAGTGTAGGCCAAATCGTTCTCTATCACTACACGAGATACCAGGACGCGGCCCGGCTCCGCAAGGAGAGCTTTCGGGAAATTGAGTCTTTGAGTAAGAGAAGAGTTTTCGGACATGCAAAATACCAGCAGCTCGACGCCAACCATCTCAACAAACTAGGTCAAGGAAACATTAACAACTGCAGTGTAGAAAGTTGAACGTGGCGAAACTCAACTAATTCCCCACCCGCCAGTCTAGACTTGAATCGACTGAAATCGTTCTGTTTTCCCTCATCCATTTCGGACTCAATGGGTACCACCTCTGCAGATGGACCACATGCGCGTAATGTGTCCAAGAGGGCATGTGCAAACTTGTCTCGATAAAATTGACCTGGAGGGCCCTTTGATTGGATTTGGATAATCTCGTCCAATGACGAGACACCAGGTGTACCACAGGAGTCATCCAGGAGAGAGACAGGGACAAAAGATGAACTACCGAAACCTAGATAGAATTTCGTAGCTGTTGCTGAACTGCTGAGGAAAGCCTGGTGAGGATGTAAAGTGAGATGTAAAGCTCAAGACTCTCACGGGTTAGGTGTGCTGGAAGACGGCCGCCCGGACCCGATTGCTCTGAGAAATGTTCAAACCGTTGTCGATTTTCAAGTAGGAAATAACTTACAGTGGGCCAAAAATGGTGTTGTTGGCATCACTTTGCCTCCACTTATTAACAGAATCTGCAATGATACTCGATGAAGCAGATGGAAAAAGTGCTTCTTTAGCTGAGGCAATGCTAGAAAGGATGGGATGAATTGGTAGCAATACTAAACAAGATGAAAAAATAAGTACCTCTGACGCACTGCTGAAAACATGCCAGCACCGATAGACTTTGTTTGCTGAGGTATCGAGCCGTCCGATTGCTCCGCTGTCATTTGCGTCGTCTCATGAGGGTATGCCAGTTCAGATGGCACGCTTGCATCATCGTTGAAATCGTCCAAATCTGCGGTAGCAAGGCCATCTAGGCCCGCTAGTTGTAAGAGATCTTGGCTTGTCGGAGGCCTGACATTCACACTGACAGGCTCAGCGCCCTCGGAATCCAAACCAGGTATCTCTGATTTATCCCAGCTACTGAGGTCGAGGCTATCGTTGTTCAAGCCTGCTGACATGGCCTGCTCTCGCTTTTCATCTGCATTATACGTTCCCTTGCGCGTCTTTAAGACTCCCTTATCGAACGTCAATAGCGAACTTCGGTTCTGCTTTAAACCTTTAGAATTTCGTCCGGGTCCGGCTCGGGAACCGGAAACCCGTGGGGATTTCGTTGGGGAATCCGGAAGTGAGGTAGCAGACGCACTGGGAATACGAGCGGCTGCACGTGCCTTCGCAGAAATTGCATTTTGCAAACCCAAAAGCTGAGGGTCATCAACCATTTTGACCAGAGGATTAGCTGCTCTGGCGCGATGTGAGGGGATGCTTGAAGAACGGCGGGAAGATTCTTGTTGTGACGGCTCTTGTGGCGGTGAGGTCGTCTGCTCCTCGGCCAGCATCACCACTCCAACTGTCTCGTTTGAATCCACTGCGGGGTTTGTAGAAGAGATAGCCTGAGCAGAATCGGATTCGGACGCGACGGCGAAAGACAAATGTCGCCGCGCTTTATCGTCCGGATCATGAAAAAGAGAAGCCATATCTATATCTTCCTCATCCGAGGGGGGTGGCTGCGGCGTACCCGGGATCTCAGGTGAAGGATCCCGATTTCTGCTGGTCATCATTAGTGGTGACTGGCGTCGGGGTGGACTGTTGTTGAGTAGTACCGTCGGAGATGCATCGGGTAGATCCTTGTCGACGCAATCCGGTGACTTATTAGGGCTCTCTGTGGCATGCGTTAGCGCATACGGTCACGGAATCAGGAAAACGCACCTGTATGGCGTCGTTTGGCTGCTGGTGTTGCTGGTGATATTCCTGAAGTTCTTTTGCGTTTGTTGCGACCTGAGACAAGTTAATGAATTCATGTAAAGCTTTGAAATGGTAACATTAGTATACACACGAGGAGGCCCAACGGGGAAGAACTCCTCCCCGGGTCTGAATAAATTCACGTCATGTCTGTCACGACCACCCGTATTGGCGCGTTCCCAAAACTGTTCAACAAAATGTTCAGAGCCTTCAAAGGACTCTGTCGGTTCCCATCTAAGGAAGGGACAATAATGTCAGACATTGGCTTTGGTGCTAGCATAAAAAACATACGTATCATCGTCTGCTGTATATCCTTTCCACTATAACCCCTTAGCTGATATTGATTCCATTGAATTCAGGCTTCAACGACGCACCCGAACATTATATTTCTGGAAGAGCGCGAAAGGTTCAAAAAGCCTCGTATCACTAAAGCTGCAAGCCCACAGTGCTTACCCAAACTAATTTCCTAGTCCTTCCACGGCCCTGCTTTTCCAAGCGTGCTTTTAGGATGCTTTCTGAGCATAAATAAGAGAGATGTGACGAATGCAGCAAAGTGAAATGCTCACCGACTTCATACTCTTCGTTTCCGTCTTCAGACATGGTGAGCACTCGCAAATAACAAGTACCAACTAAGCGCCCAACACAGTTTGCTAAACGCGGTCTTAGGTAGGGACTGTGGGAAAGTGACATATATGATACTCCGTGCATTGCGCAGGAAGCAAATTATTCGATCACAATGTAAGTACTGCCTTCGTCCCCTCAACTGCGCAATTTGCAATACGACCTTTCCAACTACCACCATGATTGCGCCCGTAAAAGAGGAGGAAGTCCAGCGGGAAATGTCGCTGCATCCCCCTCAACAGCCTCCACCGTCATATCCCAGTACTCAGCATCCCGCTGAGGGCCCAAGTTCTCCCAATAACGCCTATCCTCATCCTGGCGCCGACGGATATCAGAACCATTCTCCTCAACCTCAGCAAATGCAGTATCTACCACAGCAGAGTCCGCCGGCCATGGCATATCCACCTCCTAATCAGCAGCCATTCGCCAGGGATGTAGAGTTGGGTCAGCAGTATCAGGCAGCTAGTTCGTTATTTATTGGCCCTCATATCTCTGCTTCAATGCTAATCCGATTTCTTCAAGTGTATGCACGCTGCGCTCAGGGGCAGCACGAGCCTACAACAAAATACGGTATATGTGGCATAATCACTGCCGTGCTACTATTTCCTATAGGCCTGATATGCCTTTTGTAAGTCCTTGCTACCTATTAAGTACTCACACTGTTTTTTACTTGTAAATTCAGCATGGACGTAGAACGAAGATGTGTTCGATGCGGTACCATCTTGTGATGCAACGCACCCTTGTGTTCGATGTAATCTGTCATTTGCTATTCTGCTTTCATTTATCGAGACTATCACATGCACTTGTCTACTCTAGGGTTAATTATCAAGAAAGCACAGACATTCATTCATCTTTTAGCATCGGTGTATACCGCGAGATGCGAAGTATCATTTCTGGCAGCCCACTTTACTTGTACATGTAAGAAGTGTTGTCGAATAATGTCATTATACAGTCACCAACTACTTGGTTCCACATTTGCCATATATAAACATAGATGGTCATTATGTAGCGTCAGTACAAAAAATTCAAAGCAATTATGCAAACGCAACAAGTACTTAACATGAGCAAGATAGTTTACAGTATATATAGAGATAATTGTCAAAGTGGTCCATCCAAGCATCTGCGCATCTGCAATGTTCCAGGCATTCGCCGTTTCAAGGGTATGACCACTCTGGTAATGGCAACGCACGTCCCGCAACCAACGACCATTTGACCCATTGCGTGTCTACTACAGTAGAGCCTTCCAACTCGTCTTTGTAGTCGTCTCGTTCCTTGATAACAACGAAATCATACTTGATGGGTTCTTTCGATGCATACCTAAGCTCCTTCACTGCCTCAACGCTACTCGCGCCCATGCACACCAGGATCTGGCCAATGAAATGGCTACCTGGTACATCATCCTGTGGAAACGAGTTAGCAGGTACGTTGGCAAGCTGTGAGATATTCGTACCCGTCCTTGTACAGGCACTAGCTCACGACCGACGCAGAGAACCGATTTGTCTTTCATAAGCTTGGGTGGTACTTTATTCTCCATAATCCTTCTAAGATGTTCAGGACTTCCACACCAGTTGAGATCAACAAACTGAGAGACTTGAGCTTCCAGTGCATCAACAAAACCCTGGGGAAGAAGGAATTGGCGATATTCAACCTCTTTTTCCTGTTGTATACGAGCGTCGAACGTCAGCATTTAATAACGCAAAACAGTGGCTCAAATATATACTGACATCTGCGAGACACGCTTCGAGCCACTTATAGCTGAGACATGGGATACCGAGGGCGAGAGCAATGAAATATCGAGGCTTCTCATTTGGTTCGTCGGAGACCAGGAATACCTTGCTGATAACATCTGTGTCGCCTAACCACTGAACTTCATCCTCGGTGATTACCCAACGGCGGCCATCCTCAACAAAGGTCCCGTCCAGACTCATAAGGGTGGACCAGTCATTGACCACCGTTCCCCTGCCTTTATGCACTAGCTTGGTGATTTCCTCCCTCGTCGCTGTAGTTTTCTTGCACTTTGGGCTCAGCGTGATTACGAAACCAATGTGCTCAAAAACATCGGAGATAGCATATGTAACTGTCGAGCTGATAGACAATCGGGAAGGTGAAGGTAGAGGTGGTTTGATCCTTGTCACAATCGCGTCTGCAACTAGCCGGCGATCGTTCCAAGCATGGTTCACTGTCTTCATATGTATCAGGATATCAGATCTCTTGAGAACCTCATCCTCGCCGTTGATATTAACCGTAACCACCTCCGTGGAGTGTTGATCGTCGACATTGACCACTTTCCAAGTCTTCTTACTGCGGCGATCGCCTGGTGTGACTTCGTCGCCCACCTTCAATTCGGCACGTCGCATTTGTTCAAGGGTCACGTCCGAGCATGTACCATCGTCAAATTTGATAGAGTATTTCCTGTGCGGCTGCACAGAATGTACCGTTCCTAAGTAGTAATGTCCGTCATCCTTCCACAGAGCATATACGCGAGTCGGTTTCTTGCCAATATCGGCCTTGCTGCTGCTCACGGGTACACTGGACCGCAGAGATTTCGCTCGAGTCGTGGGAGGGGTGTCGACCTTGGCCCTCTTTGGTCGTTTCGCGGCCGGCCTGGCAGCAGTATATTTAGCCTTCAAATCAGAGCTTCGCTTCCGCTTCTTGTTCCCCTTCTCTTCTCTGACGGATTCCTCGTAGTCTTCGTCCTCATCGGCGGGCTCTGTGCCATCATCCCTGCCCTCGTGTTCGACCTTCGGTATGGTTTCATCGTCTACGTCAGACAGCGGCGAAAGTTCATCTCGAACGGATTCCAATTTACGTTTGGATGAAGAGGGAACCGAAGAAGATCCCGCTTTAGCCGTAGTTGCAATCCTTTTAGATCGTGTAGGAGGGTCAGCTGGAGCCTCTGGTGCGGAGTTCGCGACCCCGTCTTGCTCAGGCATAGAGGACGGAACAAAACCGCCCTCCCACGAATTAGCAGGTTGGGCCCGATTTGTATACACCGTCTGTCTTGGCTCTTTGGTTGCAGGGTCTGGGGTCTCTCCCGCCGCTCTCTGTTTGCCTTTCCCTTTCGCTGCTCGAAAAGGGGTCGGCCTTGACTCTCGGTCTGTAGACTTTCGAAACTACATGATGAACAATTCGTTCATTCAGCACGAGGGTTGTGCTTACCTTTGATGCTGACAGTGGCACGAAGTTGTTGCGCTTCGCCTCCTTGCCTTTGATGATCATGGGAGCAGCCTTCGCAAGAGGTACCTCATCGTCATCGTCTTCTTGGTCTTCCCTGCCTTCTTTCCTTGCGCTGACTTCCATCTCCGCGTCCATTTCCACGGAATCTGGCACAATTTCTCCAGAGTCCGGGTGAGGGTCAGGGCTGAGAGGACGGAAAACCTTCTTTGAAGGACTCGGTCGTGGCCTTCGATCGGTAGTTGGGAAAGAACCTGCAGGTATGGAAGAGAGGTGTTCCGCTCTAGGTGGTTCTGAGTCCGGGACGATAGCCATGTTATCTTCAGCAGGATGATCCCACTGCTGAGGCAGTGACCTTTGAAGGTTAGCAGGCGACCCACGGGCACGGGCAGGGAATCCGCGGCGACGAGGAACTACATCTTCAAAGGTAGATGGCTGCGTTTCCTCCATGACATGATCCTCAGAAGGGCTGCCAGGGGCATCATCTTCCGACGACGTTTGGAGTCCAGAAACTAAGCCACGCGAACGAAGAGGAAATCCACGACGGCGAGGGATCACGTCTTCTAAGGTGGATGGTTGTGTCTCCTCCATTACATGGTCCGCGGCAGGTCGACCGGCGGGATCTTCATGTGAAGGTTGTGCTTCTCGGTAGCCCAGCCGAAGAGATGGCGGGAGTATATCAACGCCTGAGGGTTGGGTTTCTTGTTCAACTAGACTATTCCCTTCCACAGGCACCGCCGCATCATACAGACCATGTTCCTTAGCCAACTTAATAATATTCTCTATCGCCGATTTGAATCGCCATGATTTCGAGTAGTCGATGATGCTTCGAAGATGTTTAGCCATCGTAGCCAATTCCTGTATAGGACAATCCGCCAGCTGATTGATCAACAATCTCAGCTCCTCCCCATCTGGTATAGGCTCTTCTTGTGAGGCGATTTGGGTTGCAGAAAGCGCTTCAGAGTATGGCTGGGTGGCATCTATATCTTGCGTGATAGGTTCTGGAGCAATGAGGTCTAGGTCAGGACCCACTTCTCCGTTGATAAATCGGTTGTAGCTCGAGGAGGGTGCTGATACCTCACTGGGAGGTTGGCTTGGCTCGTTATCCATTTGCTCATCTACGTCGGTGTCTGGATAGGCTTGGCCTTGCCCGTGCCCTTCCATGTCAAAGACCTGAACGATATGGTCATCAGACCCCTGAGATTGTGAACCATCCGAGGCTGAAGGAGTGGCAGCAACTAACACTACGCCTTCTACCTCTTGCATTGGATCCAAAGGGGAAGAATGGATAGTCTCGGCGCGATGCCTTGGCATTTTTGCAAGTAACTCTTCGCGTTCCTCTGCTACGCGTGGCAATTGCGACAAGGGAACCTCGAACTGATCAGCTTCTTCGATGAAACGAGTTGCTGGATCAACTTCGTCCTCGAAAGCTCCCGTGAAAGAATCCTGGGATTGGCCGCGAATTGGAGGAAATGTACTACGACGCGTCTGGGGTGAAGCGCGACGTGAGGTAGGTTTAGTGGCGCTTTTGCCTTTATTAGACGCGGTGTTATATGGCATGGGAGAGGATCGGGGTTTGTTAACTGAGGGTCTGAGCTGTGGAAAACTATCAGTTCTACTAGTTAAATGTTTCGATCGCAGCGCACTTGTTTGGAAGTAGAGGGATCTTGGCCACGGGGCTTTGTACCCCGTGAACTGCGATTCATGTTGAAAGGATCTTTGACCATGTTTTCCTTTTGTGAGCCACTAAGTTCCTCGCAGTCTCCTTGTAGTTGACTTTCCGTTTGAGTGGAAGAAGTCAGTCCAAAATAGTGATAACGTGGAGCTCCTTGTGGGCTAGCCGAGAGATCCCTTTCAGTGACAATCCCATTCTTCTCAATATGACGATTCCTTGAGCGTCTTGATGAAGTAGCAGTACCACCGTCTAGGGCATGGTCCAAGATCTGACTAGCTTGCGATTCATCGATCGTAGGCTCACTGTGTAGTCCAAAGGTATATGAAACTATGGAACACCTGGTTGAAACGCATTCTTCACCTTTGAACCTTCCTCATCGTGACCCTCGGTTTTCCCACGTAATTTCTTCGCGTCTTTGGAAACGAGTCCCTTGTTGCTGATGGCTTGGACAACGATTACACGAGCAATGCTAGTGCAATGGCTGTTTTTCGTCTGTCGCGTTTCTCTGATAGGAGGATACGATCACTGGGGTGTTATGGCAAAATTTGTGCAAATTGCAGCTTTTTTACTCAGACAAAAACGAAGTTATCGAGTAGGAGTAGCGTCCGCCGTCGAGGAATTCATCAACCTGGCAAGAAGATGAGTTCGCAATTTCGAAGTTATTCCAGACCACAGGCCTAGCGGCTATTTGACCGTATTTGTGGCGTGTCGCGTCCTATCACTTATCCGTTTCGGGAATTACAAGTGATCTTTACTTCCTCCGTTCTCTTTCACGCTGGCCGCCTGCCTCCTACTCATTTCTACCCTTACAGGACGATATGCCGCCGACCCGCCAAGATATCCCTAATCTTTCGTTTCTCGCACCTCGCCTTATACCCCGCAATCAAAAACATGACGGAAAATCCATTTCTAGACAGCGGACGACAGCGAAAAAGGCCATGCAAGCAAACTTCAGTACAAACCATTCTACGAGCAAATACGCTCCGCACGAAGACAAACTTTTGGCCAACAATCTAAATAAGTACAAGGCTGATTACGGGGACACCAGCATGACTGCTGTACCCAATCCCATACCTGACAGTGGTATCCATCACTCAAACTTGGCTGATGCCCACAACAAGAGTCCTACTATTTCTACACACTCTACTTCAACGTCCTATGTTCACTATACAACCATCGCTTCGGTTTCTTCACAATCCTCGATGTTACCTACTCCCATTACAATGCTTATGACTTCCCCCGCTACTGCACTCAGCATCTCTACAACGTTATCTCAGTCTGTCTACCCTTCGCACTCGCTCATAGCCCACCCAACGCATTCGTCATCACCAGCGGGTCTCTCAACGTTGGCTATCTCCCTCCTGGCATCTGGCTCGGCGTGTGTGATTATCTGCATCTTCATCATCGTCAAAGTCTGTACGCGCCCCAGACGTCGTACACCCACTCCATCTCTGCCTATTCTCGAGGATGGCTTCGACGATACTTATAAGAATAGTCTGGAAGACTCGCCCTTGTTCGGAGGCAAGGAACGGACGTCGCGTCAAGACCTTGATGGTAATTTCTGTGCTTTCCCTCAATATCCACAGCCCATCCGGATGGCATCTGAGTCTGTTCAAGCACCGAGTTCTGGTTCAAATACCACTACGGACCGTTACGCACAGGAACGACGACCGACACGTGCAGAAACGCCAGAAACAAATTATATCTTCACCGCCCATGGTTCTTCCTATCGGCCGTATATTGCATCGCCTGCTCCCATCCGTCAGATGCAAGGCGCGATCACTCGAGCCGCTCGTCGATTGTCCACAGTATCTCTGTCAAAGCCCTCCTATGATTCTGCTGGCCAGCCAACTGGAACTGCTTTGGGTTACGATACGCCATTGACCGCGGATGACCACCAAGTTATGGAACGGAGCAAGTCACGAATGTCTCGTCGCAAGAGCACGACCAATCTCGACTACCAGCCTCTTGCGCAAAATGGCCAATCATTATCTCGTCGGCATTCACAAGGCCTGGCTTACGATGGTGCGGACGTTGCGTCGCCACGAGCTCATCCAGTTGAATCCCCAGTATTTACACCAATTGCTGTAGTTGCACAATCTCCTGCAAATGGCGGCCGCAGCAGGATCAAATCATCGTATTTCACATCTTATCCTCGGTCATCTGTAGCCCCTATGTCGACATCTGTATCAACAAATTTTGCTTTCTTGGAAAACCCAGACCTTCCTTTACAAAGATCCGAATCTCGTCGGAATCGAGACACTAGAGCGCTTGCTGTTGCCCTCGGCCTTTCGTCGCCGTCTCCCATATGTCCTCCTCCCCCCTCCCCACAGCCTACAGTTTATCCAGACGATTCTCTCAGCATGTCCAGTCGCTCAAGCAAACGGATCTCCAGAAAGGGCCTTGGCCAAAGGCCACCTGACTCTACTGCGGACACTCACAAATGTCCTACATCCGCTGTTATCACTAGCCCTGACACTGGCTTCATGCTGGGTAACTTGATGTTGATGGATTTCAGCGCTACAAACAAGTCGCTTAATAGTGCTGCTGGTACTCGCCAGTCCTACATCAGCGGATCTGGTTACAAAATGTCGACGTCAGTTTCGAAGAGAAGTTTATCTGACGATAGACCCCCGCGCGTCCCGTCACCTCCTCCTCTACCATCGCTGGCTCAAATGGGACTGGAGAAGTCATGTCCTGAGGCGTTTGCGAGCTACCGGAGCCCCACCTATAGCATTTTCGGACTCTATGAGGATGATAAGAAAAGTAGGATCAGCATCGGGCGCTGATGATTAAATAGATCGTGCTTGATGTGTGTAATTGATTCTTCCAACACGGTGGAACTGTATACTATAGAGATTTCATGGTTGATTCGTCGCGTTGGCCAACATTTGTGAGAAGTAAATCAGATGGGAATTCATGGAGTGACGGGTGAAATGAAACATCTGGAAGGAGTATGATTGGTATGCGGTGCAAGCGCAGTCGTTGCTTGGCAGCGGCCTTTCGCTTCATCCCATATGTATACCGTTTAAACTTCAGATCTTCAGAGTTCTCTGCCTCTTTCTCGTTTTCTGATTCGACGAGACGACTGGTTTCTTCTCGTTTAACTGTCTGGACACTCGGAGTCTTGCAGACCAATACCACTCACTTCATCATTATACGATGTCCCAACATTCTAAAACCCATAATTTGCCAGCTATTTCACTCAATATCAGCCTACAAGATGAGGCTCACGACAACGAGAGTAATGACTTGGGTTTGGGGAACAATGCGAACGGAAACGCGCAGTCTCTACCGTCACTTTGGGGCGTTCCGTTGAAATATATATCGTGAGTTGTTTCTCCAACCATATTCCAACTGCCGTCCATTTGTATCGCATTTAGCCCTACACTCTCCCCCTTCAGCCATGATTATCCATGAATGTACCGCTAATCCCGTCTGTCATTCAGTTTAGTCACTCTGGCCCTTCAAAATTCCCTGCTGACGATCATCATGCACTATTCACGCGTGTCCACGCCCCCATCGCGTGCATACTCTGCTGCCACTGCAGTTCTACTGAATGAACTGCTGAAAGGTGGCATCTCTTCGCTTATTGCTTTCACCCGCATCGAAGTCCCCCCACCACAACCGACGTACAAAGACATTTCACAGTCAACTCCCTATCATGGCAATACGAGTTTTGCATTGATAGCACGGTTAAAACGTCTTGCAAAGGACGTCTTCAGTTCCGACTGTTGGAAATTGTCGATCCCCGCCATCCTATACGGTTAGTTTTTCACGACAATACCTATGGAATCACGTGTACTCATTAAAACAATCTTTGCAGTCATCCAAAACAACCTCCAATACGTCGCTGCATCTAATCTTGATGCAGCAACGTTTCAAGTTAGCTACCAGATGAAAATCTTGACAACGGCTGGTTTCTCTGTCTTACTCCTCCGAAAAAAGCTCGCGCCCAGCCAGTGGCTCGCGTTGCTATTCCTAGCCATCGGCGTTGGTATCGTCCAGATCCAAGCAGGCTCAACAACTGGCCGCACCGCTTCTTCCTTTGTGTCAGCACATGACATGAACGCTATCAAAGGGTTCTTCGCAGTTGCAGCCGCTTGCTTCACTTCGGGCTTGGCAGGGGTCTATTTCGAGTTGGTGTTGAAGAACTCCCAGACGGACCTATGGGTCCGCAACGTGCAGTTGTCACTATTTTCCCTACTACCTGCACTAATGCCCATCTTGTACGATCACGCATCGCAAGGTATTGGAGGCTTCAGTGGGCTATTTCGCAATTTCGGACCGTGGGCATGGGCCACAGTCATGGTTCAAGTTCTCGGTGGACTCATCACTGCAATGGTTATCAAGTATTCCGACAATATCTTGAAGGGCTTTGCTACGAGCTTGAGTATCGTCATATCATTCCTTGCGTCGGTGGCATTATTCAACTTCCAAATGACTATCACCTTCGTCCTTGGCTCAGCAATCGTTCTCATCGCTACATGGTTATATAATCAACAACCTAAACCCAAACAAACCTCTCTATTAACTACTGGTGTTGACGCTACAGCGTGGGCCCTCAGTCGAAGTGAGAAGGCGAAGGAACTGTCGTCGCCCGCAGTGTGTACGGCACCTCAATTATCCGAATTTGGCCCTCAAAATATTTTGTCCTCATCGTCGTCTCGTTCTCTGTCGTCGTCATCCATCTCGCTATCGTCCATGTCAATACATGGCACCCCTCAAATAGAGGCTAGGGTATTACTGGATAGCAAAGACAGCCGAACATTTGGACAATAATGTGATTTATTCAGGCTTGATTGGACCTTTCCATCCTTACTCGCTTTTTTGCTCCACTTATAGTGGTCTGCTATATTGCTAGCTACCCATTTTAATGATCACATGAACTGACTTTGCTCATACCCTATAGAGGACTTACATGTAATACTGCTGTATCAGTTGACCATTCGACTTTCATATATACAATTGAGGGCTCATCCCTCCTACCATTGTCTCTCATAGTACAACTAAAACCACATTATATACATTCACCAAGTCCGTCGTACGAGAGTATCAGCCTATGTAGCATTGACTCTACTCTCCAAACCACGTTTGATAGCTAGTAAACAATATCAGTATCAGTAACAAGAGAATATACTCGCTATTTACCGTCGCAAGTTTCTTTTGCATCGCCAAACAGCATTTTGGTCCCAGGCATGTAAAACATCGGATTAGGCACGTCCGCTACACCAAAACTTCAGCCCCTGATACTTCGGCAATTATCATGGTGGCTCACCGTATCCGCTAGCCATCCCTCTCTTCATTACTATGACTTGCTTACTCTTCCATGCGTGGAGGACAGGCATCCCAGCAATTGCAGAGCCTGGTTCAAGTGCAATAGGATTCACTGTATCATTAGCACCGATAACCAAGGTCACGTCTGTGTCTTTAAAGTCGTCATTGATCTCATCCATTTCGAGCACGACTGGAAGAATTGGGAACCACGTAAGACATCGTAAGGTTACGCCGGCATGACGGATTGGATGACTTACTGTCGTACGGGACAGATGCTTCTGCCAAGAGGACATTGCACTGGCCGGGCATACGGCCCGCTACGGGATGTATAGCAAACTGAAGGATGACAGGAGCGTTTA
Organism: Pleurotus tuber-regium; assembly: GCA_014058305.1. Lineage (NCBI taxonomy): Eukaryota > Fungi > Basidiomycota > Agaricomycetes > Agaricales > Pleurotaceae > Pleurotus > Pleurotus tuber-regium. The sequence continues at coordinate 1,580,654 of JACFYU010000026.1, read as the reverse complement.
GATAAGGTCAAACGATAAAAAGCGCGAGAGCGAATAGCGTACCCGAACGTTTACACCTTTAGCCCTTAACATGGCACATATCTCTGATATTGCATACTGAGCCTTGGCCACAGCCATGCCGTAACCGACCACCTGACGATATGATAAGAGCGGGCCGTTGGTAGATACAAGGGACATACCAATATGACATTGTCAGCATTCAGCAGAGCCTCGACGGTGTCATCGACGCTGGTTTTAGTGATGGTACCTTCTATTTTATGGGCTTCTGCCGACGCGGGAGCAGAGATACCACCGAAGAGCACGTTCATAAGCGAACGGTTCATGGCTACGCACTACCAGTCCACCAACCGTTAGTACCGGCAAATAGCTAGGAGGGGTGCGGTTCCTACCATGATATAGGAGAGGATAGAACCGCTAACACCAATCAGCGAGCCGACGGTCGTTAAGAGTGGATTGTCAAGCATGAAACCTGAGTTACTTCAAATGAACCTATATACCCCCAGAAGAGTGGTAAGAAGTACCTTCCGCTACCAAGGCAAAGCCAGAATAGGCATTTAGGACAGTGATGACGACCGCTAGATGCCATTTCAGCTCTCAAGAATGTTCAGATCACTTGATGAAACATACGCATATCCGCGCCGCCAATTGCGGCTGTTGTCGTAAAGCCTTTGATGAAGCTGAGTATGGTGCTTGCCCCGAGGTATCCGGCGGCTACCATAGGAGCCGCCGGCGCAGCGGCAATGAAGCCAGCCATAGTCAACCCATTTGCGCCCAGCAGTGCGCTATTTACTAGATGTTTGCCAGGCAGAACCAGTGGCCTAGAGGACATCTTACCCGCGAGCTTGAGGAAGGCTACTATGGAACCAGTGAACGTGATACCACCGATTACCACACCAAGGTATGCCGTAACGAGATGGAGAGTAGATATATGCGCCGTATCGGCTAGTACACTTCCAATACTTGTTAGGACGGCAGCCAAGCCAACGACTGAGTGAAGAGCGGCGACCATCTGGGGAAGCTCAGTAGCGGTCACGCGTCGTCCTATGATAGTGCCAATCAAACCGCCGATGGCTGATACACCAGCGAATTGGGCAAGGACAGGAGTGGGGAAGCCCACCGCAGCCAACGAAGCGAGAATACCAGACCCAACACCCAAAATTCCTAGTGCATTACCCTGACGAGCAGTAGCCTGAGAGGCAAGGCCAGAAAGAGAACCTAGGATGAGACGTTCATATCATATTTGTCCCCTCAAGAGAAGGAGAGTCACCAACCTATACAAAGGACGCTACTTGTCAAGTATCCAGCTTGTACAAGACCAGCCATTCCAGTGCTCGCAGCGGCCAAGAATCCACCAGTGAATACTACCGCGGGGATGCCGTACAGCCAAGAGTATTCAGGAGGATCGGTGGGTCCTATTTTAGAAGACTAGTTGAGCAAAAGAAATGGTGGGATGGGATAGGAACGCACGTTTAAACATGTCCAACATACGCTTCGTAATCACGAAGCCTCCAGCAACGTTCACACTAGCCAATAACACTGATATAGCACCAAGAACCTGAGGTATCGTCCCAGGGAAGTAGCCCCCTCCCATGACGAAGAGCCCACCAACGCCAACCATGCCTAGTAACGTGTAAACTTAAGCCTACAAATGATGCACAGACGCAATAATCCTACCTGAGATTGCGTTCGTCACGGACATCAACGGTGAATGCAACGCGGGAGCAACGCCCCAAATTACTCTGTAACCAACAAGGCCGGCGAGTCCAAACGTAAAGAAGTTACTCATGAACGCGGTACCAGTCATCTTTCCAAGTGCAACCACACCACCCATTCCGGCGGTCACGGTAGCAACTTCCCTTGTTGCCTTCTGCCAGGGGGTGATAGCTTTGGTCTGAACTTCCTCTGCTTTCGTTGGAGTGGGAGGAGGCGTAACAGGTGCGGGCATGACACGAGGGACGGGCGGGAGAATCTTGCCTTGGTGAACAACGAGAGAGCCACGAACAACTTCATCCTCAAGGTCAATGACGTACTTGCCATCGCCTCCGAGAGACAGCAGGAATTTCGCGATGTTGTTGGAATACAAAGTGGACGATTGAGTTGGTAGTCGAGATGGGAGGTCCGTGTACCCTAGTCAAACAAGTTTTAACCCCAATATTGGCAGACACGTCAAAAGGCATTATACCGATTATCGTAACGCCATTCTCCACATGCAGTTCACCTGGACGCGTAGCTGCACAGTTACCGCCAGCCTCAGCGGCGAGATCTACAATAACTGATCCTTGTTTCATGGCAGCAACCATTTCACGCGTGATGAGCTTAGGGGCGGGCTTTCCTGGTATGAGCGCCTAGAAGTAAACCTTGAGTGCAATACGCAGGTGCAAGTTAAGGAATTTACCGTTGTGATTACAATATCCACGTCCTTGCATTGTTCCATGAAAAGGGCCATCTCTGCTTCGATAAATTCTTTAGACATTTCTTTGGCATATCCACCTCCTCCACCGCCTTCTTCCTGAATAGCTACTTCCAAGAACTCAGCGCCAAGCGATTGGACTTGTTCACGCGCAGCAGATCGGGTGTCGAATCCTCGAACAATAGCGCCTAGTCTTCTTGCCTTGACGAACGTGTCAGTTAGGCACTTAGCGCGCGAAGTCACATAGCTTACCGTGGCAATGGCACTCAAACCAGCGACGCCGGCACCAATCACAAGAACTTTGCCCGGAGGGATCTTGCACGTTCTAAGTTACATGTTCTAACTGCGACATGCACCACAAATACTCACTTTGCTGTAGGAGAAAACTCAGTACGTGGATGGACGAAGGAGAAATAGAAACTAACCCAGCCGCGGTGACCTGACCAGTTAAGAACCTACCAAAGTGGTTCGACGCCTCTAAGACAGCCTTGTAACCGGCGATGTTTGCCATAGAGCTTGATGTGGTCGCTCAATCATAAGCACAATTAAAAAAAAAAGACAATGCAGTACCTCAGAGCATCGAAGACTTGAGCTCTAGATATACGCGGAATCATGTCCATCTAGTCTCAGCAAGTCACGTATCATGTAAATGGTGCCAACCAAGAATAACTAACCGCAAATGCGTTGACTTTCCGCGTAGCCAAAGCCTCGACGATGTCTTTATTTTGCGCGGGATACAAGAAGCTGATGATGGTGCTACCCTCCTTGATGCGTCCGTCTTCTTGCCCATTAAGCGGTGGCCGAACCTTCAGCATAATATCTGATGTGCTGAATACCTCCTCCCTCGAAACTAGAGTTGCACCAGCAGCAGCATAGTGTTCATCCAGGAACTGAGCCGATGCGCCAGCATTATGTTCAACCAGGACTTTAGCGAAGCCTTTCTTGCGAAGTAAAGCAACGTTTTGAGGAGTTAATGATACACGTCGTTCGTTTGGGAATATTTCTCGTGGAACACCGACGGTCAGCGACGAGTAGGGAACACCTGCGCCTTTCGGTTTAACTTCCGTATTCCATCATCTTATAAACACTGTACCAGCAAGCTTCTCTGACTTTGCTTGCGACTCATTGCGGCACAGAGCCGATAAGTGAAATGAACGATGATCTAGCACACACGACGATTGAATAACGATTAAAGGCTATTATTGATTTATTCACAATACGTACGTGTCTTGTGAAGGGTGATGGAGAACGAGGGCAGGGAACGACAGTTGAATGTTGAATGTGAGATGCATGGCGGTTTGAGCGCCATTGTGCCCTCGTCGAGGGTGTTGTAGGAAGGAGCGAGATGTACCAGCAACTGCCAACTGAACGGTCCAAGTTACTGCTTTAGCCGATCAGTTCACCACGTGCTAATTACCCCGCGATTTCCCCACAATCATAATGCACATGTTGAATACTGTCGAATACCATATGTCCTCAATATCAAGCTCACTATCATTCAAGTTGCTGTCTTAATTTGTATGCATCTGCTTTCGTGTCACTTTCTTCACTGAAGTATTGGAGTGGCCACGCATCATGTTGGAAGATGTCGCTTAAGTTGACTGATGCGACCCGGTCCGGACTCAGGCTATTGGTCGAATGATCTTTAAACATTAGATTTGGATTCGTATGAAAGAGTTTAGACGGAGCTCCTCTCTCATCACCTTGCAAAGATAGAACACAGAAAGCATATATTAAGATACAACATAACACGATATGTCGCTGTGAGGGATAGACCAATCAGAAGACTGCCCTATAATTATACGGAGGTGGATTATTCACTATGGCAATCAGTGACCCAGTATGGAAGACTGCTAAGAACGTCACCGTACCATGACCTCATGGCGCTTTCGTCTTTCCGCTTAACTCACGCTCGAGTCTAACCAAAGCCTGCGTGTGAGGGTGTTCCCAAAGAGCAGCGGCAGCATCAGGTTCCATAGGCAAAAGTGGCTTCCTGGGGACACCACCGTATCCGTACATCTTCTCCAAAAGGTACTTCGTTCCCGCGATAGATGCTTTGGCAATGGTGAAATCGGCACGCGCAACGATACCCTGCACACGTTGCGCTTCCGGAAGCAGTGAAGGGTCTTTCAAGGCGGCCTCGGAAAGTTGATACAGTTTATTAATGGCATGCTAAAGGAAAGGATGAAAGTGAGCAGGAAAGTCCGAGAAAACAGCGCGAAATATGACCCACTGGAGCGACGTTACCGAGACCAGTGATTGCACCATGAGCAAGAGCAAATAGTGAAGGAGTGAGAAAATCTACAAAGCCGCCTAGAACTAGGAACGGAGCGTGTGGGTTCTTGCGGGGGTAGGTCGCAGTGAATTCGGGGCTGGCTACTGCATCGGCAATTCTAGTGAGCTTTCCGACATTGCCACATCTGTTAATCCGGACCTCTCATCAGGATCCTAGGAGGAAGAGAAGAATTCGAACATACGTAAGTTTGACACCACAAAGGTTGGGGCATTCTTGAGCCAATTCAGTGATCACGTCAGAATCCAAATCTATTCCTCCACTTGCCCCAGGGTCTACCCATATCGATGGTGTAAACGTCCATAACACTAGCGATCGAACTAGGGCTACTTACAATTGTAAACGATAACCGGGATAGGGCTGGCAGCGGAAACATCTTTCCAAAAGGTCTTCAAAGCTTTCTTGTTGCCCGCCAACGCTCCGGCAAAATAGCCGCTAAGAATGACGATCGTGTAGTCCGCACCTGCAGCCGCCGCCTCCTTGCACAACTGAATTGTCTCTCTTGTACTTCCTGCACCCGTACCCATAATTACTGGGACCTGAGCATGGCCTGAAGAATCTAAGGTTTTCCTCGCGGCTTGGATGAGTGCGATACGCTCTGCGTGTGATAGATGGATGGCCTCTCCCATCGAGCCCGCGATGAGCGGGCCGACACCTGCATCAGCCAAACGAGCGACCTGCTTCTCAAATGACGGAATATCTGATGTACAACGATGATAAAGGCATCAGTGTATGTCAAATTAGATTATGTTGACTATTAGGACAAGACTTACCTAGGTCCTCGGTCTCTGGCAAGAAGAATGAAGGCACCGGTGCAAAGATACCAGGCTTCAAAGGGCGCGTGTGATGGATGCCATTTGTAACGCCATTAACACCATTAGCTGCCATTGGTACCAAGGGCGCAAGGAGCGAGGGCTAGGTTAGCATATAGCTAACCAAGATAGTCTGTATATAAACCCCCCGAGAGAGAGTTGTGTGGTTCGGACCGGAATGATCGGCCCGATGCAGGGATCCAAAAGTCAGGCGGGCCGGCATCGGTATCTTATCCCGCCAATGTAAGATGGAAGCAAAAATGTTCTCGTTGAATGGTGGGGAAGCGAACCCATATAGTATTGGATATTACGACTTCAGTGTGTCGACATGCGAATGTATGAGAGCACCAACATTTTCCTGTCTAGGGAGTAACGAATGCCATATGTATAACGCCTCAGCTAGAACGTCACTTGACATCCACAACCTGACATCAGAGATCTATCATTGAATCAAGCAAACGGACTCGTTTTTATGACGAGACGCACCTGATAGCAAATTGGCGCGTTACGCCGAGAATGGCGCGAACGTGCACTTAACAAGTTCGTCACAGAGGAATAGAACTATCACTCCTGGAGAAAGCAGGACAGTGTTTAGTACTACATTACCGACGTAAAATTGCAAGGTATACTTCAGGGATTGTGGAACGTCTAAAGGGAATAGGAATTATACTATTTTCCAAGCACGTCGGCACATGAACTGAAGGAACATGACCATTATTCCGCCGTATCTAGTTGACAAGCAGGATAGTTTTCAGTGCCGCACCTGAGTCGATAGTAAATGGAGTCGATGGGCACATACGCTGCGGTCTAACCGAGGAATCGCCATTTTTGACAAAAATGCTAAGGCTTTAACTCCCCCATGAATGAGGGATCCAAACTGGTTTGAGTCGTTGAAGAAGATTTATTTCAAGATTAACTTCAAAGGTCAGAGGTAATTAACAAGAGTCCTTAGGGGTTATGACATTAGCAACGAATGATCTAACTAGGCAGTGATAGGATAATTAGCTTTGCCTTTATGACTTCAAATGATCATCACACCTTTACCCGTGGCAGGGGGTTACTTGTCCGTGATGTACATCCAGTTCCAAAGGGCTAAATGGTTTTAGACTTCGAGGACCTCTAAATTCTCCATTACTCTCCTCTCCCACTCGGTCCAGCCTTCACCATCAACTACACTCGGATCATGAGAAGCATTTTGGAAGACATCCCAAGGAACACAGCCGTACTGTTGTGCCCCGTCTTCTTCTCGTGGCTCTAAAGCGAAGCGTCCTTGGCGAAAGCGAGTCAAAGTAACGACGTGGCCAGCCGATCCAAGCGCGTGAGCAAGATCGTGAACAATCGAACGAACGTATGTCCCTCCGGATACCTTCATTGAAAGGACGAATGCGCTCGGCTTATCGAGTCCTACCGCAGTTTCTGCTTCCTCATCCAAAGGAAGGGCCTCTCCAACACTTTCGAGGGTTTTTGCGACAGCTTCCTTCTCTGATGTAGGCATTCTCTTTTCCGGCCACGAAAAGGAGTGGTCAATTCCCTTCCACTCAATCAGTTCCAAAGAGTGGACAGTAACTTTCCGCTTCTCGATCGGTCGGGGGAGAGGGAGGCCCTTCCGAGCATATTCATAAAGAGGCCTACCATCCATTTTTAGAGCGGAAAATCTAAAGTGAAGTCAACAGAGTATCAGTTGCCATACCAAGTCAAGTGACAGTGAAACAGACATAGGCGGTTTTTGTTCTATTTCACCGATAAAACTGGCGAGCTTCTCTTCTACACTGACTCTGGTAACGTGCCGCCATGGTGCCATTCGTACTACGGTCCCCTCACTATCATACGTGTCTGTTTCGCATCCAAGTAAGCAAGTCGTACGATACTCCTAATGCAGTGGTAAAGGGATGATGGATTATCGGCACCTCTAAGTAATATATTGGAATCCTCACTTTTGTACAATCCAGGAATTCGCTCAGCTTTTTAGTACCTTTGCCTACGCCTATGACTGTAGTAGTCGATAAGCATCACTCTACTGCAAGACAATTCGCCAGACACACCTAGAACACCATCTGCGAGGGGATCAAGTGTCCCTCCTTGCCCAATTTTCACAATGTCCTTACCACGCTTGCCTATTTTCTTCATTTTTTGGACTGATTCGAGCTTCTGAGCCTCTACAAAAAGCTTAGATCTAGCTATTAATTGTTTGATATCGTTGATAATTGACATGGACGTTGGTCCTGATGGTTTATAGACTGCAAAGAGCCCAGAGACTGGAAGATTGGAAAGTGAAACTTTCGGCATGTTGAAGTTTCTGTGTTCGAGATACTCTATTATAGCAAAGACATTAAAATCAGGAGGTCATCCGGATTGAATGGCACCTACTGTGAGATGTTGTACTAAGCGCTCGCACCTTGCCTAAATTGTTTGAGGCCGCCATGACGGCGCTTATAATACAGGTTCATATTCCAATCAATTAATCTCCCACAGTTACAGGTCTAGAGCACAAGGGAATGACCAAATAAGGGCTTGCACTGGTGCGGTACAAGGTAATTCCCTCTCAGAAGGTTTAGTGGGCTCTTTCAGCGATGGTTCACTCTACTTGGACGTTGCGGCCATTGACCCACACACCCAGTCATGTTTACGAACGACCACTTGGCTTCACCGAGCTCAGCTTCTACTACGATAGCCTTCTCAGTGGAACTTCAGATACGACACGACATATAATTGTACAAGCGCAAGATGCCCAAGGACTAGAACTTTTTACCAAGGAGAATGTTCTCCGTGCATGGATTTCTGTGAAGCAGGATTTCCCCCTTCTTGGATCCCATATTGAGCTTGATCAAGAAGGCAAAGGGGCTCGGTTCGTCATTGTCGAGGAAGATCTACGGTCCTGTAATCCATCAGAGGTCCATTTCCTGAATATTGGATCACCGTCAGTTGCAGAGGAGTTTGTCCGTGAACTCCTCCATGGTAAACGATGCTTGGACAGCGCAACGCTGGCTCAAGTCTACATCTTACGGAGACTTGACATGCCGAATCACTTTCATGTTGTATTGCATGTTGCTCACGCCATTACTGACGGAATGGGTAACATCGCTCTTGCAAAGCGATTCCTTGATGGACTATGTATGTCCAAACCAACGCCGGCACTGGACCTACAAGCCAGACTGGCATTAGCATCGGCCTCAGAGGACCTAGATCCATCCCTTCGGCTGAATGTTCAGTGTCAACGCTGGAAAAGAGTGATTAGTGAGGTGATCAGAACCATTCGTTGGGCTAAATTGAAGGTAGTGGCATATCTGGAGCGATTAACTCGTTACTGAAGTGTATCTGTTAGGGAGGGCACACCTTACCCCAGATCCGGCATCCATCAAATTCACAAGTCCTACCGAAGTCGTACTTAACAAGAATTAGCCTGCCAGAGGAACTCTCAAGTAGAATAATCGCTACTTGTCGTAAGCAATCTCTCACGTTTGGGCAAGCATATGCGGTTTTAGCGCAAGTGGCCTTGGCCCGTGTCCTCTGTCGGAGATACCTTCAAGGGAAAATGAGTAAGGAAGAGTGGGAAGATAGAAAAAGACAGCCAATGCACACCGGCGGACCGCTGAACCTTAGGCCGTATCTGGACAAAGAGTGGCTAGATGATGGAGGCGCTACCAACGTTTGTTGCGCTATCGGTTTCTTCTGGTACACGCTACCCTTCATGCCATTAGGTTCTGCATCACGTCTGGCCATAGGAGATGAACTACCTTCATTCGATGCGTTATTGAGCCGTGGTCGTTTCTTCTTTCGTTCAAATCTCATCAAGAAACAGTCTGCTCATGTTTTCGGTCATCCACTGTTTGTTGGCATTGCCAAGGAACAGGCTCGTCAAAGAATCGAGAAAGTTAGAGAAGTGGCAAGGAACTTTGAGTCCACCAACGGCGAAGTTACTCCCTTTAAATCGCCCTTCGTGCTTTCTTTTGCCGGCTCCAGTATGGGCAACGTGGGTACCTATTTCATTGAATCCATGTTTGTCTCTGAAAAAGATTTACAGGTCGAACGTCTGGAACAATACGATTTTCCATCCATCAGACCTAACCAAACAGACGTTCGACACCAGGCACCACTGCTTCGTATCATCTCAACCGATTCTCATCTTCGCTGTAGGCCAGGTGAACTCTATCTGGGCTCTGCTACTTCCCGAAAAGAACTACACATGTACGTATTTTGGGATGGAAGTTCATACGAAGAAACGATGGTTAAGGAATGGCTGAATGAAGTCAAGGAAGCGGCATTATGGTACCTGGGGCAGGAAAATAATCGTCAAAACTTGGGTAAATTATAGAAAGATAGGTAACAAATTGTTATTCTAGGAAGTAACCAACACATGTCGTGGCCAACTGTATTATCCGAGGGACCACGAGCCCCAGCATATACAATGCTTCTCCCAGGCCTTCTCCCATAATCGCCAGCGCGGCGGCCGACCTGTCACTTGGTTATCATTCACAAGTACTGCTGTTTTACCGCGGCACCTAACGCAGGAGAAGCCGATGCTTCGTTCGGGAAGTAAGCCTTTGGATACGACATCCCGTTCTTCGTGCTTCTTGTGTGACTCGAACGATAGGCGGGCTACGCCATCTACTAAGTCGGTAGGTTTAAGGAAGAGCTGAGATTTATTCAAAACTGAGGACGTATTAATTCTTTGCAGAGTTTTGCGGATATACCCATAAAGGGCTTGCGAGGGTTGGCATGCATCGAGGCTTCTCCGAACTTCATCTCCTATTTAGTTGTCAACGGCTTGTTCACGAATTCGGAACAGTCTTATTCAAACCTGGCAAAATTTTCGCGTCTTGGATGACCTCACTAAGCAGTAATTCCAGAGCATCAAGGTCCACTCCGCAACAATTAACAAGGTCACTAAGAACGTTCTTAGCAATTAAAGCGTTTTCTCCCCTGGCAGACGTTGAACCGAGATGCTTGTGAAAATGCTTAACATGGTGGACGCCATCGCAAAGGTTGGTCAACGCATACGGATGCATGAGGTGAAGTAGAATCGGTGAATCCGGCAGCCCGGAAGACGGGTTCGATGCTAGGAACGAAATCGGACGCCATTAGAGCCATTATCAACGATAAATCAATGCACCCACTAGGCTTTGATACATCCCCACTTTTTACAATTTCAGTGTCAGTGATGTCGTAGGATAAAACGCACTCCTTCATAACTTTCTCAATGAAGTTGACCACCCAAGTAGACATGGCAATCAGCTGCCAGACAGCACCTAGAAATTGTTGATCGGATTAAACCTTACAGAAGGATGTCCCTAGGTTTTACTCACCTAGGTCGTATAGATCACCCTCACTGCAAAGCTGAAAGCCCTTATTGCAGGCAGCTAGCGAGACCATGTCGTGTGCTGTTCCCCATCTGGCCCGACAACTGTTGCGTTCTTCATCAGTGTCAGCTGACTCTGACCTAAGGCTATATACACATAAGTCATATTTCGCATACCAATCTCTCGGAACATGGTACTGACCGGTAAATTTCTATTAGTTGTCCTAATATTTCCCAAGTCTCAGAATCAGTCAATCCTTTAAGTAGATCCTCCAAGATGGTATGAGCCTGATTGATAACGTTTATCGCGGTAGTTAAAGTAGTCGAATGCAAGGCAAGAGTTTGTGTAACATCATCAGTACTGCGCCGAGAAAGGATGGCTGAAGCTAGCCCTAATGAGAGTGTCTCGTGCTGCAATGCAGCTGCGACGAGGGGGTAAGCCAGCATCTTTGAAGAGATAGATGGACATTACCGTCATCGTCTGTTTTCATGACGTTTAACGATTTAGTCGGAAGGGAATGTATGGCCGTTGCCGTTGACCCTAGCCCTGAAGTCACAGTTGCTAACAGCGCTTGATTAGGCGAAATCGCTGCATTCAACGGCACTGGAGTGTATTTGAATTTGTTAACTGGATATGAGTGAATAAACAAACTCACGTTCTCTTCCAAGTCTTTCAAGGGGGCATATCAGTGACGAGTTGTCCCAATATTCGTGATCACCTAGGTCAGAGCTAGCGTAGATAAGCATCTGGATCAGGATGAGTAGAACAGCGAAATTCACAGTTTCAACACACGTATCGATCCTATGGACGCTTCTGCAGTAGCATTCGTTTTACGATGTACAGTGCTGCCGTAAGTATCTAGGACGCCAGCGTAGAAGCCAGGTTGGTCACTCCCAGATAGGACGCTCTTCGGTAAGATAAACGCGAGAACAGAGGACTCGAATGCACGAGAAGCCACGAGCTGCGTTTTCTGGACAATTTTCGGGACTTACACTTTGCAGAAATGTAAAGACGAAAACACGAACCCAGTGTGGTAGACCCCCACTGTTTCTGATAAACCGGTGTAAAGTAAGTGAAGATTTTGGAGTACTTGTATCTAAGATGGTATAAGTACGGAAAGAGCGGACAAATGGACCATACATACATTCCGCAAAATCCAAGTAACTGACGGCCAAGTGAATACTACCCCGCATATTGTCCTTGCGGGTCATTGTAGGAGATTTGGATGAATCCAAGGGTACATTTGGGGGTGTACAGATGAATGTGAGTTGCGTCAAGCCAGAAGAGGGATAATATAACGGTGGTAAGGGAATCACAGCCAGAGCTGTCATGAAAATAAGTATAGAATATATCAAAAGCGAACACAATTGTCTCACTCATGAAGGCGCCGTTAAATAAAAGCTGAACTTCGGCAATTTCAACTACGGCCTTCTCGCCCCAAGATGTCCAATCTTGCCGGCAGTCTGGGAAGGCGACTGGAGGTAGGCCAATGGAAATATTGAGATCGATTGAGGCGGAGTCGGCTTCTGGTGTTGGTATGGGATAGTTACATGACCGCGTGGCTACCAAGATAGAGTGCTCTAATTGACAACTGGTTACTAGTTTAGCCGCCAAAAGTTACGCAAGGGATTCACCATTATGTGCTAGGCCAATAGCAGCATGCGTACAGAGTTGTACTCCATCTGGGCCTGTGACTGGATCGCTAGCCACTGAAGGTTGACTTTCGTTCACAGTACCAGATTGAATAAGTGGATAACTAATAGATCGAAAACTCTGTGCCAAGGTACGAAGGTACCATATATGTATTCGACGATCTTGAGTCACTGTTACCAGTGTAGGGTTAGACACGGGAGTTCGAGGACCGCGGGGAGGTAAGCGTGTTGGATAGCCAGTAATATCGGTGGTCCACTTGAGACGGCCCCTTCAATATTTTGGCTACAGTGGTCGAATTGATACTCACCGCTCGAGGACCACCCAACCAAAGTGCTGTGACTACTCCCAGACCACGACTAACAATCCAAGCATGCTTCTGAATCCACACATCAATTTGCGGTCCACGTTTCCAAATGCATGCTACACCATCTCCGTCATGTCCTGGGAAGTAAGCGAACAACCACTCGCTTCCGGGAGAACAAGTTATTACGGTAGGCGATGCATAAACTGGGGGTGGGGATAATTTGGGCAAGGGGGCAGGTATCACGAAGTGCTTGGAGGAGGAGAAGTGGCGCCCAGTGATCAGGGGTTGAGTTGGATGGGCAGTAAAGATGACCGATACATCTGACCATTCGATTGGCCTGCAATAGTAGTATGTTGTCAACTACTTCAATCGACGAACTCAGGGGGCCTACCTGCGTGGTTGTTCTACGAGGGAATGAAATTCCCACCAACCGACATTCCAATGGTCATCTTCCTTCGCCTTTCCTTTCGACGGTGAAAGTGAAACGGCTTTTTGATCGTGGAACATGAACGAAATGGTTGACGCGACCAACTTTAAGCGCTCAAGCGAGATCACTTCCACTAGACCCACCATGCCCTCCATTTCTCGAGAAATCAATGGTCATCATACCGAGATTTTGCTTCAATATTATGCGGATTGTATTCTTGTCCTCGTCACTCAGTTTGGAAAAGTTGGGAACTTGGTGCTTCACATCAACACTCGATATTTTGCTCAAACCTAATCGGTCGTATTGAAAGATTCAAGCATCCATCCCGGCCAACGCACCTCTTCTGGCTGCTCAGTCCGACGTGTCAAGTCCCAATGAAGCTGACATCCCACAACCTCCGCCATCAATCCAGCTCACCCCATTGTTAGCATCCGCGCAGTCTGAACACATGCACACTTTGAGCTCGTTATATGCTGCACAGATCGCCACAATCTTGTGGCTAGCTGAAGAAGGTTCTCTGCAAGCGACCAGGCGCAATGTCGTGGTTGGACTCGCTTTGCGTAGGACAGATACAACCACGGATGTTGACCTCGGTGACACAGAAAAGAGAATGTTCGTCGGGGTCATAGACATGCTCCGTGAAATACTGGCATAAAGTTGGTTTCATGGGCCTCTATAAGAGATCTGGCTTATCTGCACAAGTCTTGCATACACTGGTGGAATACTGAAGGCTGGTTTGCAATGCATGAATTGTCATATAGTACGATGATGAATAAATGCTTATGACAGATAACAAGAATATGACCAAGATTCCAGGCTACCAACCGCCGTTATTACTTGAACCCCAACCACCCGAGTTTTGAATCATTGCTGCTCGTTCTGGGTTCATACCAGCTGGTATTGACGATGACTGGGGCTGTGGGGGGTAACTGCCCAAGCCACGAGAGGGGGTCTGATAGCCATATTGGGCTTGCGATGGTGGATATACCCCAGGAACGGCCCCAGCGCCGAACGGGGTAGTTCCTCCATACGGATTAGGAGTCCGCGCGGGTTGTCGGACAGATAGATGTCCAGGTGTTGCATGCCCCGGTCGAGCAGGTGTACGAGCGCCTGCACCGTAAGGAGTTTTACCGCCAGCTTGGTTAGCCGCGTTCTGAGACTCGTGTAGATGTCTAAAACAAGTCGCTGAGGAGGATTGACAAAAGCTAATGCCCAATTCTACTCACCTGACTTTGAAGGCGTCGCAGAGCTCTGGCACCCCAGGGGCGGGAGCTTCGTAAAGGTAATACGCTTCAGGCGTTACTCGAACAGGCTGTCAAGTCATTGAGCAAATGCCGAGGTTAGACTTGACAATACTAACCCAAGTTTGGACAGCGGAATTTTTGTTGGCCAAGAAGCAGAGGTTGAAGTGCCCAGGCTTCTTACGGTTTAATGTAAAACCGTACATACTTTTGGCTGGGTTGGCAGCTAGATGATTCTTCAAAAAGAGGTCTACACCCTTGATCAGATTGGACGAGATAAATGGGCCAGATCACGTACGAAGCTCATCCTCCGAGCCCGCTTTAAAACGGTCATGCGCCATTAATTCTTCTACTTTTCGAGCCATTGCTTGTACATGGTTGACAATCAGTTCGTCGAGGTCAGCGTAAATATGTTTCTCATCAACCATGAGTTGTCCGCTAATAGTTTGACCGGTGGGGTCGGGGTTGATCTCAGTCACATCTTTGAGCCATGTCAGTCAGCATGTATGCTTGGTCAAAGAAGGAACCAGTATACCAATATGCTGATATAACTTATCGTCTACTTTCCAAGTAACAGCGAGATGGTTATTACCCTTGGACGAAGGCCTAATGACGACATCCCCGCGTTGCTGCTTGTCTAGGTAAGCTTCGGCTTGAGACGCATTGAAATTATGGAAATTAGGATGTTTGATGACACGTCTTGTCCGGTCCACCTCCGCGCGTTTCTTCCGTTGCAACATTTCTTTATCTTTTGTGGCGCGTGCGTGATCCCAGTCGTCGTCAGGTTTGACTAGCCGGAAACTGCTATCGCCCCCTTCGAGATCGCCTGCACGAGCTGACAGTTCTACGAAGAAGATATCACGGGCAGCATCTGTGTTGATCCCGATGATAACGGCGTTCACGGGAGTTTGAGGCTTGAAGACGTCTCTTGTATGACGAGGCATACGGTCAGCAGCATAATCCCCTGAGATAACGCCCTCAATTCCAGAGTCAAGGCGAACGTGAGCTCTGTCTTTCTCCAGACGACCGACCATCGCAACAATGATTAGCCCTATTCGCAAGCTATGCTGGGTCTCGCCACTTAGCATGGTAAGTACTTCCCATGGTTCAGGCAGAAGGAATGACGGTCGCTGTTCAGCGAAAGGAGCCCGCAGTTCGTCACGAATGACATTGAGAGTATGACGCTTCAGGTCACCATTAGTCTCGTACAAACTGACGGCAAACTCGTCGAGGTTGAGATCTGAGAGCTTCTTCTCATTATCAGGATCCTGCATGATGAGCGCTATAACGTGCGAAGGATGTTCGTCGTGTACATCCTCCTCGTCTAGCTCAAGAGCGTCTGTGGCCATCTTCCGAGCCAGTTCGTAGTCCTCAGGGTGTATACGCGTGTTGTCCAAAGGGTCGGGAGTATCGTCGTCCAGGTTCCGGCTTTTGGAGGGTTTCATATCCATCTCATAGGGGATACGCAGGAATGCAGCAGCATTCAAGAATATTTTTGCAGTAAGTATGCCTGCCTTGATGAATTGCTCGCGATTTACTAAGTTGCCCCCCTTAATATTTATCAGTATCCACTCGTGGAAAATTACTAGATTGGGACCACTTACAAGTGACGCGATCTTCTTAATAACTACTTGCGCCTTCCTAGGACCCAAACCACAGACGAAAGGAAGAAGGTGTTGAACATAAGAATCAGTTACAGCACGGTTAATGTCAACGCCAACGTTATTAACGACATCGACAAGGACACGCTCAAAAGTGATGAGTTGTTTCTCAGTAGTGACCTAAAGTGGAAGTTCAAATTGGCAACAACGTTTACAGAGGAAAGAGAGTTTGAAGACAAACCAAATGTTGATCGTCGTGGAACTTGATCGCCACTATGTCCCGACCCATAGCCGAAAATTCATTAAGGGGACTCTGGGCGTATCGGGCTAAACCAACACAATATTTGGCCGTTAGCGAGAGGGACGGGAATTCTTCATCAGCGCGCTTGCTGTGTTGATATATCCGCGCCACGTCGTCGTGAACATAAATTACAGGAATATTAAAATTCTCCATGGGTGCAGATGGGTCTTCGACCTGTCCATCGGGTGGCACAGGATTAATCTTGTCCTTGACGCGGCGTGATAACTTCGATGTGGCCATACTGAGGCCGCCGATGACGATGACGTCTGGTTCTCGGCGTCGCACAAGATCGATAAACTCATCATGTGCATCCTCATCCGTGAGATTGTCTATTTTGGTATATTCGCGCATTCGACCGGCATGATCAAGGAATACCAAACTGATTGCATCCTTCTGAGGATCACCTTTACCCCAAGAGATGGCGAGAACAGAAGGCGTTTCGCCTTTCTTCATCTCGAGAGATGTGAAGGGTGCCACATTGACTCTCTATGATCCATATGATGAGCGATAATAATGGATGAGCATGAACTGAGCTTACGGCCCGTAATGCTTCACCACATTGCCTAGCAAGATACTCTTCGACCTCATCTCGTATATACTCCCGTGTCCATTTAACGGCAGCAGGGAGTAAATGCTGGTCGATTACCTCCCGGACCACTCGAGATCTCTCGGCATTCCAAGCTTGCGTTGTATCACTAAAGCCATCGGAGGTGAACGCGTCCTCCAGCTTGCGTTCAAAATCAGCCTTGACGTCGGGGGGAAGGGTGATTGATATAGTGACGAGATGCTGTTCCTCTGCTTTGAGCATATGCAGGAATTGAAAGGATTCAAGCATTCTCTTTATAGGCTTTTGATATAGATACTTGAAATTCTAAACACGATAGACTTATCAGTGAATCAATATCAAGTCATTATGAGGCACTTACATAATACATATGATATTCATCAATCTTATTTACGCCGCGTTCAGTCGGCGTGACAGATATGCGGGCTTCTGTTTGGAATGTTTCGCGCATAGCTCTTCGTAGTAGAGGGTCTTTACCCAACTCCGTAGCAAAGATCATACGCGCTCTACGAAGAAGCTCTTCAGCCGATTCCATCTTCGTAGGGTCCGGGTCCATAAATTGCTCAGCGTATACTGTTGGGTTAAGTTCTTGGTCATCAATGAAATGAGCGTGATGGGACACCATGAAGTTGAGGACCACCTGATGCGGTTGAATTCCAAAGCCCTACGGAGTGTTAATATAAATTTCGATTTTGAGGCGGATTGAAACCTACTTGGGCTAATTTTGACACTAGGCTCTTTTTCGCGACTTCATACGCAGAAATACGGGTCGGCATCTTGCGTTTAGGGGCAGCATCTGTGTGTTCTTCATCGTCGTGGAAACGGAACTCAAAGCCGCCATTCTTCTTGTCTTTGTACTTCATGGTCATCCATTCCGTGACATCAGCGACGACTTCAACGCTATCCATCTTTGGCCGAATTTCGGTTTCGTAATATTCGTCCGTGATCCCCAAGCGCTCGTAAGAAGAGTCTAACACCCTCCGTCTTTGAAGCAGCGCTCGGTATTTTTGGCCGAGAGAATATATCCGCCATAATTCCTTTTGAGATAAGAGCTCAAATCGAGCTCGGATATCAGTAGCATCGAAGTGTGAGATATGGTCCCGCCGGTGGGTCCAAATATACGGGACTTCATACTCGTCGATAAATAGGCAACGGAGAGCATACATCACGGCTTTGACCAAGGCAGCCTGAAGATGTGCATGTTCTCCACCAGGTGCAAAGAACAGCTGGGTTTTCTTTTCAGATATACGTTGTGTTACCCATAGTGCTGCGTCTTCCAAATCTGCCTCGGTTAAGGCTACATGCAGAGATAACGTAGGATTTGGGGAAAGGGTGGAGTTGGCGAGTTGCATACGCTCAGGTATGTCCTGCGCTCGTATGAGATCATCATCTTCAGTAAGCATACGTGCTTGAATTTCAGAAGGCTCGAAAACCTAACAATGGTCGTTAGTGAGAAATAATGGAATAATATTGTTAGGCTGTAGCTTACATCTTGATACTTCATATCAACTTTCTGGTCGTCAAACACCTCTAATTCATCGTCTCCAGCTAAGGCCCAATCATACTCATGACCGTCTCCGAATACCTCGTGAATCTCATCCCAAGCACTGTAAGTTGAAAATCATTGAGCTCAGCGTCTAATAGCATGGTTGGAATTACAAGATAACTCACTTTGCATCAATCCCAGCCAGTTCTGGCCGAATCCCCTGAGCTCGACGACGCTCCTTCTCTAGCTTTCTCCTTTCCTTTCTCCTCTCTTCACGCGCCTCTTCGTCCATTGGAGCGCCGGCTTCGTCTTCTTCATCATAGTCAATGAAATCGTCCATTCCGTCAATATCACCATCGTCGTCGTCGTCGCGGCCACCGTCGTCCCATATACGTTGGATATCCTGCACCTGTGGTAAATCTTCATCCAAGTCGTCGTCTGAGGACTCCACAACGTCGCGCCGTCTTGAGGATTCAGCGGGGGGTGACTCTTCGTCATGGCCACCTCGACGTAGTCTAGTAAGACGACTCCTCTTGAATGATGCGCCCGTATTTTCTTCCAAAAGTGCAATATCGTCATCTTCCAAGTCCATTGTCTCTTCCTCTCGGCCTAACTAAATTCAGGCGGCTGGAATATAGAGCATAATTCCAGGGACTTACGTCGTCGATGGTGTTTCTTGCGACGCTTCCGACGTTTGCGACGCTCCTCGTCTTCATCTTCCTCTTCCTCTTCCTCTTCATCCTCGTCGACAATGAACCCCTCCCTGATCCTTCTCTCTTCTTCCTCGTCCTCTTCGGGCTCCTCTGAACTATCGTCCGAGACATCAGGCATCACCACGTCTCCCTGTCCCTCCTCTTCCTCATGTTCCGCCTCTGGATCTTGCATCCTCTCGTCCTCATGTTCAGACGCTAGCGCTGCGGGGAGGTCTGGAGGTGGTTCAGACATAGTCAAGAAGAGATAATATGACACTCTCAAGACTTTGGCTCGTTTAGCAAAGCCCATGACAAAGCATTTCACACGCCAAGTCAGAGACCTGGGCGCTTCATCCCTCCACAGAAAATTACATCAGCAAACCGCGCAGAATCTGACCAGACTCTGACCAACCCCCGTCATGCCAGGTAAACCCGGAAATCACCGGTAATGCGGGTAAATAGAGAGTTTGCGAAAAGCCACCCGGTGGCTTTTCGGACCTTGCGGAAGTCGGTGGCTATAAACGCAAGTAAACAACGGCTGGTATGACGACCTCGCATTGACCTCACGATGCCTATCGACACTGAGCATTATATTGCTTTTTAACCAAACCATACAGCCTGCACAATACGACCTCAATGTCAAAACCCGATTCCTTGCAGCGCGGCTTCGTTTTCTTGGCTAGTGCACAATCTTCTTGAAGGAATGGCTTTCACCCCTACTGTCGGCTGAACTACAGTCATTAATCATTGCTGTTGCATACCTGTCCATAGGCAGATAACCAATAGATATGGTACGGTACAGGATGCCTTATCAATGGGATTACATCCACAATTACAGTCTTGTGTATTTACATTGATGCGTTGTTAAATACGGAATCCAGTTTTCTACTACTAAACAGGCTACAGTAAGGTACTTGGCTTCAACTACTGGGTTGCAGAGTTGCGCCGCCCACTACCTAACAAGGGTACCTTGATTTCGGAACGGAGATCGGGGTTACGGAGTAACGCCGGAGAACGGAGAAGAGGTAGAGTGTTAGTCGGAGATGCGGAGTACCGGAGAGCGGTAATAGAGTGAACAGGAGAGAGTAGGAGCTCCCTTAGTAGAGAAGAGGAGACGTATTAAGTTGATATTCGAACTGAAGAACTATCTACAAGTAACTACGGCTTAAATACTATGAAGGTAACCTAACATGCGGAATACATGAGTTATACCTCGTGGTAACTAAGCCTAAATGTCCCTTGATAATTAAATAATTCTACAGTAATATCAAAGTCCATATCTACACGTGCCAAGTCCGCGCGCATAACCCTTGATCCGAGCGTATCCGAAAGTCCGATTGTCCGAAGCCGATGTCCGAAGTCACGGGGATGGTCATCTGACCTGGGCTAGGGGTTAGGGGTTTGCACGTGCGTAACAGTACTCCCCCCTTAAGGCCGAGTCCCAGGAGGCCAATCCAGAGCGGTCTTCGGAGTTTCATCCGGAGTTCGGAAATTTTTCCGAGAGCTAAGGTCGAAGCTTCGGGGTCTGTCCGAGGTTCGAGATGATGACGTCACTGCTGCGGAGAACCTAGGTCGAAGTTTGCGGAGTTTGAACGTTGCTTTAAAAGCGGAGAGGGAACTCCGATATTCTTCGTCTCTGACAACTTTAATCTCTGCTAACCCACGCTATTGACTTTCAACCCCAAATGTCCGGCCTGTCGCTCAAAGATCTCGCTCAGTATCCAGAGCTCCAAACTCTCGTTGCTCGAGAGATCGCGTCAAGGATGCTCGCCAATGAGCATGCTCAAACTGTTACGCCTGCCCTACCCGTTCCAGAGGTGACGCCTACCTCCGCGGCTCCTGCGACTCCGAGGGTTGTCCATCCACGAGGTGACACGCCGACCGGTACTTCTCCGCCGGTGAAGAGGTCGAAAGGGAAACAGAGAGTGGTCGAGGGGTCATCTGGAGGTTCGTGGATTCTGGTGAAGTCAGAGTCGCCCGAGCTGACGTTAATCACAGAGGAGATGGTGGAGGAGATGTCGGCCCTGGCGGAGAAGGCCAGGATTGCGCGTGAAGAGGCCGCGGAGCGGGAGCGGTCCGCTTTCCTCTACGCGCAACGTCGGCAAGAAGAAGAGGATCGCCGCGTTCGTTCTACGAAAATGGGGATTGCCCGGGCCATGAAGGGTTTGGCCGTCGAGGATTACGTCGGAGAGGAAGAAGATCCTGCAGAGAAGGAGTTACCGCCCATACTCGGGGGACCGGAGAAGGCGAAGAAGGAGCCAATAATGCGAAAACGCCCGGAGATCCGGGATCGTGAGGTCGGGGACGATTTTGCTACTCAGTGGCCGGATGGAGTTTTTCGGGCCTGCTACAATTGCAGAGCTCGTAAGCAGGAGTGCCTGCCCCAGGACAAGTAAGTTTTCTTTCTTAGCTGTTGCCCAGATCTCGGCTCAATCGTTTATAGGGCTAATGCTAGTACTTGCACGGGCTGTCACCGCTCGAAGCAGCGGTGCGACTTCCCAAAGGGTCAGGAGACCAGGACCGGACGGGGCAAGACGTCGGAGAAGACTCCGAGGAAAAGGGTTGTCGCGAGGAGGGCGGAGAAGATCGCCGATCCGGATTCCGAGGCGGGACCATCCCGAACTACGCGGAGCGCTGCGAGCAAGACGGAGAAGACGGCAGAGGATGGTCCTTCGAATAGGGACCTGATGCGTGTCTTCAACATGTTTATGAAACGGTTCGAGCAGCGACAGATGGAACATTCTGTCGAAATCGCGAAGCTACGGGTGGCGTTGGCCAAGGAGAGGTCGAGAACGAGACGCCTGGAAAACATTCTCCGGACCGCGGAGCATTTGGAGGAGAGGGACGAATACGAGACCGATGAAGAATACGCGGACGTCGAGGATCGACTCCAGGACATCGAGTTTCGTCTAGATACGTGGCTGAAGATGGAGGGCATGATGCGGGAGGAGAATGAGGAGATGGAGAAATCGGAGAAGGGGAAGGAGAAGGAGAGAGTAGATGAGGACTATGTGATGGGTGAGGAGGAGCAATCGGACTCCTCAGAATAAAGGACTGTAGTATATAGCATTTTGTAACTACTTGGAACTTTTCTTTTTCTTGATATGTACCTGATGAATTCCTGAGTTCGAATGAGTAAGTAAATAACAAGAGGAAGAAAGGAAAAGAGATTGAAGTAAGTAACTAAGGCTATAACTACTGGAGAGAGAGAGAGAAAAAGAAAAGGAATGAAATACGTAGTTTAAGCTACTTTGGTTTAATTTTGCTGAGTGGACCGGGTTTGTCCGGGTATCGACGGTGGAACTCTTGTACGAGTTCCTGAGCGTGTTCGAGTTCGTCCGCTCCGAGCTCGGAGAATTCTTCCGCGGTGTCTTCGTAGCCTAGCCATCGGACCTTATATCGCAAGGGCATCTTTCGATAACGCTTGTCGATCTTAGAGTCAACGACTTCAGCTATCTCGTATTCTTCTTCGCCATCAACTTCGATCGGAGGTGGCGGAGATTGGACGCGGAGAGGAATCTCGTTCGGAGTTTCGGGTTCGAGCATCGATACGTGGAACACTGGGTGCACTGAGCGTAGGGATTGGGGAAGATTAACCGTGAAGGACGAAGGACCTGCTTGAGCAATGATTTCAAAAGGTCCGATGAACTTCTCGGATAGCTTCTTGGAGGGTCTTGTAGTGCGAAAGAACTGAGCCTTGATGAAGACCTTTTGTCCGACCTTGAAGTCCGGAGCCGCGGATCGTCTGCGGTCTGCAGGACCTTGGTAGCGGAGTTGCGCATCGGACATCGCGGTTCGGAGTTCTTGGTGGAGGTCGTCGAGGTTGACTACGAATTCTCTTGCACGAGTGGAAGCGAGATCGTATTCCGGATGTACGGAGATACGGGGATGGTAACCTTTGTTCGCGAAGAACGGAGATACTCCGGTGGTAGCACTTGGAGCATTGTTGTACGCGAATTCGGCTATGGGAAGAAGTTCTGACCAGTTGTCTTGTTGGTAATTGCAGTAAACGCGGAGGTACTGTTCCAAAGTTTGGTTAGTACGTTCAGTCTGTCCATCACCTTCAGGGTGGTAGCCAGAGGTGTAGTGTAGTTTCATCTCTAAGGCTTTACCGAGGGACCTAAAGAAGTGGGAGACGAACTCCGAACCTCGATCGGAGGTGACATGGTTCGGAACTCCGTGCTTGGAGAATACATGCATTACGAATAACTTGGCTAGATCTTCGGAGGTGATAGTGTCGTGGCAGGGGGTGAATATGGCTTGTTTAGAGAGTCGGTCTACGATGACTAGGATAGAATCGAAACCGGAGGATTTGGGAAGTTTCTCGATGAAGTCCATAGATATGGAATCCCAGGGTCGAGAAGGTACAGGGAGTTGTCGGAGTTTGCCATAGGGTTTGTGTCTCTGGGGTTTAGCTCGCATGCAAGTGACACAGGACTTACAGTAGCTTTTGACGAAGTCGCGAATGTTAGGCCAGGTATATTCCCGGCGGACAAGTTCTAATGTTTTGTTTTGGCCATAGTGGCCGGAAAGAATGTGATCGTGTTTATAGCGGAGAACACGGACTCGGAGGTCGGAGAAGTCGGGGACGAAGATCCGGTTGTCTAGTCGCAGGAGACCGGAGTCATCCTTTGACCAGCGCGGACCTAGTTCAGAGATAGGAACGGAGAGTGTCGGATCGGACTCTTGCGCGGACTTGATGTCGGAATGGAGTTGTTCAACATCCATGACTACGGATCCGCGGAGAGTGGGTACGAAGAGATAAGAAGCGCGGATTGATGCTACGAGTTGTTCTTGAGTGAAAACGGGTCGGAAGTTCTGTGGGTTGACATGCTGGTAGCGCTCACTCCCCTCTTTAGGGTAGACGTCCCATCGTCTAGTTAAGGAGTCGGGTTTGGCTCCTAACTTGCCTGGACGGAAACGAATACAAAGGTTGAACTGGGAGAGATACTCTGACCAGCGGACCTGTCTTCGGGTTAAGACTTTAGTCGTACAGAAGTATTCTAAATTCTTATGATCAGTAACAACATCGATAACGGAAGCTGAACCTTCAAGGTATTGACGCCAGATTCGGAAGGCTTCAAAGATTGCAAGAAGTTCCTTGTCGTGGACATCATAGTTCAATTCCGTGGAGGTGAACGTGCGCGAGTGGAAAGCGACGGGGTGGATTTCTCCGTCGGAGGTGTAGATCGAGAGGATAGCTCCTAGAGCATAGTCCGAGGCGTCGGTTTCTACGATCATCGGAGCGTCGGGGATCCAGTGGGTGAGTACCGGAGCTTGAGTAAAGGCAGCTTTCAATTCATTGAATGCTGTCCGGCACTTATCACTGAAAACCCAAGGGGTGCCTTTGCGGGTCAGGCGGGTGAGCGGAACGACGATATCGGAGTAGTTGCGGATGAATCGTCGGTAGAAGTTCGCAAAGCCGAGGAAGGACTGAACATCGCGGACTTTGCGGGGTTCAGGCCATTCTTGTATTACCTTGACTTTGGCTTGGTCCATGGTGAGTCCGGTCGGAGAAAGGATATAACCTAGATATTCTACGGTGTCAACGTGGAATTCACATTTCTCACCTTTAGCATAGAGCTTGTTTTTCCGGAGACGTCGGAGAACTTCCTTAACGTGCTCCTTGTGTTCCTCTACACTATTGGAGTAGATCAAGATATCATCTAGATAAACAATGACGCAGACGTCTAAGAGGTCAGCGAATACATCATTGATAAACCTTTGAAAAGCCGCGGGAGCGTTAGTTAACCCAAAGGGCATAACCAACCACTCGAAGGAGCCGTAGCGAGTTCGAAAGGCTGTTTTCCATTCATCTCCTTCGGAGATCCGGACTAAGTGGTATGCGTGCCGGAGATCGATCTTGGTGTAGATTTTGGCATCGCGGGGTGCATCTAGGAGGTCGGCTAGACGCGGAAGCGGGTAACGATCTTTGCGAGTAATGCGGTTAAGTCCGCGGTAATCGACACAGAGGCGGAGAGAACCGTCTTTCTTCTTAGCGAATAGGACGGGGGCACCGTGCGGAGAACTGGTCGGACGGATGAAACCATGCTGCAAATGCTCGTCGATGAACTCTTTCAAAGCTTGCTGTTCTGTTTGGGACAGGGAATACATCGGACCCACAGGGGGTGACGCATTCTCCTCTAACTCGATCTTGAGGTCGTAGGGCCTGTGATCAGCTAGAGTCTCGGCTTTACCTTTGCTAAATACGTCCGCGAATTCGTGGTATTCGGCAGGAACGTTCGAGAGGTCCGGAGAAGGGTCGGACACGACAGAAGATCTGGCAGAAGTTGTTCCTTCGGGTCGGATATTGATCATGAATACCTGGACTCCCCTCATACGCGAGACTGTCTTGAAAGCAGCGGCGTTAATGAAGGAGATATTCGGAGGATCGGAGGAAATCGTAGTCGAAGGTGGAGTTTCCGGAGAATCCGGAACAGACGGAGAAGTCACCGGAGGTGGCTGCGGAGAACACGGAGACGTATCCGGAGATGTCGGAGTAGTCGGAGGTGCTTCCAATGCCGGGGCCGCAATAACGCTGCCAGATTCTGGTGCTCGGAACGAGATACTGCTCGTAACCCAGTCAATCAACGGATTGTAGCGGGTGAGCCAGTTATGTCCTAGAACAACAGAACAGGAAACGTCCAGAGGTGTGACAAAGAACGTAATCTTCAGATTTTCGCCAGTCGGAAACCTACAGAGTAGGTCAAGAGCTTCGGTAATGAAATTATTGGATGAGCCGTCGAACAGTAATAGCTTTATCGGGGGTGTACGGTAAGTCAAGAGTCCATGAGCACGAATGAAACCTGTATCTACAAAACAGTGAGTAGAACCGGAATCTATTAGTGCAGTAAAGATCGTAGTGGTATCAGAAAGATTGTCCGAGGTAAGAGAAACGTAGGTAGCGGAAGGAGAAAGAACGGGAGACGCAGCATTAAGTCTACAGATGTCGGGCCATATGTACAGATCGCAGCTCCGCGGAGGGTCCGAGGACTCTGGGCTGCACATCAGTTTTCCGTTTCGGAGATGTGTGCCTCTTGTTCAGAGGAATCCGATTCAGCTACTGCTGCGCGGGCCTTTGCGGAGTTCGAGTTTCCGTTGGGGCATTCCTTAACCCGATGTCCGGAACCACCGCAGAAGAGACAGAGTCCCTTCCGGATGCGTTCCGCGCGGACCTCAGGCTTCAGTTTGCCATCCTTTCCCAACTGATTGGCGAAAGGGGGTGGTGCGGAATTCTTCGAAGCGGGTTTTGCGGAGGACGTTGAGGACTTGTTGCCGGAGTTGGAGGAAGACGAGGACGGGTTCGCGGAGTTCGAGGATGCGGGTTTAGACGAATGGTGGGAGGACGTGGACTTCTTCGCGGACTTCTCGGAGTGCCTCTCCGAGGGATCGGACTTCTTCTCCTTTTGCCTCTCCCAGTATCGTTGATCGATTTCGGAAGCGGCGGATCGGAGAGCGGAGAGTGATTCCCTTTTCGGAGAACGCGAGAGTTCGTCCTTGATTCGGTCCGGAAGCGCGTTGTAGTACATGTATCGGAGGGCCCTGTCGCCCCAACCAACCAGCTTTGAAGCGTGTTGCTGGAAAATCACGTTGAATTTTGTGATCCTGTGGTGGCTGAGCATCTTGAGAGAGTCGAGGGCCATTTCCGCGTCTCGGGCTGGGTCGATAGCACCGAAGTTATCCTTTAGGGTTTCCACGAATGCCTCATAGGAGTACATCCAGGGTGGAACTTCCCCATCGGGTTCCGCGAGGTATGGTTCGAACAGATCGAAGGCCGTGCCTTTCAGATACGAGAGCGCGAATGTAACTTTTTCGTCCTCATCGGAGAACTGACCGGAGTTCGCGGTGAAGTACAGTTTCAACTGGACCAGGAACGTATTGAGTTTCCGAGGGTCTGAACCGTCGAACGTGTCGGGAACCTTGACGCGGGAGCTAGCTTTGGCGGAGGCAGGGACGGAGACCCCACGATTCAGATCGCGGAGTGTAGACGTAATTCCGTTGAGGGACTGAATAAGTGCCTCACCAACATCGGATCGGATCGGGGTTTCTCGACGGGGGACGGAGTGCGGAGGTTGATCATAGTCGAATGCATCGTCATCTTCGGGTTCGTCATCACCATCGTCCGGAGGCCCAGGAGGTCCGCCAGGCCCGGAGGGTCCGGATGGCCCAGCAGAGGGCTCCCGTCGGGGTTGCGGAGAATGGGACGAAGTTTGCGAGAGACGTTCTTCGATGATCGTTTCGTTTCTCCGAGATTCTTCGGGGTTCTCCTGAAGTTCTTCGGTCGGAGCAGTAGTGCTCACAACAGGAGTCGAAGAAGCGCGGACTCGCCCTACAGGTCGCCGTGTGGTGTTATGGTGACTGCGGGCGTGTGCGGAGGTCGAGGATCCGGATGCGGCGGGGGACTGCTCTGCAGCCTTAGCCAGCTTGGTAACGCGTGCTGTGGTCATCTGGGAAAAAGAAAGGGCTAGGGAGTGGGAGGTGAGTTCGAATATACTGTTAAATACGGAATCCAGTTTTCTACTACTAAACAGGCTACAGTAAGGTACTTGGCTTCAACTACTGGGTTGCAGAGTTGCGCCGCCCACTACCTAACAAGGGTACCTTGATTTCGGAACGGAGATCGGGGTTACGGAGTAACGCCGGAGAACGGAGAAGAGGTAGAGTGTTAGTCGGAGATGCGGAGTACCGGAGAGCGGTAATAGAGTGAACAGGAGAGAGTAGGAGCTCCCTTAGTAGAGAAGAGGAGACGTATTAAGTTGATATTCGAACTGAAGAACTATCTACAAGTAACTACGGCTTAAATACTATGAAGGTAACCTAACATGCGGAATACATGAGTTATACCTCGTGGTAACTAAGCCTAAATGTCCCTTGATAATTAAATAATTCTACAGTAATATCAAAGTCCATATCTACACGTGCCAAGTCCGCGCGCATAACCCTTGATCCGAGCGTATCCGAAAGTCCGATTGTCCGAAGCCGATGTCCGAAGTCACGGGGATGGTCATCTGACCTGGGCTAGGGGTTAGGGGTTTGCACGTGCGTAACATGCGTAAATGCAAATCATTGGCGCAACAGACATAAAACTTCAATATCTGCACGGTGTCACTTGAGACTGACATATTGACGGCTGGAGGGGCAACAGGAGCTTGCCAAATCTCACAGACCCAGATGGCAGGCAGTATGGCTTTCGAGCGAGACAGGTCCTAAAGGAGGCAGTCGTGGTGTTTTCAAGGTCCAAGGTTAGCTTCGAGGTCTTCTTGGATATATGGTTTTACCCAACTTTCACGATTTCGTTGTTGCAGAGATAAACTTGGTGGAACCACAGCAGAATATATGTTTAGTCGCGAGTGTGGAGCCACCGGAATGCGCAAGCCGAATTTGGCCGAATTTGGGAATTCGGTGGCTGACAAAGCCACCTGGGTGGCCTTCGCAAACTCTCTAATATGACGGACACCTGGTAAGGCTTCGGTATGGAACCTCACCACTTCGTCATCCCCGGTCAGGCACGTCAGGATGTTTGGAGCCACCAGAATGAACTTCAGGATAAGCATATGGTCATGAAGGCTCATGGTTACTCATATATTGTCACTTATAACATATTCACCCCAAGCAATTTGTCTGATAAAAGTGATCGCTAGTAAGCCAGATTATTGTTCCTTCATAGAATCTCTTATTGTATAGACAGATCTCATTCCATTTGTTATCATACAATGCAACAGCGGGTGTAGCAAAAGCAGAACAGAGATAAGCATATGAACGAGCATGCAATCAAGCGGAAAGCATGACGGAAAAGGATAATGGGTGAGAAGTATTTCGGAAAGTCTAGGGGACTAGCAAGATTGTATCAATTAACTAAGACGAGAACTATAAACAGAAAGCGAGGTAGTGGGCGGTATAACTGCGAGCGTGATGTGGACATACGATAATCAAGCCTATACAGCCGTTTGAGCTCCGACCACGAGAACATTCAAGCTGGCACTTTAAGCGTCTTCCTCGTCGTCTTTGTCAACTGGCCGTGCAAACCTCCCGGGAAAACCAGCCTAGATTATGACATGTTATGCATTCCTCTTTACTTGAAAATGGTCACGTACCTGTTCCACTATTCAAGTACTTCCTCATGGGTGTTCCAGCTTCGCCCTAAGTTAATGATTGGGTGCATATATGCCAGAATAAAAGTGTTCAACTCACATGGTTGAGCAGCTGATGTCTCTAGGGCATGATCACTGAAAGGCATCTCAATCACTATGGCTGAGGTCAGTAGAAGGGTCCAATCATATATCTACGCGCATACATAGTCGCTTGGCTGCGGAAAGCACCACACTTACGAGAGACAACCTCCCGGCACCCCAGAAGACCCCAGAAGACCTCCCGCAATCTTCTCCAGGGCCTGTTGTGCTACAGGAAGAGTTTGAGTGCAAGCTGCGGTGGACATTCGAAGAAGGTGCAGACACTGAGAGGAGTTGAGGCTGGAGCAGGGTATGGAAAGGAGGAGAAAGATGGATAGTTACAACAGCGTCCGTGTTGCGTACTTATATGTGTGACTTGGGTAACATTACACGAGACAGTGTTGTGCTGACCCCTGGTCAGTGACCCAGTCAGTTGGGGTCAGGCTATGAGGGCTGCTACTGACCCCGTTTGACCCCAGGTCAGAAGGGTCAGATACAAAAATGGATATAGACGTATGTCAAATCTATGAATTGGCATAATTCACAACATTAATCTACCTCTAAAACCTCGATGGCCTCAGTATTGATCTCATAAAGCTTCAACTCGTTGTCCAACCTCCGAGATGCAAACTCCTTGAACATGTCCATCTTTTCCCCAGGGCGACTCCGTGTTGCGAAGGTTCTTATCGAATACATCACGGAGCGGGATCTTCTCAATTGTGCTAAAATGGAGGGTTAGACGTGGGCGGGTTGCAGCATCTGATGGAGTTGCAGGAGCAGTGCCTTCGACACTATCTGGCACGTCATCTTCATCTTCGTCCACTGCATCTTTCATGGCCGTAGTTGCGCTCTCGTATTTGTCATCACCGTTGTTTTTGGCCTTAACACATGCCCGACACCATGCAGCTTTATGAGTTTTGTCCGTTTTGTACTGCACTTTGTTGTCAAAGAAATGTTCCCAAGCCCAACCGCGAGGCATGATTGAGAGATGTGAGGTTCCAGTATTAGATAGTCAAACAGTTCAAGCAAAAAAAATATTAGTTGTGTTCAACCGCCACCCAGGACAGCAATATATACTCCGCTGACCCCCCTCAGAGGTCAGTACCCCTCAGAGGTCAGTACCCCTCCTGACCTGACCTGACTGACCCTATTGACCGTGGGTCAGGTCAGCTAGGGTCAGGTCAGCACCCAACACTGACACGAGATATTATTCAAGTTCATGGTGCAGCTGAACATTGCGCTACAGTCCCTACCATTGAGCGGCCAATTCGCCAGTATTGATGATGAATGTTAAGGCGGAGATAAGGAGGCCATATGCTGACAAGTTTTGATCGTTGAGGCTACGGCTTGACGAGCGGGGGGTAATCCTGAGCTTGACCTTGTAAGAGACTTACCGAAGGAGATTCAGGCCGATGGATCTGTGCATCACGAACAAAAGTGATGTCAGGTGATCGTTGTCCGATTATGGAAATCCTATTGATCAATGTTTACCAAGGCCATCATCCCCGGTAAGAGTTTGCCTCTTTTGCTGATGTAGATGCAGCACATTCTTGTTGTTGGAGGAAATGGCTTTATCGGTCTGTTCACCTCATCTAATGCTCCTCCGAGGGAACCCATCATCTTGCAACAGGTTCTGCTATATGTAGAGCTGCTCTGCAGCGTGGTATGCAGGTAACCAGCGTCAGGTATGGAAATGCATCAACGCATAAAGTTTATGGGCCAACCCCTTGTACAGTTCTTCTGGCCGGCCATATCAAACACCTAAAGGCCACCAACCTGCCTGGACATACAAGGTTTTGCGTAGATATATTTCTGTGCACTGTGACTGACTTTGTGCCATCAGGTTCAATGGAGAAAGGGGGATGCGTTTAATCCGGAGACGTTTGCAGAGCTGCTTCCGCAAGTGAACGGAATCGTTCACACTTTAGGAACTTTAATAGAAGGCGGCGAATACAAAACAGCGTTGAAACAAGATGATATACCCAGACTGCTCGGAACGTTCCTAAGCGGAATGGTCGGTGACACAAACCCGCTCAAGAAGGGTATAAGACCCAGTGTTAAGGGAACTTATGAAGCGGTGAATAGAGACTCAGGTATATTTGCCGCACGTCTTACCGTAGTTAACTTCCCTGCTAACGACTGCATAAGCCCTGCGGGTATGTGAAGCTTTCGTTGGGGCCTCACCAGAAGGGCAGAATCTTCAAGATTCTCGTCCATTCATATACATATCAGCGGAAGACGTTTTCCGTCCTATAATTCCGGCTAGGTATATAGAGACAAAACGGGAGGCAGAGAGAGGTATTGACTTACTCCTAGCCAATAAACCGTATAGAGGTGTATATATTCGACCAAGTACGTAACTATGCGCCCACTTGTTAGCCATTTTTGACTGCTTGATAGGTTTGGTATATCATGCTCATTACCGTCCACTTACCACTCCTCCTGCGGCATTATTCGACCTTACTGCAAATTTACATACCAAAATACCTCCCGGCATTCCGACACCGTCAGGCGTCTGTAGGTCCCTCGCATCAGCCTTTCCTTCTCTGTCTTCCCTCGAGTCAATCGCGAACGCTTTGGTAATCCCACCCATCCATGTTGACCATGTTGCTATAGCTACATGCATTGCGTTGAGGAGACCTGATGTTCTTGGAGTACTTGGGGTAAACGAGATGAGGAGGCTTTTGGGATGGACGCAACGTGATGATGTCAATGTGACTTCTGTAGATAGCTTATCCTAAACGTGGCCTGTTCGTCAACTGATGATTCCAAATTGTTGAGGTAGCATCCTGACATCTTCACATATTGTTGCCTAGTGTCTAACCGCGAGGTGGACCCTTTCACTGACTCTCACCGCGCACGCATTGGGCTGCTCCTTCCCATCCTCTCGCTTCCCGTGGTAGTAAAAACCGGAGTCAGTCAGTTTAGTCTTGCTTGGGGTTGTTATATAACATATACTGGTCTCGAACATAAGCATCCTGTAAGCACTGTTTCGTCTGAGTCATCGGCAAATAGGTGGACTCGTATAATCTCACGATTTCTATCACATCCACTTTTACCAGCTATATCACCCACAAGACTCTATCCGAGTCCTGTCCCGCCTAGCCGCATGATCTCCGGGCCAATAAAGTCGAGTGCATCCAGAGCAACGAACAACCTACATATGTTTCCTCTCGTCCGACATCGAGGGATTTCAACATCCGCCTCTGTTCGTAGGGCTATACCGTTCTTCTTGAACACATTTCACAATGGGCATCACGCAAAGGATGAACGAGATTCGAAATTTCTACGGATGCTGATGTTTGGGAAACCTGGCGCGGGTAAAGGAACACTCTCAGCTCGGTTAGTGAAGAAGTACGACATTCTATCATTGTCAACTGGGGACTTGCTACGGCAGCACATTGCTGAGGGGTATGTAACGTCATACTGCTTTCTCTGTTACCGAAATTCATCGTGCTATAGTACACCTGTTGGACAACAAGCAGAGAAGATTGTCGCCCAAGGGGGTTTGTTACCTGACGAACTCATGCTCAAGGTTGTCGCCAGCAGACTCGACCTAATTCAAAATCGAGTACGTATTTTCTCTCACCCCGATTTCAGCTCTTTCCTGAGCACACGACCAGCATTGGATATTGGACGGGTTTCCTCGGACCCTGGGCCAGGGTAAACTCTTGGACGCGCATCTTCAGTGCGTCTCACATCTTTTCCCTCCTACCCCGAAATCTCATGTTCACTATATTAGCAAGCAAGGAACGCCTCTAACCTTTGTTGTAAACATCGATGTTCCGGATGATGTGATTCTAAGTCGAATATCAGACCGATGGGTTCACCTTCCGTCCGGTCGCGTATACAATATGTCATATAATCGTCCCAAAGTAGACGGCTTTGACGACGAGACCGGGGAACCTCTAACGAAGAGGCCTGATGATAACCCAGTGAGTCTTGTCAAGCTGCCGTAAAGATATCTGATTCTATCATCCTAATAGGAGGTGTTTGCTCGCCGATTGAAGCAATTTTACGCCTCGACATCACCACTGCTTTCATATTACACTTCTGCGGCCAGACAATCTCCTTCGGCAGTCAAGCGTCAACATCCAAACCAACATCCGCACCAGCTCTTCTTCCCTCGACCTCACAAATTGCAAGTAATCACGCTTACTGGAACAACATCTGACGAGATTTGGCCCCAGCTTGACGCCCTTGTACAGAAATCATTCCCTAGTTTGCGTGAACGGCCAGAGGTGGTGAAGAGGCATAGTCTGAGCGATGCTATACTAGACTGGGATCGTGCTCGAACCAGTGCTGGCGAACAGAAGTAGTATTTTTAGTGTTCTCTTGTCCTTCAGTCATCTGGTTACCATGCTACTGATTTCACCTCAATGACTTGTCTTGTTGTTCGCCCTCAATATAGGTTCTTATTTTTACATTGGCTTATGATTGCATTCGAACCAATATGTAAATGATTAAGCTCTGCTGGAACGTCCCCTTTAGCGAAGTGCATACCTAATAAGCAGTATTCGTTTAATTGCCTGAGTGGTAATGGTGATGGACCGACATTTTAACAGGGTAGAGTCCCTCCTCAAAACCTTCCTGGACTTGCTCGTGAATGAGTTGAAGCCCGGCTAACTTGAACGCCATTTTCCATGCCTTATCTGACCTATAGGGCCTGCCATTGCAATGTCCTCGGCTATCCGATAAAAGGAAGGTACGGACCTCGTCAAACTTGAGTCCTGCTCGTCGAAAGACGTCCTTGGCTGTCCGTCCTCTCCATTTCTACAAAGATTCTCTTTAACAACAATCAGGCTACGGCCTGAATTCCTTAATGCGGTGTGGCACCTCTGGAAGAACCCAACCAAGTCTTGATCATTCAGATGTCCAAGACACCACTGACACCAGATGACATCGAAGCCAGATCTTGCATCGGAATCCGAACCGGGGGGAGGTTGATATCCTACACGATCCAGGAGTTTGGTGCTAGCCATTTCAATGAAATTTGAGGGATCAAACGATTGTAATGTTCCTTGAAGGATGGTCACGCTTTTTGATTTCTCAGCGATTCCTTTCCAAGCTTGTTTAGTCCCCAGTTGAGTGCTATTCCTACCCCTCACGAGTGCCTCTTGGACGAAATGATCAACTGGTTCCAAGAGGACGACATCGGAGAAAAGAGGCAAGAGTACATCAGCTGTTACGCGGCCTATGCCTGCACCGACATCCAAAGCTCTAGTCCGATAGTCTGGCAAAAGCGAAGGCGATAATGGTCGAAGTGCAGAGGGAACCATGCAAAGTTCGGGGAGGAGTTGTAGTAGAAATAGACGCGATCCAACAGCATCGATTCGAGGCAGGCTCTTGAAGAAATCGAATCAGCTATGTACATTTGAGTACGACCGACAGTAGTCATACTCCAGACCCTAATCCACCTACGTAATTGAAAACAGGTAAAGTCAGTAGGAGTAAAAGAGAAATTTGATTGATCTCACTCACCCAACACGCCATCCAAACTCGCTGGCTGTGAGTTCCAGTACTCAATACCCTCTTGTAAATCAGGTTCTGGTTGAGGTGACATGGAAAGAAAGGTTGGCAGCTGATTTATCTCCGAATCAATTGATGCCTCGCGTCGCGACGCGTACATAATCACAAACAATCACTTCAATGGCGTCCGCCACCACAGCTTCACAAATTCGAGGAAATGACAACGCTACTGATTCAGAAAGGATGAATCCACCGAGAAAACCTTCGGGGTCGACTCTATTCCTTCCAAGCGACGACTCGGACGTTGACAATGACTCCCACCATCGAAAGGACGTGCCTCACGCCGCGTCATCGTCAGCTTCACAAGATATCCTTGACCTTTTTGCTGATGTTCCAGACGACATGGATGATATGGAAGACGCGTTTTTCATGAAGCCCTTGGGCTCCACAGTAGATGTTGCAGCTCTTGAGAGAGAGGCTCGAGCGCGACAAGCCAAAACGAGCTTTCAAGAGTCCCAACCTTCCCTCACCCATCATCAAATCCTGCCCAGCAGTTCTCCACCCAGGGATACTGGCGAAGATGCTCAAGCCGAAGACGCCAAAAAGGCTGGGAAAGGGGCAGATATAGATGCCAGAAAACCCGGACAGAGGAAGAAGATTGCGCGGCTTGACGAGGGAAGGCTCGTAGGAAAAGATGGTTTTCCTGCATTGATTAAACAAGTCAAAGGATTCACTATAAAAGGCAAAGGACATGAGGTGGGTTTGTAATCTAGCCCTTACTTTTGGGTTCAGTAAATAGGAAATATAGGCGGAAGACCTTGATAGGCTCTTTCTGATCTATCAATTCTGGGCACATACGCTTTATCCCAAGACGCAGTTTCGTGATACGGTCGAGCGGGTGGAGAAACTTTGTCATTCAAGACGTATGAACGTATGTTACAGCTCGTATTTCGTATTGATCACATCTTATGTTCAAATAGGTGGCGCTCAGTGTGTACCGGGATGAAGCCCAAGGGAAGAAGTTGGAACACGGAGACGAAGTGATAGATCTCACGGATGGAGAAAATATCGAAGATAAAGGCGAAGACCCACCACCCTCGGAACCAGCATCCTCCAGGGCACCTTCGCAGCGCCCTTCATCAGCCCACGAACAAACTACAGACTTTGATGATGACGAGTTTGAAGCTGCGATTCGTGAAGAGGAGCAAAGACGTCAACGCACAGAGGGCGAACTCAACTCGACTTCTGCTAAGCCTAAAGCAACCTTCGGGCCGCCATTAGGGGATGAAATGATGGATGTCGATGGGGAGACCTGGGATCAAATTATGGGAGGGACTTTTGATGATCCAACCGATGCTCGTGAGGCGACTACGACTCACAGGACCGCCGAAGATGACGATGATATATGGGACATAGTAGACGAAGTGGAGAAAGAACGAAGAGAAGATACTAGGGCCGTGTCGCGGAGGGCTAATATATCTGAGGCAGAGGAGAACTGGGAAGACATGTACTTATGAATTAGTCGCCCTTTCTAACATAATTTTCAGATATTATACACAGTTTGTTGGTACCGGTTCAAGGACGGGGTTACTTCTGCAACGAGTATTATCAGTCTCGAGGACTCGCGCAAGTGAGCGGAGAGGCACTGACCATATCATCCGACTAAACCCAACTTCTCAAATTTCAAAAACCTATCTTGTTCTTTGATGTCGTCGGTGTCACCCCCACTGCAGTTCTGTGTAGCAGTCGTTGGTGTTGGACTGGTTGGAAGCGAGTTCATCTCGCAGCTATGGAACTTTCCCGAGCCTCCAGCAGGAGCGTGACCTACTGAATAATTCTCTCCGAGACAAATCGAGAGAACAGTTGCATTCTACTTTTAGGGTGAAGGTATCGCACGGATATCACAGAAACCAATTTAACATCTAGGTGGTCCGGAAAACAAGTGGATGAACAGTGATTGTACAGGCCTGTCACGGGCTATCGAACGTAGCGTTGACTTTATGCACTTTAGTCGAAAGCTGGTAGTGCGGATCCTGCTTTTCAAGCGGCCTAGCTCCATGTATTCTTTTGCTTTTGGACTTCTAGGGCTTGATGGAGAGAACAAGCTGCGTAAGTTTTCCGATTGGTATTTTATTTGCTAGGCGTCAACTCTACTTGAGGTACAAGTCGACCAACGGTTATGTATACACGCTTGAGGATTATATAGCGGTCTGATGATGGAGGAAAGTGGTTGTTTACTCGGAAGATAAGGAGGTGCTTCAGCCAACAGAAAATGCAACCTAGTGACGCCGGGTCAGAGACGTGTATTGATAGGGGAACAAAAGGGCCGCGTACCACAGAGAATAGGAGTGCCGTAGGCAGTGGAAACACGTTCTGATAATTCAGCTGGTATCTTGATTTCGCTTCATCTTATCCAGTTTCCATCGTATTAGCTCGGACAGTCTCTGGTCCTGGTGTAACGCAGTCCTTGGACCGGTTTCGTAGAGATAATACGCAAAGATACCAGTGAAAACGCCCAAGATTGGATCCAGGGTTCTAAGACAGTGTTTAATTGAGTGAAGCTAAACGACTGCATATCGATTGACCTACCGAGAGAGAAGAACAGGAGGCATAGCTGAAACCAGCAAAGCTAATAGAGATGGAATGTCACAAGGCGCTGACCGG
This sequence comes from Pleurotus tuber-regium, assembly GCA_014058305.1. NCBI lineage: Eukaryota > Fungi > Basidiomycota > Agaricomycetes > Agaricales > Pleurotaceae > Pleurotus > Pleurotus tuber-regium. Next base: position 1,543,270 of record JACFYU010000026.1, on the reverse strand, counting down.
AAAGGGCACGATCGCCAACACAAGGGTCGCCGATCAAAAAAGCTGCCACCCAGCACGAACGCTCTGGTCCAACACATCTTTCACCAGCTCTGCCAACAACTTTCAGTCCTATTTCCTAGATGTCTAGTTCAGCTGCCCTCGACCGTCAATTACGCCCCATTTATGGTCAGTCTCGTTAGTACGCATATCGAAAAGCTGGTTGAACATCTATAGATTCTTTGGATACTGGTTCAAACAAGTCGGCAGTCGTCGCTTGCAACAAATTGCTGAAAAAGCATCCAAAAAACGACCTCGTCAAGGTTTTTGCCTAGTCGGCTTTATTCATCATCATGATTAACTTTTCCTATTCTAGGCATTAAAAGCACTTGCGCTCGTTCGGCTGCAGAAAGTAGAGGAGTCACTCATTCTATGTGACGAAGTACTAGCTTCAAAACCTACGGATGATGCAGTCCTAACTGCCATGATGCATGTGTTACGTGGCCTGGGCCGCCGTACGTTTCACTACGCATCTAGCTTGACTCTTCAAATTCATAGCAGTTTTCGTAGATGCTGACACAGTCTCTATGTTCGAGGAAGCGTTCAAGCAGCAGCCTTCAAACGAAGAGCTGGGGGCACAAACGTTTTTTGCTAACGTTCGTGCAGGTCATTGGAAATCGGCTCAGCAGGTTTGTTACGCGTCTTGAACGTAGCTAGTCATGATCTCACGTTCCTCTTCGTTCCACCGACCGTCCCCCGCCGTGTAGATTGCTACCCGAATGCATAAACAATTCCAAGAGGATCGATACTTATACTGGAGCGTGATCAGTACTGTATTGCAGGTAAATTGGCAAATATTCTTCGCACGCCAGAATCTGAATCCGGTTCACACTTAGGCTAAAGATACAACAACGCCCTCTCATATGCGAGACTTGTTGTACAAGCTTGCTCATCGTCTGATCACTTCTGGCACAACGCCTTCATATGTGAATGCAGATCGTTTCTACCTTCATCTACTCATTCTCCGGGAGCTGGGACTTTATGACGAAGCTCAAAAACTCCTCGATCATGAAATTGGGAAAAGTATTTGTGCGGCCAATCTCTCGTGTGACGAACTTCGACGCGATATATCACGATTGCAAAAACGCCTTAAGGAAGAGGGCAGCCTCGCGGAGTACAAAATCTTGGAGAAAGGGTTAGTGAGCGACGCGAAAGGGTAAACATAAGTATCGACTTATTGATATAACATAGTGATCGGAATTGGCTTGAATTCCTCTCTTTCTTGGACGCCGCGTTTGCACGCGGAACGGAGATGGAGGAGGCGGACAATGCTTCCAAAACGAAATGTCTCGAACGCATAGAGCATGCACGAAGTGTGTTTGCGCAGGTCGCAGAGAAGGATGGCAAAAAAGACCGGTCAGGGCCCCTCGCCCTCCTAGAGCTAGAGAAACGAGCCTGCATACATGGCTTCGCTGATGGTATTTTTCCTTCGCTCTACTACATTCTTGTTCTTAGCGTCTTTGATAGACAAGCAACGGGCACTCACTTTACTGAAAAGCTACTTTGAGCAATTCGGGGATAAAGCATGCTGCTATGAAGATCTCCAACCATATGTCTATCTCGAGCAAGACGACCTCTCAAATTGGATAGCTTATTTGGAGGCTTCACCTTCCATGATCGTGAGTTGGCATCTTGTACTCGTCTGACATCTATATCTCAGTTAATACAGACGACAATTCATGAACTTCAACGTCGCATTAATGTTCATAAATTATTACGTTATAGCTTGACCACATCTCAACTCACTATAGAAGCAGAAACCGCGCGAGCAGAATTGTATCTTAAAGAATACATCGAAGCCCTCCCACTAGGCGCTAATTTACCCTCTACTGAAATACAACCAGCGGATGATCTGGTCATACTCGCAGGCTGCACTTTCGTTAGCTTATGGACTATATCCCGGTCTGAAAAATACCTGTTCAACGCTGCAGTTGTTTTGGAATATGGTCTCTCCAAGAGCAACGCGTCGTTTCTAATGCGACTCATGCTCGTTCGTATATATCGACTGTTGGGTGAGGCCCCTTTCGTTCTATTTCCTCCGTGAACTAATAAGGGTCTGTAGGTGCACCAACTGCATCGTTAGAGCACTACCGTGCAATGCATGCGAAGCAAGTTCAACATGATACCTTGTCGCATTTCATCCTTTCTCGCTCGTCAACATTCTCCCTAGCCGCGACAGGCGATCTCACCTTTGCTACGGAATGTCTCGAATCAAGTCAGATCTACCTAAGTAACTCGCAGGAGGTACATAATTCATTTGGAACAGACCATCAGTTCTTCGTCTGAAGGTCCATAATTTAGACAGCAGACTTTGTTGTTCGCGCCTTCACCGCAGAAAAGTACTCTCAAATCCCTGAGTTCATAGCATTCGAGGATCGCCTGGATAATTCTTTGCAACGGGACATTGTCAAGATGGAACATGTTCGGATGCGCTTTACCCACGAACTAGTCAACTCCGATATCATGGATCTTGAGCTTATCGAGCTGAAGTTTATTTTCGATCGCAGTATGTAGTATTTACTTGCTCCCCCACTCAACTCAATTCTCTTCCAGATCATCACGATAACAGAGATTTCAAAATTCTGCCCAACTACCAGCCTCATTCCCAACCTTCGTTCAACGACCAGACAATGCTCTTTGGTCGATCAGAAGGAGTAGGTCGGATTGCCTCCATCGATGGTTCATTATTTTAATCTTCTTCAGCATGGCTGGCTTATGACCTTCCTGAGGATGTATATCCGAGCTCTCCAACAATCCAGCGATCTCGATGATACGGTAGAGGAGAAACTCCTTATTGGCGATCGTCCCAAACAGAGTGCAGACTCAGTGAACAAGCCACCGCTCCGCGAACGTTTACAAGAACGGTCCGAGAAAGATTTGCGTGAGGTAGGCTCACATTTACATGCTTTCTATATGTGATCTCGAATGAACTGTGTCCTATGCAGCTCACCAAGGATGAGATCTCTTTGTTCGATTTCACTAGCGGACTAGCCAATTGGCTGGAATGCTATCATGACTATATCCGCCCCCCGCCGTCAGTGGTCCTGGCTGAGGCTGCTAAGCAATCAGAGCTCAAAACTGGCCATCCTCTGAAAGGAGTAGAAATCCCCCAAACACTTCAGAATGGTTCGGCCAACGGTCATTACAAGAAGGATGAAGAACCCCCAGCCATCAAGGAGCCACCCGAAGTTGTCCTTCAATTCTTTGATAGTACGACTTTGCACTCTCCGCCATTCCATCGTATTCAATGAGAGCCTTCTATAGATATGAAGGCACGATTTATTGAAGCTCAGCAGACATCCGTGACCGATGCACTCCATGTGGCAACCCTGTTACAAGAAGTATGCGGCCTTTACAATTGGGCTGGTACATCTCTGACGACTCCACCCAGGCATTCACCTTCCTCGTTATTGAGACACTACGTTTCAAATCCGCTTCCGTTGTAAAAATTTATAAACTGAGTGGGGTGAGTTTTTGGTCATATAGGGGATTCGCCTGAACGAGATGTAAACGCTTCCAAAAGCTAGTGCAAAGCTTCAAGACAATCCGGGCTAACGCAGTGGACGTCTTGAAAGAAGTATCTGCGTCTTTAGTCAAACAGAGCGAGGAAGATTCGACTGTCGGTCGACGAACGGCTTTCATCGAGTCTTGTTCTGGTATTGTAACGCCTGATGTAAGTGCTGGCCTTTGCTGCTTGTAATTATGCTGGTATCAAACATTTATGAGTAGATTCACCACGACTTCATCTTAAATATCGCCAAGAAGGTTGGCGACGCCCGGAAGAAAGTGTTGGAAGGTGTAGGGAAAGGCATCACTCGCATTTACTCTAATCATTCTCAATGATGCACTCTTTAGCTATATCTTTGCATTCTCAAATTGTGTAGCCGCTATGTAGAATATCTTCAATTGCAATCACCTCTCAGTTCGACATCGTATTTGATGACATTTGAGGCCAAACAAATAATAATAACACGGTACGCGTTCATATCGTTCTTCATCATTCTCATATCGCAGGACGCGCCAATGAGTCAATGTATGTAATGTCACTTTCAAACGTCTGTCTCTCTGATTCCCCCGCATAGATAACGAATACTATGGTGGAGGTGGAGGCTACTTACAAGGAGGATCACCGTTCAGCGCTGGTGGCAGTCCTGGTGGTATCAGAGTAAATATCAGCCTATTCATCATGTCGTTGAATGGCTTACCTCTATTTACCAGAAAACAGAACTGTCACACTCACTCCGACCCGTTACCGTTGGTCAACTTGTTCGGGCAACGCAAGCACATACTGATGCGGAGTGGGTGATAGGAAACACGGAGATTGGTCAGGTAAGCGTTCGGCTATTTTCCCCCTTCAGCTTGTTGACCTTTTCCATAGATCTCACTCGTAGCTTCTGTGGTCTCGATTACAACTCAAGCAACAAATTGCGTCTATTTGCTGGATGATGGTTCGGGTCGAATTGAGGCAAGGCACTGGATTGACGCAAGTGCAGATGATAACAGTAAGTTTGAGGGAATTGAGTGCGTCAGACTCATTATTGCTCCTGAGGCTTTCTATTCATTCTCGATTGTCCAGGGAACATACATATGTCCGAGTTACAGGAGGTCTCAAGACATTTGGCAATAAACGTTATATCAATGCCACCCATATACATCCATGTAAAGACCCTCATGAAATCATGTTCCATACTTGTGAAGCCATGTTCGTAAACGTCGTGTTTGCGAAAGGACCGGTATATATGCCTTCTACACTATAAGAGGCTTCTAACTAATTTCCGCTAATTCAGCCGCCACGACCAGGTCAAACCAGTCAACCTGCAGATAATACCGGGGCAACTGCATCAGCATACGCGAACCAGTCCACCTCAGCGCAAGATGTCGAATATGCACATCTTCCACCTATAGAAAGAAAAATTGTGCATTTCATTCTGGCTCAGCCCCCAAACGACGATGGAGTCCACATTGCTGCCATTGCACGCGCCATCGGAGGGAATGCTAATGAGATAAGGTCATTCAATCTCATATATGTACTAAAGATAATCACTCACACTTCTTTAACAGTGAGGCTGTTGATCGCTTAATGGATGATGGACTTCTATTTAGTACAATCGACGAATCGCACTTCAATGTTGCTCGCTGATATTGCTCTGAGAGGACCTTGTCTTACTGTATTGTCCATCACCTAATCTAATGCTTGAATCGCAATCGCCAAATAAATAATCGCAAACCGGGCACGGTCGCACCTTTCATTCTAAACCTGTATCATAACTCCAGAACAAAGTTTTTATAAATGCATACATCTGCTACGATAAGACATTATACTATCAGCCAGATTCTGCAGGCCACGCGAATGCATTCGGATGCACCGTTCATCATCCAGGAGTTACCTGTAGATAAGGTAGGGCTTACGAGTTACGATCTCTCCACGAACTAGACGTCTCGATATCTAGGTTATAATTGTTGCAAACGTCCTCGATGTTAAACGAAACGTAACAGGCTCGCACATCTCGTATGAGTTGAATGATGGTACTGCCGCCATACGTGGCCACAAACGGGCCAGAAAAGAGGATGGATCAACAAATCAACCAGAAGTTGAAAGCTTCAAGTGAGTGCTGGCCTCATTGAAATAGCCCCATCGTCATCGCTCGCCACCAGCTCTCTTGAATATGCATGGGTCATCGGCACCTTGTGTCACTTCCATAATGCAATACGCATCAGCATCCACAATATCCGACCAGTCATGAACCCACATGAAGTGTTCTACCACTTGCTTCGCTGCATGGCCGAGAGCTTGATGATACAGCACGGTCCACCAGTCAGTTGTAATAGCCTTCTTGAGAATATCATAGCAATGACGCATGTCCTTATAATTACACAAATCAACCATCTAAGCCTGCAGAAGCTTGGTCACCACACGACACGGACCAGGATCTGGCAGCTTCAACTGGGAAGCTGATGGTATCTAGTCCTGACAAAGCACAACCGAGCCAGCCCCCTCAAGGTGAGACACCTCTGCCTCAAACCAAGCCCACTGTCTCAGTGTCCATCTTACCTTCAGAGGCTTTGAGTGTACACGACCCTAAACTTGACACTAGTTCTTTGCGGCCCCTTCCTCGAAGACAGCTTGTGTTAAGCATGGCTTCACCAGAGAACAAATCTCTCAACACTGGTGTAATTGACCTAACAAAGCACGAAGACCCTTATAGTAACCTCTCGCATCTTCAGCGAGATATCATGCTAACTCTACTACGTCATTCTGAGACCTCAAATATTTACCCTGCTCTCCACAATCGCACAGACAAGGAAGGTGTGCATCTGGATCGAATAATTGATTCAATCCAGGCAAACCAAAAGTACAAGAAACTTGGTGGTGATGAATTCAAGTGTGTATAGATCAATTCCAATAGTTCTTCTCAACTCAATGTCTATGGTGTACTTATAGTGCAAGTCTTGACTTTCTTCTGGAGAAAGGATACATTTATGGTGAGCCTGAAATGTCCACCAACTTGGTTGTAATTAATCACTGTTTGACTATAGAAACTAGTGATGAGCTCCACTTTGGGGTAGCCCACCGTTAGAACTATTTCAATGCTGCATTAGAGCCAATAACATGTTCTTATGGTCTTCTACAAAATTATATTAGCATGGTTGATTAATTGAAAGTATGCCGGAACCTAATGTTGGATCTCCAGGCATTTCTCATCTTCTGACCTACATTTCAGTACAATCCTGCAGGTACATTCAGAGTCCATACTATAACTAATTTCTTTGCTCTTTATTCCAAACCCTCTTCCGCACTGACGCAGCATTCTTGTTTCCAAAGATAAAGGCAGAGGTATGCTTATCAGCTCCTGTCTTCTTTGAGATGAGTGATGAACCAGAAAACATCATCTGCGAAGAAGACTATGATGAATCATGACTAATTATGAGGTATATGCTCACCGCCCAGATGCCCCAAAGGCCTATTGTAGCTGAAACCAGGAAAACAATGGTTGAGAGGGTCCCGACATTGCTAGTGTTGTATGACAAGAGAGCACTTAAACAACATGCGATAGAAAGAGGCATAAGAAGTGGATGGCTGGGAGTGACATTGCGGGGAGCGACGGGGTTCGAAGATGGGCCCTGTAGAGAAGCGTGAGGTCCACGGCAAACATGGATACTCTCAGCTCACGTTCAGTATCAGAGCAATCGCAACGGCTGCGAGCAAAATACCAAAATGAAGAGCTAAGAACGACTCCAGCGCGGTAAGGTCCCCTCGGTGCTCTTCAGTGCTAGTTTCTGAGAGGAAGCGCAGCAATCGAGGGAAGATCGTCAGAAAAGAAGATAAAATTAAGAGTCTGAAGGAATCTTCTGAGTGCATGGCAGAAATGATTTGGGAGTATACATTACAAGGAAGATGCTGACCACGTCCAGAGGGAAACTGTGGTGTCCTCTATAACATTGTTAGGGTTGCACTCGCGGTCGCCACGACTAGTCTGTTCAGTTCGATATGACAAGTCCTGCATTTCAAAACCTGATATGATGGTGTAGAGATGAGTTTGGGACCACTATGAAGTTAGCTGCGGCATGCTCAATTAAGAGTTTCATTACTCAATATTTTGGCGCCTGCTATTTGGACTAACATTCATCATCTTAACGCCCGACCTTCCTAGCCTTATAACCTGAAGTCATGCGCATTGAAAAGTGTTATTTCTGTTCTACAAGTGTCTACCCCGGTCATGGTATGTGTTACTATCCTTTCGCTGGTAATCTGTGCTGATCTAGTGGCATAGGTACTGCCTTCGTACGAAACGATGCAAAAGTCTTCCGATTCTGTACTTCAAAGTACGTTTTCAGCCTCTGCGGCGGCTCCTAATAGCTGCTAATACAGTCGATCAGATGCCATAAAAACTTCAAGTGAGCGGTATAGAATTTTTTAAGTATGGTTGATTGACTACGAGCAGAATGAAACGCAACCCACGAAAAGTGCGATGGACAAAGGCATTCAGAAAGGCTGCAGGCAAAGAGATGACAATAGTGCGTAACCATATATTCCACAGCGATGTATCTGACTTTCGCAAATTAGGACTCCACGATTGACTTCGAGAAACGAAGAAATGTTCCTGTACGATACGATCGCGAGTTGGTACAGACCACCATAAAGGCTATGAAACGAGTTGGAGAGATCAAGAACAGACGAGAGCATGCCTTCTGGAAACATCGGTAAGCAATACTGCACCCACTCATCCTATATAGTTGCATTTTTCATATGTGTCGTTCAGGATGGCCGTCGCTCGCGAAAAACAGCGAGCACACCGGAAGAAGGTGAAAGAATTTGCCGCAAAGACATCGATCACACTAGTACAACCAACAAAAGTCGAATCACCAGAGAAGGCAAAGGAAAAAATCAAAATTGCCTCCAAGTCACGGAGTGCTCTGATACAAAGCCAGGGTCGTTCCATGGATATGGAAATCGACTAAATGGCGACTATCGGGACATATCCCGCATACAGTTCGTTGTGTATTCCATTAAGGCAAAAGTATATAATATATGTTGTCTATGTGCTATAGTAATCATATGATGCATCCTATGAATAGATATCACCGCTGTTTGTATTTCTCCTCGTTCTCGTATCGAATATTTGGGTCGAGCGTATTATGAAGGCCCATCAATGTCTTGCTTACGGCCTCGCTGGCACCTATCATCGGCTTCAAGACAGCTACCGGTACAGCACGGATAACGGCGCGAACAGGCCCCTGAAGACAAATTGTTAAAAAAGAATGAGTCTCATAAAGACCAGCTTTACCTCATTGCCTGAACGTTCGTAAACTTCCATGGGGACTGCCAGAATAGTTTGTGCCGCAGAGTTTAGATTCCTCCGTAAGCTCTTGTACGCAGACTGCACGCCCTCCTTGATATCGGTAGGCTGGTCAGCATATCTGCTGATCAGATCGGCTGTCTCCTCATCTTCCTCCACAGTAAACGGCGTATCGTCCTCCCAAATCGGTGCTTGTAACGTCTCGGCTGTGATGGCCTGATCAAATTGCCCGCCTATCACTCCTTCAGCTTGTTCGAGAATCACTTGAGTACCAGTAGCCAAACGAGCGCCGAGCTTGACGGCCTCCATAGCGGTGGACTTGACAAAAGAGTTGGCACCCCTTTGTATTCCGCGAACAATCCTTCCATCTTTCTTGAACTGAGCGATGGGGAGTAAAACTAAGTCCGCAACCCCAGATCCAACGTTCACTACTGATCGAATTGGCGACACCCCAGAGATGACATCAACGAGTTGTGTAGCCTTGACATCAGGGGTCCATAGATCGTTTAATAAGTCAAAGAATCGCGGCCATCCTGTAATCTGTCGAAAACGTGTGAGCAGGAGGAACAAGCGACAATATTTCGAAAGCGTACCCCCGAAAGCGTGATATGCCGTAGAGTCATCTCGGCGCCGTCGAAGTGGAAAAAGTTCATTAGCTCGATGGTTCGACCCTCGCGAAGGGCCCTGTAATCAACCCGACGAGGCTTATAATCGAGCTTCAAGTCGACAGGGAAGACCTCAGCATGCTCTATATACATGGTTCGTCGTCAGGCGATATTATTGGGTAAGATATCTTACGGAAATATATTTCCTCGCCATCGGAGGCGTTATCAGGCATTGCTTCCGGATCTTTGAAGCTGAAGAACTTCTTCAGAAAGTCAAGGGCATCCTGATCGACATATAGTCTCAAAGGTAATATTTTAGCCTGAATATGCACCCATTAGTATGAAAATGAGATTACGGAGCAATCACCAACTTTAAGCCTAGCCTCTTCGGACGGGTGTTCTGGGACAGGCCTAACTGTGAGCAATTCCACTCGAACCATATTCGACCCAGTTTCTCGAATAATGCCCTTCGAGTCAATTTTCATACTCGTCAAAAACTTCTTCCACGTTGACGTCTTGACATGGTCTAGAATTTCGAGCTCCTTGACGGTAATAAAGGTGCGAGAAACCGTCGGGTCGTCTGACCTATACCGATCCACCTCTGCCTTCGCTCCAGTCAAACATATTTCTATACGTGACTTCTTGGAACGGGTGAGTTTCTTGCCATGTATCCGAGTTGATCGGGCTTGTAACTTTCCACCAGAGGGGGGCATGAGCGATTCCCAAGAGCTCTGGCTCGCAGTCTCGGTGTCTTCTCTGAGTTCTTCGTCAATAGCTGCTATGAGAGCCCCAGGTTCAAGTTCATCAGGATCTCGCTCTAAACCAATGTACATAGAATTGAATAACACGGCACTTGTTTCTTCTACAGTGGCGTCAGGAAGTTGGCCTGTTGCAACGAGCTGTCGAATTTTGGCGAGTCGTCGACGCATTTCTTTGACCTGTTCTTCGATGATCCTACGTGTTCTGGCCCAGTCATAGCCGTCATATAGATGTAGTGTAATGTCGCCGTCATTTACTCGGACTTGAAGTGTGGTCGGCCCTCGTCTAGAACAAAGCATTAGATGTCATTGTGAGTAGACGAAGAGAAATTTACTCCATGCCGCCGTCTTCGGGTATGGCTGGAAGAACATCGAAGTAGTTCTCGACTGCATGTATACCTTGCGGATGTAGCATCTTAATTGTTTCGCTGCCAACATGAGAAGTAATACCCGTCTGGTGTAAGTCTCCAGGAGAGTTGATCTGCCCGCTTGCAACGTCATCGTCCTCAAAATCGTCTAGGTCGTCATCGCGAAGCTCCCTTAGACCCGCAGCAGCCCCGAAGGACTCATCCAGATAGTAAGCATTGGTGGGCAAGTCGTCGGAAATCATATCCATTGAAGGCCCAACTTCTGGGTGCACGTTGAATGCGTGCTCCTCGACAGTTGCTGTACAAGATTTTACTCAATGTCGAGATAGCAGACGTAGTGAGCTTACAAAAAACAGGGTTGGAAGGCTGCTCAGACACCACCGACGGCTCCTTCTTTGGTTTCTGGGCCCTATATAAAGACATAAGCATGGATTCGTTTACAAAATGATTTACGAACTGCGCTCCAGGGGAACTCAACACTGATGTAAGATCTGCAATAAATGCGGCGACAGCGGTCAAGGTATCAGCGCACAGATGTATTTTAATACCAACACGTTCCGTTACCACCTATTTGGGACGATGAGGACTTCTTGAGAAGTTATCAAGCATGAACATACTCGGGTATCGGGGAATTCTGACTCAGTTGTGATGTCGATGCTCATGTCTAGAATAGTGACTTCGGTTATAAGAGCATAACCGACTCTCTGTGTGGCATTAAGTCTGAGTCTTGAGGCATACTGAATCAACGAACCTTCCAGTATGCAACCCCCCTTGCAGTTGAGAAGGTTTCAGGAGTGGAATCTGAAAGGTTATCGATAACAAGTATAGCAAGATCGGAGGCGTTGAGAATGTAAGGGCTTCCAGATGACTTGCCAACCACTGTCGAGAAGGCTAGATCCCCGATATACAGCAAGACAGCGCCTGGGTGATTAGGAGATAACGCGCGAATTGATCCGTCATTCACTTTCATCACAACCTTTGTACGTTCGCTGGGAACGACCGACTCAAAAGCCTAAGAGTTGTATCGTACGGTTAACGATGAACGGCAACCCATTCATGGACATACCCCTGGAGGTGCCTTAGCAAAGGTTTGCAAACCATCGACCCAATCGAAATCAGGATAAACCGTGTGAGTGAAGCCGCAAAGAGTGAGGTGAATTCGGGTCTCTTTTGCTGTGGTTCCCGTCACGATGAGAGAAGTGAACCGGAGCTTAAGTATAGGTTTTGGAGTGTAAACCTGATATTTATCATTGTATTGGAATTATAGAATGCTCGGTAGAGAAGAACGCACCACTGTATGCGGGAGAGTAAGGGAGAGAAGCTTGACTGTAGTACCAGGAGTAGGATGGTCACTGATAGTGACGTCCATCACACCAAGGGTGACTACTGTCTGATCCTTGAGATATATAAGTTAAGCACAGTTACTCGAGTGATGATTCCTGGGTACCTTGCCCTCTGGTTTCAGCTCCAAGAGTATGTCGATGTCTAAAGCATGCATAACAAGCGGCCGTGTCGACTGATCGTCATTTCGCCGAGGTAGAAGGACGGTTAGACGAGCTGCAATTCACATTAGTCGCAGCTTTATTTCCATGACTACACCCAACCTTCGGACAATAGGACTTTCACAGCGGTTTCACTTTGATTCGGGGGCTGTTTACGACCTATTGTCAACCCGCTTCCACTAGTGCTCGCGCTTCGCGATTTAGCGAAGAAACGACTTCCTATGAGACTCGCGTCCCTACTGTCGGCTTCGTCTGCACCTGAACTAGTGAGCGAGCCCTCCAGAAGTTGTGTGACATCGTCTGCCCAGTATTGTACGACATCAAATAAATCCTTTGGTATAACTGCTCGTATAGACGGAAGTCCGAAAACAAAGGAGAGGGTGCTAGAGCGTGAACTCCTTTCGCGTTTCAGGACCACCAACCGACACTGCGAAGTAGGCCTGTCATCTAGATTAACATTCAACTGAGTAGTCTCTTTATCTTGGCCTAGACTAGCCACGCAAACTAGTCCTCGGGCTTTATTGACTCCAGCAAGGGACAAGGCGACAGTAATTGCACTGCAACCGGCTAGGAAGACGCTGCCCTTTGGTGGTTCAGCAATCTCGCTGGGGACAACGAACTTCGCTTTCAACTTGTCGTCTGATTGTCCAGAGTATGTATCGATATCGTGAAGATCAAGTACCACAGCGCCAGAGCGTTGTGTATATCGAGAAGGTGATGGACATCGCAGCTCGATTCTGAGCATGGCTAATTTGACTGAGAGTTTATCCATGTCGACTGCCTTGTGCGATGTTAAAGAAATCAGACGAATGAATGTGTAAGGTCGAAACGTACCTACCTTTTGTCTGAGCTTTGACTTTTTGCCCCCCGATACAGATATTTCCTTGGGGCCGATGGTTCGATAGTCGAGACTGAGGTCCAAGTCATCAATCGCCAACTTCTCGAGCCTCGTCCTTTCCTGCTCCCGTGCCGCCTCCGTTGGTCGACTGAATCCTCGTGGAGTGGCGGGAGGAGTCGTATCGATATGGGCTTCATCGAGGACTGGTGTTGATGAATTCATGACTTCGTCGATAAATGCCACTATCTCCTGATGTAAGACCTGACCCAAATCGAGAAAAATATGCAACGGCACGATATTGACTTCGGTATGTTGGACGCCCTCAGACTGGGATATTCCAAGCTGAACTGCAGGGCTGCTGCGGGTGGGTGTGGACTGTGACGTATTTTCAGCGCTGGCTTGTCTAGAATGTTGTTGGAATGGACCCTTCTGCCTTGGTTTGGTGCGCCAGAATGAAGGCCTCACTCCATGCTCCCAATGGACCTTATCTGTGTAATCCATGATCTGGAATTCTGGCAAACCACTCAAGTCCAAATCATGTGACACCTTTGGGTTCGAAGGTGTAGCCGTATACTGAGTTGGAAGAAGCGGATCTGTGATTAGGATAGGTGATGCGAGGATTCTATGTGGCGTTTGTCCTTCAATCTGGTCGTTGCGAGCTGCGGACGTTGGATGAATAGCGAAGACGGAGAAATCAGATATTACCAACGCCACAGATGATGTCGAACTGGTCTGGCCTGCCTTTGATTGTCTCCTATTTTGGGAGGAGGATGGACCACCGCTAATAGCCAGGGATGGCAGGGAACACGATATGTTCTCGATATGTAGTCGTACATATGAGTAAGGAAGAGGGGGGGATAATAACGGATGAGTGTAGAAACTTTTTAGGTTCTCTGCAGCTCTTTCTGATGAAAGCCTTGCTGAGTTCCAAGACGGGAGAACAAGCAGAATTATGCCTTTGACTTGAATATGACCCTCAAGGATCAAAGACATCGGTAGGGATGGTTTAGATAGCGAAGGTGTAGTCGAAGTGGCAGTTTCCGAGTCAGAAACACGATAAAGGCTCCAACGCTCAGCTATGTCTAACAGAGCGCGAATATGTCTTGCACGTATAGAGCTAATAACTAGGCCAGCTTTAACAGAAAGTTCGAGGTTATCCTTTCTTGCGCTGTCGTCCCTTCGAGGAGGGCCGTCCGTGGGAGACTCTGCGGGGGGTGTTTCTCTTGACTGTGGCGCAGTAACCGGAGGTGGGGTCCTCAGGAGAACAACGATGGGCTCAGCTCCAAATGAGAATATGGTCTCTTCGCTTAACATTGTTTCAGAACTGTATTCGCGAGAATTAGAGATCCTAGGAGAGGACGAATATCGACCCATAAAGTTCAAGACAGGATTAGGGGAAGCTGGCGGGTCTGGCTGGGGATGCGTGGAACTCGACTGTGTTATAAGATCCGGGCGTCGATTGGCTACAGAATTACTGTCGTCTCGACTAGACGTGAAAGCAGTTGAGACAGCACTTTCGTACATGCTACTTGCAGCAGAGCTTGTAGGGGATGCTGATCGCGGAGGTAGGCATGCAATCGATTGAGACATTTGAAGTTGAGTACTCTCATCCAGTGAGGACGAGGATGAAGCTGGGGATATGCCCCGTTCATTTCGAACAGTGTTTGGGGATGAAGAACGAGCATTCCATGAAGAAGGCGACAGTATTGGTGGAGGACGTAAATCTTTAGTCGTTACATTCACGTTGTTGATGATCACCTTCCTGGTCTCTCCAACGTCAGGTCCTCCTGGCTGGCTAGTACTCTGATCATGTGTTTGAATGGAATCCACGGCATATGAGACTTCACCTATGGATAGCGTAAAGCTAGCCTCCCCAGGCGAGACCACCGTGAGCTTCAGGTCGGTCGCATCGCACTCGAATCGAGCAAGGAGCCTCTCGATGAGAACAGCGAATATGGATACGCCGGCAGGATCAGAATCAGATTGGAAGATAGCATCCTCTGGCTCAGCTAAGAAGGGATTTAATCCGCCTGGAACGTTATGATCATCAACTGCATCTGCTGATGTAGGCTCGGCATAGATCGATTCTCGAAGCGACGCCTCTTCTCGAGAAGTCAATTCATCATGTATGAACGACTCAGCTACCGAGGCGACAGAATCAGATAGGTTCACAGCAAACTCTCCGTTAGATGGTGTAGGTATAAGATGAAAGGTGAGGTGCAGGGAGTTGAAAGAGAATCCAAGAGTGGACGTAAGGGGTTTGGGCCAAGGTATCCGAGCTGTTACAGATCCTATAGAACCATCATGGAGTTCCAGGGGAAGGCCTTGTATGAGAGAGTTAATAGCCTACATGATTAAGCTGGAGAGACCTGTTTAAATGCTTGAGCTAGACGACATACCCTGTTGTCCAACTCGAGATCATTGACTTGAACGTAACCAGATCCAATTTGGCTGTCTATCTGGTGAATATCCAGCTGCCCTGGACGAAGGAAATGACCAAGCGTCTTCTTCAAGACAAAAGATATGAATCGTCTTTGGATAGTGGATGGCAAACTGAAGTCGATAGTGGGAAGACTTGGAAGCCAGGACGAAAACCAGGAAGACATCATGGGGTGATAATAAGAGCGTTCTTATATAGGCTATTATGTTCGTTACTGGTCGTTGAGTCTCCAACTTAAGCTCATGCATCTACGGGTATAATGGGAGTATGAAGCAGTGCGTTATTGAGATTGTGATGCAGTGAGGATTATTCTGTTGATGAAGTTGGCGTTACTAGAAACTGTACGTACAGCTGAAGTGCCGCAATGTTGCACACTGACGACAATGGACCAGAACGGGCGCTAGATAACGTGACCCTGTCAAGTCTTCGGGCTGCAGTGCTGAGTGGGTATAACACTGAACAGTGCAAGTATGTCATCCATCATCCAGGTTACAAAGAGTTGGCCAGGATTCAGTGGTGTTAAGAATCTCATCATTTTGTTGGTACCCAAACCGCCACACGAATGCACAAACTGCGCTGATATGTTCATACAGTGGCGATTCATATAGTTCCGTTTTACCTGACCGACGCCTACCCAAGCCCAACGCTAGCCAGCCCTTGGGGATTGATTGGCCGGGGTTTACTTGGAATGAAGACGGGCTGCCCAATTGGGTCGGCCATCTCATCACAAAGTACGCACCCGAACCTAGATTCGACTCCGCAAGCAAGCAACAGGATGACGCATATGTGAATTCACCCTTACTGGTGTATGACTATGCACTTGGTGGGGATACCATTGTGGGCATTCAGGCGCAGGTGGAACGCGGTTTTATGTCTCATATGGTAAACCAGAATGTATCTCCGTGGTCTGGGCAAGATATATTGTTCGGTTCGTATCCGTCATACACCATGGCTATTCATACATTATTCAAACCGTTACTGTGGTTCGTCAAGTTATATGGTTTGGCATCAACGATTGCGCGTACGTGATGTGAATTCTATGCAATCCTGACCCCTTGAAATGTTCCTCGACTTTAGTTGCAGCGATGACCCGACGAGAAGCCTCAACATCCTGAATGATTTACTCGAACAGTTGTTCTCAGCAGGGGCGCGCAATTTTCTCTTTATTGACGTACCGCCAATTCAGAAGTCCCCTGGTTGGTCCTTGGTTTGCTTTTCTGTGATCCAGTACAATGACCAATTATGTCCAAGCGCTCCTCGGAGACTGTGCATACGATGGTCGTTATGAAAACTGGAATACCGCGCTATCATCTGCAATAAGGGCATTCGTCTCCAGACACCTCAGTATCACTGTGTTACTATTTTCCAGTCATGCTGTATTCTCTGCAGTGGTTGGCGAACCCGAAAAATACGGATTTAACATTAGAGAGGTGTCAATGCCCTTTGGTCGCGTTTGGAATGACTTATTGCATCCTACGTCAAAAATTCATGATATACTTGCGGATGCAATATCTATATTTCTACATGATGTAGCTCGGCCGTAGAGAATAATCATACAAAGATTTGTGCTCTTCAAGTTACTAAACAGTGTATACCTGTCTGCATTGATCAAACCTTGGTTCATAGGGATTTTACCCACAAATTTGTCCGAAATGGCTCAAATCTGGCCGCCCGAAATGGGATCAAAGCTATCAGATATCTGTCAGTTAATCATATCACGTGCCTACGATTGGACGCGTTTCGCGACGCGCCTTATGACCCCTATTCAACGAATGCAAGTCCAAGATTGGCTGGTCCACCAGTTCCCCAGCCGATAACTAAGCCCATTGAACACACAATTTCAGCATGTGAGGTAATGATATACAGAACATAGCACTATTGATAGGATAACCGCAAACTCACTGAATATTGCTTGTCTCATCGGATGCAGAACTTTTAGGTTTTGCCCGTTTCTGGTTCATGATAGGATGCCATGTCCACTAGAGTCATTGCTTGCAACCTATGAAATTGGACTGAGAATGTATTGGCTATCTATCATTGCACGATATGACGAGATCACGTGCGCCAATTTACAGTTCGTTGAATCAATGAATGGTTTAACGGAGTTTTAACTACTTCTGTCTCGAACTATCACCTTTCTTTGCTAAGCATCGTCTACTACTATGTCCTCAAAGAAAGCTCCTTCGAAGTCGCCTGCAAAAGCTACCAAGGCGGGCCATCCAACATGGATTGAGATGATTAAGGTGCGAGGCACTTCAACTCGACTTTCTGACTCGCGTTCTGTTCAAGTTCACACTACACCTTAACGAATAAAACGCTGCTCTTCACCATTGAGAAGGACGATTCTCCTTTTCCTTTGCTTCACATAATTGTTTTCTATGGAATCTGAACTTCCGTTATGATTATCTCCAGGAATGCATTGGCGCACATCGAGAAGATGCTCGCATTGGCGTATCTCGCCCTCAAATTAAGAAGTACTGAACATCATCTATGTGTGGTTAATTGTTCTCACAGCAAGGCAGATACGTGGAATCCAAGTATAAACTTGAAATTGGACCTGCTCAGATCTCTCAACTTTCCAAGGCTCTCAGTTCTGGGAGCGAGAAGGGAATATTTATTCTTCCCAAAGGTATACTATATTCAGTATTCCGAAATCACTACTTCATTGCTCTCATCTAGGTCCGTCAGGCAGGGTGAAGCTTGCTCCGAAGAATAAAGCCTCCGAAACTACAAGTGGAGATGAGGTTTGTTGAAAAATTTGTCACAACCGATGCCCCTCTCGTCTAATATGTATGTCCTCAGAATAAGCCGGCCCCTAAGGTTAAATCTACCGCGAAATCTATAGTCAAGCCCAAGACTGCGAAGACTGCCACAGCAACAGTAACAACGATCAAGAAACCTGTACCGAAACCCCGAACAACTGCTACTTCCAAGGCAGCTTCTAAGCCAAGTGGAACTGCTAGAACCAACGCTGCCGCAAAGAAAGCTCCTGCCGTCAAGACTGCTCCGAAACCAACACCAACGAAGAAAACGCTACCTGGTAAATCAAAGTCTGCCAGCTCTACCAAGAAAGCAACTGTCCCATCCAAGCGAGAAACAGCAAAGAAGGTACTCATTCTATTTACTTTTCAATCGACACATAACTTATAGGCTAATCCAAGCTTGTCACTGGCAACACTACGTCTGAGAAAGTCAAGACTGCGGCTAAGAAAACGCCAGCTAAGAAGGCTTCGACAAAATCCGCCTCGAAATCCAAATCCTCGAGATCCTTAACAAGCAAAAGGAAGGCAAGTAGCACTAGTACCTTTCTCAGTGCTTTCTCACCTTGCTTCTAGCCCGCTCAGAAATCCTAGTTGGTAGTCTTTTCCTTCAGGTCGATTCGTATTTGTCCTTGCATGTCCGTCTTCATCTTCTTTGGCTATTTTGGGTGTGCAGGGCCTTGATACGAGACTCCCAGCTATTACTTGATTCCTCACCCACTTTGTAGTTTCGAATGTATTTATTTCGCTGTGTAATACATTTATTCTGTGCCATCAGGTGAAACTAAACCCAGTTTAGGGTTAGGGCTTACGTGTGGTTTCGTCGTAACTGTGCGTGGTATGTCTCCTACTTCCCATCTTGCAGCCGGAATCCGACTCTGCCGTCGATGGTTCTATACCTCTCCTTCTGTCTTCGCAGGTCATAACAAAGTCGGTCCTCTTCAGTTCCGTGAAGCATGAGGTCTCTGACTCTGCCTTAGTGGTCAAAAATCAAACAGAAGAAAGGCGTTATGGATGCACAGAAGGGTGCGATATATGGGAAAGCCAATCGTGTATGTCCTCCTCTACATATTTCCCTAACGTAGCTCAGACTACCCTAGGACATAGTTGTAGCAGTTCGCAGTAGGTCCTCGCTGTAGCGCATCAGTTGCGCCAGACAAGTTCATATTTCAATACGAAATCCTGTTAGATGGCGGATCTGATGATCCCGAGAAAAATATCGCCCTCGCTGCAGTGCTGAAGCGAGCAAAAGCTCAAGGCGTACCGAAGGAGAATATAGAGAGTGCTCTGGCAAAGGTTCAATTCATTTACGCGTCTGATAGGTCCTGTGGATGAGGGGACTAATGCCGATGCTTTGAAGGCAGTTAAAAGCAAAGATAAGGGTGGCCAGCAGCACCTTGTGTACGAAGCTCTTGCTTTTAATGTGGTGGGTATAATAATGTGTGTGTATGTGTTTTTGTTATTTCACTCTCCGTATTGATGTTGGCGTAGAGAGTGCTTGACGGATAATACCAACCGAACCATTCATAACATCCGAGATGTCCTCAACTCGCATAGGTTCGCCCTTTGTTTATTGTTCCATTATATGCGGGTCACGATTTTTTGACAGTGCTAGATTCGCACCAGTAAACTATATGTTCAAGCGCGAAGGGTGCATCCGGGTCGCTCTTGACAACAGCAGCGAAGAACACCTCGATAAAGTACTCGACAGTGCGCTGAGTGCTGGCGCCTCTGATTTTGAAGACCTTGGCGAGGGAGATAGTTCGAATAACAAACAGCTTAAAGTGAGTAAGGAATACTCATCAGGAGACCGAAGCTGACGATGTCACGGTCGCTAGTTCGTATGTCCTCCACAAGACCTTGCACCAGTTACAAACGCAATCGTCGGATCAAACACCTCCTGCGAGTTAATAAGTAGCGAACTTGTGTACACTCCTCAGTCGACGGGCACTCCTGTGGACGATGATACACGATCCAAAGTCGTCGATCTGGTCGAAGAGTTAGAAGAGGATGATGATACGCTGCGAGTTTGGACCAGCCTATCGGGGCCATGATGAAGAGTGCCGAACATATTTACATATACATATACAACATCCTTAGTACAACATACAGGATATCTATGCACTGAGAACGAACTACCCGGCCACTTGGGGGTTCAGACTAATCCATGCATCGGCCTCTAGACCCCCCATTTCGACGATGCGTTCCTTAACAGCCAGGGCGGTGTATTCACGAAATGACTTGACACCCGCTTCTTTATATGTCATTTTATTCCTTGACATCAGCTCCGTTGCAACTGAAGAGCGGGTGGGACGGGACACGCCCTTCGTTCTATGTCGCTGTAATATCTCTACAAGTGGTTTGAATTTGGGAGCCATGTCTACTTGTTGTTGGGGTGCCGTAGGAGGTTCCATTGGAGGAGGCTCGGGTCCTTCAGTGAGGGGTGTACAACTCAGGGCTACAGGCTCGAATGCTGCAGAGTCTGCAGAAAGTTTGAACGATGAGGGTCCATTCACTGGCGCCGTTGGTGCATTCTCCATGTGGTCAACCATTGCATTTCGGGGCTCGGGGGTGTTTTGATATGGATCTGGGTAGTCCACTTGCTCTGGACGAGTATAATCTTCCGAAGCATTGCCTGTCGT
Organism: Pleurotus tuber-regium; assembly: GCA_014058305.1. Taxonomy (NCBI): domain Eukaryota; kingdom Fungi; phylum Basidiomycota; class Agaricomycetes; order Agaricales; family Pleurotaceae; genus Pleurotus; species Pleurotus tuber-regium. The sequence continues at coordinate 1,522,524 of JACFYU010000026.1, read as the reverse complement.
GGGGGACCACGGTGGGAGAGAAGGCGGGGCAGATTGTGGTGTTGGTACAGAATAAGTCATGCTGTAGGTGCGGGCTGGAAGACCCACAGGTCCCCAACCGGAGGGATGGTATGAAGAAGTTTGCCTGAGGCTCGACGGCAAGCCAGTAAGGACGTTGTCTGAATGCCATGGGGGCAACAGAGAAATCCATGCATTAACGCTCGAACCGCCTTGCTTTATTAACATATGCCGTTCTGCCAGGGCCAAGAATTCTCGAAAGGTAGACACACCAGCCTGGATATGTATACCCGCTGAAACGAGCTCACACGCGGCGGAAAATCGAGGCACCTGGACTTTCCCTTGCTTCAAACACTCCCGAAGATAGTTCACCAGAGTGTTAAAGGCTTCTAATCTCTCGTCGCTCGGAGAATCGTCCGGAGGGTGTTCGAGGTGTTGTACATAATGAGGTGCCGGACCTACTGGGGTTGTCAACCGCGGCAAAGATTTGATAGGGGGAGCTGTACGCGGAAGTTCATTGGATGGCGACTTTATATCTTCCAATATGAGCAACTCTGCTCGGGAGATAGTCTCTTTGGAAGGCGGAATAACGTCTGGTACGGTCATTTGACTTGGTGTAGGCATTGAAGAAAGGGTATTTAGTTTTACTGTTGAAGGAGGGGTTAAGACAGAGATAGTCGAGTGAAGCCTGCCGGGAGCAGGGATAGCGGTGACCGATCCAATAGACCGAGGCGAACTGTCCAGGATGTCTCGATACACAGGTAATTGCCCCGCTCCTGAAAGGCTGGGTGTCAACGAAGCTTTCTCGAGAACCGGTGTCTTCATTATTATGGGCCCAAAGGTTTGAGAAGCCTTCTCTGCGCTCTCTGGGTTCTGTAGGCTGCGACTAACACTATTATCTCTCCTATGGCGGTTGCCCTGCCCTCCGACAGACTTAACATCACGCTTCTGGGGCGAAGGAGCTAGCAGGGCATCCGTCGCCGTATCGCTGTGTTGCCGAGAACCCAACGATGTTGACTTACCCACATCATCACTGCCCCCTAATTCGGATCTCTGCGACATGGGCTGGTCTTCGAATCTGCCCATAATATCAATATTCCAGTCAAGACAAGCGGAGGCTTGAGCCTTCAGACTGGGATGAGCACCAGGTGTGGATAGTGAAATGATGACTACGCTATACCGTCGTAGGCGCAAGACTGAAGCCGCATAGGCAAAGTCACGATCTCCAGAAATGAGGATAAGAGTTGCGGGGGCAGGTCGATCGATGGCGTAAGTCAGCATATCAACTAGTGACGTGAGTCTTATAGCCTGGAAGATACAAGATGGAGCCAGCGCACTACACACCTATTATCATCTGGTCGGCTACATTCTTGCGACCATTATGAGGGCAGTCGGTCAGGGAAACTCCTGACGACTGCAGTTCAGACCGAAGACCTAGCAGCCTAGGCGACATGGCCTGCTCCGACAATTCAAGGTAGGCCTTGAACAATTTCACACTTCCAAACTTGTGCGCCACACTACGAATGCTCTTGACTACTTCGTAACCCGAAATGGATGATGGACCGTGGCAATTTTCTACGTAGGTCTTCAGCCTTTGGACCTGGGTGCATGAATGGAAAGTCGGGCTCACCGTAATCCCAGAATATGGCTACATCCTGGTTATCATGATGGGGTTGCATTTGGGCTTTGGGCGGTCACTCAGAAGACTAACGTGCATTATATTTATGGTGGTAGGCGTCCAGCGCCTTCCCAACATGTACCTGAGCCTTCATGGGGCGATGATGGATCAAACCGAGTTTAGTAGGTACCTGTCCGAAATCATGTAAATGGGTTGCACGATGAAAACGAGGATACAGCCTCGTAGGGCAACTTCATACAATACACTCCAAGGCCTCCTCGTCAGCTGGTGGCCTGTGCTAGTATGATGCTAGTTCAAAGTAGCAGTCAGTGTGAAGTTGGTGTGAAGTCCATGCTCGACTCTGAGAGGTCACTGGCACGTGCCACTTCTTGGGCGCTAGAACACCGTGGTCTACTTCTCCAACGTTCGATTAATCAATGGCTGTTAACAATAAGTATTAATAGCATCCAAGGCGATGAATACACGAGAACGTGTAATCGACATATATTAGATCAGTAATAACTAGATAGAAGGTGTAGCGCAATTCAATTCAGATTAATGCGAAATTTGGAACAATGGAAATACAGTTTTAACTCGGCGGGCAATGCTGAAACTCCGTGCCACTAGACGCTGTCATACCACTCGGGCCGCAATGAAATCCACGCCCCCGGACCAGTACCGCCCATAGAAATGATCTTCTTATTTTCGGCCAAAGAGATATACTGTGCGAACTTGCTCACTCCTGCCTTGCTATATGCAGACTTGTCCAAAGAGACAATCTCGCAGGCTATAACAGACCGGGTAGGCTGCGTTCGCCCTCCCTTTCTATGCACTTCTAGAACTCTAACCAGAGGTAGAAATTCCTCGGGAAGAGTTTTAGGTGACGCCAGAGGAAGGGACACTGCTGAGAGTGCCGATGGGATATTCTGCGGCGTCGAACTGTGGGACGCCGGCCGAAGTGTTGGAGGGGTGGACGACAGACTGTACGTCGAGGCCAACTGAGGCGGTGATGCGGAGGGATGAGGATTATACGAAGAAGTCAATTCTTCGTTAGGCATTCCAGTCAGCTTGTTTTTGCCCTTCGGCTCAGGGTACATCTTCTCGTTATCATTATAAGGCGTATGCGAAGCTGGAACACTTATGGGTCTATTCATATTTGCGCCTATGACGTCTTGACGACTTTGAGGTACGTGGTCGTTGGGAAGTGAGGAACTTCCGGGAAAGGGCGTTGTTGGCTCGAGAACTGGTCGAGGGACATCATACACTACCTCATCCGAAACATCGTTGTTGAGTCTGACCGACGACGGAGCGCAGGCTGGTGATGGGCTCTGGTCAAGAACCCTACTACACTTCTGGTTTTCTTGCAGCCGGTCAGGGGAAGGAACTACCGTAAGGGTAGACAAAGATGCGCTGGATGAGAACATTGGCTGAGTGGGTGGGGTCGGTCCGAAGGAACTAGCTTCGTGAGCACAACCGTCCAACATGGGCTTTGCGTTGGAATCCGTCCTTGAGATCGTATGTCGCCGAGGCTGTATGTTTCCAGGTAACGCAGCCCTTACCGGCTCTGGCGAAGGTGTAGGTAACTTGGATAGCGGAGAAGTCCGCCACTGGTCACCGTCCTTGCCGGAGCGCAGTGCACTAGAAGCCGAATTGTCTGGTGTACTTGGCTTGCCTAGAATATCAGTGGTCCAATCGAAGCACACAGAAGCCTGGGCCGCAAGACTATTGGACACTCCTGATCCTGACGTCGAAACGACGACGACATGGTACTTTCTTAATCGCAAAACGGCAGCGACATATGCGTAGTCTCTGTCGCCGGATATTATCATAATTGTCCTGTGTCCTGGATGGTCCATCGCATAGGACATCATGTCAACTATGTCCTGGGAATGAATAATTCGCTTTGTGGCAGCAAAAGTAACGATAGCTACCAATCATCATCTTATCCGCAACGTCCTTTTTGCCCATATGCGGGCAGTCCGTCAACGAGACACCAGAGGATTGCAGCTCTGCTCTCGCTGGAGCTTTGAGTTGTTCAGAAATTTCTACATACGCCTTGAAAATTTTGATGATTCCAAATGAGTGGGCCAATGTGCGGATTTGGTTGACAAGAAAATACCCCGAAGCGTTGGTTGGTGCAGGACAATTTTCTATAGAGATTAGGTGAGGTGTCTGGCGTTGTATTATTTGGGTGTAACAAACCATAGTCCCAGAATATTGCTACATCGCCAGTGTAGTCCGTACGTTGCATAGTGAAAAGGTAGTAGGAAAGCGATGGAGAGTCATGGTATTATATGATGCATCCATGTCCCTCGAACGCCGGAAACTGACCTACCAGCAACCTTGGTCCACGTATAATCAACGAAGCTCATGGGATTGAGGATATGGCATGGAGTGGGCATGCCCATAGAGCAAAACAACATGCGTTAGCCTGGTTGCCGTTTGTTCAGAAGTTGTGGTTATTATTGTGTACGGCTTAATGTCTTTCGAACGGTTGTACCAAGTGACCAAAAGGCAGAAGGCATGATGATTGCACAAGGATAATGTATACTTGAGCCTGAATAATCGAAAGTCTATTGTATCGTCTTTCCCAGTCTAGCGAGATGATAATTAATCGTAGGTCTGTGCATCTTCTTTTGCATGGGCTACAAATCACGAATTTGTACCACGTACACGCGTGATGAGCAACGTAGAAACGCACCGTAGTCCGCATGCAATTAAATAGAGTTTCTGCCGCTTCTGCGCACGGCTGTGTCCTGGAATGAAGATCGCTTGTAGCAGCCCAGCAGCCGAGAAGGGTTGCTAACTGAGCAGCACACAGGTTATTGGTTGCATCTGCGGGTCGACGCGTTGTAAGAATAGTGTCAACTGAAACTGAGAGAACCCACTCTTTTTCGGCCGGACTTTGAGTTTCTTGATATGCAAAGCCATCTGGGCTAGAGTGGACCAGGGAAATGTTTGGAGAGTGGGACCTAAACGAATAGCCACGTGGGGTTTAAAGTCCGCCCTCGCTTCCACGTTAGCGCATAAGTCAGCGGTCATGAAATACTAGCTGGCATTGCAGAGCATTGCAGTCGTTCAACTCTCCTATCAGTCCTCGATATGCCTCCCGTCGTAGCATTGAACAAGAACAACTCTGGTGCGTCCTATACAGCTGCCCTATCTATCTCTTCCTGACTTCAGTCCCCACCTTTCATCAAGCCGTGAAACGGATTATGCAGGAGGCTAAAGAATTGGCCAACGATCCTTGCACGGACTACTCTGCAGCACCTTTGGAGGTAGGCAACAATGATAACTGCGCAATGAGTGCCTATAATGCGTTTCTTCATGACCAATAGGACGATATCTTCGTCAGTATTCTCCATTCACACACCTTTTGAATGCCCCTACTAAGCCCATGTGCAGGAATGGCATTGTACACTCCGTGGACCACCAGGCACAGAATTTGAGGGTGGTCTATATCATTTCCGTATTTTGCTCCCAGCAGAATATCCGTTTCGACCGCCGTCCATCATGATGTATGACCTTATCTCTTTCATCCACACTTCGCAAGCTGAAGGCTATTTACAGGCTCACACCCAATGGCCGATTTGAACTCAATACAAAGGTATTCACCTTTTATGCGTAGCTATCACTCATGCTCACGGCGTTTTCAGATATGCATCAGCTTTACAAATTGTGAGATACAGTCACTATTCTGATCCGCCTCACTTACCTATTTACCAGATCATGAAGAATTATGGCAGCCTGCGTGGGGCGTCCGTACAGGTATGATTACATATGCGAGTGCAATGCAATGGCAGTGATGCAGACGTCTTGCAACAGCTATCATTGGGCTCCAGGGTTTCTTCCCCCTCAAAGGTCAAGCCGCGGTTGGCGTGGGCTCCGTTGAGTACCCCACATCAGAGAGGAAGCGACTAGCAGCATTGTAAGTGACTTGTGATATATTTCCAGTCGAACATCATTCATTGTGTCCAGGTCCCGTGAATGGGTTTGCCCGCAATGCCAGCAGTCTAACCTCGAGTTGCTCCCTGACCCCTGTAACGAGCCATCGACGAGTCAGGCATCTCCGTCGGTCACGAGTTCGGGTAATATAGAGACCCCTCACTCTGGCACGACAACCGATGTGCCATCAGATCCCTCACTGTCGGCTTCCCTTGATACAAACTCTCCATCCAGTAATATTACCCTCACATCCAGCGATAGCGAGGCATCGAATACTATTCATGAAGTCGACCCCTTGATGCGCGCCCCCTCAGCTGGTTCAGTAGGCCCCACCACCTCTTCACCTTCGTTCATTGCACGGGCAGGTATGAGATCTCCTGTTGATGACGCCGGTCCTTACGAAAGTACCGCTGACACTACGAGTGTACGCCGGAGTCCACCGAAGCCCCCACTAATCCTTGACACCGCAATTTGTGTATTGCTCGTGCTGGTTTTCGCTTTATTGTGTAGACGTGTACTTTAAGTATATCCCGCGTAATCGCGGGCATCTGTCTGTTGTGCCATGTTGCTATGATATCCGGAATATTGTTTGTATCAATGTAATTTGTTTTTGTTTTGAAGGTCTGTATGCGCTCTTGTAAGAGCACTTTTGCATCGTCTCCCCATATACCGATCAGTTGGTTGATGGAGCAGTAGCCGAAACTAGGAAATGGTTAGGCCTGTTTACTCCGTACTTCAAGAACCGAACACTACGATCCCTAAAGCATGCCGGTAAGTGCTGTGCTAACAAGCTACGCAACTCAATAAAAATGTGAGCCGTGCCCAAAGAAGCAGTCGAGCAAAGATAAAGTATTTACAATACATGGAGAATGTAATCGTGAAAGTAGGCAGTCCTGAAGGGCACCCCGTTTATTTCTTTTTAGGATCTCTGACGCTGAAGACCAAGAGATCCTCGTCCTCCAAATTGTAGCTCGCGATAGTGCTTGAATTGGTCAACATCTTCCCAGCATATGAAAGCCGGATCCTCGACACGGGCACAGCGCTGCCGGTGGTTTGCAATATGCGGTCACGTAGCGTGGACACATATAGATTCAGAGGCAATTCCTGGATTGTGATGACACTGCCATCCATTTTCCACTCTGGCTTACTATCATCTTTGGGCAGCTGGACCTTAAGTGATATGGGATGCTATGGGAGAGTAAGCGGCAGACTCTACAGTAAACGGAAACAGGTGCTTACAGGATGCATGGCGATCCAATCCGCTTCGGGGTATAGTGCCCCACCAGGTAATTTGGCAACGCGCTGCCTCTTTGCTGGAGGTATATCCTCCGGATTCGCACCTTCCATTTCATCCGCAGATCGGACCATACCAGCCATAGGCGGCACCATAGGCCCTATCCTCATACCGGGTGCCATAGCAGGAGGTGGTTGATATCCGAATGGCTGGGCTGCATCCAGACCCTGATAATGAAGAGGTGGGAGCATGACAGGCGGGGGCTGGGGTGGAAATAGGGATGCAGGCTGGGGTCCTGAAGACACAGTCGCAGCTGTGTAAGCAGGATTATTGGCAACGGCTGCTTGAGGCGGCGCAGGGAGCGAAGCAGGTGCAGGTGGTAAGCCTGTCAAAGGTGGAGGAGGTGCAGCAGCTGGTCCTATTCCTGGACCGATCGCGTTCGCTTCTTGTCTATCATATACTGTTAATAAGAAGTATGCAAATGAACATCAATACTCACGGGCCAAGACCTTTTGCACGATGAATTGCCGCAATTTGCTCGTCGAAGTTGACATTCGTAGAGTATTTATCCAGAGTATTGGCTTTGGAAGCGGTATGGCCGTCCCAAACAACCTTCTCTCGTTCTCTCCGTCTCTCGCGTTCTTCCTCTTCTTCGCGCTTACGTCTCTCTTCGTCAGCTTCGGCACCGAATATATCCACACGAGTACGGGCAAGGTTCTTCAACGAGGAAACAACATTGGCACCACGTTGCAATTCCGACGCCTGCGCCTTGCGAGCTTCGAGCGCGTCACGCTGTTCTTTCCACCTGGGATCGAGTAGTTCAATACGCACGTGTTCCTGGTATTCATCCATAGGTATTTCTTGACCACAAACAGGGCAAGTAGTGACTGTGGCCTTGGCATTTTTCGCACCAACTAAAAAGACGTTCTTAGTCAGTCTCGAGAAGAGAAGATATCCAGCATCCAACTTACGTTTTGGCACGTAGTCCGTCCGTATCTTCATAGGTGCTGTCGGGTTGATAACCTTAGCACGTTCAATCTCCCGAGCTCTTTCCTCTTCCTCACGCCTCCTCTTTGCCTTCTGTTCCTCGGTCTCTTCATCGTCACTCTCTTCCATAGCAGCGTCCTCTTCGCCAGCACCAGCACCAACGCCGCCGACGGCCGCTGCAGCCTCCGCCTCCGCAGCTGCTTGACGCGCACGATGTGCCTCCACCTCCTCGGCTGTACTTTCCATAATCATAGCCGCCATCCTCTTTTGCGCCAGGGTCATATTTTCGACTTCTTGCACACTCATCGGGGGAGGAAGTTCTGCGTTAGCATCTGCGACAGTGAACTCAATGGTCTGAACAATAGCATAGTCATGCCAATCAATTTCAGCAAATGCAACTGCAAGGTTATAAGCATAAGTGAGAACAATATGGAAGGATTTAACCGCAACTTACTTCTTTCTGCTTCTTGGTCATCCTGCCTCTTTTTTTCCTGCTGTCTTTTGTTAGACTCCCATTTAGCGTGCCGTTGAGCAGCTTCAAGCATTTTCCACCGTGCACCTTCTTTGGAGCGTTCACTCAGCTGTTCCAACATCTCCTTGTTAGGGTAGAGAACCTTTGTATATTGCTCCACCAACCGATTGAAGTAGCCAAACAGCGAGTGCGTCGGTCGAAGAAAGTCGAATTGGTAGTTTCGTCCTTCTCGTGCAGATAGAGAAGCAAGAAAGTTGCGCCCTCGTCGAGCAGTGAAGAGTGCAGTAAGTTTCATGATATCCCTGGAAGATATGAGCCAAAAGAGACTCGTGGACAGGCAAATAAATTGCTCACAGATCAATCGCACTTATATTTGGCAAGTCTATTATGAACTCTGGTGGTGGCGGCTCGATACCAATATCTACAGGCTCTGGGCGCTGTGCGGTGCCGTCTTCTTTCTCTTGTTTATCCTGAGGAGCATCATCCAACGTCTCACCCCGCATGACCTTCTCCATCCTATGCCTGTAATATGCATGATATGGGTCTGCCGGGTTGAGGAAAGAGAATTTAGGGTCCGAACGTTGCCCTTCACGGATTTTATCTTCGAACTGCGGGGGATTCGCGGAACGCGCAACAAATTGTGCGGTACGGTCGATTACAGCTGTATTGAGCCGGTCAGTAAAAACTGGGATAATTAGTGAGGGTCAAGCTCACATTTAATCTCTGGAGGTGGTAGAATGAGTCCGCTTGCGAACCGTAAAGAACTCCCTGCCTCTTTTTCGGAGTGAGTCCCATTTACTCCCGAAGCGCCATTAACATGTCCATTTGTTGTGGGCATAACGGAGGGATCGACGACTGCACTCATAACTGGAATTTGGTGGTATATAGTCAAAGATGAAGTGAGCCTCTATTGAGTTTGATTCTGTTTACCAAAGCGGCTTAAGCGCCAACTGCGACTCGGAAACATCACTTTCAAGCCCTCATGTTGGGTGCATTTCGACCATCGCACGTCAACCTAGGAGGCCTTCTATGGTATTTGCAGTACTCTAATTCACCCACAAAAGCTAATTATCTACAGGAAAGTGCCATGGAAGCTTTCCCCCACCAGGAAGGCGAACGCTCGCGCACGCCTCAAAAAAGTCGACGCGGTAATTGAAGCTGTGAGGACCAGTGGTGTTGAGTGCAGCGCTCTTGTACGTCGTCTCAGATCCTTGCTAGTAGCTACCCACTGTATTCACTCACTTGGACTTTAGACGAAAGCTCTCGAGTTACCGAAAGAGCACGAAATGCCTGCCAGGGATAAATACACGGTGTTCACTCCTCATGCACAAGGATATAGGAAGGGGATTCATAAAGTTCCGAAATGGACACGGGTGCGTGCCAATGACCATTGTTATGCAACTCATATTTTTATGTATGAAGTCATGTAGCTCACTTTACGAACTAATCCAAAAGGCTTCTAATATTATCATGTCTACCTCTATCGCATTTTTGACAGTTATCATTACAAAATATCATATTTGTTTGCTAATACAGGACTATCTGGACTTTACCCTCCATGATAGCCGTCATTACTTTTGGTGAGCCCAAGATAGTTTTGAAAACTTCATCACGCGCCTCCGGTATATCCAACAAAGAACGCTTTTTAGCATCTTGATATGTAATATCGAGGATGATGTGGGTCAATGCAGACGTTGTCAAAGCATCATCTATGTTTAGAGTTAGGTGATACCTGTAGACCAGCACTGGAACATGTAACTGACCACTTTCAAGAAGCTGGCCTAGTCTCCCCGGCGTTCCTACTGCACTTCCTATTTTTGTGCGTTTGAGGTATGAAATATGATCTGAGAGCTTGAAATGCTTTGCAAAGAGTTTGGCCGCTTCACCGCCCTTCTCACCACGCAACTTTTTGTCTTTTAGAACGCGAGTGACATCAGCAACGCGAAGTGCTGCGCCTGCGACAAATATCAACGTCGGTGATCCGTTAGACTTGGACTTTTGACCTAATCGAGTACGGAGGGTGGGTACGACTGTTCAAGCAGACAGCTTAGAGGACTGTGAATGCGTTCCAAGCAGGAAAGCTCACCTTTACTTATGAAGTCGCCGAGCTGATCCAGCGACCTAGGACCAGTCCATGATCCAGTATCCACTATTGCTGATGCTGTCTAAGTGTTAATTCGTGAATATTACCGCCTGAGCCGGGGGAATGGATTTACCTGGTATCTGGATGTCGCTCAGCTCTAAAGCTGACATCTTAGAAAATGTCTTTGCCTGCATCCGGGAAAGATAGTCCGCTAGATCTTGTGGGTCCCTAGCAGCTATTGATTCAGCTACTGCAGCTTCTTCTGTTGCTGCGAGTTTCCGTCGCTATGTACAGATTGCAAATTTTAGCGATATCATATTGCAAGAGAGTGGAGCAATCACCTTTCGTTCCTTTTCCTTCTCTCGTCGTTTTCTTTTCTTTTCTTTCAGGGCATCGACTTGGCCATCATTGCCCTCTGAAGCGTTGCCATGAAGGTCACCCCCCTCGTCCCGTTCCAGCTCTTGAGGAGCAAAGTCCGGTGTTGGGGAGCCATGATATTGATCCACTGCCTCGTCGTCGGACACAGCGACGAGATCATCGGGGACATAATCGTCTTCCAAGTCGTCACCTCCTTGATTCATAAGTAGCAGAAACAGCTTGTAAACAGGTACAATTCAAAATTCAGTGAGACGCTCTCAATGAGGTCACATGGGCGCTACGTCTATTCCAAGACGTCGGACGATGCTTCATGCGATCTTTGCATCTTGTGCTCATCCACTGAAGGTTGCCTGCGGACATCTTCTGCGAACAACCACTGCAGGATACATTTATTACCTGCCGCTGATTATCCTCCTATCTTTCCTCACTCTCAGATGGCTTAAGAGTCCAAGAGGCACATTGATAACGCTTTTAGCTTCCTATCGTGCGGTTCAGGCCACGGCGGACGGGGTAAAAATTGCCTTGCTACCAAAAAATGTAGTTCAGCCTCAAAAGTCACAGGCTGGACCGTCAGGACCAGCGAAGAAACATCGAAATCGAAAGAGAAGGGGAAAGAAGACGAAACAGACTCAGAAAGAACTGCACACCCAGGTGCAAGAAGTCCCGCAAGCCTCACCCCTGGTATCACAACCTCTGGACGCGTTCTTGGTACTCGATGTTGAGGCCACTTGCCAACAAGGAAGCAGTTTTGATTATCCGAATGAAATCATCGTGAGCTCACACCTTTTTCATTCTTAATTCCATGGACACTCACGTCGCCCCAAGGAGTTGCCTGTGTGTCTCATGCGCTGGAAAGATAAGACTGAGGATGGCGTAGCTAGCCAATTAGAAGTTGTGGATGAATTCCATACATATGTGAAACCAACGTGGAGAACAACGTTGTCTCAGTTTTGCATGGATCTCACAGGAATTACGCAAGTCCGTACATCTGAAATTTTATATTACTCTGCGAATTCATTAGCGATACAAATTACTAGGATATTGTCGACGATGCACCCAAATTCTCAGCCGTACTTGATTTGTTGCAGCAATTTTTGGTAAAAAATGGATTGATTGATCCAGACACTAATGAACAATTGATGCGCTTCTGTTGGTGCACCGACGGCCCTCACGATATCCGAGACTTCTTCGTGAAACAATGCTTCATCTCACAGGTAGGTGCCTATTCTCATATCCTCACTGCTTGACTGCGAAGCGGTACCGAGCAGGTCGACATGCCGGATTGGATGAAAGGAGATGTAATGGATGTTCGTCCAGTCGTGTCACACTGGATTTCTTTGCAGCCTAGGAAGAATGCTTCCGTCACACCTCCCAGGGTACGCCAGATCGCGCCAGATCTTCGTGCTTGATCCTCTAAATATGTCAACCTATCAGAGTACAAGTGGTATGAAACGACCACTTAATATATCGCTGCAGCTCCAGGCACTGGGTTTGGCTCCTTTTGAAGGTCGACAGCATTGTGGAATGGATGTCAGTATCCCCTTACGATGCACCACTGCCTTGGCATTGACGAATTTGGATCACGTATCGTAATTCTATAGGACGCGCGCAACGTAGCCAGAATTGTTGCCGAGCTCCCGCGAAAAGGCATTCGGTTATTGCCAAATACTCCAATCCACGCCAACCGGCGGTGGTCATGGATGGGGAAGCCGGGCCAAATACTTGAGGCCTGTGGGTGATTTTCGACTAGGTTAGGTTACATGATGAAGATATATGATTTCGCGTTGCGTCAGTTGTCTGCCAACGTCCACGGCAAATATCGCATGCGTGACTGACGTTATTCATCGCCCAGTTGCTGCAACATAAGGAAACCGCAAGCACCTTCTCACAATCTTTCCGGCAACCTCGGCTACCATTTTGCCTACTCGGAGCGATAAGATATCGAATTAGCCATCACCTTCTTAGATCCCGAGGCATTGGAGATTCAATAACTAAAAATGCCGTCTATTTGTCCCGATGCAAGAAAATTACAGTGTGTACGACACTTGGCCGAAACAATGGATATTAGATATATATACGAAAGACATAATCTAGCGGCACGTTCCCGCCAGTCCTTTGTGGCGATACGGCTAGAACTATTCCGGATGCTAACGAACAATGATCGGATTTACTGTTCCCCCCGTGAGTTGTAGAGTTCAGGATAGAAAATGGTAATTACGCACAAAGTCCCAGAGTGTGCCGAAGGCAGGTATGCCAGCTTCTTTGCAGCCTTCCATGATTTCTGAATTCCCGATGTAGTTCGAAGTGATGAAAACAACTACATATCAAGGATCAACTTGCTAACTCTTTGACGAAAATAGCACAGAATCTCACCCTCGGCATTCCAGTAATGGTATACCTCCTTGAGAATCTTCATTGTGTCTGGACGGCCGCCGCGCTGCTTACTATCCCATAGGAGAAGTCGTTCAGGGCCAATATGTCTATGAATGAGACCACTGATTGTTGGGCCGAATGTTTTCTCTTGATCAGAGCCTATTCATACCGCGGTCAGGATCTGATAACTCAAGCATGAGTTTACGCGTACCGATCCAGATGAGATACCTATCGATAAGTTAGCCTATATATGTCAATCAAATAAAGGAGATGCATACCAGTACGGTGACTGCAGGCACGTCGAAAGCGCAGCGCCAATACCTGTACCTGTGCAGATACGTATTCCTCTGTGGTAGAGCGTAGACGTGTTTGAGACGCCCGCAAACTGCGTGTGGCAAATGAATAACGAGATAAATGAAGCTCAGGACAATTTACCTTCAATTCTCTAGTCCATAGCGTCCTAGGCGGATCATTGACGAGACTACGGGTAAAGTCGCCTAAAACAGGATCAACAAGGTACATACAGGCATGTCAGATTGCCCACCTTGTACTCCACAGATCATGTAATGGTATTTCGCGTGTGTTCCCTCACTATGACAGAGTTCAATCAGATTTTTTGACCGATGGTATATAGGTCGCTTACGATATGATGCCGAAGGCGTGATACTCCATAATGGACGAGCGGCTGATGCGTCCCAGTAGGCCCTGTTGCATTCCTCTTCTGAAACGGACGATGGCTACCTTTGGTGATGGCTAGCATAAACATCATAAGTAAGATTAAACGGGAAGAAAGCTGAAATATACCGACCAGTTCGATGTCCACGGGTACCTCGCGTACACATATCCAAGGTAGTGCGATACTGCGAAGAAATATTAAGCTCATATAATCAGAGAGGATCATGTGAACGTACAACACGGTCATACCGACGGTAAACCAGACTAATAAATTATCAGCAAGATGGACGACTGTCGGTCCCGGTTTGACTCACAATCTTGTTGGCGGACGAGATGTACACCGCTGAGGTTCCACGTCCTCGTATCGGGGTTATATGTATCGCCAAGAATCACAAACACCCCTTGAGATACAAATCAGTGTTCATTCAATGTGAGATTATAGTGAGGCATACAAGTGGCCAAAAGTCCAATCCATCCCACAAAACGGTGATGCCGCTCAAACACACTACGCACGTTAGTCAATTATGCGCGTAGCAAGCATACTTACTTACTTGTGATGCGTATTTCGAACCCAAGGGAAAGCGCTCAGAGCTGAGACCATTACAGCCAGGTTGGTGACGACGCCCATGACAAGGATGGCATCGTGGTTGACATCGTGATGGCGGAAATTGTTAATAACCTTGAGAAGCAGCCATAGGACTCCAGAAAGAGCGCAGCCACTATGGATACCACCAAGGTGCTGAAGGGATCATCGTTGGCATCGAGTAAAGGTGTAGACCATCAGACATTACCTGTAGGACGGATGTACACCCTAGACGCCACCACAAAGGGGTCCACTAACTCCGATGTCGGTTCAGGGTTACTTACAAGTAAACAAGGCTGGGACTGACCTTGGCGAAGAAAGTATTGACAAACCAGTAGAGGATTCGACCAAATATTTCATTACGCATTAAGATGGCAAAATTGAAGTTTCCAACGACCATGGCACCGGAGTACTTTACTGCGTAGGGGAAATGTCCGGATGCCGCGAGCCCCAGCCCTATCATATTCAAACCGAAAGTGAAGCAGAAGAATTTGCTGTCATCGTAGACGTCTGAGTCTGCTTCCCTAGTAAACGCACTCTCAAGTTACTCACCGATATGTGTTGAACCAAATCTTGAACTTGATCCATGTTGACACTTGCTTTTTCGGTTTGGGCGCTGGCTTGGTAGGTGCAGACTCTTTCTTTAGACTCGGTAAATGGTCGGCAGGGTTGGTAGACACGATAGCGAGGTCTTTCTTCTCGTCATTAGGAAAGTAGGGGGCAACTTTCGCGGGAGGGAGGACCTCGAGCGTCCCCTTTTCTGCATCGCTGTATGCCGGGATGTTTTCTTTCATTGGGGAAGACATGGCAGACGTCGAGCGCAAAGTGGGATCTATCCACAGGCCTTTGCAGAGTCAGAATGGGGTGCAGCCCTCAGGAAAGCCAAGGGCTCCTTCTTATCCATTCCTGTGGTCCACCCCGCATTCCGCCCGGTATGTGCTGAGAAAACTTGACTTTTTGGATCACCCACGATAAAGGAACGTACAATGATGTTTCAGCGTCCGATACTGTGGCAAAGTGGAGGAAAAATCGCAGGAACTGGTAACCGATATGCTCGGTTGGCGCGAGGCCGGTTTCCCGGCGTTCGATGCTTGTATATCCGTGTAAACCGTCATTCGCTATGAAACTAGATGAGTCGCTAATAAGATCCTCGCACGCGCCGATTTATTAATTAAAGGTACCCCCGTACAATAGCCTGCTGCGCTGAGGGATCAAAATGCAAAACAAAACCCATATCTAAACCAGACAGTCTTGAAAAATAATAAATTAGTCATTCCACCGTGGTAGCGAATCGGCGAGTTATCGTCATTATCCATGGTGCACACTTAAAACGAGGAATTTGACTCTCAGGATCGACAGCGATATTGTGGAAAGGGAGATACGGAGCGACGAGCATCCCATTGCGCTGGGCCAGATTTCGCAGCAGGCTCAGATAACCTGCCCGACGGTGGTAGCTTCTCGAATTGCACATCCAAAGTCTTGGATTCTGGTACACACAAAAATAGGACAGTACCTTGCATCGCATACCACGGATGGACGAAAAGGCACACGGAGGAAGCAGGCATCATGGTGATAGAGCCTGAATAGAGCCCGTGCCTCGAGAACGGCGAAGTATGGGCATTGAATTATCCATCTGTCAAGCGCTGATCGATCCCTCGAGTCAAATACCATAAATCCGTAACACTATGTCACAAACCGGATTGTCACACGTAAATTACATTGCCAAGATAGCCGTATATATATATTCCTTTAATCCTCCTCAGTAAACTTGCGCAGTTCTGTGAGCAATCGCGACACCTCCTGCTTGAACATGCATATGTCATTGCTGTTCTTCATAATTGCTCGGACAGTTTCTTCCTTTAGCCGCGCGACTTTCTCAATTTGCTCCCGATAGCTAGTATCAATCAATGTGGTGAATTGTGACACTTGATAAGAAAGGAAATACTAACTCGAATTGGAGGGCTTGTAACCGTGACTTGACTCCCATTCCGTTGGCTAGAGCCGCTGTTCTGGCATGAGCGAGCTCCTTCTCTAGTCTTGCGGCCTCCGCACTACTGACTAATGCCTCCTGCTGTGCTGCCTGAACCGAACGAACGGTTAATACTTGTCTGAGCCGAGAAGAAACTAGAAACTCGCCTCCCTCAGATCGTCGGCTTGCTCATTCAGGCTGGTCACTTTTTTCTCCAATTCCTCTATCTCTTGATCAACATTCTCACAGTCGACCGCTAACTGATCTAGTTCGTTGTCCACTTTGATACGCTCGCTCTCCACTTCGGCCCGCTCCGACCTCTTCATCTCAGCTATAGTACTGAGCGCCGGCTTCACAACCTTCCTGATATCTGCGCCGTTCAAAAGATGAAGCGGATTAGATGCACCTGTGTTAATCTCTAGCGTAAGATCAATGCCCTGTAGTGGTGCCGGGAGTGGTGGGAAGAGTTCAAGAGTCGAGAGTAGGTTGGTGTATGCATCTAGAGCTTCCTCGGCCGCCGCCGCTCGGTTGGTGACGTTCACCTCAAGACTCATGACCGTTCGACGTGTCTCCTCAATTTTTTGTTTGAGGTCTTCCAAGTTTCGTGACAGAGTTTCATGTTCGGTATTCATGCGAATGACTTCTTCCGGGCTGAGGTTCTGCGTCTTTACTATTTCTGCAAGTTTGGCCTGTTCCGATTCGAGCTGTTGCAGATGTGTATCTAAAAAAGTATAAATACAAATTCTATATAATATGTTATCCACAAGAGACGAACCTCTCGTGGCTAGCTCCGCTTTCTCGAAAGCGATCGTATCAATGAGCTTCTTTTTACGACCTTCGTATTGTTGCAGTATTTTTTGGAACTTCTCGCTGTCGCCTGTAAGTAGCTCATTTTCGTTCTGGAGTTTGGCAACAGGCGCCTAGCATGTAAAGAATGAGCCATAACTCCTTGAATTTTCATAATAGTTCCGTACGGCTGATGATTCCAATCTATGGAGCTCCATTTTCGTCTCATTCAGTCTATTGGTCTGTTCCTCTAGATCCTTCTGAACCCTCTCATTCTTCTTCGCTATGGAAAAAAGATTTAACGCGCGGGCAATAGACAATCAATGCGCGTTCTCACCAAATCGATCTTCCAGAGCTTGCTTCGCCTCAGGGAATTCGTCCGAACCGTCCAACCAAACAAGATAAGACTGTCTATAGTATTCAAAAGCCAAAGTAAGGTGATCACATGGCTCGTCAAATTCCTCTGGGACATCGGAAGGAAACTGGAGCGTTGGATGTCCACTAGAAAGATAGTCTTCCCGGGTCTAGGGGATAATCAGCACTTCAGACTCTCAACCTGTAGATGGAGAGCATACCTTACATAATTCTACTAGCCAGTGAAGCACACCAAGTAAGGATGGCCATGAGTGCATGCTAGCAGGCGCAGCCAGCCATTTATTGTCAATCTGGTGGGCATAAGGATAGCGTAGAGCCCTCAGAGCCGGAACAAATTCGTCCTCAAAGCGTGATCCTTGGTTCAACGGATGGAATGGGTCTAATGTCAACACCAGGTAATTGAAAATCGCCCGATAATCCTTGCCCTGAATATTGGTGAGAGTAGCCATGGTTATATCAAATCCAGCACTCTGTAAGTAGCTGAGGATATCTTGTCGCATTCTAGATTGGTATTGTCGATCGCGAAGCGGCCGAGGATCTTTGAGAGTTTGACTACTACTAGGAGCAGATGGTTGTGACCCTCCTGCCCACATTGATCCCCGCCTGGTACTGCTGTGAGGGAGGATATATGTCAGATTTGAATGTCGCATAACGTGCAGTTCCAATTACATCATATCTGAATTGAGCATCACCACAGCCCAATCATCGAGACGCGAACCATCCAAGTATACAGCACTAACCTATTCAAAGGAGTCCTCCCATGGTTAGGCTTCATTGCACTTTGAAGTAATGGATTCGTATTTTGTGATCGATACATAGACTGACGCGGGTTAGTAGTAGGCGGGGCAAGGGTGGGTGGATATGGGCCACGAAGAGCAGGACCGCCCATGGATGTCCTCATATTGGGAGTTGGTTTCTTCACCGTAGAGGGCATAGGAATCCCTGATCGCGCGTTTCCATAGGGGTCAGCTGCAGGCTGCATCGTTGAGCGTCGTCGAGCATCGTTCATGGTGGTAATACTAGATGAGAGACAAACACGATCCGAGTGACTAGCGCGTTTGTGACTGTCACAGTCGTGCCAAGCTCACGTGTTGTCGTGTCTCACTTCCCGGTTCCGTATTGAGTCAATAATTGTCATGACAAGCAACAGTATATCAGTTAACGTATCTTTTTGCGCCTTCAAAGTGAACAACGAATATGTCTTTCAGTGAAAGGGATCTTTTTGGGGGTGCAATCAAGGCAAACCTGCCAACAGCTCTTATCGATGCCTCGTATGCTCTCCTTGCCTTATCTCTATTTACTTCCTGATTCTCCCTCCAGCGACCTGCGTCAGGTCCCAGATACCCAGGAAGTATTCTTATACCCGCAATCGGGTATCAGCATAATAGTCGAGATTTTGGAAAGGGTCGAACCCGAAACCCATGCCGATGCCGCCAGGTCAGTTATCCGGAGACAATCAGTCTAATTTCCACACAAACAACGTATCTAGGTTTCATTTCGATTCCCTCGCACACGATAACTCCGCTAAGGATGGCCAGGTTGACAACATCACCGTTATCCCTAATGATAGGGGGGACGATACTCCCTCAGCAATCGTACTCACTGGTAGCCAGAAGGTGCCAAAGTTCAATCGATCGGCCCCCGATGATGTTCGAATCCTGATGAGTCTATTCCGCGTGGAATCAAAGAATGTGGACGTCGTTGTCACTTTTAATGTGCCTATTGTTTCCCAGGATGGAGGAGCGGTGGGAGAGGAAGGATGGAGTGCCGCGAAATCTGATTTTGAGAACTTGGTTCGATCGTTCCGTATCGTAGACTATGGATTATTCGCATAAATTTGGATCACCATCCAAGAATGAAGCTGGATTGGATGCAGGAAAATTCGTTTGCGCAGCATCGCTCCCGATACATTTCCTAACCAGATCAAGGGTATTTCTCTCATGTTATCTGCCCGCGTTCCGTAGGGCTGATCGTCCAACCAACAGGAATTGGGTGCACATGTGTATATGTGCTGCCCAACGAAACTTTTTCTATTCTCGTCTCTAGCATGACACCTGTCGTAACGAATGTAGGGGTGGACATAGCCATACGGAGGCCGATATTCTTGTCTTTAAACGTTCTTGACGGCCTTAAAAGTGTTGTGGCATTCATACATACTTCTTCCGCGCTGACGCATTTTGAGCCAAGCCACTGCTGTGTTTTCCGATATGCCGTATGTCCCTTCATATGGCCGCAGCATTGAGCTTGTAGGCCAGAAATGATCCATGTGCTCACCGAGGTTCAAATATGCCTTGCTGCAACCGTGTGCACACACCTTGCCGCATCTATGTCTCCCGCTTGCTTATGGGATTGTCTGTGACTAAACAGACATTCCCGGTGAATTCTAGACTTGCATTCCTAGGTTCTAAAAATCCACTGACATTATATACTAACTACTCATACAATGGTGCGATAAATTTGAAAGCCAATGTACGCCACAGTACAAACCGGGATGCAGAATGGGAACGTGAATCCATGCATTTATAGATTCCCTCCATCATTGGCGCCATCTAGTTCTTGCTCGGCTTCTGGTTCCTCAATAATACGCTCTCTTATAGGCGTACCAGCCGCACTCGCGGCCTTCGCTTCCTTTTTTCGCTTGGCTGACTCCTTCAGCTTCTCCCAACGCTCACGGAATTTTGATATCATGGCTTTCTATTTCATTATGAGATCGGGGAGAATCATCATCAATCATGTGTTGTGATTATAAAGGGATAACAACTGACTTGTTTCTCGTTCTCTGCTCGCAATCCCCGAACTTCGTCTTCGAGTTCCTTAATGCGCCGAGTATACTGAGCTTCTCGGCCCGAAGACAAGCCTGGTATTGGCAAGGGAGGTACATTGAGTGCCAAGGCGCCCAAGTCCATAGGAGGACGCTGTCCAGCCACTACAGAAGTTCCCATCGCACGCTGAGCCTGCAGGAGAGGTATCTAGTACGTCACAATGTATGAGTGCACTAAACATACTAGCTTACCTCGCGGCGTGCCATGACGATACTCTCCCGTAGTTGCTGATCTTGTTCTTTCCGTAACTGAAGGACCCGTTCTGTGGCTTCTAGTCGCATCTGCAACGTCTCGATCTCTGACTTGAGGGAGGCGTTCTCTCTTTTGTACGCAGCTAGCGAAGGTTCGGATCCTGATGGAACCAAACAGAATGACTCCGAGAGCTCATCGCCTGTACAAGGACAGACAAGGCAGTCAGAAGATATGGATTAGAGAAGGAACTAATCAGGGAGAAGTTTACCAACGTCTAACATGTCGTCATCAAATTCATCCTCCAGCGTAGCAGCCCGGGATAGTGCAGAAGAACCAGGGACTGATGGCGGATATACTGTGCGACTCTGTCCCATACCTATACGTCGCTTGAATCTAGAAACCAAGGGTTCATCACCATCGGTATCACTGCTCAAACTCCCATCTCGTGGTTTCGTGGTTGGAATGGATTGTACTTGTGGAGAATCAGCATTCTCCAAGCCAATTGCTGTTGCAAATGCCACAGGCTGTGAGAGATTATCAAGCATTCCTTGCATTATATTCCAGAATTGGTTGAATGCATCTCCGGGGTCTGACTATTGTGACGAAGTTTGGATTGAAAATTGACACCATTGTTTGAGAATCGACGCACTCTTTGTCCGCCAAGCAACATGAACGACTCGTCGACAGTATTCTGAAGCTCATTAAGCCGCTGAGGGGGAGGAGAAGGAATTTGACGTGAAACGGTAGCGCTGTTCAGTGGTGCACTCGAGGATGGCTGTGGTTCAGTTTTCTGGCGTTCGGTCGGATCCTTTCCCTCTTCTCTCAGTTTTTCTATCTTCCGCTGGAGGTCCTTCCCCGCCTTGTTATGTTTATTGTATAACATTTTCAGAGTGCGTTTCGCCTGGCGAGCAAGTCATAGTTTCAGTTCAAGAGAAATAATCGAGCAAGTGTAGTGGACGCTGAACTGATTCATCGTTACTCTGCTCTGCAGCGGCCATGTAGGATTCTGCGGCCTTGTAGTGTTCCTCCGCAGCGGGAATAAGGTACCCCTGGGCTAAATGATCGTCGGCGTTCGCAGCATGCTGATGCGCCTACGGCAATACGTGAATTCAGTACGTTGCTGCTATAATAAATGGCAATATTGGAGTATTACTGCGTTCATGGGCATTTCTGGCTGTGGCATTGTGTGTGTGCATGAGAGTGAGAAGGATGAGTGCTAAGCAATACTCAAGTTAATGCAGTACTTAGCGCCTGTATACGGCTGACGCCGCTGTTTCGCCCAATTGAACTGAATGGAACTGATATAGGTGCCTCCGTTTGTGTCGCACTGTTAACACCCAGAGCGTACACTTGGATGCTGCATGTGGGGGTTCAACCAATTAATAAGTGTGGACCCAGGGCTCCTTCCCAAAGCCATCCCTGTCAACGGGACAGTGATTTTACTATGCTCAATCTGAAACAGCATGCCATAGATCTCTTATTATCTCAGTCTTCAGCAATAATGCTCCTGTATTGGTGGGCATCTAACACCAAAATAACAAGGAAGAATTCAGAGATTCGGGTTTGGATGTGTTTTGTATGTACTTGTCGTAGTCAAGCTGCTGAGCAGAACAGCAGAATCGAGGCGATTCTTCACAAAGTATAGCATATATGTCATTCCGCAGCGGATAGAGGTAGGAAGCCAGAGTTGAAACCAGTTATTCTTATAGGCTCAGACCGCCCATCTAGGTGGTCTCTATGTTTTTATGAGTACGCTGCATCGCTGTGCATCTGGTAGTAACCCCTGAGGATGAGCAACGTGACTGCGTGACTGCGTGTGACCTCTGCGGATAGTGATTTCTGAAGTTACCTTCACCATCCTTGTCAGCCTTTCCAATTTCTGTTCTCCTGAAAGTTCCTTGTCTTGGGCTTGTACTTTCTGTTGCTTCAGGCAAGAAGCACGCTATATCCTCTTGTTACTCGTAGTCAACTCTACAACCACAATTCACCGTCATGTCCGCACCCCCAGGCCCACTGTGAGTTGGTTTACTTGCTGTCTACATATGCAGGATTTATACCAATATATCTCAGGAGGAAGAAGATTAGAATAACCGGTATGTCAACGTATACGGGCTACCACTTCCCTGCGTATCAGGCCTAAGGGAGCCACCGCTTGAGAACAGGCTGACTGATACGATATACAGTTGTGGCCGCGGATGGTCTATCAAAGCGCGATGTCTTTCGTCTTCCCGACCCTTTTGCAGTGATTACCGTTGATGCCGAGCAAACTCATACGACCAGTGTCATCAAAAAGACGCTTAATCCCTATTGGAATGAGAGCTTCGACATGTCAGTGCTCTCTTGTGCTCTCTTCCTCTCTTCTCCCCTATTGATGAAACCTCCTTGACACTTTTGTAGTACCGTCAAGGACTCCTCCGTCGTTGCCGTGCAAATCTTCGACCAACGCAAGTTCAAACGTCGCGATCAGGGATTCCTTGGTGTTGTTAATGTGAGGGTCAGTGATGTTCTGGACCTTGAACTGGGCGGCCATGGTACGTTGACTCGTTCATTTGCTATCTTGGATCGTCGATAGCGAATTTTTGCAGAGATGCTTACACTGGACCTCAAAAAATCGAATGACAATCTTGTGGTCCATGGAAAACTCATCATTTACCTATCCACTAACGTCAGCCAACCCATCTCCAACCCAGGGCCTTCTCAGAGTAGTAGCCTTGCCACTGCTTTTGCTGATATGGGGCTGAATGCGTCTCCTGGCTCTCCTACTACCAGCAATGCTAATCTGACCCCCTCAACTACTAATGCCGCACTTTCCCGGACTCCTTCTTCCCACGCCACAGGCACTGATACTGCAAGTAACGCCCATATCACAATGCCCACACCTAGTCTCCCTGCCACTGTCACACCTGCACCAGAGGTTGACCAGCAGCAGCAACCTCCTGCTCAGCAACAGCAATCGCCCACGCCTAGCTCCCGCCCAGTCAGCTCAACGAGCCCCAACCCTGGGGCGGCTAGTCCATCTCAGACAGCCATCCAATCACAAACCACGTCTGCTAGCCAAACAGGTAATACTCAAATGCGTAACTTCAATCCAAACGTAGATCAATACGGACCTCTTCCTCCTGGCTGGGAGCGCCGTATCGATCCTTTGGGCAGGACCTATTATGTTGATCACAACACTCGTAGCACCACCTGGAATCGCCCATCTGCAAATCCTGCCGTCAATCACAGCGCGCAGGATAGCGAGACCAATGCGGCTAGAGATCAACATTCGAGGCGTATTCTTGCGGATGACTTGCTAGAGGCCAATAACAATCTACGTAGTCAGTCGACCACGCCATCCACTACTAGTCAAGCGATTGCAACTGGTGCTATCTCGACTGGCAATAATGCTACGACTGCAGGTTCAGGGCCTCTTCCAAATGGATGGGAGGAGCGATATACCCCCGAGGGTCGTCCTTACTATGTGGATCACAATACACGGACGACTACGTGGGTTGATCCACGTCGCCAGACTGTTATCCGAGTCATGGGCCCCAATGGACAGGGAGCCGCGCTGCAGCCTCAGATTTCCCAGCTTGGACCTTTGCCATCGGGTTGGGAAATGCGTCTCACGTCCACGGCTCGAGTCTATTTTGTCGATCATAATACCAAGACTACGACTTGGGATGACCCTCGCTTGCCATCATCCCTCGACGCAAACGTTCCTCAGTATAAGCGAGATTTTAGACGCAAGCTCATTTACTTCCGAAGTCAACCTGCGATGCGTGCACAACCTGGCAACTGTCAAATCAAAGTCAGGCGTAATCATATATTCGAGGATAGCTACGCTGAGATAATGAGGCAAACACCTAATGACCTCAAGAAACGATTGATGATTAAGTTCGACGGAGAGGATGGGTTGGATTATGGTGGTCTTTCAAGGTATGGCTTCATCTATCTTCATATTCGCCGTCTGTAACCAACCCTTCTCCATAGAGAATTCTTCTTCCTACTCTCTCATGAGATGTTCAATCCGTTTTACTGTCTATTTGAATACTCCGCCCACGACAATTATACACTTCAGATCAACCCCGCATCGGGGGTCAATCCTGAACATCTTAATTACTTCAAATTCATTGGTCGCTGTCTCGGTCTCGGTATATTCCATCGCCGGTTCCTCGATGCCTACTTTATTGTCAGCTTCTACAAGATGATACTCAGGAAGAAGGTTACTCTATCTGATCTTGAGAGTGTCGATGCTGAGCTACATAGGGGACTGACGTGGATGCTGTACGCCGTTTATTTTTCCTGGATGTAATTTTGCTTCTAAACGTGCCTTAGTGAGAACGACATCACTGATGTCATCGACGAAACATTTACTGTCACCGAGGAACGGTTCGGCGAGATGGTCACCATCGAGTTAAAGCCTGGTGGTGCCGATGTACCCGTTACTGAGGAAAACAAGAAGGAATATGTTGATCATGTTGTGGAATATCGAATCTCAAAGCGTGTCAAGGACCAGTTTGAGGCATTCATGTCTGGCTTCAGTGAATTGATTCCTCAGGACCTCATTACCGTTTTCGATGAGCGCGAATTGGAACTGCTGATTGGAGGCATGTCCGAGATCGATGTGTGAGTGACCCCTAATCCTGTCCAACTGCCTTTGTTGATTCCCTCATAAAGTGATGATTGGACGAAGTACACCGACTATCGTGGCTACGAGATGAACGATGAAGTAATCCAGTGGTTCTGGAAGTGCGTTCGTAGCTGGCCCCCAGAACGCAAGTCGCGTCTTCTACAGTTTGCCACGGGCACATCACGTATCCCTGTGAACGGCTTCAAAGATTTACAGGGCTCTGATGGACCCCGTCGATTTACTATTGAGAAGGCCGGCGACCCTTCGCAGCTACCAAAGAGTCATACTTGTTTCAATCGTATTGACCTACCACCTTATAAAGACTATGCAAGCTTGGAACAAAAGCTGACACTTGCTGTCGAGTACGTTGCTTTCTTCTTACTCTGCCTTCAGGTTGTCACCGAGATACAATCCATAGGGAAACCGTCGGTTTCGGTCAAGAATAGAAGCTCCTTGTGCACGCACACTTATATACCGTCGACTCATTTATTCGACATGGACTTGGTGTTGGAGGTTCATCGACATCTCATATATAAATGTACTACTTTTTGGCCTCATTTATATCTGTTTTGACTTATTCTTGTGCATTCGTATTATAAAAACTGTATACCCATCGGGTCCGAATAATGAATTGCAGTACGTCTAATGAATATGACATATATGCTAGGCTACAATAAGTAGTATGCTATAGTAGGGTAGAGCCAGCAACAGGTTTTCATCTTTGGATTTTCTCGAACGCGAAGGCAATATATATGTCTACATATTGTTAATTGATGAGCATATAAGATGGAGAAAGAGTGCGTACTAGCGGCCTCCCATTGATCCTCGTCCATGGCACTCTCGCCGTTATCATCGACTACCTTCATGCGAAGCATCAAGGGTTTAAACTCCGGATGCTCCTGGTGTTCCTCAAATACTTGATGAAACTCCTTCATGTATAGTAGTCTTAGGTGATATTCTGCCGCCAGCCTATCCCGTTGATTCGATCAATTGTATCAAAGGATGGGAAGATGGAAGAACTCACTGGACAAAATTATCCCAATAGACTATATATTCAGGTACATTCTCCACGGCATCCTGTAGAAAGAACCAATACTTATGCCCAAACAATGGCCGCTGATCCCGGGTCTCAAATGTGATCTTGTACACCGAGTTACCGAAAGATAAATCTTCTTGGCCAGGCGGAAGAGCATCTAGCTGGGCACTGCCAAAACGCAAAATATAAACATGGACAACAATAAACGACGAAGGCAGCGGCAGACTTTTAGGGAAGGCAGATAGGGAAAGCGTAAAAGAGGGGAGACCTACAGCAACAGCTCAGCGTTGGGTATCGTGCCTATGAAAACACCGCCAGGCCTGAGCCACCGACTCACGTTCTCGAGCATACATCGAGCCTTCTGGACTGTTTCAAAGGCGTAGTGCATGCAAAATTGCATCGACACGACGTCGAAGGGTTCCGCTAGTCTTGCGGGTGGCAAGGCCTTGGAGAGAAGCATGGTGTAACAATCCAACGCCGCAAATGTGGCGGCAAACTTTGGCGCACGGAGTGACTCCCATCGGGAGCGCGCTTGATCGACGGACACAGCAGCAATATCTGCAGACGAAACACAGATGAGCGTGGGTCCAAGTCAATAAGAATGGCATTTTTGTTGAGCCGGAAACACAAAACTAACCAACGCCGATCAGCTCCTTCACACGTGCCTTAGCCCACTTGGTGATATCGCCTCCCTTTCCACAGCCCATGTCGAGAACCTTACCCGAAGAGGGTCTCGAAGGACCCTTCCCCCGAGCATGTCCGTTAGAAGATACGGAGCCCGCACCGGCTGCCAACGCAGGATGAGCGAAGCGCGTGATCAGCACTGATTTTACCCAGTTATTGAAGTTCTTTAAACCAATGATTGGCGACTCCTGTCGCTGAATTACGCCGACTTCCGGTCGCGCATTATCTGAGCACAATGATTTTTACATCATCGATAGTCGGCAAGACAGAATCAAAACAAAAGGCAAAGCAACTCTCACAATGCTCAACCACCACTCCCACGTCACCAGCGAGTTTCTTGGCCGGGGGGTGGTCGCGTGCATCGGGCTCATTACTACGCCCACGTTTCCGTTTGGCCAGTCTCGAGGTACCGACGCCCCGGTACTCCTTGAACATTTCCATTTCCGACTGCGACATCGGCACTAACACTGACCCAGGGGGTGTGATACGATTGCGCGGGTTATATGGTACAGTAGAGCGCTTAGCTTGGGATGGAGGAGGCATGGTATTTGATGAACTGTTCGCGCGAGGTGGTGCAGCAGGAAGAGACAGGGAAGGAGGTGTCTGCGCAGCAAATGGCGAGGAGGAAGGGATGGAGAGGGAAAGGGAAGGAGTTATGGGGGAGTCTCGTACAGGAGAATCGCCGAACAAATTTCTGGCTGATCCTGGACCGGTGCTTGTCGCGGATGATGGTGAAGGCTGGACAGGGCTAGACAGCACAGACGGGTCACTTGTACGACGTGAGAAAGCAGAGGTAGAGTGAGTAGGATTGCGGGACGAAGTAGCGGTGCTGACGGTTAGGCTGGTGGACCGAGACAGAGGCTCAGCGGCCGTAAGTTTGTCTTCAAGTTCCACGACGTGGCCAGCGTCAGCATGCAACAAATGGGACAACGACGAGGAGGGTCTCGGGAGAGGAGGTGTGCGAAGAGTGACTGCAGGTTCCTGAGACTCTGAATTGAGCAACACGGAGAGATCAGTAGCCCGTCGACCGAGCGAAGGGCTGGCAAGGGCGGAGTGAGATGGTGGTTGGGTTGGAAGAGGATTTGAAGGAGTAACAGGCGAGTTCAAGACAGCATCTCGCACAGGATCAAACGCGGGCATTTTATCAGAAAAAAAGAAATTTATTCTGCAAATCTCCTCGCGACTAGTTCTACAGGCGCTCATGCTGACTCAGCACAATCCAACTACAGCTTTGCTCCCTTCTGCCACTTCTCCAACCACTCAACCAAGTCATCCGTCGAACGCTAGTTGAAATCAAGTTATTGTCTTGTGTTTCACGGAGAGCGTAACACCAACCTCCAAATAGGCAACCTTGGCACGCACCGTGTCCAAAGTTTGGGACAAGGATAGGTTGTATTTGGACTTATCCTTGTTCTAATAGAACACCTCTCAGCGAATGTCATTGTAAATTATACGCAAGGAGCAGGTACCTCGAAAAAGGCTTTAATCTCCTTGTAATCTTGCTCGGTAGATAAGCCTTCGAATGACATCTGAAATGATCATTCAGCCGGCTCCCTCGGGAAGCGAGGGACGATTACCACATACCTCCACAAGGTACTTGAGCGTGAAATTGCCCTCAAATCGCTTGTATAACTTAGCACCACCTCAGCACAAATTCTCTCTGTGATATCAGTGGAACAGCCTTACAGTATCGTAATTGTCCTTGAAGAACTGGGCAACAGGTCGTCGAGCCTTGTGGTTGACCTCAAACCCGCGGAAGAAGTAGACAACGTCCTGATCTCGGGACTTTTCCAGGACATACTTGAATGTTTTTTTCAATAGCGCATCATCCTGAGTTTGGCACAACCCGACACTACCCAAGGAATCAAAATTATAACGTAGCTGGCCAGCACAATGTTATGTTGGAATACTCACATGGCAGCGGTTCTTGCACTTGGTGCCTTGGGCCTCTCATTAATTTGCGCTACAGCTTCATATTCCGCGCGACCGCCGTGTCGCACAGCCTGCATTGGACCGCGCACCGTGTGTGCATGGGAGTATCAAGATGATGAGATTGTACCAGACTTACCACAGAGTATATGACTCGCTGCAGGTCAGCGGGGATCTCGCTATCATCACCAGTCCGTCTGTAATGGTCGAACCGGCTCTGGAGCTCCGCGACCACCCTAGAACACGTGGAAGATGAGTCAATAAAGTTGGTATTATCGGCGTCGCAGGATAAAAGCGCGCACTTGGGATCCCGAGCGTTGGCAGCCTGGGTGATCGCCGTCGTCCGCAGTTGCTGAATGTCCGTAGATTCATCGGGGGAGTATTCGTAACCCAGCTTCTCCACAAGCGGCGTGAATAGTGCCTAAAATACATTAATGATACTACACAGCGCAGCTTAAAGGGGAGACAATACATACTCGGCGGAAAGCGTTGACTAGGTCGACTGCGCGCGGGTTCTCCCACCATATCGAAGTTAGAGACCCGAGATTATCGGCAATACCAGCCCAAACGAGATCTGTTCCCATATTAGATAGGTGATTCTCCGATATGTGAGTAAGTTTGCCTACACTCGTTCTCGTTTTTTAGGCCATCCACAAGTGTCAATGCACTGCTTAATTTGGCATGACCGGCGCGAGCAAGTTGCATCGCATCATGAACTAAACCCAGGCGATCGTTGAGTGAGAAAGGCGAGTCTTTTTTAGAAGCTTCCGTGGCAATCTTAGCGTATCGTTCAGGCGTATACAACACACGATCTGAAAGATGATCAGTTCACACGGACAGAACATGAATACATTTTGCGTACAAACACCCGTCGTCCCAGCATTCAGCTTGAACGTCTTCGTAGTATCGAGAGGATAGAACTTTTCTCGCTCCTCAAGAATGGGCTTCTTGTCAACAGTGACTCCGCCATTAGCATCGACGGTAAGAATGTTTAATGGAACGTTCCTAACTCGCAATGTAAGTAACCGTACTGACCCAACGCAATATAAATGTACCAGATTGTCCAGTTATCCTTGTCTTCTGCTGGGCCGGTCTCCAGGAATCTGTCTTGACGTACGGTGATACCTTCTGGAGTTTCAGTGACAGTTAATACAGGGAAGCCAATCTACAAGTATTTAGTTTAGTGAGGGTGTTTCTCCACGTTTATGAGCCAAACCTTAGTAATCCAGTTGTCCATAAGTCTGATAATATCAACACCTGAATTCCACTTTAGATGGTCCTTCGCAGAAAGCGGGAAGAAGATATACCAGTTGCTTCGCTGATACCTTGCCAAAGATCTTTAGTCACGCTGTTGCCGTAGAGTTTCTTCTTGAGGTAGATAGAAACGCCTTTGAGGAAACGATCTTCTCCGACATAGTTGGATAACATGCGCAACACTGATACGAGATTATAACAAGTATCAAAATGATGGAATTCATAACTCACCCGAAGCTGCTTTCGAGTAAGAGAGAGCATCGAAAATCTTGTGTTGAGATGAATTAGCTGGCCCAGACATGTAGAGAAACAGATATTACCTGGTTGATGTGGTTAGCATCCGGGCATTCGACCTCGATGGGGTGAGACGAGAGCTTGGCGTCAAGAGCGAGAGCACGGTTGAGATGGCCCGAGATGAACGCTGAGTCGACTTTCCATTCGGGGAAGACTCTATCATCCATGTTAGCGTTAGCATTGATTAATCTAGCACTAGATGTCGTACTTGTCTAGAAATGATGTTGTATGAGTATCCCACGTTGTAATGAGTTCAAAACCTACCAGCAATGATTACTTCTCCCATCTATCCACAGGAAAATTCAGTAAATCAATTATAACGCAGAAATAGCCACATACCAGTGTAGCGAAGCCTACGATAGACTTTAGTCAGTTCAGCCCATTGCCAGAGTACCAGATGTAATTCACCTTCGTTGAGATATAGATAGTTCCACCATTCCATAGTAGTGATGTTACCAAACCTGAAATGCAATCAGTGAGAATCATCATGAGATCATGACGAGGCTTGTGAATACATACCACATGTGAGCAACTTCATGACTTTGAGTGGTAGCAACTTGTTTCTTCGCTGCAAGATCTCCTCGTTCAGGATTGAAGAGAAGCGCGACAGTTCGTCCGGTTATGAGACCCCAGTTCTCCATGGCACCTATGATTATATATTTAGTAGTTGTTGGTCAGAACATTAGATCGGGCCAACCAGCATCAAAGTCAGTGGCCTGTTAATCCAACAGATCAGTAACAAGTGATCAATGAAGAAGCGAGTTTACCAACCACAAGAGTATCCAGTTTAGGTAGAGGGTATTCCACGTCGAATACTTGCTCATAAATTGGAAGAACTTTAGCTGTGACGTCCAAAGCAAACTGGGCCTGGTGAATAATATCCGAAGTAGCTTTCCGATTTGCCTCAGCGAATGAACGAAGAGACATAGGGGATGCACTAACCATACATCCGAAGAGGGAGTGATTTGCCGCTCAATGGGCTAGTGATAACCTTTTCCAGGTATTCGAACGATCCATTTGCCCATGCTACAATGTAGCTAGACATGGGGGGAGTTGATTGAAACTTGGTGATTTTCCATTGTGCGGAATGATCAAGCGAGGAAAGTAGTTCGCCAAGGGCGGAATCATTTTGTACGGTCCCCGGCTTGTACACTTCCTCCGATTCAGCAGGCATATTGCTAAGATTGACCGTGTTTGCGCGAGAAATCAGGGTAAGAGCGAAGGTAGCCTTGAGGAGAGGCTCATCCCAGCAGGGAAAGGCGCGTCTTGCAGCAGTGGGCTTAGGAAAGGGAGGGGAATGATTACAAGTTTAACAACAGACCATAGAACATACCTCGAATTGAGTCAACGCGTAGTATTTCGTTGCGCCTTCGTGTTCCCAAGAAGATCTGTAGTAACCTTGCATACTGCCAGTTAGCTGTCCGGAGAAAGGGATCTGGAATTGGGCCTTCGATCCTGCTGGAATAGAGGTAGGAAAGAAGAATGTGGCGCGCTCTTGGACACCATCGAAGGATTGATTTGTGTGCTGCTGTACCTGCTGCAATGCTTCGGAATACAGGGAAGCAGTCCCCAGCTGCAGATCAGCGGTATTCAGGACCACTTTGGAAGTTTCCTTCTTAACATCGAGACTAGAGAGTGCTCATAAATATACGCAAGTCATGTCGTGTTTGATCGATACGCACTGGA
Source organism: Pleurotus tuber-regium (assembly GCA_014058305.1). NCBI lineage: Eukaryota > Fungi > Basidiomycota > Agaricomycetes > Agaricales > Pleurotaceae > Pleurotus > Pleurotus tuber-regium. Next base: position 1,490,537 of record JACFYU010000026.1, on the reverse strand, counting down.
CCTTTACAAATCCACTGAAAGTCAATTTCTCCAAGTCTGTCTGAATAGTAACCTCATAGTGAGTAGGCTTGAGATCAGTCGGTAGACGGTATTCGTCTGACGCTCCTGTTGGGGCAGCTGAAGCCATGGTAGATCGTTGTATGAGATTCGGAGATTGAAGCTTGGATAGAAGGGAGTGTTTAAACGCGCTGGTGCTGCCTCTCCTGAGGTTTGAGGCAAAATGCCAAATAGATTCGTTCCGTTTATAAGCCGCAGTCGTCGAAACTCCAAACCTTGAAGCACATGGTTGTGTTAGACGTGGACTTGTGACCCATTGGCGTGCTCGTGAGCACAAGATACGCATGAAAGAGTGTGGGGATGCGTCAAAATCGCGTTCTTCGGCTGGGAGCTGAAGTGATGTGGTACAACCTCCATTTGGTCGGATCGTATCTTAGCTCACTGTGAAAAATCCGCCGCATGCTTCAAGCCCTCATCACAATGTATTACATGTAACTACACAGCGACTATACAGAGCCGAGCAAACTATAGAATGCTGCAGTAACAATCACGTTCAAAACGGTTCCCACTTTGGCAGACCAGCAGAACGCGCAAACAACGACGTCGGGAATAACTTCGAAAGAGAATGCTTGTCATGTTCGTGAATGACCCATCGAAGCTGTTCGTCCAATAATTGACACGTTTGATTCATCTCGTTGAAGCTCCCTAGTAGTTTCCGACGATATCCAGAGTACTCTTCTTCCAGGCCCACTATATTGTTAAAGTGGATGACGCTGAAGCAGAATGATAAAGAGTCGGATATCTCGTCTAAAATAGCGTACCTTTCAATTCTCATCTTCTCCAGGTCCGCTGATGCTTCGTGGAGAATAATGTCTCGTCCTTCACGTACCTCTTTTGTTACTCCACTAAAACGCTCAGTTACTTTCCGGACAACAACCTTGCGAAATCATGATTAGCCCATAATCGAAACGGAACTGTTTTGGCTGGGACTAACCTCGTGAAGCTCGTCAAGAATCTGCAACGTATCGTGGTGATGTCATATCGTAATGGGTGAGCCTCGTAAATAACGACGTACCTTCATAATGTCATCCATAGCATCTCCCTTTAGCGGAGATTCGTCTCGCTTGATAACGTAGGACGCTTCATTATAACGCTTATGAGGGTATACTGATTGAGAAGATAAGTATGGGAATAGAGAGTAACATGGGCTACAGCATACCGATTCGAGTAGCTGATGGAGACTGCTTATACATCGACTTGATTTTGAAAGTGGGTTCATTTCGGAAGCGAGGAACAGGAGATATGTCTCGTGGGTTGCAGTGAGTATTTTCTTGGGCCGTTGTAGTCTTTACTGTAGACGGTGAGTGGATCCGTACATGAGGTTTTGGCTGAATGCGCGATACTGCTGGGGGTACGATAGATTTGTGAACATTTACAGTAGGCTCGTCTGACTTGGAAGCTTCCTCCGCGGTTTGAACCTTGCGTGCACGAGTCGACGATGTTTCTTGCTTGGGAACCTCGACTGCAGCCGACATTGCCTCCTTGGCCTGCCCTAACGACGGGACACTAGCTGATTGCTGGGATTTGATGACCAGCTTCTTTGTTTCTTCTGCTGGAGCTTCCGCTATTGCCCGTTCGGATATTCTTATGCCAACGTTTACGGGTGAAGGTACTGTTCGAATCGGAGAATCTTCCGTAAGGTCGATTGTGAGTGATGCGTTATCAGTGACAACACTGGCAAGAAGGTTGTCCTCCGAGGTTGACTGAAATCAGGCTAGATGGGCATAAATTGGCACGATTGCAGCAATAACTCACTTCCACGGGTATGGAAAACTCTGAATGATCTATCATCGGGGGAGCGTCTCTGTTCGGGACTTCTGACACTAACGCGATATCTGAACCTGGAAAGGATTTGGATTGTACCACATGGGGTAACTTTTTCAGAAAAGACGATTCTTGCCAGGGCGCTTTCTGCAGTTTATTTGACTTAGAAAGCTTTTTGAGCAACCCGAGCGACCAAGCAATGATCGAGTTATAGCACCACAGTAATTCTGGCGAAACACTTACGCCTTTAGCACCAACTCCTACTTCGGCTTTCGCGGCGGCTGATTGGATTTCGACTTGTGGATCTCTTTGTTGCGGCTTCTCTGCCTATACCGGGCCGGACAAACATTCCATAGACGTTAGATCCGATGTATGATTCAGGCCCACCTTCTTAATCTCTGCCTGAACGGGTTTCTGGGCTTGCGTCTCAGAACCGGTATTCGGCTTGGTACCTTCACCCACTGGAGCCTTGACATCTTCTGTGCTTGCCATGGCTGGGGGCATATCTTTCGCATTCTTGGCCGCCATCCGTTGTCGGGAGACCTTCTGTCCAGTTTTCGTCTTCATCTGCGATAACCGCCTTCCTCGAGTATTACGCACTTCTTGTATAGATGAAGCAGACGGTATGTCATCAAAATCGACTACAGGCATCGAGGACTCTTCTATAATGGGGGAGGACGACCGGCCTTTATGACCATAGCGTCTAGCCATACGCACAGGCTTTTTCGGTGATTCCAATAATGCGGCAGTTCTGATAGATGGTTTGCGTACAGGCGTATCTCCGTTCTCGGCTTCACCACGGCGTCGTTTCGATGCTCGAAGGGGTTCGCTTAATACCTGGTTTTCATTAGACAGCCGGCGTTTGACAGGAAAGACTTGTTTATGATTCGGCTGGCCAGCGTCTTGAACTTCGCGAAGCCTCTGAATCGAGTCCTCCCGTGCTGGGCTGGGTTCAGCGTGTTTTATAGTGAGTCGGCCTCGCTGCGCCGAGAGACATTTTTGGGGCAGACATCCAGACAACTGAGACGGATCGATGTTATTGTCATCGGCAAAAAGAATGTTGGACCGTCCCCCATTCTGAGAAGTACGAGTTGATCTTGCTGGCGGGTCGTCGGCTGCTGAAGCTCTTTGCTCCCGTTTGTTGTCACTTGATGCCTTAAATACAGTGTTCTCCGAGAGCTTTAGGTTTGGCTCATCGAGAAGGCATCGATTTGAATCCTTTCGGCCTTCCTTGGCGGATCCTTCGCCAACGCTTTCGATGTCAGACTCTATGATCTTGCGTGCCTTTGTCGTTCTAAGCTTTTGATTCGTCGATCGAGCCAGGGCTTTTTTGTTGTCCACCCTTCCTGTCCTCGACGCAACCATGGACGCCTTGGGATCCTTTTCCCATGTTTCCTCTTCGGATAGACCAGAAAGCTCATCGTCCGAACCGCCAAACACGGATTCATAGAGAGGACTCTTAACGGAAAGAACGATGGGCGACATATCTACGGGCTTGGTTGGGGTGGCGACTGGTTGACAGATTTGGCGAGGATCAACGGTAGCCACAGGAGAAGATGCACCCCTCTTTTCCAATTGCATGGTCGCCAGGAATGTGGTCGAATCGTCTAAGCAGCTATTCGGAGGCTCCGAAGTGAGGAAACTATCCCCATGTACCTCATCGAAAACTGCAGAAGCTTAATATTTCATCCTTGCTACAACATTCTGATTACTCACTGCGGCCAATAGTTTCAATTCGCTCCTGTAAACGGAAGCGGGTAGTCAGTATGTTCACTGAACTAAGTTCCACCTACCTTAGCGGACATTTCGTGTACAGCATTCCCTGTGTCGTCGAACTCCAAAGATGTGGACTCACATAAAGATTGTTTGACGCGCGTAGCTTTCATGGAATTCTTCTTTTTTAAGACGAAGTGGTATTATCAGACTGAGCATGAGGGTATGATTCCAAGAGAAACTTACCAATCTACGAGCTTTGATAGTCTTCGTAAACCGTTCCACATCCGAAGCGTTGATATCGAATTGCAGTAACATGTGTTCCGAATTAGGTCGACTCATGACAGTTGCACCGATGACTGGAGGATGGGTCAAATGAACCGTTACATTCCTGAGAGTAACAGTCGTCGAAGAGGCAATCACAACTTCTGATATGTGGCTATATAGGGCTTGAAACGTTTCGCAGGCATCTCCCTGAGAGGCGTCAGACTAAGTTGTACAACACCTTTATCCATATGCCATACCTCGGAGTCGATATTAGCAAAGAATGACCTGGTATCTAAATATAATCTATCTCCGGCATTGGGTTGTGCGAAAGTAAGGCCGCATGCGTGAATCTGAGAAATTTTGAAAGGCTGGGGGCTGCCACACCGAATATGGGTATTAATGTGCCAAGTAGTAATGTAACGCACAATGTTATATCATTCCGCGATAGAGCATCGATTATCTTCGTAGAAGTCGCCTCCCAATCGCTCACTTGGACGTTTTGCATGATACGGGTTAATTCTGTGCCACAGCTGAAGTGTCTAGGAGAGCCGGATTCGAAGACACATTTGATGAAAGCCAAGCGCTTGTCTCGACCGGCTTTAGTGTTGTTTGTGGACGGAAGTAAGGTCGCAAATAGATTGAGTAGTGACTCCAAGGCCAGGAAGTCTATGCCTCATCAGACTTATGTCGAGTATATGCTATCATAACCGTACCGCGAGTTCGTGAAATCAGTGCGCCTAGCCTCTCCCTGGTTGACCATCAGCCTACGAAGACACAAAGCATTGTAGTAGCTCACCCTCCCAGGATGGAATCGTTCCTCAATTTGCGTAGATTACTTGGGTGCGCAGTAGCAGACTCAGATAATAGGATAGAGACCTATTTTAACCGTATATATGCGTGAGGCGAAAGCATTAATTCGAACAAATCAACAGACCGTAGACAAGAGGTTTGTTTCCGCAGCCGTCGCTGTGGAATCCTTCAAGGGGAAGAAGGCAGCACAGAGTTTATGGTAGAGTGCAATAGCAATAGCTTCTTTATTCTTGGCTAAAGATTGTGAGATGGTACGCATAGGCACTAGTTCAGGTAGTCATCTGACCTGTTCTGGATCCCTCGAGGAAGTCCTCAACTCTGAAGTTAGTCAGGCATAAATACACAAAGAGGGTATATTCACCAAGACACCAGATAAGAGTGAGCGTTGTGCTCCTTGCCATCGAATCCTTTGTGATTCCTCACCACGCTCTTTGAGCGTTGATATCTTGTCAGATATGGATGAGAAGATTTGAGAGCACAATGCGAGTGTCAGCTCTGGGAACGCAGTGTAAAGTGGCATCAGTGGCTCTCGTAAGACAGTACATATTTTGTCAATGATTTGAGCTGATGGCTTGTATAAATTCTAAATCCTGGGATGAACGCGTTGTTGGGGAGGCGATTCCCGGAACGCACCAAGAGGTTTAGGCAAGCTTTGATGTGCTGTAAGCTGTCTTTAATCGCGGGTTTCAACTTGTTAGATGCTGTTGCTGCTGTGAGCAGTGTGCCCAAAGCTGTTGAAAGAGATTCCATCAGGTCTGCGGTTCAAATGGAATTGTGGAAGTTGGAAGCAAAGACGCGGGGGCGTGACCTATTTGCTTTCAGGGGCATGATGATGACGCATCACTAGCACTCTTATTCTCTCACCATTCTTTTGCCCAGCGCTCCCTTACTTTACCCTATAATATAATACCTAACATGTTTCATGCCACCAGCGAAATCCTCAATGACAAAGTCTCTTGTCGAAACCTTCAGCGGGCTACCAACGTGGACATTGTAATCCTGGAAGGTAGTTCACCATGCTTTCTCTCTTATCGAAAAGTCTAACTCTTACTTGCAGCCTTCGCTGCTTATCCACCAAGATTTTGTCGTCGGCACCTAAATCGTCCGTTTGTCAAAGCTTCAAGCAGCTTTCACGCTATTAGGCGATCCATCTATCAGAAGAGCGGCGTCTCTATTTGCATCAAGAAACTCGAAGGTCTTGCCAAACGTTTTGAATTGTGTTACTCACCGATGAAGACCCCCAGCCTACGAGAACTCACTTCCAAGGACTCGCCCGTATCAGTCAAAGGACAGCCTGTCGAATTAATCACAATATCAACAGAACCCGCTGAATCTCTTCCCGGCTCTGACGCTAAGGCTGATACCGTCGTCAACGCATGCGGTGGGTCGCCTAAGCAAAAGCATGGCCCTGCAAATGGAGAGCTAGCTCAGAATCCACTTGAATCAGCTCAGGCGGACAGACCTCTGCAGACAATTTCTCAAACTCCACACCCCTTGGTATCGCACTCGATGACGAATAGACGTCTCGCATTAAACAAACCCGTTCTTCAGCGTCGCCTCACCTTGGGTACCTATCGCGGTTCTCAGTCTCTCGCCTCCCCAATATCCCCCGCAACGGCCTTATTGTCTCCTAGTTGTCTCTTGTCGCCAATCACACCCGTTGATCAAGTCATCCATACACCGCTTCAACCCCCTGAAATCCCTCGCCACCTACCAAGATCTCGTCTGCCAGTCACCTCCTCTAGTGCTCGCCTAAGTGGTTTTTTTGGTATCCCTACTCCAATGGCTCAGCCTCGCCAGTCTACGAATCGACTGGGATCTCCTCTTTCGCCTCTATCTGATTTAACAAACTCTCTATCTCTTTCTGACTCTCCTAGCACTTCTTGTGCTCCCATATGCAAACGTGTCTCGTACTTCAGCCCCCTTGCACAGGCACGCGTCACCTTGCGAAGTCCAAGTACATCTTCCAAACCTCGTAACGAGACCGTATCTCTCGCCTCACCTCTCAATTTGCCTATCCCTCTTCACAGCCCGCTTCTTACCCCTACTCCTTCTTGCCGTCAAGCTGGCCTCACCATCAGTCCTGCATACTTCAACTTGTGATTAACCTCAGCTATTATCAACCGTTATCACCGTGTTACCTTACCTCCACCGTTGCCACATTCCTCCATCATGGTTAACCCATAATTCCCTCTTAATAGCTAGTCCTTTATATATAGCACCTTGTACCCTCTGCGATTTCCAGTCTTGTATCCCGACCAATTGAAACGAATGATCACGTGAAAATCCCAAGCCCCTGAACATCATTTTGAGATCCCGAGAGTTAGACGTTGCCACTGTTCGTCTCATCTAGAGTTGCATGCTTCATCATGTCGACGACTGGGACCGTCAAGAGCTCATTTACTTCAGTGCTCCCGTCCATTAAAGTCAGTCGTACTGTTTCTCATATCCAGCAAACTCATCCAAAGTCTCTTAAGCCCAGGATAAAGAGAAGGCACCTGCGGAAGGTCTAGCGTCCAGATACATACTTTACAAATTTCTATCTGACGAGTTTCATAGTATTCTTGGCTTCCAGATGTATTTCGACTCAAAGGCAGCGTATGTTCTTGCTTCCTTTCTCTAATTCCGGTGTCCGCACTCAATGATGTTCCTAATGAGTAGATCGTCGCTCGTGTTTTCGGCCCCGTCCTGACTGTTACGCTCTTCGCTGCTGGTGTCTCTTATGCTTGGTCCATTGGAAAACCAGTCAAGCTCACGAACTCAATTGTACCATTATTATCCGTGGTGGTAGGTTACGTCCTTGAAATATATATACGAAGGAATATCAAAGATTCTGAACGTTGTTAGGTCGGCCTCATTCTGGTCTTCCGGTGCGTTTCCATCTAGTATTGCACTCCGCTCTATTCAGCTCTAGGTGTTCGTTGCATGCAGGAATACGTAAGTTGTAATTTCCTCCGAAATTGTCTCAGACTCAACCCTTTGCTAGAACATCATATGACAGATATTGGGAGGGTAGAAGGTGCTTCTCCCAATTGACCTCCAATGTTCGCAATTTCTCCCGCCTGGTTTGGGTAAACGTCGGTCTCCCCCCGACAGGCGTACAGCCATCCGGGACCAAGGGAAAGACACCGACCTCCGACATCACCACAAATCAGCTACATCGACGCAAAGTCAAAGCCTTGCGATTATGCCTTTCTTACGCGTTTGCTGTGAAGCATTATCTTCGTGGTGAGGATGGCATTCATTGGGAAGACTATCATGGGGTATTGCCTTCGTCTTTTGCAAGGTTTGATGAATTGGGATACAATACCCAGAAGACTACCAAGTCCACCAATTATGCAGCGACAAGGGACGGTTCAGCTGACCGGAGCGAGGGGAGTAGGAGTGGACGTTCTTCGCCTGACGCTACGAAGCGAGTACGCGTGAAACGCAGCAACCCCAGGATTTCCGGTTCAACTACACCACTATTGGCTGGAACACACAGGACGATCGAATTTCATGCCTTTGGCGATGAGGCATCGCTACCTCTGCCTTTAGTGTAAGAAGGCTTATGTATGCGCTGTTGCTATATTTGACATCCCTGTGTTCTAGCATTGCACACGAACTTTCGAAAGCTATTTATGAATTCAGGCGTGATGGTTTCCTCGAGACCATTGGCCCAGCAGGTAATTACTTTTTCCCAAAATAGAGTCTGCGACTCTAACACGGTGTAGGCATGAATTCCATGAATCAATTGTACGTCGTGTACTGGGTGATCACTGAAACAGCCTCATATCAAAGCCTACCCTTAGAGTTCAGTCGATGGTAGACCAACTTGGTGCGATGGAACGTGTAGCTAATACGCCTATACCCAAGTCATGTCTGTCTCATGTCGATAACCGTGCTTTCAAAATAACTGATCGACGCATATAGATGGCATTCACTTGAAGCAGTGCATCACCCTTTACCTGTTTGCTCTCCCATTCACTCTCGTCAATGATCTCGGTTGGATCACTATACCTGCTGTGACCCTGGTAGCCTTTACATTAATGGGCATCGAAGGTATGTCTCCACGTCCAGTTTCAGGGTATGCTAAGACGTGTCATGAAAGGTATTGCGGACGAAATTGAAATGCCCTTCGGTATGTACCCTTGTCCGGTATCTGGTTGTGCTTGCCTCATTTTTATTGTATAGGCCGCGACGCGTGTGACCTTCCTCTCGGTTTGTAGACTCACAGCTTGACAATCAAGAGTTTCGTTGACTTATTTGTACAATGTAGATCGCTACTGCCAGGATCTTAAAGAAGAGATAGAGTAAGCGCATAGCCACCCGAAGTTCCACATTCTTTGACGCTGTCTAGTTATATTATCGACAGGTTGCCTGAAGGAGGCGAAGGTGCCCACGGATACGACGACGGTGAAGGCGATGACTAAGACACGATAAATTACGATTGGACACCGGGACGAGATGAGTGTCGCCGCCATACGGCGGCAAACGGTCTTATATAGTATGGCAATATCACTGGATATATGTAATGATGATATTGCAGATCCTATTGGAATTCTGGGGAACAGAACTCTCCAGGCCCGTAAGGCTAGATACAAATATCGTCAGAGGGGTTGGATATAGCATGAATGATTCATACCTTTGATGTTAGAGCCGTAAGGCCCGCTGAATTTTCGCTGGTATGTCTACCACTCTGCGGTCCAGGTTTTGGCTTCTCTCCCTTCTTGAACGCGTCAAGAACCTTCTTGGTAGTCTCAGGCGTGAGGTCCTCCTACCCGGTTATGAACATGTGACGACGAAGGAAAGTAAAGAGCTCATTGACTCACGTAGAAGTCATCATTCACGACCATCATTGGAGCGTTACTACATGCTCCTTGGCATTCAACTTCGACCACAGTAAACTTGCCATCCTTCGTAGTTTGTCCCGGCTTAATTCCACCCAGCTGCTCACAAACGGTGCTCAAGACTTCCTCAGAGCCGCGCAACATGCAAGGCGTCGTTGTGCAAACTTGAACAAAAGTCTCGCCTATTGGCTCCCTACAGTTGAAATACTTCAAACTTCCTGATTCATCTTAGCATATATGGAACCCGCACCTGTTGAACATCGTGTAGAACGTTGCGACTTCGTAGACTCGCATTGGAGGAACCTCTAAAAGTTTTGCTACATAGTTCATGACGCTGATACTCGTCCACCCCTTGTTCTGTCGTTGACCTAGGTCTAAGAGGGGAATGACCGCGGCTTTCTTGTATTGTGGGGGATACCGGGAAATGATGTCCTGCGCACGCTTCATGTTTTCAGGCGTAAACTCGAAAGGGATCTAATGGATCATATTGAGCCGTAGAAAGAACCGTATTGCATTCAATCTACCTTGGGATTATTGTACGTGGTATCTCTGTGCTGTATAATGTTTACATATGAACAGGAATCACCATTGCTCACTGATATCACGTACAACAAAGAGAGCATCCGACCTCCTCGAGCTGGTCGTAGATATTGGTCGAACTGACCAAGTTCGAAGGGGGAGACGCCTAGGCAATCTTGTTGCAAACATGGTGAGTTACGGGAACTGGTGAGGAAGGTTGCAAGTTTCGGAATTGCTGCCCGCTCATTGGTTCCCACGTACGCTTGGGCGCTTCCGCTGAGGCTTAGCAGCAACCAGTATGATATATGAGCTCTGTTCCAAGGTCGAAACTTAATGTAGTGCTGGTAAGGCTCCCCCAGTGGTATACCGCAAAATGTTTCAACCATTGTAATCCACGATGACCTTCGGCGAGCGAGGAAAGGATGGTGCTCGCATACATGATCTTGAAGCCATTGGAGAGATTCTCGATAGTTTCAAGTCTCATGGGCACACTGAAGTCATTAAATACTTAAATTTCCGTATTTTGGCATCTTATGCGAATCTCTGATCCATTTGCATATAGCTTGACTCCTCGAGAAAGTACTGCGACGGAAGCAGTGAAGGATATATTGGCAAAGTCACTATACAGAGAAAACTGAAACTTGAAACCAAGTTGTATCCGATCAAGGTTAGTATTATGGTCTATGGGTAGCTTAACTCTATACAGTCCGAGTCCGTGATCATCGATCATTACGCACCTCACCTGAAGTGAGACAATACTATATCCCATGACATCCGCAGTTTATATGATGAGCCCCTGCGTGGCAGGACCTACGCAAGCACTTGCAGTTATCGTTAGACGCCATGCAGACCAAGTGATTTTCACGGACGAATGCGTTATGAACATTTTCACGAACCGAATGACAGACGACTAGAAATTTGGTATCTGCTCGCCCCAGACCGATCCGTACCATATGAAGCCACACTCAAAGCTGCTGATGAACTGTACAAAGAGGGTAAATTTAAAAGGTTTGGCATCAGTAAACACATGGCGTGAGTCATAGTCTTCCTCATGTAATTTTGTGATGCGAGCCGATTTTTAGGTGGGAGGTAGCGGAAATGGTCAGCATCTGTAAAGCCAAAGGTTACATCCAACCCACAGTATACCAAGGCATATACAATGACCTTCACAGGTATTCCCCTTTGACGTCTGAAATACCTCCAAATTTAGCTTCCCGGTTGTGTATTATAGGTCCGTAGAAGCAGAACTATTTCCATGCCTTCGAAATTTCAATATACAGTTCTACGCTTATAACCCACGTGAGTCGAGTTTCCTACCAAGTAACTATGATTCAACACACATCCAGTGTGTGGTGGTTTCCTGAGCGGAAGATACACCTCTGCAGCCGAGGAGGTGGCCCCAGGTTCCCGGTTTGAACCGTCTGGAGTCCAGGGAAAGGTATGGAATATCTCAGCTCAAGATATTGTATGTGTTCTCATGTGTTTCCTTTCCCAGAAATGCAGACAGAGGTTAGGCTGTGTCGAATCCTTCATCTTCTCTTTAGCTCAGTGCCTGCCCTTAGATATTGGACTAGCACCCACTTCGACGCCCTGTCGTCGCTGCGCGTAGTTGTGGAAGCCTATGGACAGACCCCGGCTGAGGTAGGATTGCGGTGGTTAGCGAATCACAGCTTTTTGCGCAGAGAGCACGGTGATGCGGTGATTATTGGTGTATCTCGTGTGCACCATCTTGAGCAGGTGAGAGTCTGCTGAGGAAACTATGCGTCGCTTGCTCGTTCAGAATCTAGAGAAGGGTCCTCTGCGTGCGTTGAGTCTTAATCCCACTCCGCTGTACTGATATCTTGGCTTGATAGCGGACGATGTGGTTGAAGTACTGGACGAGGCTTGGGCGAAGGTCAGGCCGCAATCAGTCACCTTTACGGATAATAAGCGTGGTCAAATGCTAAAACAATCAATAGCCGATTGGTAAGCGTGGAGGGCACTGTTCTAAATTTATAGCGGGCATTCCCATTTCGTACATTCCACTGCCTTATCTGATTGTAGTGGTCACAAGGACATGGTATTACTGAGCAAATCCATGCCCTGCCGACGCCGTGAGATGACGAAGCCTCATTAGACGGCCATTAATGATATAAGAGCCGGCTGTCCTATACGCAACCTTCTTACCGCCATATTCGTCCCTATCAACATGCCAGAGCAGAAGAGTATCCTCAATGTGGTCATGGTGTGTAAGCCACCCTAATGTGCATCCCTTGTTGAGAGCGTACTTTGTTTAGGGCGCTATGACCTTTGGTGAGGAAGGAAAGGAAGGTGCCAGGGTCCACAATATCAAAGATGTGGAAGCCATCCTGGATGTCTTTCAAGCTCATGGCCATACTGAGGTATAATTTAGCACATATGATATCCTCCTATCTCTCATCGCGACTTCAGGTTGACACAGCGAGAGTATACGCAGGAGGAACTAGCGAAGAGTACCTAGGGAAGATTGATCATAAAGGCCGTGGCCTTAAGATTGAGACCAAGTTAGTACCGTTCAAAGTGAGTAGCTTTCTTAGAAGACATAGCTTGTCGTTGACGTGATCGTGTGTATTAGCATCTAGGCTTCTCGCACGACGAAGAGGTAGATTTCAATCAAACTGACCACTTAAGAGACTAATATTGTTAACTTAGGGACTCAGAACTCACTTAATGGCCTCGAAGAAGGCACTTAATATCGAGTGAGTCCAAATACTTGGCCATATGCGCAGACTAATATACTCCCTGTTGGCAACTCAGTTGCCTGGAAATGTGGTATCTCCATTCTCCTGATCGTACCGTTCCGTATGAAGTAACGTTAAAAGCGGTGAACGACTTATATAAGGAGGGTCACTTCAAGCGATTTGGCATTAGTAATTATATGGCGTAAGTTCTGTCACACCTGTTCTCGAAAGTACTTCTATAATGCCCTTCTATTAGCTGGGAGGTTGCAGAGATCGTCGGCATATGCAAAGCCAACGGATATATTCAACCCACAGTTTACCAGGGTATCTACAACGCCATCCATAGGTCTGTCCTTCCTATTGATTCTTTAAGCTTGGATCCTTATTCCCTCTCTTATAGAAATGTGGAGCCCGAGCTCTTTCCTTGCCTCCGTAAATTTGGCATCGCTTTCTATGAATTCAATCCGCGTGAGTAATATAGATTCCTCAACGTGAGACGTCTGTAATATAGCACGCATACTTTCAAGTCGCTGGCGGTTTCTTCACGGATAGATATGCATCCTTAGGTCAACAAGTCGAGCAGGGTTCGCGTTTCGATCCTGAGAGATCCCAGGGCAAGGTGAGGGTGTATCATTTTCACGCTGTCCAGGCTAATTCACTTTGTCATAATATTAGAATTACAGGAAGCGGTGAGTCCCGCAAGCATCTTTGGACTGGAAAAAGTTGATCATTGTCATGGCGTTTAGCTATTGGAATGAAGCTTACTTTGATGCTATGACATCCATTCGAAAGGTTGCCGAAGAGCATAAACTAACTCTCGCTGAAATTTCACTACGATGGGTTTCCAATCACAGCTTGATGAAACGCCAATATGGTGACTCTATCTTGATCGGTGCTTCTAGTTTGAAGCATATCGAACAGGTGAGTAGATTCCAACTGCTTATCTGCATAAACTTTCCTAATTGGCAAATATTTAGAACCTGGTTGACCTTGAAAAAGGACCCCTTCGTAAGTAACAACTATGTAGCATTTGTTGTATGACTAACCCAGCTACACTCAAGCGGATGAAGTTGTAAAGGTTTTGGACGAAGCTTGGTTCAAAGTGAAACCCTACTCAACGCCGTACTATCACTAAGCAAGTTGTCGCGATTCGAGTGATTAGATAGACTGTCCCGATCATATTTTGACAGAATCTATCATAGATCTCCGCCATTTCGACGTGATTTCGTCCACTTTAAGCAGTACTCCAGCAGCAGCTCGCCTTAACTTGATCTCCTCCATACCTCCTCCACCTTCCGCCTTCATGCCTGCTTCAAGGCGCGCAAAGACACTTCCGGCCCATTCTCCTGTTCCTATGAGAAGCGCGGTATGCTCTAACCCCAAAGTCCGTCCACCATCAACCTCACTGCTTCCATCGAGCACGATTAACGCTAATTCAAGACTAGCACTAAGTACTGATGCTTGCTTAGTCTGCGTGTTGTCCTGGTTTGTAGTCTTGTTGGTACTGGAGTCTTCATCATCGTCATCCAAATGAGAGATTGGACGAGTGCCTAAAGTCACTGCAAGTTCTAGTGCGTCTGGAGCAATGATTGCCAGCCACTCGGGTGCATTCTGTGCCGCATGCACCAGGACAGTCATCGTACTCAGAAAATGTGACAAGATCAGCGGATTGAGGATGAGACCGGTGCCTGCTCCATAATAGCGAGCCCTACCACTCAGATGAGCGGTACGCTCCTCGCGGGTTTGTTCATCGCGCAGGAACATCCAAAATCGGTTGATGAATGGGATAATAAAGAACTCTGCCGCAACTTCGTTGTACGTAGTACTCTTTTGCGGTTGCGCATTCTGCCATGGGAGTACGTTCTTCCTGTGAGATTCGACTTCTGTGATTTTGGCTGGCTGGCTAATTCGAAGGCGTTTTTCACGAGCAACTTCTGGAACCTGATCAGCATCTACTGACTTGCTTCTCTCGATTGCGGCGTGGCTGAGATCATCCGTAATCTGCAAGACTTGATTATGACCACCCGCAGTGAGGTATTTCCTATGAAGTGGCCCGGGAAGGACTTTACTAGGAAAGGAGACGCGCTCGGCAGACACATTCGAGGCCGTAGGGGGTATCGGAAGAGACGCTAGTTCGCGGGCACCGATTGCGAGCGCATTTAGCATGGTGAATCGTTGGTCTGCGGAGTACTGGTTTACAAAAAATTGTTCAATGATACAACTAGAGTTAGGACAGGTAGTTAGAGTACGACTAATATAAGGTAGTGGATAACATACGGCGCAGCCTTGCGAGGGCAGCAGCTCACTAAAGCATTGACTGCAACCTGCCGTTTGTGCTCGAAGTTATCCAGGTTGTAGTTATCCTGAAGACCAATAAAGGCGTAGACAAGGTTCACCGCATTCTCCTCTATTGATATTTAGCACGTATAAGATGGTATAATTGGAGGCGTACCTAATTCGGACCCAAAATTTCGCTTCTTCCTAATCAGCTCCTCTGCGCAATTGAGGGCCGTCTCGATTTTGTCGGCTTCATGAGGGTCATCTTGGCCTTTCTTGCCACTTGTATTTCGCAATAATTCGCCGAGCTGTGCAAGATACACGGGCCGAGCAACCTTTTTGACGCCGACATTTAACGTCGGATCCTTTTCTATTTCCTCAAGTTCAGATGGAGTTGGGGAGGCCGACCGAGACGACGTTTCGGAGGCATAGCCAACAAGCGAGTCATCGGAATCGTATGCCGACTCAGGGGGTAAGGAGACCTTAGTCTGTGAGCTTTTGTGGGTATCCGCATTCTTCATGGGGTCAGAAGACGGTTCCACTACTTGAACGTCGGCGTCGTCGATATCCAGGGTGGCATCAATATCTCGATACGCCAGTTTCTCTCGTAGCGCCCTTGCCCACGGCTTGCCATGATCATCGCCTTCCCAGTCTCCAAAATCAAGCTGACGGCCTGCGCGTTGAGCGACAACTTCCGCGACAAGCATACCGCAGCGGCGCACGGAATGGTCCAGATGAGCGATATACGTACCGACTCCAGATATCAAAGCTGGTGAAAGGGCAATGGCGTTTAAGCGCGGAGAAGATGGTGTGAGGTATGAAATGGTGAAAAGAAGAAGACTTGTTAAGTCTAATGAGACGGTTCAGTCTAATGTCATCCAGATGATCTCAACCGTTCTTACACCGATGTTGCGATAAGAGGGAATATTTGATGTGATCTGGGGAGGACCAAATGTCGATGACTCTTTGTAGAAGAATACTGAGCGCTATACTGGAGAATTGGTAGCAGTTTTTATCAAAGGAGATAGTAACTCGCCTTCTTCGTCGATGGACTCGCCGTTACACCCAGCAACCCAGCATACCAACGTCCGAGCATGCGACTCAGTCCACTCGCGGGTCAAAATCACGGAAGCTAATATATCCCATAATTCATCGTGTGTGTCACCGAGTCGTCCTAAGAGACCCAGTAGCAGTGTCGCCTCTTTCTTGATAAATGCTTTTGGCCTGGCGCCAGGGTCTGAATCAGGAATGGATAAGGAGGATAACAAAGTCGTCAGAATGGACTGAGACGTGAATATCGAGGATACATTCTCGACAATCTCATTCCAGAACTTGGAATATTGAACACGATCATCACTGTTAAGTCTCCTACGGATTGAAGGGAGAGTGGAAAGAAAAAAAGAGGGCTGCGAACGTGAGGTCGGACGAGTTAATGGGAACGCGCCAACATTGACGAGCTTGCTCAAGAGAAATAGGATTGGAGACGTTTTGTCTGGGTTTTCATGAGTCAATATCCGTTGAGTAATGGGGGACGTACCAACGTTGGAAGACGAGATGGAGAGCGTGAAGATCAACTCCTCGCAGCGCGTGCAGAGATTGTTGAAATATGTACCATGTTCTAATAACGCTGGTACAGGTAGATTGTTAGCTAACGCTGCATTTGCAACTTTAGCAGGGACCGCCACGACGTTTCGAACGCAATCCTCCCACTCGATACTCTCCGAACCCGACCTGGACCCCTTGTGAGCGTACACTGCTTGGTACAAACGATCAATCGGGTAGCTTCTCGTTAGTCGATTTAAGAGATGGATTGAATAGGCCGTGAGTGGTAGTGACAGTAGGCAAGAATATGCTAGCAGAGCGATATTGCCTGCCTCTGGAGTAGAGCACCAGAACGCGTCTGGGCAGAAATATTGCTCTACAAGTAGCAAGGAATCGTGCGCTTGAAGAGTATCTTCCCAAGTCGGAATGACTTTCAGCAAAATGGCTTCCTGAATGGACGGCACATGTCTGGATATCTTGATTGAGCCATCATGCAGAGAATTTTGATTGTAGCGCCTGAATTGGGGAGGAAGCAGTCCAAGGGACGCAAGGGGGCTGCTGAGCAAGGAAAGAAGGGTTGGCAGGTCTGGGACAGGAGTTTGAAGTTGGCTTATGATCTCCCGTACCCGGTCGAGTTGGTTGTCAGATGCCATTTGCAAGATGTAAGTAATGCACTTCAGATTCGCTTGCAGAAACCAAAGTTTACCAGCATGCTTTGGCACTTCGCTGAGCATGCCAACCTCATTCCACTCTTTCACCCTGTTTCCCAAGCATCTCGGCGACATGATATACTATCATATGGCCAAACTGTATGTATCCCACATAGTAGTTGGTCGTCGATCTCGGCATGTACTACACCTTTTGCATGACTGGCTGGCTAATTTCCGACATTCTGCCTCTATCATCATATGTATCCATCATGATTTACTATTCAAGATCTAAAGTCACCGTATAATAGTCCTCAGGTACCTTACATCCACGCCTTGGCATGCCGCATCAGGTCTACACACTCCGGAATCCTTGGCCCATCTATGACCTAGTGACGACTTGTGTTGAGGGGCTGCTGGCATGTTAGCCCGTCGTGAGACATGGGTGTGCGCTCAAACCGACAATCTCCCCGATGTCATTGACAGCATAAATATGGTGCATATGCTATTTCGCGTTAACCCGGCCGCGACTGTTCTCTAGGACCGCTTTTACTATGAAGTACTTACCAGCTCTGTTGTTACCAACATTCATAGGCTTTGGGTATGCGGTGAGTGAACGCAGTTATCCTTTGCGCCTTGATGTATAAACCATACTTTTCATCCAGATACCGCCCCCCACTTCTTCCGGTGTGACTTACACGGGTCCTTATGGATGCTGGCCGACAACTGTCACTTATACGCAAAATCCTCCTCCCACTTCGACGGGTCTTCCTTTGGTGAGTGCTAACGCTCACCTGTGTTCCAGTGGTTATAATGAATGCATCCAGGATCCCGAAGCTTCTCAGCCAACTACTACTCAAGTTGTTGTTACGCAGACATTGACAGTGTGCGTTTGAGGTTAGACTACCCGATTTTCGGCCAAACATTTCACGCTAAATAGTTTTCACTGCCGCCAGGTTGAGACCATGTTCCGGCAAATTATACGACTACAATGAATGTCATCAACTATCTAGGCTTTCAAATGGGAATAAATGTAGCCTCTAGATGTCTGAAATCCCCTTTCTATTGCCCCACTGCGTCAACATATGCTTGATTAAGTTATTGACATGAGTCGTCAACTATCGATCCTTATTCATTGTTTTACCGATATTGATCCAAGACTCAATCATTTCTCGATTTAAACGAAATAGCCCCATCTAATGCAGCCTTAGCCCTTGAGGTGCAAGTTACCATGAAGCCCTTGACTTTTGCCGCTCTAGTGGTTGTACTTTCGCCTCGTCTGTCACAGGCATCTCCCCTGGTGAGTAGGATACTTTCATTAACATTGCCTATGACCATCCTCTCACCGACTCAGGCTACTTCTACGGGTCCAGACGGACCAGACGAATAGTTGCTGGACTTCGATCGAGGCTCTGTTAAGTTCCTCAACAACATCTTCCCCAGCACCAACCACTTCACTGGTTCCAATGGTCCGTGCCCGGGTTTGTCCTGTCGTGGTACCAATGTGGTGGTATGTAGCTAACAGCAAAAGGTTTATTTCCTACTGATATCCTGACGAGAATAGGCGTAACCTACACAGGGCCGACCGTATGTATTCCTAATGCCATTTGCTATTACTTCAGCGATGCGGGTTTTCTTTTCATGATTCTTCTCCCCGGTAACCTTCCCCAACCAGTGGGTGTCGCAATGCGTTCCGGCGTCTAAGACATCGACCACTACGACGTCTGCTCCAGTAATAACTCATGTCGTGTGCTCATAAATTGAACGGATGAATTTCGCTACAATGCGTGCGGGAGGTCTGTCAATGTTACATTCTGCCATACATGCATCTCATGCTCGTTTCTTACTAGGAACGATATGATCTTACGCCAGCTAGGGAACGGCAGGGAATGATATGTCAGCCTGGGCATTCAATAGGCTTCATTGCACGGCCACTCTGTGTCCTTATTGAAGCTATACACGGTCGGCTCTCAAGTTTGACACTGGTCGTGAAACGTCGATTCCTGTTCATCATTTTACCGATGTTGATCCAATACTTATGCAAATTTGAACAATCTTGAAGGGAAAAGGCGTGGGTGATTGTACTAATGCATCTTCTGGCTTATCTTATCTTTGCATTCTCACCTTGGTCGCAAGCACTTGGATACATATGAACCAACTCAGCATGTTGTCTTTGCAGGATATATTTATCCAGTGAGAACATATCACTTGATAAACGCTGATGAGGACCTGCCGTATGATATATGGCTTTACATCGCTGCTGTAATACCAAATGTCTTCTCCGCCTCCCTCTGACCATCCTCTCTTCACGCCCATACATGTGGGGAACCTAGCCTTGCTCCATCGTGTTGTTCTAGCGCCTCTCACGCGACGTCGGGCTGCTGCCCACACTTGTGTGCCCCTTCTTCCTACAGTTGCCGAATATTACACCCAACGTGCTGAGAAGCCGGGCACGCTACTTATAACCGAGGCTACAACAATTGCGCCAGAGGGTGGTGGAGTACTGCACGTCCCTGGAATCTACAGCGATGAGCAGATAAATGCATGGCGAGAGGTCAGAATAGAGCAGTCTAGCTGACGAGACCGTTATGAACCTTCGAGCAGATAACAGACGCCGTTCATTCTAAAGGCAGTTTCATTTTCTCGCAGCTCCGAGCCTACGGCCGTGCAGCTGATCCTTTGGTTCTTGCATCTTATTCTCCACCCTTACCCCATATTGGACCATCTCCGATTCCCCTGTCCTCGCGCCCATCCACAGAACCCCCGCCCCGCGCCTTATCCATACCGGAAATTCAGAACTATGTCAGGCTTTACGCCAAGGCAGCGAAGAACGCTGTAGATAAGGCTCATTTCGACGGTGTTGAGATCCATGCTGCTAATGGATATCTTGTCGATCAATTCTTGCAAGATACCTCCAACCAGAGAAGTGATGAGTATGGGAGTACTATCGAAGGAAGGGCAAGATTCGCACTTGAGGTACTTGAGGCGGTGGTGAAAGAAATCGGTGAAGAGAGGGTAGGGATTCGGCTTAGCCCATGGAGCAGGTTCCTAGGTACGCTAGAATATCTTTTCAGGCATTTTAACACAATTTAACCTTACCATTGAAGACATGCGAATGGCAGACCCGAAACCGACATTCAAGTATCTGGTCACCAGAATCAAAGATCTGTACCCCCGCCTGGCATACATACATGTCATCGAGCTATGGGTTCATGGTAATGATGACAAACAGCCAGGCGACAGTGACGATGATGAGTCGAATGACTTCATTCGGGAGATCTGGGGTGATAGACCGCTGATATCTGCTGGAGGGTATACAAGGGACAGTGCGCTGCAAGGAACACAAGAACGACCGAACGAGTTGATCGCTTTTGGGAGGTGGTTTATATCCAATGTGGGTGGATTTCGTCGTTTCAATCTTGATCTCAATAACGTATGCATATTCTTCAGCCTGACCTCCCGGATAGGCTCCTGTACAATATCCCACTTACTCAATATGATCGGAAGACTTTTTACGTTGGTGGGGATACTAGTGGTAAAGGCTACACGGACTACAGTCCAAGTCGTGGTGTTGACACAAGCCAGTGATTAAAATCTAATTTAGCTATTTTCTAGAATGGGGTCTCCAGTAAGAGGTGGTTTAAGCTTTCGGATTGGATACAAGGTATGGATGAGGAATAATTTTGTGATATTTTAATTAGGGGATACCCGTCTAGCACTCTCAGCTCAACAAACACACTCACCTTGACATTTCGCTACTCGTATGTATGTAGCTGGCTGGGATTTGAGCCACAGATAAAGCATGCAGACACCAAGTGCGTATTTCATTGTGAATTAAAAGATCGCCAACCAGATATAGATTGTAAGCTATATCTCGTGTTATTCTAAGAGTATCGACTGTCATACTCTCGACACAGACGTTGGTCCCCAGCCTATCTCATGTCAACTCATGTGCTACTGGCCATTGCTATCAACCTGTCTCGGTCTTCGGATTCATCTATCAATGAGCGGAATTTGCCGTTGGCTTTCTGCAAAAGTCGATGAGGAGTATCAAACTCGACGATTTTTCCCGCATCAAGGACCATCTGAACAACATCAAGCCAGAACTTAGAAGGACCCGCAGAAAAGGGCTGACATCGAACGTACTATTTTATCAGCATCCATAATTGTCTGTAGACGATGTGCAACTGTGATCAGCGTCACATCTCTTCCTAATTCATTTCGAAGCGACGACTGAATGACCGAGTCGGTCTTGTAGTCTTCAGTGGTGTGAGTTACGCTCAACCCAATGGGCACTGAGACCCTTACCTATTGCCGAGGTGGCTAAGGAACATTGAGTCGATCAGATGGATATTTCGCCCTCTTGGTTGTAAACCCACCTTCGTCAAGGATAAGAAGTTTACTGCCACGAAGAATGGCCCGGGCCAAGGCCAATATTTGCCTCTGGCCAACAGATAAATTACCCCCTCCGCTAGATATTTCGGTATCTAGGGTGATCCTATCTTCATCGTCGTCGGTCTGGAGCGAGAAAAGCCCAGCAGCACGGAGAGCATTGTTCAACGTTGCATCATCAAACTGGGAAAAAGGGTCAAGATTGTGACGCAGTGTGCCACTTAACAGTTCGGGCTAACGATGCTATGAACACGCAGATGAGAGGACTCGACTGTATAATTGCTCACCACTTGTGGAATGATGGTGATTGTACTGCGCAGTGCGTCTAGATTGATCGATGCAGTCGGTATGCCATCAAGATAAACGGCACCATCCGTATAAATGCAGCGCAGAAGAGATAGTGTCAGGGAGCTCTGTTGAGACCACATGCAGATGAATTATGTACGTGAAATTGTTGGAGATGAGATACCTTGCCAGAGCCCGTCCTACCGACGACACCCACCCTTTCTCCAGATTGGATATGGAAAGATATGCCTTCAAGGACCTTAGGGCCATCCGGGGAGTACCTTGCGGATAAATTTTCAACCCGCAAGTCTCCGCTAGCAGGCCAATACGCTGGGGGCTTGCCATCTTCAGTCGGCTTTGGCTCTTGCTCTATGTGCATATAACCTTTGATCCGCTCCAAACTGACCAAAACCGTTTAATACGGCATGAGCTGTACAAATCGGGGTTATCCTACCTATTAGCTGGACACAACCAATACGAATTAGTATATGGGTTCATAATCTGACAATAACTGATACATACCTTGCACTTCGAACTCATTGACCATACGCACACACCATAGGATCATGCTACTGAAACCGACTGAATGGGCATTGCGTTATCCAAATCCGTGAGAGAAAAACAATAATTTGCACTCACTAGCCATGTTCAAGGTAAAACCTGTGTTGCTAGCCCCTTGCTGGCGACCATAGAGTAGATACGTAGCCAAAGCAAAGGTAAAACCATTTGCAAGGGCATCGATCCGTATACATACCCAGCTATCTATTCGTTAGGCTAATTCATGGGTGCATCGGCTTGCCAGCCTACCGATTCAAATTCCAGAATGTCCTAGCTGCACGCGTGTATTTGTCAATACGTCGAAGAGACTCTTTCTTGAATGCTTCTTGAGCACCATAAGCACGAATGGATGCTAGAAAAGATAATTCGAGTTAGAAGTACAAACATAGGGCGAATGACTATTCTCACTTAAGCCGGTTATAGCTGCTCCGATACTTCATATGTAGGATGATCAGAGCAGAGTCTCTCTCTAGGTTATCAGGTCACTCACTGGCCAAGTATCGGTGACTTTGCGTTTGACATCTCCCTTTTGGCGGGCAACTGAGCTGCCATATACAATTGTCCAATCCAACCACCCAAAAGAGCGATGAATATACTTGGTCCCAAAAAAATGGGTGTGAAGAAGACCACAGCTCCAACTTTTATCAGCATGGATAAGAAAGTCTCAGTGAGTATTTCAATGTACAATGAAACTGTATCGTCCACTAGTATGCGCCATTTATGAGGTTCAATGTTGTGATGAGGATCGCATAGCTTACCGACACTGATGTCTTGCGTACATCTTGTAATTATGCGCGACATCGGTGTTGTGTCCAACCACCTGTTGTGTCACTAGTCAGGGTCACCCAGGTCACAACTAATAGCGAGACAAACCTAAGTGTTGTCCCCAAAATAGATTCAATGAGTTGTCTGTGTATGCGTCTTGACGCTCTGACTATGCCATGCACATATATCATGAAGGCGACGGCAAACACAACCCAGCCTAGCATGGAAAGACAAGCTATTTTTGTAAAGGGGTTAGCTGGGCAATCCGAAATATAAAACGTGCTGACCATAGGCTGTCAAATAACTACATAATCAATTGGGTCAAGTTGCGCCCTAATGAATGCATCTTGTAGTGAGAACTCACAAGGATACTGAAACTTCAGACGCTGGATGGCTCTCGTACTGGGACGCCCAGAGACCCAAAAACCATGTCAAGAACGCAAAGATGGTTTCAGATAAGAACACGCCTCCAATAAACGCCAGATAGAACAAGATTGGATGCTGGTCGCTGACACTAACAAGATACATTTTGACTAGGTTTAGCCAGCCGTCAGTATATAGATAACGTGATTATATTTTAGAACTTACGTGCATCCCATCCAACACGGCCTATTTCAATCTCCTCCGCAGCGATTAGTTTGCCTTCAGGCTTTTTGGTCTCTTCAGCAGCTGGCACCGCGCTATCGATCACCTCTTCAGCCTTTCCTAGAAGGTCTGCCTCGGAGACGATTTCTTTTGCCAGTTCTTGATCGTGGGCAATCACATCAGGCACTATGCCGCGGCTAATGACCTGTCCATCTGGGCCCAGCGAGACAATCATATCGGCGATTGGTGTAGCCAATGCGACATTGTGGCTCTATAGCGTGTCAGTAAGTTCAGCTACTATTCAATCAAACTACCAACCACAAGGATAATAGTACGGTTCTGGATAAGGTCGCCTCGGAAACATTTGTCGACGATCCACTTTCCTGTGTGCACACTGGAATGGATGTTAGTAGTGATGGTGGTGATGGCATGAAATCTGCTAACTCTAATGCAGACAGGACATCGTCCAGTAAAATAATCTCCGCGCGAGAATACACGGCACGAGCCAGAGTAATTCGAGCCTATGTCCATCATCGTCGACTAGCGCTGACATTCACAAAGCAAATGAACTACCTTTTGTCCTCCGCTGGTTGAATAAAGCTGGGTCAAAGCATGCCAACCATCGGAAAATGATAACTAACCTCAGTGTAAGTCCCTTTTCGCCTACTTCGGTGTTATCCCCTGCCTCAAATAACTGTAGATCACGCTCTAAGCAACATTGGTATAACACTTTTCTATAACGTTCTTCGTCCAATGCAGCACCGAAGAGGATATTTTCCTGCGTCAATGCATGTTATGTGAGTTCCTGGGGGAAGAGATGAGAAACTCAACTCGAATTGTTTCATTCTGAACCCAAGACTCCTGTGCTGCATAAGCTATTCCGCTCTCTCTGGGAAGATTATACCACGAGTTTAGTCCGGAGGGAATAAAATGCATCTCGCCTAGAGTTATTAGGCATTAGAGGTGATAATGTTCGACTTCCTGCTTACCCAAGAGAGCCATCAACATCGAAGTCTTGCCTGACCCAGTCGGACCGACAATAAGATTTATACTGTTTCTTCTGAATAGCAATTCCTTATCTATCTTCAGGATGAACTTGCGCTTTGACGGGATCATTGCATCATCAGCTACAACATCGGAACCCCAGGTAAAGGTTGCATTACAGAAACCGATTTCATGTTGACGCAAAGGGTGTAAAGTTGCTGGAGGCTCTTCAATCACTGTCGTAGGTAGAGTACCTGCAGCTAATTCTGATAAGGAGTGTGTGAAGGTGGACGTCGTGTCATTTGTATCATTCTGTTGTTCAACGAAATAGTCAAGGAGCTCAGTCTAGAAAAGCGGGATCGTCAGGAAAAGTGGTCGGTATACAACCGGTGGATATGTGAATCACAAACATTGTGCAAAAAGTCGTTCACTCGGTCAAGCGAGACTTTGCCTTGAACACATCTAGATACGGTCCAAATTGCTGTATGCAATTGATCCCTTAACATGTCGAAGACAGACATAGAGCTGAATACTATGGAGGCGTTGAGCTCTCGCTTCATGACGACGGCCTGCCGATGTGATTGAAGGCTTAGCCAGTCGGACAACCAGGGCCAAAAGCGGAAGACTCACGCTAAAGGGTAAATCACAAGGTTGACATTATTGGATGAGTCTTAGAGGCGATGCCATTACTTACTATGTCGTGAATGTGGCAAGCATGATCGCAACTGGAATGAGGAAGCTGAGAATACAAACACTTGAGCATAACAGCAAGGGGGCAACTAGTTCAGAGCCATACTTCACACAGCCATTGATTGCTACAACAAGCTGTTTCTTCCGCAACCAGACGAGCTCAGTTTCACGAGCATCGGAAATTCTTTCGTCCATCTTGCGTTCCCAGCCAAAGAGCTTAATCATTCGGATCACATTCATTGCTGTGCAGTTGTCAGGTTGAGAATAGTCAATATGATCATGGAGCCATTACTCTCAGTAACTCTTTGGACACGGGCATCTGTGTGCTTCATCCTCTGTCGTTGGACATTTTGCATGAGCTTTGACACGTTCCCCGGGAGTGGGATGAAGATAATCATAACACCAAGGCCGACGAAGGCACTATAAGATTGTTAGTCCTCGTCATGGATGATACTCGTCTTGAAGAGAGAAGGGAGAGAATGATTAAGCGCAGTACTAACCTCCAGCCTAGCACGAAGTACAGGAAAGTAATCCCAAGGGCAATTTGCAGAGGGGCGTACAAGAGGAGTAGCAAGAAATCCTTTGCCCCCCCAATGTTTGCCAAATCGGTGGAAACAAGGTTGTTGAGTTTTCCGTTGAGATTCTTGCCATCGCTACGAGCCCTCGGGTTCTCTGCTTCTTTCTTCTGCCGTTTATCAGGCTTACTAGACTTGTCCGGCTTTTTGGTCGAATCATCTCTGGAGAATAAACGGGACCGAATTTTAGCTTTCAGAGTTCCAACGAGTGACTTCCCACTTAGACTATCTCCAGTTACCACAGATGAACTTGATGACGCAGCAGTTTCTTGAGAATTTGGTGTGCTGGAGGTCGACTGGTCACGCTCATCGTACCCTGAATTGTCTAACTCAGACTGAGGCGTTGCTAGTGTAGACGATCCAGAGCCGGAAGAAGTCGGTGCACCAGAAGACACGGCAGTATTAGGCTCCTTGGTAGTCGAATCGGTTTCAGCCTTCACGCGAATTCGCAGGGCATGCTCGAAGACAAGCTGTGTGATGATAGCTTCTATGCACACAAAGTTGTGACTCTGTAATTTCCGTCAAAATTTTAATTGGAAAGAGGATCAGAAGCAAAGCTAAACTGACCGAGATGAAGACGTATAGCTGGTTTTCGATAGAGTCTACCATAGGACCACAAAATAGCCAAAGGACCCATACCCACGGCCGAATGTATGCATCACGACCATTGGATTCCATGTAGCTTCAAAAGCTCAACGAAATGTCGACAAGGTCATTAACAGTATGTGGGTACTCACTGCAGTAATCTGTTCACTCCCACAGGCGCAAGAAACGTAGTGAGAGCACGGAGTACAACCAAGAATGCCATGATCGTATACTCTTGTCGGAAGGTACTCATGAAGCCCCAAAATAAATGTCGGCTTCTACGCCTTTTCTTGTCTCTTGATATATCGAGTGGATCAAGATACTGTTTGACTAGTTAAGGTGATGTTTTAGCACGGAATAAAAGTTTGACTAACAGGAAAGCTCCTTGCTTTCAAGTTCTTCGCCTCATCATAGTCCGCTAAGGGAGGAAGCTGGTCGTAGGAGAGGTGAGGGACCCTATACGCGAGCAGTATTGTCGGGTCAAGAAAGCTGTAAATAGCGAGTGACATGAGAGAACAATTTTGCTCAGGCGCAGGGTTTTCGCTCGGATATCTGGCATCTACTGGTATGTATACCCTCGGTGTGACCAGTGGAATCACTATTGCAGTGACAAATAGAATAGCGATCTTCGTCCACAATAGAATCGCTCTTCCTTGCGTATGGAACATCGGCAAATCTACCGGAGAAAGTGAGAAGGTGCAGAGAGGATATAAGTCGCGCCAGGCATAGACAGCGAAAGTCACGAGCAGCAGAGAAGTTAGATGCGTCGGAAGCCACGCCGTAAGTGATTCTAGAGTAGATTTGGGCTGCCTCCGAGGTGGCTTAGTCGTTACGCATAGAAGAGAAAGCAAAGATATGTACATCTATATAGGCATTAGTAGACACATAGCCCCGAATCAGAACAACTGCTCACAAAAGTCATGCATATTGCAGATTGAAGCCATTCGTTTTCTGTAAATCGTTGAATTGGGTGCTTGCGCTTCTTGTCCCATTTTGACAGGTACTGAATGAGACCCATACGCCCTTGATTGTCATATCCAAAATACATCTCATCTTCTAGCTCGTTCCCATCATCTAAAATCAGTGTTGCGAGAGAGAGCCCAAGCAACACCAAGCAGCCTGCCAGCCTTGCAAGCCTGAAAATGAATATACGAGTCCCTCCGTGAGAGGAGATATGTGCAGATACAGATACATCTGGCTGCTCATCGACATCGACTCGTGACCATTCATCTTCCTCGGAGCGCTGTGAACGAAAGGATCGCGAGGCTATAAGATAGCATGTTTGCAATATCAAGAGGACCGCAGACACAGACGCGACGCATGCTGGGATGAGGAGAGTGTCGCTGGATATTCTACGGCAAATGTGAACCTGACTTCAGTGGAAATTATGAGTGTTCAGACGTACGGATATTTGGACGTGAACATGATTCAGATCAATGCCTTACACAGGCTGGAACTGGAATGACCCACACTGATCCTCGCGTCGCGAAGTTTATATATTTTTATCAATCTGCGTCGGCCCCGCAACAACCTGGGAGGTTAGCCGAACGCGTTGCAATGTCGCGGTTGAAGTGGTACTCAGACTACACGTGTACTTCGAGCCGCCATTATCACACGACGGTCCTGTACCCCCGTTGCATATTCCCTGAGTGATCACAGTAAATTTAGAAGCGTATAATGTCATACGGATGGAATATTGAAGAGTCAGAGACAACATGATACACAAAGGTACCGGCAATGCGATTGTGTCATTTTTGTGTGGTAAACGTTCGCGTCTCATTCTGGTGATCAAGAAAGGAAGGCTAAAGCATGAAGAAACACCATCAACAGTTGCATATCCCTTGCATACGTTTCGCAAACTAGTACATATCACAATAATACATAGCAAACAAATTGAATATACGTAGATAAGAACCAAGAAGTAACCATTGATGCCAAAGAGATAATTCATAACAAAACGCTACCGATGTATTCGTAATACTAGATCGTAGATAATAGAGATAAACTGTCCTCAATTGCAGGTGCAAATAATCACTCTTCCTTCTGCGAGCGGAGGTGTAAATAAAGACGATAGGTGGGAATACGGCCGATATATACTAACCTTCTTAGATGCGGGCTTCTTCGACGATGCGGGCTTCTTGTTAGCAGCAGTCTTTGAGGCTGGCTTGGCCTTGGTTGCGGAAGTCGACTTAGGAGTAGGCTTCGAGGCAGGTTTGGCTTTGGCTTTAGATGCCGGTCTCTTCGCCTCGCCGGTGACAGCCTATAACATCGAATTCGTTAGTACACACGGCTAGTAAGCGGAATCGGAAGGGCACATACTTTCTTCGCTGGTGCCTTCTTCGCCGAGCTAGCTTTCTTCGCCGATGACGCCGACTTCGTTATAGCAGTCTTCTTCGCAGTCGTTTTCTTTGCTAGTGCAGATGTCGTCTTCTTGTTTGGGGAAGGTTTCTTGGTAACTGCGGTAGATTTCTTCATGGGTGACTCCTTAGCGCTCTTCTTGGTGGCGGATGGGTTCTTGGTCTTGCTAGCTGGTTTGGCTGGCGCTGCTCTCTTGACGGGAGTGGTCTTGACTGGCGCAGCCTTAGCTTTGGTTGCGGGCTTCTTAACAACCGGCTTAGCGTTCTGTGAAATCAAGAGGAGTCAGGAAGACATGGGGATGTATTGATGGGAGCGGGAGCTAACCTCCTTGGCGGCGTCGGAACGAACCTTGGGTGCAAGCTTTACCTTGCCCGAAGGTCCTATAGCAGGTGTGAGTATGAGGGAAAGCACATTTGTGGGGCTCGCCTGCCTTTGGGAAGTATGAAAGTACCCTTCTCACTGCCAGTGGTGATGGCACGATTGAGCTGGCTAGCAGCTGAGGCATTGAGGTCGATCTTGTATTTGGACTCGACAAACTATGCGCCAAGTTAATAGCATGAGCGTGGATGTATAGTGAGACAGCGCACTTTCTTGATTGTCGGGCGTGATACGCCAGCGCGTGCGTCCTCAGGGTGCGCAATGATACATTCCTATCAGGGATATGTTAGATAAGATGTTCCTCGTGCAATTGGATCGAGGGTGGTGTGGAGGGTATGACCTGAAATACCATACCTTTATCATATCGAGCCATGATGGATGAGCAGCTGCATGGGATTTACTAGCGGCGGCGGCGGATTTGGAAGACGTCTTAGATGTAGATTTCTTGGTCGCCGCAGCGGGCATGATGTGCGTTCAGATGTTCGGTGGCTAAAGCGACTTGAGGAGTTGTGAGGTGTGGAGGAGGGGAGGAGAAGGAGGAACCATTCCACCTGGTCCGGACCCCCAAACGCCACTTGCCTCAGTATGTCTGGGTCACGTGACATGAATCGTGCACAGACTCCAACGGACATAGCGCGGAAAAATGAGCTTAAGAGCTGGAACGAGTTGAGGAGACTGGACCAATGTCATGGAAAGCTGAGGGATATGGATTGCGATGTAAATAGCGACTTACTTGAAAATCATTCCAGGGCCAAAGGGAAGGGATGGCTGGATATCATGGAGTATACGCCCGAGGGGGAGATTCCAACTCATCACTATGTCGCGTTCATGATTTCTCTTTGACAGAGCAGAAAAGAACATCGCAGTTGAGAAGAAAGTGTGAAGCGCCCGAGCGCTTCAACGAATGTGCAATCATGCCACTGGCGTGCCAGTGCCACAGGGGATGAAAATGAATTTACTGTCCTCATTCTCAATTCTTAGATGATACCCATCGCAAAATCTCATTTCAGTTTATGCAATGATGATGAAAAATCTGCGCCTTGTCCGAGCCGGAACCGCGGGAGAAACCTTGGCTTCAGCCGCCCAATTCATCACCTTCTTCCTAAAAGCATCTTAGTAACTGACCATCTACTCCAGAGCCCGGGTACGGTACTCACAAGAGACAGCCAACATGGCACCAACGCTCTCAGACTACCTCGTTACTGACGACCTCACCATTCTTCTCGGCCTAATTGGCGCGACAGTCTTCCTGTTACGCAATTTATACAAGCCTCAGCCACTGGTGCACCCCATATTGCTGGGCAGGCAGAGTGATGTCGCTAGAGTGAGAAATCCAGGTGAAAGTGCCGTGTACAGAAATTATGGGACTGGGCTTATGGGGAGGGTATGTCGTTTCGGTGTTACTGATATTTCGCAGGTGGAGTTTATTTTGGAATCCTCTAGTTCCCTTTGAGACCTGCGAAGGAAGTTCAAACGTTGTCCGACTTTATCAAAGTCGACTCTGATGCACCACGAACTCTTTGGTCGACGAAAGTGAGGGCATTAGGTCTTGTTCAATTGGAAACCTCAACCATAGTGATTGTAGATAACCAACCCTCGTCTGCAAGAACGTATCGCTGCGTTTGGTACTGGTCTCATCCGACTCGCAGGACTACAGCCAAACGAATCCAATGTCTTGCTCGCGCTCAACGATGGACTAGGTATATTCCATCCCCCATCTCCGCACAATATAAGCTGAGCATACATACTTCTCTTTAGAATTCCTCATTAGCGATATGGCGCTTGCTTTGCACTCCATCCCGTCGCTCACGCTATCTTCTCCAAAGCTTCTTTCACCAGTTTTGGATGCCTACCCACCATCAGCCATTATCACGCACGCAGAATTCCTCCCCCACATCTTAGAGTTAATCTATGATGCGGCAGAACATCAACACCATACTATTGTCGTTGTTGGTGAGCCAAGCCCACAGACTCTGGCTGGCGTTGCAAGCAAGGTCAAAGTCGTGACTTGGTCAGATGTTGAGAGGGAAGGGACGCGTGCGGATAAGATATTCACTCCTCAACCCAGTACGTACCTTCTGCTCCAATAATCACTCATTAATCCAACTCGTTGCATCTTAGAATCCAGTGACGTTTTCACAATCTCATTCTTCGAGTCAAAAACTGGCGAGGTACAGGGTGCCCAACTTACGCACGAGAACTTTACCGCTGGTGTTGCCGCTACACGAGCATTACTACCGCTATCAAACGCAATCTCACCTCTGGATACAATTGTTTCCGCTCATTCTCTCAGCACGGCCTTTGGAAGGGTAATCGCGTATACCGCAATCTATGAGGGTACTAGTTTTGCTACCTTAGCCGGTACAAAAATATACGAGGAAGATAAAGGTAGTTCATGCATGTTCCAATATCTTCGAAGTGGTGGTTAACGTTTTCCAGTTTCATTTCCCCAGGATGTGAAAGACATTCTCTCAGCAATGAAGTTTCCCATCCCTCCGCCTACTATCCTCTTCATCAAACCAGGTCACTTGCAGTCACTCACCTCCGCCATCCTCGAGGTCGCAAAGAAGTCAATGCTCCTTTTCCCCATTGCCTGGCGCCATAAGATTGCTGGTCTCTCTGAGGGATTCATCACGAAAGACAGTCTTTGGGACAGGCTTTTGTTTGATTCTGCCAGGGCGCAAATAGTGGATGAATGCGCTGGTTCGTTGAGGGGTGTGGTGGTTAGTGGAGGTCAGTTTCACGTTTGGATGTTCTCATGCTCCATCATACTGAGGCTGTGAATATATTGATTCAGGTCCTATCGATTCTTCTTTACTACCACCTGCAAGAATCGCGCTTTCCATTCCAATCGTCAATGCATACACACATCCTCTTGTCGCTGGCCCTGTTCTTGCCTCGCACGCTTTAGATCTACAAGAGTTCCCTTCAACGGCAGATGATACGCTTGCCTCACCTTTGGCACATGTCGGGCCCCCTAGTATCAATGTCGAGACAAAGCTCGTTGGCGTAGATGACGCGACGGTAGAGGCTGGCGGCGACCCTACTGGTGCCCTGCTCGTTAGAGGACCTCCGGTAGGCAATGTAGTTGGATTGGGGAAGCATGATGGAAGCGCAAAGGTTGACGAGGAGGGCTGGGTCGGTACTGGCGAGAGAGCAAAGGTGCAGACCAACGGATCGTTCAAAATTTTGTCTTAGAACTTGAAGTCATCCTCTCATTTTATTCAATCCCATCTGACTGTGTGAACTCAACGCTGCACGCCTATGAGCTGTCTCAATAAATGAATCTATGAATTTTGTTCGACCGTACTTTACAGCCATCCTTTGTTGGTACACTAGAGCAGAGTAACAGTAAGAAATAAGAGCCATTCTTGTAACGAATCACCACCATAACATAGCCCGATATTTTTTTATCGAAAGAGTGTAAGCGTAAAAGGGAGGAGAGGCATATACATTGCAAAGCACGCCAGAGGGTATACGAAAGAGAACGGCAATCCACATATATAGAGGTGTAGGTTAAGACATATAGATGGTGGAAATCAAGTTGCAGCGAATGGCACTGGAATTGTATAACGTGGTGGGTGCGGATCGAAAGGAGCGGCAGTCATGAATAGTCGTGAACAAGTGAATGGCCTTTACGCATGATAAGTCCCCATGCTAGGCGGGTTCTGTTGATAAGTTTGATACATATATGCCTGATACATGTGGGGAGGAACTGCTTGAGGAGCCATGCCGCTATAGGCTGTTTGACCCATACCGAGGATGCCAGGAGCCATGTTGGGCGACTGGTTACCATAGGGCACAGCACTCTGGGGCACAGCGCTTGCTGGAGGTAATCCGCCGTTACGACGGACACCAGACCTTGGACTGTTGGACTCAGCCGAGAAAGGATTGAACTGCTCGGCGGGGGAAAACGTAGTCTGCAAATTTGGAGTGCGACGCGTATTTTGATTATAGACAGGGTCTATCTGCAACTGGGGAGGTCCGGCCTGGGGGTTCTGGCCACCCATTTGCAAAGCGGCCATCATGGATGCGAGGCCTTGATCGTTAGAAGGATAGCCTTGCGGTAGACCAGGAACACCATAATTCGAAGGATTGTTACCCTTTACTTTGCCGTTTTGTGGTGCGTTGTTCGGGTACGTCTGCTGGAAATTTGGGACGGGCAAGCCAACCTCTTCTATCAGACGACGATATGCTTGGGTGGCAATAACCTTCAGCTCGATGAGCACACGTTTGGTAGCATCGATATACTTAGCCTTCTCATTGGGATCAAGGTAAGGACTCGTCAATATCTTGTGAACGACGGCAACGCCGTTGACTTGATCCCCAAGTACGTCGGTAAGAACGTGATCCCCAGGAGACGAGAAGAGGGCTTCGACCACTTGTCTAGAAGCCTCTGGCTCAATCTTCTGGTTAACAATGCGCAAGACTGTGAGGGAGGCGAGCTTGTGGGTGCACAGATGGGATAAATGGGGAGTGAAGCGAGGTGCCAACAAATTGTATCGCGAAGGGAATCCCGACGTATCCAGGAGCCAAGTGAGGAGTAGTGCACCATTAGGATTGGTCGCCAAAGGAATAGAGTTGAGGATAATGGCAACGGCAATGCGACGCTGTTGGCTGAGAGTGATATGAGGACTCTCAAGGCAAGCTCTCATGCTCCGTGCACCGAAACGACCTTGAGCAACTTCCCACATACGGTCAACTATAGCGTCAAAGATGAAGTCATTGGCGGGGGCACCGAAGCGAAGGCAGCACCTATAACCAATTGATATATCAGAGACACAGGAATTTCCCATACGAAATGAAGACATACTGCACAACGTAATTGCCAAATTGGTCTAATAGGAGAGGAGGGGCATAAGGCCTCAAGTTCTGGCTAATAAGTGCCACCTCTTCGGGAGTCTGAACACATTCTATGATCTTCTGCGCGGCCCATGTTCCGTTCTTGTGAATACCGATCATCGCTAAATGAGGGCAGAGCCTCTCTAACATAGCAAAGCGTGGTGCAGCAGAGCATTTCTCAAATAGCTTTTGTACGACCTGTGGTTGTGAAACGTTACAAACGCTACAAGGAATAGTAAGTGAATATCTCAACTGTGTTTCCAAGCCAATCGGAAGCCAGATCTACAATTTCGCCATCCAGGAAATCGCCTGCCGTCTGATCAACATCTTCAACAGTCATTGTCCCAGAGTCAAGGCGCTTTCTTAGTTCCCGAAGCTTGGCTGCATCCCATCGTCTGGCATGAGTGCGTTCGGATACAAGAGGGATCGAAGTATAGTACATAGTTGGAGGCCTGAACTCTGTAGCGAGAATGTCAGCATATCGTTCGATAGAGCACTTTTCATTCGATTTACCTGCGAGTGCTTGAATTTCTACATCAGCGTCGGCGCTACCATTACACAGCTCCCTCATAATCATCTGCTGCTCGGTGAGCGAAGGCGTCCATCCGGCAGGTTTAGTAGAGTCGGCGGCAAAAGAACTTGTATGATTCCCAGAGCCAATCATGCTTAAGAGTAAGTTCGATCGATAATTCTCAACTGCCCCTCCCAGGACCTGCTGATCTGAAGGAATAGTTGAAGCACCTTTGATGCTACGAAGAGCATGGATGGTGGCTCCAACACTCAAGTTGCCGACACCTTGCACAGGTGCGTTAGCACTCTCGTCGGCAGCTCCGTTGCCTTCTTGACCATTCTTGACTGGCACTTTTGCGAAGCCGATCCGGATGGCGCCCACGTCGCTTCCAAGGACGTCGCGGCCGTTAAGCGCTTTCCTAGCTCTGACAGCATCATCAAGGCGTTCAAAGTTGACTATCGATGATGGGTCAGTTATAAGATGCTGGCGAACGGTGTGTAGCTACGCACTGAAACCACAATTTTTGTGGGTAAGGACCCTAGCAGACTCAATCGGCCCATAAGGACTGAAGACACTCAAAATGGTAGCGGGTGTAGTGGTCGAAGGAATGGAACCAATCCAAAGCGCTCTAGTGGGAGTGGATTGTAGCTGAGCTTCCATGCCGGCTGCAGCAGCGTTGTTACTAGCTTGCTTCGCTACGGCAGATGAAGTAGCAGCGGTGGCAGCAGCAGCACCCTTCGCCGGCGCAACAGGTGCACTATCTGCTTTCCCAAATCCGATGCGAACCGTCTGGCCGTTGGGCATGCCGATGAAACCTCCTAGGCGATTCAACACATCGTCCTTCGCGCGGATCGCATCAGCCTGATCTACGAAGTTGACGAAGCCGCATTCCTGGACAAGGGGTGAGTGATTACCCGAAACGAGGTCATTGAGCGCATACCTTTTCAGGAAGGAGTCGCAAGCTCTCGATAGCGCCGTATGGGGCAAAGACATGAATTAACTGCTCGCTGGTTACAGAATTGTCAAGATTACCGATCCAAAGCGAGCGGGTAGGCGTCTGGGTCTGAGTAGACGTTGGTTCAGACTTTGGAGATACAGATCGATTCCCAGAACCAGGTGCCGCGAGGTACGAGGAAGCACGGTTTGCCTGAACGTCTCCGTTGGGGAAATGAACTGATGCTGGTTGGCCAGCCCGGGAGGCAGACATTTTATCAGTCTTCAAAATGCCGGCAGGGTTGGTACCGACGGAGGCCCCAATGGTGATAGCAGAGGGGGGCATTTCGCTGACATAGTTGTACTGGGGTTCGACGGTTACCGTGGCACGGCGCTGAAGAGAACGAGTGGGATCCTCAAGGGCGCCAACCGTGGTGGCACGCGGTCTCGAACCAATGCTGCCAGATGTCAGCTGCTCAGTCTTAAAGCCTCTGGCCACCAAGGAAGACGAGGTGTAACCCGTATCGACGTTGTTCGCATCGTACGAATCCAAGCGCTGACGTGTGTACTGATCATCGTAGTTGTCGAAATATTCTTCCTCTTCGTCAGCAGCTGGGGTCGACAACAAGGAGTTGGTAGCGGAAGGTCTAGCACGATACGGGTTGGAGACGGTGCTGGCGCGAAGGCGAGAGGGATTAGCGAGGTTACCTGCGATCGCTGCCTGGGCTTGATTGCGTAATTCGCTAAGCGTCGCAGCAGGTGGCGGACGATGACTATCGTCCAGACCCAAATAATCTAATGTGTGGACATCGAAATCGTCCGCTCCCGAATCAGCCGAGGTAACCGAACGAAGTTCGTCCAAATAGGTGGGTCCTGTTCCACTTCCGTTCGTCGAAGACAGCCACGAGGATGAAAAGATGGACGGTCCAAATGCATTGGAGAGTCCCCCCGAGGGCAAAGTCAACGAACCTGACCTCAGTCGACTATGCCTTTCAGTGGCGGCAGTCGATGCTACAGTGGACGCAACAGACGCGGAATGGCGCAGGCTCGGGCGAGCGGGCGCAGCCAAGTTCACAGTACTGGTCGTGGAAATTTGCCTCGACTGATCTATCAAAGAATCGGTGGACCCGGGAGTACTGCCTAAAGTACTGGACGCGGCTGCGAATCGTTGAGCAGCAAGTTGTACGTTGGAGGGTAAGGTCCCTGCCCTTGCCCTTCTAAAACCCGGGGGATAATTAGTGGGGGATAGGGTAGTGCCATCCCCCGGAGTCGTGACAGAAGGGGTCGTATCGTTAGAAGGGACATCCCCGGAAACAGAACCTCTGAGAGCAGGAGGCCTATATCGGGCCCCCAACCTCTCCTCGGCTTGAATTTCCCTGGCTCTGTGATCAAAGAATTTAGAGCAACTGAATCAAGTACGTAGATTGATTACACACCTTTTAGCGTATGCGGCCGAGGGAGCTGGAGGAGGAGTCTTTCCAGAGGAAACCCTCGAATAGGAGCCGTTACTATCAGTGGCCGATAAAGACATTATACTATTTTTGATGAAGAAGAATTAGTGATTACGAATGTGAAGCACGGACGTCTGGCCCGTTAATACAGGCGGTAGATTGAACAGCAATTAGGTCGATAAAGCCTCGTCGCGAGTAAGTAAATGCTGGACTCGGCTGATGGTCGTAATAAGTTGGCTATCGAAGTATCGAAAAACCAAATTTTGAAGGGCAAAGAGTCGCCCACGACTACTAGAGTAGGATTGCCGCCAAAAAAATAAGACTAAGAGTAGAATGGTGGGTTGAGGAAAGGGAATTCGGCCAGTCTCAAAGCGTCTTGTCTTTTGCTGGCTCTCACCGCCAAATTTGAAACTCCGCAATGCTTGCTTCTCCGTGCCTTGCATGTCGGCGGTTTGCCTTGCTCTCCCTCCACTCTCTTCGCTTTGCATTCAGGGATAACTCCCATCAAAAAATCTTACCAAATTGTCTTCCTCAGGTTTATTCTCTTCGTAGCTGCGGTACACATATCATGTATCATGTCCAACATTAGACACGGTTAATTATGTTCAAAACCAAGGTACTGTCAGGCGCAAGCAGCATGTGAGTGTGATGGTACATATCAAATTCCGGCTGGCTCTCTGCAGGGCTGCAGGGAACGCCAACAATGAGAAGCTAGCGCACCACTACGGTATGGCGCAACTTCCCAGCAAATTCGGGTTAGCCAACAATAAAACATGCTGTGTCGTTTAGCCCATCAAACCCTACGTCCTCTCCATCCTCTCTAATTGAGAAGCCTAGCTTTAGTCTTCATGCGCAACATACTCATCATCAAATCAGACTGATCTGATGATTAGTGGATCCTCGGCATATGGCGTATTCCTCAGCCACCTCCTAAAACACATCAGTCGAAATGGTTCACGCAGGTGGGAGACAAATGGCAAACGCGTTTCCTTATGATGTCCCCATAAGTTTGATTTCGAGTCGCCATAGCTAAAAGTAACATCTTGCCCTAACGTGACGCATCTCCGTTCGGAGGTGGAGGACAAAGCATACCTACATCATTCATACCACAGTCGCTCTGGAACAATCGCATCGTCATTATCAACGCGGGTAATCAGGCTAGCTCTCACGACGATGCTCTTTAATAAATAGCCTTGATAATCCCAGTGGGAAGACAAAGATGAGAAGGGGGTGATCCATGAGTATTCATTTACATACTACTGTATTCGTATAGTACTTGCACTAACAACTCGTCGAACTCGACTAGCAAAATATTAATCCATGCAATAATGGCAAAGGAAGAACGAGGACAATCATCAATAGATGACATCAAAACCCAAGGCAGATACACCACCAGAGTGTGCGCGTGTATCCTGCCCGGTGACCATCAGAGAATAGGGAGATAGCTTCCCGGCGAAGGTGGAGGGCGAGGGAAGTATGGAAGAAAGCGGGCGGCAAAAGAACGTTAGAAACTAAATTGGGGGACAAAGACAAAGACGACCGAAAATAGGGAATCAAGGTAAATCGGGGTATCTACTCAACTCTAAGGCAGAGAAAAAATGAAGGCCGCCGCATACAAATACACTACTTTCATTAGCCGGAAAACATTCTGATGGTCGTCTCGTAAGTAGAAATGCAAGAACGATGAGTTTCATTGCAAGAAGGGCAAATATGAACACGGAACGGATCGTGACGTGGACGGAGGTCAAAAGAAAAGAGTTACACTGATACAGACTTCTATTCTTGGGTGCCAGTCGCTAAAAGACACAAATTCAAGAGAGGAAACGTGAGAACGATGAAGGCTGGATAAAGATAAAGATCATCAAGTTTGGAAGAAAAATGAAAAGCCAGGGGCAGGGGGAAAGATGGTCAAACAGTCGATGAGTTGAACGGTTGAAAGCAGGGCGGAGGCCTATAACTCAAGACAAAGCCTTCGTGGACCCGCGTCGTCTTGACCTTGTTTGGGTCTTGGCGGCAATTGCATTTGCGACACGCTTTGACCGCCGCAATGGTCGATCAGCTTCCGAAGGGGATGCTTGTTCGCTAGCAGTATCTTTCGCCGACGGAAGAGTTAAGGAAGTTGGATCTGCTTCATATGTATGCACTGACAGCTCCTCGCGAGTAGGCAATAGTGGCTGAACCTTGTCACCAGAGGGAGAGGAAGCTGCAATTGCTGAAGGAGGGTCTGAATTTTGCGTACTAGCCTCGGGTATAAGATGCGGAATTGCGCTACCTTCGACCGGGTTGACCATCTTTGCCGGAGGTACTTCTTGTTCCCATTCTGGGTTCGCACACAGTGCTTGGAATATCTCTTGTTCCGACGGACTCAGCGGCAGATCCTCAATTGGAGCGGCCGAGTCAGCCTTCCTGATGCCACCACGAGAAATCCAAGAAAGGGACGGTGGCAGGGAGAGCGCTTGATCCGCATACACAGTCTGAGATTGTTGCTGTTGCCACGCCTCCAAATCTGCAATTGACTGTGCCAGAGTGGATGCAAAGTGAGGTCCAAACTGATTGAGCATGCGCCCTGATGTGCTCGAGCGGTGGAAGTCTTGGAGTGCAGACGGGAAACGTTCGAACAGTGCATCGGAAAGGAAAATATTCAAAAGAGTTTGAAGCGTAGCGCGCTGCGCAGGGAACAGCTTGGAAGAAGACGGAGGCGCGGCTAGGCATGATTGCACGTATGATTGGGCAGCGGATAAAGGAACCCACGTTCCTGATACTACAGCTGAACCTTTATTCACTACCACCGCCGTCGAAATGGTAGGCAAGGGTGAATCGATGTATGCCGCTATCGGAGAAATGTTCACAAAATCGGTATCGATGCGCCTCAGCAAACGTGTGCTACCGAGCATCGTCTGGTACACTGAGATGCCTACAAAAAAAATAACCATCAGCCACGTGAAAGGACAAATTCTAGCGCATATACTGACCTTCAACTTGAGTGGCACTGACTGTTGGGGAGCAAGGCTGGCATGTATGCACCACGACGATATCAGTTGAGGGCGACAACCCTGTAGGGGAATTCGATACACCGCAAGCAGAAGATGGGGAAATCCGTAGCGCGGCAGGTGAAACAGCTGTTGGTGAGCTCATAGACATGGATTGAATGAGAGATGCCAAGGTAGTCAAGGTTGGTGACTGGGCCGTATCAGGGGATAACGCGCCCAAAAGGGGCGTCGGTGACGACGCTGGTGAATATGGCTGAGAAGGCATTTCCAGCCGCAGCGGCTGTGGCAAAGGTGGCAGGGACGAGGTAGATGCAACAACGGGTGAAATCTTTATCCGCCCACGGATGGTTGGAAATTGCTCGTCATCCCATCGCACTTGGCGCTCGTCAATCCCGTTAGGCTGAGTAGGCGCTGGAGAATCATCCGAAAAGCTAGAGTCCGCAGATGAAAGTGGTGAATGAACTGCGAGGAGATTATCGAAATCCATATCCTCTTGCTTGATACCCTCCGGAGACATACTTAGCGGAGATGCCGAGAAAGGATCATCAAGCAAAGGTGAAAACCACTCCTGACTGTCAGTATCCCAATTCCAAAGGGATGAAGGCTCGAGCTTGACCGCATTCGTAGAAGCTGTAGCAATAGGGAGATTTTTGACGTCTGACGCAGCAAAAGAGTCATAATCCTCCCATGCATCGAGCATACTTTGCACATCACGCGGCTCCTGCTTAACGGTGACGGTAACATCGGAGACATCTGCATGGGGAATGAGAGGTGCAGGAGCCGACGGCGAGCGTGGGCCTGGACTTTCCCAAAGTGTCTCGCCATCACCTTCGCTATCAGGTTCATGATCCCAGTCGTTAGCGATGGCCGTGCTTGGGCCATCCGCAGAAAAGGTTCTAGTGCGTGTCATAGCAATATGGAAATCATCTTCGTCTTCGGAGTCTGGG
This sequence comes from Pleurotus tuber-regium, assembly GCA_014058305.1. Taxonomy (NCBI): domain Eukaryota; kingdom Fungi; phylum Basidiomycota; class Agaricomycetes; order Agaricales; family Pleurotaceae; genus Pleurotus; species Pleurotus tuber-regium. The sequence continues at coordinate 1,449,584 of JACFYU010000026.1, read as the reverse complement.
GGTGGAGAGCCAATGCTGTAAGGGACCGAGGGAGACCGACAATATTGGTTGGTGGAAGTCGACGGCGGATCGGAATAGTATGGATACGATGAGAAAGAATCCAGGGAAGGCTTGTAGGAGGGAATAGAGATAGAGCGTCGAGGGTAGGGAGGCAAGGACCACGGTTCTTCTTCCTTAGGCTTGCTTTCCTCCTCCTCGTCCGACGAAGAATCGACGTCCGACATGGACTCATCGGAGTCTGAGCTATGGGTGATATCAATAACGTGGCGTGGCTCGGAAGGTGAGGTCTGCTTTAGTTTTAGGCGAAGCGTTAGCTTGACTTTGGGTGGACGTTGGGCGTCCTCGGGACAAGAATCTGAATCATCATCACCTCTGCTAGGCCTGGTTCTCAGCAATCTCTTCCGTTTCTGCCCACAATGATGCTCAACACTACCCATTTCTCTCTTCGCCTTCTTTTGCTCCTGACGTCCAAAATCGGAATAGTCACACAGCCTAATGCCGGCACGCGCGAAGGGGCATGGAGCGCCGGTGGCTCTGCTTAAATACCATACCATTGTGCCGCGCCTAAAATTGGTGACTCTGTTTTCTGGGTTTGAAGTGCAGTGGGCGCCTCCAGAGCGTGAGTAGAGAGCAGGAAGGAGACCATCGTCTGATGCGGTGCCGGAGAGAGTATGTTTAAGAAGCAGTGGCGTGTCTTGCTGTACCTCGCACCGTTGCATATGTGATCGAATATACGTTGTGATTGCCTGACTTGCTGCGGACACGCTGCAAGCTTATTGAGACAAAGGGAAATGGCTTGAAAGGGAACGACATACTTTTGGCAAGCGAGACCAAATTTGATGGTCATTTCTGAGAGATCTTTAATGGTCATGGCGCGGTTGTCCTGGATAATATGAAGAATAAGATGCTCGTGTATGAAATGAGAAACAAGGCGAAGACGTACGACCGACATGAAGGACCTCCCGATAGCCAAAAAGACTCTGCTGTTTGCGTCGTCTGGATGAAGAACAATATGGGGAGGTGGAAACGGAATTGCATGATCCTTGGAGTTGGTCGCGGTTGGTGTTGGCCTGGGTGTGAGGGAGGTGATAGGCTCTGGGGACTGGCGCAGGCGTTGTGAAGGCCTTATTTCGACGTTGTGGCGTGTTCTTGTTGCATACTGGTGTTGCGGTTTTGTGGGTTGCATAGACTGAGAAGATGGAGTTGAGGAGGAAGCAAGGGGCACGGCTTCAGCCACTGACTAGGTTCTTTTGTGACTTTCCCATCTCAGGGTCCATATCCACATCTCGACGGGGATCTCCACCCATCACAAATACTCCATATAAGGAAATCCCTTCATTCCTGTGGTCACACGTGTTTATCATATTACGCGTCACTCTTATTATATCCAGTGTACAACAGACCATATACATACAGGAAAAATACAAGCAATAATAATATAAACCGAAAAATATCATCCAAAGAGCCCGTATCTACTCAAGCCTTCATGCTCTTCTTCACCTCAGGTCAGCCGACTCTTTCCATTATCTATAGCGCTAAACTTACCTTCTTGGCTGGGGCCTTCTTAACGGGCGCTTTCTTAGCCGCAGCCTTCACTTTCGCAGCAGGTGTCGTCCCAGTTACGGTCTGCAATAACATTGTTCATTTTATCCTCGTGAACTTGATATAAATAAACAAACCTTCTTTGCCGACCCCCGCTTCCCAGCAACTGTCGTCTTCTTCGTGGTCGACTTCGCTGTGGCTGCCTTCTTAGTAGTCGTCGGCTTACTAGCTGGCTTTGTCGCTCCCTTCGCTACAGGTTTGGCACTGGTCTTCGCTGGAGCTGTCTTAGCAGGAGTAGCCTTGGCGGCGGTAGGCTTTGCCGTCGTGGCAGGCTTCTTTGCTTTCGAAGGTGGTTTAGCGTTCTAAAAAAATCGTTGTCAGCACTACAGCCGTACTATTTAATAAAATGTGACAAACCTCCTTCGCAGCAGCGACAGCAGCAGCCTTGGCGTCAGGTGCAAGCTTGACCTTGCCCGAAGGTCCTTTGGGAAGCTTGAAGATCCCTTTATCCGCGCCGGCGGTAATGGCGCGGTTGAGGTGGGAAAGGTTTGAGGCATTCATCTCAACTCTGAATTTCTCTTCGGCGAACTGAAAGGTATGAAAAGGTATTAGGCTTCAAGGTAGTTTACTCGCGTAACCAAGAGGAATCACCGACCTTCTTGATAATACTCCTCGAAACGCCTTGGCGCGCCTCATCTGGATGAGCAATAATGCATTGCTGAAGTAATATCGTTAGTGAAGGCGTGTCGATACGGCAAGGCGTTACTCACAGCGATAATATCTTTCCAAGAGGGGTGTGCAGCGCTGGTTGCAGGGCTTTTGGGGGTGCTAGTGGTGGTCTTGGGCTTCGCAGCAACCTTCTTCGTTGCACTGGGCTTCTTAGCTGTACCCGCAGTCTTTTTCGATGCCGGCTTAGCAGCGGCCTTGGAAGCGGGCTTGTTGGACTTTCCCGAAGTAGGCTTTGCTGCTGGGGATGCATGTACTTCAGGTGCAGGAGATGTCATAGGAGACGACATTGTATTCTTCTTTGTGTTAGGGTTGACGTAGGTGGTTGGTAGAGGGGAGTAAAGTTGGGAAAGGCCCCTGTCCTCATGTGTGGCTGTATTTTAAAGGAGCGCGTCACGTCGATCACATGACGCTGTTTACGCGATAATGCACGATCAACATAGACGAAATTCGACACTGCCACCGCCACAGGGGTTGCCACTCCGATAAGGTTGACTTCCGATTAGATAGTCAAGTAATCGAAGGAGATTAGATTGGACGGAAATGAATGAGATTAGATCATCGCTATGCGCGTGTGTCTCCGTCACTGTCAAAATGGGCGGTGCTGCATCTAAAGGTGCCCGAACCTTACCAAAGCGTGCATCACCATCATGGGCTGGCGCACGAACCCCAACAGCGACAGATGCTATCAGCAAAAGTGTACAAAACTCCCAGACAGTGCCCATGGGGCCTGGCTCAACGTCGCCACTGGCGAGCGAAACCAAGGACGAAGGTGAGTAATATTGTGCTCTGTTTTCTTATCGAATTATGACTGGTGAACTATCATATGTAGCTATTGAGAAGGATGCTGCTGATCCTCATTTCCTAACCAATCTTTCTCGACTCGGACCTGTGAAGGTGGACCATCACATGCTACCCATTCGACCGGTGCGCTACTACTTGCACGCATTCTTCATTTACTCACTATGTCATCCATCCTAACAAGGACGACGACGCTACACGTGTATTCAAGTCAAGACAACAAGCTGAACAAGAAGCCTCTTCTTTCCAGTCCACCGAGCAATCCGTAGCTGGCCGACTCGACGCATGGACGCTCGCGGAACTCCTTGACGCCCGGAAGTCTATTACCTCTCCATCCGACCTCCAGCGTTTGGCTCAGAAATATCGCTTTGATTTGGGTGCTCTGGATGCGCTGACAAAAAGTGTGAATAGCCCCAGTGTAGACAAAAGCACTATGAAGAAGGAAGTAGGAAAGGATGGGGAAGAAATCATTTCCGTCACGGTGAGTAGTCGCTCTCTGCTCTCTGTTACGAGAGACTGAATCCTGTTCACGATGCTAGGCTACGTGGGTCGATCCACCATTATCTTCTACGAATTGAAAGCTCTGCATGATACGGACAGTTACATAGTATATTCTTACGAGGAGGTGAATATCAATCAACTCAAGTACCTCGGCCCTCGTTATACTATCGTATAAATAATTAGAATCACCCAATTATAACGCATATATCAGAAAAAAAAGTAGTCGAAGATACAAGCCAACAACCAAACACCAGCTTATGTCATTGGTTCACTTCCACATTCGAAAGTGCCTCTCTCGTGCTTCTCTTGGAAAAGATACTACTAATGCCAAACGGTACCTCCCCTTCTTCTAAATTCAAGATATGCCGCGTCTCAGCCCACGAATCACGGCGATCAGCCAGTGCTTGAGGAAGAGCAAGCTCTGCTGCCTTCACCCGAGCTACGTATGATGCCGGAGGAGAAAGTGGGGAAGCCGGAGAGAGATTGAATCCTTGCTCGATAGATGCCAAAAGTGCGGAAATTGGTGTCTTTTCTTGTCCAGTGATTGAGGAGATCTTGTGGTTGCTTTGGGGGGTAGAAGGCGCATCAGAGGAAGGTGCGTCAGAGGAAGGTGTATCGGAAGCGGGTGAGCTGGCTGTAAGGATAATTTGCAGGTCTGCGGGGATGTCGTCGTCGATTAAATTTGAAGGTGTTGATCCTCGTGGTGTTGAGTTAGTTGTGACATCTTCGCCCGCGGGCATTTGCTGATCCTGGTGGTCAGTTGCATTCGGAGTGTCTCGCACTTTTGGCGGTGTCGACGGGTCGACCATGCCCTTCTTCGAAGAAGGTGAGGGTGGAAGAGGTACCAGGGTGGATGTAACTGCGCGGTTCACCTGTTTGCTATCTTCTTTGTTATCGACGGCCGACGTCTTCTCGCTCTTGATGCTATGACCAGGAGACGGTGGAAGAGGGACAAGCGCCGGGGTCACCCTTCCAGTTGTGTTGCTACTTGAGGAGGGCTGTCCAGCTTTTTTAGCGGTTTGGACTTTACGTCTAATAGCAACTTTGCTGGGGTCAGCTCCAAGGAGCGGTTTCTTGGGGGCAGGGCGGCCACCCCAGACTGGTTTGGTAGCGGACGTGCTAGCAGAGGGTTTCTTTTCGACTGGAGGCTTCATTTTAGCAGCTTGTGCCGCCGTCGGAGCTGTCAAGCCTCTACTCTTCACTGTAGCGCTCGTTGCTTTCCTAGCATCTGATGTTGTTGCATCTGTCGCAGGAGGTCGTGCAGTCTTCATTGCCCTTTCTGGCACTTTAGTGTTATTCGATGCGTTTGTTGAAGTGGATGATTTGATGGTCGCCGTAACTGGTTTGAACTTCTCGGTTGCTCTGGGGGTAAGTTGTGGCTTTGAAACTGTGCGTTTGAGTGGGGCTGTCGTTTGCGATGCTTTTATTACCGGAACTGAATGCATGACAACTGTCGAGGATGTGCTAGCCGCGTTATTCGGCGCACCATGCTTATCGAGACCGCCAGACTTGGCCCCACCGGCTGTTTCTTTAACTAAGGTCTCAGAGTCCGGAAGTAATATCCGCCGAGGCCCATTGGGCATGGCATGTTTCTCGGCGGCCGTCGCCTCTGACGACTGAGACAACTTCAACGTAGTTGGGTGGGCTCTGTCCGGACGGAAAGGTCCTGTAGTTACAGCAGACGAAGGCACAGTTGCGCGTGCTGCAGAACGAGTGGGCCCCGAGCTTGCTGCTGTAGAACGTTGGCGGCTATCTACGGGGGGCATAGACTGAGTTGCAGTAATGGGCCTACTAGCTCCAGCCACGGGCCGGACTGGAATAAAATCAGGGGGAGGCATGGTGTCCTTGCCAGCGGGCCTCTCGGGCTTGAGTCTGCCAGGGCCCGATTTAGAAAGAGTGGCCGACTCTGCTATTCGTGAAGAGGAAGGCTGAGTCGAAGCTGATCGGTGATGAGTTTTGACCGGTTGTCCAGTTTGAATGGTTGGTGCTTTGTCTTTGCTTTTAGGAGCCGAGGGCTCGAGACGGTCACGAGTAGAGTGAATAGAACGCGACGAGGGTGGACGCGAGCGCGAGGGGGAGCGCGAGCGAGGGTCTTGTGGCTTTGACTTTATGTCTAGATACTTCTTAACGGTTGGCGTGAGAGGAGTCGTGAATCTGTTGCATAGTATCAAGTTCAATATCTTAACTCCTAAAGTGTTTAAGGCGGGGCACTTACGTTTCGACTCTACCAGGAAGAACAAGTTTATATGCCGAAAATATCTGCTTTCCAACCTGCCTAACATCCGCATTTGCATCCCGCGCCGTCGAACGAATGATGGCTTCAATCTCCTTAGCTCGAGCTTCCCTTTCTAGATCAGGTGGATTCAGGGAGTTCAAGCAAGCCAATGCCGCTTCAGCCACCACGAGCCGCAAAGATGGTGCTTTATCTTGTACATTCTGCAGTAAGTAGGACAAAATGGCTGGCAGTTGGGTGTTCTCCACGATCGACAGGATGCAAGTTTTTGCGCGACCAATGACGATTTTGTTGGGACGTGCACAAATTGTGAGCAGAGGGGGGAGATATACACTAAGGAGTGGTTCGAAGTCGGTTCCTAGAACGGATGCCGCAACGCTAACAAGGTTGATAGCAGGGCCTGACAGCCTTGTCCGTTCCGAGTTCATGGCATTGATAAGAGAGCGAGAGTATGTACGCATGACGACCTGTCCCCCAGATGGATCCTCACAGAGTCCGTTGTTGAATAACGTAGTTAACGAAGCAATAGCCTTCGCAATACTATCCCAGGAGTCTTCGGTTTCAGGCCTGGTCAAGGCACTGCTTAAAGCCTCTGCCTGATATTTGAACATGGTTTAGTATACGCCTTCGGTATCGTTGTTGAGATGACTTGAGAATAGCGAGGTTATAGGTTAGGTATGAGCGACTTCGAATGCACAAGCTGTGAGTCAAAGTCGTCTGTCATGCAGGAGTGCAGAAGGTCAGATCAGAATTCTGAATTTCAATAAACGCGCCGGTTGGTTCCAAAGTTGGATGTCATGTGACCGTGAATTTGTGCCACACACACTGATAGGAGGCGCGATGACTATAGTAGTATGTCATTGTAGCAAGTGCAATGCATAAGCATAAAGTGGTTCCAGCCGGACGACTGCATTTTGTAAACCGACAAGATCATTCAATTATCAACTGCCGTGACTCGATACTATCGCACAGCGACAAGAAACTAAACAAACTAGAGAGCATGTACATTGAAATTATACGACCTGAGATTTTTTCCATAGATATATGATACAGAATGAACTGTCGTGTATTGAGTATATCATAATTGCATGAGAAGAGGTGTACATACGAGGACGACCTCAACGGTAGACTGGTATGCATGCACTTATTGCCGAATGGTGCCAGCCGGTTCAGTAGTCTGACCTACTTCTTGCAAGACCCTGTCCGCAGCCGCTACGAGAGTCTGATCGCAATGGTCGATGTAGGAGCGAAGGAGAGCAAAACTGATGAAAGTGCACACCTCAACTTCAGTCTCTGAGGTAAGAGAGTTTCCGTTGCTCTGGTCATTCGTCTGGACTTCGACATTGCGACTGTCGCCTCCGGGGGCAATTATAACCTGTTCCTGGATAAGCGAACTCATAAGGTGTAGTTCGCGAAAGCTGATGAATGGGACTACCATTTGGGGAACTTGTGCAGTTATGCCATAGCGCTCGTCAAAGGTATCCTGACATCCTTCGATACGAGCCCACAAACAACGTATACGGAGCGCTCACCAAGAACGATTCGCAGTTAACGCGATTTGCGTAGCGTGGATATGGGTGATACCTCCAGCCGTGTTTGTGACGATACGCAGGGAGGCGAAGTTGGGAGAAATGATAAAAGTCAAGAATCTGCTGAATTGAAGGCGCATACGCATGACAGCCACTATTGCGAAAGCGAGGGAAATTATGCTGCATCGAGTCAACGTTTTGCAGGTAGCGAAACTGGTGGTCAGAGAAGAAGAGGCCTTTGGAGAAAATTTTTTTCTTCATGACTTTATAGTAAGGCATCCGTAGCTAAGGTAAGTGGTTCTCCAAGCGGCGTTTGGCATTGAGTTCCCAAATAGAATGGGCGTGGAACCTGTAAGGGACGTTTTCCTTGATGATTAACGGCAACCTTAGCCTCTAGTATTGCACCCACCAGTCCGGCTCAAGGACCAAAGGATGGTTCCTAGCGGCATCAAAAGGGCAATCGTGGAGTGCAACGACAAGTCGGACCGACAGCTTGCTCACGAAGGAGGTACAATGGACGACAATGCATTAGTCGAACAGAGGGAACGAACTCCTCCTGCATGCCAGCATGGTACAAAATTGAAATCTAGCTTGACGAACTTGCTGAGTTGGACGCAGCTTGTTAAACCGTAGACCAAAACTCGGTTCGCTACAAACACGAGATTGTGCCCAGTGGACTCCACCCAAGTACGTGTATATTCCTCTACGCCGTACGAACCGACTGATGATCTGCACTTGACTGTGTCAGTGGCGGTCACACGTGACAGCCCTGTTGCCGAGTCACACTAAGTTGAGTCAGGTTTCTCCGAATGCACTTCCATAGACGATCTGAAATTCATCGTTAATAAGGTGTAGCCGCAAACTCAATGTAACTGGAATATTACCAAGATCTCAAAGATGTCCATGACCTCTTCCTATACATCTCAACCCGCGATTTCCGCCAAAGCTCAAGGCGCTATGGAAGATGTGTCACTCAAGAATTGAAGAATACTGCAAATCCAAAATCAACGTTCAATGCATCAAGTCAGAAGATCTCCCAAACTTTCGAGTGATTCAAACCTAAGGTTGAATAACGCACCTCAAACCTGAGATACTGACTACACCTTCTTTGCGCCTCCAAGCCAGACTATTGCCACTGTCTATCCTTGCCAGTGTTCTAAACAGAGAGCTACGTCGCATATCGTAAATTCTCTTCCCTGGCGACGCTCCAATGCTGGTGACAACCTCCGCATACTTAAGGTAAGCCATGGTCGATAACGAGGATATGCTATTCCCGTCGCACTTCAAGCTTCCAAACTAGGTTTCCCGACTGGAAATCGCCTTTGTTTCAATTACGAAAACCCGCGTTGAAGCGGTCCGAAAAACCTCCCATGCTCCAATGGTGGCTGCAGCATTAGCCTGAACACTATTGTCAAGAAACTGGCCTTTAAGCATGCGTGAAACCATCAAACAGTGAACCCCTCAATGGCCAGCTATATCAAAAGCATCGCTTGACCTTTCCGTACTTCTCAAACCCGCAAAATCGCCCTCCAGACGGCTCAAGGCAAATTGGACTTGTGCAGCGCAACGTATTTTTCTGAAGACTGAAGACGTCCTAGGAAGTGACGAGAAGGATAATGAGGCAACATGAACAACAAACGGGATTTTTTTAACCGTGCAAAAATCATCAATGGGCACCGGAGCAAGACATAGCTGACTAGACAAGAAAGCTAGCAAGAATTGCAACAAATGGTGTTCAGTGATGACGGTTCGTGAAGAGCAGCAATTGCAAACAGCAAACAGCGCGGCAAATTCGGAAATCCCCACCTGTGTATCATTCAGATTGCTCAATTCACGTCTCGTTTCCCTGGTTCCAAGTTATTTCAATAAATCTGTCTCAAAAGACGATTCGAAACATCGATAATTCGTATACTCTGAGGGCGGTCAAGGTGGCTAAATCATAATATTCAGTAACTCTGCTGTCCATAGGTCCAGAATTCCTGCGTCGGTACAAAGATCAACATCAATACAGTACCCGACTCCTCTACTTTCTATCCGTCCACCTTATTCAGCTATGGACGACGAGAGCCCTACTCAAGGCGTTAAATCAATTATTTTCCGTTATATCGGGAATTTGAAAGAGCTATGCCACGAACGGTGGGTCGGATACTCATGATGGGCATTGGTCAGATTTAATGAATTAACGATGGGATTTTAAGGGCCTGTGATCCAGCCAACAAAGCATCGGTTAGCAAAGACGAGACCAACGAGCAGCTTCAACGGTGGTTATGCGAATGTCATATCTTGGTCAACGCCTGTATTAGCCGTCGACGAAGTGACAACACCTCTGCCAAACCAACTTGGTATCATCGATGAATTACCGACGATATAATGCAATAAGACGTCAAGTTTTATTTCGCTTTAAGACCGTATGTGGCCGGGTGTCATTTTTGTTATAACTTATCGCCGCGTTTTGAACGTTTGAATATCATACAAATGTGAGTTCAATAGCTCCATAGCGTTTCGGTGCATGAGACCACTCTGATACGCCGTCAACGATGTTATTAGGGCCATACCCGCTGAACACAGCTAAAGAGAGAGAAGTACGCTGACTTGGTATCACAATCCATGGAAGGCAAACATCTCAAATGAGCCGCAAAAATCGCTGACCACTGGGTTGTCATACAACTGAACAAAGCCTTACATTCTCGAGAGATAGCGATATAATGTGAGTGTACGAGGTGGGAGGAACTTAGTGGTATGTAGGAGATGGATGTATTTACGTCACCAACCATCACTTCCGTACGTCAAAGTCGTCCTGGTCTCAGCTTTAAGGCATGGGTATCGAGCCCTGTGTAGAACAAGAACAAGCTTCTAAGGATGTTTGAGCTACATCCTAGAACGAAGGGGAAAGGTAAAAGAATTCACAATCACTTTAGGAGTATCCTTCGTCTACTCCGTCACACTTATATCATACTTAGTGGAGGCATCCCAGGCCCAGTAAGATCGTTTCGGAGAGCTACATTCATACTTGCTTGATATTCGTCTCAGAATACTCAAGTGGTGGTAAATATTCTCATGTGCTTGGCATCAAGGTATGGCAATCACATCTGTAGGCAGATGGGTGGGGGAGAGCCCCTTGAGTCTATCTCTATAACTCATATTTTGAGCAGCCGCTGCTAGGGTATACAGATGCATCACTGCCCTAGCCAAGAAACTTGTATGGTAGGACATCTGTAGTAAAACCAAGCAGACACCAGGATGAATAGCTGATCGACCATGTAGAGGATCAATACGCACCATTGCCATCAGTGAGAAAGGTATTTTCGCCCTTTAGCCATTCGGCGAGCCAATACCTTTCGCCCCGAGACACTGCGTTTCCTGGCTAAAAAGCCATGTTTTCGCTTTCGTTTGCGTTGCGAGGGTTGGTACTCCGTGCCCCGAGCGATAAAACGCGCCTGTAAGACAGAACCCAAGACGCTAGGTTGCGGCAAGAGTGACGTAGGCCATGCCCACGGTGAAATGGACGAAGTTGGGAGAGAACGAGGGAGAAACAACTGCAGTTTTGGTACGATATTTGACGCTTTTATTGGCGAAACAACTGCAACGGGTCTGGAATGCAATGTAGCGACTGGTAGTGGTGGTGTGCGAGATAGAATGTGTGCTAGTGCGCGAGGAAGTCGAGGCATGGCACTGCAGTGGTTGAGGTTATAGCTGAGTCGAGCGCGTGACGTCTATATCGATTATCCAGTTCGAGTCACCTGCAATCTGACAGGGAGATTTTAAGGAGCTGAATGCTGGCGAGATGCAGATCCTCGTTCCTTGCTCCTGATCTTTTGCATCGATTATTCAAATATCCTCATAGACTACTTTCTACAACAAGGCCATCTGCACTAATGGCGAACCAGCCGTACACTGGCCCTTGGACCGCACCCGTTGTCCGGGATGCGTTTTTCGAATTCTTTAAATCGAGAAATCATACCTTCGTACCTTCGTCTTCAACAATACCGTATGATGACCCGACATTACTTTTTGCCAATGCTGGAATGAACCAGGTGAGCCCGCCAGTCAACTTTGCTATAGTCTCACCTTAAGTACACGGTGCCAGTACAAATCCATATTCTTGGGCACGGTGGATCCGCATTCTGACATGGCCAAGCTGAAGCGTGCTTTTAATAGCCAAAAGTGCATACGTGCGGGTGGAAAGCACAATGGTACGCTTGTTTTGTTATTTCGATATAATGGCCGTGCTGAGGCTTAAAGTATAGATTTGGATGATGTCGGCAAGGATTCATATCATCATACATTCTTTGAAATGTTGGGTAACTGGTCGTTTGGTGACTACTTCAAAGTTTGTGGTTGCTTTGCTATTATGCTATTAATGAAGTATCTATCGCTAATGTATCTATGCCAGAAAGAGGCCATTGGTTATTCATGGGAGCTCCTAACGGAAGTGTATAAATTACCCAAGGATCGCTTATACGTTACATATTTTGAAGGTGATCCCAAGAGCGGACTTGAACCTGACCTTGAGGCCAAACAATATTGGCTAGACCAGGGAGTCGCGGAGGATCACATTCTACCAGGAAACGCTAAAGATAACTTTTGGGGTACGTGTATGGTCCAATGTTCAAGAAGTTATCTCAACTCTTCAGATAGAAATGGGTGCCACCGGCCCCTGTGGACCTTGTAGGTCAGAGCCCAATCCAATCACTTGGCATTCTATGTGACCTTACACTATCCACAGTGAGATTCATTATGACCGTATTGGAGGAAGGAATGCCGCAGATTTGGTAAATAAAGATGATCCAGACGTTCTCGAGATATGGAACAATGTCTTCATTCAATTCAATCGCGAGGAGGATGGATCTCTCAAACCTCTACCCAACAAACACGTCGATACAGGCATGGGATTCGAACGACTTGTCTCGGTAGTGCAAGACAAACGATCGAACTACGATACCGATGTTTTCACTCCTATATTCGCCAAGGTGCAGGAATTGACTGGTGTCCGACCGTACGAGGGACGGTTCGGCGACGACGATAAAGATGGCATCGACACTGCTTACCGAGTTGTCGCTGATCATGTGCGGACGTTGACATTCGCCCTGAGCGACGGAGGGGTACCAAATAACGTCGGTAGGGGATATGTTCTGCGGCGGATACTGCGTCGGGGTGCTAGATACGCTAGGAAGAAGCTGGGTGTCAACATCGGTTCATTCTTCTCGTCTTTAATGCCCGCTGTGGTTGACAACATGGTGAGCTGTTATTTGCAACTCCTTTTACCATTGATCCTTCAACAGCTAGGTCACTATCAGGGTCATGTCTTCCCGGAAATTACAAAGAAACTTGACGAGATCAAGGAGATCCTTGACGAAGAAGAGGAATCCTTCTCTCGTACCCTCGACCGTGGCGAAAGACTCTTCGACCAATATGTCACACGCGTAAAGGAACAAGGGGGGAAGGAACTGAACGGCAAGGATGTATGGCGGTTATACGATACGTTCGGTTTCCCCGTTGATCTCACTCGCTTGATGGCGGAGGAGCTGGATCTTGGTATCAATGAGAAAGAGTTTGAGGAGGCTCAGGCGTGGTCTAAAGAGGCTAGCAAAGGCGCCGTTAAGAAGGGAAGCACGGATGTTGTCAAGCTCGACGTTCACGACCTTGGAGCCTTGGAGAAGAATAAGGATGTACCAAAGACGGATGATTCGGCCAAGTTCAGTATGTTATCTCTGGCTTCCTTCCTCAGCCAATTTTGTCTTACGCTATGGATTCAATCAGATCTCGGTAACATTGACGCTACGGTCAAGGCTATATTCTACAACAAACAGTTTTTACCCTCTACGTCTGGCATCCCCGAAGACACTTCCTTCGGCATACTGTTGGATAAGACTAGCTTCTACGCTGAATCTGGTGGCCAGGAATACGATACTGGAAACATCGTCATCGACGGTTTTGCCGATTTTGAGGTCACAAACGTCCAAGTCTACAATGGATACGTTCTTCATACCGGACACCTCAAATATGGAGAGTTGAAAGTCGGAGATCAAGTTGTATCGTCCTATGACGAGGTATGTAGCATATCAACTACTTACCAAAGGAGGGAATTGAATTACTGAAACTCTCTAGCTTCGCCGTTGGCCCCTTCGGAATAATCACACTGCCACCCACATTCTCAACTTCTGCCTTCGGGAAGTTCTGGGTGATCACATTGACCAAAAAGGCTCTCTGGTCGCGCCAACCAAACTGCGATTCGACTTTTCGCATAAGGCCCAGATTTCCCTTCCCGAGCTTGAGAAGGTAGAAACCATGTCAATCGACTGGATTAGAAGAAACGTACCAGTATTCAGCAAAGAGCTCGATTTAACGTCTGCTCGTCAGATCGCTGGCCTCCGTGCGGTATTCGGAGAGACGTATCCTGATCCTGTCAGGGTAGTTACTTTGGAGTTTGACGTTGAGGAGATTGCGAAGGATATCACGAATCCTAAGTGGAGGCAAACCAGTGTGGAATTCTGCGGTGGGACGTACGTTTTCTTCATTTATCTTTGTGGTCTCGCGTCACTATACTGACGAATTGGGCAGGCACGTAGCAAAGACTGGAGATATTAAAGGATTTGTGATTACTGAAGAGTCTGGCATTGCGAAGGGTATCCGACGAATAACTGCGGTGACTGGGCACGAAGCGCACGACGTCACCCGTGCAGCCGACGACCTTGAAGTGAAGCTGCAACGTATTGACCAGCTTACTGGCAAGGAGAAGGATGCTGGTCTGAAAGCCTTCACTGTTGTAAGCCTTCTTTCTTCCAAACTGGGATAGTCCTTAGAGATGGTTAATTGGTTGCTTCAGGAATTGAACCAAGCAGACATATCTGTCCTACGGAAAGCCCAGCTCAAAGACCGCCTAGCTACCATACGTAAAGCCTTCGACAAGGAAGTCAAGGAGAGGGAAGCCGCTCTGAACAAGCAGGTACGTCATTAACTCGGTTACCACCTTCGTGTATAATCATCATTAATGTCTGCATTCAGGCTATCGACAGTGTGCAACAATACTTCAAAGCTAACGAGAAGGTAGATGCCTATATTTCTGTTCTTGAAGTAGAAGGAAATGCAAAGGTTTGTTTCGGGCCATGTTGGGTTTTGAAGCTGATCTCTCAGTATCTCAACCCCTAGAGTCTACAAGGTGCCGTGCTTCAGGCGAAGAAACTCGAGAAGTCAGTCTATCTTTTCAGCCCCGACAAGCAAGGCGGCAAGGTTGCCCACGTCAACTACGTCTCGCCAGATTTGAAAAAGAAAGGCGTTGATGCTCGGACGTGGGCTGGCAAAATCACTGACATCCTTGGTGGCAAGGTAACGTATTTTCATGTGCTCTTCATCCATGAGCTAATCGTCTCTTCATCCGTCAAGGCTGGTGGCAAGGAAGACTCTGCCCAAGGAGTGGGTACGAATATCGACAAGGTCGATGTAGCGGTGGAGGCGGCCAAGCAGTATTTATCATCCATCTAGGGATTCACAGCACTTAGATTGCTCAAACAGTTGATATCAATGTAATCAAGCTTTATGGTATTCACATAATCGAGATAGACTAGGATAGACTGCGCTCGTAATCGGCGAAAATTGTGCGAGGCGACTGATCATCGCAATTGAAATACAAGTCGATGAGATCAACTATCTGCTGGTTCTCCCTCCTACAAATACCCTGTAGGTATACAATGATCAGTAATTGTGAGGATGCAACATAAACGATAGTTGTAAAAGTTTGTCAGAAAAAGCGGGGCAGAGCCCCAAGGTAGCTGAGATAGTTTTCTGCACCGCAGAAAGGATTCCTGCATAAAGCCAAATGCCTCAAGCATCATACACGGGAACCATTGCGATCCAAAATAAGCAGACAGGGTACTCACATAAAGGAACGGGTAAACGACAGTTGAAGCAAAAGGGCAAAAGAATTTTTTTCGTAAACCGGGTATATAAGCAAATTCTCACATCACGTGGTCGCGTCTCCCCTACCTTTAGATAGTCTTAGAGTAGACCTAGTACTAACTGTACTTACTCATTAGCCAGACGGTAATGTTTCGACAGGTAGCAAAATCGTGCAGAGCGCAGGTACCAATATATCGTGCCTATTCGAGTGGCCCAACTCGGAGGCGATTGAGTAGCAGAATCCCCGGCTTTCTTCTTGCTTCAGCCATTGCGACGTCTGTTGCTCTGAACACCGTTGTGCATAATGATGCACCTGCTGGAGCATCGTCAAATATTGCTACGGAGATTTTGTATGACTCGAAGGGTGTAACAGTTCAAGACAAAGACAATCTGAATACTCTTGTTTGGGGATCAAATAGGTTCGTCTTGGGAAGCTTGTGCATACATTCATACTACAGGAATCCAACTGATGAATTCTTTATGTAGATTTGGTTTACTTGATCCGGGTGCACCCACTGATTCTATTCGTACCCCATCTGTTGCAGCCTGGCTCCGGAACGTTGCTTTGCGAGATTTGGCCCTTCATCAGAAACATGCGGCATGTGTGGATGCTCGTGGAGATGTATATCAATGGGGCGAGGGATTCTTCGGCTCAGAGAAAGCTAGTGAAGATGGAAGGCCTACATTGACGTTACGCGGTAAGGTAGAACACACTCTCCTTTAGGGGGGCGTACAGTATAGTTAACATGCAGACAGAATATCGTTGGTCTACAGTTAACGGAGGGCCGCGTATATGCGCTGTCTGCATCTGGAAAAGTCTACGTATTGTCTTCGGAGGCTTCCAAACAGATATTGCCGGCAGGCAAACCGACACCAGCGAGTACACCATGGTGGAGTACGGGGTGGATGTGGGGCGAAGAAGAGGAGGTCGACTTTGCTGAGATTACTCCAGATTGTGACCTTGCCTGGGGAGAAAAGTACTATTCATGAAACCATCTCAGACACATGTTCTGCTTTTACTGACCCTGCTCTGGGTAGGTTCTTGTCTATTGCCGCTGGGCACCATCACCTCCTCGCCCTCACTTCAAAAGGGCGTACCTTCTCGCATCCCATCACCAAAGAGGCCAATGCTTACGGCCAGCTCGGGCTACGTAAAGTCGATATACCAGAACCCTCGAATTATCTTCATGTTACTCCTCGAACTTCCAGACGGACAATAGAATTAATACCAAAGTCTATTGCTGACCCATATGCAAGAGCTTCCCCTTTTAGCCGAAAACCCTCATCGTCATCTGTTCCACCTACGAGTGACTTGACAGGAGTCAAAGACGATACTATCAGGTTCTGCGATAGGTTGTTCGAAATCCCTTCATTAAAGGGTGTGGAGATTGCGCAGATAGCAGCAGGTGGACGTAGTAGCTATGCAAGAACTACAGCGGGACGCGTTCTTGGATGGGGGGCAAATGAATATGGGTAGGTAAAACGGCTATAGATTGTCGACCCTTCTTTACATTCTACAGTCAGATCGGGCTAGGAAATGACTACACCTTGGATACTGTTACTGTTCCTACCGAGGTTGTTCTCTGGATATACACCTCAAATAAGATCCGGTCAAAGTGTCTCAATGTTGCGGCAGGTGATTATCATCTTAATTTTCCTGGAAAACCGACCTTTTATTCTTTTTCAGGGGGCGATCTCACTTGTTTTACTGTCGAGAGGCAGGACGACTCGCCTGAAGGAATGATTGATGTATTGATGTGCGGTAATGGACAATGGGGTGGCCTAGGTAACAATCAATACAGCAACGCGCAGGGTGCCCCTCTTCGAGCAAAAAGTGTCAGCGGGCTTCGAGAATGTGCGCCTTATTCCTCGTCTTGTGATTATGTCCATTACTGACGCTAATGGGCACTAAAAGACAATGAGGCAACTAAGAGCATGCAACCCATCCCACCATACTCTATATCCATCTCGCCCACTGGACATGTCTTGCTTACCCTGGATGCGGCTGATATGAGCGTCGGCGGGCGAGACCTTATGGTTTGGGGCAAGAACTATGAATCTGAACTTGGAAATGGCAAGAAGAGCAGCTCCCCTCTTCCTTCTACGCTCACCTCCTCGGACGGTCAACGGCTAATGCTGATGGCACGCACTGCAAAAGAAGTAGTAGATCTCAAGGGGAAGGTGTGGAAACGGGGGGTGAAAGTAGAACAGAAGGCTGTAGCTGGATATGGCAACAGCGTTGTATATTGGCGGCTCTGTTGATGTCGAGGACGATGTTGGTAGTATAGATTACATGTTGTGCATCGTGTGTGATGCATTGATCAGCTCGTGTACAAATTGCCTTGGTTCTGGCAGGCCATGATGCAGACGAGGGGCCAATGGTTGTTTCTCGGCAAAAGCCCAGTCGAGTTTCCGAGCATTGGCGGCCCTCAAGGAATGTCAAATAACTAATATCCGCACTCTCGTTGCATCGTTTCCTATTCTCCTCTCTTCTCCCTCAACCACCATCATCCCCCCTCTCTTCGCCCTCTCTTCGCCCTCTCAGCGTCACCCCCCTCTTCTCGGCAACGCTCAGGCTCTCGTTTCTTGTTGTGAAAGTTTGGAGTAGATAACTTTCATAATCTTATCTACCAACCGTCCGTCATTACTTGTTTCACCAAATATTATCGACTAAAGTCGTGAGCAGGATTAAATAACTTTGATATCATGTCGTCTATCATTCCTGAACGTGAACCCCTATCGTCCCCGACGTTCTCGTCGAGCAGCTCCTCATTTGATTTTGTGTCGTCCGACGTTTCGTCCCCTTCCTATGACTCCGATGATGAGATTGTATGGAGTCTCTCGTCTTCGGCCATTTCTACTGAAAGCAACCACTCGAGGAGTTCTGAGAGTGACTTTGTTGCTCTGAGTCGCGTATTATCGCCAAGCAGCACTCAGTCCGAGCCTTCTTCCGCAAGCGACCTCTCATTGTCAGATGTTTTGTCCAGCGTCGCTAGTATGAGCTCCAGCGAGGAGGCTTCGGCACCAACGTCTCCTACTGGCAAGTTGACCAAGTCACAGAGACGAAAGCTGAGAAGACTTGCGGAGGCTTCATCGGCCCCTGCTACTCCGGTGCAGTCATCAAAACCAGCTCCCTCGCTCCCCTTGATGCCGAGTCGCGTACTTAACGTCGACTATCCTACACCTACTCCTACCCCGACTCCTCGCACCTTATCTCAAAGTACTCCCGCTTTGCCTGTTAAGCAGACAGTCACGGTCCTCGCTTCGACGAAGGGACAACCTACCGTCACCAACGAACGCGCTAAGGCACAAGCTCAATCGGATAAGGAGAAAGCTCATGCAAAGAAAACCGCACTCGAGGAGGCGGCAAAGAAGGCCGTAAGCAAAGCTACTGAGCGCAAGGGCCATGCCAAGACGGCAACCGCTAAAGCTAACGATTTGCGGGCCCGGGCGAAAGCTATCGCTGGGAAGAGTGCAAAGCAGATAGAAGA